>CM056051.1:498859636-500104636 GCA_029574335.1 Rana kukunoris | reverse complement strand
GGATACCTGGCAAGCTCGTCTTGCAAAGCCGCGCATACAGACAGCCATTGAAAAGAACCGCCGTTCTTTTGAATGGCAAGAACTCAGTGACGTCATCGGCTATAACGAGCCGGCACTCGTCACATTCGATGCCATTGCCGCCATCTTGCTACACCCTACACTATCCTTGTATGCTACCGCGCATGTGTCGAACTCTTATCGAGCATGCGCGGGTTTACCTGGGACAGGTAAGCATACAGACGACAAGATTTCTCGGCAGGAAACGCTCCCGACAATCATGACAGGAAAATAGAGAGCAGGTTCTCAATTTTTTCGTCGGGATTCCTGGCCAAATGCTCTCCTGGTAGTTTTCCTGCCAGGAAAACCGGTCATGTGTACAAGGCTTAACAGATACCTTAAAAAAAAAAAAAAAATTCCAGTGGTGTCAGTGGGAACTTATCTAATGCAAAAAAAAAAAATCGGTAATTGCTCAAGGAATCCCTAACAACCTTTGGAGGAACCCTAGGGTACCCTGCTTGAGAAAACGATCTAAAAGCAGCAGTCTCAAAACTGTGGTCCTTTGCTTGCCTTTATCAAGGCTTTGGGGTACCATTTCATCCACTGGCACCAACAATGGGGCGCAATTCCTTCCATCAAAAACGATAGGGCATGGTTGACTCCCACGGGCCGCCGGGACATTTGCTACTCCCACGGGCCGCCGGGACATTTGCTACTCCCACCGGCCCTATGGCAGCACCCGTTAGGTATCCGCTCACCTGCTGCCACCACGTCCCTCACCTTGTGTCACTGATGCATCACCAGTCGTCCCATTAAAGTGAATGAGACTGTCGGTGAGTCAACCGCGGGTCAGGACGAGAAGCCAACCGCGGGTCAGGACGAGAAGCCAACCGCGGGTCAGGACGAGAAGCCAACCGCGGGTCAGGACGAGAAGCCAACCGCGGGTCAGGACGAGAAGCCAACCGCGGGTCAGGACGAGAAGCCAACCGCGGGTCAGGACGAGAAGCCAACCGCGGGTCAGGACGAGAAGCCAACCGCGGGTCAGGACGAGAAGCCAACCGCGGGTCAGGACGAGAAGCCAACCGCGGGTCAGGACGAGAAGCCAACCGCGGGTCAGGACGAGAAGCCAACCGCGGGTCAGGACGAGAAGCCAACCGCGGGTCAGGACGAGAAGCCAACCGCGGGTCAGGACGAGAAGCCAACCGCGGGTCAGGACGAGAAGCCAACCGCGGGTCAGGACGAGAAGCCAACCGCGGGACAGAAATTAGTTGCTCTTTAAAAATATCGAGTTGCTTTAAATAGAGGCCCATTTACTAGCGATTTAAATAAAACCCACCCGGATCAGGTCCCGTCCTCTATCCCGTACAGCCAGTCACCTTCCCCAGTAGCAGCTGGTTTTTATGGTCCAAAGAAGGCCGGGTAACAAAAAGCTCCTTTTTAATAGGACCGAAAGATTTAATTAAAAGCAAAAAGAGAAGCGGATTACCGTCTGGCTACACTTGTAAAGAGAAATTACTCTCACTTTGATGTCTTGCTTGTGGTAATTACAAGGCTAGGCCTGCTCAGTCCAGGTACCGCGCTAAATAAATTAAATTAAGACGGAGGAAGAAGATAAAAAACACAATCTGTTCTTTTTAGGCGTTTTTCTAGAACAAGCTGCTTGTACTCCCGATGCCTGATGAAAAAAGCATGAGAGAGAGAAAAGGAGAATAGGAAAAAAAAAAAAAAAAAGCATAAGCGCAGCTTCAAAAGGGAAATGCATGAATTATTGATGGGTTTTATTGATGCCCTGGCAGACGCACAGCGGCGGGCGGCAGCTCGGCAAACAAGGGAGAACTCAGACGCTTAACATCCTCGTCAGCCTGACTGCTGAACACTTCCTGGTACAGGACAGGCCTCCAGTGTCTCCCGCCGACCCGATCCAAGGACGTGCTGATGAGAGAGCATGTACAATCCGAGCCTGAATAGCCTGGAATATTAATCAGAGGAGCTGCAACTCTCATTGCCTTTCAAATAACGTTTCAGGGGCGCAGAGTCATGTGAAAAATAAAGAGCAGAGAAAAAAAAAAACACACCTTAAAAAGGAAAATGCAGAGCAGATTTCAGATGCAGGTGGAGGCCAGTGTGAAGTATGGCAGCTAATTACAATTTCGCTTTAGGGTCCTTTCACACGTGCGGACCATTCGTCCGTTTTTAGACGTCCGTTTTTTGACTGCAATGCTTTCCTATGGGTCCTTTCACACGCATCCGTTAACGTCCGTCTCCGTTAAGCTCCGTTTTTTTGAACGGAAGAAAACCCTATTTTTCTTCCGTCAAAAAAACGGAACGGACGAAAAACGGACGTTAGCGGACGATCCGTTTAACATCCGATCCGCTAACGTCCGTTTTTCATCAAAATATGTAATAAAAAAAAAAAAGTTCTAACCAAAAAAAAAAAAACGGATGGAAAAACTGATGATAAAAAAACGAATCTAAAAAACGGTCCGCACGTGTGAAAGGACCCTTAGGGTCCTTTCACACGTGCGGACCGTTAGTCCGTTTTTATAAGATCCGTTTTTTGACCGCAATGCTTTCCTATTTTCTTCCGTCAAAAAAACGGAACGGACGAAAAACGGACGTTAGCGGACGATCCGTTTAACATCCGATCCGCTAACGTCCGTTTTTCATCAAAATATGTAATAAAAAAAAAGTTCTAACCAAAAGAAAAAACGGATGATAAAAAAACGGATGATAAAAAAACGGATGATAAAAAAACGGATGATAAAAAAACGGATGATAAAAAAACGGATGATAAAAAAACGGATGATAAAAAAACGGATGATAAAAAAACGGATGATAAAAAAACGGATGATAAAAAAACGGTCCGCACGTGTGAAAGGACCCTTAGTCTTAGGACTAAAAAGGCATTTTAGTTTTAGTCCCATTTTAATTGATTAAAACTAATTTTAGTCATCTAAAGTTTTCCACTTTTCTGAACCCTCCCCCCTCCGGTGTCACATTTGGCACCTTTGGAGGGGGGAGGGGGGGGATTTGCACCAACTTCCAGGAATGACGCCCACGGGAGTCACTACAACCACCCCACCGCCTTCTGGGAAACACACTGGTCCCTGGGTAAGCGTTGCGCTAATCGCGCATGTACAGTAGGGAACCAGGCAGTGAAGCCGCAAGGATTCCCTCACCGAGGATGGCGGCAGGGCAGGGGCTGCCGACATTGCGGGCACGCTGAACAGGTAAGTATCCATTTATTAAGTCAGCAGCTGCAGTATTTGCAGCCGATTGCTTATCATAAAAAAAATAAACAACATTTGCGGGACCTCCACTTTAACATTTCTCTACAATTTCCAAACTCATTATACACTGTTGGAGTGAAAAATCTAATGTTATTTATGCTATTGAGATATGAACATGCACTACAGTGCAGTCTTGACTAAAATGTAATTTTAGTCATCTCAATTTTTTTAGTTGTATTTTAGGCGACTAAAATGTTTTAGGTCAGTCAACTAAATTAAACACTGGTTAGGTGAGGCCGCGGCTTCGGCCTAGTCCACAATGTCCGGCCTAAAAAGTTCCTCAGGACAGGCGCAGTGTCCGTGTCTTTGTGCGTTTCCCCAGTGACAGTCCCCCATACAGTTGAAAAACACAAACAGGGACACGGACCTTGTGGAGCCTTCCCAGGAGAGTTGAAGCTGCAAAGAGTGGGCCAACTCAATATTGAACCCTATGGACTAAGATGCCAATAAAGTGTGTGTGTGTATATATATATATATATATATATATAACACGTCCCAATACTTTTGGCAATTAACGTATGAGAGAAATGTAAATGATTGACCCAGTCGGTAAAGGTAAGGTAGGTTGACCAAGTTGGCAGGGAAATGGAATGTCTGCTGCTCAGGTACTTGGGTTGGCTCGGGCTGTAGGCACAGCCGGCCTGTATCCGATTCACTTGCACAAAAAAGGGATTTTTAAATACAGCTTACCTGTAAAATCCTTTTCTTGGAGTACATCACGGGACACAGAGCGGCATATTCATTACTATGTGGGTTATATGGAGTACCTTCAGGTGTGGACACTGGCAATCTTCAAACAGGAAGTCCCCTCCCTATATAACCCCCTCCCCTAGAGGGAGTCCCTCAGTTTTGTAGCAAGCAGTATGCCTCCCAAAATGGTCACCCAAAAGAGGGGTGGGAGCTCTGTGTCCCGTGATGTACTCCAAGAAAAGGATTTTACAGGTAAGCTGTATTTAAAAATCCCTTTTTCTTTCTCGTACATCACGGGACACAGAGCGGCATATTCATTACTATGTGGGATGTCCGAAAGCAATGCTTTAATGAGGGGAGGGAGACATCTTCCAAAGAAGGATTCAATTTAGAGATAAACTCAAATCATAATAATTCCAACTTAGTCAAGAAAAAACTTTTTTTTTTTTTTTTTTTTTTTTTTTATTTATATCCAAGGGTGTTTTCTGATCCCGAGGATTTCAAACTGCAGCCTGTAGTACTGCCTGTCCAAAGGCAGAATCCGCATTCCTTCTCACGTCTAGTTGATAAAACCTTGTAAACGTGTGGACTGATGACCACGTTGCTGCCTTGCATATCTGAGCCATAGAGATCTGATGGTGTGCTGCCCAAGAGGCGCCCATGGCCCTGGTAGAATGGGCCTTCACCGACAACGGAGGAGGCAACCTCTTCAACCCGTAGGCTTGAATGATTAATTGTCTAATCCATCTTGAGATGGTGGATCTTGCAGCTGCCTGCCCCTTCTTGGGGCCATCTGGTAGAACGAATAACACATCTGTTTTCCGGATCTTTTCTGTAGCTTTAAGATAGGCCTTCATGGCCCGGACAATATCCAAGGTATGCAGCAACCCCTCCTTTCTAGATGTAGGTTTTGGAAAGAAGGATGGAAGTACCAAATCCTGGTTTAAGTGAAATTTGGATATAACCTTTGGTAGAAAGGAAGGATGGGGCCGGAGAACTGCCCTGTCCTTATGCAGAACAAGATATGGTTCCTTACACGATAAGGCTGCTAATTCTGACACTCTCCTGGCCGAAACTATGGCGACCAAGAAAACCAATTTTCTTGTCAGTAAGAGTAAAGGAATCTCAGCCAGAGGCTCAAAAGGCTGTTTCTGTAGAGTGGACAGGACAAGATTTAAGTCCCAAGGACAAACTGGTGACTTGACAGGAGGATTAATACGCAAGACCCCCTGTAAGAAGGTCTTTACCAGCGAGTGGGTGGCCAGCGGCCTCTGAAACCACACTGACAGAGCTGAGATCTGTCCTTTGATTGTGCTTAGTGCCAGGCCTTTATCCACTCCTAGCTGGAGAAAACTTAACACCCTATCAATAGTATATTTGCGGCAATTCCATCTTTTGGATTCACACCAGCCTATATAATTCCTCCACACCCTGTAATAAATTACCCTGGAGACCGGCTTTCTAGCCTTAATCAGGGTAGGGATTACCTGCCTAGACAGACCCCTACCCCTGAGAATCAGGGATTCAGCCTCCAGGCCGTCAAATTTAGACGCTGTAATGTAGGGTGGAGGATCGGACCTTGTGAGAGTAGGTCTGGTTGTAGAGGAAGAGTCCAAGGGTCTCCCACTGCCATATTCAGGACTAGCGAGTACCAAGCCCTCCGGGGCCAAGCTGGAGCTATTAGAATGACTGGCTTGTGCTCCACTCTGATCCTGCGCAACAGGCGGGGGAGTAACTGTAGTGGAGGAAATGCATATAGAAGTTTGAACTGATGCCAAGGGCACACCAACGCATCGGTTCCGCAGGCCATCGGATCCCTCGCTCGCGACACGAACCTGTCTAGTTTCTTGTTGAACCTGGATGCCATTATATCTACGTCTGGCGTTCCCCACCTCTGGCAGATTGTCTGAAAGACCTGGGGATGCAGAGACCACTCCCCTGGCAACAGACTCTGGCGACTTAAGAAGTCTGCCTGCAGGTTGTCCACTCCTGGAATGAATATCGCTGAAATGCAGGGTACATGAGCCTCTGCCCATTGAAAAATCAAGTTCACTTCCCTTTGAGCGGCCTGGCTCCTGGTTCCCCCTTGGTGGTTTATGTATGCCACCGCCGTGGCATTGTCTGACTGGATTCTCACCGGGAACCCCTTTAATCTGGAGGTCCACGCCAACAGGGCTAGGCGAGCCGCTCTGATTTCCAAGATATTGATGGAGAGCTGCCTCTCTGCTTTCACCCAAGTTCCCTGGCGGGAGAACCCCTCGAAGACCGCCCCCCAGCCTGCCAGGCTGGCGTCTGTGGTAACTACCTTCCAGACAACAGGGCTGAAGGATCTTCCCTTTAGAAGGTTCTGAGGGTTCAACCACCAGGCCAGGCTTTGTCGGACCCTTGATGATAGCGTCAAAGGGGACTCTAAGGCATGTGCCCTCTTGCCCCAGGTTGCTAAAATGGCTGCCTGTAGGACGCGAGTGTGGATCTGAGCGTATGGTACTGCCTCGAATGTGGCCACTAGCTTGCCTAGTAATCGCATACACAGGCGAATAGTTGGTCTTCTCTTGTTTATAACCAACTGAACCAACCCCTTGATCGCCTTGATCTTTACAAGGGGCAGGAACACCTTTTGACGTTCCGTGTCTAACCTCATGCCGAGGTATTCCAACTGCTTTGTAGGCTGGAATGCTGACTTTCCCTGGTTTAGGACCCAGCCGAATTCTTCGAGGTACCGAACCGTGAGGTTTACTGCCTTCTGCAGACCCGTCCGTGAATGATCTATAATTAAAAGGTCGTCCAAGTATGCTAGGACTGTGACTCCTTGGATTCTTAAATTGGCCAGAACTGGGGCTAGGATCTTCGTGAATACCCGGGGGGCCGTGGCCAGCCCGAAAGGGAGCGCCCTGAATTGGAAGTGTCGCTGCCCGACCGCGAAGCGTAAAAACCTTTGATGCGACTGACAGATTGGTACATGAAGGTAAGCATCTTTTATGTCTATGGAGGCCAGAAAATCGTTCTTCTGAAGCGCGGCGGCTGCTGACCGGATGGATTCCATCCGGAAGGACCGCACCCTTAGATAACCGTTTAACCTCTTTAGGTCCAAACTTGGCCTGACATCGCCGTTGGGCTTTGGTATGACAAAGAGATTGGAATAGAAACCTAGGCCTTGCTCTTGGGCTGGCACTTCTAAAATTACGTCCTGGCAAAGCAGGTGATCCAAGGCTGCCAGCATTGAGGCCTTCCTTGCTGGATCCCTTGGTAGCCTTGATTCTTGAAAATGAGGCGGAGGATACCTCAGAAATTCCAGTCTGTAACCTGTGGTTACAGATGCCCGGACCCATTTGTCGGGGATCTTGGCTTCCCAAACTTCTGAGAAGAGACGAAGCCTTCCCCCCACCCGTGAGAGTGGGGGCGCCCCTTCATAAGGCAGACTTAGGGGCTGCCTTTGACGGCTTGCGATACCACGGCTTCTTACCCCCAGGGGTTTGTCCCTGCGATCTACTGTTACCGTTGGATCGCGCAGGCGGCCGTCGATACTGCCTGGAATTAGAGGGCCCCGAGACAGGAAAAAGCTGCCTTTTAAATGTAGGAGCCCGGAATGTCTTTTTGACCGGTAAAAGGGTACTCTTGCCATTTGAAATAGTCTGAATATATTTATCCAGATCCTCTCCGAAGAGTCGCCCTCCATGGAAGGGAAATCCTGCCAGAAGCTTTTTGCATGGGGGTTCTGCCGCCCAGTTCTTCAACCATAAGAGCCTTCTCATGTGTACCAAACATAGTGATAAACGAGAGGCCTGCTGGATGGAATCTTTTATAGCATCTACAGCAAAACACAGAACTCTGGGAATGTCAGCAAACTCTTCTGCTTGTTGGGTAGGCATGTCTTTTAACATCTCTTTTGTCTGGTCTTTTAATGCCTGACAAACTCCAATTGCAGCTACCGCTGGCTGTACCACTGCTCCTGCCGTAGCAAAGGATGCTTTTAAAAGTGTTTCTAATCTTTTATCAACCGGATCTCTAAACATATGTATATTTTCCACCGGGCAAGTTAGTGATTTATTCACACATGAGATGGCTGCATCCCCTACTGGGAGCTTCCATCTCTTGGAGAATTTTTCCTCCATGGGATAAATGACCGCAAATCTTTTCGGTGGCAGAAAAACCCTGTCCGGCCGTACCCAATCCCGAAAGATCAATTCCTCCAAGAGAGGATGGACCGGAAAAACTGCGTTGCTTAACGGGGCTCTCAAAGAGCCCAGAGAGGATACCGGAGGAACCTGAGGTTCTGGTAATGGCAAACTAAATGCCGAGCGGACCATGTCCGTCAAAGACTGTACCCACAGTCTTTCCGTCTGGGAGTCTGAAAATGGTTCCTCAGAGGTAGACCCCTCAATCCCTGAACCCTCTCGGTTCAGGTCCAGTTGATCCTCCTGTGATTCTAATTCCTCCGGAGAGAGAATCTCAGCATCTGAGGATACACTCCCTGGTGATGGGGATCTAACCCGTTTCTTACCAGGAATAGCTCTAGCGATCAATGCTGCTATTCTCTCTTCTAGCCCCCCTAGGGATACGGCTAGCATCTCCTCTGTGATAAACACAGGGCTGGGCTGATCTGGGCCAGCCTCCGCACCAGATCCCCCTAATGGCTCATCCAAGGCGCTTCTTAAATTAATAAGCTGCGGGGAAAGAATCGGCATATCAGAATCAGAAAGGGAACCCTTTTGTTTTTTGGTCTTTTTTGTACCCTTTGACCCCGAACCCTTGGAAGCCATAATACAAAATCGAGGGACTCCGCCCACACAACAGACTGTAGTGGCCAGGAGTACAATTCCAGAGTTTAGGGGAAAGTAGATTACTAGTGTCCCCACAAACTGATGGGCCCGTATGTTGGTCTTTTTTTTTTTTTTTTTTTTTTTAAATAATTATATATTTTCTATGACCATACACAATGCCCCTAACTTAAGTTTGCCAGCCTCCAACCTGCTGTCAAATAAGGGGGATTCTTTGGCTTAACAATAGACATTGGGACAAAGTCCACATGTACTACCCCTTTTCCGCCACCGGGAGTCACTGTTCTGCCGCCCTGCGTCCTCTCTTGAAACAATCAGCCACAGACTGAGCCCTGACAAGGCCTGCTGTCTATAACAGCAGAAGGGCGCGCCCCTGTATGACGCCGCAGGCCCGCCCCCCCCCGCCCTCCTGTCCGGATGGCGCGAAAATTCGTCAATAAGACGCGCGCGTGCACGCGCGCGCGCGCGTACCCGGAAACAGGAAGAACATGGAGGAGCCGCGCTGCTGGAGATCCATGGCGCAGAAACGGCGGCAGATTCAAAACTCCCGGCCAGGTAGGACTCTTTTAAGGCCCCTAAGGATCCTTTACTAGCCTCTAGGAAGCAACAGCAGGTTAGCTAGCAACACACTTTAGACAGGGGGGCCTAGTGATGGGGGGAGAAAGGGTGTCATCCTGTCTCTAAGACATAGTGATCACAGTTGCCCATGCAGAGCATACTCAGGCTATCCCCCCTTTTAGGTTACCCCGGGGAGCCTGCTGTCGAACCAAGTCCCGCAGGCTCCCCCTTACCTGCTCCATGCTGCAGGATGTTTGACCAGCAAACTGATCCAGTCTTCTCCCATCTCCGTGGGTAGCGTAGTAGACCTTCAGGCCCTGGGGTCCTATGAAGGTACCCACTGTCCTGGACCTATATAGCACCCTGGCAAAACAGGAACCTTATGGTTTTTGCAAACTCCAAGTCCTGGGCCCAGGGTCCAGCCCTCCAAAGAGGAGCATTATAGGCAAAACCCCACGGTTTGGGGCCCGGGTACTGTCCACTTTGGCACTGAGGCTCCTTGGACAGATCCGGTTAGCCCGCCCTTAATCCCAAAGGATGTGGAGCAAAGCTATTCCGTGACCAACACCTAAGACACTGGCGAAAAAACTGAGGGACTCCCTCTAGGGGAGGGGGTTATATAGGGAGGGGACTTCCTGTTTGAAGATTGCCAGTGTCCACACCTGAAGGTACTCCATATAACCCACATAGTAATGAATATGCCGCTCTGTGTCCCGTGATGTACGAGAAAGAAAAGTGCTTTGCCAAATCAGCGCCGGGAGCTGAATATATATCCTGGAAGACAGAGGAGCCCCGAGCCGTCTACAGGTTGGGCTGACTGGGTACACTGAGGGGTCACTGAACTAGCAGAAGGCCAGACAGGCGGCGGGAAACGTGTCCTTAGATTACCTTCTCTTCAGGAAATCCGATATTATGTCTGACAGGAACCATGAGGAAAAAAAAAAAATTCTCACACCGTCTCTTCCTCAACTGTATGACTCACTGTGGACTGCAGCATTCTAATTATTAGAAATCATCACATTTGGCGCTGTGAGGGAGTCAGCGAGGACGGGGAGAGGGCTGAGCGTGCGATCGGCATTGTATGAGGAATCACAACAAGCTGTCTAGTGCCAAGTATCTGCATTGCAGTAGCAGCCTTTCCATGCACAGCGCTGCCCACACACAGCAGATCCAATCGGCCTAGACAGGCCAATGGGCTTCCAAGGTGAAACAACTTCCTGTTTTAAGGCACGTGCATGCAGGCGTACAATTTGTCGCACTCGTATCCGTTATTGATGCAGCAGTAGTGTATGCTAAGGGCCCGTACACGTTGCTTTGGTTTGTTCTTTGGTCGTTTTCACAGCGCAAACCAAAAAACAGAAATTTGTCTTCCCAGTCCTGCGTTTGGACCTGATTTTAAGGCGAATGCGCCAGAGTACACAGCGTAATTGGAGCCTATTGGCCGTTGCATGCAAGTATCGACGACGTGTAGGAAGCTTACAATCTATTGACGTTTAGACCCCTTTCACACAAGCGTTTTTACAGCGTTTTAGCAGTAAAAATAGCGCTAAATGCTCATAAACGCTCTTCATGCATCTCAAATGGACCCTTTCACACTGAGTCCGGCAAGCAGCATCTTTTAAGCAGCTTTTGGGCGCTGAAAAAAAAAACGCTCCAAAAACGCCCCTCTACATTAAAATTAATGGAAAAGCGATGTAAAAGCGCTGTAAAAACGCCTTACCCTTACACACTGAAGCACTGCAAAAACGCCCTAAAACGTTTCAGGCGCTGGCAGTGTGAAAAGGGCTCTGAAAGCACTCAGGCTTTCACAGTGGGATTTCAGATGAGGCTTCGCTCCAATAACGCCCCAGTGTGAAAGGGGCCTTAGGAAGGCATCATTCACGCAGGGACAGCGCATGTACAGAATGAACCCAGCTTTTAAAGCAGTATAAACTAAGGTGACCAGATTTTTAAAATAAAATCCGGGGACATGTTTTTTCTTTACTAGTAATGGCAACAATGAGCGACTCTCTGCCCATCGCCACCGCCTCACAGCCTCTCAAGTCTTTCTCTCCAGCCCCCCGGCTACTACTGGGTGGGGAGCGGAGGAAGATCACTCCACCAGGGAAGGCAAGGGGATAGGCAGGTGGCTGGCCAGGCTTTGAGCCAAGGCAGAAGAACATGCGAGCGAAGCTAAATGGGCATACGCCCGAAACTGAAGAAATATTCTCTCCGAACCGACCAGCACATGATCATCAAAGGTTCACAGATAATGGGAAAATACACCCCCTATGCTAGTAGGCACGGCGGAGTGGGGGTGTATAATTCTATTTTTTTATTTTAATTCTCCACTGATTGTCTTTGAAATTGCCCCTGCCCCCTATTAAATCCAATCTGGGGACAAAACCAGGGACAGACTTGGTCCGGGGACAGTGTCCTCAATCAGGGGACTGTCCCCTGAAACTGGGGATGTCTGGTCACCCTAGTATAAACCCTCAAAAGTATTATATTTGCAGCTTACCGACCATTATATGTGGTGGCTGCATTTGTTTTATTTTTTTTAGGCTTTTTTTCCCACACCCCGTTTTAAACTGGTGATCTAGCCAGTAACATCTCCTGTATTAGAGACACCACTCTGGAGGACTGAGAATAGGAGGCAAAGCAGCATGGTCAGTCTGGGTGGGAAGATAGTGTTAAAAGTATTCGCAGATTTAAATACACTAAACTAGAAGCCAAACTCCACACTTTATGATCAGTTGCAGCACACGGTTTGGTTTCTTTTTGGGATAAAAAAAGCTGATCATTTTAAAATCACCCCCATCAGTGTCAAGTGGTTGATTACATCCATTACATCCATGGAAACTGATATATTCTGCTGGAGCTTTTGAAGCAACAGGCTTGCTGGCTGGATCACCAGATGGAAATAAAAAAGAAAGCCTAAGGCCGGGTTCACATATATGTAGCCACGGTTTCCAGCCTGGGGTCCGATGCATTTCTGTTCACAGGTTCAGGTCCGAATTTTTGCCTGAATTCACACATGATCAGCGGCGGCATTTGTCGCGGTTGATGCTGGATTTACTTCAAGTGGATGAAACCCAAAAAATGTTTGGTTTTTTTTTTGCTGTCACAATGTAGAGTAAAAGATTTCCTATCATCTGTGCCCAGTCTTGCCACAAAAAGTTAATCCAGCTCTGAGCAATCCTCTTGAAATAAAACCGACAAACAGGAGAAAACTTTTGTCCGTTCCGCCCCCTTGCTGTGAGTGACAGGTTATTAACATATCTCATGCACTAGCCTGGAGACAGGCATTATTTTTCCACCCCCACGCCTTTTCTGAAGTCATGTGGTTACTTTTCTGGATTTTGAGTGGATGTTAGGGATCATAGCAGAATTCAGTGTAAGGAATACACAAGACAAAATGCATGTTGACAAGGGGAGTGTAGAGGAGGGCGGGGAGTCTGACATCACGACTCCACCCACCGAGCTCCAGACAACAGACCCACCCACAGAATTTGCAGTTTTTCAGTTCTTATAACAGGCAGAGGGGAGACATTTGACAGCTAAGGATACATGCAGGAGGCATCTATATCCTTATAGATCAGCACTATGGCAGTAGTTTAGAAAGGATGAGAGTGGCTTTACATCCACTTTCAGGGGGCGTAGTTTTTGACCAGTCTTTTATTAAAAAGAAAAACTGCCTGTGTTATTTATTTTTGACCTTTTTTAGGTGAACAGCGTACCCCATACTTGTTAAAAGAGACTTCCAGATTCTGATAGGCTCCCTCACGGCAGACCCCCACAACCACCGGCCAGGGTTGTGGGTCAAGAGGCCCTTGTCTCCAACATGTTGAGAGCATGTGGCCTGGTGTGGTTTAGGGTTCCCCATGCTGTTTTTTTCCTCAAAACGTGTGCGATTTAGAAGCGCTCCAAATAGAAGGCAATTAAAATGGAATTTGCATCGGAACCGCTCAGAAAATGCCCAGGACTTCACAGAGCTTCATATTTTGCACATTTTATGTTACAGCCTTATTCCAAAATGGATTAAATTATCATTATGTTCCTCAAAATTCTACAAACCATACCCCATAACAACAACGTGAAAGAAGTTTGTTTGAAATTTTTGCATATTTATAATAAAAAAATAATCACATGTACCGTACCCAAGTATTCACAGCCTTTGCCATGACACTCAAAATTTAGCTCAGGTGCCTCCCGTTTCCACTGGTCATCCTTGAGAGTTTTCTACAACTTAACTGGAGTCCACATGTGATAAATCCAATTGATTGGACATGATTTAGAAAGGCGCACACCTGTCTATATAAAAAGGTCGCACAGATAGCAGTGCATGTCAGAGCACAAACCAAGACATGAAGTCGAAGGAATTGTCTGTAGACCTCTGAGACAGGATTCCGTTGAGGCACAGATTTGGGGAAGGGTACAGAGATAGATAAACTTACAATAAAAGTTTTTATTGAAGATAAAGCCGTTTACATATGGAAAGAATATGGAAGAAACATTTCTGCAGCATTGAAGGTCCCAATGAGTACAGTGGCCTCCATCATCTGTAAATGGAAGGTTGGAACCACCAGGACTCTCCCTAGAATGGGCCACCCGGCCAAACTGAGCAATTGGGGGAGAGGGGCCTTAGTCAGGAAGGTGACCAATAACCTGATGGTCACTCTGACAGATCTCCAGCATTTCTCTGGAGAGATGAGCACCTTCTAGAAGAACAACCATCTCTGCAGCACTCCACCAATCAGGCCTGTATGGGGGAGTGGTCAGACGAAAGCCACTCCTCAGTAAAAAGACACATGACAGCCCGCCTGGAGTTTGCCAAAAGGCACCTGAAGGACTAATGAGAAACAAAATTCTCTGGTCTGATGAAACAAAGATTGAACTCTTTGGCCTGAATGGCAAGCGTCATGTCTGGAGGAAACCAGGCATCACTCATCACCTGGCCAATGCCATCCCTACAGTGAAGCATGGTGGTGGTGGCAGCATCATGCTGTGGGGATGCAGCTGCAGGAAATGGGAGGACTAGTCAGGATCGAGGGAAAAATGAATGCTGCAATATACAGAGACATCCTTGATGAAGACCTGCTCCAGAGCGCTCTGGACCTCAGAATGGGACGAAGGTTCTCATCGTCCAACAGGACAACAACCCTAAGCACACAGCCAAGATAACAAAGGAGTGGCTACGGGAAAACTCTGTGAATGTCTTTGTGTGGCTCAGCCAGAGCCCAGACGTGAACCCGATTGAAAATCTCTGGAGAGATCTGAAAATGGCTGTGCACCGACGCTCCCCATCCAACCTGATGAAGCTTCAGAGGTCCTGCAAAAAGGAATGGGAGAAACTGCCCAAAAATAGGTGTGCCAAGCTTCTAGGATCATACTTTAAAAAAAAAAAAAAAGACGTGAGGCTGCAATTGGTGCCAAATGTGCTTCAACCAAAGTATTGGGCATAGGCTGTGAATACTTCTGTACATGGGATTTTTTATTCTTAATAAATTTGTAAATACAACTTTTTTCATGTTGTCATTATGGGGTTTTGTTTGTAGAATTTTAAAAGAAAATAATTAGGGTTGTTCCGATACCGATACCAGTATCGGGACCGATACTGAGCATTTGCGGGAGTACTTGTACTCCCGCAAATGCCCCCGATGCCAGATCCGATACTATCCCCATCCCCCCCCCCCCCCCGCAACAGCCGCCTAGTTAATCAGCGCGGGGAACATTACACCTTTCATTTGAATAGCTGTGTGTTCACCGCCGCGCATAAACATTCCCCCTTGCTCGGGATTGGACGAGTGATCTGTCCATCAAAGTGCCCGAGCAAGGGGGAGTGTCTATACGTGGCGCGGCGGGGAACACAGCTATTCAAATGAAAGCTGTAATGTTCCCCACGCTGATTAACTAGGCGACAGCGGCATCTTCTGCATCTAGGTATGGGGAGACATGGCTGCATCTGGGGGGGGGGGGGGGGGGGAACATTTAAAAAAAGTATCGGTATTGGCGAGTACTTGAAAAAAAGTATCGGTACTTGTACTCGGTCCTAAAAAAGTGGTATCGGGACAACCCTAAAAATAATGAATTTAATGCATTTTGGAATAAGTCTAACATAAAATGTGGAAAAAGTGAAGCGCTGTGAATACTTTGCGAAGTCCTGTGTGTTTTCTGAGCGGTTCAGATGCAAATTCCAGGCTCGTTGCCTTCTATTTCGAACGCTTCTGAATCGCATGTATTTTGGAATAAGGCTGCAAAATAAAATGTGGAAAAAGTGAAGCACTGGGAATACTTTCCGGATGCAATGTATGCATGTAAACGATAACCCGCCATTCAGCAAGGTCCTGCCACCATGTACACGAGGCGTATTATAAACATCCCACGCGGTTGAGATTAGACTCTGCGCTCCGTAATTACATTTCAGGTGGCGGCTCGGCTCGTCTCCACCAAAGCAATCAATTATACCAGCAACATGAACGCTGCACGCCGAGATGCAAAATGATATTCTTCCTTTATTAAAAATAGCCAGCAGGGGCGAGTTCTGTACCGACGCGTTTGGCGGGAGGCACAGAGCTTTTTAGGACTTGCAGATCCTCACACATGCATAGAAATTTTTCGGACTCCACGTAATGTAAAGACACTTATTTTAAAGGCCGATAGATATTTTTTATCCCGGTCGGCCTGCAGTACAACAGACGGACAAATCCCATTGCGGCTATTGCATTTTGACAGCTGCGATGATGGGCGACGTCTACGCCCTGCATGGGCAAGGTGACAGGGTCCTCTTAAAAATCCTGACGGGGCATATTCTTCAAGCTGCGTGGGGGAGGAAGGACTCAACCCGCCCACATTGCTCTACATCTGCCAATCAAATTCAGCCTTTTATTCTACAACACTGCAGTGCGGGTTAGAATCCGGCTGGTTGCTAGGCAGCAATACCGACTGATACAATTCATTCCTCCTACACTGATGAAAAAGGCCCGCTGCGATATTCTCCAGAATGATGAATAAAGGACTTCTACATCAGCACAGCTAAACGGTATAGTACCCTGGTGAGAAATCTAGGGTCATGCCGGCCGGTCCTTCGGATATTAAAGCCGTATTAAACCCAAAAGCAAACATTGCAGATTACCAACTCTTAGATTGGACGGCTGCAATCATTTTCTTTTTTTTTTTAGAAGCCGCCCAGATCCTCCTCTTCTCGGGTCTCTCTTCTGTGCTCCTGGCCCCTCCCTCCTGTCGCGTGCCCCCCACAGCAAGCCGCTTGCTATAGTGTCCATTCAGACATAGTCGCTTCGGCTTTGCCCCATCTCTTGCTCCCGATTGGCCAACTTCTTTAAATGATTGTTTCTCGGCCAATCAGGAGGAAGAATCCTGGACGGCTGAGGCACTCATGCACATCAGTGGGTAGAGACCTCAGGTAAGTATTGGGGGGCTGCACACAGAGCTTTTTTTAATCTCAATTAGCTTTTTAATGTTTAGGAGCATTCAGTGTTTTTTTCTACTGGAGAAACTACTACTACTTTTCTGCTCCTAGACAATGAAGCTCAAAAAACGCTATTATAGACACATGCCCTGTTTCCCCAAAAATAAGACCCACCCTGAAAATAAGACCTAGTGTTATTTTTAAGAGGGCTGCAATATAAGCCCTACCCCAAAAAATAAGCCCTAGTTAAAAATGCTTGTTAAATCCTATAATCCACTCTATTACAGTAGTTCAGTGTTTCTCAATTCCAGTCCTCACGCCCCCCCAACATGTCATGTTTTCAGGATTTCCCTCAGATGAAAAGGCTGTGGTGATTACTAAGGCAGTATAACTGATCAAATCACCTGTGCAAATAGTGGAAATCCTAAAAACCTGACCTTTTGGGGGGGCGTGAGGACTGGAATTGAGAAACACTGCAGTAGTTTATAATGTACAATGTGTACAATGTTTCTGTAATATAATTGCGGGGAAGAGAGCTCCGGCGGGTAACAAAAGTGCAGAGCGGCGCTATAACAAATGTATTTGGCACAAATATATTACAGAAACGCACACATTGTACATTATATAATACTGTAATAGAATGGATTATAGGATTTTACAAGCATTTTAACTCAGTTCACACTGGGGATTCCTGATAGGCAGGGAGGGAGAGGGGGAGAGAAGACAGCACATTACATGGTAAGACCTACCCTGAAAATAAGCCTTACTGTGTCTTTTGTTGGCATAATTAATATAAGACCCGGGCTGATTTTCGGGGAAACACAGTAGGATAACAATATTTGACTACATGCACATCTAGTCGGCATGCGGAGACTTATGGCCCGTACACACGATCCGAATATCGGACGAAAACGATTGTCCGAGGAAGAATCGTACGATTTTCGGATCGTGTGTACACTACTTTTGAAAGCCAATCACGACAGTTCATCCGATATTATTCGATCGGACAAGCACGAAAATTTTCCTCGTACGATGTCAGATCGTACAATTTTCGTTTAGTCAGTACAGTTGTCCGAAAATACAATACAAATACATTACAACACGTGACATCACTTCCGATATTTTTTTTCTGTCGTACGAGAATTTTCGTGACTTTAACCACTTTGCAACCGCCCTATACCGAAAGTACGGCTATAGGGCGGTTGCTTGATTCTAAGTGGCCGTTAATTAACGGCCTTTTAGAATCGCGCGCCCCCTGAGGCGCGCACACGGGAACATCCGTGACCGCCGGGGCATCACGGATCACGGTAAATCGCCGCTGATAGCGGCGGTTTACCACGTGATCGCGCCGTCCAATGACGGCGCGATCACTTGTCAACAAAGCGGCGTCATGTGCTGACGCCGGTTCCTCCCTCCTCTCTCTGTACCGATCGGTACAGTGTGAGAGGAGAGGGGAGGGAGCGGATGGCAGCGGCAGTGCTGCGGGCTGGATCTGTGACAAATGTAGTCACAGATCCATCCATCTCTCCCTGCTCAGCCATCCCTGCTGCAATACTCGGCAATACCTCAGCTGGGCAATACTCTGGGCAATACTCTGGGCAATACTCTGGGCAATACTCTGGGCAATACAGAGCCCCTGTGCCCGTGAGCTCGCATGCAGAAGCGAACGCATACGCAAGTCCCGCCCACATATAAAAACGGTGTTCAAACCACACATGTGAGGTATCTTTATATCATGTTTTGGGGTTTTATGTAATTTTCTAGCAAATAAATGATGATTTTTACATGTAGGAGAGAAATGTCAGAATTGGCCTGGGTGCTCCCTGCATGTTGGGCCTCTGTATGTGGCCACACTGTGTAAAAGTCTCACACATGGGGTATCGCAATACTCGGGAGGAATAGCAGAATGTGTTTTGGGGTGTAATTTGTGGTATGCATATGCTGTGTGTGAGAAATAACCTAATAATATGAAAATTTGATGGAAAAAAAAAAATCTTGATTTTGCCAAGAATTGTGGGAAAAAATGACAACTTTAAAAAACTCACCAGGCCTCTTTCTAAATACCTTGGAATGTCTTCTTTCCAAAAAGGGGTAATTTGGGGGGTATTTGTACTTTTCTGGCATGTTGGGGTCTCAAGAAATGAGAGAGGCTGTCAGTACATTAGGTGTGATGAAATTCATCAATTTTCAGTAATTGGTACCATAGTTTGTAGACCCCATAACTTTCACCCAGACTAAATAATATCCAACATTTTTTATTTTTTTTTACCAAAGATATGTAGCAGTATACATTTTAGGCCAAATTTATGAAGAAAAATTTCTTTTTTGCAAAATTTTATAATAGAAATGAAGAAAAATTATTATTTTTTGCAAAATTTTCGTTCTTTTTTCATTTATAGCAAAAAAAAAACGCAGAGGTGATCAAATACCACCAAAAGAAAGCTCTATTTGTGGGGAAAAAAGGACAACAATTTCATTTGGTTATAGTGTTGTATGACCGAGTTATTGTCATTCAAACTGTGAGAGCACCGAAAGCTGAAAATTGGTCTGGTTATTAAGGGTGTTTAAGTGCCCGGTGGTCAAGTGGTTAATAACCTATTTTATTTTACTTTCAACTATTAAGCGAAAAAAGTCGTACAATCCTTCGTACGATATTCAGATCGTATGTACGGGCCATTCGCATCCTTTCACACAGGCTTGTCTGCCTGGGGGGGGGATCGATCCACTGAGCCCCGCTGAGCGGGAAGACAGGTCCGTCTCTGTTCACTGTGCAGAGTCCCCCTCTCCTCTGTGGGGAGATCGGATAAAAACAGACCGCCTGCGCGTTTTTAACCAATCCGCCAGACAGATGGAAAATAGGGTCACCATCCGTCTGGATAGCAGCCGGATGTCAGCGCCAACATCCGCAGCTCCATAGGAGTGACTGGAGGCTCTGATCAAGACTGCCTGAAAATCCAATAGGTGTACCTGATCGGAAAGCCGGTGTGAAAGGGGCCTTAGGAGTTATTATTTAGCCAAATAAACGCTCTAAAGTCTCCATGCACACTAGCGTTTTTTTTAAGCTCCTACACATTTCTTCAGACTATGAGCGTTTTTTGCGCTCTTAAGCGCGTAGGTGCAAAAGAAAACAAAACATTTTGTATAGTTTCTTGGAGCGTTTTTTTCCAGCAGAAAACGCTACTAAAAGAAAATGTGGAGTGGTGCGTATTTTCCGGATGTGCTTATAAAATGGAGCCTTTTGGCCGCTGCCACCAATCAGTGCCAGCGTGTAAATGTCAATATTTAGACGTCGCTACCGCTGATTAATCACTAATGATGTTTACATCCCGCCCCTCTCTTCCTACACGAGTCCCTTGTGCTGCTGGTGGTACAACTGCTGAAGGACCTTGGCCTTTCCGGGCTTGTTCACACCAGCATCAGGTTACAACATGACCACAGTGCGCGTTGCGCGGTTTCCTTTTTTTTTTTTTACAACTTTACTGAAATGTCACTAATGACAATTAATTAATGTTTATTCACAAGCTGTGGTGAAAAATAAATAGTCTAGGAGCAGAGAAAAAATAAATAAAAAGGTTTTTGTAGAGTTTCTTGAAGCATTTTTTTTTGCAGAAACGCTTCTAGTAAAAATTAGTTTTTATTTTTGTTTTTTGTTTGTTTCTCTTTTAAACGAACTATACTAATAGCGTTTAAGCATTTTATTTTCCTTTGACTGCAAAAACGCTAATAAAACATGAATGCTCCTAAAATGCTGCTACAAAAAGCTATAACCAGCTTCTTTTTTTTTTGGAGCTTAAAAAAATTTAAATAAATAAATAAATGCTACTGTGCACGGAGCTAAACTGATAAAATCTTAAAAAAAGCTGACAAATGCAGGTATATTTGGCATTTATCAGCGTTTGAGACACAAGCCTTTATGGAAGTTAGTGTTAATTTCACCAACTAAAACATTTTAGTTGACTAAAATACAACAAAAACAATTGAGAGGACTAAAAATACGAACAAAAATAGTCTTGACTAAAATGCCAAAGCTAAATTGAAATTTGACATCAAAATTAAAAAGGGGAGTTCCACCCACAATTTCACTCTAACCACTTCAGACCCGCGCTACCGTCAAATGACGACAACAGCGCGGGTCAGAATATCCAACATGCCGTCTTTTGACGGCCGCCCCTTTGGGCGTTCCCAGCGCGCGCTGTAGAGCGTGCTGCGGGGAAGCCCTGTGTTGTCCGTGTCCCTTGGACACGGCCAATCACAGATCGCGGCGAACGGCCAGTCAGAGTGGCCGTTTGCGATGCGATCTGTGGGCGAATGAGAGATGATCTCATAGATCATCTCTCATTACCGTTTTACACAGAGATGGCGTCCTGTCTCTGAAGAGGAGGAGACCGATCTGTGTTCCTTAACCTGACTGAAACCCGACTATTACATTGCTTGTGCAGCACTGAGCATGTGCGAGATGTGCAAAGCTGAAATCCAGGAAGTCATACAGTCTGACTTTGTGATGCCCACACTTAAGATGGCCACGGTCTATTTCTAGATTATAATCTAAATGCTGTAACAACCTAACAAAACGGACCTTAGTTTACAGACTAACTTTACTAGAATACATTAAGCTTGTGTATTACAGGGGTATTTATATTTAACCATTTGCTTACTGGGCACATACACCCCCCTCCTGCCCAGGTGAAATTTCAGCTTCTGGCACTGCGTCGCTTTAACTGACAATTGCGCGGCCGTGCGACGTGGCTCCCAAACAAAATTGACGTCCTTTTTGATCGCCTGTGCGGTTCTTATTTTTTGCGCTATAAACAAAAAAAGAGCGACAATTTTGAAGAAAGATACAATATTTTTTACTTGTTGCTATAATATCCCAATTTAAAAAAAAAAAAAAACACTTTTTTTCTCAGTTTATGGCGATACGTATTCTTCTACATATTTTTGGTTAAAAAAAAAAAAAAAAAAATCGCAATAAGCGACTGGTTTGCGCAAAAGTTATAGCGCTTACAAAATAGGGGAGAGAATTATTTTTTATTTTTTTACTAGAAATGGCGGCGATCTGCGATTTTTATTGGTACTGCGATGTTATGGCGGACACATCGGACACTTTTGACACATTTTTGGCGCCATTCACATTTATACTGCGATCAGTGCTATAAATATGCACCAATTACAGTATAAAGGTGACTGGCATTGAAGGGGTTAACACTAGGGGGTGAGGAAGGGGTTAAATGTGTATCCTAGGTGTGTTCTAACTGTGGGGGGAGGGGGGGGGGGGTTGACCGATCTGTGTCCCTATCTAAATGCTGCAACAACCTAACAAAACAGACCTTAGTTTACAGACTAACTTTACTAGAATACATTAAGCTTGTGTATTACAGGGGTATTTATATTTAAAAAGTGAAATTGTGGGTGGAACTCCACTTTAAAGTAGGCCCGAAACAACTAATCGATTATGAAAATTGTAATCGATTTAATTTCATAATCGATTAATCGGCCAGTAACATAAATGGGGTTAAAAAAAATAAAAATAATTAGCCCTTTATAGTACAAAAAAGCAAATGGCTACTGTAAATATTACTTTTACTGTCCCACAGTAAAAAAAAAATGAACCCCTTACAGTAGCGATTATTTGCTCTTTTTGTACCAATTTGTTTTTTTAACCCCATTATGTTACTAAACATCTCAGGCCGAGGACACACCTCAGGTTTTTTGGTGCTTTTTGCAGAAACACACTACAGTTCATTTACATGGTTTCCTATGGGACACGTTCACATCCATGACTTTTTTTCAGCTGCTGCGTATTTGGAAAGGGCAAGGACTTTTTAACCCAAAACTGCCATTTTGTTTTTTTGGTTCAATATACTGTAATGGAGAAGCTGCAGAAAAGCATGTAATGTGTTTTGGCGGAAATTTGTGTTCTGTAAATCGGCCCAACAAGAAATTGGCTCAAAAAAAAAAAGAAATCGGCCAACTAATCGATTATGAAAATAATCGTTAGTTGCAGCCCTAGCTTAAAGTGGTTGTAAAGCCTTACATACCACTTTAACCAACAGGTAAGCCTAGACTAATGCCGCGTACACATGATCATTTTTTGTGATGAAAAAAAACGACGTTTTCTGTGAAGTAAAAAACAACGTTTTTGAAATGTCACTTTTCAAAGACAATTTTGCATACACACCATCGTTTTTTCCACAAACAGCGAGGTTACGTTCACATCTCTTTTCCATTGAAGCTCGCTTCATAACTAGCTTCTGGGCATGCGCGGGTTGAAAAACGTTTTAAACGACGTTTTTGCTACACACGGTGACTTTTTGTGAAACAAAAAACGACGTTTTGAAAAACGACACAAAAAATTCCAGCATGTTGGAATTTTTTTGGGGTCGTTTTTTTGAAGACAAAAACGACGTTTTGCCCACACACGATCAATTTAAATGACGTTTTAAAAAACAACGTTTTTTTTCATCGCAAAAAACGACCGTGTGTATGCGGCATAAGGCTTACCCCTGTAGGTGCTGGAAATATCTCCTAAACCTACATGGTTTCGAAGATATTTGCAAAAGAAAGGCATGAGTCGTAGACAATGGTGCGCAGGCGCACCAAGCGTGCTGTTACTAATGGCGATCATGCCGTTAGTAGCAGCGCATGCGCGGCAGGGACTTCACCGCGGCTCCGCCCAGTCACAGTGATATGCGGAAGTGACTCGTGGAGAGATGGCGCCGACGGAGGAGGTGACCGAGCACGGCTGCAGAGGCTTCGATCTCAGTTAAGTACTTCATAATGAGCTAGTGTGCTATGCATACTAGCTCTTTGGGCCTTTGTCTTGCAGGAGGTTTAAAAAAATAAAAAATACATAGAGGGTTTACTTCCTCTTTAATCGATTGGGAACCGCACGCCGTCAAATGATGGCGGACGGAATCCCCTATTGTTCCGACAGGACGTCATATGGCGTCCTGTCATTTAAAGCCGCTAGGGGGCACCCGGCGCGTTACTGGGAACTCAATGCGCGTGCCCGCTCTGTGTCAGGGAGAGGGGGACCGATCTGTGTCTCTTGTACATAGGGACACAGACCGGTCACCTCCCCCAGTCCCCCCCCCCTCCCCCTACAGTTAGAACACTCAATAGGACACATATTTAATCCCTTCACTGCCAGTCACATTTATACAGTAATCAATGCATATTTATAGCACTGTTCACTGTATAAATGTGAATGGACCCAAAAGTGACCGATGTGTCCGCTATAATGTCACAGTCGCAAAAAAAAAAAAAAAGCAGATCGCCGCCATTCCTAGTAAAAAAAAAAAAAAACGATCATAATTCTGTCCCCTATTTTGTAGGCAATAACTTTTACGCAAACAAGTCACTATACGGTTATTGCGATTTCGCGATTGCGAAAATATGTAGAAGAATACGTATCGGCCTAAACAGATTTATATACATTTTTTTTTAAATGGGATATTTATTATAGCAAAAAGTTGTTGTTTTTTTTTCAAAATGTATGCTCTTTTCTTGTTTATAGCCCAAAAAATAAACAATAAGCACGGGCGGTCAAATACCACAAAAGGAAAGCTCCATTTGTGGGGGAAAATAAAGAACGTCAATTTTGTTTGGGAGCCACATCGCACGACCGCGCAATTGTCAGTTAAAGCGAAGCAGTGCCAGGAGCTAAAATTTTGTCTGGGCAGGAAGGGGGTGTTGGTGCACAGTAGGCAAGTGGTTCTATATTTGACCTCCTCAAACGCACCAAGGCCTGCCAAAATCTCCTATCTCCATAGGAAAGGAAACATTCCGTGTTACTTGTGGAGAGTTTGCAACAAGCCTGTGAATGAGTTATCATTTGTTATCGCCGTCTCACGCGGACCAATCCTGGCAAACAATCAGCTCAGTGACATTGCCTGCAAGGACCGGCCCTCACCTGACGGGAACACAAAATGCTACTTTCTTCTAATTGTATTTGATACAGCTTTAAAAATTTGCAACATTGCACATCTCCCTGGATCCCCACAAAGAAGCATTCACCAATCTTTTTACTACAGACGGATACAGTTACATTATTTAGAAATTAGTATTCTCTGAAGAAATGGATATAGACTGAACCCACGGAAAAAGAAAAAATACTTGCATACCCAACAAGCAGAACTAAATCCAGAGATTTAATGGTTACAGAAAACAGTTCTATTTTTGGCAAGCTGTGAATGCCAACTGTCACATTGGTAGTGCGCTCAACCCAACTGTCAAGTGTCTGGGGTCATGTCTGACCACATGTGTAGAATCATAGCAGTTGCACATCAAACAGGCCAATATGGAAGCTTCCCTGGCTGAAAAGCATAGGAGGGTTTAGTTCCTCTTTAAAATGCATATAAAGTACAAAGTAGTTACAGACGGACCTTTAAATTAGAAAAAAAAAAAAAACACAAACTTTTGTGTCTACATCAACCTTAATATCCCAAGTTAGACAATTTAATACCACTACAATTAACTTTTTCAAACGAAAGGAAAACAAACGCTTCGACCATCACCATGTCCTAGCCTTTCAAGGATTTGGTTACAGAAGTCCCTCAACATTCCTATTGTGGCCAGTGAAAAAGAAGGCCCCTTACAACGGCAGCCAGTGAAAAAGAAGGCCCCTTACAACGGCGGCCAGTGAAAAAGAAGGCCCCTTACAACGGCGGCCAGTGAAAAAGAAGGCCCCTTACAACGGCGGCCAGTGAAAAAGAAGGCCCCTTACAACGGCGGCCAGTGAAAAAGAAGGCCCCTTACAACGGCGGCCAGTGAAAAAGAAGGCCCCTTACAACGGCGGCCAGTGAAAAAGAAGGCCCCTTACAACGGCGGCCAGTAAACAGAACGCCCCTTACAACGGCGGCCAGTAAACAGAACGCCCCTTACAACGGCGGCCAGTAAACAGAACGCCCCTTACAACGGCGGCCAGTAAACAGAACGCCCCTTACAACGGCGGCCAGTAAACAGAACGCCCCTTACAACGGCGGCCAGTAAACAGAACGCCCCTTACAACGGCGGCCAGTAAACAGAACGCCCCTTACAACGGCGGCCAGTAAACAGAACGCCCCTTACAACGGCGGCCAGTAAACAGAACGCCCCTTACAACGGCGGCCAGTAAACAGAACGCCCCTTACAACGGCGGCCAGTAAACAGAACGCCCCTTACAACGGCGGCCAGTAAACAGAACGCCCCTTACAACGGCGGCCAGTAAACAGAACGCCCCTTACAACGGCGGCCAGTAAACAGAACGCCCCTTACAACGGCGGCCAGTAAACAGAACGCCCCTTACAACGGCGGCCAGTAAACAGAACGCCCCTTACAACGGCGGCCAGTAAACAGAACGCCCCTTACAACGGCGGCCAGTAAACAGAACGCCCCTTACAACGGCGGCCAGTAAACAGAACGCCCCTTACAACGGCGGCCAGTAAACAGAACGCCCCTTACAACGGCGGCCAGTAAACAGAACGCCCCTTACAACGGCGGCCAGTAAACAGAACGCCCCTTACAACGGCGGCCAGTAAAAAAGAACGCCCCTTACAACGGCGGCCAGTAAAAAAGAACGCCCCTTACAACGGCGGCCAGTAAAAAAGAACGCCCCTTACAACGGCGGCCAGTGAAATAGCATGCCCCTTACATTGGCGGTCAGTGAAATAGCATGCCCCTTACATTGGCGGTCAGTGAAAAAGCATGCCCCTTGAAGAACACAAAAAAAAAAGTCAGTGATTACATATCCGAGTGGCAGAAATTACTCGCTACTCAAGGAACCTCTAGCAACTATCGCAGAAACCCAAGGTGAGGAAGGATGTGGTAGAGTCTGCCCTACATTGAGATTACTTTGAGACTGGTTTAGTTAGATTTTGGGTGGTAATCTCCCACCTGTCCACCAAGAGCGTGCCCCACATTATACCAACAGATCTTTCTGTGCACAGACAGGGGCAACAATGGATTTTAGAACCATCGCCAGTCTCCACAAAATAACAGAACAAGGCTGATCACATCTTTTGTAGCATTAGATTAACGGGTTGTTTTTTTTCCTGTCTTCACCCTGAATATTTCAACACACACAAGGACCTGGTGGTTCAAACTGATGCAAAGAATAAAAATAAACTATATTTTTTTTCCCAGCAAACTAGATGTTCCATTTACCATCCCCAAGATAAACTCTCTTCAGTCATACTTCATGAAGAATGAAAGGGGTTGTAAAGGGAAAAAAAAGTTTCCCTAAATAGCTTCCTTTACCTTAGTGCAGTCCTCCTTCACTTACCTCATCCTTCCATTTTGCTTTTAAATGTCCTTATTTCTTCTGAGAAATCCTCACTTCCTGTTCTTCTGTCTGTAACTCCACACAGTAATGTGAGGCTTTCTCCCTGGTGTGGAGAAAGCCTCTTGAAGGGGCGAGCAAGAGTGTCAGGACGCCCACTAACACACAGCTCCTTTCTCTAACTGCAAAGTAGAGAGCGTCCTGACCCTCCTGCTCGCCCCCTCAAGAGGCTTTCTCCACACCAGGGAGTAAGCCTCGCATTACTGTGTGGAGTTACAGACAGAAGAACAGGAAGTGAGGATTTCTCAGAAGAAATAAGGACATTTAAAAGCAAAATGGAAGGATGAGGTAAGTGAAGGAGGACTGCACTAAGGTAAAGGAAGCTATTTAGGGGAAAATAAATAAATAAAATTACCTTTACAACCCCTTTAAGAAGAACCACTTGAACATCACAAAGCCACCACATAGAGAATTTCTAAAACACAATTGTAAACCAAATTGCACACTCAACCCAAAATCCCATTCGTAGACTTTAGAGTGTTTGACTTGCCGCACCCAGCTGCCCACACGTGGGCTCCATCCTACCCACTGTGCCCATCACATATCTACGAATCACCAACACGACAGAAGAAAGGAAATCACGGTTTATTGTACCAGATGCACTGCATGAAAAGTCTGCAGATTTACAGTCAACCTGAACACAGTGCCCTAGTTTGAACATCCAATCACAAAACAAAGTATTAACCTCAGAAGCGCGATTGTACCCACCACCATGTCAGATCTTCCCTGTAAAGAGGGTAATGTAGACTTCGGGGGCAGTTTCTGACCTGTTCCAACAGGCCAATCAAAAGCATGGGCTCTAAGCAATGCCAATGTCCACCAACCACTCAGTGCTCCATGAGAAACACCACACAGTTTTTATCAGACTAGGAGAAAACTAGAACATATCGTCCTGGTTTGCCCAGTAAAATTATATCACAAAACCAATCACACATCCCTTAACCATTAAAAGTCTCCACACTGTGTGCCCATCACCACATCCAGGCTTACCCATGAAGAGGGCAATGTAGATTTGAGGGGCATTTGCTTACCTGTTCTGCCCAATTAGAGGCACAGGTTCCAACCATTATTACTGTGTGTGACCACATGTCCACCAACCACTGGGACCCCACTGGTGCTCCGTGTGAACTGCCACTTATGTTTTTTTTTATCATACTAGATGTAAAATTTGCTCATTTACAGCCAATGTTTTTTTTTATCATACTAGATGTAAAATTTGCTCATTTACAGCCAACGTCTCGAACACAATGTCCTGTTTACCTGCCCCATTAAAAGCACGGGCATCAACCAACACCGATAACCACCACATGTCCACCAAACACCAGGACTTCATCAGTGCTACTTGAGAAACATTGCTCACATTTTTTATTGCACTAGAACTAGAAGATGAAAGTTCTGCCCATTTATTAACCAGAACATATCATCCTGGTTTGCTCAAGAATGTCCCATCACAAAACCAAATTACATCCCTCAACCACGAGTGTACCCACCACCAGGATCCCTGTGAACAGGGTAATGTAGACTCAGAGCATTTTCTCTCCTGTTTTACCCAAGTGCTCAATTAGAAGCCCAGGCTCCAAGAAAACGCCACCGAGACCAACAACGCGCCCCGCCAACCACCGGGACCAACAACGCGCCCCGCCAACCACCGGGACCAACAACGCGCCCCGCCAACCACCGGGACCAACAACGCGCCCAGCCAACCACCGGGACCAACAACGCGCCCAGCCAACCACCGGGACCAACAACGCGCCCAGCCAACCACCGGGACCAACCCGCGCCCCGCCAACCACCGGGAGCAACAACGCGCTCCGCCAACCACCGGGACCAACAACGCGCCCCGCCAACCACCGGGACCAACAACGCGCCCCGCCAACCACCGGGACCAACCCGCGCCCCGCCAACCACCGGGAGCAACAACGCGGCCCGCCAACCACCGGGACCAACAACGCGCCCCGCCAACCACCGGGACCAACAACGCGCCCCGCCAACCACCGGGACCAACAACGCGCCCCGCCAACCACCGGGACCAACAACGCGCCCAGCCAACCACCGGGACCAACAACGCGCCCCGCCAACCACCGGGACCAACCCGCGCCCCGCCAACCACCGGGAGCAACAACGCGCTCAGCCAACCACCGGGACCAACAACGCGCCCCGCCAACCACCGGGACCAACAACGCGCCCCGCCAACCACCGGGACCAACAACGCGCCCCGCCAACCACCGGGACCAACCCGCGCCCCGCCAACCACCGGGAGCAACAACGCGGCCCGCCAACCACCGGGACCAACAACGCGCCCCGCCAACCACCGGGACCAACAACGCGCCCCGCCAACCACCGGGACCAACAACGCGCCCCGCCAACCACCGGGACCAACACCACGACCAACAACGCGCCCCGCCAACCACCGGGACCAACAACGCGCCCCGCCAACCACCGGGACCAACAACGCGCCCCGCCAACCACCGGGACCACCGGGCCAACCACGGGACCAACAACGCGCCCCGCCAACCACCGGGACCAAACGCGCCCCGCCAACGACCAACAACGCCCCCGCCAACCACCGGGACAAACGCGCCCCGCCAACGACCAACAACGGCCCGCCAACCACCGGGACAAACGCGCCCCGCCAACGACCAACAACGGCCCGCCAACCACCGGGACCAACAACGCGCCCCGCCAACCACCGGGACAAACAACGCGCCCCGCCAACCACCGGGACAAACAACGCGGCCCGCCAACCACCGGGACAAACAACGCGGCCCGCCAACCACCGGGACAAACAACGCGGCCCGCCAACCACCGGGACAAACACCGGCCCGCCAACCACGGGACAAACAACGCGGCCCGCCAACCACCGGGACCAACAACGCGGCCCGCCAACCACCGGGACAAACAACGCGGCCCGCCAACCACCGGGACAAACAACGCGGCCCGCCAACCACCGGGACCAACAACGCGGCCCGCCAACCACCGGGACCAACAACGCGGCCCGCCCGCCACCGGGACCAACAACGCGGCCCGCCAACCACCGGGACCAACAACGCGGCCCGCCAACCACCGGGACCAACAACGCGGCCCGCCAACCACCGGGACCAACAACGCGGCCCGCCAACCACCGGGACCAACAACGCGGCCCGCCAACCACCGGGACCAACAACGCGGCCCGCCAACCACCGGGACCAACAACGCGGCCCGCCAACCACCGGGACCAACAACGCGGCCCGCCAACCACCGGGACCAACAACGCGGCCCGCCAACCACCGGGACCAACAACGCGGCCCGCCAACCACCGGGACCAACAACGCGGCCCGCCAACCACCGGGACCAACAACGCGGCCCGCCAACCACCGGGACCAACAACGCGGCCCGCCAACCACCGGGACCAACAACGCGCCAAGAGGAACATAACTTCCTAGTTGGCTTAAATACATCCAATCACAAAACCAATCACACATCCCTTAACCATGATGAGCCTCCCCAGGTTGTATGCCCATGACAACGTCCAATCTTACCCATGAAGAGGGCAATGTAGATTTGGGGGGTATCTTCTGATCAGTTTCACCTAACCACCCAATTAGCACAAGGTCCAACCAACATCACTGTGACCACCAACCACCAGAACCCCATCAGAGATCCGCAGGAAACCCCACTCATGATTTATTTTTTTAATTGTACTGGATGACCGACACATACCCGCCAACCACCGAGCCCAACACATGCTTGCCAACCACCAAGACCCCATCAGTGCTCTGTGAGAAACGCCGTTCATGTGCTTTATTGTACTGGATGAAGAATCTGATCAACTGCAGACAACCAGAACATAATGCCCTAGTTTGTCCAATCACAAAACCAAATCACACATCCCTTAACCATGAGCTTTCCTACATTGTGTGTCCATTACCATACCCAATCTTACCCATGAAGAGGGCAATGTAGATTTGGGGGACATTTCCTGACCCGTTCTAACCAACTACCGTCACTGTGACCACCACATGTCCAAGACCACATCAGTGCTCCGTGAGAACCACCACTTTTTTGTTGCACTGGATGAAAAATGTGATCAATTGCAGCCAACTTGAACATAACATCCTAGTTTACGTAGGAACGTCCAATCACAAAACCAATCACACATCCCTTAATCATGAGTGTCTCCACATTGTGTGCCCATCACCACCTCCGATCTTACTCATAAAGAGGGCAATATAGGTTATCGGGACATTTTCTGACCCATTCTACCCAACTGCCCAATTAGACACTCAGGGTCCAACTAACTATACTGTGACCCTTACATGCCCACCAGCCACTACCCAGTGCTCCATGAGAAACACTAATTAAAACGTTTTAATCGCACTAGACGAGAACGCTGCTCGTTTCCAGTCAACCAGAACATGTCATCCTGGTTTGCTCAGGAACGTCTCATCACAAAACCAATTACAGATCCCTCAACCAGGAGTGTACCCACCACCCTGTCAGATCTTCCCCTGTGAACAGAGAAATGTAGACTCGGAGGGCATTTTCTGACCTGTTCTACACAGCTTCCTAGGCTCCTAGAAAATACACCGTGACCACCACACGTCCACCAACCACGAGGCCCTAACAGTGCTCCACGAGAAACACCACTCATGTATTTTACTGAAAAATCTAGTCAATTGCAGCCAACCTGAACATAACATTCTAGTTTTCTTAGGAAGATCCAATCACACATCCCGTAACCATGAGTGTCCCCACCTTGTGTGCCCATCACCATGTCTGATGTTACCCATGGAGAGGGCAATGTAGATTTGGGGGACATTTTCTGACCCGTTCTACTCAACCGCCCATTTAAAAGCACAGGGTCCAACCAATGGCACTGTGACCACCAGCTACTACTCCATTAGAAACACTACTTACATTCTTTAACTGCACTAGATGAGAACTCTGCCAACCAGAACATATCCTCCTGGTTTGCTCAGGAACGTCTCATCACAAAACCAAATTACAGATCCCTCAACCATGAGTGTACCCACCACCCTGTCAGATCTTCCCCTGTGAACAGAGTAATGTAGACTCGGAGGGCATTTTGTACACAACTGCCCAATTACAATCCCAGGCTCCAAGAAAAGACACCGTGACCACTACATGTACCCCAACCACAGAGACCAACCCATTTCCACCAACCATGAGACCCCATCAGTGCTCCGCCAGACATGCCACTCATGTTTATTGTACTGGATGAAAAATCTGATCAATTGCAGCCAACTTGAACATAGTGTCTTAGTTTACTTAGGTACGTCCAATCACAAAACCAATCAAGCATCCCTTAACCAAGAGCGTCCCTACATTGTGTGCCCATCACCACCTCTGATCTTACCCATGAAGAGGGCAATGTAGATTTGGGAGGACATTTTCTGACCCGTTCTATTCAACTGCCCAATTAGAAACACAGGGTCCAACCAATGTCACTGTGACCATCAACCATCAAGACGCCAGTGCTCCATGAGAACCACCACTCATGATGAAAAATATGATCAATTGCAGCCAACTTGGACATAACATCCTAGCTTACTTAGGTACATCCAATCGCACATCCCTTAACCACGAGCGCCCCTACATTGTGTGCCCATCACCACCTCCGATCTTACCCATGAAGAGGGCAATGTAGATTTGGGGGTGCCTTTTCTGACCCGTTCTACTCAACCGCCCAATTAGAAGCACAGGTTCCAACCACTGTCACTGTGACCACCACATATCCCACCAACCATCAAGATGCCATCAGTGCGCTGCGAGAACCACCACTCATGTTTTTTATTGTACTGGATGATAAAACTGATTAAATTGCAGCCAACTTGAACATAAACATCCTAGTTTGCTTAGGAACGTCCAATCACATCCCTTAATCATTGTGTGCCAATCACTGTGTCTGACCTTACCCATGAAGCGGGCAATGTAGATTTGGGGGACATTTTCTGACCTGTTCTACCCAACCGCTCAATCAGAAGCACAGGGTCCAACCAACGTCACTGTGACCACCACATATCCACCAAGCATCAGTGCTCCGCAAGAACCACCACTCATGTTTTTTGTTTTTGTACTGAAAGAAAAATCTGATCAATTGCAGCCAACCTGAACATAGCATCTTAGTTTACTTGGGAACATCCAATCACAAAACAAAATCACACATCCCTTAACCAGGAGCATCCCACATTGTATGCCCATCACCACATCTGATCTTACCCATGAAAAGGGCAATGTAGATTTGGGGGGCATTTTCTGACCCACTCTACTCAACCAGCCAATTAGAAGCATAGGGTCCAAGCAACAACACTGTGACAATCGCATGCCCACCAACCACCATGAAGAGGACAATGTAGATTTAGGGGACATTTTCTGACCTATTCTACCCAACCTCCCAATTGTAAACACAGGGTCCAACCAACGTCACTGTGGCCATCACATGCCCACCAACCACCAAGATGCCATCAGTGCTCCACGAAAACCACCACTCATGTTTTTTATTGTACTGGATGAAAAATCTGATCAACTGCAGCCAACTTGAACATAGCGTCTTAGTTTACTTTGGAACATCCAATCACAAAACCAAATCACACATCCCTTAAACACGGGCGTCCCCACATTGTGTGCCCATCACCACATCCGATCTTACCCATGAAGAGGGCAATGTAGATTTTGGGGGGCATTTTCTGACCCGTTCTAATCAACCGGCCAATTAGAAGCACAGGGTCCAAGCAACGTCACTGTGACTACCACATGCCCACCAACCACCAAGATGCCATCAGTGCTCCGTGAGAACCACCACTCAGGTTTTTTATTGTACTGGATGATAAATCTGATCAACTGCAGCCAACTTGAACATAGCATCTTAGTTTACTTCGGAACATCCAATCACAAAACCAAATTACACATCCCTCAACCAGGAGCATTCCCACATTGTGTGCCCATCACCACCTCCGATCTTACCCATGAAGAGGGCAATGTAGATTTGGGGGGCATTTTTTGACCAGTTATACTCAACCGGCCAATTAGAAGCCCAGGGTCCAAGCAACCTTACTGAGACCATCACATGCCCACCAACCAGCGTGATCACTACGTGTCCACCAACCACCAAATGCCCACAAACCACCACATGCCCACCAACCACCAGCTCTCTGCGTGAAGCGCTTCTTATACTAGATGAAACATTTTCTCATTTGCAGCCATCCTGATTTTCTCCAAAAAGTCCCATCACAAAACTAAAGCATCCCCCACCATGAGTGTCCTGATCATCAGAAGGTCCCATCAGCCCCATGGAGAGGGGAGATCCAGACTAATGATGACCAATCCATCACCTGCCCCTACCAGCCCATGCCCCCGACCCCAAGCACAGAGGGTGCCCTGCCACCCCAGGCTGGCACTGATTGGCCCCCGCACCCCATTACCTGGAGCTCCTCGCTGCTATCAGGCCCCTTTGTCCCTTCTGCACCTCCCACGGCCCGCCCACTCCATTCAATGACTGCCCAGTCTCCCCCACTTCTCACACACTTGCTCCCCCTGCCGGCCGCCCTGCCGATCCACCACCGCCGACCCAGTACCTGCTAAAGCGCTCCTCCTCCTCCTGTCCTCCCGCAGTCTCAGCTCTGCGCTCTCCACCAAACCCGCAGCCCTTCCCGGCCGCCTCCAATGCTCAACTAACCCGTTCACCCCTCCCCCCACCACATTATATATGGCGAACGCGGCTTCTGGCGACGCGACGTCATCACGCCATCGCCGCAACCGGTGTTTTTCTATGGAGAAGAAGGAGCCGACGAACGGTTACCATGGGGACAGGGCTGAAAGGAGCGGCCATGTTGGAAAAGGGCACAGTGCCCGGCTTTGGTGGGCAGCCAACCATGAATGGCAGGTTCACTAGGCGGGCTGATTTATAAATAAAACAGAGCCGAGGACAAGAAGTGCCTGATGGTGATTGGCTGCAGAGGATGTGACAAGGATAATGAGATGTCTTTATTTACATTTTACAGAGCGATGGATCAGGTCACCGCAGGCGGGAGATGGCGGATCATTGGCATACATTATACAATTCTCCTATTCAATTTCATTTAGATGTACCTTCAACTATGTAGTGCAAGGGTACTGTTATTCCCACTGACACCAATGATGGGGCACTGTTCTTCCCAATGACACCAAAGATGGGGAACTAATTCTCCCATTGATACCAATGACGGGGTACTATTTCTGCCACTGACACCAGTGGTGGGGCACCATTCTTCCCATTGACACCAGTGACGGGGTACTATTTTCTGCCCACTTTCACCAATGATGGGGCACCATCATAGGTGTGCGCAGCCTATTTCATTAGGGTGTGCACCCCAAAGCTCAAACACACACCACCTATCACACCACCTATTACATATTTACCGGCTCCTTCCCCCACTCATTCTAAAACATCCCCACAGCAACAGCCGGCGGGAGAGGAGGGAAGCCAGCGGCACTGTAGGGAGAAGGGGAGGAGCTAGGGCAGTAGGGGGAATTTTTGTGCTGCACAGGGTCATTAGGGTGTGCCTAGGCACATCTGGCACACCCTGTGCGCACGCCTATGGGCACCATTCCTCTCATTGACACCAGAGATTGGGTACTATTTCTGCCACTGACACAAATGATGGGCCACCATTCTTCCCACTGACACCAGTGATTGGGCACTATTCCTCCCACTGACACCAGAGATGGGGAACTAATTCTCCCACTGATACCAATGATGGGGTACTATTTCTGGCACTGACACCAGTGATGGGGTACTATTTCTCCCACTGATTCCAATGTTGTGGCACCATTCTTCCCATTGACACCAATGATGGGGCACTATTCTGTCCAGTGTCCACTGTCACCAATGATGGGGCACTATTACTCCCATTGACACCAATCAATGGTGCACTATTCCTCCCACTGACACCATTGATGGGGGGCACTATTCCTCCCACTGACACAATGATGGGGGGGGGCACTATTCCTCACACTGACACCAATGATTGGGGGGCACTATTCCTCCCACTGACACCCATGATGGGGGGGCACTATTCCTCCCACTGACACAATGATGGGGGGGGGGCACTATTCCTCCCACTGACACCAATGATGGGGGGGCACTATTCCTCCCACTGACACAATGATGGGGGGGGGGGCACTATTCCTCCCACTGACACCAATGATGGGGGGCACTATTCCTCCCACTGACACAATGATGGGGGGGCACTATTCCTCCCACTGACACCAATGATGGGGGGGCACTATTCCTCCCACTGACACAATGATGGGGGGGCACTATTCCTCCCACTGACACCAATGATGGGGGGCACTATTCCTCCCACTGACACAATGATGGGGGGGCACTATTCCTCCCACTGACACCAATGATGGGGGGGCACTATTCCTCCCACTGACACAATGATGGGGGGGCACTATTCCTCCCACTGACACCAATGATGGGGGGCACTATTCCTCCCACTGACACCAATGATGGGGCACCATTCCTTCCATTGATCATGTGCCACTGAATCCTCAGGGTTTACATGTGCCCCCCGCCCTCTCTGTCTGCCCTTTTTTTATTTGTACTACCAACTTAAACCTTTTTGCCACTATGTGCTCTCTGTTTTACCTTCCTATCATATGTGTCACCACGCTCCTCAATTCTTCAATGTTTACACCCTCATACCCTGTTGTCTTCTTCTTTATAATTTGTACCACCATGCCCCTAAAACCCTCAGGGTTTATATCTGCCCCAATGCCATCTTTGTTTCCCCCTTGATCATTTGTACCACCATGATCCTGAATCATCAGTTTATTTTTACCCCTTTGTCCTCTCTATTTGTATCTCCTACCATATGTGCCACCATGTTCCTTGGTCCCATAATATGTGTACACTCCCCCATAGTCCTTTGTTTTCTCTCTTATCATTTGTGCCACCATGATCCTTGGTCCCATAATATGTGTACACTCCCCCATACTCCTTTGTTTTCTCTCTTATCATTTGTGCCACCATGCCCCTAAACCCTCAGGGTCTCTATGCCCCCCCCCCCCCTGTGCCCCTCCATCTTCTCCTTTATCATATTCCCCACCATACGTCCTAGATCCTCAATTTCTATTTGCACCCCCATGGCCTGTCTCCCTTTCCCTTTATAATTTGTACCAACATGCCCCTGAATGTTCCCCTTTCATCATGTGCCCCAATGCCAGTCTTCCCCTTATTTATGCTGCCCCTGGTCTAAGGCGCAGGAGCTTACTTAATACCCCTTTCACACTGGGGTGTTTTTCGGGCATTTTTGGCATTAAAAAAAAGCCTGTAAAGCGCCTGAAAGAAGCCTCATCTGCAATCCCAATGTGAAAGCCTGAGTGCTTTCAGAGCCCTTTCACACTGCCAGCGCCCGAAAAACGCTGGTAATGCGCCGATAAGACCCCTTTCACACTGGGTCATTTTTCAGACGCTTTGGCGTTAAAAAAAGCTTCCTCAATGGCAAGGGGGCTTTAGGAGCGGTGTATTCAATGCTCCTAAAGCGCTGCAAAGAAGCTGCTTGCGGGACTTTTTTTGACACCCTGCCAGCGCAGCGCCTCAGTGTGAAAGCTCTCGGGCTTTCACATTGGGATTGCAGATGTAGCTTCTTTCAGGCGCTCTTTTAAAACGCTAAGACCCCTTTCACACTGGGTCGTTTTTCAGGCACTTTAGTGTGAAAGCACTCAAGCTTTCACATTGGGATTGCAGATGTAGCTTCTTTCAGGCGCTCTTTTAAAACGCTAAGACCCCTTTCACACTGGGGCGTTTTTCAGGCACTTTAGTGTGAAAGCACTCAAGCTTTCACATTGGGATTGCAGATGCAGCTTTTTTCAGGGGCTTTTTTTAACGCTAAAGCGCCTGAAAAACACGCCAGTGTGAAAGGGGTCGTAGCCTCATACACACAATCGGATTTTCATCGGACAAAGCGTTGGACTTTTGTCCGAAGGGCGTTGGCCAGGAACTTGTCTTGCATACAAATGGCAAAGAATTGTCAGCCAACAAACACAAAACTACGTGGTTTTTCAGCTCTTTAGCGCCACCCTTTGGGTAACTTCTGCTAATGTTGTGTTATGGTGAGCATTTCTTCTGAGCATGCGTGTTTGTACTTTGGAGTTTTGTCTGATGGACTTGTGTACACACCATCGGATAATCAGACAACACACAATTGTTGGCGGACAATTTTAAAGCATGCTATCCAACATCTGTCCGTGGAAAATCCGACAACATTTGTCCGATGGAGCGTACAAACAATCGGATTTTCTGACAACAGCCTGTCATCACACAATTCCCGTCAGAAAATCCGATCTATAGCTCTCCAATCAGAAAAGCTCACACCCCTGTTGATTTTAGAACGCTCTGATTCAACACCTGGGCATGGCAGACCTCTGCAGAGAGACCACTGCTTCCACATAGAAAGCAAGAGGCCTTCTAACTACACCATGCTGGCAGTGGACAGGCGTTAACACATAGGCTGTGGCTGCTTTCTAACAAAAACAAACTGTAGGACGTTCCGTACCTTTTGTTCTGATGCACCTGGAATGTTTCAAAAAGATTTAAACTGGAAGTTCATTTGAGCTTTACCCACTTGCTGCCAAATCCTGTACCTGGTAAGTCATTTGGTTGTACCAGGATGATGCCTGCAGCTACAGGCACCATATTTAGAGCCAACGGTCGGCTCGCTTGTCATAGTACCCAGAGTGGCTAACCAGCTACTCCATTGTTATTATAAACAGTGGGCGTGGACGACCCCCACCCCCCCCCCCTCTTCCACCGCCTTCTGCGATTGCTCGGGATCTCCCATCCCACCAGGTGACCTACTAGCCAGCACGCCCGCCAGCTAGTCGGAGACCTAAAGAAAGTCGGTATCGGCTTTGATCGAGTCTCCGCCATGGTAACCCTGAAGCGATGACATGACATCACTTCCTGTTTACCGGCATGTTACTGGAACCATTTTTTTAACCACTTCCATACCAGGCACTTACGCACCTTCCCGCCCAAGCCAATTTTCAGCTTTCAGCCATGTCGCACTTTGAATGACAATTGCGCGATCATGCTACACTGTACCCAAACAAAATTGGCGTCCTTTTTTCCAAACAAATAGAGCTTTCTTTTGGTGGTATTTGATTACCTCTGCGATTTTTTTTTTTGCGCAACAACTAAAAAAAGACTGAAAATTTTGAAAAAAAATTAAGTTTTTATTTTTTTCTGTAAATTTTTTTGTAAATAAGTACGTTTTCTCTTTCAATTACGGGCACTGATATGGCAGCACTGATGGGCACTGATGAGGTGGCACTGATGGGCACCGATAAGGTAGTACTGGTGGGCACCAATGAGGTGGCACTGATAGGCGGCGCTGGTATGCGGCACTGATGGGCACTCATAGGTGGCACTGATGGGCACTCATAGGCGGCACTGATGGGCACTCATAGGCGGCACTGAAAGGCACTCATAGGCGGCACTAGACACTCATAGGCGGCACATATGGGCACTCATGGGCGGCACATATGGGTGGCACTGATGGGTACTTATGGGTGGCACTGATGGGCACTGATAGATGGGCACTGTGGGGTGGCACTGATAGACACTGAGGGGTGGCACTGATGGGTCCATGTTGCCAATCAGTGCCCATTTGTGGGCACTGATTGGCATCTTTTTTCTTTACTGTCTTTTTTTTATTTATATATTTTTTACTACTTTTTTTTTTTTGGTTGCCCCTTTTTTTTTTTTTTTTATTCCCTGGTGGTCCAGTGTGGCGATCCGAGGGGGGGCTGCGCTGATAAACAATCAGCGCGAACCCCCTCCCCTGTCAGGAGAGCCGCCGATCGGCTCTCCTCTACTCACATCTGTCAGACGCGAGTGAGGAAGAGCCGTCAACGGCTCTTCCTGTTTACATCGTGATCAGCCGTGATTGGACACGGCTGATCACGTTGTAAAATGTCTCCGTGAGAGACACTTTACCTAGATCGGTGTTGCAGGGTATCAGACTGACACCCCACAATAACGATTGCCGCGATGTGTGCCCCCGCGGCTCAATATCCTGACGACGTCATACGACGTCCAGTCAGGAACTAGTAACCACTTTGCTGCCGTCAATCTGTCATTGGCGGGCGGCAAGTGGTTAAATCGGAAGCATTCAAAAACGCAGATCTTGGCTTTTTGAATTCTTTCAAGTGCAGGGGAGGGATTTGTGGTCTCATAGACTACAGATCCCTCCATGAAAAAGAACCTGCCACAAGGATGTTTACAGGCAATAAAAGTCATTAAAAAAAAAATCTATAGTGTAAAAAAAAAAAATAATAACAAAAAAATTATAAAAAAGTTATAAAAAATGATATATAAAAAATAAAAAAAATTCAAGTGCCTCTGTCAGTCACGCATGCAAACAGCGATAGTCCCACACATGTGAGGTATCACCGTGAACGTTGGATTATAGACAGTTATTCTAGCAAGGATGTTTACAGGCAATAAAAGTGATAAAAAAAAAAATTATAGTGTAAAAAATAAAAATAACAAAAAAATGATATAAAAAAAAATTATATAAAAAAATTAAAAAATATATATATAAAAAAAATGGAAGTGACATGTTTGTTATCTGTACACTCGGCGTGACATCATCTTTGATATTTTACAAAAAAAATTGGGTTAAGTAATGTGTTGTTTTTTTGCATTAAAATAAAAAAAAAGTGTATTTTCCCCAAAATTGTGTATGAAAAACCACTGCGGAAATACCGTGTGACATAAAAAAAAATTGCAAAACCCACCAATTTATTCTCTGGGGCTTCTGCTTTAAAAATATATACAAATGTTTTCCAGCAAAATAAAATGATTTTCAAAAAAAGTGTAAGAAAATGCCTGGTCTTCAAGTGGTTAACCGCTTGCTGACCACCCCACGTATATGTACTGCAGGGCGGGGGCGGCTCCTACAGGCAAAATCACGTACCTGTGCGGGTTTTTCTACTTCGGGTTTTGTGGCGCGCATGCGCTCCGCTGGCGACTAGCTCCTGATGTGAATGGCACAGCGGTTCTGGCGAGCCTGATGTCTGCTGGGACCTACCAATTGGTCCTGACAGAGGCAGAGCGACGGTCGGTCTGCCTATGTAAACAAGGCAGATTGGTGTTCTGTGACAAGGGAAGACAGGACAGGAACACGGATCTCTGTCTTCCACAGTACAAGCACCTCCCACCACAGTTAGAAAGCACTATCTAGGGACACATTTAACCCTTTTATCGTCCCTGGTGTTAACCCCTTCCTTGCCAGTGTGTATAGCAGGGCTTGACAAATTTGCTTGGAATCGGCCACGATGTCCGCCAGGTACCCACGATCGGCGGTGTCAGCAGGGACGTGGAGCTCTGTGTGTAAACACAGAGCTCCACGTCCTGTCAGGGAGAGAGGAGACCGATCTGTGTCCCATGTACATAGGGACACAGCATCGGTCACCTCCCCAGTCAGTCCCCTCCCCCCACACAGTTAGAACACACCCAGGGAATACATTTAACCCCTTCCTCACCCCCTAGTGTTAACCCCTTCCCTGCCAGTCACATTTATACAGTAATTAGTGCATATTTATGGCACTGTTCGCTGTATAAATGTGAATGGTCCCAAATTGTGTCAAAAGTGTCCGATATGTCCGTCGCAATATCGCAGGCCTGACAAAAAAAAACGCAGATCGCCGTCATTACTAGTAAAAAATAAATAATAAATCATAAATCTATCCCCTATTTTGTAGGCGCTATAACTTTTGCGCAAACCAATCAATATATGCTTATTGCGATTCTTTTTAACAAAAATATGTAGAAGAATACGTATCGGCCTGAACCGAGGAAAAAAAAAAAAAAATTGGGATATTATTATAACAAAAAGTAAAAAATATTGTTTGTTTTTTTTTCGAAATTGTCTTTTTTTGTTTATAGCGCAAAAAATACAAAACGCAGAGGTGATTAAATACCACCGAAAGAAAGCTCTATTTGTAGGGGAAAAAATACATCAATTGTGTTTGGGTACAGCGTCGCATGACAGCGCAATTGTCAGTTAAAGCGACGCAAAAAATGGCCTGATCATGAAGGGGGGTAAATCTTCCGGGGCTAAAGAGGTTAAATCTAACTGGCAGAAACAGCTTCAGTTATTATAAATTCATCAGAACTTCATAACAGAACAAAGGGTGCAAGGACAGATGGAAACCATTGGCTACATCCTGCAACATGTCCATCTTTCTGGTTGCTTTCTTTACCGGCTGTTTTCTTCCTCACATATAATAAGGTTTTATGCACTTTATTCCTCCATGGCACTACTTGTTTTACTCGCTTCAGTCCAAGAAATAATCCCCCCTCCCCCCAGAGCCATTCAACTACCCTAAGCAAGATGGCGGCCTCAGCCTCGCCGGTGTTCAATCACGTGGGGCAGAGAAAAACAACACCATATCGACATAACGGCGGCGAGGAGAAGGTGGGCGTGGTCTCTCATTCATTCACACCTGCCAATCCGCGCTTAGGGCTTTGAGGGCGGGATCTGTGACTCGCAGAGGGTTGGACCGCAATAGAATAGAGAGCGGCGCGTGCGCACTGCCTGCTCCACTGCGGCGGAATGGGGGGGGGGGGGGGGAGCACGTGACTGAGCAGGCTGCCCCATAAAGCTGTGCTGTGTATGAAGGGATTGGGATGGCCACCTTGTGTTTATAGAAAGCAGCCCTCCAGAGTTTTGCTTACATACCTAAATACGTTGAAATCATTTCCATTGACTTGTTACAGTCCACTTACAGGCTCCCTCACATTTGCCAACCCCCTGAATTCACAGTGGATCACTTTTCAGAGGGTGGTTGACAGGCGACTGAGAGGGCATATGTCGTCACCCCACTGCCCATGGGCGACAGGCGCCCTGCGATTTTATTTGCGTGATTCGTAGCCTCAATTTGGGTACCATTGAAAGTAACAGGGATCGCAAACATGTCTAGGGTTGCCACCTCATCCCTTTAAACCAGTGGAGGCTGGTGCTCAAAATATTTTGGGGGGGGCGCAAACAAACTGAAAACAAAAAACATAAATTGCAGCCACTGTGTCATCAAACGCAGCCACTGTGCCATCAAACACAGTTACTGTGCCATCAAACACAGTTACTGTGCCATCAAGCGCAGCCACTGTGCCATCAAACGCAGCCACTGTGCCATCAAACGCAGCCACTGTGCCATCAAGCGCAGCCACTGTGCCATCAACTGTCACCACTGTGCCATCAAACACAGTTACTGTGCCCATCAAACGCAGCCACTGTGCCATCAAACGCAGCCACTGTGCCATCAAATGCAGCCACTGTGCCATCAAACACAGTTACTGTGCCATCAAGCGCAGCCACTGTGCCATTAACTGTCACCACTGTGCCATCAAACACAGTTACTGTGCCCATCAAACGCAGCCACTGTGCCATCAAACACAGTTACTGTGCCCATCAAACGCAGCCACTGTGCCATCAAACACAGTTACTGTGCCCATCAAAGCAGCCACTGTGCCATCAAGCGCAGCCACTGCGCCATCAAGCGCAGCCACTGTGCCATCAATTGTCACCACTGTGCCATCAAACACAGTTACTGTGCCATCAAACGCAGCCACTGTGCCATAAAACGCAGCCTCTGTGCCCATCAAACGCAGCCACTGTGCCATAAAACGCAGCCTCTGTGCCCATCAAACGCAGCCACTGTGCCATAAAACGCAGCCTCTGTGCCCATCAAACGCAGCCACTGTACCCATAAATTGCGGCACTGTGCCCATCAATTGCCGCCAGTGTGATAGTATACTAAATGTTAATACCGCTCTGTGCACCATCCAGCTGCAGAAGTTGTCAGTCTCTCATAGATTTCCACCCGCATTTCAATGCCAGGAGATCATGCACCAGGGCTAAATGCCTAGTGTACATAAGGCCTAGGATTGGCAGGACAATGGTGTCCCCAACTACATACCTCCCAACCTTTTGAGATGGGAATGAGGGACACCTACTAACAAATGTATGTAGGACACACACCCTGCCACACCCCCTTAACCACTTGTCCACCGCCATCAAATGACGGCGGGCGGAAGACTCCGTTGTTCTGACAGGACGTCATATGACGTCCTGTCTTTTAAAGCCTCTAGGGGGCGCGTGCACCTGCCGCTTTGCTGGGATCACGATGCACGTCCCCGGCGGCAACGATCGCCGCCGGGCACACGCGATTGCACAGTAATTGAGCAGGGACGTGGAGCTCTGTGTGTAAACACAGAGCTCCACGTCCTGTCAGGGAGAGAGGAGACCGATCTGTGTCCCTTGTAAATAGGGACACAATCAGTCACCACCCTCCCCCTACAGTTAGAACACAAACTAGGAGAAACATTTAACCCCTTCCCCGCCCCCTAGTGGTTAACCCCTTCCCTGCCAGTCACATTTATACAGTTATCAATGCATATTTATAGCACTGTTCACTGTATGAATGTGATTGGTCCCAAAAATTTCACAAAAGTGTCCGATGTGTCCGCTATAATTTCGCAGTCCCAATAAAAAAAAAATTGCAGATCGCCGCCATTACTAGTAAAAAATAATAATAAAAATGCCATAAAACGATCCCCTATTTTGTAAACGCAATAAATTTTGCGCAAACCAATCGATAAACGCTTATTGCATTTTTTTTTACCAAAAATAAGTAGAAGAATATGTATCGTCCTAAACTGAGGAAAACATTTTTTTATATATTTTTGGGGAATATTTATTATAGCAAAAAGTAAAAAATATTGAATTTTTTTTCAAAATTGTCACTCTATTTTTGTTTATAGCGCAAAAAATAAAAACCGCAGAGGTGATCAAAAACCACCAAAAGAAAGCTCTATTTGTATTTATGCTCTATTTATAGCACTGATCGCTGTATAAATGTGAATGGCGCCAAAAATGTGTCAAAAGTGTCCGATGTTTCCGCCATAATGTCGCAGTCACGAAAAAAACGCTGATCGCCGCCATTAGTAGTTAAAAATAAATAAATAAATAATAATAATTCTGTCCCCTATTTTGTAAGCGCAATAACTTTTGCGCAAACCAGACACTTATTGCGATTTTTTTTCCCAAAAAATATGTAGAAGAATACGTATCGCCTAGACTGAGAAAAAAAATGTTTTTTAAAAAAAATTGGGCTATTTATTATAGCAACAAGTAAAAAATATTGTTTTTTTTTCAAAATTGTCGCTCTATTTTTGTTTATAGCTCAAAAAATAAAAACCGCAGAGGTGATCAAATACCACCAAAAGAAAGCTCTATTTGTGGGGAAAAAAAGGACGCCAATTTTGTTTGGGAGCCACGTCGCACAACCGCGCAATTGTCAGTTAAAGCAACGTAGTGCCGGAAGCTGAAATTTCGCCTAGGCAGGAAGGGGGTAAAACCTTCTGGGGCTGAAGTGGTTAAAGGAGAATTAACCCCCCCAAAAAAAAGATTATTTAAATCCACAAGGACTTGTTTTTTTTACCACTACTATTCCTTTATATTGGCTTTTAACCACTTACCTACTGTGCACCTACACCCCCTTCCTGCCCAGACAAAATATAAGCTTCCGGCACTGCTTCGCTTTAACTGACAATTGCGCGGTCGTGCGACGTGGCTTCCAAAAAAAATTGGCGTCCTTTTTTTCCCACAAATAGAGCTTTCTTTTGGTGGTATTTGATCACCTCTGCGGTTTTTATTTTTTGCGCTATAAACAAAAATAGAGCGTCAATTTTTAAAAAAATGCAATATTTTTTCCTTTTTGCTATAATAAATAACCCAAAAAATATATAAAAAAAATATTTTTTCCCTCAGTTTAGGCCGCTACGTATTCTTCTACATATTTTTGGTAAAAAAAAAATGCAATAAGCGTTTATCGATTGGTTTGCGCAAAATTTATAGCGTTTACAAAATAGGGGATAGTTTATGGCATTTTTTTTTTTTTTTTTTTTACTATTAATGGCGGCGATCTGCGATTTTTTTATTGGGACTGCGACGTTATGGCGGACATTTCGGACACTTTTCTGACATTTTTGGGACCATTTACATTTATACAGTGAAAAATGCTATAAATATGCATTGATTACTGTATAAATGTGACTGGCAGTGAAGGGGTTAACCACTAGGGGGCGGGGAAGGGGTTAAAGGCGGGGAGGGGGGGGTGACTGGGGGAGGTGACCGATTGTGTCCCTATGTACAAGGGACACAACCGCTCTCCTCTCTCCCTGACAGGGACGTGCAGCTCTGTGTTTACACACAGAGCTGCACGTCCCAGCTCAGTTACTGAGCAATCGCGTGTGCCCGGCGGCGATCGTTGCCGCCGGGCACTCGCACGGGATCCCCGCAGAGCGGCGGGTGCGCGCGCGCGCGCCGCCGGCGACGCGCGCGCGCCCCGCCCGCGGCTTTAAAGGGACATCACGTCATATGACGTGATGTCAGAACAATGGAGTCGTCTGCCCGCCGTCATTTGACGGTGGGCAGATGACAAGTGGTTAAAATGTAAAAATGCAGCAATTTGAAATTTGAATGAAAAGTGTAGAGCTGGGAAACACCTTTTGATAGATAAGAAGTGCATTTTATATACATCTATTCTATATAGATCAGACCAAAATGAGGGACAAATGAGGGGGGAAAGAGGGACAGAGTGATGTAGCGTCTGTGTACTTTATAGTACCGGTGCTAGTTAAATTTAAGGGTAGATCAGAGTGTAGTTAAACTGTGATCCAGATTGTTAGTTGCTCTGTCTCAGCTTGGCTATGCTGTGAGCCCATTCTGCTGTACTGGGGTGTTCTTCCAGCCCCGGTGCTGTAGGTGGCAGCAGTGGAGTCAAGGTTTGGGTGCTTTTTCCCAGCAGGCAATCACAGGGGTTTGTCCTCGCTGTGCGTGCTGGGAGGGGTATTTTTGGGGCAGATGCCATAGGTTCTGGGACTTCTTCGTCCAGTGTGGAACCCACCTTTAGGAGGTAATGCTACAGTGACATTGCTCCAAATCAGGGACAGTCCCTCAAAATCAGGGACAGTTGAGAGCTATGCAACTAGCCTCTGTGTTGGTGGAGGCATCTTGCTAAAGAAAGAGCTCACCCGTTCTTTTGGTTTCACTGTCTTGCAGTCCAGAAGGCTGAAGAATCTGAAGAATCTGACTTTCCAGCAATGCTCTATGGACAGGTGAATGCTCTCTATGACCCCCAAGGTCTCATTTAGATGGGTAAATGAGGGCTAAACACCACCTCTATATAGCAGCAGTGCTCTGTGCTATAGTCGCATACCAACTGGCCGATTAGCTGTGGCCAGAAATACCATCAGCGGATGCCCACTGTCTGTGTCCAGGGTCGGTCAGAGGCTTTATTGGCTTGTAATTTGAATAGATGAGCAGTTACATGTGAACAGTACCGTGTTTCCCCGAAAATAAGCCTGGGTCTTATATTAATTTTGGCAACAAAAGACACAGTAGGGCTTATTTTCGGGGTAGGTCTTACCATGTAATGGTCTGTCTTCTCTCCCCCTCTCCCTCCCTACCTGACAGGAATCCCCAGTGTGAACTGAGTTAAAAATGCTTGTAAAATCCTATAACCCACTCTATTACAGTACATTATATAATGTACAATGTGTGTGTTTCTGTAATATAATTGTGCCAAATACCTTTGTTATAGCGCCGCTCTGCGCTTCTGTTACCCGCCGGAGCTCTCTTCCCCGCAATTATATTACAGAAACACAGACATTGTACATTTTATAATACTGTAATAGAGTGGATTATAGGATTTTACAAGCATTTTTAACTAGGCCTTTTTTGGGGGTAGGGCTTATATTGCAGCCCTCCTGGAAAATAACGCTAGGTCTTATTTTCAGGGTAGGTCTTATTTTTGGGGAAACATGATAGCATGAACCTGACAGCTTGCTGCTGAATCTACAGATGTAACACACGTTAATGCACATTCGTTAACGCAGCACAATGGTGTGAGTCATTAGCGATTTTGCTGCTACCAGCCTATGTGACATGGCCTTAGGTCCCATTCACAGTGCTGTAGCAGGATGCCAGGTGTCCTGCATATGCACGTTTCCGGGTTTTCATTTAAATGGGGTGCTCTACATCAGAGGTCTCCAAACTTTCTAAACAAAGGGCCAGCTTATTGTCCTTCAGCTTTTAGAGGGGCTGGACTGTGGCCGGCTGGAGTGGAAATTTTCCAAGTCATCAGTGGGAATATACATCGCCACGTTGGTACTAGGGGGAAGAAATAGTGCCCCATAGTTGGTATCATTGGGTTTAATAGTTCCCCATTGGTGGTGGCAGTTGGAAAAATGGTGTCCCACTGTTGATGTTAGTTGGCAGAGTAGTGTCATAAATCATTGGGAGGAATTGTGTCTCAAGGGCCGGATAAAGGCAAGCAAAGGGCCGCAGTTTGGAGACCACTGCTCTACATTCAGCAAAGATGCTCAGATATCTTTTTAAGCTCGGCATGTTTTATCGCCCGTTTTTATGCAGTAAAGCAACGCAGTGTCAATGTAGGTGGATTTAGGCAACATCTTGGGGCATCAGGCAACAATCGTGGTAAAATCGCGCAAACAGAATCACAGGACGCCTGTTGCCCAAAATAAGGTCTTGTATGTTTGCATGTTTTTACCGCGATTGTCGCCTGATGTATCGCAGCAACATCGAGTGGCATTTGGTGTGCTATTGAAAGTGACAGGGAACACACAGGCTTCCCGGGATTTGCCGCTATTTCGCCCACGATTCAGAACATAAAGGTGTGAACGGAGCGTTATGCACTAGGTAAATGCAAAGGTTGTGTTAATCGAACCCAGATATATATAGCCAAGTAACTCGCATTCTCATGAGGTCAGCAGTAACAGCTTGCCTATCTCAGTACAAGTTTCCTTTGAAATGCAGAATTGCTTTCCTGTCACCCAAAATCAGCTAATAGACGCTCCAGTCTCTGAAAGGATCCCAACCATATTGTCGTGATCCACCCATCTGCCTAATTGACAACTGGCTCTGGCTCCCAGTGCTCGTCTGAGAGCCAAAGCAAACTGGACCCTCAGCATGGCGGAGAGCAGGGGTGATAACATAACAATCTCCACCTCATCCAAAAAAGAATCGCTTTATAAATTGTAACATTGCCAAGCAAACAAGCCCCTGTAGCCAGTGTGCAACTGTCACTGTAGTACAGCCCTCAAATTTTCCACTCGCCTCCTCGCATTTTGCGAGTGGAAAATTGTTTTTGGCGAGGAGCTGGGCTGCCTGGGGCGTGGCGAGTATGTCTTTTTCGGGTTAGGAAAGGTGGGGCTGTGTGTAACCACGAGCGGAGTGGAGAGAATTGGAATGTAAACTCAGCTGTAACAGCGGGCTATCCGCTCCGTAATCCCGCGGCTTTTCTCTTGCATGCTCGATTCCTTGTGATCTTCCTCTTGTACAGGTGAGCCGAGGCTGCATTGGGGGCACAGTGAGCTGAAGCTGCAATGGGGTCACAGTGAGCTGAGGCTGCAATGGGGTCACAGTGAGCTGAGGCTGCAATGAGGTAACAGTGAGCTGAGGCTGCAATGGGGTCGCAGTGAGCTGAGGCTGCAATGGGGTCACAGTGAGCTGAGGCTGCAATGAGGTAACAGTGAGCTGAGGCTGCAATGGGGTTGCAGTGAGCTGAGGCTGCAATGGGGACACAGTGAGCTGAGGCTGCAATGGCGGGCACAGGTGAGCTGAGGCTGCAATGGTGGGCACAGGGGTGGACTGACCATTGAGTCACTCGGGCACTGCCCGAGGGCCCCATGCCACTAGGGGGCCCCATCAGGGTTGCCAGGCTTGATAAAATCAGGGACAGTATGTAAAAATCTGTGTTTTTTTATATCTATCCCTGATAGGTCTGAAACTGACATTCTTTTGATGTGAAAATCCAGAGATTTTAGCTGCCCTGTCTCTGTACTGCCTCCTGGCGTATTGGCCATCTGTAAGCCCGGGGGGCCCCATAATCTTCTAATGCCCGGGGGCCCCATGAGTTGTCAGTCCGCCCCTGGGCGGGCACAGGTGAGCTGAAGCTGCAATGGCAGGCACAGGTAAGCTGAGGCTGCAAGGCACAGGTGAGCTGACGCTGAAATGGCAGGCACAGGTGAGGCTGCAATGGCGGGCAAAGGTGAGGCTGCAATGGCGGGCAAAGGTGAGGCTGCAATGGCGGGCACAGGTGAGGCTGCAATGGTGGGCACAGGTGAGGCTGCAATGGTGGGCACAGGTGAGGCTGCACTGATAAAGTTGTTGTTAATATTTATTTTTGTAACTTTAATTCTGCATAAAACATATCAGTGTCATTTTATGAGATAATTTACAATGGCGTGTTTAGGGGGGGGGATTAGGAGCAGGGCCAGATTAAGAACATCATGGGCCTGGTGCTGAGGATTTTGGTGGGGCCTTTTATAAATAATAAATAAATGTGTGAAAATCACAGCGCAGCAATGGAGGGCCCAGTCTGAAAATGTAAGTGTACCCTAATGTGCTAATATGCTGTGCATACTTGTACGTTGTGACATAACCTACCCCAGGGCCTCTAAAAAGTAGTAATGTCAGGAAAGTTTACTACCACTTTAATATCACAGGATCCCAGAAACCTCTCATGGGGCCCACTACTGACCCAGTGGCCCTTGGGCAGTGCATAGTTGCCAACATTTAAAAAATATTTTCAGGGACACTTTTTTTCACAAGTGCTATATTTAGAGTAGCTGCGATCCCCTATGTTCCTCTGTACATCAAAGTAGTAATCACAAAATTAAATAAGTTCTAGTAACAGAACAAATATGAGAACTGAGATTTCCTTTAGTTGAACTAACAAAAGTGTGTCCATTCTAGAGCTGGTAACATTGAGGGTATTCAGTATCATTTTAAAGAACTGTTTTTGTGGGTAAGCAGCATAGGGGAGGAGTACGGATGGTATATAAGTGGGAAGTATGTGCAGGTGAGGGAGAGGAATGTGGAGGGTCTAACATTGGGCACTATGTACAGGAGAAGAGTGCAAAGGGTACGGCAAAAGGCACAATGTACAGGAGAGAAGTGTGGAGGGTATGACAGTGGGCATCGTGTACAGGAGAGAAGCATGGAGGGCACGACAGTGGGCAGTATGTACAGGAGAGAAGTGTATGACAGCAGGCACCATGTACAGGAGAGGAGTGTGGAGGGTATGACAGTGGGCACTATGTACAGGAGAGGAGTGTGGAGGGTATGACAGTGGGCAGTATGTACAGGAGAGGAGTGTGGATGGTATGATAGTGGGCACTATGTATAGGAGAGGAGTGTGGAGGGTATGACAGTGGGCAGTATGTACAGGAGAGAAGTGTATGACAGCAGGTACTATGTGCAGGAGAGGAGTGTGAATGGTATGACAGTGGGCAGTTTGTACAGGAGAGGAGTGTGAAGAGTATGACAGTGGGCAGTATGTACAGGAGGAGTGTGGGGGTATGACAGAGGGTAGTATGTACCAGAGAGAAGTGTGGAGGGTATGATGGGGCAGTATGTACAGGAGAGAAGTGTGTAGGGTATGACAGTGGGCAGTATGTACAGGAGAGGAGTGTGGACGGTATGATAGTGGGCACTATGTATAAGAGAGGAGTGTGGAGGGTATGACAGTGGGCAGTATGTACAGGAGAGGAATGTGGAGGGTATGACAGTGGGCAGTATGTACAGGAGAGAAGTGTATGACAGCAGGCACCATGTACAGGAGAGGAGTGTGGAGGGTATGACAGTGGGCAGTATGTACAGGAGAGAAGTGTATGACAGCAGGTACTATGTGCAGGAGAGGAGTGTGAAGGGTATGACAGTGGGCAGTTTGTACAGGAGAGGAGTGTGAAGAGTATGACAGTGGGCAGTATGTACAGGAGGAGTGTGGGGGTATGACAGAGGGTAGTATGTACCAGAGAGAAGTGTGAAGGGTATGATGGGGCAGTATGTACAGGAGAGAAGTGTGTAGGGTATGACAGTGGGCAGTATGTACAGGAGAGGAGTGTGGACGGTATGATAGTGGGCACTATGTATAAGAGAGGAGTGTGGAGGGTATGACAGTGGGCAGTATGTACAGGAGAGGAATGTGGAGGGTATGACAGTGGGCAGTATGTACAGGAGAGAAGTGTATGACAGCAAGTACTATGTACAGGAGAGGAGTGTGAAGGGTATGACAGTGGGCAGTTTGTACAGGAGAGGAGTGTGAAGAGTATGACAGTGGGCAGTATGTACAGGAGAGAAGTGTGGAGGGTATGACAGTGGGCAGTATGTACAAGAGAGAAATGGGGATGGTATGATAGTGGGCAGTATGTATAGGAGAGGAGTGTGGAGGGTGCGACAGTGGGCAGTATGTACAGAAGAGGAGTGTGGAGGGTATGAGAGTGGGCACAATGTATAGAGTGGAAGGATGTTTAGGGACTGCGTAGTGGTTAAGCGGGTCATACATGGATTGAAATTACACCAATGATGCAGAGACCAGCCATAGTCGATCTATGTATGGGCTAGCTGGTTTTACACAAGTCAATCTATTAATTGACTTGAGTACAACCAGCCTGTTTTTCCAAAAACAATCAGTGCTGCCGGCTATAGATAGCAACACTGATCATTGTACTCACTGGCAGGACACAATAACACTACAGGAGTGAATTTCCCATCTACAGGTCAGCAGGTGAGAGGGTGTGTGGGGACAGGCTGGGAAGAGATACCAGTCAGTGGCTGGGTAGGCACTGGCTAGTATCAGAGCCAGATACACACAGGTTACATACGTCGCGATCGTTAGAGCGAGAGCAATAATTCTAGCACTAGACCTTCTCTGTAATTTTAAACATGTAACCTAAAAAATGTTTAAAGCATCGCTTAGGATACCAAAAAAGAAATCGTGCTAACTTTAGTGTTTTTTTTAATGTACGAAACAGTTTATTTCCAAAAAAAAAACATGTTTGAAAAATGTTTGAAAAATTGCTGCGCAAATACAGTACCGTGCTAGAGCTGCACAATTAATCGTTAAAATTGTGATCTCGATTTATTCCCCCTGACGATCTCCAATGCAGAGTTTGCTGATTCTTTCATATAACAAGTGGAGAGACTTTCAGCTGTCAAAAGAAAATATCTGGGCAATCTGCCAAGTTCTTAGTAAGTAACGCTTTCTTCTTATATCAAAGAGATAAACTTCTGTGTGTAAAGAAAATATCCGACTGTCTGCCAAGTTTGTAAACAACATGAAACATTGTAACCAACTTCCTTTTTAGATCAAACTTCTGTGTGTAAATGCAAGAAATGTAACCACTTGTTTAAGTTAAAAAACAATATTTTTTGCTAGAAAATTACTTGGAACCGCCAAACATTATATATATTTTAGCAGAGACAAAAATGGCAATTGCTGCAATATTTTATGTCACGCTTTATTTGCCTACTTTAATGAATAATAAAAACCATAAAAACAAAACAGTGAAGTTAGCCCATTTTTTTTTTTTTCATTTTAATGTGAAAGATGATGTTATTGCGTACGAATCGTGAGAGAATCGTGATCTGTCTTCTAAGCAAAAAAATTGCAGTTGTCATTTTAGCCAGAATCGTGCAGCTTTATACCGTGCAACATAAAAAGTTACAAAGACCACCATAGAGTAATTTTCTAGCAAAAAACAAATGATGATTTTTTTTTTCTCAGTCTGCAGAGTGTGTCAGCTTGTATTTATAATGGCCGCTCTGTATGTAGCTTCTGACAGGCTGTGCAAGCAGGCCCGTATCTCCGGAACCATAAATGATAGCCATTTCATATTTTGACCGGTTGTGGGGTAGGTCTTCAACTGACTACCCCCCAAATGTGGGGTTTCTGTGACCTCTGGTCATCGAGCTACAACCCCGAAGTCGATCTAAAAAAAAAAAAAAAATTTTTTTTTTTTGGGGCAAATGGGCCTATCTTAAAAAAGGGGCCTGGAGCTACAGCTCCATCAGCCCCTCTGTTAATCCGGCCCTGATTAGGAGCGGTGGTCCGTGGAGGGTAGGGATCGGTTGGGGGCGCCTGGTGACGAGTAACCCTTAAGGCCTGGATAGTAGCTCAGGATTTGAAATTTTGAGCCCTGCTGTAGTAGTAACCCTGGGTTTATACTTAGGGGCCCCCGGCCCAGGCTGCCAAAGTCCTCTAGAATGGATGCTGTAGGTTAGTGAGGGTGCAGGCTGGGGAAGGGTTAATCCAGACTCGAGCACACAGTGAAGATGAGAAGGAGTTTCCCAAATGCCGCACACATTCGCCTGGCCTGTGTTGTTGGCAAGTAAAAGCAGTCTCAGCTCAGTTCATCCAAGCCATGCACCCAACGTGTTTCGCCCTGACCCGGAGGCCTAATCATTGAGGTAGTGCTGACTACGAGACATAAGGGTACTTTGAGCAGTGAACAATTTGTGCCTCTAATGCTGTGCACACACGATCACTTTTTGTGATGTAAATAACGTTGTTTTATCTCATGAATGTTGCATACACACCATCGTTTTCTGAAAATGCTCTTGCAAAGCGCGGTTACGTAAGACACTTTCGACGGCACTCTGTTCCATTGAAGCTCCGTCTCATAACTTGCTTCTGGGCATGCGCGGGTTTATAAACGTTGTTTTAAACGTCGTTTTGCCCACACACGATCATTTTTTGTGAAACAAAAGACGACATTCTGAAAAATGACACAAAAAATTCAAGCATGTTGGAATTTTTTTTTGGTCGTTTTTTTTAAGACAAAAAACGACGTTTTGCCCACACACGATCAATTTAAATGACGTTTTAAAAAACGTTGTTTTTTTTTTCATCGCAAAAAACGACCGTGTGTACGCGGCATTAGACAAGGAATAAGGGGGCCAGTGTAAGGAGCACCCTTCCCACTGACCATCACTTTAATGCACCATGAACTAAAAAAAAAAAAAATTATTAGCAGAGTTCCTTAAGACTGAAGAGTTATATCAAGGCTTCCGCCATCATGAAAATAGGTTGAGAAAGGCTGCCTTATACAATGTGTCCGTATTTCAGTTCCTGTGTTCTGCCGAAAACGTCAACTTGCCAAAATCTTCCCCCCACATCACTTCCGGTGCTGTCCAGCATCAATTAGAGATTTGGACAAGTTGGCTGTTTTCACAGAACACCGGCAACGAATAAACTACAATACATGAAATAATGAGTGGACACTGTTAGTCCGCCCACTAGTAACCAACAACATGGCCACCTCTAAGTCGGCGTCAACTTTTTTCCTCCTTACCTGGTGTACCGTGTAAACACTTGTCGTGTACCGTAGTGCAGTGGTGTATTTAGGTTTTGTGCTGCCTTAGGCCTAACTAAACTTGTGCACCCCTTACTTTAAATATGACCCACCCCTTCCTGTCAAGGCCACACCCCTTGCTGTTTAAGACCCGCCCTGAAATTTTCGAGTGGGGACTTGAGTAGTTCTGAGGGCCTGGGGGGCGGCAATGGATTCCCTTAATTTGCATAGATTTCCTCTCACTTCCTGTTTGGCTATGGGGCAGGAAGTAAAGGGAAGTCTCTGCAATGGGACAGTGATGGTAAAAAATAAACTGGCAGGGGCTATAACCCTCCCTTAATCTACAAAATGAAAAAAAAAGTGTTGCCTATAGTTCTACTTTAAGCACAAATTTCTGATAATTTTATGGAGAGGACTAAGAAGATATAACCATGCCAATGGTGCAGCAGAAAACATATAGCACAGTGAGGAAGGTTTGTGGTCCAGGATGATAAGACAGTCAAAATTAGAAGTGGCGCCCCCCCACCCTCCAAACAATTGCAGAATGCTGTGCAGTGCGGCTGCTTTATGGTGGAGCTAGACTAAAATGCCTCTCTAGCCCATAAGACTGGCAGGGACTCTTTTCGTGCTGCCCCCTGCAAAGTGCTGCCCTAGGCCTGGGTCTTGTTGGCCTAGGCCAGGATACAGCGTTGCCGTAGTGTTAGGGTGACCACATTTCCAAACTACCATTCTGGGACACCCTTCCTTCCCAAAAATCAGCTTGTGCTGTAACGAATCACAGCACAGTGATTTATGATTTCTCCAATCACAATCAGGGGGCGGGGACTGTGCTCCTCCAGGCATTCCCGGCTAGGACAAGTACTGTCAGTGAGTAAAGCGGTGATGTGGCGGCCTTCTTTGGGGGCATCAGATTGGCCTGGGGGGGTGGCTGTGTCAGTTTCATTCCGGGACACTGTATTGTCCTGGAATAATTGTGCCCGGGACAGACCTGCAAAATGCGGGACTGTTCAGGGCAATCCGGGACACGTGGTCACCCTACGTAGTGTATATACTGCCGTGTTCAGTGAAAATAGCCAACTCGTCAAAATCTCCAATTATCGCTGCTGAAAAGTCACCGGAAATGACGTGGTTAGAGATTTTGGCGAGTTGGAGTTTTCGGCTGAACACCTGCACAAAATGTTATTGTCTCCATTGGGTTCCTCATATTTAAAGGGTAACTTCACTTTCTCATTAACATGGACTATTTTTAATCATTATGCTGCTAGCATTAGTAAATACATAGGAAGGCATATCATAATTACTTGTTTTAAACTTTTAAATCAATTTTTTCTATTACGTCCTGGTTTCTAAACCTAGGCAAATGATGTCATACATCCCAGGTGTCTTCAGGGAGGAGGAGCTTTCTCTGGTATGCCTGAGGTAAGGGCAGATGGACTCCAGGAAGAAAATGCTACATAAATCTGCCCTTACTCAAGATGGCTAGAAAGTAATTACTCAGCAAAATAAAGCACAGAGACATGATGGATGGGGGAGTTTTCTTTGAATACTAAAAATAATTAAATAGAGTTTTTGTTTTGTGGTGTTCAGATACAGTGTAGATCTGCTTTGACAAAGGCTTGTTAAATCCATCTTGATCATGCAGGACTCTGGAATTTTGCAGATAAACAGAGGTGACATAAGGTCCTTGGATTTACAGATGGGTTACATACAACTTTCTGGTGGACAGTCACACTGCAGGATGTAAGGGGCTCCTGTACTCAGTAAGGCCGGGTCATTCACAGAATACAGTGTACACAGCTACCACACAGTAAATAGTGGAATTCTCATAAACGTGGGCCACATAGTTGTCAGCATGGGGGTCCCAGAGGCAGCGGCTAACAATGGCGATGTCCTCCTGGGCTCTCTCCCCCATTGTCACCACGCATAGCATCTTGTATCGCGCGGGTAAGACCTTCTTCACCTGAGCTCTGACTTCCTCGCTGATCACTTTCACTAGGGAGGGGATCTTGGTGTGGTCATACTTCATTTCCCCGATCCTCTCTGGGAGGTAACTCTCCAGAATTTGCTTGATGGATGACAACTGGACCTTCTCAGGGGGCCGAGAGGCGAATGAGGGAGGCTGAGAGTTTAATAGAAACAAAAAAGTCAAACATGAAAAATAACTTCAGGACTGGTTGAAAGCACAAGAACAATTGCTAATCACAATAGATCCTTCTTAAAACCAAAGGAATCCTAACATCTTACTTTTTAGCAAAGGGAAGAAGATACTAGCTGTGGGTTATGGGTGCTGCACACCCCTGATATCAATTTTGTAGAAGGAAAGGTACCCAAGGGGCTTTGAGTTGCAGCAAAAAGTTATAGGGCCAGATTCAGGTAGATGGGAGCATCTTTGGTCTGGAGTAACGTTTCTCATTTACGTTACGCTGCAGAAATTTTAGGAGCAAGTGCTGTTATTCATGAAGCACTTGCTCCTAAAGTTGCGGCAGCGTATCGCAAATGAGCCGGCGGAATTCAAATTGGGCGGGTACGGGGCGTGTATTATTTAAAATAAGCGCGATCCCGCGGCGAACGTACTGCGCATGCGTCGACTGTCAATGCATGCCAGTGCGCATGCTCCAAATTCTGTCAGTGAACGTCAATGACGTCAAATCCCCATTCATGGACGTTTTACACAAGCGACCCGAATTTTTTTTTTTGCGACGCGATGACGACGGCTATACTTAACATAGGATACTTCACTAGGGGGCTGCTTTATCTTTACGCCGCGTATCGCTTACGGAAACGTCGGAAAGTCACTGCGTCGCGCCCGAATACGATCGTGAATTGCCGATTCCCGCTGATTAACATATTTTTTCAGCGTAAATCAGCGGGAACGCCCCCAGCGCCATCTTTAAATTAAAGTTGCGATGCGATGGCGAAATTCAATTGCGCCGATCGCATCGGAACTCCAACCCGGCGTTTCTGGTTACAGAAAACAGAAACGCCGGCTTAAAGTGACAGTTAGGTTGGAGTATCACTGATACTCCAGCCTAACTCTACCTGAATCAGGCCCATAGTGGATTTCAAAGGTTGTAAAAAATAAAAAATATGCATAAAACATCATTATCTCTCACACTCCAAAGACATGCTGGTAGGTTCATTGGCTTCTGTCTAAATTGGCCCTAGTATGTGTGTGTATGAATGTGAGTTAGGGACAATATATGGTGTGAATATATGGTGTGAATGTATAATATATATACATATATGTAAAGCGCTGCATAAATTGATGGCGCTATATAAATACCTGAAACAAATAAATCTTGCAAAGGAGACTCTTTCAAGGGACACTCAGCAGAAGACCTGGAGCATGTGTACTGGGTGCATGGGTCTGGCAATGCTCTTGCCCAAATAATTTTTGTACTTGGTTTCTTATACAGACTGGCCTTACCTGCATTATTACCTTACCTATTGGGAGCTCCTTGAGGAAGTCACGTGACAAGTGACGTAACATGTCGGGACTGGGCTTTGCGACGTCATCACGCACGAACAGGAAATCAATGTGTCCCCATAGAGCTGAGACACTGTGATTATTCAAGTGACATATGAGGACATACACACAGGGCCGGCCTTAGGTGTTCAGGTGCCCTGTGCGAGCTAATCCTGTGGCACCCCCCATCTTCACCCCTCACCCCTGGTCACCTAAACATACACAAAGAGACTGTCCAGGCCCCCCTCTATCCTCTGCCAGGAGCCTGGGGAGCGACAATGAGGAGGAAGAGTCAGCGGCGCCCCTAGGTGGCAGTGCATCCTAGGCGGGTGCCTTCCTAATCAGCCTAGTGGTAGCGCCGGCCCGGCCCTGCTACCACTCACATTCTGCGAGCTGTGATGGCCACACGGTGCCCCTGTTGCCCATGGCGCCCTGTGCGGCCACACAGCCCGCACACCCCAAAGGCCGGCCCTGCATACACACCCTGACTGTCTAAAAGTGCATTACTTAGGTGCACTAGAGCAGTGGTCATCAACACTGTCCTCAGGGCCCACTAACAGGCCAAATTTTATGTATTACCTCGGGGAGATGCAGACTAGAATACTGCAATCACTGAGCAGCAAATGATATCCCCTGTGATGTATTTCAGTTATCTTGCAAACCTGGCCTGTTAGTGGGTCCTGAGAACAGGGTTGATGACCACTGCACTAGAGGATGTTTTAAACGATTCAGCACTATGTCAGTTTCTCTGATTTTATGAGCACCATACATGTGAGGATTGCTGTACACTGGAATGAATGTCCTTGGAGTAGGATCCAAGCAACCAGCTATTGGAATTTACACCCCTTAAAGGGGAAGGCTTAAGCCCTGTACACACAATCAGCTTGTCCGATGAAAACAGACCGATGGACTGTTTTCATCAGACAAACCGATCGTGTGTGGGCCCCATCGGTTTGTTTTCCATCAGTGAAAAAATATAGAACATGTTTTACATTTTTCCTATGTATAAAAAACTGATAGAAAAGATCGTCTGTGTGGAAGTCCATCAGTCAAAAATCTATGGATGCTCAGAATCAAGTCGACGCATGCTCGGAAGCATTGCACTTAATTTTTCTCAGCATGTCGTAGTGTTTTACATCACTGCGTTTTGGCACAGTTGGATTTTTGACTGATGGTGTGATGAAAGTCGGCTTCATCGGATATCCTATGAAAAAATCCATCGGATTAGATTCCATCAGATATCCGATCGTGTGTACGAGGCTTTATAGTGACCTGTGAACGGTCTGTATATGTGGTGAGTGCATAGTTTGGATGGTAAATGGGCACTGGAGGTGATTTGTGATAAATACCATATTTACAGAGGTGTTTCTTTATTTAATGAACTTTGGACCACGGTTTATTGTTCTTATTATTATATCAAAACAAGTTTCCCCATTGAAGTCAATGGAAACAAAAATAATTTGTTCCGCATTGACTTCAATGGCATGCAATAACGCATGTGGCCAGAGGTGGGAGGGAGCCAGAGAGCCTTGTAAAACTCGGAAAGGGCAGAGGACACCTCGGCTGAACTCGAAAAACCTTGGAAACACCCGGGAATGGAGTATTTCTGAGATTTTCTGAGCATTTTCGATCGGCTCCTAACGGCACCGTTAGGCTCTGCTCGGCTCTGGCGCCCACCTCAGGCCAAACAGGGTATTGCACACAACTTTGGTTTGAATCCTGTTCGTTTTGCGAGACAACACTCGCAGTCCGAGTCAGGTTTTTTAAAAATGCAGTGCTCGTATTGCTCAACGCTCGTTAACTGCGTAACTCACAATCCGAGGTTCCACTTAATCTTTGAGCTTATGTGGGGACACATTTATGTGCACAGCAAACATACCCCTATTTTTGTTTACTTTAATCAGCACCTAGTAGCGCAGGGAGTCAGGCACTTTATACACCGAACATGTAGGTTGGAATTTGTTGGGAGCAGTATCAATGTTCCTTAAGGCTGGGTTCACACTTATGCAAATTAGATGCAGGTTTCCCCGCATCCAATTCACATGACAGATGACTGTGACTGGCTCTCAATGGAGCTAGTTCACACATCCCACACTGGAAAAGGGTCCTGTGCATCTTTGGCTCTGTTTCAGGTCTGAATTCAGGCAAAAATTCGGACCTGATTCGCCCCTGAAATGGAGAACCGGGACGCACTGGAACCCCTGCTACGAGCCGCGGCCGCAGATGGTGTGAGCCCAGCCTAGGGGTGCATTCACACATGCAAAACCACCTGCACTGTTCTTACATGTGAAAAGCCCAGCAGGGGTTTCCACGATTAGCTGGGAGAGGCAGCCTAATTGAAAGCAAGGGGAGGTTTCCGGCTCCTGCAGCTGATTGTGCCCACTTGTTCATGCAGCAATCAGACTGCATCCATGGCTGATCACACATGTGATCACATATCTTTTCATGTGACAACACTGAAGAATATACACTTTGCTACAATGTAAAGTAGTGAGTGTACAGCTTGTATAACAGTGTACATTTGCTATCCCCACAAAATATCTCAACACACAGTCATTAATGTCTAAACCGCTGGCAACAAACGTGAGTACACCCCTAAGTGAAATACTCCCCAATTAGCCATTTTCCCTTCCCGGTGTGACTCATTAGTGTTACAAGGTCTCAGGTGTGAATGGGGAGCAGGTATGTTAAATTTGATGTTATCGCTCTCACTCTCTCATACTGGTCACTGGATGTTCAACATGGCACCTCATGGCGAAGAACTCTCTAAGGTAGGGTGACCAGACATCCCCAGTTTCAGGGGACAGTCCCCTGATTGAGGACACTGTCCCCAGACCAAGTCTGTCCCTGGTTTTGTCCCCAGATTGGATTTAATAGGGGGCAGGGGCAATTTCAAAGACAATGGGCCAGATTCAGGTAGAGTTGCGCTGGAGTATTTCGATATGCGCCGCGTAACTGTGAATATGCGCCGTCGTTTCTATGTGGCCGTACCCACCAAACTAGATGCGACAGAAAACGGGCCATTTCCGATCGGCTTAACTTTCCGACGCCAGAGTTTTGTCAGCGCATAATTTCGCTTGGCGCATCAGTCGCGCCTATTGATTTCCCCTGCAAATATGCAAATGAGGGAGATTTCCCGATTCGCGAACGGATTAGCACCATACGCTGGCTACATGCGCCGCGCGTATCTCGTCCGTCCGGCGCAAAGTTATTTCTACAAATAGCTGCTTTATCTTTACTCCAGACGGCCACAGGTCAGCAGGAGAGCAGCTACAGCAGCGTTACCGACGATAAGAGCTAGCTGAGCACCCCCACTTGCAGGACAACACCTCTGTCCATGCTTGTCTGTCAACTTTTACAGCCATGGAGGAAGACATCATAGGTCTCCATAGCCGAGATGATGGCTGACAGCTCCTGGCCTTTAGAGTTCAGCTTTCTCCTGTGTGTTTGCGGGGAACGGGAGCAGCCATCTCAGAACAAAAGTAACTTCACTGCGGGGAGGGGGAACAGGATATACTTTAGTGCCGGAATGGCGCATCTACGGGCGCATTTAAATGCCCAACGGAACGTATTGCGCTGACGTTTCCCGTGAAGTGGTGCCGACGGAAGTTGTGAGCATGCGCACAAGGGGGCGAGTGAAGCCTCACTTACTGCGCATGCTCCGTGGATGATGCACTGAACGTAAGCCTCTGCGCTGGGCTCCGCCCATCATTTACATATGATCACACCCACTTCCACTTGCGTCGGGTTACGCCAGCGCATTTTCGTTACTCCGGCGCAAGTTTAGGAGCAAGTGCTATGTGAATTACAGTACTTGCGCCGAAAGTGTCGGCGGAGTAACGTAAATGAGAAACGTTACTCCAAAGTAAACAAGCGCCCATCTACCTGAATCTGGCCCAATCAGTGCAGAATTAAAATAAAACAATTAGAATTACACACCCCTGCTCCGCCGTGCCTACTAGCATAGGGGGGTTGTATTTTTACCATTATCTGTGCCCCTTTCTGATGATCATGTGCTGGTCGGGGCGGAGGGAATATTAAATAAAGTTTTGGGCGCATGCCCATTCGCTTGCATGTTCTTCTGCTTTGGATCAAATCCTGGCCAGCCACCTGCCTATCTCCTTGCCTTCCCTGGCGGAGTGGGCTTCCTCCGCTCACCACCCAGTAGTAGCCGGGGCCCAAAGAGTTAGGCCGCGTACACACGGGGAGACATGTCCGCTGAAACATGTCCGACGGACCGTTTCCAGCGGACATGTCTCCTCGGATTTTGGTCCGATGGCATGTACACACCATCGGACCAAAATCCCCTCGGACTGAGGACGCGGTGACGTGGCGGTGGCGGTGACGTCACTCCAGGAAGTAAAATACTTCCACGCATGCGTCGAATCCATTCGAAGCATGCGGGAGATTTATGTTCGCTGGTTAGGCGTACGAACCAGCCGACATGTCCGACGGACAGGTTTCCAGCGGACAAATTTCAAAGCATGCTTTGAAATTTGTCCGCGGAAAAAACCTGTCCGCTAGGTCGTACACACGATCGGATATGTCCGCTGAAACTGGTCGGCGGACCAGTTTCAGCAGACATGTTCGATCGTGTGTACGCGGCCTAAGACTTGAGAGGCTGTGAGGCGGGCAGCGATGGGCAGAGAGTCGCTGATAGTTGCCATTACAAGTAAAGAAAAAATATGTCCCCGGATTTCATTTTAAAAATCTGGTCACCTTACTCTAAGGATCTGAAAAAAAAGAGCTGTTTCTCTACATAAAGATGGCCTAGGCTATAAGAAGATTGCCAAGACCCTGAAATGGAGCTGCAGCACGGTGGCCAAGACCATACAGCGTTTTAACAGGACAGGTTCCACTCAGAACAGGCCTCACCATGGTCAACCAAAGAAGTTGAGTGCACGTGCTCAGCGTCATATCCAGAGGTTGTCGTTGGGAAATAGATGTATAAGTGCTGCCAGCATTGCTGCAGAGGATGAAGGGGTGGGGGGATCAGCCTGTCAGTGCTCAGACCATACGCTGCACACTGCATCAAATTGGTCTGCATGGCTGTCGTCCCAGAAATAAGCCTCTTCTAAAGATGAAGCACAAGAACAGTTTGCCGAAGACAAGCAGACTAAGGACATGGATTACTGGAACCATGTCCTGTGGTCTGATGAGACCAAGATAAACGTATTTGGTTCAGATGGTGTCAAGCGTGTGTGGCGACAACCAGGTGAGGAGTGAGGGAATGAGTGAGTGAGAACTTGTATAGTGCTGCAAATGCGAACTAAATCGCCTCAAGGCGCTTTGCATCCAGAGTCGTCCTGATGAGTACAAAGACAAGGGTGTCTTGCCTACAGTCAAGTATGGTGGTGGGAGTGTCATGGTCTGGGGCTGCATGAGTGCTGCCGGCACTGGGGAGCTACAGTTCATTAAGTGACAACATGTACTGTGACATGCTGAAGCAGAGCATGACCCCTTCCCTTTGGAGACTGGGCCACAGGGCAGTATTCCAACAGAACGACCCCAAACACCCCTCCAAGATGACCACTGCCTTGCTAAAGAAGCTGAGGATAAAGGTGATGGACTGGCCAAGCATGTCTACAGACCTAAACCCTATTGAGCATCTGTGGGGCATCCTCAAACAGAAGGTGGAGGAGCGCAAGATCTCTAACATCCACCAGCTCTGTGATGTCATAATGGAGGAGTGGAAGAGGACTCCAGTGGCAACGTGTAAAGCTCTGGTGAACTCCATGCCCAAGAGGGTTTAATCAGTGCTGGAAAATAATGGTGGCCACACAAAATATTGACACTATGGGCCCAATTTGGAAATTTTCACTTAGGGGTGTACTCAGTTTTATTGCCAGCGGTTTAGACATTAATGTCTGTGTGTTGAGATATATTGAGGGGACCGCAAATGTACACTGTTACACACACTGTACACTCACTACTTTACATTGTAGCAAAGTGTCATTTCTTCAGTGTTGTCACATGAAAAGTTAGAATAAAATATTTACAAAAATGTGAGGGGTGTACTTACTTTTGTGAGATATTGTATATACATAAACAGAATCACTAGGGGGAGACACAACGCCAGAGTAGAGATTTTAATTGCATAAACAGAGTGATATCAGAAACCTTAATCACAGAGTATTAGATTGGCTAAAGATCACATCATGTGTATGTAATCCAACAAGCTAAGGAAATCTTCTAACAGCTCCTTGAAACATGTGAATGGAAAGGGATCCCAGGTCACCAGGTTACCAACAATAGGGAGTGATTTAGCCTAACACACTAATCCCTGGGTGATAAACTTAAAGGAAAAGTACAAATGAAAGCTTGTTTGGCTCTACTTCTCCTGTGGATCACAGGAGTGCAGTTCATTCTGCACTCCAGTGACCCGTTCAGCAGACAGCGGGTTGAAGCCCATTGTCAGCTGACGGTACAAAGCTGGTCTAGGCTGGGGCAAGATCTCAAAAATATGGTTCACCCTGGAGCAGAGAGCCGTGGCTGACTATTTATTTCCAGCTCCATCTAGTGGCTATAATGTGGTATTTTTCTCATTTAATTTATTCTGTTTAACCACTTAAGGACCCCCGCACGCACATATACGGCCACAGAATGGCACGTACAGGCACAAGGGCGTAAATTTACGTCCCCGCCTAAGTGCGGTTCGGGGGTCCCATCGGGACCCCCTCCGCGGCGTGCGGGGGTCCCCCTGGCTCCGGGAGCGATCCGGGATCAGCGGGCGGATGTCGGCGAATACCCGCCCCCCCGCGATCGCTCCCAGCCAATGGGAGCGCGCTCCCATCCTGTCAGTTCCTCCTCCTGTGTTTACACAGGAAGGAGGAAATAATGCTGATGAGAGAAGACATCACAAGTAAGTGTGCACCAACACAACACTGACACACACTCACATAGGCATATTAACCCCTTGTGATCGCCCCCCCCCCCCACCCCCCTGTCACAGTGTCACTGAATGCAGTGATCTAATCACTGCATTTAGTGTCAGTGTGACAGGCAGTGTAAAAAACAGTTAGTGTTAGGTTCAGGATAGCCCCCCCACCCCCCCTAATAAAGTTTTAACCCCCTGATCACCGCCCTAGTTAACCCTTTCACTCCCTATTGCCAGCGTCACTAAGCGATCATTTTTCTGATCGCTGTATTAGTGTCGCTGTTCCCGCTAGGTAGCTATTTTTTTTTTTTTTTTTTTTTTATTGCGATTTTTTTTTTTTTTACTAAAGACATGTGGCTAAATACATTTTGGCCTAAATGTTTGACTAAAATTTAGTTTATTTGATTTTTTTTTAACAAAAAGTAAAAAATAGTGTTTTTTTTTCAAAAATGTCGCTCTATTTTTGTATATAGCGCAAAAAATAAAAATCGCAGAGGTGATCAAATACCACCAAAAGAAAGCTCTATTTGTGGGAAGAAAAGGACGCAAATTTTGTTTGGGAGCCACGTCGCACGACCGCGCAATTGTCTGTTAAAGCGACGCAGTGCCGAATCGCAAAACACCTTGGGTCATTTACCACCGTATTGGTCCGGGTCTTAAGTGGTTAAAGAATAACATTTGACCTGGAGAGAAAATAGTCTAGTAACCTTAAAGGGGTAGTTCCCCCAAAAAACTTTTTTTTAACATTTATTCAGGCTCGTTATGTCAAGGGGAATCAGGTTTTTTTTTTTTAGAAATGAAGCCGTACTTACCGTTTTACAGATGCATCGTCTCCGACGCTTCCGGGTATGGGCTCCGACTATAGGCGTGCCTATTTGATTGACAGGCTTCCGACGGTCGCATACATCGCGTCACGATTTTCCGAAAGTAGCCGAACGACGGTGCGCAGGCGCAGTATAGAGCCGCACCGTCGCTCGGCTTCTTTCGGCTACTCGTGACGCGATGTATGCGACCGTCGGAAGCCTGTCAATCAAATAGGCACGCCCAGACCAGACAATCATACCCGGAAGCGACGGAGACGATGCATCTGTAAAACGGTAAGTACGGCTTCATTTCTAAAAAAAAAAAACCTGATTCCCCTTGACATAACGAGCCTGAATAAATGTTAAAAAAAGGTTTTTGGGGGAATTACCCCTTTAATTTTTGCCCCCATTTTCCCAGAACGGATGTACATGCACATTTTTTTTCATAAATATGTCTATGGGGTCAATTCACTAAAGATTACCACATGCGATAACACGGCCACGTGACTCATTTGCATAGATTATCACATGCGATAACACGGTCACGTGACTCATTTTTATAGATTATCAAATGCGCTAAAAAAAAATCATATTCACAAAAAAAAGAAAAAAAAAAGACTATGCAGTATTTGATGCAAAATGAAAAATGTGCCAGTAAATATCACAAAAAAAAACATGCAGTAAGCTGTTAAGTCCAATTCACAAACAGAGCAGTGTGCGGGGACCGCCCTGTCCGCCGACAGCTCAGCGGGACCCCCCGTTGATCCTGACGGACACACACGGACCGCTCTGTGTGAAAGAGGCCTTAAGGAGCGGGCCAAGAAGCTGGCCGCCCCGTCTTTAACAATGAATGTACATTTGTACAATTGTTTCCACATGCGTTATTTTAACGCATTTTTTCAGTCGATTAAGCGCTTAGTGAATTGACCCCCAGTGTCCTCATTAGGGGGAGTTCCCGCTGTTGGGGTGGTAAGCAGTGAAAAATCTCCATAACAAAACACTTTTATTTTAGTAAACCAGGGAAGGGTTAGAGCATCTGACAGGTTATTATCACTAATTGTGTCTTTCTGCCCCGGTGACAACTGCCCCCCCTCCCCCCATTTCTTATCCCGCTGACCCAGCAGAGTTACAGACAGCAATTAGAGTTGTCACAACTATTTACTCTTCCAAAGTGCATCCAAAACTAAAAAAAAGTGTTAGTTGAAGTTGGGGGTTAATGACTCCCATACCACTCAACGGTCTTGTACGAGTTTCTACCGCATTTTCAACCAAATCCCGGGGTCCCTAATGAACCTTTTAAAAGTAACCAATGATAGGGAATGGGCTAGTGATATCATGGCGGTTCTACTCACCTGCGGCAATATAATTTCAGTCTTCTTTGCCACTTTCTGAGCCCTTCTCTCCTAGACGAAACATACAAGGCTGATTATACACAGTATGTACCTGCATGTGTAGACAGGGACGTCTTAATAGCATCATGGGCCCCTGGGCAAAGTAATGCTCTGGGGCAACTACAATAGAGACAGTGCAGGTAAACAGACATCAAGTAGGTAAGAGGCACCTTTTGGGTGGAGCTCCGCATTAACTACATGAACAATCATTCTGTACAGCAAAGAAAGTGGAAAAATAATACATACATAAACTAACAAAGCTGTCCTGTGCATATAGTATATCCGCTAGATTGATGCCTCCCCAGCACTCTGACCCCTCTACACACCAGATATCCCCCCAGCACTCTGACCCCTCTACACCCCAGATATCCCCCCATCACTCTGACCCCTCTACACCCCAGATATCCCCCCATCACTCTGACCCCTCTACACCCCAGATATCCCCATTAGCACTCTGACCCCTCTACACCCCAGATATCCCCCCATCACTCTGACCCCTCTACACCCCAGATATCCCCATTAGCACTCTGACCCCTCTACACACCAGATATCCCCCCAGCACTCTGACCCCTCTACACCCCAGATATCCCCCCAGCACTATGACCCCTCTACACCCCAGATATCCCCCCAGCACTCTGACCCCTCTACACCCCAGATATCCCCCCAGCACTATGACCCCTCTACACCCCAGACATCCCCCCAGCACTATGACCCCTCTACACCCCAGATATCCCCCCAGCACTCTGACCCCTCTACACCCCAGATATCCCCCCAGCACTCTGACCCCTCTACACCCCAGATATCCTCCCAGCACTCGGACCCCTCTACACCCCAGATATTCCCCCAGCACTCTGACCCCTCTACACCCCAGATATCCCCCCCCAGGACTCTGACCCCTCTACACCCCAGATTTCCCCCCAGCACTCTGACCTCTCTACACCCCAGCTATCCCCCCAGCACTCTGACCCCTCTACACCCCAGATATCCCCCCAGCACTCTGACCCCTCTACACCCCAGATATCCTCCCAGCACTCTGACCCCTCTACACCCCAGATATCCCCCCCAGCACTCTGACCCCTCTACACCCCAGATATCCCCCCAGCACTCTGACCCCTCTACACCTCAGCTATCCCCCCAGCACTCTGACCCCTCTACACCCCAGATATCCCCCCAGCACTCAGACCCCTCTACACCCCAGCTATTCCCCCAGCACTCTGACCCCTCTACACCCCAGATATCCCCCCAGCACTCTGACCCCTCTACACCCCAGATATCCCCCCAGCACTCGGACCCCTCTACACCCCAGATATCCCCCCAGCACTCTGACCCCTCTACACCCCAGATATCCCCCAGCACTCGGACCCCTCTACACCCCAGATATCCCCCCAGCACTCTCACTGCAATCATGGGGCCCCCAATTTTGAGGCAGTGTAGGTTTAAGGACGAGCTGATTTTGGGAAAGTGCAGGGGCCCCCCATGCAGCTGGGGGCCCTGGGCAGTACCTAGGTGTGCCTTCTCATTAAGACAGCCTTGTGTGTAGACACCATGAAGTTAGCACATGGGAAACAGTAGCAGGAGTGGGGAGCAAGACCACTTCAAAGCTTGAGCCCTCGTTCTCATTTAACATGGGTTTAAAATCGCGAACTCGCACAATTTCAGTGTGAGTTCAGGGGCGATGTGTAAGACATAATTGCGAGTTCCTGCACAGATGTCTATTGAAGTCGCCAAAGGTAATGCAGGAACTACTTTTGGAAATCAATGTGGTGCCACAAAGTCAACGTCGCACCGATTGGGACAGTGCCATTCTTTAGCAAGGCAAGGCCAGTGCCATTGCCGACAATAGGCTGCGATTTGGCATGCGATTTGACATGTCAATTTGTGCCCAAGGGTAACGGGGGTTAAGCTGAGTCAGACCTACATTTGCTGAGAAGATCGAACACTGCTGATTGGAGACCTGTAGGTTTCATGTGTTACAGTAGACATGTCAGACCACTGCAGAGAGACCACTGCTTCTACTGCAGAATACAGAAAAAAAGAAACAAACAAATGTAAAGCTGTCCACAGATTACTTTTTTTTTTTCCATCAGCTGAATAAAAAAAAAATATATGAAAGGATTTTTAGGCCTGAAACTTCAATTGGATGTAAGTCACCAGACATTACCAGGACCACAACGTACATTCAATGCCATGTTATTTATTCTAGGTACACTTTACATGAGAGGCATCCAATCAAGCAAAGGTTATGATAATTTGTCTCCCTAAGGAAAAACTAGAAAGAGATAATAAGTGCTTCTAAACACTGGAAAAGCTCATTAATGTCTATAAAGATTTTCTGACATGTCGGAGATTCTCAGTGACTGATCGCCATAGTTCCCTTTTCTGCACAAAAAAAAAAAATCATTACAGCAAATGCAAAAGCATTTTTAAAGTGACACTAAACAATCCATACATCAGTGTTAATTTAATCACGGAGAAAAAAAAAGCGAATTAAAGAGGGGTTCCACCCAAAATTGTACTCCTCCCCCACTCCGGTACCACATTACCACATTTGGCACCTTTTGGGAGAGGGGGGATACTTGTCTTTCAAAGGTGTCCTGTCTCCACTTCCAGGAGCCTCAGCAGGGGGTATTGATGTCATGGTTGGGGCTTTCTCCTCCTCCCCCTGTCGCCGGGCCAGTAGGAGAGAGGAGCCTCACGCATGCACAGTAGTGATCCTTGCATGAAGGCTACACTGCTGGGTTCACTTACTCGCAATGGAGGCGGCAGCACTCAACGGCTGAAAGTAATGGTAAAGAAAAAGCACTTGTGGGTTGAACCAATGTTGTTTTTTTTTGTACAATTCTCCTTTAAGGGGGTGTGTCTTATGGCTGCATACTTTTGCTGATAGGTGTCCCTCATTCCTATTTCAAAAAGTTGGGAGGTATGTATATATATATATATATATATATATATATATATATATATATGTATCCTATATTATCAAAAGTATTGGGACACCTGCCTTTACACGCACATGAACTTCAATGGCATCCCAGTCTTGGTCCGTAGGGTTCAGTATTGAGTTGGCCCACCCTTTGCAGCTATAACAGCTTCAACTTTTTGGGGAAGGCTGTATACAAGGTTTAGGAGTGTCTATGGGAATGTTTGATCATTCTTCCAGAAGAGCATTTGTGAGGTCAGGTACTGACGTTGGAGAAAAGGTCTGGCTCTCAGTCTCCACTCTAATTCATCCCAAAGGTGTTCTATCGGGTTAAGGTCAGGACTCTGTGCAGGCCAGTCAAGTTCCTCCACCCCAAACTCGCTCATCCATGTCTTTATGGACCTTGCTTTGTGCACTGGTGTGCAGTCATGTTGGAACAGGAAGGGGCCGTCCCCAAACTGTTCCCACAAATTTGGGAGCATGAAATTGTCCAAAATGTCTTGGTATGCTGAAGCCTTAAAGGGGTGTTCCAGCCAAAAAATGTGTTTATTAAAAGTCAGCAGCTACAAAAAGTGTAGCTGCTGGCTTTTAATAAACACTCACTTACCTGCTCCTGCGTTCCAGCGATGCGCCGACCGGGGCTCCGCTCCTCTCCCCCCCTCCCCAGTCGGCGTCTCCATCCCGACTGTGGGCACCCAGCCGTGACAGCCTTCGGCTTCACGGCCGGGCACCCACTGCGCATGCACGAGCCGCACTGCGCATGTGCGCGCGGCGCGGCTCGTCGCTGATTGGACAGGCAATTGCCTACAGCGAGGGGCTAAAATAAGGCGATTACGCCTCTCGCCTTATCAGCCCCTCGGCGGAAGCAGGAAGTGGGACAGGAAGTCCCACTCCTACTGAAGCCCCCACTCCCCCCCAAAAAAAATTACATGCCAAATGTGGCATGTATGGGGGTGAGGAGTGGATTAAGAGGAAGTTCCATTTTTGGGTGGAACTCCTCTTTAAGAGTTCCCTTCACTGGAACTAAGGGGCCAAGCTTAACCCTTGAAAAGACACTTCTAAAAAACAACCCCATATTTTAATCCAACTCCTACCAAATGACTTGGACCAGTGTACAAATCAAGGTCCAAAGCAAGTAGATCACACTGCCCAGGCACACCTGGCACACCCTAAATTTTGAGTAGGGGGCATCTACTAACTGTGTGACATGGCACGCTAATGCAGGGTTCGAGGGGCTATAGCAGACAATATAACCGCCGCATGCGTAAATCCCCTAGCGGCCAGCGTAAATATGCAGCTAAGATACGACAGCGTAGGAGATTTACGCTGGTCGTATCTTAGCAACAGTTAAGCGTATCTCAGTTTGAGAATACGCTTAAAGATACGACGGCGCGGATTCAGACTTACGACGGCGTATCTACTGATACGCCGTCGTAAGTCTTACTGAATCTGGCTAATTGAATTTTTTTCAAAATTGTTGCTCCATTTTTGTTTATAGCGCAAAAAATAAAAACCGCAGAGGTGATCAAATACCACCAAAAGAAAGCTCTATTTGTTGGGAAAAAAGGACGCCAATTTTGTTTGTGAGCCACGTCGCACGACCGCGCAATTGTCTGTTAAAGCGACGCAGTGCCAAATCGCAAAACCTGGCCAGGTCCTTTAGCTAACTAAAGGTCCAGGTCTTAAGTGGTTAAGTGTGAACAAGCCCTGAGTGCAGACTGAAAACACTTATGTCATCTTCAGCACCAAGGAAAAGATGTACCTCTTCTGCCCATGTGCAAAGCACTTTAGGCCCTGATTGATCAAAGCTGCAGCATCAGGCATGCCAAGTGGCCTCTTAAGCTTTATGATCATTTTACTTAAAAGTTTATTTTTTTAATGCTATGCTTGATAAGGCCAGTTTCATCGGTCCAAACCGATCGCGTGTACAGCCCATCGGACCGTCGTCTGTTGAACCAAAGTTTTAAAACTTGCCTTAAAATCGGACTGATGGATGCCTGACCATCGGACCAAACCGATGGTTAGTACGCAAAAGCATCGGTCCAAAACCCGCGCATGCTCAGAATCAAGTCGACGCATGCTTGGAAGCATTGATTTTCTTTTTTTCAGCACGTTGTTGTGTTCTACGTCACCGCGTTCTGACCCGATCGGATTTTGGACTGATGGTGTGTACGCACATCAGACCATCAGGCCACTTCAGAGGTGAACCGATGAAAACGGACCGTTGGACCATTCTCATCGGGTTGGACCGATCGTGTGTACGCCGCCTGACAGTTAGTAGCAGCTGCCTGCCTGACAAAGGTGACCTGCAGGGCCGCGAAACGTTCCCTCTTCTGGTGACTTTACAATAATGTTCTGATTAAGGAAGGCTTTGGTGTGCTGGTGATATGAAATCTATTGTTGGAATGCAGATCAGCGCATGATAACTGCTGATACATTTTGCATGTCTTTAGGGATTATATGCAGATATCTGTCAACAGCATCCAATTATATGTTGAAACGCTCGAGTGAGGGAAAAAAATCAGAAGAGATTGTTAGCAATTTGCTGTGTGCAGAAGGATAAAATGCTCATTGAAATGTATACTGGCAGACAATAATAAAATATATATACAGTTGTGTGAAAAAGTATTTGCCCCCTTCCTGATTGATTTTATTTTTTATTTTTTGAATATTTCCCACACTTAAAGGGGTTGTAAATGAATATTTTTTCCCCCTAAATAGCTTCCTTTACCTCAGTGAAGTCCTCCTTCACTTACCCCATCCTTCCATTTTGCTTTTAAATGTCCTTATTTCTTCTGAGAAATCCTCACTTCCTGTTCTTCTGTCTGTAACTCCACACAGTAATGCAAGGCTTTCTCCCTGGTGTGGAGAAAGCCTCTTGAGGGGGCGAGCAGGAGTGTCAGAACGCGCTCTACTTTGCAGATAGAGAAAGGAGCTGTGTGTTAGTGGGGGTCCTGACACTCCTGCTCGCCCCCCTCAAGAGGCTTTCTCTACACCAGGGAGAAAGCCTGGCATTACGGTGTGTAGTTACAGACAGAAGAACAGGAAGTGAGGATTTCTCACAAGAAATAAGGACATTTAAAAGCAAAATGGAAGGATTAGGTAAGTGAAGGAGAACTGCACTAGGTAAAGGAAGCTATTTAGGGAAACAATTTTTTTCCTTTACAACCCCTTTAAATGATTCAGATCATCAAACTAATTTTAATATTACACAAAGATAACTTGAGTAAATCCAAGATGCAGTTTTTAACCACTTCCCACCCTGCCACTGCATATGTACGGCCAGGTGGGCATCTTTCCTTCTGAGTGGACATTCAGGAACGTCCCTCAGAAGGAGGGGGATCTCGCGCGTGCGTGCCTGCACATCGACACAATCCCGATGCGCCTGTGACACCTGGACACAGCCCATCTCGATCAGCAGGAGGGCTCTATGATTGGCCATCTTGATCACATGACGGCTGTGTCCATTCACAGCCGTCATGTGATATAAATAAAGAGCCGGTTGCTAGGCAATGGGCTCTCCTCTCCTCACACATTAGTTGTTGGTGAGGAGAGCGGATCTCTTCAGCCGGCTTGTAATCAGTGAGTATGAGCTGTTTTTTTTACATCTTTTTACACACTGATCACCAGCCCAGTGTTCCCACACAATGTAAAACACACATGTCCCCACACAGTAAAAACACCTGTCCCCCACATATGTAACAGTAAAATCGCATGTCCCAATGATCATCTGCACACATATGTCAGTGATCACCTGCGCACATCTGTACATGATTGATCATTTGCGTACATATGTCAGTGATCACACGAACCAATTATTATACACTTAACGGGATATTTTTTACCAACAACATGTAGCAGAATACATTTTGGTTTAAATTTATGACAAAATTAGATTTTTTGGGATTTCTTTTAACCACTTTAATACCAGCCACTGTCATATGACGTCCACAAAGTGGCTCTCCCATCCAGAGTGGACGTCATATGACGTCCTGGACTTTGGGGGGGATATCTGAATTATGCCTGCAGCGAGAGGCATCATCCAGATATCCATCTCTTGTGCCGGTGATTCTGCACAACATAAGAATGATCATAGCGGCGGTTCCGCCGCTTGATCGTTCTTATAGGCGGCGGGAGGGGACATTCCCCCCCTTCCCGCCACCATCCGGTGCTTCTCCGGGCTCTCCCGTGCCATCGGGGGCCCGGAGAATGAATCGTCCAGCGCTTGCAGGAAGTATAGAGATGACTGGTGACCAGATGGTCACCAGTCATCTCTATGACCGTCGGAGGACCCAGAGCGATGAGAGGACGTCACGGCCGGGTCCCGTAAGTAAACAAAGCTGCGATTGCGGCTACTAAGCCACAGTATTCATGAGATCGGTGAATTTTTTTTTTTTTATCACACATTCCTATTACAAGGGATGTTTACATTCCTTGTAATAGGAATAAAAGTAATAAAAAAAAAAAAAAAAAAGTGTAAAAACATAAATAAATATGTAAAAAAAATAATAATAATAATAATAAAAAAAATTAAAAACGCCCCTGTCCCCGGCAGCTCCCCAGAAGCGAACGCACACGCAAGTCCCGCCGACATATGTAAACGCCGTTTAAATCACATATGTGAGGTATCGCCGCGTGCGTTAGAGTGGCAGCAACAATTCTCGCACTAGATCTCCTCTGTTAATCTAAACTGGTAACCTGTAAAAAATTTCAAAGCGTTGCCTATAGAGATTTTTAAGTACCGAAGTTTGGTGCCATTCCATGAGTGTGCACAATTTTAAAGTATGACATGTTAGGTATCTATTTACTCAGTGTCACATCATCTTTCATATTTTACAAAAAAATTGGGCTAACTTTACCGTTTTGTTATTTTTTTAATTCATGAAACAATTTTTCCCCCCAAAAAAGACGTTTGAAAAATGATTGCGCAAATACCGTGCAAGATAAAACGTTGCAATGACCGTCGTTTTATTCCCTAGGGTGTCTGCTAAAAAAACATATATAATGTTTGGGGGTACTGCGTAATTTTCTAACAAAAAAATTATGATTTGTACATGTAGGAGAGAAGTGCCAGAATAGGCCCGGTATGGAGGTGTGTATAAAAGCCCGGTATTGAAGTGGTTAAAATAGATCAAAGAAAATATTGTTGTTTTTTTTTCCAAATTTCCGCTCTTTTTTCGCTTATATCGCAAAAAAAAAAACAGAGTCGTGAATAAATACCACCAAAAGAAAACTCTATATGTGCGAACAAAATTATAAAAATTTAATTTCGGTACATCGTAGCATGACCGCTCAATTGTCATTGAAAGATGAAAGTTGGCCTGAGAAGAAAGGGGGTGAAAGTGCCCGGTATTGATGGAAAAAAGCTATTCAAACCTGCCCGGCCCTATGTGAAAAAGTAATTGCCCCCTCCCATGTGATTTAATGAATGAACTGTGATAAACCACAATTTTCTGGAAAGCGAAGTTAAAGGGGTGTTCCACCCAAAAAAATGACCCCTTCTCAATCCACTCCTCACCCCCATACATGCCACATTTGGCATGTAATTTTTTTGGGGGGGGAGTGGGGGCTTCAGTAGGAGTGGGACTTCCTGTCCCACTTCCTGCTTCCGCCGAGGGGCTGGTTAGGCGATTAAGCTTAATCGCCTACACCAGCCCCCTCCCTGTAGGCGATCACATGGGACACTGACAGGTCCCATGCGATCGCCTCTCCAATCAGCGGCGAGCCGCGCCGCGCACGCATGCGCAGTACGGCTCGCGCATGCGCAGTGGGTGCCCGGCCGTGAAGCCGAAGGCTGTCACGGCTGGGTGCCCACAGTCAGGATGGAGACGCCGGCCGGGGAGGGGGGCAGAGGAGCGGAGCCCCGGTCGGCGCGTCGCTGGAACGCAGGAGCAGGTAAGTGAGTGTTTATTAAAAGCCAGCAGCTACACTTTTTGTAGCTGCTGACTTTTAATAAACACAACTTAGGGCTGGAACACCCCTTTAAAATTTCACTTGCCACGACCAGGCCTGATTACTGCCAGACCTGTTGAATCAAGAAATCACATGCATAGAAGCTGTCTGACAAAGTGAAGCATGCTAACAGATCACAAAAAGCCACACAGCATGCCACAATCTCTCTCTCTCTCTCTCTCTCTCTCTCTCTCTCTCTCTCTCTCTCTCTCTCTCTCTCTCTCTATATATATATATATATATATATATATATATATATATATATATATATATATATAGCTCTCATCTCCCAATCCCCCCCGTGCTGATGATACAGACAATGGTTCGGATCGTACCTTCAGGTTCTTTGTCATCCTCTGGGCAACCAGGAGCCCCGCTATACTCCAGGAGTTCTGGTTAGTGATGGACACATTGCCCAGGGTGGCCTTCCGGAACAAAGCCTGCAAACACAAACAGACTGTCAGGCATACAGATGTATGTATAGAAGTATACAGATCATTGAAGTGTAACCCCACCCACCACTGGATAGATCCTCTGTCTGTGTTTGATTGCTGTCTATGTCCCTGGTGGGGATATTCACCTTTCTGTTTTATCAACTGATATGGATGTCACAATGGCATAGGACAGCGGTCTCCAAACTGCAGCCCTTTGCATACCTTTATCCAGCCTATGGGGCACTATTTCTTCTACTGACACCAACTGTGGAGCACTATTTCTCACACTGATACCAATAATGGGTCACTTTTCCTCCAACCTAGCAATAATGGGGCGCTGTTCCTTCCATGAATACCAATAATGGAGCAATATTCCTCCCACTAACACCAATAATGGGACGCTATTCCTTCCCCATGATACCAATAATGGGGCGTAATTCCTCCCCCTGATACCAATAATGGAGCACTTTTCCTCCAACCTAACAATAATGGGGCTCTATTCCTTCCATGAATACCAATAATGGGGCAATATTCCTCCCACTAACACCAATGATGGGGCGCTATTTCTCCCTCTGATACCAATAATTGGGCACTATTCCTCCCACTACTACCAATAATAGGGTGCTATTCCTCAAACTAATACCAATGATAGGGCACTATACCTCCCACTACTACCAATAATGGGGTGATATTCCTCCCACTAATACCAATGATGGGGCGCTATTCCTCCCACTAAACCAATATTGTGGCACTATTTCTCCCACTGATACCAATGATAAAGCACTACTCCTCCCACTGATACCAATGATGGAGCACTATTCCTCCCACTAATACCAATAATGGGGCACTATTCCTCCCACTGATATCAACAAAGGAGCACTCATCCTCCCACTAATACCAATGATGGGGCACTGTTCCTCCCACTACCAATGATGGGACACTATTCCTTCCATTGGCACCAAATGATGGGGCACTATTCCTCCCACTGATACCAATAATAGGGCACTATTTATCCCACTAATACCAATAATGGGGCACTATTCCTCCCACTAATACCAATGATGGGGCACTATTCCTCCCACTGACACCATTAATGGGGCACGATTCCTCCCACTAATACCAATATCGGGGCACTATTTCTCCCACTAAAACCAATGTTAAAGCACTACTCCTCCCACTGATATCAATGATGGGGCACTATATGATGGGCAGTATTGCTCCCACTAATACCAACGATGGACACTATTCCTCCCACTGACACAAATAATGGGGCACTATTCCTCACACTATTACCAATATTGGGGCACTATTCCCGGATATTATCTTGTAAAAGTAGCAGTGATATCATCATGTGCTGTACATAGCCTGGGCAGAGCTGTAGGAGGGGCTTATCAACCCACCCAATTTACCAGCCATACAATTTACTCTCCTTGCTATTTGCAGTATAATGTTTGCCATTCCATGTCTATTAGTTGGAAATAATAAGTATGATAGGCAGACGATCTGCTGAACATTTGCTGCACATTCACTGCAGAACCAAATGCTGCTATTGGTTACCTTGCATCAAATTGCAAGGTTGCTTACTCAATAGACCAGCACTGTACTGAAGCATCTTCTTATGAGATTTGGAGACCTCAGTGTCACTAAAGGTCTGTGGCGTCACCTTCACCGTGGCGTCACCTTCACCGTGGCATCACATCAGTATATTTTCTAATTTCTCATAATGTGCTTTTTTTTTGCATGGAGGGGCGAGCATCTAACTAAGAAGCGGACCACACATTTTCATGCAACCTCCAACCTGTACAGATGGGAGTTCCCATCGCTGACCTCCTTCTAAAAATACTAGTTGCCTGGCTGTCTGTGGGATCGGTAAACCTTATCTGGAACAAGCCTGCTGGAATGCAGTCAGAAGTGGCATAGTGGTTAGAACATCTGCCTTGCGGCATTGAGCTTTTGGTTTGAGTCCCAACCAGGACACTAGCTGCATGGAGTTTGCATGTTCTCCCTGTGCTTGCATGAGTTTCTTCCTACACTCCAGTGGTGGACCATCCGTGCGTCTGGCCCCTAATCTACATGCAGGGTGCTGGACACATGGATTCCAATGGGGGTTTTTGTTTGATGCATTTTCAGAAGGGCTGGTCAGCCTTTGCAGCTTACTCCAGTTCTCTCTTATAAGTTTCCGATGTGGCTGATTTACTAGGACCACTTTCACACTGAGTCGCTTTTTAGGCGTTTTCATGCTAAAAACAGCACCTAAAAAGATCACGAAAACCTATTTCCATTAAAATCAATAAATTGCTTTCGCACTGGGGCAGTGTGCTGGCAGGGCTGCGAAAAACTCCCCTCTCCGTTGAAATTAATGGGAAGCTCTTCAAAAGCACCTGAAAAGCTCTTCAAAAGCGCTCAGTGTTCGTACTGGCAGTTTAGAAGCGCCTCAGTGTGAAAGCGCCCCTGGGGCCAGATTCTCATAGAATGGCCGCTGGCGTAGCGTAAGCTATTTACACTACGCCGCCGCAACTTAATGGAGCAAGTGCCGTATTCCCAAAGCACTTGCTCCGTAGTTTGCCGCGGCGTAGTGTAAATGACCCTGCGTATCCCCGCGTAATTCAAAGGGGGCGGCTTGTATTTAAATTAAGCGTGCCCCCGCGTCGATCGAACTGCGCATGCGCCGGCCGGGGAAAAAGCCCAGTGCGCATGCTCCAGCTCACGTCGGAAAGCGTCGTTGAAACCGACGTCAAAACGACGTGATCGTCACTTACGCAATGCCCTATTCGCGAACGACTTAGTAAAACGACGTAACCGACGGAAAAAGACGACGCTGACCCGACGCCGTACTTAACATGGCAACGACGGAACTTTGTAAACCTACCCCTCATATAGCAGGGGTAGGTTTACGCTTACGGAAACAACGTAAATGACGACGGGGCGGCGTAAAAACGTTCGGGAATCGGCGTATTAGGCTCATTTGCATAGGCAAATGAGAAAACAACGTAAAGGCCACCTAGCGGCCAGAAAAGTAATTACATCTCCGATCCGACGGTGTAAGTGTTTTACACCTGTCGGATCTTCACTGTGGGGTAGATTCATGTAGATCAGCGGATCTTTTGATCCGCGTGATCTATCTTTTTTACGATCCGCCTGCGCCAGTTTTTGAGGCAAGTGCTGTATTCAGAAAGCACTTGCCTCGTAATTAGCCCTGGCGGATCGTAAATTCCCCGGCGGAATGCAAATTCCGCGGCTAGGGGGAGTTTACTATTTAAATCACGCGCGTCCCCGCGCCGATCGTACTGCGCATGCGCCGCCGGCAAAATTTCCCAGCGTGCATTGCTTTAAATGACGTCGCAAGGACGTCATTGTTTTCGATGTTAACGCAATTAACGTATGGCCATATTCCCGGACGACTTACGTAAACGACGTAAAAAATTCAAAACTCGACGCGGGAACGACGGCCATACTTAACATAGGATCCGCAGCACTTACCCCGCATATAGCAGGGGTAACGATCCGCCGGAAAGAGACGAACGCAAACGACGTAAAAAAAAAAAAAAACGACGGCCGGGCGTTCGGTTCTGAATCGGCGGTTCTCCTCATTTGCATATTCGTCGCGTAGAAAAAAAGAAGCGCCACCTAGCGGACGGCGGGAGAATGCAGCCTAAGAACCGACAATGTAACTCACTTACACCAGTCAGCTCTAAGGGAGATCTATGCGGAACCTGATTCGAGGAATCAGCCGCATAGATCCGAGCGTCGGATCTCACAGATCCGACGGTGTATCAGTAGATACACCGTCGGATCTCTACATGAATCTACCCCTGTATCTATGCGTAAGTGATTCTAGGAATCACACGCACATAGATACCCAGTAAAAAAAAACAGAAATACGACGGTGTTTCCTGTGATACACCATTGTTTCTCTTTTGAGAATCTGGCCCTTAGTGTCACTTTAAATGCGCAAAGAAATACCCAATCAGGTGCAAGTAAAATTAAAGAAAAAGGATCTTTGCTTGCATATAATTGGATGATAGAAGGCAGCAGAAGCGGCTGGTGCTCCATTTTTTGAGGGGGGGGTTTTTGTTTGCCACCCCCTCAAAAAATGGAGCACCAGCCGCCACTGCTGCCTCTATCATCCAATTATATCCAAGCAAAGATCCTTTTTCTTTAATTTTACCTACACTAAATTAGGTGTTTCTATGCGCTCGCTCGCTCGCCCACTCGACAGCCCTGCTCACTAACGCAAGCCAGCCAACCCCACATTTACCTCATCAAGGCTTTCTCGGCTTCTCCTCCCGGCAAATCTGGTCGCTTCTCCTCCTGGCCAATCCGGTCTTAGGACCCACTTCCTGTCCTGATTGGCCACGAAAAGAAGCAAGAAGACCGTAGCAAATGTTGATTCATTAATGTCACAAGTCAGTGGGCTCGGGCGATGTGCTCTGCGCCCCGAGCCCAACCTTTGTAAAGCCAGTTAGAATCTCCGGCTCTTATCATGTGCTTCACAAAAAAATAAAAACCCTGTAGAACTCTATGCGTCCGGCGTCCAACGTGGAGATTAGGGGTCATCACATAGAGATTAGGGGGGCACAGCCATCCATATGCTTTACTCCTTTTAGTAAATCAGCCACAACGTCTAAGTTCACATTTGCTGAGTAATGCCGTGTACACACGATCGGATTTTCCGTCGAAATTCCGCTCAAGCTTGGCTTGCACACACACGGTCACACAAAAGTTCTCTGAACTTTCGACCGTCAAGAACGCAGTGACGTACAACACTACGACGAGCTGAGAATGAAATGAAGTTCAATGCTTCCGAGCATGCGTCAAATTGTTTCTGAGCATGCATCTGAAGTTTGCGTGTCAGAATTGCTACAGACGAACTGAATTTCCGATAGGATTTTTTTCCGTCTGAAAATTTGAGAACCAGCTCTCAATCTTTTGTTGGCGGAAATTCCAACAGCAAAAGTCCGATGGAGCCTACACATGGTCGGAATTTCGGACCAACTGCTCACATCGGACTATTCTTGTCAGAATTTTTGATCATGTGTACGTGGCATAGGGCTGCTTTTACACTAATACATTTTTGCTGTGTTTTTAACGTGCTAAAAACGCAACAAAAACGCAATCCCGACCGCAAAACGTAACTCCTCCGACCACTGTGCTACGGATGTGGTGCATTTTAAAAAGTCCTCCATGCTGCATCATTGGTGTGATTTTCAAAACACCACCAAAAAAGCAGCCCCTCACTGAAATAAATAGAAAATGCGACAAAAACGCATCTGCACGAGTCACATGTTCAAGTTTCACAGGTGTATGCTGGGTAATAAGCACCCGCAAAACACACTGGAAACATAAAAAATGCAGCAAAAAAAAACATATGTGCATTTTTGATGTTTTTTTTTTCAACAGAGCAGTGTGAAAAAGACGAAGATCATGTCGGCACTGCTGTCAGAGTCACATTTCAGATAAAGGAACCGTCTTACCATTTTCTGGAGCGGTTTGTCCGCGGGGTCTCCATTGGCTCCCAATCTAACGCTGGCCACAGAGGACCTCTTTCCTTCAGGCTTGGAGGTCATGGTGGTCGCTGCTTCCTGGGACGCTGTGCACTGGTGGGGACCGATCTCTGTCTGGTGGCGCCGGCTGTTAGTATATAAGCTTCTCAACGGCTCCAGCGACTGATCTTTGTTTATACCTGAAGGAGGCACATTTGTCATGTGTCACTTGTACTGTGACAACTAATCCTTTCGGTCAATAAATACAGTGCAGAACTGTGGCACCCACATAGGTGTGTTTAGTACACAGGGGAAATCCCAGTAGCAAACACAGGCGCCTTGGTAGTGTGAACAAGGCTTTTCATTAGCATAAGGAGCTTAGGAAATCTCCAGGTTCCTGTCCAAGGGGACATGGTGTCAAATTTAAAGGTTGTGTCCATCCAAAACTGATATAATATTAACCACTTAAGACCCGGACCATTATGCAGGTTAAGGACCTTGCCCCTTTTTGCGATTCGGCGCTGCGTCGCTTTAACTGACAATTGCGCGGTCGTGCGACGTGGCTCCCAAGCAAAATTGGCGTCCTTTTTTCCCCACAAATAGAGCTTTCTTTTGGTGGTACTTGATAATCTCTGCGGTTTTTATTTTTTGCGCTATAAATAAAAATAGAACGTCAATTTCCCTCAGTTTAGGCCGATACGTATTCTTCTACATATTTTTGGTAAAAATCGTTTATCGATTGGTTTGTGCAAAATTTATAGCATTTACAAAATAGGGGATAGTTTTATTGCATTTTTATTAATATATTTTTTTTTTTTACTACTAATGGCGGCGATCATCGTTTTTTTTCCGTGACTGCGACATTATGGTGGACACATCGGACAATTTTTACACATTTTTGGAACCATTGCTATAAAAATGCACTGTTTACTGTGAAAATTACAATTGCATTTTAGGAGTTAACCACTAGGGGGCACTGTAGAGGTTAAGTGTGACCTCATATGTGTTTCTAACTGTAGGGGGGCGGGGCTGGATGTGTGACGTCAGTGATTGTCTTTCCCTATATCAGGGAACAGACGATCAATGACACTGTCACAGTGAAGAACAGGGAAGGTGTGTTTACACACACCTCTCACCGTTCTTCCGCTCCGGTGACCGGGACACCGGCAGCGATCGGGTCCGCGGGGCCCGTGGGAGCGGTCACGGAGCTTAGGACTGGGTGACGACCCCACGGCTGGGCTTAAAGAGACACGTACAGGTACGTGATTGTGCCCAGCCGTGTCATTCTGCCAACGTATATCGGTGTGAAGGAGTCCTTAAGTGGTTAATGCAGTTGAATCAAAAATAGAAAATTACTACATAGGGTAGTAGAGAGGCGGACTTTTTCAGGCAATCACAAGGACATAAGAGTTAAGAAAAAATATTTAATTATATATCATAAAATCCAAAAACAAAGAATAAAATATACAAAAACAGGGTATACAGAGTATATATGAGCAATATTAGCTTGCATCTCGCCTACGCGTTTCGCCTGGCGGCTTCTTCAGGGCGAGTTTGAGAGAGGGCTGATAGTATATAATTGCTAATTTCATACATCAAAAGAATTGCTATCCATCCGATTATATCGAAGATGAAGAAATAAGTATCCGTATGGCTTGTAAGAGCTCAATGCGGCAGACAAAGTACACGAAAATACACGGAAAAAGTATCCTATGGTTGGCAGCGAGTCATCATATAAAGATGAACAAATGTATTTCTGAAATAAAGCCAGAAATCAAGAAACAGACCCGGGACTAATCACAGCAGTGAACATGGAACATAACCAGGGAGGAGTAAGTATCCAATCACATAGGCTAGACCAGGTTATAGTGTCCAATATAGGGCAGCCCAGTAAGTCGGGAGCCTTGGTATAGAACGCTGTTCGTATGTCCCGGGGGGGTTTAGCCTGTGCTGCAGGTGTGCAGCACAGGCTAAACCCCCCCCCGGGACATACGAACAGCGTTCTATACCAAGGCTCCTGACTTACTGGGCTGCCCTATATTGGACACTATAACCTGGTCTAGCCTATGTGATTGGATACTTACTCCTTCCTGGTTATGTTCCATGTTCACTGCTGTGATTAGTCCCGGGTCTGTTTCTTGATTTCTGGCTTTATTTCAGAAATACATTTGTTCATCTTTATATGATGACTCGCTGCCAACCATAGGATACTTTTTCCGTGTATTTTGGTGTACTTTGTCTGCCGCATTGAGCTCTTACAAGCCATACGGATACTTATTTCTTCATCTTCGATATAATCGGATGGATAGCAATTCTTTTGATGTATGAAATTAGCAATTATATACTATCAGCCCTCTCTCAAACTCGCCCTGAAGAAGCCGCTAGGCGAAACGCGTAGGCGAGATGCAAGCTAATATTGCTCATATATACTCTGTATACCCTGTTTTTGTATATTTTATTCTTTGTTTTTGGATTTTATGATATATAATTAAATATTTTTTCTTAACTTTTATGTCCTTGTGATTGCCTGAAAAAGTCCGCCTCTCTACTACCCTATGTAGTAATTTTCTATTTTTGATTCAATTATTTCGGATGTCGGCTATATGTGAGTGCTTTTATGTTTCCCCGTTCCCTACATTTTTGGTTAATGCAGTTATTAAAGCGGATCCCCCTTTCTTCCGCCGCCTAGGGTGACCACATTTCCAAACTGCCATTCAAGGACACACCCCCCCCCCCCCCAAAAAAAAGATGATTTTTGATACCTTTTTTTGTGACCCCATACATTTCACGGGTTCATACTGGGACCTGTAGTTCTTAACTATTGGGGGGGTCAAATCTTCGGCTCTGAGGGGTTCATGTTGGAAACTGTAGTCTTTCACTTTTGGGGGATCACATCCCCAAAATTGAAGGACTACAAGTCACAGCATGAACCCCTGCGATCTAAAGTTGTGACCCTATAGATTTCACGGGTTCATGCTGGGACCTGTATTTCTATTGGGGGGGGGGCGTAGGGGGTGTCCCATCTTCAGCTCTGAGGAGTTCATGCTGGTACCTGTAGTCCTTCACTTTTGGGGGAGTCATAACAGCCCATCACCTGATTGGACGAAAGGAGATCCAATCAGATTGGCCCGCCAGTAGGGAGGAGATGCTGGGAAGTCGAAACAGCAGCCCCTCCCCCCGCCACCCGGAGCACTGCCCGCTAAATGAGGTAAGTTCGGGGCCCTGACTGACTAACCGACGGGGGAGGGGGGGCCATCTGTGATCCCGTAACCACCAGCTGCCACTGCCACTGCTGCCAGCTCATCTGCCGTCCTTTCTGCAGTCAGTGTCTCATGACACGCATGGCCACTTGACCTCCAGAAAATGTGATCCCCTTCATGACCAGGACATTTTTTGCTGCACTGCGCTATTTTAACTGGCAATTGCGCGCCCATGCAACACTGTACGCAAGTGAAATTTATTTTTATTATATAAGCAAAACATTTCGGAAAAAAAAGTTTCTACTCAAAACCAAACCGAAAAATCAAATTTCTTTATAAATTTATGTATTTACATTGTATTCTGTTATTTTAAATATAATTCAAACCACGCTCGCATCAATGTCATATAAAGTGCTATAGTGATAACCATATGATAACATAAATCATACATTAATATCATGAACAAAGTGAAATGTGCGTTATTAAACAACAATAAAAAAACATCCAATTAAGTGCATATGTGCATTCAATTCAGCAGAAAAGTCCAATGTATAATATGGGTAAGAATGTCAATACAGTGACAAAATAATAAAGTGATAGAGGTAATAAAGGGTGAGTCTTCAGTCATCTTTACAACCACAATTAGAAGTCACTGTGTGTCTTGCTCCACCAACACCCGTCAAACATTCTACTCACCAAAACACCATGACACCCATTACAGGTAGTCCAGAGGGAAGCGCTCTATTGGTTGACTACCCTGTGTATCTTGACTACCTGCAATGTGTGTCCTGGTGTTCTGGTGAGTGGTTGTAAAGATCACTGAAGACTCACCCACAATGGGTATTAATTTGAAGCGGATATTATCCATATCTTGCTGTAATCAGGGCTATTTATACAGCAAGATATGGATAATATCCGCTTCTAATTAATACCCATTTTGGGTATTTAGTCAAATAGATTATTAAGATTTACGAGTCTTCTTAATATATTATTGGTCTATCTAATTATATCTAACTGTATTAAATGTAGTCACCATAATTACTTTACTACACTTACCTTATTGCACCCATAGACTCTCTTGAACGCACCAATCCGGCATGCTAAAACGATTCAATATCCTCACTTGCCACGCTGGTGGATCTGGCTTCCACCAGGTGAATAGCCATAGACGGTTCTCCAGTGAGGGGTGCATTTAAGTCGTCCTGTTTTATAGACCAGGTGTGCATGGGCAGCGTCTTGTTGCCAATATTTAATTTGATAAAAAGTTTTATCCTTGTTATAACTTGTAATCGTGTGTTTGACATTATACTAATGACATGTCTTATGTCCTGTATAAATCAGATATAATAGATGTATTCAGTGCCCTGAAGAAGCTCATAGTGAAACATGTTGGCTTCTTGCATAATCAAGCATCACATCTCATGTATCAAGGATCAACTCCTGGTCTAAATTTGTAATATGACTGTGCTATTTTTAATGATAATATTTAATACATTTATATTGTCTTAAAGAATTTTGTTTTTTGTGCATGCCTTAATAACAGACACATTATCTCCTATTAAAGTCCCATTATGTCTAGGAGAGCCCAGTCTCTCTTATTCTTCTCTTTTATGCATCTCTTATTTGATTGGTTAGGGGTGTATGGTTGTTCCCCATCGGGTTCACTGTTAGAATGGCATGTATAGATAATGACATATATTCTCCATCAAGCCCACTGTTAGAACAGCATCACTCACTTCCCAGAGCCCCAAACAGTGTTACTCCTGACCCCATACAATGTATGCATTACTGTGCTTTTCTCACTCTGGGCCGAATACTATGTGTGTTTCTACTAACCCCTGCACTCTGTGTGTTTCTTGCCCCTGACCCAATACTATGTGTGTTACTTACTACTGACCCCTCCATTTTGTGCATTACCTAGTCCTGACACCTGCATTCTGTGCATTACTTACTTCTGGCCCCTGCACTAGGCGCTTTACTTGCTCCAGACCCCAGTACTCTGTGTGTTACTTGCTCCTTAATTCTGCATTACCAACTCCAGACCCCTGTACTCTGTGCATTACCTAGTCCTGACTCCTTACCTCTCCCATCCTCTGGAACTCCCTGCCCCGGTATGTCCGATCAGCCCCTACCCTGTACACCTATAGGAGATCCCATAAAACTAATTTATTCAGGAAAGCATATCCCACACCCACCTAGCAACTGTCCCTGAGCCATCCCCATCAATTTTTTCTCTGCAGCTATTACCTTTTGTACCACCACCCCCTCCCTTTAGAATGTAAGCTCTACGAGCAGGGCCCTCCTGTACCTTTTGTATTGAACTGTACTGTAACTGTGTTGTCCCCCCATACATTGTAAAGCGCTGCGTAAACTGTTGGCGCTATATAAATTGTGTATAATAATAATAATTTACTCCTGAGCCCTGCACTCTGTGCTTTACTTACTCCTGACACCTGCACTCTGTGCTTTACTCACTCTGGACCCAATACTATGTGTGTTATTTACTAATGACCCCTTCACTCTCTGTGCATTACTAAATCCTGATCCCTGCACTCTGTGCATTATCTATCTTGACTTCTGCATTCTGTGCATTGCATATTTCTGACCTCTGCCCTGCACTCTGTGCTTTACTTACTCCGGATGCTACTTGCTTCTTACTTCTGTACTATGTGAATTACTTACCCCAGACCCCTGCACTCTGTCAGGGGTCAAGTCCTGGGGAAAAAAGTGTGGGAACTCCCACTTAAGATCCACTCGCCCACCAAAAAAAAAAAAAATTATACGCTCATATGCATAATTACTAAACCGCATGTTTTTTTTTCCGATCCACTGTGCCTTAGTAATCCTTTATGTTACTGGCCGCTTCCTGTATATGGATTCATCAGGTAGTGTGCGGGTATTCCGTCACTTCCTCGATGCCGCAATGTCTCCTGGGAGCTTTTGTCATTGTTCCTAGGAGACATTGCGGAGGTCTGACGCGATAACTTGCGGCAGACCTCCGCAATGTCTCTTTCTAAATCCCGCGATAACTTGCATCAGACCAATGACAAAAGCTCCAAGGAGACATTGCGGCATGGAGGAAGTGACGGAATACCCGCACACTACCTGATGAATCCATATACAGGAAGCGGCCAGTAACATAAAGGATTACTAAGGTTCGCCTGCCCCTGACAGTGACTCGAGCTGGGCATCACCGCTTAGTGAAGGATTGGCTCGGGCGGCTCGGCTCCTCTAGTCCTGCAAAGGGAACTGCGTTCCTGCTGTGAAAAAAGTACAGGAACTCTGTTCCCACGCGTTCCCGCAGGACTTGACCCCTGCACTCTGTGCATTTCTTACTCCAGACTACAGTTACTCCATTACTTACTCCTGACTCCTGTACCATGTACAATATCTACCCCTGACTCCTGCACTCTGTGCATTACTTAGTCCTGATCCCTGAACTCAATGCACTTACAGGGCACGCTACGGATGTCACTATTGCCCAGTCATCTATCTGCCCTCTGACCCATCAGCTCTTGTAGGCCCACTGGTTTTCAACATTTCTCAGGCGTTCCTTATGTATGTGTATATATATATATATATATATATATATATATATATATATATATACACAAACACAGTATATTATGTATCACTAACATGAGTTTGGAAAGTGGACCTTGTCTTGCAAACATAAAGCTTTGTATAATACTGCTTAAATCAATGTAAAACATGAATGGGCATTGGCAGAGCACATGATAAACTATGCACAGAGCAAACAGTCCTGTCCAGACTTGACCTGGATAATAAGTGAGAGATCAGAGGAAAGATAGAGCACCACTCCTGACCAAGAACTCAGCGCTGTTAATCGGGAGCTGCCACTGTTTATGTAATGTGTGCTCAGACCTTTCCAAACTAAAGTGTACCTGTTGTTTTATAGGGAACAACATGCTGCTATGGTGGCCCTTGCACCATAATACAAGGCAATTGTAATGTTAAACTGTGTAAACAATGGGGGCAAACCATAGGTGAGAACCATTTTTTATAGCTGTTTTATAAATATCCCCCAGGGTATCACATGATTAATTTTCTTTCGTTCTACCAGTGGGTTGGTGCGTCCATAGAGGGCGCTGGAGCGCCACCCCCTCTGGCTACCGCACACACCACTGACAATATACATAGATTCATAGGTGTGCGCAGCTTTTGGTATTAGGGTGTGCACCCCAAAGCTCAAACACACTCTACCGATCACTCACAAAGTTCATTCCGAAAAGGAAGGGGCCGGCAAATGGCATATTTACTGGCCCCTTCCCTCATTCATCCTAAAACATCCATAGCAACAACCAGTGGGAGAGGAGGGAAGCCGGCAGTGCTGTGGGGGGGAAGGAAGTGGAGCCAGGACAGTAGGGGGAATCTGTTCTGCACAGGGTGATTAGGGTGTGCCTGGGCACACCTGGCACACCCTGTGCGCATGCCTATGCATAGATTCATGCATTACATTGCATGAATCTATGTTTTCCCGCCGAATATTCAGATGGCCGCCCCCCTGGTGAGCGCCGGCCATCTGAATAACGGCAGCTGCGGAAGTGCCTATCAGAGCCGGCGGCTCTAATAGGCTTTCGGATTACAGCCCTCAGGTTGTAGGCGGCTTCCGGATGCTTATCTAAGGGACGCACGGTATGTGCGTTCCTTGGATAAGCGTGACAGGCGTCTCAGCCAATCAGGTTACCGGTAACCTGAATGGCTGAAGCGTCAACGAGGGCGGAAGAACACATCGAGGGACAGAAGAAGAAGCACGGCTGACCCCAGGTAAGTGCCGGGGGGGCATTTTACGGGGCACAATGGCTACAATGGCAGGGCACAGTGGCTGCAATGGCAGGGCACATTGGTGACAATGGCAGGTCACAGTGGTGACAATGGCAGGGCACATTGGTGACAATGGCAGGTCACAGTGGTGACAATGGCAGGGCACAGTGGTGACAATGGCAGGGCACATTGGTGACAATGGCAGGTCACAGTGGTGACAATGGCAGGGCACAGTGGCTACAATGGCAGGGCACATTGGTGACAATGGCAGGTCACAGTGGTGACAATGGCAGGGCACAGTGGCTACAATGGCAGGGCACAGTGGTGACAATGGCAGGGCACAGTGGTGACAATGGCAGCGCACAGTGGTGACAATGGCAGGGCACAGTGGCTGCTTTGATGGGCACAGTGCCTGCAATTGTTGGGCACAGTGAGGCTGCAATTGTTGTTTTATTTTTTTCGTTTGTTTGCGCCCCCCAAAAAATTTTGATCACCAGCTGCCACTGGGAACGAAAGAAAATGATTACACCATGTGGATGGGGGAATCCCTTCTATGAAGCTATTGTATTCCGACAGCGGGAGGCTTTCCGCTTACTTACTGAGTGAACATTTTTCAACAGGCTGGTTATATAGAAGTCATTTGAGAGTCTGACTTCTGTACAACCAGCCTGCTTGTAGAGGATCGAAATTTGGCTGGTCACTGCTGAACTGACAAATTTCGATACATCTATGGCGGCTTTAATGAGGGAAATTAGGTTACTAGACATGTGCGGTTTGTTTTGTTACAAATTAATATCCGGACACATTTTTCGTTATTTGGTTATATCCGAATACCCAAATTACAATATAAACAAATTTTAACGAATGCTCCGAATAACGTAACGAAATTCGTCCAAATTTAGGAAATTCGGGCAAAAAAAAAAAACAATCGAATTTTACATTGAACTCCAGTCGAATTCTAACTATACATATTACTGAAATCAAAGACTATGGGCCAGATTCACGTACATCATCGCATTTTTTGACTGGTGTAGCAATGTAGCGGCGCAATCACCATATTCTCGTTTGATTTGCGCAGAAATTAGCGCCTGTGCAATGTAATTTCAGAGGCGTAAGGCGGAGTAATTCAAATTGGGAAGGACGTGGGCGTGTTACATTGAAATGAGCCGTGACCCCATGCAAATGAAGGGCCGGCCGGCTCGCGCATGCGCACATGAAGCAGACCATGGTCAGCACCTCTGTGCGCATGCTCACAACTCGGGAACGGCGCAATCAGTGAAATTGGAAGTGGACTAGGGCAACTTAGTGAACTACGCAGACAGCATAAATAGACAGACACAAACGCACTTCCTTTGCAAAAGTACATCCCTTTGTATCCCTCCCTATACAGCAAGGTGCTTTTGTTCTGTTGTTTATTAGCGTTTGTTTGTTTGTGACGTGTCTTTGAGAAATTTGGGGACTGTTTTGCAGAGTGATTTTTGTCTTTTATGTGTTTTCTTTGTTTTTTTTTTTAATTAGATTTTTGCTGGGCATTTTTTATTTTTGCTGGTCATTTTTTTTTTTTTGGGTTCTGTTTGTGAATGATTTTGGAATGTGGGGGTGACATTCCTGCCGAAAAAGGGGTGTCATCCTCATTTGTGGTGGAGAAGTGATCCCCAGGTCCGTGTGAATGGTGTATGAATGTACAGTGACATAATTGGAGCCGTGGCATGGTGTTGCTGCTCACAAGTCCTGCATGGTGGGCTTGTGCCAATCCAATGTGATGAGGATGTGATGTGTGTGTGCTAGGGACCACAGTGGTGTGCATGCATGCATTCTCATTGTGCCATGATTAATGTGTGTGTTTAACGTGCAAAGATGCCCAATGTGAGCTGTCTCCTGGCTGCTCTTCCCTCAGAAGACGGGGTATCCTCGGTTAGGGGGGGATTGTCTGGTTCGGGGGTCAGGTCATCACGTATGTCAATCTGCAGGCCCTTTCTTACTGCGAAGTTGTGCAGCATGCAACATGCACCAATGATCTGGCATACAAAGTTTGGGGAATATAACAGGGTACCATGGGGGGTTCCGGATAGGAGTCATGAGATGGGGTCCCAGTGCATATGCAGAGTCACCCTGAAGGGATAAGACAGGAGGATGTTAGTAGTGCATGTGCCCCTTGTGATTTCAGCATCATGGGGGGGGGGGCAGTCATGCCTGCCACCCATGTCACTCACCAACCAGCCAGCTATCCCCATACATGTTCTGTCCGAGATCTGTGGGGATGGGGCATTGATTGTATATGTAGCTGTCATGGGTGTCATGGGTGGTGTCATGTGTTGGGCTCCTGCACGGTTGTGGTTAATTCCAGGATGGCATGAGGGGTGAATCTGTAGATGCGAGACACCTCAGAATCACTCATGCCAAAGATGTCTATGCGTGTGTCATATATCAAGTGAAGAGTGAGGGGCTTGTATCAGATTAGATTATTATATCCATCAAGGTTTTAAAGGGCTATTGAAAGATAGTGAGACCGTGTTTGTAATTTGTATGTATGTTATGTATTGATGTATATATGTATGTATAAAAGCAAAGAATTTTTTTTGGAAAAAAAAAAACTCTCCCATGCCCTCCTCCGTGCCCTCCTCCTTCTTTGCTCATCTAAAGTCAGTAGTATAGCTATGAGCATGGATGCCACTGGCATGTTGGCATACAGTTTGTTGGGCAGCAAGTGTGACTGCTCAGCTCCTCACTAACAGTGTTGCTTTAGCTGACATGTAGACGGATTGTCTAATTTTATACCACCTTTTATATGGTCTAATTTTAGACAGGCCGTGCAGCTGTTGCGCACAGCGCGTAGCCTGCGCTGCACCAACGTTCTTTTGTGGATCCCCGTAACTCCCTTATTTGCATATTTGAATAGCAAATCAATGGTGTGTCTAGCGCAGTTTTGTGCGGGCAAATGCCCCTGTCTATCGAAATTACGCGGGTCAAAAAAAAGTAGATTTCTTGCGTATCTCATTTTGGGGATGCGGCGCATCGAAACGAATGCGCAAATTTAGACTTACGCCGCGCATCTCCTGTAACGTCGGCGTAATCGCTCTGTGAATCTGGCCCTATGTGTTTGTTATAAAGCCTTGTACACACGATCGTTTTTTCTGATGAAAATGGACCGATGGACCGTTTTTATCGGACGAACCGATCGTGTGTAAACCGCATAGTTTTTTTTCCCCATCGATGAAAAAAAATAGAACCTGTTTTAAATTGTTCCTATGGTTAAAAAAACGATAGAAAAAAACGATCGTCTGTGGGGAAGTCCATCGGTCAAAAATCAACGCAAGAATCAAGTCGACGCATGCTCGGAAGCATTGAACTTAATTTTTCTCAGCACGTCGTAGTGTTTTACATCACCGCGTTGGACACGATCGGATTTTTAACAGATGGTGTGTAGGCAAGACCGATGAAAGTCAGCTTCATCGGATATCCGACGAAAAAATCCAGTGATTGTAATCATTTGATGAAGATTTTTCTTTTATTTGTTCACTTTGCTGCATTAGAATCAAAAACAATATAACATTTTTGTTTCGACCAATTTGATTTGAACGTTTAGAATAATAAAAAAAAAAAAGTAAATTCCAAGAAAAATGTGAAAATTTTGAATACAAATTCCAAATAAGAATTGAATGAATGAACCGAATTTAAAGGGGTGGTTCACCCTCCAATAAAATTTCTAGCATGCCATGGAGCCCACCCATCCGACCGGCAGTATGCCGGTGTTTTTTTTTTTTTCTGTAGATATCTTTTTACGGGCTCTCTTCCCCTCACAGGCTGTGATTGTTGTCCCTCAGCCCGGCGCATACAGCGCGTCACGAGATGCCGAAGGAACACGAACGTCGGTGCGGCCCTATACAGCACCTGCGCACCGGTGCTCGGGTTTCTTCGGCATCTTGTGACGTCAAAAAGGTATGTACAGAAAAAAAACCACCCCTTTAACTAAACAAAATAACTAGAATAGCGAATCAAAACGAAACGTCATGCACATGTCTAGAGGTTACTGGGACTAAAGGATTTTTTTTTCCTTTAAAATAACAAACATGTTATACTTACCTCCACTGTGCAGTTCGTTTTGCACAGAGTGGCCCCGATCCTGGTCTTCTGGGGTCCTTCTGCGGCTGTCTCTGGTCCTCCCCACAAGTACTGACCACAGTCATGCGAGAGAGCTCGCATGGTTGTAAGTGATTGTGGGCGCGTTCCCGTGATACAGCGATACAGTATTCACGCCCCTTGAATTTTTTTTCACATTTTGTCATGTTACACCCAACAATGTAAATGTATTATATTGGGATTTTATCTGATAGACCAACACAAAGTGGCACATAATTGTGAAGTGGAAGGAAAATGATAAATGGTTTTCAAAATTGTTTACAACTAAATAAATGAAAAGTGTGGAGTGCATTTGTATGGCGCCCCCCTGAGTCAATACTTTGTAGGACCCCCTTTCACTGCAATTACAGCTACAAGTCTTTTTGGGGATGTCTCTACCAGCTTTGCACATCTAGAGAGGACATTTCTGCCCATTCTTCTTTGCAAAATATCTCAAGCTCTGTCAGATTGGATGGAGAACGTCTGTGATCAGCAATTTTCAAGTCTTGCCACAGATTCTCAATTGGATTTAGGTCTGGACTTTGACTGGGCCATTCTAACACATGAAAATGCTTTGATCTAAAAAAACATTCCATTGTAGCTCTGGCTGTATATGTAGGTTTGTTGTCCTGCTAGAAGGTGAACCTCCACCCCAGTCTCAAGTCTTTTGCAGACTCTAACAGGTTTTCTTCAAAGATTGCCCTGTATTTGGCTCCATCCATCTTCCCATCAACTCTGACCAGCTTCCCTGTCCCTGCTGAAGAAAAGCATCCCCACAACATGATGCTGCCACCACCATGTTTCACGGTGGGGTTGGTGTGTTCAGGGTGATGTGCAGTGTTAGTTTTCTGCCACACATAGCGTTATTCTTTTAGGCCAAAAAGTAAAATTTTGGTCTCATTCTTCCGCATGTCAGACAGCGCGCTGACGTGTCGGTGACGTGGCGTTGACGCTGCCACGTCACCGCACCAGGAAGTAAAACACTTCCGCGCATGCGTCGAAACCATTCGGCGCGTGTGCGAGAAGACATGTCTGCTGGTTAGCGTACTAACCAGCAGACATGTCGGGCGGACGGGTTCCCAGCCGACAGATTTCAAATCTGTCTAGCAGACCGTTTCCAGCAGACAGATTTGATCGTGTGTACGAGGCCTAATAGTTGTCCTGTGAACAGATTCTCCCTCCTGAGCTGTGGATCTCTGCAGCTCCCCCAGACTTACCATGGGCCTCTTGTCTGCTTCTCTGATTAATGCTCTCCTTTTAGCTCGGCCCGTCAGTTTGGGTGGACGGCCATGTCTCGGTAGGTTTGCAGTTGTGCCATACTCTTTCCATTTTTGGATGATGGATTGAACAGTGCTCTGTGAGATGTTCAAAGCTTAGGATATTTTTTTTATATCCTAACCCCACTTTAAACTTCTCTATAACTTTATCCCTGACCTGTCTGGTGTGTTCCTTGGCCTTCATGATGCTGTTTGTTCACTAAGGTTAAAGCGACAGAGTGTTCCTATACACACCATCGGATCAAATTCCCCGCCGCCGGACGGCGCGGTGACGTGGCGGTGACGCGGCGGTGACGTTGACGCCGCCGCGTCACCGCCACGTCACCGCACCAGGAAGTAAAACACTTCCGCGCATGCGCCGAATCCATTCGGCAGCGGCGCGGCGGCGGTGGGGGACGACATGTCTGCTGGTAAGTGTACTAACCAGCAGACATGTCGGGCGGACAGATTCCCACCGGATAGATTTCAAAGCTTGCTTTGAAATCTGTCGGGTGGAGAAATCTGTCTGCTAGCCCATACACACGAGCGGAGATGTCTGCTGAAACGGTCCATCGGACCGTTTTCAGCGGACATATCCCCTCGTGTGTACGCGGCCTAACTGTTAACATCTGAATCTAAGTTTTAGTATGAGTGCCAGATCACATTTCACTGTTGTGAATTTTTTTTTTTGCCCGCAGTAGGGATACTCTTACAAGTTTGGAATCTATGGAGTATTTATGTAAGTATTTTGTTTGAGCTTTTATTATATATGTCATATTAAAGATTTTGGTTAGAAGATTTTATTGTTAAAATGGTGTTCTCCCACTTATCTCTGACCATCAACCTTAGAGTGGAACTATAATCACCTCCACTTCAGCGCTGTGTCCCAGAGGTCCCTTACTGGCTGTTAAAATCTTCGGCCAAGTCCCGATCTCTGGCAAATTTGGTTGGCTGGACCAAGATGATGTCACCCCTATGCATGCACATGAGTTTATTCATCTCTGCAGATCTAACTTCCTAAAGTAAGCTAGTAGTGCTAGCAATACTCTGTTTATCTGCAACCCCCCCCCCCCCCCCCATATGGAGGGCATGTGGCTGGTATGGTTCAGGAGGGGGTGGGTTCTCGCCCCCCCCCCCCTCTTTCCTGACCTGCATACTCGGATAAGGGTCTGGTATGGATTTTAGGGGGAACCCATGGCGTTTATTTAAATTATATTTATTTTAGCGTGTGGTTCCTCGTGAAATCCATAACAGACCCTAAAAGCCTGGCATGGATTGGGGGGATCCCACGCCATTTTTCTTAACATTATTGTATTGCTGGCAATGGTATTGTATTTATAGCCATTTAAATGTCATTTCTTTTTCTTTATAAATGTAAGTTTTGCTGCAGCAGGTTCTATACATGGTACAGATGTGCCGCTTTACAGGCAGACTACACACGGTTGGAATTTCCGACAACAAATGTTCGATGTGAGCTTTTGGTCGGAAATCCTGACCGTATGTAGGCTCCAGTGGATTTTTTCCGACAAAAAAAATTTGAGAGCTGGTTCTTTTCGACAAAAAAAATTCTTGCAGGAAATTCCGATCGTCTTCCGACGCACAACAAAAAAAAAAAAAAGCATTTTTGGAATCAAGTCGACGCATGCTCGGAAGCATTGAACCTAATTTTTCTTGTCGTAGTGTTGTATGTCACTGCGTTCTTGGCGGTTGGAAATTTTGTGTGACCATGTGTATGCAACACAAGTTTGAGCCAAAATTCAGTCGGAAAAATATCCATGGTTTTCTTGTCGGAATTTCGGATCGTGTGTACGTGGCATAAGAAGACCCCCCCCCCCCAGGCACTATATTTTAAGGAATTTTTCATTTTTATTGTTTTCATTTTAAACATCATTAAAATCACTGCATTAGAACAAAACTGGGTTTTTATCAAAAGTTATTATAAATAATGCCACCATAGTATCATATAGAACATTTAAAAAAAAAGATACCTATTCATACATTTTTCTATATGATACTATGGTGGAATTATTTATAATAAAATAGTTATTATTTTTTTGATAAAAATCCAGTTTTGTTCATCTTTGAAGAATCCTGTCCGGGCCCTTGGCCCCCTCTTTCGCTTCTTGTTTTTTCTAATGCATTACCTTCAGAGGAACACACCTAATCTTATTCAATATATATTTAGGTGAATGGTCTGTGTCTGGGCAGTGAAAGAATTTTGTCTGTATAATCTTTACTAATTACTCACACTTCCATTCCCAGACTATTACATTAGGGTGAACCTCCGTGACAACTTTTCTGTATAAGAATCACTGCTCCTTTAACCCCTTCCTCTTACCGTGCCGCGATGTCGGCCAGGCACACGCGATTGCCCACAATCATGGGAGGCCCATGGATCTGTAGACTCACAGGTCCATGTCCTGTCAGAGGAAAGGAGACTGATGTGTATTCCCAGTATAGAGGATCACACATTGGTCTCCTCACCTTGTAAAATCCCCTACAGTTAGAATAACTCCCTCTTTTTATCTACAGACACCCCTTATCTGCAGTTTTTTTGTAAAGGTGAAATAACCCTTTAACCGCTTGCCGACCAGCTGCTGTCATTATACGGCAGGGCGTCTGCTCGTTCCTGCAAATTGCCGTTGCTGTACAACCTTCCCTTTAACAGCTATAGCAGGCACGTGCCCGGTGCACGGCAGGGAGCTGATGTTTGCCGCCGCCACCCATGACCACTCCACAGAGAGCCAGAACGGGGATCTGTCAATGTAAACAAACAGATCTCCGTTCTGACGAGGGAGTAGAGAGGGAGATCGTTCTCTCTCTCTCTCCCGTGTCCCCTCCCCCCACAGTTAGAAACACCTCCCAGGGAACACACTTAACCCCTTAATTGCCCCCTAGTGTTAACCCCTTCCCTGCCAGTCACATTTACACAGTAATCAGTGCAGTTTTATAGCACTAATCGCTGTATAAATGTGAATGGTTCCAAAAAACGCCATTACTAGTAAAAAAAAAAATGCCATAAATCTATCCCCCACTTTGTAGATGCTATAACTTTTGCACAAACTAATCAATAAACACTTATTACGATTTTTTAACCAAAAATATGTATAAGAATACGTATCGGTCTAAACTGAGGACATTTTTTTTTTTAAATGATATTTATTAAATCAAAAAGTTAAAAATATTGTTTTTTTTTTAATTGTCGCTCTTCTTTTGTTTATAGCGCAACAAAACTAAACCGCAGAGGTGATCAAATACCACCAAACGAAAGCTGTATTTGTGGGGAAAATAACTATAAAGATCATTATGTATCCTTTGGTCTGGGCAGGAAGGGGGTGAAAATGCCCAGTATTGAAGTGGTTAAAAACAATCTTTTTTAACATTTTTTTTGCATTGGTACATGTTCCCCCAGAGCAATACCCAGACCCCCATACTTTTTTTATGGCCAATAACTTGCATATATGCCTTTAAAATGGGGACTTTTGATTTTTCAAATTTGGGTCCCATAGATTTCAATGGAGTTTGGGTCCCAACTTTTGCGATGTTTGAGAGTTCTGGCACGAAACGAACCGGAGAAGGGGGGGGGGGGCTGTTTGGCCCATTTCTAAAATAAAATCAGGCAAGCTCCTGCACTACATAGTTGATGGTAGATCTAAAGAAAATTGTACGATCAGATTGTATAGTGTATGGTCACCTTTTAAGACTTGTACCAAGAGAAAAACAGTAAATAACAATCACTTAGCAGGATACTCAGCCTGAATATGTAATGACCCTTTCCCTTGTGCATACACATTTCTGATATAGAGATTCTAACCAAAGTAAACCCCCTCTGTTCTCCCTACTGACCTCCAAATATGTATGTCTCCTCCCTGGTCAACATAGCTCCCAATTGTCCCTGATTTCGAGGGACTGTCCCTGATTTGGAGCAATGTCCCTCTGTCCCTCATTCCTGCTCATTTGTCCCTCATTTTGAGAGACTGTCCCTGATTTGGAGCAATGTCCCTCTGTCCCTCATTCCTGCTCATTTGTCCCTCATTTTGAGGGACTGTCCCTGATTTGAAGCAATGTCCTCCTGTCCCTCATTTTGGTCTGACCTACATAGCTGGCTGTATATAAAATGCACTTTTTATCTATCAAAAAGTGTTTCCCAGGGCTAAACGTTTCATCTGATTTCTAAATTGCTGCATTTGTAAATTTCAAAAGGCTATATAAAGGAATAATAGTGGTAAAAAAAGCACTTGTGGGTTTAACCAATCTTGTTTTTTTGTACAATTCTCCTTTAAGGGGGTGTGTCCTATGCCTGCATACTTTTGCTGATAGGTGTCCCTCATTCCCATTTTAAAAAGTTGGGCGGTATGCTGGTCAACAGAAGGGACATGGTGCCCCTATCAATGACAGGTATGTGGAACCTCTTATGCCACGTACACATGAACGGATTCCCGATTCACAGACAGTCTGAAACCTCACCCATTGAGTTCAACGGGAGCTCGCCGCAAAACAAGTGCTCAGCTTGCGATTATGGAGCGTCTTTTACTACAAAATCTCCTGTGTTTGAACCCCCCCCCCCCCAGACATTCTGAATGTTTCAGGATCACCTCCTGAATGCCTGCCAACCGCTGCTATATTGCCATCAGAAGAGTGATCCACCATGGACCACTTTTTAGAGGGCAGTCAGTACTGTCTCAAAATGTGAAAGAAGCCTAAAACCTTTGCTAATGGGATCCCCTACTTGGTATACACTGACGATCCCCCGTATATCTGTACTCACCATTTACGGAATTCTCCGGCTCAGAACCTTGTATTTGGTCACCTGACTTCCCCTTCGTCTCTCACTATTAGGAACTTACAAGAACTTTTTTTTTCCTCCTAAGCTCTTAATTGATGCAATTAATGGCATCTCTGTACTAATCTAATGACACCATACGTTGCTCTAGCAACCATTTGTGTAGGTTTTAATCTTAACCCATAAATGGTTTTAGCTAGATTCAATACAGCATGGGGCTTATATAGGAAAGCTGCAGTGGTTTCCCATAGGAACCAGTTAGGTTCGCACTAACGCAGCATTTTATCATGCAGGCAGCGGTCAGTATGAGGTCCAGCAGGGGGCAGTGTGGGCCCATGTGCTTTTCTTATTTTATATTATTTGAAATGTCACATAGTGACACTTCATTCAAGTCTCTGCTCTGTGTGTTCTGCTGCAGTGCGTGACATCCAATGTGCAACATGTCTGCACATCATACCAGCTATAGAAAACAATTGTGTTGTAAATGTATGCAACATAACCAGGGTGGAACGCACATGGATACCCTAATAGTAGGCTTGATAGGTAAAGGCTGCAAAACATCCCATATGACTGTGATTGTAATAAAAAAGAATGTAGAGAAAATGCTAATAATCCATCAATACCCTTAAAGGATCAGTAAAGGATTTTTTTTTTTAATGCTAAATAGCTTGTTTTACCTTATAGCAGTCCTGCTTTCATGTCCTCCATGTCCGTTTTTGCTTAGAAGTTACTGTAATCCCTTGCTGAACTCCACACTTCCTGCTTGTCTGGCTCCTTAGAGCCGGTTCACGCTGGGGCAGCACGACTTCGGGGGCGACTCGGCAAGGCGTCCTGAAGACGACTTCAGAGGCGACTTGCAAAATGACTTCTGTATAAAAGTCAATGCAAGTCGCTCCAAAGTCGTACAAGAACCTTTTTCTAAGTCGGAGCGACTTGCGTCGCTCCTATTAGAACGGTTCTATTGAATAAAACGGGACGCGACTTGTCAGGTGGCTGAGTCACCTGACGAGCCGCCCCAGTGTGAACCGACTCTTATGAAAAAACTAATGGTAGCTTTTCATTGTGGTCCATGTTCAAGAAGATGTCATTACTGTGTGTCTAAAACTCCTCAGAACCAATCAGATTCATTTTAAAAACAAACACTGCCCTGTGTTTGTAAGTTTTTGTTCTGTGTGTCTCTGTACACACAGAACAAACTGAAACTAGTCTAAAAACGAAACTAAACTGCAGGCACATTATATGATTGTTTTTTATTAGGGTTGTCCCGATACTGAGCATTTGTGGGAGTACTTGTACTCCCGCAAATGCCCCCGATGCCAGATCCGATACTACCATCCCTGTAGCTGTAGTGTTCCCCGCCGCTCCAGACACTCCACCTTATTCAAATGAAAGCTGTAATGTTCCCCACACGCTGATTAACTAGGCGGCGGCGGCATCTAGGTATGGGGAGACATGGCTGCATATGTGGGGGGACGTGGCTGCATATGTGGGGGGACGTGCCTGTATATGTGGGGGGACGTGGCTGCATATGTGGGGGGACGTGGCTGCATATGTGGGGGACATTGCTGTATATGTGGGGAGACATGGCTGCATATATGGGGGACATGGCTGCATATATGGGGGACATGGCTGCATATGTGGGGGACATGGCTGCATATATGGGGGACATGGCTGCATATGTGGGGGGACATGACTGCATATGTGGGGGGATATGGCTGCATATGTGGGGGACATGGCTGCATATGTGGGGGACATGGCTGCATATATGGGGGACATGGCTGCAAATGTGGGGGGACATGACTGCATATGTGGGGGGACATGGCTGCATATATGGGGGACATTGCTGCATATGTGGGGGACATGGCTGCATATGTGGGGGGGACATGGCTGCATATGTGGGGGACATGGCTGCATATGTGGGGGACATGGTTGCATAAGTGGGGGACATGGCTGCATTCGTGGGGGGACATGGCTGCATATGTGGGGAACATGGCTGCATTTGTGGGGGGACATGGCTGCATTTGTGGGGGGACATGGCTGCATTTGTGGGGGGACATGGCTGCATTTGTGGGGGGACATGGCTGCATTCGTGGGGGACATGGCTGCATTTGTGGGGGGACATGGCTGCATTTGTGGGGGGACATGGCTGCATTTGGGGACACATTTAAAAAAAAGTATCGGCAAGTACTTGGAAAAAAGTATCGGTACTTGTACTTGGTCCTAAAAAAGTGGTATCGGGACAACCCTAATTTTTATCTATTTTTAAAAGGAATCAGTTAACTATTATGTCTCTAAACAGTCATTTCAGCAAAAAAATGTTTTTCCTTTATTACTCCTTTAAGATAAGAAGCCTAAAATCGATCAATCAATCATTAAAATCACCATACTAATCTGGACTATGTAGGGGTTTACATAGCTCCCATGTGTCATGTAGACATGTGCAGTTGCCCATTTGAGTAGAATAATAGACTGGAGACGTAAGGGTACACATAAACTATGGATTCAAATTGAACAAAAAAAGAAAAAAAAAAAAAAAAAAAGAGAAGAAAGGCGCACCAGCCTAGTGCATTACCACTTGACACTTTATTCGATGGTAATAGTATTAAAAACTACTCACAAACAGCAGATTGAGCAGGCTTGTCAACAAAATGTAGGTGAATTCCCTTCGGACCACACTACACAGTGGGGGGATGCGAGGAATATGTGACTGCCGGCAGACGCGTTTCGAGGCGTCTAGGGCCTCTTCATCAGAGCTCGACAGTCTCAGACTATGATCCCTTTAAAAAGTGCACTGTGGTGCTTCGACGCTCTTCCCCCAAGGTTGAAATCTCACCCACTGATAGGGTCTACGTTAAGAGGTAGTTTACAAGTGACCATGAAGACACTTCTGACATCCAAGTCTTCTCCGCTTTTTCCGATTCTTGGACACCCGGACTTTTCGCCGGGCCTTCATCCGACGGAATATCCGGGTCTAAGAGAGATGGGCTGGGAGCAAGCATCTAAGTTTGTGACGGCGAGTCGATGGCCATCATTAGCTGAATTGACAGACTCCGCAGGTGACTACAGCCTCCCCTTTTGGAAAGCGGTGTGATTGCACCACTTCCTTCTATCCCCGACCCACAGAAGTTCTCACGACCACTGACGACCTTTGAGGAGTGTTGCTCTGATCCCGCAGACTCTCTCACAAATGTACTCTCTTTTAAATTCACCCCCCACGCAGCCTAGTTTGCCATGCTTAGAGAGATGGGAGTCGGACCTGAACCGGACTTTCTCAGAGGTTCAGAAACAACATGTCGTCACCTTAGCTATAAAATCCTCCTCTTGCACTAGAATTCAGGAAACTAATTTTAAACTTTTCTCCAGATGGTACCTCACACCCACCAGATTACACAGGTGCATCCCGTCTTCCTCGGACCGCTGTTGGCGGTGCAGGGTGGACGCGGGCTCACTACTGCATATTTTCTGGTCCTGCCCAAAACTGGAGGTTCGCCGCATCACACACAAGTTCACAGAGTATGAGATCCCGGAAGATGCCTCTTTCTTTCTACTCCACCTGTCAACGATGCCAATTAAATCCTACAAAAAATCGCTAATATGCCATCTCTTAAATGCGGCCAAGGCGTGCATACCCCTCTGTTGGAAGCAGCAGTGCCCACCTACTATTGGATGCTGGCTGCGGAAAGTTGAGGAAATAAAAAAGATGGAGGACTTGATCCTTACTGCGCAGCACAAACATGAGACATACATTGAGATTTGGGGTATCTGGAATATTTTTATTTTCTCAGATGAGGGAGTATCCCTACTGGGGTCTTAACATCGCTCTGGCCAGGAGAGGAGTGGTGTTGACCGCTCTCCACCCTCTCTATGTCCCCTCCCTCCTCCTTTCTTGCCCCCCCTCCTTTCTCTCTACTTCACTTGTTATCACTTTAACCCCTGTTTAATATAAAACTAAACACAGAGAAGTTCCTACTCATTGACGGTATCCCTACTTGATCAGAATGTAATGTGAATGTCGTCTTGATCTCTTTGCACGTATGATTCTGTACAGTAACATATTACGGCGATGGCTGGACTGTCTATACACCCTTCTGTACTAGTTTTCTGATGACATGTATGTTTATGTTGTGATGCTGGAATTTCTCCACATGTGTTTTCTCAATAAAATATATACTTGTGCGGTTAGTTTTGTTCCAAATTGAAATTCAGACAAGCTTATGTATCCGATGTATCCAAATTTTCAAATTGCAATAGTAACGAATCTGAAATAAGGAAACAAAATCTTGGATGAAATTTGAATTCAAATAGTTATTTTTTTTTTCCATTAAACAAGTTGTTTATTGAGCGAAAATGCACATAGTGAACAATCAGCATTTCAAGGTTACATAAAATGACAGGGTCTTACATTGTCAATACCAACATTGAACATAAGCAGTATGGTTTGTACAAGTCTAGCATCTGCAACATAATGACACATCCTTCTCTGCCTGAGGGCATGAATATCGTTAATTAGGATAAAAACATGGTGGTGAGAGGTGAAGTGTGTTTCGGCTATTCAGGAGCGTGGCGAGGTCAATTGCAGGATTCAGACTCATTCAGCCACCTGTCCCAGATTTTATAGTATTTGTCAGGGCAGGCTCTGTTAATATACACACATTTTTTGTAGGGTAAAGTCATATTGATTTCTGCTTTCCATTCTGAAAAGGTGGGGGGAAGCTGTCTCATCCATTTGCGAGCTATGATCTTTCTGACAGAGAACAACGTCTCGTGTAAGAATATCTTGGTATATTTATCCAGACCTGTGGGAAAAATCCCCAGCAGGCACTGTCTGGGATCTAACACGATAGGGGCTCCCATTGTGTCATGAAGAAATGTTATGATTTGTTTCCAAAGGTCCTGGATTTTTGGGCAGGCCCAAATAAGATGGAAAAAAGTCCCTGTCACTTGTGTACACAACACACACAGGGTAGATTGAGTTTGTTTGTATCTGGCCACGCGTATTGGGGTCAGATATGCCCTGTGAGTGATGAATATTTGCGTAAGTCGGTCTGAAAGTTTAGGGGACACAAGTTTGCAGGTCTCTAAAGCCTCCTGCCATTCCTCATCCTCCAGTATCCCCACCTCCCTTTCCCAGCGAGATTTTATAGCAAAGGATATCTTGGTGGCTGGAGGGGTGGATAGCATATTGTAGAACGCGGATATGAGTTTGTTGGGATCCCTGCTTTTAACTATAGCCATGATTGGGTGTGGAGTAGGTTGTGGGTAATTGCGTGAGAACTGTACCTGGGCTGCATGTCTAATCTGATAAAACCTAAACAGCATGTTGTCATGGAGTGTGAATTCTTCTCTAAGTGTTTGGTAGGTTTTTACGTTTCCACCAGATAGTAGATGGTGCAAATAATAGACTCCCTGTGCAGCCCACAGTTCAGATCCTTGAACATTGGAAAGCTCCTGAAGGGCTCTATTGTGCCAAAGTGGCGTGTAGTCGTTGTACCTGGGTATTCCCAATTTGGTGGATGCAAGGTCCCATATTCGCCTATAATGTCCCAGGAGGGACTTCGTTTCCCTCCCCAATAGGGTGTCTCCAGAACCTACCGACACCGCGTAAAGCGCATCTCCTGTGAGCTGAGCCTCACATGGGCACAACAAGGTCAGAAATCTCTGACTGTCGGTTTTGTCTATATGAAACAGCTGTGATAATTGCGCAGCTATGTAGTATAGATTGAGATCTGGTAGAGCCATGCCCCCCATGTCTGTCGGGTTCTTAAGTGCTTGCCATGCAAATTTGTGTCTGCCTGTTCCCCATATAAAAGGCTTCAGGAGGGCTTCCAAGGATTTCAAATAATTTAGGGGAATGTAGATTGGGGTATGCCAAAGGGTGTAGAGCAGTTTAGGGAGGAGAACCATCTTCACAAGATTTATGCGACCCCAGACCCCCAGTGGTAGGTGGGACCATATTCTAATTTTAGTCTTGACGAGGTCAAAAAGCGGTTCTGTATTAAGTGCGGTGTAATCAGCTGGGTGTCTAGAGATACGCACTCCCAAATATTTAATGATGTCTACTCTCTGGAGTGGCATATTTGACTGGGATTCAGACGGTGGGAAGCAGTCTATCGGAAGGATTTGCGACTTCCCCCAATTAATCTTGAGTCCAGAAAAAGTTCCAAACTGTTCGATTGTCTGAAGTGCCGCGTGGAGGGAGGGGCCCGAGTCAGCTAGATATAATAAAGTGTCATCCGCATACAAACTGATTTTCTCTACCAGTAAGCCCGATCGGCAGGGCAGGACTTAGGGTGGTGGGGGCCCCTGGGCTTGAGTGTTGAAGGGGCCCCCTGGAGTGAGGGGGGGATCATAGTTGTTGAGCGGGGGGGGGCGCATTCATTAAAGTTGTTGAGCAGGGGGGGGGGGGAATGGAAGCTGTTGAGCGGGGGTGCGCATTAAAGTTGTTGAGGGGGGGGGAATTGAAGTTGTTGACCGGGGGGCATTAAAGTTGTTGAGCGGGGGGGGGGGGGGGGGGGGGGGGACTCTCATCTGTGCACGGAATAAAAATTCTGGGCTCTTTAATAAAAAAAGAAACCTCTTGGCCCTTTAATAAAAAAAAATTAAAATAAATAAACATTTATAAAAGATATAGAGAAAATGTAAATATTTTTATAAAAAAAAAGGGGGTTGCCATCCAGGGGCCTTGGAGACCTCTGGGGCCTTTAATAATAATAAATTATATATATATATATATATATATGTATGTATATATATATATATATTAGAGCTGCACGATTAATCGTCAAGAATCGTTATCGCGATCTTTTTCCCGTTGCGATTCTTGATACAGGGTTTCAAGATCTTTCACATGAAAAGAATTTTCTCTCTGCACTTTGGTATGCAAAGAATTTCCTGTCTGCTCTCAGCCAAAAGTCAGTCTTGGCAGTCTGCCAAGTTTTGGAAACATTCTTTATCAGTGGAAAGTTAAGTCTAAACATTGTATCTCTTCAAAGGAATTAACTTCTGTATGTAAATTAGGAATTTTTAACCACTTAAACACCAAACCTTTTTCTGACAGCTCTTTTCAAGTTAAAATCATTATTTTTTTTGCTAGAAAATTACTTAGAACCCCAAAGATTATATAATTTTTTAGTAAAGACCTTGGCCTAGAGAATAAAATGGCGGTTGTTGCAATATTTTATGTTGCACTGTATTTGCGCAGCAGTCTTTTTAAATGCATTTTTTTTTTAAAAAAATTACTTTAATGAATTAAAAAAAAAAATAGGCAGTAAAGTTAGCCCATTTTTATTTTTTTATATATATATAAAAACATATTTTTCTAATAAAAATAAATAAAAATAAAGTGGGGGTTGCTATCCGGGGTCCTGGGGACCTCCAGACCCCTAAAAAATATAAAAAATAAAATAAACATTTATAAAAAATACATAAAAAAGGGAGGTTGCCATCCGGGGGGTCTGGGGACCTCTGGGCCTTTTTAATACAAAAATAAACATTTATAAAAAAAAAAAGGGGGGGTTGCCACATGGGGACCTCTGAGCCCTTTAATAATAAAATATATATATATATATATATATATATATATATATATATATATATATATATATATATATAAAAATGTAAATTGTTTTATAAAAAAGGGGGGTTGCCATCCAGGGGCCCTGGAGACCTCTGGGCCCTTTAATAATAATAATATATATATATATATATATATATATATATATATATAAAACATATTTTTTTATAAAAATAAATAAAAAAGGGAAGGCTTGCTGTCCGGGGCCCTGGAGACCTCCGGACCCCTAAAAAAAAAAAAAAAAAAAAAAAAAAAAAACATTTTTTTTTTTTTTTTTTTTAGAGGGGCCCCCTATTGGGCAGGGCCCATGGGCTTTAGCCCAGTCAAGCCCAATGGTAAGTCCGGCCCTGCCGATCGGCATCCCTCTATCTCTGGGTTAGTACGTATGGATATTGCAAGAGGTTCTGCAGCGAGAGCATATAAGAGTGGAGAGAGAGGACAGCCCTGTCTCGTGCCCCTGCTCAGGGCAAACAAGGGAGACGGCCAACCATTCGCTACCACTCTGGCTGTGGGATCTTGATAGAGGAGACTAACCCATTTACGAAACCTGGGGCCGAAACCATAGGACTCGAGACAACGCCACAGATATCTCCATTCCAGGGAGTCAAAGGCCTTAGCCGTGTCTAGTGTTACCAACACTCTAGATCCACATTGTCATGTGTGGCCTGTAGATTGATGTAGAGCCTCCGGAGGTTAAATGAAGTATTACGCCCGGGCATGAACCCCGCCTGGTCTGCATGTATTATAGATAGAATAACGTTATTGAGCCTGTCTGCTAATACTTTTGCAAGGATTATGACATCTACCTGCAATAGGGATATGGGGCGATAAGAATCCAGGTATCCGGGATCTTTGCCCGGCTTCGGAATAAGGTCAATGGTCGCTTCTCTCATGGTCGGCGGGAGGGTGTGCGTCTCAAACATGTGGTTGTACAGCTGTAATAATTTAGGGGAGAGGATACGGCTATATTGAGAATAGAATTCAATTGGGGGGCTTTGGAGCGAGCAAACGCGGCAATAGCCTCAGTTATTTCCTCAGAGGTCAAAGGTGACTCAAGGAGGGCAATCTGGTCAGTTTTCAGGGTGGGGAGAGTGATGGTGGCAAAGAATGAATCCATCAGGCCGTCGTCTGCCGGACTCATAGACTTATATAGATCAGTGAAGAAATCTCTGAATTTGGAGGACACCGTCGATGGGTCTGTTACCTGTTGTCCACCAGGACCGTGTAAGGAAATGACCACTGGTGGTCTATCCTCGCTATGGACCATATAGGCCAAAAGTTTACCAGCCCTTTCCCCATGTTCAAACATCTTTTGTTTGGCAAAGAATACGTTTCGCCTGGCTTTTTCAAACTGTAATTGGTTCACTACTCTAGTCTTAAGTTTAAGCGCCGTCGCCGCTTCCGGTACAGGGTCTGTTACGTACCTCTGTTCTGCGCGGGATAACTCCAGCAGCGCCGTATCGAAGGCTTCGAGTCTGACTTGATCTGGTTAATGCGGGTGATTAGGGACATGCGGGCATGAATTTTAAAGGATTCCCATACCATGGTTGCAGGGGCAGATCCAACATTTGCCTCAAAGAACGATTCCCACTCGTCTGAGAGGTCATCTCCCTCTGGAAGCAATGAGAGCCAAAAGGGATTCAAGCGCCATGTTCTCCTCGGCTTATCAATTGGAACATTCAGTGTGATCCAATATGGGCTATGATCAGAAAGCAATCTCGGGCCAAATCTGGCCTCTGACTAGACATGTGCACAACAAAAATTTTCATTTATTTCTGTTTCGTTTCTGTTCGTTTATCGTGATTCGTAATGAGTCGTAATTTCGTAAGACGTTAGTTATCGTATTCGTACTCTTTAGTATTTTCGTAACACTTTTTTTTCCGTTTCCGTTTTTTTATGTTAGTTTATTTTTCGTTGATTCGAGATTAGTATTTTCGTTAAATGTTGTATTCTGCCTCGTTCGTATTTTTACAATGAATTTATTCGTTTATTCGTTTTTACGTTGGTTTATTTTTCGTTGTTTTGATATTCGTATTTACATTATATTTTCCATAATGCCGCGTTTGTATTTTCGTAAGAAATAAATCTTCGTTGCTTTATGATCATTCGTATTTTCGTGTCTAATTTCATTTGATTATAACAACGTTCTTTTGTAGATTTTATTGCATTCGTAATTCTGTTAAAATACATTTTACGTTTATTCGACACACTACTCGTCGTAATTTTGTAAAACATCGTAATTTACTGCGATTGACTAACACAGATAAAGACACAAGGTCAAGGAGCCACATAAGAAAGAAGCTCTTCAGGGGAAGGGACAGCGCTGAGTGGCTATTGGTCACAGTACTAATGAAAGTGAATTTACATTATTTCATTTCCGTTTTCCGAAGATTCATAATTTATTTTTCATTAGTTTTGCTTTTCGTTTTTTATTCTTTGTTCGGCATTTCGGTTGTTTTCTTTTCGTTCTTCAAATATTAGTAAGTTTGCATTTTCGTTTATTTTTCGTAATTATGATTTTTTTTTTTGTGTTCGGTGTTTTCGTTATTTCTATGTTTTCGTTTCTTTTTTCTTTCGTTGTGTTTGTTCTTTTACATTTAGTAGTTTCGTATCTTCGTAGTTTTCCATATTCGTTATTTTTGGAATTATCGTTATTCGTTATTATTTGCGCTAAACCATTCGTTTATTCGTAGGTTAACGAATCAACGAAAATAACGAATAATGACGGAAAACGTATTCGTAACGAAAAAAATTGCACATGTCTACCTCTGACAACCTAGGCGTGAGACCCTGAGAAACTAGGAAAAAGTCTATTCGTGACATGGAGCTATGCGTGGCAGAAAAACAGGAGTACAGTCTTTTGAGGGGGAATTTGTATCTAAAGGAATCGATTAAATGCAGGGAGGTGATCAGTTTGGAGAACTTAGTGTCGGTCCCCCCACCTGGGGTAGGGGAGGGTGTACCTCCTAGCCTATCCCGGGCGGGGTTGAGAACGGTATTGAAATCCCCCAGCCAGACCGCCTGGACTGTGGGATAATTTGCCATGAAAGCAATCCCTTCAATTATTATAGACATGGAAAAGGGAGGGGGGGACATAAAACGCTAAGAGGAGGAACGGCTCACCATGGAGTTTCGCATACAGAAACACATATCGGCCCTGCGGGTCTGTGGAAACCTTTCCCAGCTCAAAATGTACCGACTTGGCAACCAGTACAGAGACTCCTCGTGCATGTGACGTGTGGGTTGAATGAAATGCCCACCCGACCCATGGCCTGCAGAGTGCCATTTGCAGCCTACCCTCTACGTGTGTCTCAACTAGGACTACTATGTCTGTCCTTTGTTTCTTGAGAAACATTAATACCGCTGATCGCTTGACCATTTCACGCATGCCCCTGACATTCCAGGTGAGGAATTTTAGAGATGCCATGGTCCGTGCACCACAAAATATCCCGGCATCCCGCATGAAGCAGCCTTGCGGGAGGATCAGCGATCAGAGACAACATATCTAGTAATGAAGATGCATATACTCACATTGTACAAAGAGGACCCGGAACAATGCAGTGGTGAGTATGTTAATTCAAATAGTTTTCTAATCAAATTCAAATTCAAAATCGTTTTGATTAGAATTCGAATTTCAGAAGAGGATAAAATAGAATAGAAACTAAAAGGAAGAAAATAGGAAAGAATAGAAAATAATAGATTAGAATAGTAGGAAAATAAAAGTATAGAATTGACTAGAATAGAATAAAAAAATAACCATCTTCCGAAATTCGAATTTCAATAGAATAGAAAATAAAATAGAACAAAATCTCTGAGGAATGTTTCCAACACCTTGTTGAATCTATGCCATAAAGAACTAAAGCAGTTCTGAAGGCAAAAGGGGGTCCAATCCGGTACTAGCAAGGTGTACCTAATAAAGTGGCCGCTGAGTGCATGTTCATCTTTAGCTTTTTTTGTGTACATAGTTTATGTATTTTTGTCATGCAGTTATCTTTTTGATTTTTTTTCTTTTTTTTGCCAGCACAAACATTCTCCTGATGAAGCCATAATGGCAAAACGCGTAGAGATAACAAAATTGGTGGGTCCAAGCAATTGCATTATGGATTGTAATGATTCTTATGATGCTCTCCATCATTGGCTTAGACAAAATCCGGGTGCCCGGTCGCAATTGCGACTAGAATTAGCAACCTGGTGCCCGGGGAAGTAATACCCCATCCTGTGTCTCCGTGCGCCCCCACCGCGCGATCGCGTCGGGCAGCACCGGCCGGTAATTGAAGCAGCAAAGCTCCTAACTTTTTTTAGCTGGCTCCTAGATTCCAAGAAAATTTGTCAAAGCCTGGTCTAGTATTGGTGTGTCAATAGGGTTGGAGGCCGACCTGTGTCTAGCATTAGCTTGCCTTGTTTGGGCCTCAATGAAATGCCCTTTTATCTTTTGTAAATCAATAAAACCCGTTTTTTTTTTCTATCCTAAAACATTTCTTTGTTCAATTCCTGATTGAGCAAAGTAAAGTCACATTTTTTCTGTCTTGGTATTTTTGTAATTAAAAATTCAGATCATGTCTAAAAATCAATGCAAGGCTGCTGTGTGTGCATGAACTGTATAAGAAAATGCTTAGCAATGCTGTACTAGAGAATCATTCAGTCTTGTGTGGCCATATAGCACCCCCTGGTGGTCACATTACAGTATAGCTATAACCAGAGATAATGTTTGTCCTGAATAATCTCTCCCTCCCCAATATTTTTATTAGAGCCCTATTACATAACGTCCAATTTTTTAGGTCTTCTTGCCAGTGCAGTGATATCACCACAGCTTCCGGTGGCAATGTACCATCATCACACAGGCTGGCCTCACAGCATTCCATGACTTATTGGTGTTTACACATCATTATGTGAGCTCTGCTTAGTCCTAGAGCAGGGATCCTCAAACTACGGCCCTCCAGCTGTTGTAGAACTACACATCCCATGAGGCATTGTAACACACTGACATTCACAGTCATGACTAAGCATGATGGGAATTGTAGTTCCTGAACAGCTGGAGGGCCGTAGTTTGAAGACCCATGTCCTAGAGTATTGCAAGCCTGGCCTGCAAAATGCACCACTGCACTAAGATGACAACGATATCTGTATTCAGTAGAGAACGAAAGAAATAGATTTGTTTTTTTTTTGTAGTCAGTTTTCCTAAGAGCATGCCCACTTATCAATGTTCATCATGCACAAATAGGTATATATATAGCTCATTGTCCATATTGTATGGTACTAACCGTCTGCGCAGACGGTTAGTACCATACAATATGGACAATGAGCTATATATAAATATATATATATACACATATTTATGCATGATGAACATTGATAAGTGGGCATGCTTAAATATTTGTCGTCAGTTTTCCTATCTCTTTCCTTCTCTACTGAATACAGATATCGTTGTCATCTTAGTGCAATATCCCACCCCTGAGGAAGAGGTTCCACCAATACAGACATCCTCGAAACATTGGGTTTCTGTCTTACCCTATAGACAGAGCTGGGTCCTGTATAGTAACTATTTTTTGTTCAATGTTATCGGTTAATTACACTTGTGTCCTTTCCCTTTTGTGCCTACATTCACTTGGATGTATACTTAGTAGCAGCCGTGTATACTTCTTTCAATAAAAAACATCTTAAAGAACCTTTTGGTATTATATACTTTTTATGAGGTTTAACAGTCACTCAAACTAAAGTCCCACCTAAGGAATCATACTCTTCGGAGTGTACCTTTATATTTGTAATTAGGGATGTGGATTGACTGACCTCTATATCCATTCAATTGAGACACCGCCCTCTCTATTCTCTCAAGGGACAGGCAACTTCTTGTTCTGGGTCACACAACATCCAGTGCATGTCTCTTTTGTTTCACAAATGTGGGAGTGCTAACATGACGAAGCCTTGTATGGTGATCTTGCTATCATTTGCTCTGCCCGTTTGTGCCAGTGTCAGATCTAATTACAGTTAGGCTCTCATCTGCAAAGCACTAGACCGAGAGTAGCAGGGATTGTGGGATATATAGTTTCTGCTAGGGTTGTCCCGATACTGATACTAGTATCGGTACCGGGACCGATACCAAGCATTTGCCCGAGTACTTGTACTCGGGAAAATGCTCCCGATGCTTCACCCGATACTTTGTACTGTCAGCGGTGATCAGTGCATGGGGAAGTTACAGGCACCGATCACCGCTGTATAGATTTAAAACTAATTTCTCCTCTTCTCTCTCCCCCCGCGGCTTTCATCTGCGTTAAAAATCTGCGGTGATCGGTGCTTGTAACTCCCCCACACAATCACTGCTGACTGTCCCGTGTCCTCTTCCAGCCCCCCTCCGTTTTGCTGCAGTCTGTGAATGAATGAAAAACTTATATAGCGCGGCACATGCGAATTAAATCGCCTCTGGGCGCTTGTTGTTCCTGTCTCCTTTGGAATCAAAAGAGATGAGTCTTGATCTTTCTCCTGAATGCTAGGTGGTTCTCCTCCAACCGAATGCTGGTTGGTAAAGCGTTCCATAGTCTGGGACCTTGGACCGCGAATCTTCTATCTCCTTTGGACTTGTAGCTGGCTTTCGGTATCTGGAGTAGATTTTTGTTGGTGGATCGCAAGATGCGATTGGGATTATGAATTTTTATTTTTTCGCACAGATATTGGGGAGCATTCCCATGGATACATCTATGCGTTAAACAGAGTGCTTTAAAAGCAATTCTGTCTTTCACTGGCAACCAGTGAAGGGCTCTCAGTGAAGATGAGATGGATTCCCAGGGTTTTTTCCCAGTCACAAGTCTGGCGGCCGTATTTTGAACGACTTGCAGACGAGCGATTTGGTACTTCGGGAGGCCGAGGTAAAGGGCATTTGCATAGTCCAGTCTGGAGTTAACAATTGTTCCCACCACGACTGCTACGTCTTCTTTAGGAATGAAAGGAATAAGTCTGCGTAGTAGGCGCAGCAGATGGTGAGATCCGCTGACTACTGACCCTATTTGTGCGTCCATTGTCATGTGGGAGTCGAAGATGACACCAAGACTTTTGACTTTGGCGCTAGGGGTGATGATTTTGCCCAGAATGGGCGGGGGTGTCCACGTTGTTGCTGGTTGGTTCCTACGCTTGGCGTGAAACAGGAGAAGTTCTGTTTTCGCTCCATTGAGTTTAAGATAACTCTTGGTCATCCAGTCCTCTATCAAAGAGAGACATGTCTCTAGATTGAGGTGGTGATCCTTTTTATTGCAAATGCGGAAATACAGTTGCGTGTCATCTGCATATGAGTGATAGAGCAGTTTTTGACTGCTGATGATTTCAAAGAGAGGACGAAGATAGATGTTGAATAACACAGGCGATAGAGGGGATCCTTGAGGGACTCCGCATGATACTGTGCGCTTTCCAGAGGTGAAAGGTCCTAACTTCACTATTTGCGAACGGTTTTCCAAGAAAGAGGAGAACCAAGATAAATCGCCTTCTGCGACTCTGGCTACTTCAGCTAGCCGAGTCAATAGAAGCTTGTGGTCTACAGTGTCGAAAGCTGCGCTTAGGTCCAACAGAACCAGGAGACAAGATTCTCCTTCGTCTGCGGCCTCGAGAGCGTCGTCCCATATCTTGAGCAATGCGGTTTCTGTGTATTGCCGCCGTGTTTCTCTCCCCCTCCGTGCTCCTCCTCCACCCCCTGGAACTGTCAGGATGGAGAGCGGGGTAGGAGCTGAATGAACAGAGTGAGTGATCACTGTCTCTGTCCATTCACAGAACTGAAACATCGTAAACTGTGATTACAATGTTTCAGTTCATTAATGAAGAGAAGATGCTGTCTTCACTCCATTCATTTTCAGCGCAGCTGATGCTGCTGAGAAAGGGACTGGGGAACATGTGTCCCTAGTCCCTTTCTTTGTCTCAAAGGGGAGATGTCAGAGGCCTGTTAAGACCCCTGATATCTCACCAAAGCCCCCCAACAGGGCTAATAAAAAAAAAAACACTGACACGGTCCACCCCCCACAAAAAAAGAAAGCATAAATAAAATAAAAATTGTAAAAAAAAAAAAAAAAAATTGCAAAAAATTAAAAACGAATTGTTAAAGATAAAAAAAAAAAAAAAAAAACTGACACCTGTGCCGCTGTCACATGACATTAAAAAAAGTATCGGTATTGGCGAGTACTTGAAAAAAAGTATCGGTACTTGTACTCGGTCTTATAAAAGTGGTATCAGGACAACCTTAGTTTCTGCACAAGAAGTGTCAGTTCTCACACTACAGCGGACATTCCTCAGGTCTTAACACAAACAGAAACTTCTGAAACAGGATTGTGGCGATTTATCCTAGCATAGGTTGTGCATACAGGGCAACAAATCAAACTACATGATCAATGCACAGCTTATGCAGGTGAAAAAACACAAAGTGCTGGTAGGAAGGCTTATAATGTTATTAAGAAAAGATAGATAGATAGATCTCAACCTGCCATGCTACTTTGCATGTGCCTCTGTAGTTTATTGAGACCTATTGAATAGCCTCTGTCCAACTGCCCCATGCTGGTGTTTCTCTGACCTGCCTCTCTAGTTACCATCATCATAAACTGAAGGTTTTATGGACTGGCACCAACACATCAGAATTGTCTTCACACTTGCCAGCCTCTTGCCATGCGGAGTCAGGCCTGTATGCCAGGTTGGTATCTTCCAAAGGCCTACATATTAAAAAGCAGCACATATACAATCTCAAAAACGATAATCGAATACAGTGGTCTCCAAACTGCAGCCCAAGGGCCGGATGTGGCCCTTTGCTTGCCTTTATCTGGCCCTTGGAGCACTATCCCTCTCAATGATACGAGACACTATTCTGCCATCTAACTCCAACAATGGAGCACCATTTCTTCCACTGACACCACTAATGGGGCACTAGTCCTCCCTATGATACCAGCAATGGGGAACTGTTACTCCTCCTAATACCAGATGTTTACTCCCACTGATGCCAGGAACATTTTTACTCCTGCTGGCCAAAGTCCGGCCCTCCAAGAGTCTGAAGGACAATAAATCGGCCCTTTTTTTAGAATGTTTGGAGACGCCTGATCTAATATAACATGCACCACATACCTGGCCCACTATCTGTCTGCTAAGACATATTCATATTGGTCTATTATGATGCAAGGATTTACCTGGGCAATAGAGAGGTGGATAGGGCAGGAAGCAGCGGGCAAGCTTTGAAGCAACCATAAAGTGCTAGAGCGAATCCTGATCAGAATGGCAGGGATATCAAAACCAACCCAGTGCTTCAGATGTGGATTTGGCCATGTATGGCCTTAGGCAGCATTGCTCCAGCCACACCCCTGACATGTTTAACCCAGTTTACTGAGGCTTGGTCACAGAGGAACTCCGTGACTAAGCGCCTGTAGGCTGGGCAAAACATGTCCAGGGGCGTGGCCGGGGCAGCACTAGCTAAGGCCATATAAAGCCATATCTAAATCTGAAGCACTGAGTTGATTATGAGCAGCATCGTACCCCAAATATGCTTACGCTTCTGAATTAGTGCCCAACGCTTGCTCCCACTTTCAGAATACTTGTAAGAGACATCTGTTATCTTCCAGCTTGAAGCAGCGCTCCAAGTGCACATGTGATCACTGCTGCAAGTACGGCCTCATCTCCCATAGCAGCTTACCTACTGCAAATGAAACATACAGAAGCACAAAGTTCTCTCCTCGATATATTTATCAGCATACAACTAAAATATGCACTATATATATATATATATATATATATATATATATATATATATATATATATATATATATATATATATATATACACACACACACACTTTATTAAAGGGACAGGAATACATCTGCATATCTAGAAATAAATAGGTTCTGGTGACATTTTAATATGATTTACTGATCCTCCTCTGACATTTCAATTTGATCTAACCGATCCTCTTCTGACATTTCAATTTGATCCAAGAGCTCCTCCACTGATTTTTCGATTCGCTCCAACCGATCCTCCTCTGACATTTCGGTTTGATTTAAGTGATCCTCCTCTGACATTTCAGTTTGATCCAAGTGATCCTCCTTTGAGATTTCATTGTGATCTAAGCGATCCTCCTTTGAGATTTCAGTGTCTTTTAACTTCTTTGACGTTTCAATTTTATTCAATTTATTCTCTGACATTTCAATTTGTTTTAACTGATCTTTTGACATAACGACAACTGTTCTCAATCTGCTCTGATTGAGCCTCTCATTCTCCTCAGAGTGAAGATCGTTATAGGAAATGGTCCTCATGTGTGCAGGAAGGTGAGTAAACTCCTCTTCGTTTATATCGAAGTCTTTCATCTTATTCTGGAGAAGCCACCAGTTTCCGAAGAAGCCAATGTCCAGCACCCTGCTGGGGAACTCCGACCAGCGAGGCTTCAGATGGGAACACTGGGAGGAGTACAGGTCACAGTCGGGATCATAAGGCGCTTCGTACATAAGAGAGAAAATCATGAAGTTGATGTGGCGCAGACGTCCCTCGTTCCCCAGCTCCATCAGTCTCTGTACGTGTTGGTCAGAACTCCCGTTTCTCGTCCAGGGAGAGAGGAGGAGGAGACAGGAGGAAGCCTCTAGCAGGGAGCACTGAAAGGAATCCTCAGAGGGTGCTTTGGATGAACATATGCCAATACCTGCTAGAAGGGAGATGTACAGAGTGGCCTTGCCCGGGCGTTCCTTGGCCCCAACAACAATGTCCTTACAGGCTTCACCATAATCATGCAGGAGGTGTTTGGTCCAGACAACTGACAAAACAAAAGTACATAGTTAGTAAATGGAAATAAATGACAGATCGTAAAGCTACTACTGTTCCAAAAGCCTCCGTTCTCCCCTCGTCAATTCACACAAGTAAAAGAAACTTCTAAAAAAAAATATATATACTCAGCATCCCTCTAGGCCAGGGATCTCCAAACTTTCTAAGCAAAGGGCCAATTTACTGTCCTTCAGACTTTAGGAGGACCAGATGGTGACCAATGGGAGTGGAAAATGCCTTAGACTTGGAGGTCAGCAAGGGGTAAAATAAATTCACAGTGCCTGTGGGCACAGTAGGAGAAGGAATAGTGTCCCATTGTTGGTGTCAGTAGGATAAATACTGCCCCATCATTGGGATGAATGTTGCCCTGTCCTGGGTGTCAGTGGGAGGAAGAGCACCCCCGTCCTGGGTGTCAGTGGGAGGAAGAGCACACACCCCCCCTCCCGTCCTGGGTGTCAGTGGGAGGAAGAGCGCACCCCTCCCACCGTCCTGGGTGTCAGTGGGAGGAAGAGCGCACCCCTCCCACCGTCCTGGGTGTCAGTGGGAGGAAGAGCGCACCCCTCCCACCGTCCTGGGTGTCAGTGGGAGGAAGAGCGCACCCCTCCCACCGTCCTGGGTGTCAGTGGGAGGAAGAGCGCACCCCTCCCACCGTCCTGGGTGTCAGTGGGAGGAAGAGCGCACCCCTCCCACCGTCCTGGGTGTCAGTGGGAGGAAGAGCGCACCCCTCCCACCGTCCTGGGTGTCTGTGGGAGGAAGAGCGCACCCCTCCCACCGTCCTGGGTGTCTGTGGGAGGAAGAGCGCACCCCCCCCCCATCCTGGGTGTCAGTGGGAGGAAGAGCGCACCCCCCCCCATCCTGGGTGTCAGTGGGAGGAAGAGCGCACCCCCCACCCCCCCCCCCATCCTGGGTGTCAGTGGGAGGAAGAGCGCACCCCCCCCATCCTGGGTGTCAGTGGGAGGAAGAGCGCACCCCCCCCATCCTGGGTGTCAGTGGGAGGAAGAGCGCACCCACCCCCCCATCCTGGGTGTCAGTGGGAGGAAGAGCGCACCCCCCCCCATCCTGGGTGTCAGTGGGAGGAAGAGCGCACCCCCCCCCACCCTGGGTGTCAGTGGGAGGAAGAGCGCACCCCCCCCCATCCTGGGTGTCAGTGGGAGGAAGAGCGCACCCCCCCCATCCTGGGTGTCAGTGGGAGGAAGAGCGCACCCCCCCCATCCTGGGTGTCAGTGGGAGGAAGAGCGCACCCCCCCCATCCTGGGTGTCAGTGGGAGGAAGAGCGCAACCCCCCCCCCCCGGGTGGGAGAAATAGTGCCCCATCATTGGTGTCAGTGGGAGAAATGGTGCCCTAAGGGTTGGAGGCCAATGCTTTAGATGTACAAGGCGGCAGACTCTAATCTTCTCCAGAAAAATGAAAACTCACTAGACTAATGCTCTTAAATCTGCTGCTTTGCCTATGCAGAAAAAAAAGTGACAGAGTCTCTTGAAAGACCAACTAATACTTACCCACCCCCTTCCCCCGCTGCTCTGCCATAGCGCCTGCAAAATGCTTGATGCGTCTGGATTCTAGGGAACATTTGATCCCCTCCTGGGATACAGCGTTTGGGTCTGAGCGGCTAAGTGCCAGTCTCAAACATTGTCCCTTCACAAGGAGGAGGAACATGTTAAAAGCTGAGAGGTATTCTGCTTATATTTTGCCTTCCTTGGTTACCCCCTCCCAGCTTCATCAACATGCCTAAACTAAATATTAAAATAAAACCCGTTTTCATTACATTATTTTAGTCCCAGTGACACAATCACTAGCTTTTGCTAGGTCAGGGATAGGCAAACTGGGGCCCTCCAGCTGTTGTGGAACTACATTTCCCATGAGGCATGGCAAGGTTGGCAGTTACAATTACTCCCAGAGGCATGATGGATTTATGGCCTCAGTCGCTGCCCAGTCCAGGGACCAAGTCACTTGCCCAGTCCAAAAACGAATTTTCCTGACCGATCCATGACCTGAGATTGCGGCCCAGTCCAAGGACCCTGAACCAGTTTATGGCCTCAGTTGCTGCCCAGTCGAAAAAGCTGGTCGCTGCTCTGTCCAAAGTTGCTGATCGGTCTACGGACCAATTTCTCCGACTAGTCCATTGACTGATTTCTCTGCCCAGTCCAAAGGATCAATGATCCACAGCCTGAGTCGCTGCCCAGTCGGTTTAGCGGGCCAATTTCTCTGACCGCACCACAACCAAAGATCACGGCCCAGTCTATGGCCTCAGTTGCTCTTCAGACCAAAGACCCGTCCCTGACTGATTCAAGGACTAATTTCTCTGACTGGTCCATGGCCCGAGGTCGCTTCCCACACCACAGACTAAGCTGCTGCCCACTCCAAGGACTGAGTAAAGGCAGCTCACTGTCCGAACAAAACTCCAGTCATTATCAGTTGCTTGTGCCAGTCTTTGCCCTGTCACAGCTATAAGTCAGAGCCTAGTCCAGCATGACAGGAGGAATGGAGCACGTGTGCCCTTGACAAACATGGCGGCTTCGGTACTCCTCTCCCGCACTTACCGAACTTCTTGTTTTTCATCCGCTGCCAAAAGCCCGGCTTCACCTGCTGCTCTGCCGCCACCGGGGCCGCATTGCTGGAGCACAACCTCCGGCATAGTACCCCGACACACCGCCCGGCCATCGCTTTCCGCCAGCACCACCGCCACTTCCGGCTTCTCTGCCCTCACTGGTACTCCACGAAATACCGTCCGCTGGAAACATGGGCCATTAATTGGGGGTTCCGTCGTGTGCCTCTTTTACTCAGGAATATGCTGTTGACAGAGTACAGAAAAAAAAAATTAAGCAAAACAAGCCGCTATATTTGCTGCTTGAACTATATAAAGACATCAGAGCCACAAAAAGATTTTTAATATATTAGAATACAGTTCGGGAGGGCTATGCCACTTCCTCTCTGTGGGGGGGCGGGCACATGCTTTATTGGGGGGAAAACACCGTTGCTGTAAGTGTGAGAGCCTAAATATCACCCATCATAATGTATAATGATAATAACGTGTAACAAAATCACGTTGTGCTCCCAGAAACGGAACCCCCCCCCCTCCGGAGAGTGGTACAGTCCAGGACAGTGGTGACGCGGCGGTGAAGAGGCAGGGGGCGGAGCTCAGGAGGGTCGTCACGTGACCGGTGAGATGTCCCTCAGCTGACATGGCGGCCCCCGACCAGCTCCAGTTCCAAGGTAATAATCCCCATAGAGATTGAGGCAGCGATGAGAAGGAGGCTGACACCTCTGTGTGGGGGGGAACTACAGGTTGGGATATTCATCACCTACATACAGGGGGGACTTGTTAAAGGGGGCACACACCATAAACAGAGGGGAAGTATTAAAGGGGGGCCGCACACCATAAACAGAGGGGAAGGATTAAAGGGGGGCACACACCATAAACAGAGGGGAAGGATTAAAGGGGGGCACACACCATAAACAGAAGGGAAGGATTAAAGGGGGGCACACACCATAAACAGAGGGGAAGGATTAAAGGTGGGCATACACCATAAACAGAGGGGAAGGATTAAAAGGGTGCTCTGTACACAAACACAGAGGGGAAGGATTAAAGGGGCGCTCCATACACGAACACAGAAGGGGTATTTCCACCAAACTAATATATTATAGAGAATCCTCTGCCCATTCTTCTGGAGCTTGCTGGGGGGGTCACCGGAAAATGTTAGTTGCTGAGTTCCCACATGTAGGAGACGGGTTTGTAGCTCTTTGGTCCGGTGATGATCATTGTGTTCCTTCGCCCAAATCCTAAAAAGGAGCCACACCCACCCAACTGACCAATCAACTGCGTCCATCTGTCATGTGGCACACTATATCTTCTATTAGTTCGGGGACTCCGGGATTGTTCCTTTGCTCCTTGTCCAATCACAGCCTTGTGTCAGTAATCTGGGAACACCCAAAGGATCTCTTGGGAAAGGGACCAATCGATCTCTCCAGTTGGGGACCGCTGTGTCTCTCCGGTTTGAGGCCACTGTGTCTCCCCGCTTAGAGGCCACTGTGTCTCCCCGCTTAGAGGCCACTGTATCTCCCCGCTTAGAGGCCACTGTGTCAGATATAGACAGAAACATAACATTTACAAGACATGATTTATTGTTACATTGTAGAGAAATATTGTATCGAATAAATAGGTAGTCACATGACTTACACTAAATATGCTGCTACATAGCATGCAAAACAAATGGTAATTCACATAATAATTATACATAAGATAAATGGGTTAAAAAAAACATAGTAGGGACAGGTAATTTAGGAGAGGGGCCCCATCATGCCTGATTGGCCATACTGCACAATAGAGATATCATGCCTGTTACCCCCATCCCCCCTTAGTGGGACACAGTCTCTCTGTCCCCCCTTATTCTAAGGACATCCTCATTAATTCTTGTCCATTTCCTTTCCAGTATATTACGTTACAACACTCCTGATGAATGGCTGTAATGCCAGGAAATGCGTTGAGTGCCACTAGATGCCCAAAGTTACCTGTCCCTACTATGTTTTTTTTAACCCATTTATCTTATTTATAATTATTATGTGAATTCCCATTTGTTTTGCATGCTATGTAGCAGCATATTTAGTGTAAGTCATGTGACTACCTATTTATTTGATACAATATTTCTCTACAATGTAACAATAAATTATGTTTCTGTCTATATCTGACATGGAGGTTGCCTCACTTAAAGTCCCACAGCTCTCCTTTTCTACAAATTAATTTAGGGATGGAGGTCGCCATGTGTGCCATAGTGTGTGTGCCAGGTCACATCCAATTCACTATAGTGTCTCTCCAGTTAGGGGCCGCTGTGCCTCTCCAGTTAGGGGCCGCTGTGCCTCTCCAGTTAGGGGCCGCTGTGCCTCTCCAGTTAGGGGCCGCTGTGCCTCTCCAGTTAGGGGCCGCTGTGCCTCTCCAGTTAGGGGCCGCTGTGCCTCTCCAGTTAGGGGCCGCTGTGCCTCTCCAGTTAGGGGCGGCTGTGCCTCTCCAGTTAGGGGCCGCTGTGCCTCTCCAGTTAGGGGCCGCTGTGCCTCTCCAGTTGGAGGCCGCTGTGCCTCTCCAGTTAGGGGCCGCTGTGCCTCTCCAGTTGGAGGCGGCTGTGTCTCTCCAGTTGGAGGCGGCTGTGTCTCTCCAGTTGGAGGCGGCTGTGTCTCTCCAGTTGGAGGCGGCTGTGTCTCTCCAGTTGGAGGACCAATTGGAATGGTTGCACTTGTTATGTGGAATTTCTGTTTGAGTTCTCTTTGCTCTCTCTGTCTAGAGTTTGAAGAAGCTGCCGTCCTCCTGTCTGAGAACCCGACTGCCATAACCAAGAGTGCCAATGAGGAGACAAAGCCGCAGCATGCCACACTGCCCATGGGAGACGACAGCGAGGGAGAGGAGGGCGAGACCGATCAGACCGAGGTAACTGCAGCCCCCACTGACCACCATTTTCTGTACTAGTATATCCGCTAGGGCAGTGTTTCCCAACTCCAGTCCTCAAGGCACACCAACAGGTCATGTTTTCAGGATTTCCCTCAATTGAAACAGCTGTGGAAATTACTAAGGCAGTGAAACTGATCGAATCACCTGTGCAAAATAATGGAAATCCTGAAAACATGACCTGTTGGTGTGCCTTGAGGACTGGAGTTGGGAAACACTGCGCTAGGGAATCTGGCTTCTTCAAGTGTGTGCGTAAATAATACATATACAGCCGTGGCCAAAAGTTTTGAGAATGCCACAAATATTTATTTTCACAAAGTGCTGCCTCAGTTTTTATGATGGCAATTTGCATATACTCCTGAATATTATGAAGCGTGATCAGATGAATTGCAAAGTCCCTCTTTGACAAAGAAAAGTTTAAACCCCAATATAAAAACAATTTGCTGTGCTTAGTGTAGGTACATGAATACACACACATCTATCTTTATCTTAAACCGTCCCAATAAGTGATGCTGTAAGGTGCTCGTGCCTAATAACGTATCCCTGTGCAGATGTGCTCAGACTGGGTGCCCCACATGGGTTTGCACTCACCTCTAGGAATTGACCACCTATCTCTAGTGTGGTCTTTCAAGCGTGTGGGGGTACCCCTGTGTAAGTCTGTTGGCTGATGTCTCATGCAGACAAATGCCTCATGTAGATAGATGGAAATTACAAAAATAAATCCTCATTGCGCAATGCCATTAACCACTTCCATACCAGGCACTTATACACCTTCCTGCCTAAGCCAATTTTCAGCTTTCAACGCTGTCGCAATTTGAATGACAATTGCGCGGTCATGCTACACCGTACCCAAACATTTTTTTTATAATTTTGTTCCCACAAATAGAGCTTTCTTTTGGTGGTATTTGATCACCTCTGCGGTTTTTATTTTTTTGCACAACAACTAAAAAAAGACCGAAAATGTTGAAAAAAAAATATTTTTTATTTTTTTCTCTTAATTTTTTTGTAAATAAGTAAGTTTTCTGGTACAATATTTTTATTTGAAATTTCAAAGGAGAACAAATGTTAGATGAATAAACGAGAAGAACAAGAAATATAATTACAGCGGTCTTTCAGGGTAATGGGCAAATAAGTAAATAACAGAAGCATCATAAACATTTTCAATTCCGGTCCATATCCTAGTCTCAAACACCACTGGAATGTGAATTACCCAAACGTAGCCGAACCAACTCAAATGTAGCTCGGGGACTAACAGTTTGTGTATTGACCGCTCTCAAAGAGCTACTAAGTAACAATAATCATCATTAAAATCAACGAATCATCTAATCAAATATTACCTCCGGGAGTAAGGAAAAGAGATAGTGGAAGGAAAGAAGAGGGAAGAGAGGAAGAGGAAAAAAAGGGGGGGGGAGAAGGGGGAGGGGTGGTGCGTTCCTGCTCCGTAGGGAGTCTCGGCCATAACCTCCTCTCAGTACGCGTTCACAAGGTATGTGATCCTTGGGTCCCACACTTTGTGAAACATGGCAACTTTATCATTTAAAATAGCCGACAATCTTTCATTTACCATTATCCAGGATAATTTAGATTTCAAAAGGTGAAAGGGGACAGAGGAGGATCTCCAAGACCTAGCTATGGAAATTCTGGCAGCTGTAAAAATGAATGCAATGAATTTTTTTAAATGTTTAGATGTACCCTCCACCGGACGTCCCAGCAGCGCCTGCAGGGGCGATTTGGTAAGGTTTACTTGAGTCAGAGAGTATATTAAGTTGTATGTGCGTATCCAAAATCGTCTCACCCTTTGGCACGTCCACCAAACATGGTACATTGTACCGTCTGCAGCGCAACCCCTGAAGCAACACGGGGACGCTCCGGGTACAAAAGTCGCCACTCTTGCTGGGACCATATACCACCTCATCATGACCTTATAATTAGCCTCGATCAACGAGGTGTTAATATAGGACTTGGAGGCATATAGTGCCACTCAGTCGTGTCTAGCGTAATATCAGCATCTTGTTCCCATTTTTGCATATAGGCCAATTTTTGAGTGTTAGGGGACAACATATTATACAGTAGGGAGATAAGGCCGGAGTGTTTGTCAATGGTCCTGCAAAGTTGTTCCATAGGCGTGAAGGAAGAGAGATCAGAGATGCGACTCAGAGACGCAAAAAAATGGGCTATTTGAGCATAGCGGAAGGATTCTGAGTTCGGAAGATCAAACTTTTCCTGCAGGACCAATTTTGACAAAGCTCCCTTATGATCGCAGAGATCAGCTATTCTCAGTAGGCCCTTATTGATCCACCATGAGAAATCCCAGGGACGGAGACCCGAGGGGAACAAAGGGTTATAGAACAGGGATGCCATTGGTGTATGTGGTGATTTAAACCCGTGGGCGGAGGCTAGGCGATCCCAAAGGCTCAAAGAGAAAGACAGTGACGGGCATAACACAGAAGGTCTATCCCTGCTTTTCAGCCACATAAGATGTTTGATCTCCCTATTCGGGATCGATGAGGACTCCAATCCCATCCAGAGCGGTCTGGATCGGGAGGTATGGAACCCAATCAGGTAAGCCAATTGGGCAGAGTGGTAATATTTAAGGAGGTCGGGCATGCCCAGGCCTCCGCCCGATTTAGGGGTATATAAAGTTTTCCTGTTCACCCTAGGTCTCTTGTGGTCCCATATGTAGTCAATAAGTTTAGCCTGAAAGTTCTTCAAATCTTTGCCTATTATTGCAATTGGGAGAGTCCTAAAAAGATAAAGTACCTTGGGTAATATAGTCATTTTGACCGAATACAACCTACCGAACCATGACGGGGGTTTGTTTGACCACCTCCGAAGGTCTTCCAACAACTTGCGGAACAATGGGGGGTAGTTCCTCTCATACAAAGTGTGGAGAGTAGGGGTTAAAAATATACCTAAATAGGGTAGAGCCTCGTCTTGCCAATGGAAAGAGAAGGATTCTCGGAGGGCTCGAACTATGTAGGGCGGTAGGGATATATTGAGGGCCTGCGATTTAGATTGGTTCACACGTAGACCCGTGAACAATGCAAAGTTGTCTAATACCACATTGAGGATGGGCAATGAGGTGACTGGGGAGGAGAGGAGCACCAGAATGTCGTCGGCAAATAACGCACACTTATGTTCTCGTCCCCCACAGCCAACTCCCAATATGTCTGGGTGTGATCTAATTTTAATTGCCAAAGGCTCCAGAGCCAAAATAAATAACAGGGGAGATAGAGGGCATCCTTGGCGAGTACCCCGTCCTATGCTAATATCGCTAGACATATATCCTTTAACAGATAAATTAGCGGTAGGGTCACTATAGATCATGCCAAGCGTTTTAAGGAAGTTGAAGCCAAACCCATATCTCTCTAGTATAAAGAAGAGATACTCCCAGGACAAGGAGTCAAAGGCTTTGTGAAGATCTAGCGATAACAACAAAGCCCCCCTTCGGCCTCCGCCATCCCACCCCGAATTCAGCGCGGATAGAATATCGATGACCCTCCTAGTCTGATCCGAAGCCTGTCTGTGAGGCACAAATCCCACCTGGTCAGGATGGACATACTGTGATAGGAATGAGTTCATGCGGGTGGCTAAGATTTTAGTTAGCAATTTGAGATCCACATTTATTAGCGATATCGGCCTATAATTGTTAGTCGCTATGATCTTTATTAGGCTTGGGGATGACATGTATAAATGCTCTATTCTCATGGGGTGGGAGAGGGGAACCCTTACGTAAACTGTTAAAAAAGGCGCAGAGATAAGGGGCTAGAACAGCCGCATACTTGCGGTAATAGTGGCCAGTGAACCCATCTGGTCCAGGCGATTTGGACGGGTTTAGGGACTTAATGGCCGCTAAAATTTCCTCTGAGAACTCAGCTTCCATCCGCTCCATGTGGTCTTTGGATAAGGTGGGAAGAGATATGTCGTGCAAAAAGTCCTCAGCTAGGGTTTTGTCAAATCCCGTAGGGGTTTTATATAATTTGGAGTAAAATGTGGTGAATTCCTGGACTATCAGTTGGGGGTTCTGAGTGACCTGGCCGTCTTTTAGTCTCAACTTGGGGAGGGCAGGGTTAAAAGGTCTGGGAGTCAACTTTCGCGCCAACAGTGTATTTGGCTTATCTCCTAAGGTATAGAATCTATGGCGTGTCCATCTGAGATATTTCTCCGCTTTTGTTGTGAGGCTCAAATTTAAAGCTGTGCGTGCCACATCCATTTGGTCTCTAAAGTCAAGGTGAGGGTTATCTCTCTGTTCCTTTGTGAGGAGACGCAACTCACCCTCTTGCTGACGTATCGTATGTTCACGCTCTCGTTTAGCCCTTGAAGCAAGTTTTATCAGTTCGCCGCGAATGGTGACCTTGTGAGCCGTCCATAACGTCGCCGGGGAGGAGACCGATGACGAGTTATCTGTGAAGAACTGTAGTATAGATTGCTCAACCTCTTTTTCTAATATAGGATCGTTCAGTAATGACTCGTTTAGGCGCCACGACGACGGGCCAGATTTGGTCCAGAGGCCAGTCAAGACTACCTGGACTGCCGAGTGGTCAGACCATGACATTGGAAAGATTTTCGTAGACGATACAAATGACAGCAGGGGGGAGAGCGTGAACAGGTGGTCAATACGCGAGTACGTCCGATGGACGTAGGAGTAATAGGTATAGTCCCTATCAGATGGATGGGCATCTCTCCATACGTCAATTAGATCATGACTATGAAGGAGGCGAGACATCGCACTACTCTGCCTAGAAGCATGTTTCAGGAAGGTTCTCCCAGGATCAGATTTATCAAGGATCCGGTCCAGAGAGACATTGCTATCCCCGCCGAAAACTATATGTCCAGTCACATGGGGCATTATGGTATCAAGCATTGTGCGGAAAAAGGACAGTTGCCCTGTGTTAGGGGCATAGTATGAGAGGAAGGTAACTGCACTGCCATTGATCTTCCCCGCCACCATAACGTACCTGCCCTCCTTGTCTCTAAGTACAGTTGTAGGCGTGAAAGGAACCTTTTTAGCAAAACATACAGCCACCCCCTTCTTTTTATCCGGTCCATTAGACAAGTAAACTGACGGGTATTTCGTGTTTAAATAGTTCGGGCTGATGTTTTAGAGAAGCGTGTCTCCTGTAGGAGGAGAACGTCTATCCCCATTCTATGGTATTGTTGGAAGGCCTTCGTTCTCTTGGCGGGTGAATTAAAACCCTGTACATTATGTGTTAAAATTGAAAATTGCGTGAGGGGTCTACTAGCCATGATGGTTCAGTCTGTTGTACTCACGGTTTGGAAGCTTCAAGTGCCCACTTCCGGAGAACCCCGGATGAGGTGAATCTGGTTCATCTAGGCAGGAGGATGCACCGAGAAAGGGATGAGCTAGGAAAGAAAAAGGAAGGGTCAGGACGAAAGGAAAGAAAAAATGTAAAAATAGCAGTAAGACAATCATTAAATCGTGTTCAGACAGGACAATCTGTGAAGTCAACCTATTGCAGAGGTAAAAGAGCAACAAAACGATAAAAGAACAAAAAAATGAAAAAAGAAAAACGCGCCTCAATGGCAGCGTGTCAGCGGGAGAGTAAACTCCCATTAATCAAAGTGAAGTTATCTCTGCTCGAAAGGGGGGATAAGTTCACCAGTAGTGGCACGCGTGTCCACCTCGGCCTGGTCCATTCGCAAAATGGGACAGACCGGTAGGATCGGCTCACCCAACCCCACACTTGTCATAAGAGGTATACATCATCCGTTCGGGGTCAGAGGCCACCCAGGCGGAGACAGTCTCGGAAACATACTATAAACAAAACTAAATTAAACTAAACTAAGCGTTCCTTCAGGCTCAGGTCCAGAGCAATAAGGACCAATCTCAGGAGCCTGCCAGGAGGGTAAAGAGGAACAGAGAAAAGGGGGCAGACTTGCGGCAGTTGTCATAACTCAAGTGTTCAGAGGGGATCTTCTGGCCCTGGAACGACCCTGCTGTGACCAAAGGGGAGACACCGGTCTGTCCTCCATCCCAGTGACGCTCCGGGGGGTCTGCGGATCCGATGAAATCAGGTCCAGTTTTTGAAGCAGTTCTTCTCCCGATTGGAATGAGTTGAAGGAATATGATTTCCCCTTATATGAAAACGATAGCTTAAACGGGAATGACCAACGGTATTTTATGTGATGATTAACAAGATGACTCAAAAGAGGCTTGAGGGTTCTCCTCTTCTGGATGGTTGCTTGAGAAATGTCCGCAAAGACCTGGATCGGGTGTCCCATGACAACAATGTCTCCCCGTTGTCTAGCCTCCAGCATCACCTTCTCCTTTATTCTGTAGAAATGAGGCTTAACTATGATATCTCGGGGCAGACCATCCGGCCTGGGGGGCCGCCAGGGCACGGTGTACTCTATCAAGTTCGAGCTGATGAGATGAAATATCTGGAATCAATTGGGTCATCAGGGTATGAACAGCCTCTTCCACATTCATCACGGTCTCAGGGAGACCCCTCACCCTGAAATTATATCTCCGAGATCTGTTCTCAAGGTCCTCAATTTTTGCGTTGGCCTGGTCTAATTGGTCTTGTAGGGATGTAATCATCCTGGAGTTCTGATTTACACGTTTGACCGTACCGTCCACTTTAGATTCGATGCTGTCCAGCCGCGCTCCAATGTTTTGGAAGTCAGATTTCATCCCAGCAGTTATCAAAGAGCAGGCCTTTGTCAGTTCTTGTTGAAGAAGGGCTGAGAACCTGGCCAGGAGCACAGTGTCCCCAGAGTATGAGGGAGCATGGGCGGGAGGGTGTGAGAGCCCCGAGCTGGCCTGGCTGAGGGTAACCCCAGCAAGTTCTGCCATTTGTCTGTCCATGGATGAAGCAGGGGATAGAGCAGTCAGCAGCAGAGCACCGTCGGGGGAGTCCGACAAGGGTGAGGGTGAGGGCTGGAACTGTCCCTGGTCACTACATAGGGAGGGGATGGGTGATCCATCTTGGGACTGAGATGAGAAAGGGTCTCTATGTACCATAGCTTGGACCAGGTGTCCGGGCCCAGGTAAAAGTTCTGCAAGTGCAGCAGGTCCTGCATCTCGACCACCTCCCAGAGCTACATGTCCCCCATCCAGCGTCAACATGGGCATTGAGGCCTGATGTACGTGCAGGCCACCCCCTCCCGCCATCGGGGTATGGTTCGGTTCCACCCAAGGCGACTGCAAGCTCGGCTGAGGGCTCTCCGCCACAATGATCCCCGTCTCACCGCATCCTGATTCGACCGTAGCTGGCCTCGTGTGCTGCCGCGCGCCGCGTCCTCTTCACCCGGCGCCATCTTGGATTGCGGGGAGTGTTGCTGGGCCTTGGAGGCTCGAGTTTTGCGGCCGTGCTGGGATGGACGTCGTTGGCTAAATTTGTTCCCGGCTGACCTCCGCTGCATGATCCGAGCCCGATATGTTGGTTGGGGTGCGTTTCGCCCGTCTGTTGGCTAAAAATAGCTTGTGAGGGCCGAGGTGGAGCGGAGCACGATCAGATCATGACCGTCCTCGGCGCCTCGCGCATGCGCACTCAATAAGTAAGTTTTCTTCTTCAATTATGGGCACTGATATGGCGGCACTGATGCACACTGATAGGCGGCGCTGGTATGCGGCACTGGGCACTCATAGGTGGCACTGATGGGCACTCATGGGCGGCACTTATGGGTGGCACTGGGTACTTTTTTTTTTTTTTATTGTTGCTTTATTTGGTCCTGGCTCAACGGCTCTTTCTGTTTACATCGTGATCAGCTGTGATTGGACACGGCTGATCACATGGCAAAGAGCCTCCGCCGGCAGCTCTTTACCGAGATCGGAGATGCAGGGTGTCAGACTGACAAGGCATCACCGATCGCCGCGCTGCGTGCCCCCTTGTTATCCTGCTGGACGTCGATATACGTCCAGTCAGGATAACACAACCACTTCCCGGACGTGAAAATATACTATTGACTGGGCGGGAAGTGGTTAAAGACGATTATGGGGTAATTGGCCCAATCATAGAAGACACCGCTCTTGGCCACAGGGCCATCATTAGGAAGTTCCTGGCCTGACTACTCCATAATCTAATCACCTGCTATAAACAATGGGTGCCAGGATTTCAGCACTTTCAAATGTGAGTGGAAGTTTTAATATTGTATTTACCAAATAAAATCTTCTTCTTTAATGGCACAATTCCTCTGCCAGACACAGCTACGTGAATGGTCCCATTAAAGTGTTACTAAGCCCAGGACTCTGCATTCACTATATCTAGTCTCCCACAGTACACAGAACATGGAAATGCTATAGTTTTAGTAAATATAAACTGCTAAATACCTTTTCTCATCAGCAGTATATAGCAGTCTTGTGACTCCTATCAGTGTCTGGTTAACCGCTTCTCGGCCTTTTGGCTAAGATCAAGTGTAGTATCTGTTCTTATCAGTTGCCAATAGGTGGTGCTAAACTGACTGTCCCCAGTACTCGGCGAGGGGGAAAGGGATGGCAGTCGGTGGACGCTAAGCCTATTGGCGTAAAGGCGAAAGCCTTCTGATCGGGGCAGAGAGGCATGAGGTCGAAGCTGAAGGGCTGGGCCCCTGGCCTTTGGCCTGGATCCGGTGGTGTCTGCCCCAGTCAGTTGTTCGGCGAGGGAACCTTTGCTAATCCTTTCGAGGAGAGGCGGGTAGTACTTCCCGAATGTAATTAGGTGGGAGAGATGGGGGTTGTGGGTAGTAGTTGGCTGCGGCTGGCTCTCCCCAACCTCTTCTCCTCCCTTCCTGGCTGGGAAGGGTGCTGCTGGTCCGGACCGGGGGTCAGGGTCCGTTGAAAAGCCTGTGGAGATAGTGCCCCTGGAGTGGCAGTCCAGGGGTGCCATACATTGCACTGAGTGTTGAGGGGCACTCAACGTGTGGCACCTTAGGTCACTGATCTCCACATACACCTTTTTAGCACCTGCCTCTAGGGCCGAGCCTTTTGGCTAGGACCAGAGGAATTTTTGTTCCTGGCCGGAGGGCCGGCCATTGTATTGCACAATGGCCACTTTCCACTCACCATTCCCACCTTCCTTTTCCCCCACTTTCTTTTTTATTTTACCCCCTGTTTGTCTCGTTTTGTCACTTTTTTTGTTGCACTTTTGTGTGGCGAGTAGGGTGCTGGTCCTCGGGCCTGACTCTGAAAGTCTTGGGAGTAGGTGGACATGGCCTTCTGGCTTAGTTCACCTGCTCTCATGGGGTCTCCCTTCGGGGGAGCCTCACCGAGGAGGGTTCTGTTTCGGCAGTCCCTCCGAGGATGTTAGGCCATGTGGTTTCGGCTGCATGGGCCCTAGTGGGGTCCTAGTGGTTTCGGCTGCTTGGACTCCAATACTCTTTTCCCTGCCTGGAGCCTAACGCCCCGGGGGATCAGAGCTGGGTCCTCTTTGGAGGACCAATTGACGATGGCACCCATCGCAGTTTTTTGTGTTTCACTCTTTATGTGTGTGCACATTTTTTCCTGCACCGGGTGAAGTTTTTGGGTTGTGTTTTGCACGCCACAGGCTTTTCAATAGAAAAAAAAAAAAAAAATCAGTGTCTGGTTAACCACTTAAGCACCTCTTTTGAATAAAAAATAAATAAGACAACAATAAAGTTAGCCCAATTTTTTTATATTGTGAAAGACAATGTTACACAGAGTAAAATGATACGCTTCAAAATTGCGCCCGCTCGTGGAATGGCGGCAAACTTTTACCCTTAAAAATCTCCATAGGCGAAGATTAAAAAATTCTATAGGTTGCATCTTTTGAGTTACAGAGGAGGTCTAGGGCTAGAATTATTGCTCTTATTCTAAAGATCACGGCGATAGCTCACTTGTGTGGTTTTAACCCTGTTTTCATTTGTGGGCGCTACTCACGTATGCATTCGCTTCTGCACGCGAGCTCGCCGTTGTTTTTGATTTCTTATTTATTTTATTAATTTTTACACTGTTAAAAAAAAAATGGGTCACTTTTATTCCTATTACTAAGGAATGTAAACATCCCTTGTAATAGAAAAAAGCATGACAGGTCCTCTTAATAATGAGATCTGGGGTCACAAAGTCCTCAGATCTCATATTTACACTAAAATGCAATAAAAAAAAAAAAAAATTGTCATTTGAAAAAATGACAACAGGAAAATATGCCTTTAAGAAGCATGGGCGGAAATTACGTTTTGACGTCGCTTCCGCCCTGCTATGGAGACGGGTGGGGGCCATCTTGCCGTCACTCATATCCCAGGCATGCAGGATGAAGCACCCGATCGCCGCTGCCGACGGCTCCGGTAAGCGGCGAAGGGCGCAGGAGATTGGGGGGGGGGGGGAGGCCCTCTCCCGCCACCGATAACGGTGATCTCGCGGCGAATCCGCTGCAGAGACCAGCGTTATCGTTAACAGGACCGCTCACAGGAAAGATGGATATCTCGGTTGTGGCAGCAGCTGCTGCCGTTACCGAGATATCCATCTTTAAATTGTCGCCTTATATATACGTTAAAGCTTGTTGAAGTCTTCATTCTCCTCTGACTGTCCGATGAGGCTGCTTAACCCCTGACCCTCTGTCTAGACAGTGCTGATTGGCACTGTACCAATCTCATGCATGCTTGGAGGGGAAAAAAAAACAACTCTAGCACTACACACCAAATTGAGCATGTGCAGAGTGCCCCCAAGGCTCTGTACTATCAGGAGATGGATTGGGAACTGTGAAAGAAGGGGAGGATCAGGGAAGACAGGATCAAACAGCATTTTTATACAATGTGCAGGATTAACCCTTTAAGTTCCACAGCGAATATAACCAGCATGCTTTACTGCATACACAGACTGATTTTAAGGTTGTGGGCTTAGTATTACTTTAACTTCTGTACTCCTGTGTGCAAAACTGAGCCTTAAAGGGGTTGTAAACCCTGATTTTTTTTCATCTAAATGTATCCTATGCATTAAGGTGAAAAAACTTCTGTCGCTTACCAGCCCCCCCCCCCCCGTTCTACTCACCTGAGCTGTGCGGGGAGACGCGCTGTCCCTCTCTGAATGGGGTCCCGGCTCTTGATTGGATAGATTAACCATTGGCTCCCGCTGCTGTCAATCAAATCCAATGACGCGGGGGGCTGGGCCGAGTCTGGCATTCTTTATCTATGGACTCAGGAGTGCGCCCGCAGGGTAACACCACTGGGAGAGCGTTTCTCCTAGGGTGTTACACAATGCAGGGAGGAGCTACCAGCGCTGCCGGGGGACCCCAGAAGTCGAGGATCGGGGTCACTTTTTTTTCCAAAAGAACTGCACAGTGGAGGTAAGTATGACAAAAGCAGCTTTACAATCACTTTAACAGAACGTCTTTGCAGAATGTCCTCTGTCAGAATTTGTTTTCTAGGAAGACTTTGTAAGGCGCACCACTCACAGTGAAAAACAAATCTGGTTATGTAGATATGGGGGTGACTGCTCTGTATTAGTGACAGGCAGCCTGCATGTCTAAGGCCTTGTTCACACAGGCGTACTACAGCATACACCAGTGCAAGGGATGTGTTTACCCACATGAGGATGTGCAGGTGTTCCATGTAGGGGTGCACCGATACCGAGTATTTTCAGGAGTACTCATAAAAATGCTCCCGAAACCGATACTTTGCAGTATGATTTGTGTCCATACGAAATTAATGGGTGGAACTTGCACTGCAAAGAATCGCATGCAATTTGTAAAGGAATGCGGTGCGATTCCTGTCTGAATCGCTTGTGGTTTCTCACACCACTCCTGTGTGAACCCGGGCTGAAGTCCCTGTGACAAGCCTGGGATTACACGTGAGCAGTGAGAAAATCGCATGCAGTTCTGACAGGAATTAGACTGCATCCCTGTTCACATCGCACGTGATTCTTTGCAGTATGGTTTGTGCCCATTCGTTTTGTATAGAAGTAAAGCACCCCACTAATTATTGGTACTCGGTATCGGGGAGTACTTGATAGAAAGTTCTGGTACTTGGTGATTCCCTAGTTCCAGGCATCCCCCACACAGGCATTCCCATTCATGTCAGTTGGGATGCAGCGGCTGCACGGCCCCAAATCCAGCACAGTCTGCATTCAGACCCATGCACTCTCATGGATGTGAGTTTGGGAGCAGTAGCTGTGTCTGCAGCCGATGCATAACAATTGATGTGAACAGGAATGCCTGTATGAGGATGTACACGCAAATATCGCTGTCATACTGGTATGAAGCCTGGTACGCACTATACGTTTTTTTTTTTTTTTTTTTCATTCAACCCAGCAGGCTAAACAAAACAAAAAAAACGGACAAATCCCTGTACTAACACAATTGACTTTAGTACAGTGCTCTCCCCTCGCTGTGCTATTGTATTGTATACAGAGATACCTTTTATATTGCTGTATATAGAATGCTGTGTCCTGAACATAAATACATGTTTGTTTTTCACTTTCCCTCCCTGCAGCTCCTCTCATCCCAGAAGAAATCCGCAGGTTTCTGGACCTTTCAGTACTATCAGGACCTGTTCGATGTAGACACATACCAGGTATTGGATAAAATAGAACACATCATGATAGAATTACATGTTGCAGGAAGGTGCGTCAAATGCTGGGTTTTGGCACCTGGTGCTGGTGGCTCACAATGTAAGGCTTTCCGTGGCACTAGAAACAGTGGCGACACTGGGGGGTGGTGTCACCTGGTGTAGCAAAACATGGGGGTTTATTTACAAAAGACAAATCTGCTGGTGCAGGTCCACTGAAGAGAAATCCCCACTGCCAGCTGAAACGTCATTGGTTGTTAAGGACGCGGCGGCCCCGCTCCTTAACAACGAATGACTGCCTGCGAAATTCTTTTGTATACATTTCATCTGTAAGCGGGGAATCGTGCTGACAGATGAAAGACCGGAACTTGAAGGTATCGGTTTCAGGTATCGGCGTATTGCATGCGTACCAATACTGGGGGCGGTGAGGGAGAGAAAGTGGTGAGAGGGTAATGAGGGAGGGAGGGGGGACTCCTCTTCTGTTTTTCTGCCGGAACTCTGACATCATCAAGTACAATACAGGGCAAGTAGCCCGGCGTTACACCTGAAGATGGCAAACTCTACAGACCAGAGCATTTCTTTTAAGACTGGGACTGGTTTGCTTGGCCGTAACTTTTCTTGCAGACTCTGATGTTGTTTTTTGATTTAGGTGCTGGACAGGATCCGAGCTTCCTTCATGCCTGTTCCTGGGAAGAATTTTGTCAGACATCATTTGCGGAATCATCCTGATCTTTATGGTAAGTTAACCACTTGCCAACCAGACCAGTTCTGCCATTACTCTTTATTTTTATATATATAAAAAATCAGTGATCAGTGTTACTTAGAACCCCCAACCATTATATATGTTTTTTAGCAGAGACCCTAGGTAATAAAATGGCGGTCATTGCAATTTTTTATGTCACACATGTTGGCTCCCCCCCGCCAAAAAAAAATCATAAATTTAAAAAACAAAATTTAACCAAATTTAACCACTTCCTTACTGGGCACTTAAACCCCCTTCCTGCAAAGACCAATTTTCAGCTTTCAGTTCTGACGCATTTTGAATGACAATTGCGCAATCATACAACACTGTACCCAAATTATATTTTTATAATTTTTCCCCCACAAATAGAGCTTTCTTTTGGTGGTATTTGATCACCTCTGCTGTTTTTGTTTTTTGCGTTATAAACAAAAAAAAACAGTATTTTTTACTTTTTGTTATAACATCTTTTTTTTTTTCAGTTTTGGCCAATACGTATTCTTCTACATATTTTTGTTAAAAAAAAAAATCGCAATAAGCGTATACTGATTGGTTTGTGCAAAAGTTATAGCACCTACAAAATAGGGGATAGTTTTATGATTTTTGTTTTTTACTAGTAATGGCGATCTGCGATTTTTGTCAGGCCTGCGATATCGCGGCGGACATATTGGACATTTTTGACATGGCGGAGACGGGCTCTTCCCCTCTGCCAGGGGTTGAGATTGGATAGGCTCTTGATTGGATAGATTGATAGCAGTGCAGCCATTGGCTTTCGCTGATGTCAATCAAATCCAATGACGTGGGGGGCGGGGCCGAGTCCTACATGCATGGATGCCGAATGATGGACTCGTGAGCGTGCCCGTCGGGAGAGCGCTTCTCTTAGAGGGTTATACGATGCGGGGAGGAGCCGCGAGAGCCACAGAGGGACCCCAGAAGACGAGGATCGGGGCCACTCTTTGCAAAACAAACTGCACAGTGGAGGTAAGTATATGACATGTTTGTTATTTACTTACAATTACTTTAAGAATAACTAAACTAAAACTTCATGAAACAAAAAAAAAAGAATAATAAAACAAATTTTTACAGTAAACAGCACCCATCTGCACCCACGATGCTAATCATTAGAGGTAACAGTTCATTTGTGCAGTTTCCCAAAAATCTTTTTTTTCTTCCTAAAGTTGACTCACATGAAGAGTGCAGACAGACAAAATAACACTAATGAGACATTAAACACTTTGTATGTGTGTACCCAGTAGGTTTTATTCCGTGTCTTTATCCAGCATCTCTTTGTTTGTCAGGGCCCTTCTGGATCTGTGCCACACTTGTTATCACTGTCACAGTGGTGGGGAACCTTGCCACCTTTATCCAGATGTATGGCAGACCAGATTACAACTACAGCGCCCAGTTTCACAAAGGTGAGAAATATGAATATGTGTGTCTTGGTGTGTGAGGATGGTTGTCACTGATCTATGTATATGGCTGGGGAGTCTTGTTATCTCTCTGCTACCTGGCTAATGTGTTGTTCATTCTGTGACAGTGACAGTTGCTGGGATCGCCATATACAGTTATGCCTGGCTGGTCCCTTTATGTCTGTGGGGATTTCTGCAGTGGAGGAAAGGAGTGATCCCAACAGTGGGGACCTACAGCTTCATGGAGACCGTGTGTGTCTATGGCTACTCGCTGTCTGCATACATTCCTTCTACTGTGAGTATTCATACAGAGGAACATGTCGCATCCATGGTCTCTGCTTTATTAACACTCTAACTTTCTTTCTAGATTTATTTTTTTCCTCGTCTTTCACTCTCTTCTGTTTTTCTCTTTCTTTCTCTCGTTCCTCCCTTTTTTGTTTTTGTTGTTTTTTCTTTGATCTGTTTTATTCATTTTCTTTCTTTCTCCTCTTTCTCTCTTTCCTTTCATTTTCTTTTCTTTATTTCTTCCTCCCCTCCTCCTTTTTTTTTTTTTTCTCCCCTCCTCTTTTTTTCCTCCCCTCCTCTTTTTTTCCTCCCCTCCTCTTTTTTTCCTCCCCTCCTCTTTTTTTCCTCCCCTCCTCTTTTTTTCCTCCCCTCCTCTTCTTTTCCTCCCCTCCTCTTTTTTTCCTCCCCTCCTCCTTTCTTTCTCTCTTTCTTTCTTTCTCCTCTTTCTCCTCTTTTCTTTCATTTTCTTTTCTTTCTTTCTTCCTCCCCTCCTCTTTCTTCCTCCCCTCCTCTTTCTTTCTTTCTTTCTTTCTTTCTTTCTTTCTTTCTTTCTTTCTTTCTTTCTTTCTTTCTCCTCTCCTCTCCTCTCCTCTCCTCTCCTCCTCTTTGTTTTCTTTCTTTCTCCTCTCTTTGTTTTCTTTCTTTCTTTCTTTCTCCTCTTTGTTTTTCTTTCTTTTCTTTTCTCCTCTCCTCTCCTCTCCTCTCCTCTCCTCTCCTCCTCTTTGTTTTCTTTCTTTCTCCTCTCTTTGTTTTCTTTCTTTCTTTCTTTCTCCTCTTTGTTTTTCTTTCTTTTCTTTTCTTTCTTTCTTCCTCTTTTTGTTTCTTTCTCCTCTTTTTCCACTTTATTTTCTTTCCTTCTTTCTTTCTCCTCTCTGTTTTCTTTCTTTGTTTTTTTTGTTTTTTCTTTCTTTCTCCTCTTTTTTCACTTTTTTTTCTTTCTCCCCTCCTTTTTTTTTTTCTTTTATTTCTTTCTTCCTTCCTCCCCTCCTCTTTCTTCCTCCCCTCCTCTTTCTTCCTCCCCTCCTCTTTCTCCCTTCTTTCTCCCTTCTTTCTCCCTTCTTTCTCCCCTCTTCCTTCTTTCTCCCCTCTTCCTTCTTTCTCCCCTCTCCCTCCCCTCTCCCTTCCTTCTTTCTCCCCTCTCCCTTCCTTCTTTCTCCCCTCTCCCTTCCTTCTTTCTCCCCTCTCCCTTCCTTCTTTCTCCCCTCTCCCTTCCTCTCTCTTCTTATTTTTTTTCTGCCTTCCTTCCTTCCTTTTTACACCAATTAGCCATAATATTGGGAAACACCCACCTAATATTGGGTAGTTTCACCAATCTGTCAGTAGCAAATCAGGCAAGTGACACAGTTCTGATACTCGAATGTAAATGTCCTTTTTGTGGGCGCTTTTAGCTGTGGACACTGGTCAGTATGAGCACCCTGAGCGTTGTGCGGCTACATAACCTTGTATGCAAAAAGATTAAACGGAGTCACTGCGTCCTGACACCTTTTCAGCAATTTGAGTTACAGTAACACGTTTATTGGGTTGGGCTACACAGGTCAGCCTTTGTTCCCCCACGAGCCATAACGTTTTTTTCTGGTTCACCAGTTTTCCTTCCTTGAAGCACTTTTGGTTGGTCCTGACCACTGCAGACCCAGAACATCCCACAAGAGCTTCAGTTTTAGAGTTACTCTGACCCAGTCATCCAAACATTACAATATAGACCTTGTCAAAGTTGCTGAAATCCTTTTGCTTGCCCTTTTTTATTTTTTTTTGCTTTCAAAATGTTCACATGCTGCCTAATGTATCCCACCCACTTGCAGATGCCATTGGGATTAGATAATAATAATGTTATTCATTTTGGCTGTCATAATGGTATGGCTGATCGCTGTAAATTTTTTCTTAGTAGAGGTTTAAAAACAGTAAAAAATACCAGCTTAATATTTTTTTATTTTTTTATTACATCTTTAACTCTAGAGATGTTCAATGAAACGTTTCATGCTGTCCTTTAGTAAAAAAAAAAAAATCGTGAATTTCACTTTTTTCTGTTTATAATTCTTAGATCGTTGTTAGAGCCATTATAATGATGCAACATTTGTTATTCTTTCCCTTTTTAGCTTCTCTGCGTAGTCCCGTATGAAATATTCCGCTGGATCATTCTTCTGTTGGCCATGTGTCTTTCTGCTTTTGTCCTCGTTCTGGCTTTCTGGCCGCACATTCGCAGAGACAACAAGATGGTGGCTATAGGGATGGTAACGAGCATGGTGCTTCTACATGTGCTGCTACCTGTGGGCTGCAAGGTGCGTACACTTCTAGAGAACTAGTACTCTGAGTACACGTCTCTGAATGAGCTGACTTGTCAGAGGATGTGTAATTCTGTTCAGTCAGATTTACATTGTTTTAACCACCAGGCTTTTTCTGGCACATTTTGTTTATCAGATTAACTAAATGCAGTAATACCTCGGATTGGAATTAATGCGGGTGTTTTGCAATACTACTATTTTCATAATCGATCAGTTGGCCGATTATTGTTTCGATTAATCGGATAATAGCCTTAAGAAAAATAAAATTGCATTTTTTACTTTTTTTGGGCCAATTTGTTGTTGGGCAGATTACAAAACACAAATTGCCGCAAAAACACATGACATGCCTTTCTGCAGCTTCTCCATTGAAGTATATTGAACCAAAAAAAACAAAATAGCACCGTTTTGCGTTTAAAAAGTTCTTGCCCTTTCCAAATACGCAGCAGCTGAAAAAAAATCATGGATGTGAACGTGTCCCATAGGAAAACATGTAAATGAACTGTAGTGTGTTTCTGCAAAAAGCACCAAAAAACCTGAGGTGTGACAGTGAGTGATATTTACAGTAGCAATTTGCTTTTTTGTACTATAAAGGGCTAATTTTATTTTTTTAACCCCATTATGTTACTGGCCGATTAATCGATTATGAAAATTGTAATCGATTCATTTCATAATCGATTCGTTGTTTCGGCCCTACTAACTTTATTTGAAGAGCATTAGAGCCGGTACACTTCCTGTCTGCAGATGCCCCACAAGACTGTCTGACACCTCCTTTGGAACAAAGGTCTTGCTCTCGGTGTGTCCTCAATGGGTAGAACAGACTTTCTGGATGAGATGATGATGTGTGTGGTGTCATCTGGGAGTATTTGGGGTATAGAGGTGGACTCAGACTACTGTCTTATGCTGTGCACTGTGATCAAGGCTGCAATCACATAGCATGGGGTTTACGGTCTTCTGCTGGTCAAATCTAGGTAAAGCTGTGGGTATTAGTTGAGATAAGTATGTATGGTGTTTGCAGAATGTCAATCACTGTTGAGTGGGTGTTACTGACTCCTCCTACAGGCCTGTGTAAAGCAAGATGAAAAGACCATTTTTAAAGTGACTCTGTCATAAGAGAAGTAGGGATGTTCCATTATGAAAGTTTTGGATGCTATCGTAGGGATCCATGATGTGCTGGTAATATATGCCTTAATGCCCTTGCTATAGGTGTAGGTCATTACATACCTTATAAAGCCTGACTGGAATACTCCTAGGACGTTGCTAAGTGAGGCCTAGTCTTTACTGCTCACCTCCACAGGAGTGAGCTCTCGAACCATCGCAACATCCTGGTAGTTTTTCCAGGTATGTAAATGGCCTACACCTATAAAAGGGCTTTATTCATCTTCAGTCAGAGCTGTTTATCTGCATTTTTTTTTGTAAAGGTAAAATAACCCTTTTAACCGCTTGCCGACCAGCCGCAGTCAATATACTTCGGCAGGTTGGCTCGTTCCTGTGAATCACCGTAGTTGTACATCGTTCCCTTTAAGAGCTATAGCGGGCACGCGCCCACTGCGCGGCAGGGAGCTGATGCACGCAGCCACCCATGATCGCTCCTCAGAGAGACAGAATGGGGATCTGTCAATGCATACAAACAGATCCCCGTTCTGACAGGGGAGTACAGAGGGATTGTCTGTTCCTAGTGATTAGGAACAGCGATCTCTCTCCTCCTCTTATCAGTCCCCTCCCTCCACAGTTAGAAACATCTCCCAGGGAACACACTTGACCCCTTGATCGCCCCCTAGTGTTGACCCTTCCCTGCCAGTGACAATTATACAGTAATCCGTGCATTGTTTTTATAGTGCTAATTGCTGTATAAATGTCACTGGTTCCAAAAAAAAATAAAGTGTCCGATTTGTCTGTCGCAGTCCAGCTAAAAATCACTGATCTCCATCTTTTTTTTTTTTTTTTATAGTTAAAAAAAATAAAATAAAAAGTTTATAGTAAAAATGCCATAAATCTATCCCATAGTTTGTAGACGCTATGACTTTTGTGCAAATCAATAAGACACTTATTGCAATTTGTTTTATTTTTCTACCAAAAATATTTAGATGGATACATATTGCCTTCATTAAGTTTATGCCAATATGTATCCCTCTACATATTTTTGGTAGAAAAATAAATAAAACAAATCGCAATAAGCATATATTGATTTGCACAAAAGTTATAGCGTCTACAAATTATTGGGATAGATTTATGGCATTTTTACTATAAACTTTTTTTTTTTTTTTTTTCCCCAAAATTGTTGCTCCTTAGTTTTTGCTTAAAAAAAAAAAAGCAGCAATTTTTGAAAAAAAAAGCAGCAATTTTTGAAAAAAAAAGCTATTAGTTATTGCTTAAAAAAAATATGTTTTTCCCCCCAAAATTGTTGCTCATTAGTTTTTGCTTAAAAAAAATAAAAAAAGGAGCAACAATTTTGAAAAAATAAATACAAAATTAAGGAAAAACTTTTTTTTATTCAAAATTGTTGCTTTTTTTTGTGCAAAAAATAAAAACCGCAGAGATAATCAAATCGCACCAAAAGAAAGCTCTGTTTGTGGTTAAAAATAAATAAATACAACCGTGCAATTATTAAAGTGACCCAGTGCCATATTGCAAAAAATGGCCTGATCTTTAAAGGGGACAATCTTCCGGGGCTGAAGTGGTTAATGATCAAGTTTATGTTTCTTGGTCAGACAAATCTACTTCCCTGCTTAGGTGAGGATTGTAGCTGTTTGTAGTTCCAGGAAAGAATGTAGAGCAGCAGCGATTTGTATAATGAGCGCTTTCTGTTTTTCCAGGCATACTTTTTCACAAGAGTGGAAGAACACGGTCCAGAAGCACCAATTGGAACCTCCACCACGCCGAAAGCTCTCACTACTTCACAGAAGATGTGATCGTCTCCCAGATTATAATGACTATTCAATGAACAGAGTGTGTACATTGCAGCAGCCAGCTCTGGGTACTGCCTACTGTACCACCTATGCTTAGACTGTGTATAGAACATTGGGGTGACTACCCACAGAAGATGGTGATCGGTTGCCCTCGGCTCAACAAATGTATTTCTCTATTTTTACTGGTTATTGTTCTTTTACTGATGAAGATAATTTAAGGTTTGATTAATAAAGACCATTTTTTTTCTCCTATAAAATCTACACTTGGCATAACCCTTCCAACACAAGCTGGCACCACTTTACTGCACCATCTGTGTGCTACCATACCTAGAACTGCTACCGCTGAACTCCACTTTTTAAAAGATCACTTCTGTTTATCCAGACACTTCAGTATCTGAAAACTAAGAATTGTGAACAGGCAGGTTCTTTATTGCAAAAGAAATACATGATAATTTATTGAAAGACACATGAACATTCCTTCTGCAATAAAATACACTTATCTACCTGTTCACAGTACACAGATATGTTTATATTCCAGGACAGTGCCTGCGCCGAAGTGACATCATCCCTCTCCAGCCACTCAAGATGGCTAAAGACCGGATTAAGTTTACCCTCGGTAACATGGAACAGCTAATCCTCCGATCCCCACACGGCTCCTCCTCTGAGATCCGCACCTGCTCTTACAAATTGAAATGCGTCCGGGCGGGGAAAACAGGCAGTCTGCAAGAGCCTGACGAACTGCTGATCTTGGGTGCAATACTTTACAGCATGGGTCTTCAAACTACGGCCCTCCAGGTGTTCAGGAACTACAATTCCCATCATGCCTAGTCATGTCTGTGAATGTCAGAGTTTTACAATGCCTCATGGGAAGTGTAGTTCCGCAACAGCTGGAGGGCCGTAGTTTGAGGATCCCTGCTTTACAGGCTACTAAATACAGATATTAAAAATCAGATGCATTTAGGTGAAAAAACAAAGGTTTAAAACCCCTTTAAGCTTTCTTTTGGTGGTAATTGATCACCTTCGCGGTTAAAAAAATAAATTTCTTCATCTGTTTAGGCCAGTGTTTCTCACTTCCAGTCCTCACGCCCCCCCAACAGGTCATGTTTTCAGTATTTCCCGGCTTAGATGAAAAGGCTGTGGGAATTACTAAGGCAGTGAAACTGATCAAATCACCTGTGCAAAATAATGGAAATCCTGAAAACCTGACCTGTTGGGGGGGCGTGAGGACTGGAATTGAGAAACAGTGGTTTAGGCCAATATGTATTCTACTACATATTTAACCACTAGACTACCACCCGCCATCAAATGACGGCGGGACGATAAGCCTCTCATTCTGCGAGGATGTGTATTTGGTAGACGCTATAACTTTTGCACAAACCAATCAAAATGCACTTATTGCATTTTTTTTTTTTTTTTTACCAAAAATATGTAGAAGAATACGTATCAGCCAAAACGGAGGAAATTTTAGTTTTTTGGGAATATGAATTATAGCAAAAAGTAAAAATTGCTTTTTTTTTTCAAAATTGTGGCTCTTCTTTTGTGTATAGCGCAAAAAAAAGAAATACACAGAGGTGATCAAATACCACCAAATGAAAGCTCTATTTGTGGGGAAAAAAATTCATTGGGGTACAGTGTTGCATGACTGCGCAAGCGTCATTTAAACCTTGACGGCATTGGAAGCTGAAAAATGGCTTGGGCAGGAAGGGGGTGAAAGTGCCCTGTATTGAGGTGGTAAATAAATCGCAATAAGCGTATATTGATTGGTTTATGCAAAAGTTACAGTGTCTTCAAAATAGGGGATAGATGTAAGGCATTTTTTTTTTTATTATTATTATTTTTTTTTTTACTAGTAATGGCGATCAGCTTTTTTTTTTTTTTTATAGCAAGATTGTGGCGGATAGATCGGACACTTTTTTTTGGGACCAGTTTATACAGCGATCAGTGCTATCAAAATCAATGCAGATTACTGTTTAAATGTCACTGACAGAGAAGAGGTTAACACTAGGGGGCGATCTAGGGCTTATGTGTTTCTAGCGGGGGGAGTGTACTGATTGAGAATAGCATTTCTGTACTCCCTATCACTAGGAACAGCAGATCTCCGAGCTCTCTACTCCCCTGAGAAAACAGGGATGTTTGTTTACATTGACAGATTCTTGTTCTGCCTCCTGAGGAGCGATCGTGGCCACTTCAGTCCTGGACCATTTGGCTGCCAAATGACCAGGCCACTTTTTGCGATTCGGCACTGTGTCGCTTAACCACTTGCTTACTGGGCACATAAACCCCCTTCGTGCCCAGGCGAAATTTCAGTTTCCGGCACTGTGTCGCTTTAACTGACAATTGCGCGGTCGTGCGACGTGGCTCCCAAACAAAATTGACGTCCTTTTTTCCCCACAAATAGAGCTTTCTTTTGGTGGTATTTGATCGCCCGTGCGGTTTTAATTTTTTTGCGTTATAAACAAAAAATGAGCGACAATTTAAAAATATATATATATTTTTTACTTGTTGCTATAATAAAATATCCCAATTTAAAAAAAAAAAAAAAAAATGTTCTCAGTTAAGGCCGATGCGTATTCTTCTACGTATTTTTGTAAAAAAAAAAAAAAATCACAATAAGTGACTGCTTTGTGCAAAAGTTATAGCGCCTACAAAATAGGGGACAGCATTATGATTTTTTTTTAATATTTTTTTTTTACTAGTAATGGCGGCGATCTGCGATTTTTATTGGGACTGCGATATTGCGGCGGACACATAGGACACTTTTGACACCATTCACATTTATACAGCGACCAGTGCTATAAATATGCCCTAATTACTGTATAAATGTGACTGGCATTGAAGGGGTTAACACTAGGGGGTGAGGAAGGGGTTAAATGTATTGCCTGGGTGTGTTCTGTGTGGGGGGAGGTGACCGATGCTGTCTCCTTATGTACAAGGGAAACAGCATCTGTCTCCTTTCCCTGACAGGACGTGAAGCTCTGTGTTTACACACAGAGCTCCACGTCCCTGCTTTGTCACCGCCAATCGCATGTACCTGACGGACATCGCGGCCGCCGGGTACACGCATCGAATCCTCGGTGATGCATCAGGACTGTTTTTCCCCGCCTTGCGTCACCCCGTGGCGCGCGCTGGGAATTACAAATACATCACGTCCAAAGACGTGACCCCAGCGCCTCAGGTCCGCACGGTTGACGTATTCTGTCAATAGCGCGGACCTCTAGTGGTTAAACTAACAATTGTGGTTGTGCGACGTGACACCCAAACCTCTGCGGTTATTTTTTGCTCTATAAACAAAAATAGAGCGACCAAAAAAGTTTAAAATATATTGCGCTAAACAATTCAGTGTAAATATATAGTATAAATATATAGTGTATAGGCAGCCAACACCACAGTGGATAAAGTGTAATAGAAAAAAGAAAAAAAGTGTAGCGCCAAAACTATATAGATGTAGGAAAAACCATAAATGGCCAAAAATAGAGCGACAATTTTGAAAAAAAAAATATATATTTTTTACTATAATAAATATCCCCTAAAAATATTTAAAGCGGATCTCCACCCTAAAGCGAAGATCCGCTGATCGGAACCCTCCCACCCTCCTTTCAGGGGGGAGCAGATACCTGTCTAAAGATAGGTATTTGCACCCACTTCCGGCCCGCAGTCTCGGGCAAAAGACGAGTTTTTCCCGTTGTGTGCTGGGAACTCTCGGCTCCCAGCACACAGCGGGAGCCAATCGGCGGGCGCAGCGCGACTCGCGCATGCGCCGTAGGGAACCGGGCAGTGAAGCCGGAGCACTTCACTTCCTGGTTCCCTCACCGTGGATGGAGGGGGGAGCAGCAGAGTGACGAGCGATCGCTCGTCCTCTGCTGTGGACTCCAGGACAGGTAAGTGTCCTAATATTAAAAGTCAGCAGCTGCAGTATTTGTAGCTGCTGGCTTTTAATTTTTTTTTTTTTTAAGGGGCCATCCACTTTAAGACGACACATTTTTTCCTTAGTTTAGGCCGATACGTATTCTTCTACATATTTTTGGTAAATAAGCGTATATTGATTGGTTTGCACAAAAGTTATAGCGTCAACAAAATAGGGGATAGTTTAATATTTTATTTTTTTACTAGGAATGGCTGCGATCAGCGATTTTTATCATGATTGCGACATTATGGCAGACATTTTGGACACTGTTTGCGCCATTTTGTGACCATTTACATTTATACAGCGATCAGTGTTATAAAAATGCACTGATTACTGTATAAATGTGGCTGGCAGTGAAGGGGGTTAACCAGTAGGGGGTGAGGTTAAAGTGGCTGTATACCCGCAATATTTGTTTTTTTTACACCTGCAAGGCAAAAGGCATAATGAGCCAGTATTCAAGGCATACTAGCTCATTATGAAATACTTGCCTTGGAACAAGGTGTAGAGAACTTACCTGGTCCACACAGAGCGAGATGTCATCTTGCGTCGGCGTGTCTTCCGGGTATCGCCGCTCCAGCGCTGTGATTGGCTGGAGCAGCGATGTTGTCACTCCTGCGCATGCGCGCGGCAGACTTCATTCCGGCAAGGTCCGGCCGCTGCCGGCCCTTTAGCCGAGGATCCTGCTGCAAAAGTGGTAGTAAAGAGTTTACTACCACTTTATATGTGTCCTAGGGAGTGATTCTAACTGTAGGGGGCGGGGCTTACTATGACATGACATTGTCTTCTCCCTGTATTCGGGAGCAGTGTTTAATCAGTGCCCTGTCACTAGGAAGAACAGGGAAATGCCTTGTTTACACAGGCATCCCTCTCTTCTGCCTCTGTGACCCGATCGCGGGACACTGGCGGACATTGAGCCCGCTGCACGCATTCTTAAAGGGGATGTACAGGTACGTCCATTTGCCTGCTGCTGCCATTCTGCCGACGACATTGGCGTACTGCTGCCATTGATGCTGGCGTGCAGCAGCCATCAAGTGATTAAAGGAACCGTGCCGGTACAATGATTTGCGTAATAGAGCCAACCTGCCACCGTATATTGTGGTGGTTGGTCAGCAAATGGTTAAAAAAAAAAAGTTTTTTTTATCTTTACACTTCCCCTTTAATTTTTTTAATCACATTTATTAATGTAAGGATTGTAAACCTCCCCTATAAAAGGAATAAGGCATGACAGGTCCTCTTTATGGAGAAATCTGGGGTCTACAAATCTCCACATCTCTCCTCTGAGATGAAAAAAAAAAAAAAAATAGATCTCAGGCTTTTCAGCAATTTTTTTTAAATAAAAATTGCAGTGTTTACATCGGCCGACATTATGACATTGCTTCCGGCCTCCGAGGGTCATAGAGATGGCCGTGGACTGTCTTCCGGCTCCCTGATCACACGGGAGAGACTGGAGGCGCACCAGAGGGGAACTTCCACTCCCCACCGCCTGTAAAAGCAATCAAGCAGTTAAACAGCCGCTAAGATGTGAAGGAATCGCTGCTCTCCTGACTGGGGGGGGGGGGGGGTCTGCGCTTATAATAAAACGCATCGATTATCAGTGCAGACCCATCAAGGATGCTAATCAGTCTCCATTAGGAACATCCTATGGCAGGATGTAATTAAAGGTGAACTCGCTGACTCTGAATAAGTATGTAGGCCAGATGTTCTAACTTCAATGATTGCATCCTTGTCCCACCTTTTAGGACTTTAAATACTGGAGAAAATGGCAGCCTCTGTTTTTCAGTACAGCTTCGCTTTAACCACTTCAATACCCAGCCATAGTCACATGACGTCCTGGGCTTTGTGAGTGGATATCTGAATGATGGGGGAAGCTAGAGGCATCATTCAGATATCATTTAGTGCCGACGATTCTGTGCACCATAAGAACGATCATAGTGGCGGTCCTGACGCTTGATCTTCTCTATAGGCGGGAGGCAACTTCCCCCCCCCCCCCATCCGGTGCTTCTCCGGGCTCTCCCGTGCCATCGGGGGCCCAGAGAAAGAATCATCAGACGCAGGCTAGTAAGCATAGTGACGCCCGGAAGTAAACAAAACCGCGATTGCGGCTAATAAGCTATACTAATCATGAGATCAGTGAATTTTTTTTCACGGTCTCATGTTTTCCAGCCTGGAGGAGAGATATGGGTTTTTATTGACCCCACATCTCTACATAAAGAGGACCTGTCACACACATTTCCTATTACAAAGGATGTTTACATTCCTTGTAATAGGAATAAAAGTGTTAAAAAAGAAATAACATTTTTAAAAAGTGTAAAAAAATAAAAATAAAATAAAAATAAAAAAATAAATTTAAATGCCCCTGTCCCCGGTAGCTCGCGCGCAGAAGCAAACACACACACAAGTCCCGCCCACCTATGTAAACGCCGTTCAAACCACACGTGAGGTATCGCCGTGTGCATTATAGAGTGCCAGCAACAATTCTAGCACTAGACCTCCTCTGTAAATCTAAACTGGTAACCTGTAAAAAAAAAATCACGGTGTCGACTATGGAGATTTTTAAGTACGGAAGTTTGGCGCCATTCCATAAGTGTGAGCAATTTTAAAGCGTTGACATGTTGGGTATCTATTTACTCGGTGTAACATAATCTTTCATATTTTACCAAAAAATTGGGCTAACTTTACTGTTTTGCAATTTTCTAATTCATGAAAAAAAATTCCCCCCCCCCCCCCCCCAAAAAAAAGGCATTTGAAAAATTATTGCACAAATACCGTGCAATATAAAACATTGCAATGACCATCGTTTTATTCCCTAGGGTGTCTGCTAAAAAAAAACATATATAATGTTTGGGGGTTCTGCGTAATTTTCTAGCAAAAGAATAATGATTTGTACATGAAGGAGAGAAGTGCCTGAATAGGCCCGGTATTGAAGTGGTTAAGGACCGCCTCCTGCACATATACATCGGCATATGCACAGGCAGGTACAGGTACGTCGCCTTTAAGAGCACAGTCGTGGGGCGTGCCGGCACGCGACCCGGTCCGAAGCTCCACATCCTTGATCACCGCCGGTGTTCCGCGATCAGTCACCGGAGCTGAAGAACAGGGAGAGGTGTGTGTAAACACACCTTCCCCCGTTCATGACAGTGGGACGGTCATTGATCGGGTGTTCCTTGATATAGGGAAAGACGATCAATGACGTCCAACCCCACCCCCTACAGTTAGAAACACATGAGGTCACACTGAACCCCTACAGCGCCACCCTAGTGGTTAACTCCTAAACTGTAATTGTCATACTTACAGCAATCAATGCATTTTTATAGCACTTTTTTCTGTGAAACGGACAATGGTCCCAAAAAGGTGTCAAAATTGTTCTACTTGTCCACCATAATGTCGCAGTCGCGTGGGACGAAAAAAAACACTGATCACCGCAATTAGTAGTAAAAAAATAAAAAATTATTAATAAAAATGACATAAAACTATCCCCTATTTTGTAAACGCTATAAATTTTGCATAAACCAATCGTTAAACTCTTATTGCGATTTTTTTTTACAGAAAATATGTAGAGGAATATGTATCAGCCTAAACTGAGGAAAAAAGTTTTTTTATATATCTTTTTTGGGGATATTTATTATAGCAAAAAGTAAAAAATATTTGTTTATAGCGCAAAAAATTAAAACGCAGAGGCAATCAAATACCATCAAAAGAAAGCTCTATTTGTGAAAAAAAAAAAAAAAGGATGCCAATTTTGTTTGGGAGCCACGTCGCACGACCGCGCAATTGTCAGTTAAAGCGACGCAGTGCCGAATCGCAAAAAGGGGCCTAGTCCTTCACCTGCATATTGGTCCGGGTCTTAAGTAATTAAAGTGATTCCTAAAGTGTAAGTTCACCTTTTCAGAAAATGCGGGGGGCTGGGGGGTAGTTTCCAATCCCTGGACTGGTGAGATGGCGTTTCGATGTCCGACAGAGGGGGGTCGCAGCAATCTGGTGCAGCAGGACCGGGGGGGGGGGGTCCAATGTAAGGTCACCTAACAGGTTTTCTGTACAGGTGAACTTACACTTTAAGGTTGTATTTTTTTTTTAAACTAACAAACATACTTACCTGCTCTGTGCAATTAAATTTTATAGCGAGTAGCATCGATCCTCTTCTTTTTGGGTCCACCACCTTGACGAGTGCCCCCATCAGCAAGCCTCTTGCTATAGGGGGCACTCGAGCAGGCTCACTCCTAAGAATGGACATTGTCCATTCACACATTGAGCATGGCTCAGTCCCACCCACCACTCTCTCCTCATTGGCACACTGGATGTGATTGGCAGGAGCCAGCAGCTCCTGACGCTGCTCTCATGCACATCGCTGGATCATGCTCCCATGTGGGGGGGGGGGTGCCCCTGCCCCCAGGAGTTTTTTTTTACCTGAATGCATTAAGGTAAAAACCTGCTGCCTTTTAGAGCCACTTTAACCACTTAAGCCCCGAGCCTGTTTCGATGTTTACGAGACAAACATTTTTTTTTTGCTATAAAATTACTTAAAACCCCCAAACATTATATATATTTTTTTCTAACACCCTAGAGAATAAAATGGCAGTCATTGCAATACTTTTGTCACAGCGTATTTGCGCAGCGGTCTTACAAGCACACTTTTTTTGGAAAAAAATCACTTTTTTAAATAAAAAAATAAGACAACAATACATTTGGCCCAATTTTTTTACATATTGTGAAAGATAATGTTACGCCAAGTAAAATGATACCCAACATGTCACGCTTAAAAATTGCGCCCGCTCGTGGCATGGCGTCAAACTTTTACCCTTAAAAATCTCGATAGGCGACGTTTAAAAAAATTCTACAGGTTGCATTTTTTGAGATACAGAGGAGGTCTAGGGCTAGAATTATTGCTCTCGCTCCAACGATCGCGGCAATACCTCACTTGTGTGGTTTGAACACCGTTTTCATATGCGGGCGCTACTCGCGTATGCGTTCGCTTCTGCGTGCGAGCTCGTCGGGACGGGGCGATTTAAAAAAAAAAAATTTTTTGTTTTCGTATTTATTTTTATTTATTTTACCAATTTTTAACACTAAAATAAAAAAATTATCACTTTTATTCCTATTACAAGGAATGTAAACATCCCTTGTAATAGAAAAAAGCATGACGACAGGTCCTCTTAAATATGAGATCTGGGGACAAAAAGACCTCAGATCTCATATTTAAACTTAAATGCAAAAAAAAAAAAAAAAAAAAGTAGAACGTCATTTTTTCAAATGACATAAAAAAAAAAAAAGTCTCTTTAAGACGCTGGGCGGGACTGACGTTTTGACGTCACTTCCACCCAGCAGAGCTACAGGAACGGATGAGGGAAATTTTTCCCTCACTCGCATCCCCACTGAGCACGGGAGAGGACCCGATCGCCTCCGCCGCTACCGACGGCTCCAGTAAGCGGCGGAGGGCGCGGGAGCCCTCGCCCGGCACCGATAACGACGATCTCGCGGCGAATCCGCCGCGGAGACCACCATTATCGTTTGACCGACCACCCACTGAAGAGATGGATATCTCGGTTGTGGCAGCAGCTGCTGCTGTTACCGAGATATCCATCTTTAAAGTCATGACGTATAACGACGGTGGGCGGTCGGCAAGTAGTTAAGGTTATTTTTCCCTAAAGCATTTTTATGGTCAAAATGCTTTATTGGCCAGTGGCTTCTGGGAGATGTGCCTTCCCAGCCCCCAGCTATATACAGCGTTTGACATTGTCAGTTTTTTTTTTTCTTGTAAAAAAACAGATGTCAGCAGATATGAACATTGACATCTGTATCTGTTTTCGTACAAAAAAAAACAAAACCATGACAAAAAAAAAAAAAAAGTAAAAAAAAAAAACGGAACACCCATGTGAAACCAGCCTCTGTGCACGTACAGCCTGTTTAAGAGAGGAAAAAGGAAAAAAAAAAAAAAAAAGGAAACTTGTAGTGAAGGGCTGTTATTGCACACCTCCAAAGTTTACTAGTTTCCTGACCGTCTCTGGCTTCTATACAGTCTTAAGCTGGGTTCACACCATAGCCGTATCCGTAGTGTGCTGGTTAACCATTTCAGGTCCCATTTCAGCCAAAATTTGGGGCTGAATTCAGACATGAAACAACCCCCCCCCCCCAAAAAAAAAAATATTTTTTTAATACAGCTTACCTGAAAAATCCTTTTCTTGGGAATACATCACGGGACACAGAGCCTTAAAGGGTTTGTAAAGGATTATTTTTTTTTTTTATCTTAATAGCTTCCATTACCTTAAAGGGGTTGTAAATGTTAGTCTTATTTTCTAAATTGGTTCCTTTAATGTTTTTTTTTCCTGTTTGAATTTCTCACTTCCTGTTTCTCCTCAGTAAGCTTTCAACCATCATCCGATCAGTGGAAAGTCATTTAGAACAGCTTACTGAACACCTTACTGAGGAGAAACAGGAAGTGAGAAATTCAGACAAAGAAAAATAAAAACATTTAGAAGGAAAATGTAAGTGAACCAACAATGCACTAGCTTAAAGGGGAGGTTCCCCTAAAAATAAACTTTTAACATTGCATTTCTCCTCTTAATCACATCTAGAATCGGCTGGTATTTAAAAAAAAATCCGTCCATACATACCATTTTCGTCATGTAGTCTCACCGCGGCTTCCGGTATGATGGTTGGGGACAGGCATCCGATCGACGCATACAGCGCGTCACGAGATGCCGAAAGAAGCCGAACGTTGGTGCGGCTCTATACGGCGCATGCGCACCAATGTTCCTTTAAAAGGAACCAATTTAGAAAATAAAAAAATGAACCTTTAGAACCCCTTTAATGCAGTGCTGTTTTCGTGTCCTCATTGTTCCTTTTTGCTCTCAAGTTGCTGTAATCCTTCTCTGATCTCTACACTTCCCATTTGTCTGTTTCCTGATAACCACAGTACTGGGAGCTTTCTCTCTGTGGTCACTAATCAAGGAGGTGTGATTACTGTGTGTCTAAAACCCCTCAGCACCAACCACTTTCGTTTTCCAAACCATCACTGCCCTCTATTGGCTCTGTACATCAGAGAACCAGGAAATAGCATGCAAAAACGAAACTGCAGGTACATTATATGATTGATTTTTATCTATTTTTAATTGTTTTTAAAAGGAATCAGTTAACTATTATGTCTCTATACCCTGTAAACAGTCATTTTAGCATGTTTTTTTTATTTTAATTTACAACTCCTTTAACTACTTATTGGGTTATGTAATCACCACACGTGATTGGACACTGGCAAACCAAAAATTTTAATTGAGTTCCTCCCCTATATAACCCCTCCCAAATGGAAAGTACCTCAGTTTCGTAGCAAAGCAATAAGTGTTCCACGTTTAACTCTGAAGAGGGGTGGGCGCTCTGTGTCCGTGATGTATTCCCAAGAAAAGGATTTTACAGGTAAGCCGTATTAAAAAAAATAAAAAAAAATCCTATTTTCTTGATCATACATCACAGGACACAGAGCCTTATTTACTTAATGGGATGTCCCATAGCAATGCAAAAATTTGAGGGGAGACAGATCAGAAATAAGACCACCATCGGGCCAGAGGATCTATTCTGCTGCCTGCAGCACACTATGCCTGAAGGCAGCATCCACATACCATCTCACATCTACCTGGTAGAATTTAGTAAATGTTTGAACCAAAGACCAAGTAGCAACCTTACAGATCTGAGCCATAGAGGCCTGGTGATGCACTGGCCATGAAGCACCAACTGCTCTAGTCGAGTGCGCTTTCACCTGAAAAGGGGGGAGGCCATCTTCTTTTAACCAAAGGCCTGAATAATGCCTTATCGAATCCATCTTGCAATAGTGAATTTTGATGCAGCCTGGCCCTTCCTTGGGCCTTGTGGCAGAATAAACAGACAATCAGTCTTTCTTATCTGAGCCGTAGCTTGCAGATAAACCTTTACCGCTTTTACAACATCTAGAGAGTGTAGACTCTTCCTCTGCAGATCTGGGCAAAAAAAAGATGGTAGGACTATAATATCTTGGTTCAGATGGAATCCTGAAACCACCTTGGGTAAGAAAGCTGGGTGAGGACGCAGGACCACCCAGTCATCATGAATAATCATATACGATTCTTTACACGAAAGAGTCGCCAATTCCGATATCCTCCTTGCTGAGGATATGGCTACAAGAAAACAGTTTCTGTGTAAACAGACTTAGAGAAACCTGGCGTAAAGGTTCAAAAGGTAGTTTCTGTAACACAGATAATACCAAATTCAAATCCCAAGTCTCCTGTCTCCCACACAGGAGACTTAACCGGCAGATTCAAATGCAGTGCACCCTGAACAAACGCCCTGACTAGGGAATGAGAGGCAATCGTTTTTTGAAAGCATACCGACAAGGCCGAGATCTGGCCCTTGATAGTGCTCAAGGCCAACTTCATATTTAAGCCCAACTGAAGAAAGGCAAGAAAACTATTAATGGCATATTTCCTAGGATGCCATCTTCTGGGTTCACACCAGGAAATATATGCTTTCCAGATTCTGTAATAGATGACCCTGGAGGCTGGCTTCCTAGCATTAACCAGAGTGGATAGGACTGGCCCTGAGAGCCCACATTTCCTCAGAATGTGGGTCTCAACAGCCAAACTGTCAAATTTAGACTTCTTTAAGGCAGGATGAAATATTGGACCATGCAACAGTAGATCTGAGCGTAGTGGGAGAACCCAGGGTCTTCCTGCTCCCATCCTTATGATTTCTGCATACCAGGGTCTCCTGGGCCAACCAAAATAACAGATTTTCCTTCCCTTTTGACTCTCTGAAGGGATCGTGGGAGAAGCGCAACTGGAGGGAAAGCATAAATCAGGGAATCCTGATCCCATGAGATTGTCAAGGCATCTGACCCTTGAGTACACGGATCTCTTGTTTTTGGCACAAAGCTGTTCAGCTTTGCATTGAATCTGGAAGCCAACAGGTCCACATCTGGGGTACCATTCTCCTGGACTTAGCTGCTGGTACCTTAAAAAAATCCGCCTGCCTATTTTCTACCCCTGGAATGAAGACCGCAGACAGGCGAGGAGTATGCCTTTCTGCCCAGGTCAGTATGCGATTCACCTCTTTTTGGGCACCCAGACTTCTGGTGCCTCCTTGGTGACTGATATAGGTCATGGCTGTAGCATTGTCGGACTAAAGCCGACCAGGCCAACCTTGCTGTCTGTAAGACCAAACTTTGAGGGCTAAATAAAATTGCCCAAATCTTCAGAATGTTGATGGGCAGGAGCTTATCTGCTCCGGACCACTTCCCTTGGCTTATGTAAGAATACACCAGGTATGCACTTACTCCCTCCAGTGGCGAAAACCAGAAAAGACATCTACTCACAGAAGATAATACAAAATAAATTATCCCCTTCTTGCCTTATCCGCACCACAGGAAAAGCTACTAAAAGTAGTTCCAGCTTTCACCCATCATGGTGGGCAAGTTGTGCCAACCTTAAGGTTTATCAAGGGTTCCATTAGAGAAAACCCTCATACCTGGACCTGTAGAAGACTCTGCCAGAAACTTTCCGTGCCATAGATGTATTAGTAGTGTTTCCCAACTCCAGTCCTCAGGGCACACCAACAGGTCATGTTTTCAGGATTTCCCTCAATTGAAACAGCTGTGGTAATTACTAAGGCAGTGAAACTGATGGAATCACCTGTGCAAAATAATGGAAATCCTGAAAAAACATGACCTGTTGGTGTGCCTTGAGGACTGGAGCTGGGAAACACTGTATTAGTACACCAAAGTCTGGATCCCAGACCTTCTCAGAGAGACATTACAGGCAAACCATGGTTCTTCTTTACACGAGGCCCGGGTATCAACCATCTTAGGCTTTCGATATTAGCCCGAGGTATGGATCCAATTATAGCTCCGAGGTCTCCGCAGCCAGACCATCAAAAGAATTTTTTTTCTTCTTAGCACATGTTCAACATGACCAGCCACCTTAAACACTGGCGGAAAAAAAACTGAGGTACTCTATTTGGGAGGGGTTATATAGGGGAGGAACTCAATTTTAATTGGGTTTGCCAGAGTCCAATCACCTATGGTCACTCTACATAACCCATTAAGTAATTAAGGCTCTCTGTTCTGTGATGTATGATCAAGAAAAAGGCACTTTTTTCAGCAAATCGCACCAGACCTGCTGCAGCGATATGTGAACCTGCTCCATAGAGAGCCAGTCATATTCTCCTGCTATGCGAATTGGATGCAGAGAAATTTTCATAGGTGTGAACCCAGCCCGAGACACTGCCCTGGAAACAACATGCATCTTACAAAGCTAGAGCTCCACACATTTGTTCCAACTGGTATTTATAAGAAAAATTTAAAGAAAGGCCAACAATGGCAGGCTCCATCTTATCCCCTACAGATTCCTTGAATCTGAGTTCTCAGTAAGCCACAGCTAATTTTTCTTAAAGTGTCACTTTGGGCAAACTTTTTTTTTCTCTAGAGAAAGACTTCTTAAACACGTCAGTTTTTTTGCCATGTGTCCCATTGGGGAGATTTTCCTTCACCTCCCGTTCCATAGCCAAAACAGAAAATAAGGAAACATTTTGGGAACAGTGATCTGTCACCACCCCCCAACAGTTAGAACACACTTAACCCCTTTCCCTGCCAGTGTCATTTTTACATTGATCAGTGCATTTTTATATGTGAGAAAAAAAAAAGGCGGTACCTGGGCACGCACAACTATCTACTTCCGGTCCTCTTCGCTTCCCAGCTGTATGCGGTTGAACGCACACCAGCTCCCCAGCCTATGACCACTCTCTCCACTTTCTATACGCGGACAGCCTCAGTGCCGGGATACGGGCACCATCCCAAGTAAGCGGCCACTCGGCACTGTTTTTATCTTTTGTGTTAAAATAAACAATATTACACTATGGCAGCATTCTCTTTTTCCTATGGTATCCGGTATGTTCTATGGTGCCGACATCTGAACCTCCATATGATTGAGCTGACTGCTAACATCCAAGCCTATTTGACCTTATTTTAAGTAATTAGGTCAACTACCTTTGGTAAGGAGCCATCTATTTCCCATTAAGGTGACCCATTGGTGAAGGTGGATTACTTCCTTGTTTGCAATTTGAACTATTGAGCACCTTGCACGTTATTTACAACCTTTCCTGGGACTACATATTTATTTATTATAATCTGCAACCTATCTGCACATGGACTTTTTATAGCGATATAATCGTTCACTGAATTATATATATATTGCATGCTATAATTCATTGTTTATATTCATCTGCACTTATGCATACTACGGTATCTTTTTCACAGTGAATTTTTATAGCACTGATCAATGTAATAATGTCACTGGTCCCCCAAAAAAAAAGGCGGTTCGATTTTTTCCGTCGCAATGTCCCAGGTCCAGAAAAAAAATCCAGTGACACTGGAGCCAGAGCAGAGTCCTGCGATCTTTGTCAATGGACGCAGCAACAGGACCCGTGAGTGCACCCGCATGGAAAGCCCCTCCCGTGGTGGCATCCGATTAGGAACCAGGAAAAACACCAGAAAAAGGAGGATCAGGGCTGCTCTGTGCATGGGGAAACTTTAGAGAGGATTTCTCACTCTTCTTGTTGTGCATGCACATACAGCCAACAAAAAAAATTGCTCTTAAACAATTCACTCCTTTTTCAAGCTTATCTATCCAATATATAAAACTTTTTTTTTTTTTTTTTTTACAAACATGTAATATTTACCTGCTCCATGCAACGGTTTTGCAGAGCAGCCCCAATCCTGCTCTTCTAATTGCCTGCTTGTAAGGGTTGCATTCTGCCCAATGCCCCCCTCCCAGCAGCACCAACCATAGCAAGCTGCTTGCTATTGGGGCACTTGTGCAGACACAAAAAGCACCGCTCGGGTGGCACCCCACACCTTCCACTCCCTCCTCATTGGCTCCAATTGCATTGAAAGCTGCTGCCTCTCCCACTATTGTCTATGAGCCTATGGAGGAAGAGCGGCACTGCTCTCAGGCACAGCGCTGGATCAATTTTGGGATCAGGTAAGTGGGGGGGGGGGGGGGCCCCCAAGAAAAACCACAAATGTAGAGCTGTTCATTTCACGGAAAAGGGTAACAAGCAACAGAAAGGCCACAACAGGAAATGTTGCTTGGGGCTCAGATACCCCAAAAAAATTGATATTATCCACTGAGGGGTTCCTCCACAGGTTATTGAGCTGTGGCTGACTGACCTGATCTGATGGCACCTGCCTATGTCCAGGGCCAACACCAAATGGCAGAGCCAAGAACATGACACCAATTGCCTGCTTGTAAGCGTTTCATTCTGCCCAATGACCACATAAGGGGCATCTCTCTCTCTATGAATTGGTTTAAACAGGAGTTCCTCAAGACCGGAAAAATGGTTAAGACTTGCATAGATGTTGGGTCACAATATCTCTGCTGAAGCAGTAAGCTGGAATTTGGATTTGTTTGCTCCTCCATTTCAGCAGAGATCACAAGTTCAAATGCCTGGGGGGGTCATTAGTTGCATCAAAACACTGAAAAGGAGCCTGGGGCAGCAGATTTAAAATAAAAATAAATAAAGGTACTCTAGCACTTCTGTTCTTATTCATCCAGGCAACACTTTTGGTCACGCAGGGCTTGTAGCACCACTCCAAATGCTTCGGGAACTTCCCGTTGGAAATCAGGCCTTGGTGACAAGGCATCCGAGAGCACCAATTTAAAAGTGTGGGGGGCATGAAAAGCGCCCATGTGGTCACTTTGTATAACCTCAGCATTTCACCCCACCCATAGTGCTTGGTTATAGAGGTGACGAAGCCCAGGTGGGTTGAAACGCATCAAATGGTGTAAATCGTGAGAACTGGGGCAGTTTGCGCAGCTTCATTTAAAGTAACACATTATATATTAAGCAGAATGCCACATGAAAAAGGAACAGAATATATATAAAAAAATAAATAAAGCTAACAGCACTACTAGTTTACTTCTAGCTATATCATGAGCAGGACAGATGAGAACTTTTAGACAAAAAAGCAGGATGTACCAAAACAACTGAGACCACCACATCTGAAAAAAAAATCCCTCCCAACTTTATTGAACACTACAGGCAGAGTTAAGAACAGCAGCTGTGTTAGCAATGGTTTCCTATGAGTCTTTCAACATTACCTCTGAAAATCCATCTTAAAAACGACAGTCTGCCATCGAACAGACGACAGACGATGAGAGGTTACTAAGAACAGGATCTTTGCATGGCAAAATTTAAATTCCTCAGGGGGAGGGAAACAAAAAAAAAAAAAAAACTAATTGGAGGGCAATGAAAAAAAATACAAAAAAATTCTAAAAGCAGAGTTAAAAGGGAGCGCTGGTTTACACGCACACAGCCCTAATACTATAGGAAATCTCTGCAGAGGAGAGCGAGCATTTCAAAATGAAAAAAAAAAAAAAAAAAAAAATCATAAAAAGGACGGACACATTCAGAACATGCTCTAATCACTTTGCAAGAAAGTGATATTTTAAAATAAAAATAGGAGGTAGGAGGATGGGAGATGGTGAGGAGATAAAGTCCAGCTTAACGGAATCTGGCGACAACAGACTGTCCGAGTCCAGCAAATTAATTCACATTTACATCTGCACATCCTAGCCCTCCATCCGTGGATATGCAACAGAGTACAGCCACCTGCACAGTAAAAAAAAAAAAAAAAAAAAAAAAAAAAAGAGCAAACTAAAAAAAAAAAAAAAAAAAAAGTACCACCCAGCCACCACCTCTGGAGAGCCAGGCATGGCTTAGTGCTTTTTACATTGAACTGAGCTAGTTTCCAAGTTCTCTTCAATATCCATTCCCGACCAGCATTTGATAATCCAGCGGCCTCTGTTTTACTGCAACCTCACCAACATCCAAGCTTTAGGGAACGGAACACAAGGGAGACTTAAAAGCCTGAGAGGGTTGTCATCTGTAATGGATGCGTTGAGAACGGTTTAAAAATACTGCCTTCTTCAGGATTGGGGCGACTGTCCTATCTGATAGAGGACAAGTTGCAGCACGCCGGTGACGGCACTATTCCATCTAAACAGCTGAATTGGCATTATCTCAAACGAAAAAACCCAAACTGCAAAGCAGAGAGCCCTTGTAGCTGGGAAAGGAAGGATGGCCACATCAGGAAGGTAGAGAAAAAAAAGCCCCTTGATCTGATTTCTCTCTTTCCGAAAAATGATTGGTAGACGCCCTGGTCTAGTCTAAACATTTGTGATAGGTCGAGGTCTCTACATCAGTACTTCAGGATAAAAAGGACATGATGATACATTTACATTACATTCAAAACTTGCATTTCTTAATTCTCAGAACAAAAAAAAATAAAAGATGACTTTATAAATAACTTGCATATGCCTGTCACCTTTGCACACAGAGGCAGCCCAATTAAAGCTTACATATTTTTTCTGGTATTGCAGGCAGAACAGCAAAAATGGCTGACATTGCATAACATACTCATTGATTAGAACGCACGGTTATGCCTATGCTGGCCCTGTCAAATCCAAATCTAAAAAAAAAAATGTTTGACTTTAGATTAGTTAATACCTTTTTTCAGCTTGTATTGCTGCCTGTGACTCAGTTTTCACATTTTGTTGCAGGGGCAGGAAGTGAATTTACAAGTACTGTAATTGGTTGTCACCAAAACAAGAAGCAAGCAGCAGTAACCTGACAGAGGTTTTAACTTTACTGAGAACAGTGCTATTGTAGTCCCAACTGCTTCCTGTCCTGAGAGGAAGCATAATCTGCAAGGAGGTCACAGACTCAGTGCCACTGTGACAGCAGAAGATTGGTTGTCAGCAAAACAGGAAGCTACTGACAGCAATTACCAGACTAAGGTCCTAAAGCAAGCCAAACATTAAAGCGATCTCACCTGCAACCACAGGTTGCAGGAAAGAAAACCGCTCAATTCCCCCATTAAGCGTTAAGGAGGGGGGAACCCTACCATAGAGCTTTTGTATCAACAGTTGCCCCGCTATAGCTGCCGGTAGTGAATGAACCTAAAAACACAACAGGCTGGCTGTACCGATGTAGATCAATGGACCTCAGTGCAACTAACCTGTCCATATATGGATCAAAATTTGGCTGCTGAATTTTGATCCACCTTTGGCCGGCTTAAGCCTTTATTATATCTTGGAACACCGTATTTTGTTGCTAGAGAGATTTCAAATTGCTTCCTGTCCTGAGAGGAGGGGGGGGGGGGGGAATCTCCAGTAGGGGTGCAGACTGCGTAAAAAAAAAAAAAAAGTTCCAACTCGTGTTTTTTGCAGGAGTTGGGCTTTAAGTGTTCAATAGATTATTCCTAGCTTGCTCATCACCAAGAGGTTCTCTTCTACAGTTGACAACGCATAGCTGGGAGACAGCAGGCCACTGCATCCACAGTTCCTTCATCACATCCAAACATCTGGGTCAATTCCAAGAGCCAATAAAAGCATAAAAGGTACAAGACAGATGCCATTTTGCTGTCCTACGCTACAACACCATGTGAAATAGAATAAAATCATTGTATTACGTCAAAAAGGAAGGTGACATCACTCAGGTCATATGACAGCTTTCCTTCCAGTGAAAATCTCAGCATGGTAATGCTCAACTGAGCCCACCACTAAACCAAAACGCAATCAAGTGGGAGTAAAAAGGAAACGCATGGGGTTGATTAACTAAAACTTGAGTGCAAAATCTGGTGCAGTTCTGCATAGAAACCAATCAGCTTCCATTTTTTTTTTGGTCAAAGCTTAATTGAACAATCTGAAGTTAGAAGGCGATTGGCACCAGACTTATCACTCTCCAGTTTTAGTCAAGCGACCTCAATGCTCTCACCACGTTTGATTTTTTTTTCACACCAGACCTCAGCCATGACTTTGCTGGTATAGGAAGCTCTCATGCGAGCTGAGCCCTAAAGCAAACCTGTGCTTAAAATGATATACAGGCTGCCACTGTTAACCTTTCCATTGGAAAATGATAACTGCTTGATTGTCATTCTAACACAACAGTTTCAATATGGAATCACTGGTGTTGATTTACTACAACTGGAGAGCGCAAAATCTGGTGCAGCTCTGCATAGTAACCATCCAGATTCTATCTTCCGCTTGTTCAGTTACACTTTGACAATAAAACCTTGGCTACCATGCACAGATGCACCAGACTGTGCACACTCCAGTTTTAGTAAGTCAACCCCACTGTTCTGGGTTAAAGTGGACATTTAATTTACCCTAGAATTATTCTATGGACACCAAACCATGCATAGCACCACATCTGACTTTTGCCTGTGCCCCGATTGTCCAGAAATTGGCATTAGATATTTCCAGCATTTACCTGTGACACCATGCAAATCAAGCCCCGACTTGAAGGCAGACCAAGCAACCCTTCACCTGTGCTCTGATGCCATCAACCAGCGTGCAGCAGAAGTCAACATGGAACCATGCATGTCTCAAGATTCATATATGTTATATATATTATAATATTAATAAGCATAATTCTAGGATAAATTTACCTTCACCTACTACTTGTTTGCAGTCAGTGGCAAAAACCTGAAGCCCAAAAAAATCTGCATAACACTGCTAGTTAGGCTACTAGCAACTTCAGATGTCAGCAATGGCAGCCTATACCTCTCAGCCCAGGTTTCCTTTAGATAAATATGTAGTTTAAAAAAAAGTAAAGAAATACTTTGAAAGGAAAAGAAAGTTATTTTTTTATGGTGGTTTTCAATATCAAGATACCTCTCCTGGGAGCCCAGTCACGACATTGTCCTGCATCTCTGGAAATTTCAGGCTGCCCCTACTTACAGATCTCACAAGAACCCTTTATTGCACAGAAAGATGACATATGCAGCCCCAAACATGCAGGAGATTTACCTTGATGCATTATCTCTGTGTGTTAGCATGAAAAAAGGCCAGCTCTGAATCTATCCCAGTTATAAACCTGGGCTGGATGGGGAACACAGTAGACCCATAGCACTAGAGAGCATGCATCCATTCAGAGGTTGGGATTCCTTCAGACGGCGCAGGCATCTGTCCTGCAAGCAATCTGCCTTTTATTACCCCATCTGTATGCAGGCAGTCTATAGTGGTGGATGCGGACGCAGCAGCTGCATGTCTATACTTTACAGCTGTGCATCAGTGGCTGCAAAGCCCCAAACACACTGTCTGCATTCAGGGGCCATGCAGCCACTCCTGCATGACTGTCAAATTTTGCATCCTCTATAGCAGGGGTCTCCAAACATTCTAAACAAAGGGCCGCTTTATTGTCCTTCAGACTCTTGGAGGGCCGCACTTTGGCCAGTGGGAGTGAAAAATTTCCTGGCATCAGTGGGAGTAAACATCTGGTATTGGGGGAGGAATAGTGCCCCATTGCTGGAATCATAGGGAGGAATAGTGCCCCATTAGTGGTGTCAGTGGGAGAAATGATGCTCCATTGTCGGTGTCAGATGGCAGAATAGTATCTCGTATCACTGGGAGAGATAGTGCTCCAAGAGCCGGATAAAGGCAAGCAAAGGGCCACATCCGGCCCTCGGGCCGCAGTTTGGAGACCACTGCTCTATAGCAGAGATATGCAATTAGCAGACCTCCAGCTGTTGCAGAACTACAAGTCCCATGAGGCATAGCAAGGCTGACAGTTACAAGTATGACTCCCAGAGGCATGATGGGACTTGTAGTCTTGCAACAGCTGGAGGTCCGCTAATTGCATATCCCTGCTCTATAGGCTGCCTGGAGCAGATGCAAGTCTGAATGAGCCCTGTAGAAAGCATCAATCCAAACAAATAGGCATGAAGATGCAAAAGTAATACTCTGGACAATGAAATATTTATCCCCCCCTATCAGAAATTAAGCTGCAAAGCCCAACTGAACTTTCAGTTTAAATCTGCTTAACACATTCCAGGATCATCACAAAAAAGTTTGAACAGTTTGTTTTCTTTAGAAAGCAGGCACATCAGTAGAAAAGAAAATCTGCTAGCAGGCTGTAGAGCAGGACCCTTGCTCTCTGTAGGGAAGCAGAGGTCTCTATGGAGAGGTCCGACACGTACACGGCTGATTCAGAGCAGTCAGCAGGGAGTGGGAGCTTTGCCAACTAAAGAGCTATAGGTCTGTAGCTGGATACACTACACACATTTTTAGATTTTTCCTCTATAGGTTTGACCTCATATGGTTTTGGTAAATCTAAACGCGTTGTATGCTATCATGCAGGCCCCAATACTACGTAGTTGAAGGCGAATCTAAAGGCAATCAAACAAAGGTTGTATAGCATGTAGCCACCTTAACTCAGCAGGAGACATGTCAGACTTCGACAGACAAACTTTCGCTCCCATACATACAGAGAGCAAGGCTCCTTCGCAGCATGCTGACAAGGAACAGGCTTTTCTCTGGTTGTGGTTACTTTTTAAATAAAAAAAATGCACAGACCCCTTTTATTTTGATGCACCTAGATTGCATTAAGCAGATTAAACGGAAAGCGCAGTTAGACTTTAACACAAGCTCTCACTAACCTCTGTAGCTGCAGCAGTTTAAGGTCCCTTACACACTGGGGCATTTTTCAGGCGGTACATCGCTAAAAATAGCACCGCTATACCGCCTGAAAAAATCTTGCCCTGTAGTCTCCAATGTGAAAGCCCAAAGGCTTTTACACTGACGCGATGCGCTAGCAGGATCGCTCCAGAAGTCCTGCTAGCCGCATCTTCGGAGCGGGGTGTTTACCGCTCCTTCCCATTGAAATCAATAGGAAACCACGGTAATACCGCCCGCAATGCGCCTCTGCAGAGGAGCATTGTGGGCGGTATTAACCCCTTTTACAGCCGCTAGCGGGGGTTAATACTGCACCGCTAGCGGCCGAATACCGCAGTAAATACGACGGTATAGCAGCGCTAAAAATCGCGCTGCTATACCGTCACAGCGCCTCCCGCTGCAATGCGAAAGCAGCCCAACTGCCCCCTTTCACACTACATCTGTTAGTTTTTTGCTGAGGAAAAAAAAAAAAAAAAAGATTCCATTTACATCACTTTTTCATGCATTTTTGCGTCTGCTTCCGCTTTTTAAGTAGAAAACAAACATAGGCTTGTTCAATTTTAGAAAAACAAACTTGAACAGAAGGGGATGAAAAACTGATGTAAAAAACAGACAACAACCATTTTAATCTGCCCATAGCAAAGCACTGCTATCCATTTTTCAATCGATCGACAGACGGAAAAAAATGGACAGAGGGAATGCCCCTGTTAAAAGGGACATTAACTGCCAAGAAGGTGTAAATACTAGCCTGTCCAGCGACTGCCCACCGTTCTTTAAAGCGGAGCTCCACCCTAAAGTGGAACTCCCGCTTATCGGAAGAGGGGGTGCAGATGGGGGGAGGGGGTCCAGATACCTATATAAAGACAGGTATTTACACCCACTTCTAGCCACACAGTCTGCAGGTAGACTGCGGGCAGAACGTCAGTTCCCGTCCCATTTCCCCCCCCCCCCCCCCCATTGTGTTCTGGGAACACTCGGCTCCCAGAACACAGCGGGAGCCAGTCAGATGGCACAGTGCGACTCGCGCATGCGCCGCAGGGACCCGGGCAGTGAAGCCAAAGCGCTTCACTCCCTGGTTCCCTCACGGAGGATGGCGGGGGGGGGGGGGGGGGTCAGCAAAGTGACAAGCGATCACTCATCCTCTGCTGTGGACAGCGCTGGACTCCAGGACAGGTAAGTGAGCCGATTATTTAAAGTCAGCAGCTGCAGTATTTGTAGCTGCTGGCTTTTAATATATTTTTTTCAGCGGACATCCGCTTTAAGGCCTCATGCATGGGTGCATTCGCCTGTATAGTGTAAAAGCCAGGCACATTTGGGCACCAGGGTCAATATAGCCCGCCAGCAGCAGCTTGTCAAAACCAATGACAGGCTAAAATAGGCTTCAGCTGTACAAATCTGAGCAGTGCTTGTGTACAGTCATGTAGAGCCGCAAATGGAGACATTCTGCATTTGGGGCATACGTCCGTCACAGGTGCGTACAGCCGAAGCAAAATATTCCAGCCCTATGGTCCGTTCTCATTCAATCCCCCCAGAGGAAAGCAGAGATCCGACCGGTCTGTTTCTGCACAGTGCGCAGAGATGGACTTGTCATCCGCCGGCTCAGCGAGGATCAACGGAGCGATCCCCGCTGAGCAAGTGGATGTCTAAAAATGGATCCACCCATGTGAAAGGACCACTACAGTGTGCTGAAACATGCCTGTGTGCATGATAGCCCTAGCCCTCTATATCCTTGTATTTCTCCTTCCTTTCAAAGTGTCACTTTTCTTTTAATACTACAGGTATGATGAACAAAATGTGATGTCACCAATTCCTGTTCAAACAATGGATTGCAATCCTTGACAAGCGTTTAACATTACAAAAAAAAAAAAAAAAGTCTTTCTCTGGAGACGACGCAGTACAGCATTTCGCTGACAAATTTACACATTTTGACATTTCTCCCAACTCAAAAAAAAAAAAAAACCCTTCAATTTAATTGTATTAGATTAAAACTGTAACGTCTATATTACAGCAAGAATGACAGGCTCCCTTTTCTTCCAAATTCCCACAATTGGTACATAAAAGTGAACATGCAATGTCTTAACACCAAGGGGGCGAAAGGACAGACGGACAGTTGATTCCGGAGTCCAAACTAAGGACATGGGAAGGAACCACACTTCTTGAAGGGGGTGGGGGTAGTCAGTTCAGATTTTGCTTCCCAGATAAGACAAGACAGCAGCTGTAAGTAAACAAAAGAATTCCCTAGCAAGTAATAAATTGTACCCCCTATCCCTGCAGAAACGAGAGGGGCATGATTCCTTCAATGAAGCACAGTGCTAATAAAACCTCCTCCACCCTCTCTTGCCCCAACGGTTGCAATACTAATTCACAGCAATGCCCGGGTAAGGGGGCACCCAACAGAACAGTCCGCATACAACACCTGTGCAGGCTCAATCCTTGATGCACGATCTGGTTTCCTTGATAACATAAGCCACGCCCACCACTATCCTTAAACTTTTTTTTTTTTTTGGACAATGCTTTTTTAGTATTTCTTTAAAAAAAAAAAAAAATGTACAAGTCCATTTTCAAGAAAGCAAAGAGTCTTGCTTTGTGTTATGGTACAAATGGGAGGGGGATAAACATGGGAAAAAACATGGAGCAGAGGAAGGCAATGATGAGGATTGGACCGGTGCAAATGTCTGGTAATGGGTTCAGCAGAAAAAGGGAGGGGCACAGACACCTCTGCATCATTTGGTATTCCTGTTGCTGTCAGTTTTGGAGAGAGGACAGGGGAGGTGGGAGAAGAGGGCGGGGCAGGAGCAGCCAAGGTTGCAGGGAAGGAGTGAGCAGGTTTTAGCTCCCATAATGCATTGTGTTGGTGTTGATAGACATGGGAGAAGCCATAGAAATGGCTGGACCACCCATAGTGAACTGGTTGTTGACTGGGTAGTGGCTGGTAACATTGGAACCAGCTTGTCCTGAGCCCGATCCTAGAAGAGAAAAGAGACGAGAAGTTTTTTTACCATGACTTTGGAAGGGTTCAATGGCACAGCAGTGCCTAGATCTTACAATAAATGCATGCTGCAGAGCCTTACCTTGGACGATGCCTGTACTCATGATGGATCCCATCCTGGAGTGGGTGTGATTAACAATTCCTGTGTTAGCTGCAAGGAAACGGGGGAGGAGGTGGGAGTGGAAACGGGTGAAGTTAAAGGAAACATTGCCTACACACAATTCTTGGTAGTCTAGTAAAAATGAGGGGCATTAGTAAAAAGGGACAGTTATACAAATGGTGGTGTTGCACACAACAGCCAAAAATGTACTTGCTATGTCTATACTGCAGCTGGGAAAACTAACCTTGTTGGACAGCTTGTCATGCAAAGTCTCAATCATTACTAAACAACTTAGGCATGCTCTATGGCAGTGATGGTGAACCTTGGCACCCCAGATGTCTTGGCATGATGCTCATGCACTCTGCAGTGTAGTTGAGCATCATATGAAATGTAGTTCCAAAACATCTGGGGTGCCAAGGTTCGCCATCACTGCTCTATAGAAACTTTTAAATGCTTTTCCTAAAACCCCTCATTAACTTGAATGGACGGCTTCTGAAATCTAAGGCATGAGCTTCCCATCATCAAATCATCTACATTGCCTCCTATAGCTAGTTCTAGTCAGGCCCACTTATACTGCACATTTTCCACAAAAGTGTAGAGAACTAGAATATATATATATATATAAAGATTTTCAACTCATGGCATGTAAGAAAAGGGGGCATTCATGGGGGTGGAGTGTGTAGCTAGCGACTACCTGGCTTGTTCTAAATCATTGTGTACTGTAGATATCTCAGCCAGGGCTCCTCAGGTACCCCTACAAGACACACTTTGAAGAACTTCAGTAGTAAAACCATCTGGAGATATTACTGATTCAAAAAGTTTCGACAATTATTATTGTACATAGAAGTGTCTGTATATGCCTGTGAAACATTGCTGGTGTATCCAGAGTAAGCACAAAGAAACCAGCAGGCCGCTTAATCAGAGTTTCGAACCACAAGACCTGTTACAGGTACCAGAGGAGTCATTTAAATGCAAGGGAAGTCCGTAAAAACTCATATCTGAGGATATGGGTGGACACTGACTGATTACCCACTGAATTTTCATATCTCCAGACAACGGTTTTCTTTAACCACTTCCTTCCTGATGTATTGTCAAATGACGTTTGCAGATGGGATCTCCCATCCTGGGCGGGCGTCTCATGACGTTCTGTTTCCCGCGTCTCTAAGGAGCAGGTGCACGTGCCCGGCGGCTGCAATGTCCGCCAGGCACCCGCGATTGCTCCTGACAGAGCAGGAACGTGAATTAATGCTCCGTCAGGGGAGAGGAGACAGATCATGTGTTCCTAGTCAATGGTTTAAAAAAAAGTGTCCGATCTGTCTGCCGCAATGTAACAGATCGCCGCCACTACTAGTTAAACATTTTTTTTGCGCAAACAAATCAATATACGTTTACCAGTTTTTTAGCGAAAATAGGTTTTCTTTATAATCGGCCTAAACTGTGGATTTTTTTTTAATTGGAATATTATAGCAAAAAAAATTAGACTGTCAAAACGGGACCAGCAGCTGTGTTCATGCAGTCACAGAATCCTGTATGCAGATGCATAAAACCTCTGCATTCTGTGTGGGTGTACACTGACAACCATGTGAACAACAGCTTACTTTAAAAAGGTTCAGCTAAGCAACCCGCCAGAGAAATGAAACAGTGGGGTTTATTTACTAAAGGCAAATACACTTTGCACTACAAGGGCAGTCGCTGAAGATCTGAGGGGGACATGCGAGGAAAATAAAACGGCAATTTCTACATGATTGGATGATAGAAAATCAGAAGAGCTTCCCTTCATTTCAGATCTACAGCAACTGCACTTGTAGTACAGAGTGGATTTGCCTTTAGTAAAATCAACCGCAATGTCCTCAACATCTCCTATTGGAATAAGAAAAAAAACTAAAAAAAAAAAACACACAACACATTGGACCTCATGTATAAAGTCTGTTAAACGTTTAACCACTTCATTACTGGGCACTTAAACCCCCTTCATGCCCAGACCAATTTTCAGCTTTCATCGCCGACGCATTTTGAATGACAATTGCGAGGTCATACAACACTGTACCCAAATGAAATTTTTATCATTTTTCCCACTAATAGAGCTTTCTTTTGGTGGTATTTGATAATTACCGCGATTTTTTTTTTTGTTTATAGTGCAAAAAAATAATAAATTTGAAAAAAAAAAAAAAAAAAAAAACACAATATTTTTTGCTTTGTTATAATATTCCAATAAAAAAAAATTGCAATAAGCGTATATTGATTGGTTTGCGCAAAAGTTATAGCGCCTACAAAATAGGGGATAGATTTATGATTTTTTACTAGTAATGGTGGCAATCTGCGATTTTTTTTGTCAGGCCTGCGATATTGTGGCGGACATATCGGACACTTGACACACTTTTGGGACCATTCACATTTATACAGCGATCAGTGCTATAAAAATGCACAAATTACTGTATAAATGTGACTGGCAGGGAAGGGGTTAACACTAGGGGGTGAGGAAGGGGTTAAATGTATTCCCTGGGTGTGTTCTAACTGTGTGGGGGGAGGGGACTGACTGGGGGAGGTGACCGATGCCGTGTCCTTCTGTTCAAGGGACACAGATCGGTCTCCTCTCTCCCTGACAGGACATGGCGCTCTGTGTTTACACACAGAGTTCCACGTCCCTGCTGTCACCGCCGATCGTGTGTACGCCGCGGACATCGCGGCCGCCAGGCACACGCATCGGCAAGTTAGCGATGCGCCGACAGTGTTTATCCGCTGCGCGCCCCCCAGCGCCGCGCGCAGGTAATGCACATAAAAGAACGTCCACTCGGCACTTGAGTTCCGCGCTGTGGAAGTCTTTCGTCTCTATAGCGCGGGTCTCAAGTGGTTAAGTAATGGTGTTTTGAAGACCGCCTTGAACTTTTTCCCCTTAATGTGTACCTAGAGATAAGCTTATAAATCTTACCTGTAGGTACAGCGAATATCTCCTAAACATATTCCATTTCAGAGATATTCTCATCAGCCTCTGCCAATTACGTCCCTGTGCACAGTGCGCTCTGCATTCAGGGCCCACCAAGTATGCCACCAATGCACAGAGCACTGTGCTGCCATCACAGCCACGCATGCACGGAAGTGAAATTGTGGCAAAGCGAAATTCAAGAGACTAGAGAGGGCAAACGTAGAAAGAAGACCAAGTGAAGAAAAAAGCATCAACAGCGGTGACAGAGGCAAGTCTATCGTAATGTGCCAACACATAGCATGAACCACTTCATCTCTGGATTTACCCCCTTTCATAACCAGGCTGTGTTTTGCTATACGGCACAGGGTTAGGTTAACTGAATTGCACGGTCGTGCGACACTGTACCCAATAAAATGTATGTAATTTTTTTTGCACAAATAGCGCTTTCTTTTAGCGGTATCTGATCACCTCTGCGGTTAATTTTGCACTAAAAAAAATTTGTTTGAACCGGCACGCAATATTTTTTTACTCTGCTATAAGACACATCCAATTAAAAAAAGAAAAAAAAAAAATGAATAAGTCTTCATTACTTTAGGCCAATCTGTATTCTGCTACATATTTTTTTGTTGAAAAAAGATCCCAATAAGTGTATATTGATTAGGCTGCGCAAAAATTATAGCATCTACAAACTTTGGGATTTATGGAATAATAATGTGTTACTGTACTAATGGCACTGGCTGGGAAGGGGTTATTAGGGGCAAGGTGATTTTTTACTAGGGAAAGGCGTGAATTCATCTCCACGCTTTGCAGGCGCACAGGATTTATGCCTTCCTTTCTAACAGAACGACGATCTGCCTTGTTTACATAGGCAGACCATCGTTCTGCATGTGTACCGAACGATTGGCGGGTGTCAGCAGACAGTCTGCTTTACCCGCTGTGCATAAATCACAACGGGCGCAAGCTGGCAAAGCGCATTTACACCAACTACCCGGAAGTGCAGGATCACGTGCACGTGTGTGTATTTTTTAAACCAAATTTACTACCGCTCTAAGCCTTGTGCAGGACTGGCTGTAACCCTTGGGCCACAGGATACACAAAAAAGGCTATGGCCCAAAAGCACTTGACCAAAGAGGAAATAAAGTACAAAAACAAGCTATTTTGCCATTTTGAATACAGTGAAGAAGAGTTAGAACCTCTGCCAGGTTTCCGTTTCATTTGGTCCCCAAACATTTTTTCCTGTCAGATGTTAAATTGTCTATGTGCCTATAGAGCAGTGGTGGAGAACCTCGGCACCCGATGTTTCAGAACTCCATTTCACATAATGCTCAAGTACATTGCATGGGAAACGTGGTTCCAAAATATCTGGGGTGCCAATGTTCACCATCAACGCTATAGAGGATTCTCTACTTTCTCTTATGACACTTGTCACCTAGACAGGAAATGAGGAAAAATCTCCCCTATTTGGATGCCAAAAAAACAGTAAAATCCTGAAAAGGTTCCAATCTTCTCCAACTTTACAATTGCCAATTTGAACAGTTCTCCCAGACACTTTGATGAATAAGGCTCAATGCTGACGTTAGAGAACATCCCAATACTTCCCCTACAAATATTCCTGAAACTAAACCAGCATACAAGACTATACTACTCTACATGCTTGAAGTTGGAAAGGTCATTGGTATTAGTACACTATAAAATAGGTTTTATCCCCTATTGGTTAATCAATGAGTCAGGGATTAGTTGATTCTTTTAATGGTTAAGGAATGCCTAGTGGCAAGTCTTATTAAGTGTTAGGTTGCCATAATTACTGGTCTGTAACCCATCATTTCCCTTTCTAAAGCTTGCTGGCCATACACAGCTAGATTTTCAACCGATGTCTGCCAAATTGGTGAAATTCACTCTGGGTGGCCTTGTTGGTGCCACTCCGTTTGATAAAGCTGGGTGGAAATGTTTTGGTTGAAGAGTGTCTGCATCCTATCAGATTCAGTCACCGATGTGGGTATTCATGTAACGGTAGCTGTGGCTGCTTGAATACAAAAGCCAGCAGTGCAGATTTCTTCAACAATGTGTACCATGGATGGAGGAATCCATTGGTTTTCTCTTGCTCTGCCTGCATATCATAGCGCAAGACTAGCTTATAAATCCAGCTAAATCCCTTCCTGCACACTAAGGATGCGTTCACGCTTGAGCGTCATCAGCTCATAAAAACGCCTGAAAAATGCCCAACAAGGAAAATCCCCATTCATTTCAATGGCACCTGCTCACATCTGAGCGTTCTGTCACCTGAAGCAAAACGCCTGAAAAACACCCCAAGCTCAAAACAAAAAAACATGAGCTTCTTTGGGGCAGATCACAGGCCTTCTGCCTTTTAGATTGGAGACCTGAACAAAAATCTCAAAAAAAAAAAAAAAAAAAAAAAAAATGTAAAATTGCGGCAAAAATCACAAGACTTTGAAACGCTCACGTGTGAATGCAGCCTAAGTGACAAGAATATATAGAAGGGTGGGGGGGATTGGGGCTGACTGACAAGAAATCAGTTGCCTACAGCAGGAGAATCAAAACTTCTGAACGCTCAGTTCACAGATGTCCTGCTGCGGTTTCAGTGAGATATACAAAAAAAAATATTGAAAGTTAGTCTGTCATCATTTTTGGGAATTTTCACTAGTGCAGTACAGTGTCATCATACAATTGGCGTGGCGATGACCAGGGAAACTGACCGACAGTACAAAAAAAAAAAAAAAATTACTTTTTTTTTTTTTTTTAAACACGTTGTTACCAGAGCAATATAATGTTACCATAGTTACACTGTTCTGCCCTTGGGAAGTAATTAGGATTTTAATTATATCAATTTACTACCGCTTTTCAACCTGATACACCTGGAAATAATGGCAGCAATAAAGCCAGCCATAGACAGTGATTTTCTTTCCTGCAACTACGGGTTGCCAAAAAAAAAAGTCACCAGATCACTGCTCCCCCATCAACACAGTCTATTGATGGGGGAAAATCTCTCCCGTAGAGCCATTGTGTTCTCCCGAGCATTACTACTGGCGGCTATAATATGCGCTAGCAATAATTGTATGCAAAATCCGACAGGCTGATTGTACCAAAGTTGATCGATCAACTTTGGTACATTCAGCATGCGCATACATGGTCCAAATCTTGGCCCGTTCCTCCTGAACTGGCAGATATCAAACTGTGGCGGGCTTAACCAACTCCCCAGCGAGCGATCATTTCTGAAGATTATAGGTTTGGAAGGACAATGCTTTGACCTGTAGATATTGTTTAATGGATCGGGCCGAGATGCAGCCTTTTGGTGACAAGGTTACAGGTGTAATCTGTTCAGGGTACCTGGAGAGTACAAATTTATTTTTTCCCCCTTCCCTTGCTTTGGACACTTTGTGGGGAACAGTCTCCTTGCACTCAACCATCAAGGTTACAGACCTGACAATTTATTGATATGGTTAAATGTTTAGTGCCTTCTGTGGTGGGTTTTAGTGACATACAAGGAGGAGAAGTGTGACAAGTAGCAGTTTGTGACCAGGCTAATGCACAGCAATTTAAATCAAGATCCACTTATCACATTATGAAAAAAAGTTTACATTGAGAGCCGTTAATGGATTAGTTATACAAATGGAGATGCAGTGACAGAATTATCAGGTTAGTCTCTTATGAAAGGCAATTTAGTGACATGTTGAATTGATTCAAATATAGGGGTTAATGTACTGCCTCTAGAACTAAACCTTATGCCCATCCCCTCTTCTACAAGCAGGTTAGCTTTACGATACACGGCTGGCCGACAAGCCTAAAGCAGTGTAAGGGCTGGGAGAGAATGAAAGGGAAGAAGCATTTATGAGAGAATGGAGATTATGGTATTACTGGAGGTTCCGTATGTCAGGTCTTGGGGTCCCGGATGCAGAGACGCAGAACACGAGGCTGCAGACTGCTCACCTAGAGGGATGAGGTTACTGTGGCTGATGCCTGAGCTTCCAGCTATAACACTGCTGAGATCGTACGCCGTGGGCATACCTGGCAAGCAAGACACAAACTGTAAGCACACACACACACACACATACACACTACTGCTCAAAGTAGATTAATGCACAAATCACATGACTGAATGAGTAAAAACAGACCCCTTGTGAAGCCTCCTATTAGGCAGGAGGTTTCATTTAAAAAGTATAAAAACCGGTCTAATACAGACCAGTCGCTGCTGCTCTTTATCTTTGTGTGGGGAGGGTAATATAAGTATGCATATTCCATACCCGGCCAATCACTGTGGAAACAGAAGCAGCCATCGCAACTGTAGAGATCCTCGTGGTTTTTGGGGTCTTGTGCCAAGCGGCTGCCCTGCTGTATAGTAAACAAAGCGGGTCGGTTGCTTGACACTGGTGCCAGTCTGAGAACGCCTTGCATTTTTCCTGAATACAAGGTGGTCACCGATTGAATCAGATGGAGATTGTGCATTTTCGCATTGTCTCTCCACCTTGTCCAATGTGGTAATGCACGATCAGCAAATGCTTTGCATTCATTAGGAAAAAATACAAGGTGTTCTCTGAATGGCACCCGTGCAGAGCAGATGACCCCCTGTGTTCACCATGCAGCTCGACACAGCCACTAGTGCCGGATACTACTATAGTAACTTTCCACTTCCACAGGGATCAGCTAGGTGTGAAATAGGTCAATGCACCTACTTACCAGCACACCATGGATCTTCAATTGCTGTCCAAAATCTTTTATTGAGGAGAGATCACATCACAGTGCAATGTTTCCGAGCCACGCAGGACCCCTTCGTCAAACGCATGCCCAACAAAGGGGTCCAGAGCGGCTCCAAAACGTTGGACTTGTTCTATTGTGATCTCTCCGCAATAAAAGCTTTGGATGGCAATTAATGATCCATGGTGTGCTGGCGAGAAGGTGCATCGATCTGTGATATATCCAGTGTCCAGCTCGCTACAGCACAGCCTAGTAATCCTGGAATGTGCGCAACGGGAATACAGACAAGTTGTGGAATATGCACACTTACATTGGTACAAGTTGGACTTTAAACCAGGGAGGAGGTCTGGCAAACGCATCAAGTTAAACGTTTTGCCTTAAAAACCACTGGAACCAGCATATACTAAAGCTTCTATATTTGGTCTGCAAATCTAGGCTTTGATGACTTCTTGTCTAGAAGTTAAAGCAGAACTCCATTAAAAAAAAAAAAAAAAATCCTCCCAGGCGATGGGGCTGTGCCCGCACTGCATGGGTTAACTGCTCGTTTTGTCTAAGGGTGCACCGAAAGGCTACACTTACTCCATCGTTTGGAAAACCACTCTACCCCAGAAGCAGACTGTTCCTACCATCCAGAGAAGGATTATGGGCTTGACGACGTCAGGAACAGTCCATTCACAGGACCACAGGAGGGAAAATGTCTTGTGCTTGGAGGATCCATGGATTAGGCAAGTATATCCTCACTCTGCAATTCTCTAAACAAAAACGAGCAGTTATCCTATGCAGTGCGGGCACAACTCCACTGCATTGGAAATAAACATTATGCCTTGAGTTCTTGAAGGCTTTAACTACAGCTAGTATCATATAAAAACACCCAAAACATCCCCTTTATAGATCATTCATGCAGATCAAAAGCAAGCAGCTTATTGGTTACCAGGGGCCTGAAACCCACTTCTCCCCACCCCAATAATGCATGAGGTCCAGTTTTGTCCTGACTCCCCCCTCACTCACCTCCCATGCCCATCCCTGTGTTCATGGTGTACGCCCCTGCTGTGTTCCACATGTTCTCAGAGGGAGAGGAGTAGTGTGAACCAGGAGGAGGGGACGGCGTTGTGCCAGTGTACCTGGAAGACAGACATGATGATCAGCCACTTGGCATAACTGACATAAATGTTAACACAAATATCTGCTTCTGCAGTGTCCTGAGGGAACCTAAGAAAAACGGAGACCATGTGTGCTTTATTCAAAGAATGCAAATTAAAAAGTATAAATAAAGCTGTATTCCCATTAGTTATTTTTCCTAGATTTGCTCTTTCAGTCTGTGCATTTAACCTCTATCACACCACCATAGAAAGTGAAAAAAAGAAAAGCCTCAGTGTCCAACAGTGCAGCCTCATCAGTGTGCAGCCTCAGTGTCCAACAGTGCAGCCTCATCAGTGTGCAGCCTCAGTGTCCAACAGTGCAGCCTCATCAGTGTGCAGCCTCATCAGTGTGCAGCCTCAGTGTCCAACAGTGCAGCCTCATCAGTGTGCAGCCTCATCAGTGTCCAACAGTGCAGCCTCATCACCAGTGAAGAAAAATTAACCATTTGTAAAATTTTATAACAAATTAAGAAAGTTGTTTTCCTGGTCTTTTTTTGTTTAACAAAAAAAAAAAAAACCCAGTAGTGAAAAAGAAAGCAGTCTCAAAAAATAGATTTAATTTGGGTACAGTGCCGCATTACCGCGCAAATGTCCTTCAAAGTGTGACAGCGCTGAAAGCTGAAAGTTGGCCTGGACAGGAAGGGGGTAAAAGTGCCCTGTATTGAAGTGGTTAAAAACTGGATTTTTTTTTTAGCTGGCTCCTAGATTCAAAGCAAAATTTGTTAAGCCCTGCTATAACCCAATTTATATAAATCTGCCACCTCCTTCCATGGCCACTGTCATAGTCAGCACTTCTGATACCACTACAAGCTTCTTTTAAACACGTTACTCAATACACTAACAAGTTTGATCATGGAGATACACACCTAAAGAACGGGTTCTTCAGATCCAGCAGATTACTAGATTTGGATCCAGTTTGATCCACCTGAGCAACAATACTGATATCATAACTTTGCCTGTAAGAGAGCATGGAAACAATGAGATGCAACAAGCAGAAATAGAAGACGGCACTACAATCATTCAGCAGGTCCGGGACCGCTGCACTTTCTCCCACCTTTTGTTAGCAATGAGCACGACTGTCCCAGATAATGTGTCTCCAGCTTTGGTGAAGAGGGGGGACTGTAGGAGGCAGCGGACCTGGTACCAATGAGTGAGGGGTTCTGTGGGTGCCGTAGAAAGCCACACAGTCATTCTGGAAAAAAAAAAAAAACTTAAGCCACAAAGAAAACCCTGCACAATATAAATTGGCGATTCATAATTCTTCCATTGTCATGATTTTCCAACTACTACGTGGCAGGAGAAAATATCCGATTGGATCAGATTGTTTTGGCAAGCCCATACAAAATACATAGTAAGAAGGCTGGCCTTACACTAAGAAAATGTATTTCCTACAACCATGGGTTGGTTGTAGGAAAGAAAAAAAAACAAAAAAAAAACTGATTGATTCCCCCATTAAAGCATGCCATGTACTGCAGATGGGCAGCCGTTGTAGGCAAAGGGACATAGCGATATATCGCTGTCTACTTCTGGGTTTAGGAGTCGCCACAGATGCAGGACTTTGGAGCGTGCCCGCATGGGTGTCCACCTAAGGAAAGCCTTCTCAAACGTAGGATCTCGATGCGGGGAGGAGCCACCAGTGCCCCCAGAGGAGGACTGGGGCACTCGCTGCAAAGTGGAGGCAAGTATGATGGTTTAACCACCCCTTCTGCTATAAACTTCCTGCTGCTATAAACTAAACATAAAATACAGGAAGTGTTGGACCCCTGTTAAAGTTCACTAAGTTGGGCAAAGACAAACACCTTTTTGCTTGTTAGTGACCTGTATTCAGTCTTTGCTCTTTTAATTGTGCATTTTTAGTAAGTAACAAGGTCAACCAGATATACAGTATTAGCCCTAGTTCACACAGCAGCCACTTGTCATGCCACTGGAGTCTAATGAACGGCAATGGAACCGTTATAAATCGGTGCAACTCAAGTCGCTTAGACTTGGAAAAAGATTCCTGCACTACTTTTGGTGTGACTGCAATAGGGCATGCATAGACTTCTGCTAAAGAAGTCATAAGCAAGCCACCATGAAATCACGCAGGGATGTCGGATTAGAAGCTGCGGCAGTGTGAACCCAGGCTTAAGGAGCAATAACGTCCCATCAAATACCCTTTGAACAAATTTGTAATATCTCCAACTTACATGGAACCGATGAAAGCCACATCAAACCAGAAGGCCAGGCCATGGACCAAACCAGAATGGAGCATGTGGAAGGAGAAGGGGATTTCTATTCTGTTGGAGAAAGAATAGGTATAATGAAGTAGTACATGGGTGCAGACAATATATACACACACAGTGCGATTAATGTCCCCAAGGTAAACCTGAAATGAAGGGGATATAGGGACAAGTTGACTGGCAAACGGCTAGCAGATGTCCCTACAGTGCATACTTGCTCTGGGTAAGCGAGTGAGGCTAAATGAAGAGGGTTGGATATGACAACTAGGCTACTAGTATTTTCTGATGAAAATGTCAAAGTCAGTATCTATGCTTTTTTGAACATTTTAGCGGGCAAGTGTGTGAAGTAACTCACAGATACCAATCAGTAATCCTGCAGCAGCTAAACAAAGGGAAGCCAATTTCTAATTGGCTGTTATTGCTCTCCTTTGCCGACATGTAGTACCTGTGCAAATCAGTCTCTTTGGCATCCAGGAAATTCACTGTATATTTCACAGATTTGGCCATCAGTATTCTAATGTCAAAGGTATCCTAAAAAGATAATAAAAAAAATATTGATTAAGACTGATAGGAGGAAATCAGGACAGCAGCATCTAATAGCAGCCCACATACCACAACTGGTTGCTTAAAATATTCATCCACAGCTGCTCCTCGAAGTGCTGAAAGGTCCACACCATGGAAAGAGGGCTGGTACCTAAAAAAAGGAGAATAGAACTCTTAGCAAAATTTGCAGATGGGAAACATTTATAGTGCCAACATCTAACAGGGATCCTCAAACGACCCTCCAGCTGTTGTAGAACTACACATCCCATTAAGCATTGTAACACTGATATTCACAGACATGACTAGGCATGATGGGAATTGTAGTTCCTGAACTGGAGGGCCGTAGTTTGAAGACCCGTGTTCTAGAACATTCTGTATGCCGATCAAATCCACCCACAAAATGGAGCTTAAAGTGCAATTCTATCCCAAACACAAAAATCCCTGCATCTACAGACATCCACGATCTAATTCTAACCCATCTAGCCCTGTTAATAAGAAATCTGTATACATACCTTTTTGAAGCCGATCCAGTCTCCAGCAGTGGAAGCTCTGCAGAGGACACCCAACAACGGCTGTGAAATGAATAAGGAGCAACGTCCCCCATAGACTTGCTATGGGGCTTCCGTTGTCAGCCGTGTCCTCTACACCCGCCTCCACAGCCAAACGGCAGCCGCCGACTCAGCGTAGGACACGGATGGGTCGGCTTCAGACAAGGCATGGTTACAGATTTCTTTACAGGGCTAGAAAAGTTAGTGTTAGATCATGGAAGTCTGTAGATGTAGGGATTTTAGTGTTAGGGTGGACTTCTACTGTAAAAATTCTATGGTCATCTCAAACAAAGGATTTAAAGCTGGGGTTCCCCCCCTAAAACAACTTTGTGTCATCCCATCCAGCATACTGGCGTCAGCGCCAGTATGCTGTTTTTTTTTTTTAATCTCTGTACTTACTGTGTAATTGATCATTTTATTTTGCCCCTACCGCGGGGAATGGCGCAGCTATGGAGCATCACGGCTTCCGAAAATAGCCGACTAGCACTCGGGTCTTCCCGGCGCTATACGGCGCCTGCGCACAGACCTAGGAGCTGACTGCGCAGGCGCCGTATATATCAGAGTCCTATTTCGGAGGGCGTGAAGCGCCATAGCCATTGGACTCGGATATATACGGCGCCTGCACAGTCAGCTCCTAGGTCTGTGCGCAGGCGCCGTATAGCGCCGGGAAGACCCGAGTGCTAGTCGACTATTTTCGGAAGCCGTGACGCTCCATAGCCGCGCCATTCCCCGCGGTAGGGACAAAATAAAATGAATAGTAAGTACAGAGATAAAAAAAAAAACAGCATACTGGCGCTGATGCCAGTATGCTGGATGGGATGACACAGTTTTAAGGGTGAACCCCCTATTTAACTTTGTCAATTGTAGTTTTCTAGGCAGTGTGGCACGAATTGCAGGCATATAATCTTCAATAGGCACACATCTGATTCGCAGCTGTGTTCTGTTCTTAACAGGAATTCTCTCCCCCTCTCCCTGGTCAGCTGATCTGCAGCTACAGCAGAGGATTTGCTGAATGTATAAAATGTTTATCTTCGCAGGGCAACCGGAGCTGGCATTCGCACCAGACTAGTGTGAATCAAGCCTTAATAAAAACACATGTGACATGTCCCAGAAGACTGTCGGGAGGAAGGAGTACATCCATTTAGATCACCTAGGCGATCAGGGCAGAAGTGGGCACCTGTCAAAACGTTAAAGTGGTTATTAAGCCACTAAAATCTATTCATCCCATCCCCTCTGTTATGCAATAATATGTGTCCCAATGTCTGATCTATATAAAAAACAAAGCCGATTTTTACCTTCTACCAGAGCGTCGTCTGGCACTCATGTGGCTCCTCGGCTCTCTCCTCTCCCCAGCTGACAGCTATAGCGGGAGGGGCCGAGAGAAAACTCCCGCTAATGTCAGTTGGGGAGGAGAGAGTGAGTGCCCGGAGAGGGGGTGGCATGAATAAAGTTTTTAAAGCAGCATGAGGGGAGGGATGGGCAGTGCCTTGAGCTAACGGGGGGGGGGGGGGGGGGCACGAGAGGCCAAGGGGACGTAAACTGACCACGGTGTCAGGGCTCAGCAGCCGTGATAAACCGTTTTCTGTTTAAGGGGGAGGGCAGAACAGGACAGGATTAGCCAGGTAATTTTAGGTTATACAAGGGGCACCGTACTGTTATTCATGCTTTAAGGGAACAGGATCTATATTTTTTTTATTTTTAGGGAAACAATTTAATGCTTATTCAGAACATACAAGTACTTTAGTGTGCATTTGTGCATGGTATCACTTAGGTTATTATACAGGAACTATAAACAAAATAAAAAAAAAAGTGCACCGTGGGGGGTTAAGTAAAGTTCTGCTTTCAAGCAACACTTCAACATTCTTCTTAGGTCTGCAATTCTTAGACAACCTCTAAGAAACTCACCAGAAGTTGGCTTTTGTAAACTGTTCCATGTAAAGCTGCTCATCTGTGAACGGCGCTAGATGAACGTCTCCAATCGTTGGAAACATGTTACCTAGAAAAGACACACAAAAATGCAAAACTGGAAATAAAAAAAAGCTTGGCTTGACCAATCCTCAAAATGAAATGTAGCTGGGACAACAATTTACTATCACATTTACTAGTTGGAAGCGAATGCCCACATCAGCTGTTCTTTGTCACTTTTTCAGTAGCAAGACCTCTTGGCACCCAATTTCCTGGCTCCCACCACATGTTCTAGAATGTCTTATTGAACATTTGAAATAAAGTGTGGGGCTTTAATAACAGCGCATCAGACATCACAAATTAATTCTTTGTTCAAATGTGCAGCCATTTGTAATTTAAAATTAGTTGTAAAGGCTCAAGTTTTCATTCTATGCATGAAGGTAAAACACCCCAGCACCATACACCCCCCCCCCCACCCAATGCTAAGGGGAAGGCTCTGGTGTGCACAGAGCATTGGCCGTGACAACAGCAATAGCCATTGGTTCCGGTTACCATCAATCGCAGCCACTGAGCAGAAAATTGGGGGTAGGGCCAAGCCACAGTGCGTGAAATGACACATTGCTATGGGAGCTCCCGAGCATTTGCTGTTGGCTATGGGGACCCTCGGCAGGAGCCGATGGGGTACCCGAAAACAGCAGTATCGGGGCTGCTCTGTGCAAAACTATTACACAGAGCAGTCAAGTATAACACAAGAGACAAAAAAAAAAAAAAAAAGGCAGGGATTCACCTAGAGCTGAAACCTCAGTATTGGACAGCCTTTAAAGTGGCTGTAAACCCTTTACAACCAATTTATGTTGCAGGTAAGCCTATGATAAGGCACGTCTTGGGAGAAGTCCTCAGCACTGAAACGCATGTGTGCCGTTACCGTTTGCTCCTGCGTGGGAGTGACATCATCGCAGCTCCGGCTAATCACAGCCCTGGAGCCACAATACCCGGAAGTAACCCCCAGGATAGATTACACCGGAGGGGGGGGGGGGGGTACGAGGACCACTGCAGGGGGTTTGAGCTAAGCTAATGCATAACGCTATGCATACTAGCTCATTATGCCCCGTTGTCTTGCAGGTTTTTTTTTTTTAGAAGGGTTAACAACCACTTTAAGATTTAATGTTTTTATCTCATCTTCATTCTCCATTCTCCATTTGTGTGTCTCATTGTCAGACCCAAAGGCAGTTTAGTGTTTCTCAGCATGGTCACATCAATGTTCAGCAACTTTTATGTCTTACCGTTGGGTTTGAGGAACTTCTTTGCATGCAAGTAACTCTCCAGCATCCGCTCATTGAACAGCATGTATCCCATAGGCTCCGAAATGATAATATCCACCTGTTCAGGAAGAGTCACTTCCTCCACCTTTCCTGGGATCACCACAATTCGATCCATAAGATTGTTACTCTTCACCAATAGCTACAGAAGGGAGACAAAACATCAGCTCAATGTTAGTGGACCTCATAAAAGCAAAAGCATGCCGTACAGAAAAATAAAATAAAAAAGGTTTTTCAAACTTGTACCTTGCCAAAAACATCACATGCTAGTCTGACAATTTCATATGCTTTCAAGTGTAACTTTGCTTTTTTTTTTTTTTTTTTTTTGCTGAGTAGGTTTGATTTAGCTCCTTGTGGGGGGACATTCTCCTATCCCAGTGATGGCGAACCTTGGCACCCCAGAAGTTTTGAAACTACATTTCCCATGATCCTCATGCACTCTGTAGTATAGTGGAGCATTATGGGAAATGTAGTTCCAAAACATCTGGGGTGCCAAGGTTCGCCATCACTGTAATCCCTTAGCCGGGGCCACAAACTTAAAAGGCTACACAGGGTTTTTAGGATGGTGCCTCTGGCATCACACTAAAATGGATTTTCTGCACACATTTTGTAATTTAGGGTATGTAAAAAAATGTTACATTTAACCTGCTACCAGCTATGATTTTATACCAATTGACAAAAAAAAAAAAAAAAAAAAAAGCGGCAGAGCTTGTGCACATGCACACACAATCGCACAAAGCTTAGTAACACATTGCGTCCTGGTATAGCAATCCCAACACAAAGAATCTATTGTAATTTTTATTTATTTTTATATAAAAAAAATGGTTTGCAATTATGTAAGGGGGGGGGGGGTAAAATAAAGGAAAGGTTGGTGCATGGAGTTTAGTTCCACTTTAAATACTACAAAAAAGTGTTCTGTCAGATGCCCACTTAGGCCACACTAGGAATGGAGCATGTTACAGGAGAATGATGCAGGTGGGGAAGATCTCTCTCTTGCACCAAAATTGGTTGAACACACAATCCCCCATAATTTAAAATCTCCTTTAGGTTTAGGAAGAATGATGCCAGGTAAGGGCCTTCCTTACAATCTATTCAGTACAGAAACAATTTGATAGAAGGTTCCAATACAAAGCCGTTTATATAAAATCAGACTGTAGACATGCGTGGCCAGTTATAGGAAGAGCAGAGGTTTTATTCAAGGCTTGGCCTGTGCCATGACGACCACTCACCTCAGCATGCTGTGCCATGGTGCTCGCTTCAACAGCATAAACCTTGCGAGCTCCAGCCTGAACTGCAAAGAATGACAGGATCCCTGAGCCACAGCCAACATCTAAAACAACCTGAAGAGAGAAAAGACATTCAGAAAGTTTTCTGATCCCACCCCAGAGCATGTGCTATGATGTGCTCCGAAATTTACTTTATCTTTAAAGTCCGTATGGTTCTGTAGGATAGCTCGCTGGTAGGTGCCAGTCCTCACATAGTCCTGCATCATGTTCTGTTGCTGTGACAGGTAGCCATAAAACTGCAATGAAAAAATTATGATACACCGAGATGAAACAAATCTCCCTACATAAGTTTTACATGTACATCTGATGTCTTAATCTTTATATACTGTTAATATAATATGCACATTGTGTTAGAATTTTCACTTTCTCATTCTGCACCGTAAGAAGTCTTGGCTTACACTGGGAGAAAGCCGATTGGAGGAAAGGCACACACCCCCCCCCCCCCCCCTCCAGATAGGCAGAGACTTTCAGAGCTGTGCTGCAAGTAAAGCTATCTAAAGCACCAACACAAATTTCAGGCTGGTTTATCATGTGTCAGAAGTGATCAGACTGATAACAGAACAGAGCAGGAGAAAGCTATGCGACAGTGCTTTGAAGAGAGATAAGAAAACACTGCAAACATATGTGCCCAGCTCAAATTTCACAAATCAGGTTTACATCCACTTTAAAGCTGGATACAGTGCTGTATCATTTTTGGTAAAGGTATTCTGCTGCCATATCTTTAAACTTCTTTATTTAATGCTAGCTCTATAACAAACACACTGCAGTAGCAACATTACTGGTGATTGATTTTCAACCCCATTTGGCTTGAGTGATCAAGAGAGATAATTAGCTTTATGACCCTATTCCTTTGTCTGTAGCTGGTCTGGTATTGGCCATCTCCTCCCATATTCAGAGGTCTCAAATCAGACCCTATAATGACCAATTGAGAAATGCATGCCTGCTTACTCTCCCTATAAATTTAAAACAGCCTATGGGGGTGGCGCATACGCCATGATCTTTCCTGAGTAATGCACAGTTTCACAAAAGCAGGATAACAAACTGGATGAAGATACAATAACTCTGCTCTACTAAGACAGACAAGCAAACCAGCATTTGACATTGTATATGAAGTCGGATTCCCACTCTATCCACAAACATGCTACTTCTAACATCGGTGTCTTCTATCCTCAAATTATCTTTACTCGACCCCTCCTCTTGACCCTGCAGCATGCACATATCACCCTCACTTCCACCCTCTCCCTACTGCACCCATCATCTCCTGTATTTGCTGCACTGGGTCATTAGACACATGCGCTCATGCACATCCGACTCCTCTTGCCTTCCTTACCTTCCTGGTCCCAGGTGACATTTCTCCTAATCCTGGTCCGTCAAATATCCATCCTCCTCTAGCAACCACCGCAATCCACTCAGTTTAATTTCTATCCCCCCCCCCCCCCCCCCCGCGCTTCATCAAAAGCAGCCCACCAATCTCAAGCACCCTTTGGAATGCCCACTGCATCAAGCCAACATCTGTACACGACCTCTTCATCTCTCATGGCTTTAACATGCTTGCCAAAACCAGGCTTCAAAATTTTGACTCGGCTTCTCCTGCTGTCCTCTGCCATGGTGACCTCCATTAAACTTGCTCCCACAGACCCAATGGGCAGGAAGAAGGTGGCATTGGATTTCTTCTATCCCCACAAAGCACCTTCCAAGTGCTTCTTATTCCTCACCGGCTTTCAAGATGCACTGCATGCGTCCGTTGTCTCCCATTTCTCTGAGGATTGCAACAATTTATCAGCCTCCTGGACCAGTATCACACTTTTGATGACTTTGCAGCCTGGCTACCCTACTTCCTCTCCTCTGAAATACTCACTATCATTCTTGGGGGACTTCAATATTCCTGTCAATGTTAACCTCATCTTTTGACCTAACCCAATGGACACATACACTTCACTCACCCACATGGCAATACCCTTGACCTTGTATTCTCCTAACTCTGCGATCCTGGCAACCTCACCAACACCCCCTTTCCCCTCTCTGATCACAACCTCATCAGTTTTACTGTATCCTCGTCTCCAACCACCCATCCCTCCAAGCAGCAAACAATTACTTGTAGGAGCCTTTGCCACTTTAACCCTTCTCTATTCTGCTACTGACCACCTATATGACGATCTCTCTCCTGTCAACCTGTCTACAACAGTTCACTCATTACCAGGTGCACTTGCTGCTCTAACCACACACAGGATCATGCCCCAACCGTTACAACCCTGGCAAATTGACAACACTAGAAATCTCAAGAGACACTTTGAGGCAATCCCTGAAAACTGGTCTCTGCAGGGAGGCCTATCCTGCCTTCAGATAAAAACCAAATCTTCTACTTCCAGCATCAGTTCATCCCTCAGGGCTCATTTCCACTGGCGTTTTTACAGCCACTTTTCTGAGCGTTTTTTGCAGCTTAAAAACGCCTGTCCATGTTAGTCTATGGCCTCATGGCCACCATGACGTTTTTAAGCTGTAGATGGCCGAGACGTTTTTAAGCTGCAAAAAAAAAAACGCAGGACCAGTGCCTTCTGAAGCTCCAGCAATAGAGCTGTAAAAACGCCAGGCATTAAAAAACGCTAAAAACGCTGCTGCGGCGTTTGAGCTTTTTTTTCTAAAATAAACATGGACAGGCGTTTTTAAGCTGTAAAAAACGCTCAGAAAAGTGGCTGTAAAAACGCCAGTGGAAATGAAGCCTCACAGTTACTATCTTTTGTTTCGCCAGCCCCTCCCTATTATGTTGTAATCTCCCAGGAGCAGGGCCCTTCTAACACTCATATTGATTTGTATTGACTACCTTTATATTTTATAGCGCTGCAAAAACTGTTGGCACTATATAAATCCTGTATAATATCATTAATATAAGTGTCCGGTGTGTTTTTTTTAACTGACCTTAAATAAAATTAGAGCCTTTGCTTTCTAAGGAAAGCTGGACATATATATATATATATATATATAAAATGAGAACTTTATTAGGTTTTAGATAAATAGGAAAAACCTGTCGCATATTTACAGTCAAGAATCACAGATTATGAGATTTCCCCTCTCCTGAGGTACCCATGAAAGGCATTACTGGGACAGGAAGACATGGAAAATCAGACGACTAAAGCGAGAAAAAAAAAAAGCGTTTAACTTTTCCTGATTATCCAAAAATTTAACTAGAAAATTTTGGCTGAAATTACACAACTCCTATGGGGAAGGCTTCCTGATATCTATCCTTGCAGCATAGAGTTTAGTACCTGGAAGTACTGCACAGCTGATGATTCCTCTGTCCGCTCGCTGAACACACTTTTGTCTGAAGAGGACCTCCTGCAACCCTTGATTATATTGTAAAAGGAGCAGAAATCTGCAGAGGAAGAACAGGATATAGATGACACAAATATACACTCCAACACACCTCATGAATGCAATGACAACTGGAACAAATACGTTTTCACAGACAATGACTAAGGTCTTATTCACACTTTCATATTTAATATGTATTGGAAATATTTCACTGTTAAAATTCAGATCTTGGCACTTTTGAGTTGCCAATTTCTTGGCGTTTTTGCTACACTCATACCCAATTTTCAGCTTTTGTTTGTTTTCATTATGGAAAAAGCATTTGGAAGAAAAAGACGTGGCATTGCTTCTTTATGATTATAGCATTTGGTGGGTAGTGGACATCGTTCCCTGGGTAAGGTTAGACCCCAAAGGCATGGGGGCGAGGATGCTGGGCGGGGGTGGTGGTGAGGAAGTGTGGGTTGGCAAGTATAAATGTAAAGGGATAGGCTATGTACAGACATCTTATTGGGTGAAGTGACACCGGGGTTCATTTACTCAATCTGGCGTATGCAAAATCAGTCTCACTGTACTGGAAGGTACATTTTCCGGAGGTCAAGTGGATTTTAAAAGGGGTTGTAAAGGTAAATGTTTTTAAACCTACACATTAAGGTGGAAAAAAAAAAAACATTTAACAGCACCGCGCCCCCAGTTTTACTTACCTGACCGCTCAAAAGTCCTGCGCTCGTCCCCGTCATCTTCGGTTCCCAGCCTGGCCTTTGATTGGCTAGGCTGGACGGATTGATAGCAGCACAGCCATTGGCTGGCGCTGCTCTCAATCACATCCAATGACGCGGCGTGCCGGGGTCAAGCGATACAGTAGGCGGCTATGCCCGCCGCTGTATCATGGGAGTGCGCCCGCAAGAGCTTTCCACCAGCTTGCTCGCATGAAGGTGGATAGCTCTTGCGGAGGGAGAGCCATGACAGCCGCCGAGGGACCCCAGAAGACTTGGATCGGGGCGACTGTGTGCAAAACGAGCCACACAGTGGAAGTACAAACATGTTTGTTATTTAAAAGAAAATATATATTGATATATTTGGACACTTCTTTATATATATTTGGACATTTATTCATTTATTTTTGGTGTTAATTACACCATTTTTGCATTTTGTTTAGTGGAATTCACTTTTCACTGATGTAGCGCTGCTTTTATATTTACATGGTTATTTCTGTTTTTGTATTCATATATAATATTTTTCCACATATCTACCTTCACAGCAGCAGCTAGTACGCCAAGTTTTTCCCCCCATTAGCGCAGTGGGTGATAATTAAGCTGAGGGCCGTCTTTATAATTATCCAATTTTCTCATAAAAAAATATATATATTTCAACTTTTTCGCTTTAAGTAGTCAAGGGTAGTTAACATACATTAAAAGAAAGGAAACATACCTGCTGGTGTGGCAAACTGGACCAAGACACTGTTGCAGCCCAGAGTGACGATGAAGGACTGTTTGCCGACGCGGCTGCATTCTGTTTCTGAGTTTATGGTACATTTAAACACGCAGACGCTCTCTGGTCGAGGGAAAAAGAAAAGGAACAATATAAGGGAAAAAAAAAGGACGCCAAATTTTAAAATATCTCCCCTGGTAAAGCATATTGCTTTTTGATTTTAACGTTTAGGTTGTGGAAGGGGTAGAACCTCTGTCAAAGCTTCACCGAGATCTGGGCTCCCTTGGGTAGATTCCCATTGCATTCTGTCCAGATGTCTGTATTGCCTTTAGGGAGTAAAGGGGGAAATCTCTGGTGACACAGGCAACAACAAACACTTGGTGGCATGAGGAAAGACTAGAAACGTTGACAACTGTGTATAAGGATAAGCTCAGCCATGTTGGAAATAGGATTTGAACCCCATGTGTGCAGAACCTCAAGGAAGCCATCACCTGCTACCAGGGCTTTCCCCACCCTCAGTGCCACATATACAAAAAGAGCATCTACATGCACCGGTGGGGGGGGGGGGGGGGGAGAATGTCCTGGTCTCAGATGATTGGACCAATACAGTTTTCTGGTGGGCTTAGATCCTAGTCTGAACATGCACAAAGCTCACACTCCTCACTTAGGGCTCTTTCACACGGACGTGTCTGTGTACGGACTCCGCTTAGCGGATCGCGCCGTTGATCCCTGCTGAGCAGGCGGATGACAGGTCCATCTTTGCACACTGTGCAGGGACGGACCCGTCAGAGCTCCGCTCTCCTCTATGGGGGATCGGATGAAAACAGACCGCCTGTCCGTTTTCATTCGATCCAATAGACTAATGGAAAATTGGGTTCCCAGCCATCTGAACTTAGCAGATCAGTGGACATGTCATCGCTGACATCTGTGGCTCCATTGACCTGCACGGAGCGTCCATTCAGGTCCACCTAAAAAACTGACAGGTTCGCCTGTGTGAAAGGGGCCTTACCCTGGTGACAACCGTGTCTATAGGAGGGGGGGGGGGGGGATCTACCCAATGAGAACTTAAAGAGGAACTGTAGTCTGCTCACATAATTTGCAATAAAAACATATTTGCCATTCTAAAGCTTCCCTCCAACCACTTTGCATATTATTTTATATATACAGTGATTCTGTATTTGCTAAATATGCTGCAGAAATCTCCCTCCACTGAGTCTAGCTGAGAGAAAAAAGTTAACCGCTCAGAGGTTCCAAGGAGCTAAAGCTGAAAGGTGGTATCCAACCCCTGGGTCCAGGCACTGCAATAGTATGCAAAATTGTATGGATACCGAGTCTAGCTGCATCCATTTTAACTGTGGGCAGCTGAAGCTGCTGCCTGTTCACTTCCTGGATTAACACAGAGGCACACCAGCTCTCATTGTCCCTCTTATGACTCATCTCCTCGCCCTTCCTTGCAAACTTTCACAAGAGTGAGAAAGAGCCGTGCATGTCAACAGTCTAGGCTTTTTAGCAGACAAGAAACAGGAAGAGGGCTGTATAAAGGCATTTACTGGCAAAAAAAAAATATTTTACTATCCAAAGTTAAAAAAGGACAGACAAAAGATTTAACATCGATGGAAAGCTAAAAAAAAAAGAAAAAAAAAAAGACTGATGGTCCGCTTTAAAGTGTTACTAAACCCAGAACCTGCATTCACCATCCCTGGTCTACTACAGAACATGGAGATGCAATTATTTTATTTAATATAAACTGCTTAAAAGGGGTTGTAAAGGTAAAAGTTTACTTACATCCTGTGCATTAAGGTAAAAAAACATCCCCCATCCCCCCCCCCCCCCCCGAGTCCCCGTTTTACTTACCTTACCGTTCAAAACTCCCGGGCACGTCCACGTCATCCTCTTCGGTTCCCAGCCTGGCCGTTGATTGGCTATGCTGGGCGGATTGATAGCAGCGCAGCCATTGGCTGGCGCTGCTGCCAATCACAGCTGATGACGGGGGGCGGAGCCAAGTGATAGAGTCGGCCGCCGTTGTATCACGGGAGCGCGCTCACAAAAGCTTTCCACCGTGCGAGCGCCCTCACATGAAGGTAGAAAGCTTTTGCGAGGAGGAGCCCAGACAGCCGCCGAGGGACCCCAGAAGACAGCTTTCCGGGCCACTCTGTGCAAAACGAACTGCACAGTGGAGGTAAGTATAACATGTTTGTTATTTTAAAAACAAGTCCTGACTTTAGTGTCCCTTTAATACCTTTTCTCATCAGCAGTATGTGCAAGTCTTGTAACTTACATCAGTGTCTGGTTAAAGCTTGTATGAGGAGTGTTCATCCTGCTTTGTCTTATGAGGCTGCAGGATCCCTGACCTATCTGGACAGTGCCGATTGGGGATGCCGGCCGGGGAGGGGGGAGAGGAGCGGAGCCCCAGTCGGCGCGTCGCTGGAACGTGGAGAAGGCAAGTGTTTATAAAAAAGCCAGCAGCTACACTTTTTGTAGCTGCTGACTTTTAATAAACATTACATTTGGGTGGAACACCCCTTTAAGTGGTTAAACAGCAACAAAACGTAACAGCCCAAGAGCCATTTCTACCGCAGGTTTTTTCTCTAAACTTTTAGTGTTCTTTAACTTCACTTAACTATGCACAACAGTGTGTTGTGTCATGCTGCTGTGCACTGCATAAAAATGCAGTATGCCCACATTTTTCCTCAACACGTTAGTTTGGCGCATTCGAGGAACAGCCTCGGTTTTTGTTCTCGTGCTGAACCTGCATTGGTCAACTCAAATCAACACACCTGGTATTAGCGCAGCCCAACTCCTCCCCAATCTTTAGGAGGAAAAGAAAATAATGTTGGTCTGGAGGTACAATTTCACACTTGCAAAGTTGCACGACAAGTCGTTCCCCCATGATTTCAATTCGTGGCAACTGGAAAGTAGTCCCTGCACTACTTTGGTGTGACTGACGCGAGTTACACAGGCATTCCCTAAAAACACGGCTAAAAAAAAAAATCACAGCAAAGTTGCAGTAGTATGAAAGGGGCCTTAGGCCCTTTTCACATGATCAGGTCCATCGGTCAGTTATTCGATTTTTTTTTATAATTTTATACACTCACACTATGCATTGTACATTTTTTTGGTATATTATATTTTCGCAAGATGGGTACATCGATTGGTATGCACAAAAGTTATAGCGTCTAGGGATATATTTATGGCATTCCTTATTTTTTTTATTAGTAATGGCAGTGATCTGCGATGTTTAGTGGGAATGCAACATTGTGGTGGACAGATGGGACAATTTTTTGGGCCCATTGACATTTTACAGCAACAAACAGATTACTGTATAAATGTCATTGACAGAGAAAGGGTCAACACTAGGGGGGCAATCAAAGGGTTAAATGTTCTTTAGGAAGGTGCAACTGTCGGGGGGAAGGCAAGTATAGCTTACATGGCTAGATAGGTTAGGTTTAGAACGTGGCCAAGTGTAGGTTTAACATTATATAGGTTTTGGCTGAACTCACTTTACGAAGACCTCTCACACTGAACCCCACGCTAGTGGTAAAGCATCGCTCGTTTTAGCGGCACTTTAGTGGTGCTGTGCGGGTGGGAGTGCTTTTAACCTCAAAGAAAGGGTTAATAGCGCCACTGCGCTTGGCAGCACTGCCCATTGATTTCAATGGCAGGTGTGGTTTATACACCGCGCCAAAGATGTTGCTTGCGGGACTTTTCCCGTCCTGCAAGCACACCGCTCCAGTGTATAAGCAATCAGCCTTTCACAAGCACCATTTTTGACTGCAAAGCTATGGCTAATCCATATGTCCCACGAGGATGACAACACTGGCAATTCCCATGGAGATGCAACATCACCTGTCAGCATACAAAGCTCCAGGGCGATCCAACACACAAATCACAAAAGCCTCAGAGAACAGGAACTGCGCTGGACATTTGCAGTCTCATGTTTAAGTATAAAACTTACAGGGAAAAAAAAAAAAAGTATTTGGAAGACGAATTTAGGAAAATAGTCAAATCGTTTTTACTTGCGTTTGTTCGCAGTGTCTTGTCAATAAAAACAAAGATTTTTTTTTAAAGCGGAACGATCTGCAGATAATATTTTTCTTCATAAGGCCCCTTTCACACGGGGGCGGTTTGCAGGCGCTATTGCACTAAAAATAGCGCCTGCAAACCAACCCTGAACAGCTGATGCCGTTTCTCCAGTGTGAAAACCTGAGAGTGCACTAGTAGGACCACTCCAAAAGTCCTGCTAGCCGCATCTTTGGAGCGGTGCATTTACCACTCCTCCACCGCCCATTCCCATTGAAATCAATGGGAAACTGTGGCTATACCATCGGCAGAGGCACATTGCGGGCAGTATTAACCCTTTTTCGGTCGCTAGCAGGGGTTAAAACTGCACCGTTGCGGCCGAATACCGCACCTCCCACCCCAGTGTGAAAGGGGCCTTGCTTTACTCAGCCTGCGACAGTGGATCAAGCACCCGGGGGCTCTGCTATCTATGTGGTGTATGGGTAGTAGCACTGACTTTTCTGTACTATGAATTTAGGAAAATGTCTGAGGGGGAATATCCAAGCCTTAGCCAACCTCAGTAAGGTTACTACAACATTTTGAAGGAAAAAAAAAAAAAAAAAAGCTTAGGTTTCAATTATAAAATTTTGCAAATTAACGTGTTCTGCTACATTTGTATATTGTGTAGTGTATATTATTCCGTTTGAAAGTTAGAGTCTATAATGCATGGTGCACATTTGAAAATTGATCACGTAGCCACCCCAAAGTATTTAATAAGAGGCATGGTGAGTTTTTTAACATTTCACGCCCAAGGACGTCATATGACTTCCTGGACTTTCAGTTGGGGATTGCCGATTAAAATTCTTGATTGGTACTCACCTCTCTACGAGCTTCGGGCCTTCAGGGAGTTCCGTTGGAGATCCGGTGATGTCACGGACGTCACCGGACGGTCTGAAGGGCTCCTTTTGCTGTGCCTTCATATCTGCATGCCGGCAGGATCTTACTATCTGCCACACGCAAGGGCTGTATCACTTGCGGATTCTACAACCATCCACTGGGAGTTGTGATAGTTCCCTTTATGGGACATCTACATACCGACGGACTGATGTTAACCCCTCCTCATCTGGATTCAGCAGTGGTATCATTGTACAAATTTTTATACCAGTAACATACTTAGCTACATGTTTTTATGACTGCTTTTGCTACCGTTTGGTATTACTTGCACCATTTTTAGTTTATGTAGCTACACCAATTTTATCTCCAGTGCAATATTTATTTGGTTACCTACTTGAAGACTATAAAAGTTTTAATGCTATTCCCATCGAGCGCTGCCTTTGTGTGTTTTTTGTATCCTGCTATCCATTTTTCCAGTGGTTGGGAGCTGCACTGGGAATCAGCCTGCAAGGAGATCAGCTAAAAGTATTTGGATCTGTTTGTGCGTTATAATTAATCGAAATTAGTCGATTAATCGATTAAAAAAATAAACGATTAATCGAACACAAAATTTTGATCAGTAACAGCCCTAAAAAAAAAAAAACGCCCCTGTCCCCGGTAGCTCGCACTCAGAAGCGAACACACACACGTCCCGCCCACATATGTAAAACGCCATTCAAACCACACGTGAGGTATCGGCGCGTGTGCAAAATTTCTAGCACTAGACCTCCTCTAACTCATAACTGGTAACCTGCAAAATAAAATGTCGCCTATAAAGATTTTTTAAGTACTGAAAATTGGCGCCATTCCATGAGTGTGCACAATTTTAAAGCGTTACACAATGGGTATCCATTTACTCGATGTAACAGTCTTTTTTACATTATACAAAAAAAATTGGACCAACTTTACAGTTTTGTTATTTTTAAAGCGGATGGTTCACCAAAAACAAATATTAAAAGCCAGCAGCAACAAATACTGCAGCTGCTGACTTTTAATATTAGGACACTTACCTGTCCTGGAGTCCAGCGGCGTCCGCAGCAGAGGATGAGCGATGGCTCGTCACCCTGCTGCTCCCCCCTCCATCCACGGCGAGGGAACCAGGAAGTGAAGCGCTCCGGCTTCACTGCCCGGTTCCCTACGGCGCATGCGCGAGTCGCGCTGCGCCCGCGATTGGCTCCCGCTGTGTGCTGGGAGCCGAGAGTTCCCAGCATACAACGGGAAAAGCCCGTCTTTTGCCCGAGACTGCGGGCCGGAAGTGGGTGCGGATACCTGTCTTTAGACAGGTATCTGCACCCCCCTCCCCCTGAAAGGTGTCAAATGTGACACCGGAGGGGGGGGGGGGGGAGGGTTCCGATCAGCGGATCTTCACTTTAGGGTGGAGATCCGCTTTAATTCATGAAACAGTTTCCCTCCCCCCAAAAAAAGGCATTTGAAAAGTTGTGCAAATACCGTGCAAGATAAAAAAAAGTTGCAATGACCGCCATTTTATTCCCTAGGGTGTCTGCTAAAAATATATATATATATAGATAGATAGATAGATAGATAGATAGATAGATAGATAGATAGATAGATAGATAGATAGATAGATAGATAGATAGATAGATAGATATATATTTAGATATATTTAGATATATTTAGATATATTTAGATATATATATTTAGATATATTTAGATATATTTAGATATATTTAGATATATTTAGATATATACAGTGTTTGGGGGTTCTGAGTAATTTTCTAGCAAAAAAATAAAAAAAAATAGGATTTTTGTACTAACCATAAAATCCTTTTCTCTGAAGTCCATGGATGGACACAGCTTCCTTACACTCTTGACTGTAGGGTTATGTTTCATCTAGTCCTCTCCTAATAGACAGAACATAACCCTACAGTCAAGAGTATAGGGAAGCTGTGTCCGTCCATGGACAAAATAGAAATGATGATTTTTGCATGTAGGAGAGAAGTGCCAGAATAGGTCCGGCATGGAAGTGGTTAAAGTTGTAAAATATAATCCAATTGTGGTTTGTTTTTTACAGTCACCAGAGCAATACATTGTCACCATATGACTGGACTGGTGTAGCAGTGATCTGGAACACTGGTGACAGTAGTTAATAAAAAAGAAAAAAAAAAAATTCTTGATTTTTTTTTTTTTTTTAAATAAGCACAGCGTCACCATTGGTGCAGCACAGCGTCACCATTGGTGCAGCACAGCGTCACCATTGGTGCAGCACAGCGTCACCATTGGTGCAGCACAGCGTCACCATTGGTGCAGCACAGCGTCACCATTGGTGCAGCACAGCGTCACCATTGGTGCAGCACAGCGTCACCATTGGTGCAGCACAGCGTCACCATTGGTGCAGCACAGCGTCACCATTGGTGCAGCAAATGACCCCAGAGAGGTCAAAGGCTCACAGCGAAGACGGGTAGAAGATTTTAAAGAGAAAAAAAAAAGGGAAGCTTAGATGAAAATGTGAAGTGGATTGTCCTGTCCTTGCTGTGTTGGGGTACATCCAATGCAGAGAGAAAAGTGCTGAGCTGTATAGCAGACACAGACAGGAATATGATAAAGGAAGCAATAGTAACATTTAGAGAAGGTTGTGCATGTTCCCAATGATCTGGAATACTATTTAAGTCCTTGAAGGATATAGAATAGAGCCAAGTCTTGCACTGCCTCAGCCCTGGAAAGGCCAACAATATCTGCAGGTTATAAAGAGCCTCCAGCATATATCAGGACGGCAGCAGCATCTGTGCTGTGTGACATGAAGACAAAGGGTCTTAATTCCATGAATTAACATAACAAAGCCAGCTTCATTATTCCTCAGAGTTTACAGGCTGGAGAGAGTCATTAGTCTCATGAGGGACATTGAAAGAAACCTTTTGTGTTCCCACTACAAAATCCCAGCAAGAGGTCCCCCCATATCACCAGGCTGGCGACAATAGGAAGAGGCACCCCTTTGCTCCCAGACAAACCCCCCCCATCGAATCCTGGTCTGCCAGGAGGGACAATGGGCACACAGAACAAAGTGAATTTCTAGAAAGCCAAACAGTACAGAGAACAAGAGACCAAAGCCACAAGAAAACCAGTACAGTGCACTGCATGGGGAACCAGCTTCTGAGATTTGGGAGTCTGCCAGAAGCATTGTATTAAAGCAAGTCTGTGACCAACCTAGGCAATTAAAACGATATGATAAAAAAAAAAATGGACGAGTGGAACTTATCAGTGACAACCAGGTGTAAACACCATCATTCTATCCATGATACAGGCAGCTGATGTCCTCTACAAATCTGCACCTTTCCTGCAAAATCTTCCCCTTCCCAAGCACCTCTTTAGGGCCCATTTGCATGGATGGACACAGACGGGAATCTGCGATCCTTGCCGGTGAAGAACCAGCCTCTTGCACACATTTCTACATGTACAGACAGGGTGGATTTGATGTAAAGCAATTTTAAAACCACTTCCCATCCGGGCCTATTCTGGCACTCTGCTCCTACATGTAAAAATGTTCTTTACTTTTTTTTATAAAGATGGACAGTTCACACCAGACTCAGTGCCGTACGTGTGTGAATTTTTCCTGCACTAAAAATGCATGCACAACGTTTTCCCATGGCTCTATGTCAGTTGCCAGTCAGTTGCCAGTCCAGAAACGGACTGCATGGTGTGAACTAGAGCCTTTGGAATACATGGAAAAAACACTATGCATTTTGTGCAGAAAAAAAAAAAAGCACACAGAACTGCGTCTGAACTGGCCCTTGGAATGTAAATGTCCCTTTGTAAGGCTGGGTTCACACTACGATTTTCCCGTCCGTCAGCCGCATACGATTTCAGTTTTGAAAACGTACGGGCCCGTACGGAAAACCGCATACATAGACAATGCATTGCAAATCGTATGCACTCAGATGCATCCGGGTGCATACGATTTGCTGGCAAAACGTTTTTTAACAGTACGCAAAACCGTGTTCGACCACGGTTTTGAGGCCGTTTTTGAAACCGTATGGCAAACGCATACGTTTTTTTTTAACATGAAAGTCAATGGAAAAAAAAGTCAATGGAAAACGCACATATGTGCGGTTCCATACGTATAAACCGTATGCGTTTTTCGTCTGCGCATGCGCATTTTCACGGGAAAAAGGACCCCCCACCCTACAGATGTGAAACCACTCCTACTTCCTGCCAAATTTCAATAAAACAAGAAAATCTTTATTTATTAAATGACACCAATTCCAAAAGCGTATGCGTTTTTTTAAATCAAAACCGGATGGCACCGTACGCACTTTTTGAAACCGTATACGTTTTATAAACGCATACGTTTACGTACGGTTCAATCCGTTTCAGCCGCATACGTTTTTTCATTTTTAGGATAAGCGGTCTGGTTAGTAAAAAAAGCAATATCAGAACGGATTCAGTTTGTAGTGTACATAGATTTGCAAAACAATGGAATATTCCTGAACTTGGTTTTTATCTCATGGTTACTGTGAAATTTGCATTCATCAAATTTACCAAAAATTTAAATATCGCAGAATATACAGCCTTATGCTACATAACTAAGCTCCATTTCATACTAAAAAAACACAAAATTATTAAATCAGGAAATTCTTTAGATAGATTTTTATGCCAAAAAGGCATTAACAGCTTAACACCGCCGCACGACTATGTACGTCCACAGAATGGCACATACACGCAGATGGGCGTACATGTACGTTCCTGCCTTCTAGCGGGTCGGGGGTCTGATCGGGACCCCCTCCGCTGCATGTGGCGGGCGGCTTACCTTCGGGAGCGATCCGGGACGAGGGGCGGCTGTTGGTTTCTGTCCGCCCCCTCGTGATCACTCCCAGCCAATCCCCTGAGCCTCCGCCGTGTCACTTCCTCTGCCTGTATAATGTAAACACAGGCAGAGGAAGTGATGTCGCCTCTCCTCTCGGTGGTATTTTCAATCCGCTGAGAGGAGAGAAGACTCACAGCAAGTTGCACCAACACTACACTGACACCACACACATAGGCACACTTAACCCCTTCCGATCAGCCCCCTGTCACAATGTCACTGATTGTGTTAATATATTTACTAATCACTGCATTTAGTGTCAGTGTGACAGTTAGTGTCCAGGGTAGCCCTGTACCACCCCTAATAAAGGTTTAACCCCTTGAACACCGCCCTAGTTAACCCTTTCACCCCCTATTGCAAGCGTCACTAAGCATTCGTTTTTCTGATCGCTGTAGCTGCTAGGTAGCTATTTTTTTTATTGCGATTTTTTTTTTATACTAGACATGTGGCTGAATACATTTTGGCCTAAATGTTTGACTAAAATTTAGTTTATTCGATTTTTCTTATAGCAAAAGTAAAAAATATTGATTTTTTTTCAAAAATGTTTGTTTATAGCGCAAAAAAAAAAAAAATCAAATACCATCAAAAGAAAGCTCCATTCGTGGGAAGAAAAGGACGCAAATTTTGTTTGGGAGCCACGTCGCACGACCGCGCAATTGTCTGTTAAAGCGACGCAGTGCCAAATTGTAAAAACGGCTCTGGGCATTTAGCAGCATATTGGTCCGGGGCTTAAGTGGTTAAAATAAGTCCAAAAAAAAAAAAAAGAAGTTTAGAAAACAAAATGTATTCACCCAGAGTACATGTCAGTGGCTGCCAACGACGCCGTTGGCATTTTACTCACCTAAGCCGGCAATGAACCGTTTGCCAACCAGCCGCCATTGTACTGCTGCAGGTCGGCTCTCCTGCGCAAACCGTCGTAGTTATACGGTGGTCACTCTATGTCCGCCGGCGACCTGCGATCGTGGTGTACAGTGGAAGAAAGGCAGATCTCCATTCTGACAGACAACATGTCAGATTTTCTGTGATCTCATGTCCCTGCTACTGTCGAACAGACTTTACCCCTAATCACGCTCCCTGCCAGTGTCATCTTTACATTATTGCATTGCTCGGTGCTATAAAAACACATTGATGTCACTGGTCCCCAAAAAGTCACTTGGGGTCAGTTTTGTCCACCGAAATATCACAGTCCAGAGGAAAAAAAGAATAAAAATTGCAGATCGCCGCCATTACTGGTGAAAAAATAAAATCCCTAAATGTATCAGTTTGTAGAGGCTATAACATTGGTTTGCACAAATCGATAAAGGCTTATTGTGATTTATTTTACCAAAAATATGTAGGAGAAGAATACATATCGGCCTAAACTGATGAAGAAATTTGTTTTTTTATATTTTTTGGGGAATAAGTATTATAGCAGAAAAAAAAAAAATATTCTCTTCAAAATTGTCCCTCTTGTTTATAGTGCAAAATACCACCAAAAGAAAGCTCTATTAAAGTTGGGGTACAGAGTCGCACTCTGTATCGCAAAAAATGGCCTGGCCAGAAGTGGGTAAACTCTACCGGGGCTGAAGTGGTTAAGGCAGGGGTGGGCAACTGCGGTCCTCCAGCTGCTGTGGAACTACAAGTGCCTTAATGCCCCAGTGAGTCATGCTTTCATTGTTACCCATCAGTTCTACATGTCCCATGAGGTCCCACACTTGCCTACCCCTGAATTAGGGCCTTCAACTGGACATGGATAGGGGTGTAAAGGATCATTGATCCGTGATCCGAAAGGGTCGCCACGTTCGGATGGGCACATCACGCAATCCACGGCCATAGGAAAGGATGCGGTTTCGGCCTAGCTCCGGACATCTTGGTACACCCGGTGGCGGCCTAGGTGAGTTCCCCAGAGCGGCGCGCTGACAGGGGAGATGTGCGGAGGCGACGTGGACAGTGCGGACTATATATGGTGGTGATCCGAAAAATGATCCAATCCATGACTCTGATCCGAGGAATGATTCGAACCATGAGTTTTTTGATCCGTTGCCCCCTTAGCCATGGACAAACAATTTGCTTCCAGGGATAGCCTCTTCTGCCTGCATGCAAACAGCCTGCAGCCTATTATCCAGTATAAAAGCAGCCATAGCACAGAAAGGCTGCTGTGTCCAGACGCAGACTTGAACATCTGAATGCAGCAGCCTATCTGCCGTCTTTCGGCCCTCTGAATGAGGTCTTGATGCAATGGGTTTCAGTTACCAGAGAGGCCCGGGAGGGAGCAGGGCCAAGTATAGCTTACAGAAAGGATGGGGAGTAAAAGATCCCATCTTTAGTAGCTTCTGTGTAAACCGTAAACTGATATGACCGATGATATACATGCTCCATGTAGAAGGTGCAGAAAAAATGCAGCATTCAAAGTAAGACAACGGGGTTAATTTAGGCGCCATTCTCACTTGCTCGACCACACAATGGCACAATTTATGAAGCTCGCTATGGGGGCGCCAGCATGGGACCCAAAAAAGAGGAGGATCGAAGCTGCTCAGTGCAAAATCCATTGCCCAGAGCATGTATGACAGAAATAAATATATATTCCTCGTTAGGCAACATCCTCGCTCAAATGTAGAGACATGAATAAGCCGATGAAGGTTTACAATAAAACTTTACAGCAAGCAAGGCCGGTCATCTCCGCCAGATCCCCACTGTGAGCCGTCACTACAGGACAGACACAGGAAAGTGCCTCTCCAAAGTGGAGCATAGGAAGGAAACTGGAAACACGTTTATTCCCCCACTAGAAATCTGCCTTCCAGACATTTTCCTCTCAGAGATCATTAATGGCCACAATACTGAGTGATGACATGTAATAACAGAGCAGGGAACAGTAAAGGAACAACAGTGACACATCATTTTGCCTTCAAAGTTTGTCGGATGACCTTGCATTCGATATGTGAAGCTGGTTTCCCTTCCCACTTAATCCATACAGTTGGCAATATTTTTTGCATTATGTTCAAAGCTTTCAAAATGCAGCCCAGATGTGTTCCCTGGTCCCATCACTGCCCTTTGGAGCTCTTAGATCCGTTATATGTAATTAGACCTCTAACTTGCAGATCTACAGGTCCCATGAGGCATAGCAAGACTGAGCCATAAGCATGACACCCAGAGGCATGATGGGACTTGTAGTTTTGCAACACCTGGAGGTCCGCTAATTGCACATCCCTGACCGTGTTGGAGCTTAGGGGTGAACAGAACAGGATGCCGAGCCAAGTAGCATCACTGTGTGAACTAGGGTTGTACCGATACCAAGCATTTGCCCGGGTACTTTTACTCGGGCAAATGCTCCCGATGCGTCACCCAATACTTGTACAGTCAGCAGCGATCAGTGTGTGGGGAAGTTACAAGCACCGATCACCGCTGTATAGATTTAAAAGTAATTTCTCCACTTCTCTTACACACCCCCCCCCCCACGGCTTTCAGCTGCTTTGAAATCAGTGGTAATCGGTGCTAGTAACTCATCCACACACGATCACCGCTGACTGTCCCGTGCCCTCCAGCCCCCCTCCGTTTTGCTACAGTCTACCTCCCTCTGTTTCCCCTTCCGTGTTTTAGTCTCCCTCCGTGCTCCTCCTCCACCCCCTGAAACTGCCAGGATGGAGAATGGAGGTAGAAGCCGGTAAATCTGGCTCCTTACTTTTCTGAATGGACAGAGTCAGTGATCACTGACTGTCCATTCACATAACGGAAACATCATAAACTGATTACAAGGTTTCAGTTTATGAATGAAGAGAAGCCGCTGTTTTTTCTCCATTCATTTTCAGCGCAGCTGAGGCTGCTGAGAAAGGGACTGGGGAATCTGTGTCCTTAGTCCATCTCTCTGTCTCAAAAGGGGAGAAGTCAGAGGTCAGACCCCTGATATCTCACCAAACCCCCCCCCCAACAGGGCTGATAAAATACTGACACTGGGCCCCCCCCCCCTCTTAAAAAATAAAAAAGCATTATAAAAAAAAAAACTACTAAAACATGGGCCACTGTCGCATGAGATAAAAAAAAGCATCTGTATCGGCGAGTACTAGAAAAGAAAAAAAAATTATCGATACTTGTACTCTGTCTTAAAGAAGTGGTATCGGGACAACCCTAGTGTAAACCTCACTTCAAATCCAAATTGAGGGGTTGTAAAGGTACAATTTTTTTTCCTAAATAACTTTTTTTTTACCTTAGTGCAGTCCTTTTTCACTTACCTCATCCTTATTTCTTCTGAGAAATCCTCACTTCCTGTTCTTCTGTCTGCAACTACGGTGTGGAGGTCGTGCTCACACACCTCCCCTGGACTACAGGAAAGTCAAGACACCCACTAACAGACAGGTCCTTTCTCTTTCTGCAACGTAGAGAGCGTCCTGACTCTCCTGTTGTCCAAGGGAGGGGGTGAGCTCGACACTCCACACCAGGGAGAAAGCCTTGCATTACTTTGTGGAGTTACAGACAGAAGAACAGGAAGTGAGGATTTCTCAGAAGAAATAAGGACATTTAAAAGCAAAATGGAGGATTGAGGTAAATGAAAGAGGACTGCACTAAGGTAAAGAAAGCTATTTAGGGGGAAGAAAAAATAAATAAATTGTACCTTTACTAGGTAGGTAAACTATTCACTTCCACAAGGTAAATTGTACCTAATACATGCAACTGTTCTTTAGCCAGGTGACGACATCCAAAGAATCTTCACCAAAGTACACCGTGTTTATGTCACACGCCCTGTCCTCCTGCACAGCTGCTGCCCCGCCCTCATAATGACAGCCAGGTGTAGTGGTGTAAATACAAAAGCTGAATGTCTAGTAGTGTCAGACCAGCTCCACACCGCTGCAGTGTAGTTGGGTCGCAGCACAGGCCTATCTGCAGTTTTCCTGCATCCGTATTTTTAGCCACCGGGGGGGGGGGGGGGAACCTGCTGATGCCTTTTAGCCCACCAGAACCTTAGTAGTAGCTATGACCAAGGCCCTGTTAGGATGAAATGCATCAGAGGGTTCCCTGTTTGCTTTTTGTGCTGATCTAATAAAATATGTACATAGTATGTTCTAGTGCTGGATGCCCATCTGTTTTTCTGCCATTTACGTCCTCAAAAGGAGACGGACACTTTCCATGCACTGGCAGAGGGAGGAGGAAGCACAAGTAGGGGTGAGCTGAGCTGTATATGTCTGTCGAAATGGGGCATGCATGCGAGGACACATAAGGTATACTGTGTTCCAATGGCTTCTTCGCCAACCAGGGAAAGTGACAACCAAACACGGAAGTCATGTAATGCAGGTCACTTCTGGGCTCCTACTGGGTAAGGGAGTTCAGTGAATGGACATTTATCCAGCAGCACCCACCATGGGGCTCCAGGCGGGACAGCGGTGGCCAGGAAATAAACAAACACACGAAAACCACCTTTCAGATTGGGTACACGTTTGACAGGTACCCTGTCCCCACTTCCGCCAAACCTTGCCACTGAGAGGTACGTCAGAATTCCGGCCCCCTCCTCCTCCCTCTGCGACTGGGCGCAGCAAGCTTTTTGCATGCACAGTAGGGGACTCAGTGGTGAACCCGCAAGGCTTCACTGCCAGGTTACCTCACTGGCAAAGTCAGCAGCACCCCACAGCTGATTGAAGCATTGGCTAGGGTGGCAACATCGCAGGAACCCTGGACAGGCAAGTGTCCCGATATTAAAAGTCTGCAGCTACAGTATGTGTAGCTGCTGACTTTAACGTTTTGGAGGGGGAGTGGAACACCGCTTTAAAAGTTATTAGCTTTAAGAATATAAAAAATAAATATAGTATCCCCCTCCCCCCCCAGAATCATACTAACCTAGGTGGATGCTGCATCTGTTACCCTCAAACTCTAACACTGAGCATCGAGTGATCAAACACCGCCGATCGCTGGTGACCGCCAGTCACTGCTGTCCAGTATACCCCCTGCGCTGGACTGTGGGAGCAACCAGCTCAGGCTCTCAGTGGCTCGCTAAGAGGCTGAGCCAGGTGACAGTCCAGGCATGTGGGCGGATCCTGACTCCATTACTGTGATCTTGCCGGAGACGGCTCTGACGTCAGCAGAAAATGGACTTCAAACCTCAGCTGAAAAACGGGTCACAGGAGTGAAGAAAACTGCACTCCTATGAGCCTCAGGAGTAGTAAAGCCAAACAAGATTTGGATGTACTTTTCCTTTAAGGGAAGACGCGGGAAGGAGCAATTAGGGCTGATGAAGACTAAAAGTTAAGGAGTTAAACTGGAAAAAGTAAATAAATTTTAAATAAAAAAGTAAACTTTGCGCGATCCTGAGGCAGTGTAGAGGTGTGGGATCTGAAGTGACTTACAAATAGGTGTAGACAAAATGTCAATATTACACTCTACAGAGAGAGAGCTGGTGAAGAGTCATGAGTAGGTCCTTGTGTGTGATCGGCTGCTCGATCATTCAGCGTTTGGTTCTCACAGAACACCAACATTCACTTTTTTTTTTTAAATGCAACAAGTTGTTCATTTTCCCAGTGCAGCTCCTCTACCCAAAGCTGGATAAACGAGGAGGAGTTCAATATAATGCTACATTCTTAAAGCAGAACTACAGCCACCAATTTAACCATTTCTCAATTCTGTTCCATTCAGGGCATACTGATAACTTTCAGTTGCTTGTGGTTTCATTAGAGGTTGTAAACCTTCCTGTATTTGTACCTACAGGTAAACCTACAAGGCTTCCTTACAGATAATGTAAATATCCCCTAAACTTGAGCTGTATTGGCGCATGCGCTCAGAAGCAACAGACACCCGTGCCGTTTCTTTGGAGTCAGCGGCTAACGCGCGAGAGTGATGTCACGCTGCTCTAGCCAGTTAGAGACCTTTTTTTACTAGTAATGGCAGCAATCTTTAGCAGGCCTTTGAGATTGCAGGGGACAAATTAGACACTAAGTGACAAATACAATGATCAGTGCTAAAAAATAAATAAAATATATGCACCAACACTGTATAAATGACACTGGCAGGGAAGGGGTTATCGTTAGGGGGCAATCAAAACCAAGGTTAACTTTGTTCCCCCAGTTAGCTTACTGTGTGGGGGATGGACTTCCTGCAGGAACAGAGATCCATGTTCCCGATTAGCAGGAAGCAACAGCTCTCTATGTCTGTCTGATAGGACGGTCTGCTTTGTTTACATCAGCAGACCACTGTTCTGTCATTCCCTGGAGCAATCACGGGAGGCACATCACGGCCGCTGGGTCCTACTAATTGGCTCCCACTGTGTCTAATCACAGCCCCATACCAGGTCCGTTGTTTCGTGCAGCTGGACCGCCCTGTCGCAGTATATGTGGTCCAGAACTGAACTACCCCGGGAAAAGCGCCTCTTGGATATAGAGTGTGTGTGGAGTGTGTGTGTAATTTTTTTTATCAATTTTTTATAAAATGCCTTTGGAGTAAAAAAAAAAAAAAAAAATAATCTATTTACAATACATCATTTAGAGCCCTTTCAGACTGGGGCGTTTTTCACACGGTACAGCGCTAAAAATAGCGCTGGTATACCGCGTGAAAAAACCTGCCTTGCAGGCTTTCACACTGAAGCGGTGCGCTAGCAGGACCACTCCAAAAGTCCTGCTAGCCGCATCTTTACAGCGGTATAGGAGCGGTGTGTTCACCACTCCTATACCACGCTTTCCCATTGAAATCAATGGGAAACCGCGGTAATAACGCCCGCAATGCGCCTCTATAGAGGCGCATTGCGGGCGGTATTAACCCTTTTTCGGCCGCTAGCGGGGGTTAAAACCGCACCGCTAGAGGCCGAATACCACGGTAAATACGACGGTATAGCAGCGCTAAAAATCATGTGCCTTATGTACCATGTATTTGTATGAGAAAGTATCCTGTTCTCTCTTTGTATTGCTTCCTTTATGTTACATTTCTGGTGTTCTTGCCAGTGCCTCTGCTTCCCTATTAAAAACTGACCACACAGTGTTTTGGATAGAGCAGAAGAGAATTAAATACTCCTAAAGGGCTATTAAACCCAAACATTATATTGTAGCTTTCCAATTCCAACACAATAAATGACCCATTGATAAAATATAAAAAAAGACGAGATTGCACCGAGTAAACAGATGCTCAACATGTCGAACTTTAAAGCGGAGTTCCACCCAAAATTGTAACTTCCACTCAACCCACTCCCCTCCCCCTTACATGCCACATAATTTTTTTTTGGGGGGGGGGGGCTTCCTGTCCTGCTTCCGCCGAGGGGCTGGTAAGGAGAATAAGCTTAATTGCCTACAGCAGCCCCCCCCTGTAGGCAAATGCATGGGACACATGACAGGTCCCCATGCGATCGCCTGTCCAATTAGCGGCAGGCCACGCCGCTCGCGCATGCGCAGTGGGTGCCCGGCCGTGAAGCCGAAGGCTGTCACGGCCAGGTGCCCAGTTACAATGAGGACGCCGGCCGGGGAGGGGGGGAGGAGCAGAGCCCCGGTCGGCGCGTCGCTGGAACGCTGGAGCAGGTAAGTGATTGTTTATTAAAAGCAAGCAGCTACACTTTTTGTAGCTGCTGACTTTTAATAAACAAAAATATTGGCTGGAACACCCCTTTAAAAAGGAGTTGTACAGGAAAATGTTCACCTTAATGCAATCTATGCATTAAGGTGAAAAAACATCCGTTAATGCCCCCCCCCTCCCCCCGTTTTACTTACCTGACCCCTTGAAAGTCCCGCGCTCGGTCCCGAGATCCTCTTCGCCACTCAGCCTGGAGCGAATGGATTGAGAGCAGCGCAGCCATTGGCTGGCGCTGCTGTCAATCACATCCAGTGATGCGGCACGCCGAGGGCTGGGGCAGAGTAATACAGTGAGCGGCTATGGCGGCTCGCTGTATCACGAGAGCGCACCCGCAAGGACTCATCACCATGCGAACTCTCTCGCATTAATGTGACAAGTTTTTGCGGGGAGGACCAGAGACAGCCGCCAAGGGACCCCAGAAGACGTGGATCGAACTGCACAGTGGAGGCAAGTATAACATGTTTGTTATTTTAAAAGAAAAAAACTTTTTTTTGACCCTTTAAATTTGCGTGAGCCTGTGAAAAGGCGACAATTTTCTATAACCTATAATTTCCATAGGCGATGCATTAAAAGCCCCCTATTGAGCAGCGGTTTAGCGTTGAATGAGGTCCGGTCTTATTCTGGCATGCACAGAGATATGCAACATGCGTATCATAATCATAATTTTCAGGCGTAGGCACCCCAATGTGCGTTTGAGTGCAACTTACATTTTTTTTTTTACAATTTAATGTTTTTTTAGTGACGAGTTCTCTTTAATCAGACATTCCGGGTTTAATAGACCCTGCATGTATCCCCTGTGCTCCACTAAATGCAATTCAAAACTGTCGACAGGGACCCAGAAGTGACATCATATACGTCACTTCTGGGTCAGCAACAAGCTGCTGATGTTTAGAGGTCGACCGATATGGGTTTTTTCTCTGGCCGATGCCAATATTTAGAAATTGCGGCGGCCTATGGCCGATATATGATGCCGATTTATTTGGGCCGATATGTTAGGCCAATTTAAAAAAAAATCCCCTTCATCTCATAAAATCTAACAGTTGGACCCCTTTCACACTGGGGTGTTTTTCAGGTGTTTTTGGGCTAAAAATAGCAGTGCCTGCAAAACGGCTCCCCTGCAGTCTGAAGGGCCAAGTGCTTTCACACTGAGGTGGTGCGCTGGCAGGACGTTAAAAAAAAAAAAAAAAAAGTCTTGGAAGCAGCATCTTTGGAGCCGTGTATACCGCACCGCCACCACTCCTGCCCATTGAAATGAATAGGCATCTTTAAAGCGGAGCTCCATCCTAAAGTGAAGTCCCGCTGATCCGAACCCTCCCCCCCTCCGGTGTCACATTTGACACCTTTCAGGGGGAGGGGGGTGCAGATACCCGTCTAAAGACAGGTATCTGCACCCACTTCCGGCCACACGTCTCAGGCAAAAGATGTTTTTTTTTCTGACATCCCGTCGACCCCCCCGTTGTGTGCTGGGAACACTCGGCTCCCAGCACACAGCGGGAGCCAATCGGCGGGCGCAGCGCGACTCGCGCATGCGCTGTAGGGAACCGGGCAGTGAAGCCAGAGCGCTTCACTTCCTGGTTCCCTCACCGAGGATGGCGGGGGAGCAGCAGGGTGACGAGCGATCGCTGCGGACGCCGCTGGACTCCAGGACAGGCAAGTGTCCTAATATTAAAAGTCAGCAGCTGCAGTATTTGTAGCTGCTGGCTTTTAATATTTTTCTTTGAGCGGACATCCGCTTTAACCTCTTCATCTGCTGCTAGCTGGGTTATAAGTGCCCGGCTAGCAGCTAAATAGCGCCTGCCCGCTTCAGTGTGAAAGCAGCGGAGTTCCCACCAAAAAAAAAAAAAATATATTTTAAAAGTCAGCAGCTACAAATACTGCTGCTGACTTTTAATATATGGTCACTTACCTGTCCTGGGCATCCACGATGTCAGCACCCGAAGCCAATCTCGCTCTCGGGTGCTGCCCCAGCCATCTTCAGTAAGGGCACAAAAACAGGTAATCAAAACTTTTAGACAAAGAAAAAATAAATAAATCTAACATTACTGTTTTCGGGGGGGGGGGGGGGGGGGGGGGGGGGGACTGATTGCTGCGGACTGATCTCCCGCTAAGCTGGCGGACAAAGTGCCAAATATCGGCCGACCTTTACTGATGTTCTCTCAAAATAGCCGACTCATCAAGAATCACCTGGCGTGACATCAATGGTGCACATGCACAGGTCGGTGAAAATTATAGAACACCGCCATGTTGGTACACCATTTTTCTGACTCCCCATCCTATTGGAAAACTCAGGAGCAGCTGATATTCCTCTATAGCTCCATGAAAGAATCTTTGCCGACAGGTCGCCACGTTATTAAAAAAATTACAGCGTGTGGCCAAAGTTTGACTACCAACAGGATGGGGAATCAGAAATACCACCATGTTGGTGCACCTAAAACAATTTCGGATTCCCCGTACTACTGGTAAAGTTGGGTAAACAGTGACAACATGGCCGCCTGTTGGCAAAGACACTTTCATAGAACGATAGAGAAAGATCAGCTGGTCCCGAGTTTACAAATAGGACAGGGAATCAAATGTTTTAGGTAGGGTTGTCCCGATGCCTCCTTTAGGACCGAGTACAAGTACCGATACTTTTTTTTACATGTGTCCCCAAATGCAGCCATGTCCCCCACATATTCAGCCATGTCCCTCCAGCCATGTCCCTCACATATGCAGCCATGTCCCTTCAGCCATGTCCCTCACATATGCAGCCATGTCCCTCTAGCCATGTCCCTTACATATGCAGCCATGTACCTGTAGCCATGTCCCTTCAGCCATGTCCCTCACATATGCAGCCATGTCCCTTCAGCCATGTCCCTCACATATGCAGCCATGTCCCTTCAGCCATGTCCCTCACATATGCAGCGATGTCCCTTCAGCCATGTCCCTCACATATGCAGCAATGTCCCTTCAGCCATGTCCCTCACATATGCAGCAATGTCCCTTCAGCCATGTCCCTCACATATGCAGCAATGTCCCTTCAGCCATGTCCCTCACATATGCAGCAATGTCCGTTCAGCCATGTCCCTCACATATGCAGCAATGTCCGTTCAGCCATGTCCCTCACATATGCAGCAATGTCCGTTCAGCCATGTCCCTCACATATGCAGCCATGTCCCATGTCCCTCTAGCCATGTCCCTCACATATGCAGCAATGTCCGTTCAGCCATGTCCCTCACATATGCAGCAATATCCGTTCAGCCATGTCCCTCACATATGCAGCCAGGTCCCTTCAGCCATGTCCCTCACATATGCAGCCAGGTCCCTTTAGCCATGTCCCTCACATATGCAAAACAAACACAAATCTCCTGCGCTCCGGTATCTCTTGCTATGGGGTGGTGTAATCCAATTACACGGTATCTTCCAGAGTCTTGAAGCCCTCCTCAGAATCGTTGGAATTCATGAAACTAGGAGCAGAAAGAAAAAGAACGGAGGGCGCACCGACCTAGTGTGATACCGTTTGGGTAACTTTTATTAAAATATTAAAATCAATCATTATACTCACAATTTGAGTTTTAAAATAGAGTCTTGAAAGACAGCACAGCAACAGGACACAGCAACACCAGCAGACTATGATAGTCACTTGAGTCTACAATCGATGTTTTCAGAGCCGACGCGTTTCAGGGGCGTACCCCTTTCTTCAGAGCTTGGTGGTCTGTTTTTTTCTCCTCACATATGCAGCCATGTCCCTCTAGCCATGTCCCTCACATATGCAGCCATGTCCCTTCAGCCACGTCCCTCACATATGCAGCCATGTCCCTTCAGCCACGTCCCTCACATATGCAGCCATGTCCCTTCAGCCACGTCCCTCACATATGCAGCCATGTCCCTTCAGCCATGTCCCTCACATATGCAGCCATGTCCCTTCAGCCACGTCCCTCACATATGCAGCCATGTCCCTCACATATGCAGCCATGTCCCTCACATATGCAGCCATGTCCCTCACATATGCAGCCATGTCCCTCACATATGCAGCCATGTCCCTCTAGCCATGTCCCTCACATATGCAGCAATGTCCGTTCAGCCATGTCCCTCACATATGCAGCCATGTCCCATGTCCCTCTAGCCATGTCCCTCACATATGCAGCAATGTCCGTTCAGCCATGTCCCTCACATATGCAGCCATGTCCCATGTCCCTTCAGCCATTTCCCCCCATACCTTTGCCGCCGAAAGTCGCATAGAGAAAATCACAGGATTCATTTGAATAGCCCACCCGTATAGACACTCCCCCTTGCTCAGGATTGGACAGATCACGATCACCCATCCAATCCCGAGCAAGGGGGAGTGTCTATACAGACGGGAACACTACAGCTATTCAAATGAATGCTGCGATGTTCCCGCACAACGTTTAACCCCTTGCAGCGCCTTTCGATTTGGCAGCGCGATGCGGCGGGGGGTGTATTCTATTTAGACATCGGGAGTATTTGCGCAAGTACAAGTACTAGCGCAAATACTCGGCATCGGTCCCGATACTAGTATCGGTATCTGTACAACCCTAGTTTTAGGTGTACCAACATGGCAGTGTTCTATAATGCTCCTCGACCATGGGCGATCTGCACATACGCAGTGTTGATATCATGCCAGCTGATTGCGACTCCGCTGCACCGGAAGTGATGCAATTGGAGATTTTGACGAGTTAGCTAATTTGACAGAACACAGGTCTCCGGGCCCATAAATGGGCAAGCAGATCCTGGCATACATAGAGCGGCTATAGGGGGGCTGCGTGTGGAAGCATTCAGGTGGCAGCACAGCCACTCGACAAGTAAGCTGCCCTAAACTACGTGTCGGCGATGGGAATTGTGCATTCCTGCGGCTGGTGCCAAAAGTGAACAGGCTCTGTGATGTCGTCATGGAGGAGGGGAAGAAGACTCCAGTGGCAACCTGTGAAGATCTGGTAAACGCCATGCCAAGGAGGGTTAAGGTAGTACTGGCCACACAAAATATTGACACTTTGGGCCCAATTTCGAAATTTTCACTTAGGGGTGTACTCACTTTTGTTGCCAGCAGTTTAGACATTAAAGGGGTGTTCCAGCCCTTTTTAATGTTTATTAAAAGTCAGCAGCTACAAAAAGTGTAGCTGCTGGCTTTTAATAAACAGACACTTGCCTTGTCCATGGTTCCAGCGACACGCCGGCCGGGGCTCCACTCCTCTCCCCCCCTCCCCGTCCGGCGTCTTCATTACAACTGTGGGCACCCAGCCGTGACAGCCTTCGGCTTCACGGCCAGGCACCCACTGCGCATGCGCGATCGACACTGTGCATGCGTTGACGGCGCTGCACAGTCCCATTGGACAGGCGATCGCCTGGGACCTGGACGTGTCCCAGGTGAACACCTACAGGGAGGGGGTACAGTTAGGCGATTAAGCTTAATCGCCTAACCAGCCCCTCGGTGGAAGGAGGAAGTGGGACAGGAAGTCGCGGCAAGGAAAACAGCGCGGCAGGGAAAACAGCTTATTTAAACGCGGCGGCGGCATTATTTAGGTACGGGGGACACGGCTGCAATGTGTGGGGGGACACGGCTGCAATGTGTGGACACATTTAAAAAAAAAAAAAAGTATCGGTATTGGCGAGTACATAAAAAAAAAAAAAAAGGATCGGTACTTGTACTCAGTCCTAAAAAAGTGGTATCGGGACAACCCCAATTTTAATAACATTTTTTTTTTTTACTAGTAATGGCGCCGATCCGCGGTTTTTATCAGTACTGTGACCTTATGGCGGGGGATCCAGAAGCTGTAGGGTGTTAGTTCAACCTAGGGTTGTCCAGATACCGATACTAGTATCGGTACCGATACCGAGTACTTGCGGGAGTACTTGTACTCGCGCAAATGCTCCCGATGCCAAAATAGAATACTTTTTTTGTATTTATCAACATGTTCTGTGAAAATTATTTGAGTTTTTTACTACTGCGTGACAAGAAAATGTATTTATTTTATTCATTTTTATTCTTTTATAATGTCTTGAGTTAGAGTTCTTCATAATTCTAAAGAAAATATCCTTAGTCTGTATTGTGGTTTGAAAACTGTCACATGACATTTAAAAAAAGTATCGGTAAGTACATGAAAAAATGTATCGGTACTTGTACTCGGTCCTAAAAAAAGTGGTATCGGGACAACCCTAGTTCAACCATTTTTTTTTTTTTTCCTGGAAAGGCGAACCTACAACTTTAAAATGTATCCAATATTGTATTTGTCTAGTTTTGGACACACATGTAGGATTAGAGCCCCTGTCTGGCTTTTACTGTTATCCAGTGAAAGATTTAGCCACACTTCCTGTTCTGACAGTTGCAGCAGTGAGCATCTCCAATCGCGTCACTTCCGGTTACTGTAAACGGTCAGTAATTGGAGATTTTGATGACTTCGTTTGGACACAACAGCGTCAAGTGTTTACACTCCGATACACAAAGACTTTGCCGTTTTGGCACAACAGCAGGTAACGTAAAAAAATATATAAAAAAGTTGACGCTCATAGTACCGTGTAACGGAATGTATACGGTTCCCGGTGTAAAACAGCCAAGTCGTCTAAATCTCCAATTACTGACGGTTTACAGTAACCGGAAGTGACGTGATTGGAGATCTTGATGAATTGGCTATTTTTACAGAACACAGACACAAGTGTGATGACATCACCAGACTCGTAGTCATTTACTTCCTCCAGCCCTATAGGAGGTGGTACCTACCTCTGTATGGACCCTGGGGCTGAGGGGGGTCTGCAGGAGCCCGCCCATTGTACCCACAACACACGGATAGCACTTCGAACGCTCTGCCCGCTCCAATGTCATTGGTGGGGTTGAATGTTGGTGCATTTGTTTTTTTGAGCTTATTAATTGAGGTGAAGCTCTGCTGACTTCCATCATCCAATCGTGTGCAAGCAAAAATGCAGTTTTATGTTTTGTTTTTTATTTTCCTTGCACGTGATTGGGTATTCTTTGCATTCATTTACCAATCTCTGGAGTACCTGCACTTTGCAGAGGGCACAGTCTATTGGTCCTTCGTAAATCACCCCCCCCCCCAATTATTTCTATATCAGCCGGGATCCATCAGAAGGATTCACTCATCACTGCGGAGATATTCATGTTTGTTGTCTTGTACACAACATAATCAGAGACGGGGACAATGAGGGAGGGGTGACAGAATAAGGCCCAGCTTAAGGGACAATGGGGGAGGGGGTGACAGCAGGGTTTAGGTCTAAATTTTGGGTTAATTAGGGGGAGGGGCGTCGACACAGGGGTTCAGATCGAGATTATATGATGGGGGCGACATTAGGTCCAGATTTTGGTCAATGTGGGAGGGGGTGACACATGAGGATTCAGGTCCAGATGATGGGGGAGGGGGTGACACATGGGGGTTCAGGTCTAGATTATAGGACAACGGAAAAGGGGTAACATAGGGTATGGGAAAAGATTTGGGGACTATATAGGGGGGTGACAATTAGGGATTTAGGCTTAGGTTTTGGTCAGTGAGGGAAGGGTGACAGTTGGGTTCAGGTCTAACTTTTGGATCAAAAGGGGAGGGGGGGGTGACATGTAAGGGTTCAAGTCAAGTTTTCAGGAAAATGGGTAGGCGGGAAAACATAGGTGTATGGGACAAGATTTGGAGACGGGGGGGGGGGGTGAGAGGGATTAAAGCCAAGCTTAAGGGACAATGGGGGAAGGGGCCACAACAGCAGGTTCATTGGGGGGGGGGGGGTTAATGGGGGGCGTGACACATAGGGGTTCAGGTCCAGATTATGGGATGATGGGAGAGGGGGTGACATTTAGGTCAATGGGGAGTGACACATAGGGGGTTCAGGTCTAGATTATAGGTCAATAGAAAAGGGGTGACACATAGGGGACTATAGGAGGGGGTGCCATTTAGGTCCAGATTTCGGTCAATTGGGGGGGGGGGGGTGATAGTTGGGGTCAGGTCTAAATTTTTGATAAAAGATGAGGGGGAAGAGATAACAGTTCAGGTCAAGTTTTCAGGACAATAGGTAAGGGGCAAGATTTGGGGGACTATGGGGAGGGATTACAAGTAGGGGGTCCAGGACAATAGGGGAGGGGGTGTCAGCAGGGTCCAGGTCTAAATATGGGGGGGGGGCCGACACACAAGGGTATGGGACAAGTTTTGAGGACTTTGGAGGAGCGACATATAGGGATTCAGGTCCAGATTTTGGTCAATTGGGGGGTGACACATGGGCGTCCAGATTTTAGTACAACAGCAGCATGGTGAAATTGGGGGTACAGGACCAGATTTTGGGACTATGGAGGAGGGGGCAACATTGGGGTTTAGGCTCAGACTTGGGGACAATGGTGACATGAAGACAGAGGGGGGATTCCGGAACAATGGAGGTGGTGACAGAGAGGTTCAGTCCTACATTTCAGGACAATTGGGGGGGGGGGGTGACACATAGGCGTTAAGTTTAGACTTGGGGACAATAGTGGCATTATGACAATAGGGCCAGATGTGGGGACAATGGGGGGGGGGAAATAGGTGAAACACATGGGGGTTAAGGGTCATATTTGACGACAATGGGGGGGGGGGTGACACACATAGGGGAGAGGGTTGAGGGTCATATTTGGGGACAATGGGAGGGGGGAAGGGGTGACACACATGGGGGACCGGTTCAGGGTCAGATTTGGACACAATGGGGGGGGGATGACACATAGGTGTTAAGGCACAGACTTGGGGACAATAGTGCCATTATGACAATGGGGTTTAAGGGTCAGATTTGGGGACAATGGGGGGAGGGGGTGCGACACACATGAGGGAGAGGGTTGAGGGTCATATTTGGGGACAATTGGAGGGGGGGAGGGGTGACACACATGGGGGACCGGTTCAGGGTCAGATTTGGGGACAATGGGGGAAGGGCTGACATACATGGGGGAGTGGAAGGAGGTTGAGGGTCCTATTTGGGGACAATGGGAGGGGGGAAGGGGTGACACACATGGGGGGAGGGGTTGTGGCCTCCTCCATATATAATCAGACAGCAGAGCCCTCCTCTCCCCGGCATTACACAGCACTCTCCCCCCGTCCACTTACCGTTATAGAGGGCGATGTCTCCTCCCCGGGCCTCCAGCCGCAGCTCCCTTTGCTCAGCGTGTCTCTGGATCTCCCCGTTCGCGTCCCCGATACTGAGGAGCCGCACGCCGGGAAACACCGACACCGCCGCCATCTTTCCAGAGGCGGGCATAGCGCTCGGCGCAGAGAATTATGGGTAAGAGGAGGAGTAGGGGACGCGCACAACAGTGCCCGAGCACAGCGACACGCAGCGGCTGGGAAGGCGTGGTTAGCAGACAATGGGCAAAGGGAGAAGGAGAGAAGAAGAAGAAGGGGCGGGGCGCCAAAGGGTGACATCTTGTGGACGTTTTAGGGTATTACCTTTTGGAGGTGAGCCGTACTGGCGCTGTCTCAGAAAAGCGAGCACTGAGGACACCGTGAGGCGAGGACTGAGTATTACACTGTACAGTTATAAAATCAACGCAATGCAAATAACTCCCAACTGTCCCTGATTTGGAGAAATGTCCCTCTGTCCTTCTTCCCCCCTCATTTGTCCCTCATTTTGGTCTGATTAATATAGTTGTAAATAAAATGCACTTTTTATCTTTAAAAAAAGTGTTTTTCAGCTAAACCTTTCATCTGATTTCCAAATTGCTGCATTTGTAAATGTCAAAAGCCAATATAAAGGAATATTAGTAGTAAAAAAGCACTTGCGGGTTTAGCCAATTTTTTTGTACAATTCTCCGTTAACCACTTGACCACTGGGCACTTAAACCCCCTTCCTAACCAGACCAATTTTCAGCTTTCGGTGCTCTCACAATTTGAATGACAATTACTCAGTCATACAACATTCTACCCATTGAAAATGTTGTCCTTTTTTTCACACAAATAGAGCTTTCTTTGGGTGGTATTTGATCACCTCTGGGTTTTTTATTTTTTGCGCTATAAAAGAAAAACGACTGAAAATTCTGTAAAAAAAAAAACTTGTTTCTGTCATATTAGCAGGTTATTTCTCACACACAGCATATGCATACCACAAATTACACCCCAAAACACATTCTGCTATTCCTCCCGAGTATGGCGATACCCCATGTGTGGGACTTTTACACAGCGTGGCCACATACAGAGGCCCAACATGCAGGGAGCACCATCAGGCGTTCTGGAACACCCAGACCAATTCTGACATTTCTCTCCTACATGGAAAAATCATCATTTATTTGCTAGAAAATTACATAACCCCAAAACATTATATATGCTTTTTTAGCAAAGACCCTAGAGAATACAATGGCGGCCGTTACAACTTTTTATCTCGCATGGTATTTTCGCAGAAATTCTTTGAACGCGTGTTTTAAAAAAAAAACTGTTTTGTGCTGATCACTAGGAACAGCAGATCTCTCTCTACTTCCCTGACAAAACGGGGATCTGTCTGTTCACATTGACAGATCCCCATTCTGGCTCTCTGAGGAGCGATCGCGGGTGGCCGGCGGACATCGCGGCTGTCGGCAACATGGATCGGCTCAAGTGTTGCACCGGCATCATGCACGTGCCTCCTATAGCCCTTAAAGCAGCCACCGTACAGCTATGGCGCTTTGCGCACACAGGTGAGCCAACCTGCCGCTGTATAATCACAGCAGCTGGTTAACAAGTAGTTAAAGTATAACTAAAGGCAAAACTTTTTTTATTTTATTTTTATTTTTGTTTTGGATAGAGGGGAGAGAGATTAGCGCCCCTGACAGTTTTTATTGCTGTCTGTGGCCATGTTCACGCTCTCTATTTGTCCTGTTTACTGTTATCTTCAAAAAATAAAAAAATTAATAATTTTGGGTTGCCTCCAGAAAAGTAAAAAGGGGGGGAAGTCTTTCAATGAGGAAATTAGTTCTGGTGGCCTGGGGATCTCAGAGGAATTCCTCAAGGATTTTCTCTCACTTCCTGTTTTTGCTATGGGACAGGAAGTTAAGGTAAATCTCCCTAATGGGACACAGATGGCTAAAAATAAACTGATGTGGGGGAGGGGTCCCTTAGGCCGCGTACACACGATCGGTCAAAACCGATGAAAACGGACTGAAGTTCAGTTTCATCGGTCCAAACTGATCGTGTGCGGGCCCCATCAGTCAGTTATCCTTCGGTCCAACAACAGAGAACTTGCTTTTAAAAATTGAACCGATGGACGCCTGACCGATGGGACAAAACCGATCGTTAGTATGCAAAAGCATCGGTCAGAATCAAGTCAACGCATGCTTGGAAGCATTGAACTTCCCTTTTTTCAGCACGTCGTGTGTTTTATGTCACCACGTTCTGACACGATCGATTTTTTAACCGATAGTGTGTAGGCACATCAGACCATCAGCCGGCTTCGTCGGTTAACCGATGAAAACGGTCCTTCGGACCGTTCTCGTCAGGTGGGCTGATCTTGTGTACGCGGCCTTACTCTATCCAAAGTGAAAAAATAGTTTTTCCTATAGTTCTACTTTGAGGTAAAAATCCTTCTGTGCCATAGGATTCCTCAAGCTCCCTTATACTTACTTGAGCCCAATCTTGATCCAGCGATGTGCACAAGAGCAGCACTTCTCTTGGCTGTCTCCCTTGTCACTGGGCAGATTGATAGCAGCTGTCAATTAAATTCTGTGACAAGATTTAGCATCACTTTAAGGCCCTGTACACACGATCAGACCAGTCCAGTGAAACTGGTCCGACGGACCGTTTTCATCGGACCAGGCTGAAGTGGTCTGATGGTCTCATGTGTGTACACACCATCGGACCAAAAATCCGATCAGACCAGAACGCGGTGACGTAGAACACAATGACGTGCTTTTGCGTACTAACCATCGAATCTGTCTGACGGACAGGTGTCCGTTGGACAGATTTTAAAGCAAGTTTTAAAACCTTGGTCTGTGGAGAAATTGTTAGCAATATCGGATCTTACGACTAAACAATTTAGGATTAAATGGGAAAGCTGGTTATCAAACCCAAGATGTACAGTTAAAGATTGATTACTAGATCTCATTGAGTTGATGATATGACCTGTGTGTTTCTGTGTAGCCCTAGTTCCATATAGTCTGATCGATATGAGGTGACCCCTCCCCCCCTTGGGCCCTGCCCTACCATCCCCTCCCTCCCTTAACCTTGTTTTGTTATTTCTGCATTGTTTTGATTCACTATGTAGGGAGTGTAACGGTCACCGCCGTTTACGACCTTCCATCCAACCACGACAAGCTTATCCGACACACTGCGACAATCTTACATACCTGATCCATTCCATTTCCCATAATCAAGACAAGACTCTGCTCTGTACTTGCTTCCAAAGATATGAACACTTTAATGGTATCTTAGCTTGCTTTTTATACAGTACAAGATGTTACAGCCAATCACAGGACAATGCCATCTCCACCCCTCTATTCACACTGGGGCTAATTATCTAGCAGACATTTCGGCACAGATACTGACAGATCTGTCACATTCCAAACTACAATTACACAATGCCTTGACCTCAATCCACATTATCTAGACAGACGTACTGTCTCTGACACCTGGGCATCAATACATTCCTAAACATAATTGACATGCTAATTCAGTACATCTGAATGGAGACTTTAACACATTGTTTAAACACAATGAATCGCACAATCAAAAGGTCTTTCAGGCCCCGATGCAATTAACACCTTTTCAACAGAATGAAAGGTCTTTCACACGCCGGGTCACTTAGCATTTTAAAAGCAGATGTCTTTGCATTGAATAATTATTAATGTCCTATCTCATGTAATATATTATATAATTTCTTTGTCACCCTATGGCCCTAGTGGACATAAGGTGACCCTAGACATAGGAGAATCTCAGTCTGTCACGGGTCATTTCGTTACAGGGAGTAATGAGGATATCTAGTGTGTGCTGTCCCCTCCTCCTAGGCACAGATTCATCCCATTGGGGTGCCTAGGTGGGGATGGATAGCACCTGTTCACGGTACTTTAACAACGTGCTTCCCAACATTCATTGTATTGCTACCGTCATCTGTCAATGTTACTCAATTGTTTATCCCTGTGTTCTTGGCAGATGTTGTCCACATATACTCTGTTTTTGTCTTCTGTCTGTTTTTGCTTTTATGACAAAACTCAATAAAGAATATTGAAAATAAAACTTTCGTCCGACGGACAACCGTCTGATGACACCGTACCGTACACACCATCGAATTGGTCCAGTTTCATCGGACCGGTCTGATCGTGTGTACGCGGCCTAAGAGTAGGTAAAACCGCAGTTAAAATTTTGTGGTGGGGGAATTAAGAGCAATAGATTTGTACTGGGAGGTTGGGGAGACCTTGGGGGAGTTCATTTTTGCTTGTAAACTGGTCTGTAAAATATGTACTTCTGAACCCTGTACTCTGTGTGTAACACACTTCAGAGCCCTGCACTCCATTTGTAACACACCCCTGTACCCTACACTGTGTGTAGTCCACTCCTGAACCCTTTACCCTATGTGTAACACAGTCCTGAACCTTGCACTCTGTGTGAAGCACACTCCTGAACCCTGCACCCTGTGCATAATGCATTCTTGAATCCTACTACTCTGTGTGTTATGCACTCATGATTTTATTCAACAACGCACCTGCACCCTGCACTCTACAGCATACTGCTGAATCCTGTACCCTGTGTGTAACTTACTCCTAAACCCAGTGTGTAATACACTGCTGAACCCTGTATCCTGTGTGTAATACACTCCTGAACCCTACACTCTGCATGTAGCATACTCCTGAATCCTGTACCCTGTGTGTAACACACTCCTGAATCCTGTGTGTAATACACTGCTGAACCCTGTATGTAATACACTCCTGAATCCTGAATACTGTACCCTGTGTGTAGCATACTCCTGAATCCTGTACCCTGTGTGTAATACACTCCTGAACCCTACACGCTGTGTGTAGCATACTCCTGAATCCTGTAGCCTGTGTGTAATGCACTCCTGAACCCTGTGTGTAATACACTCCTGCACCCTGCACTCTGTGTGTAGCATACTCCTGAATCCCATACCCTGTGTGTAACACACTCCTGAATCCTGTAACCTGTGTGTAACACACTCCTGAATCCTGTAACATGTGTGTAATACACTCCTGAATCATGTACCCTGTGTGTAATTATACACTCCTGAATCATGTACCCTGTGTGTAATTATACACTCCTGAATCATGTACCCTTTGTGTAATACACTCCCTGAATCATGTACCCTGTGTGTAATACACTCCTCAATCATGTACCCTGTGTGTAATACACTCTCTGAATCCTGTACCCGGTGTGTAATACACTCCTGAATCATGTACCCTGTGTGTAATACACTCCTGAATCATGTACCCTGTGTGTAATACACTCCTGAATCATGTACCCTGTGAGTAATTATACACTCCTGAATCATGTACCATGTGTGTAATACACTCCCTGAATCATGTACCCTGTGTGTAATACACTCCTCAATCATGTACCCTGTGTGTAATACACTCCTGAATCCTGTACCCTGTGAGTAATACACTCCTGAATCATGTACCCTGTGTGTAATTATACACTCCTGAATCATGTACCATGTGTGTAATACACTCCCTGAATCATGTACCCTGTGTGTAATACACTCCTCAATCATGTACCCTGTGTGTAATACACTCTCTGAATCCTGTACCCAGTGTGTAATACACTCCTGAATCATGTACACTGTGTGTGACACTCCTGAATCATGTACCCTGTGTGTAATACACTCCTGAATCTTGTACCCGGTGTGTAATACACGCCTGAATCCTGTACCCTGTGTGTAATACACTTCTGAATCATGTACCCTGTGTGTAATTATACACCCCTGAATCATGTACCATGTGTGCAATACACTCGCTGAATCATGTACCCTGTGTGTAATACACGCCTGAATCATGTACCTTGTGTGTAATACACTCCTCAATCATGTACCCTGTGTGTAATACACTCTCTGAATCCTGTACCCGGTGTGTAATACACTCCTGAATCATGTACACTGTGTGTGACACTCCTGAATCCTGTACCCTGTGTGTAATTGTACACTCCTGAATCATGTACCCTGTGTGTAATACACTCCTGAATAATGTACCCTGTGTGTAATACACTCCTGAATAATGTACCCTGTGTGTAACACACTCCTGAATCCTGTACCCTGTGTGTAATTATACACTCCTGAATCATGTACCCTGTGTGCAATACACTCTCTGAATCCTGTACCCTGTGTGTAACACACTCCTGAATCCTGTACCCTGTGTGTAATACACTCCTGAATCATGTACCCTGTGTGTAATACACTCTCTGAATCCTGTACCCTGTGTGTAACACACTCCTGAATCCAGTACCCTGTGTGTAATACACTCCTGAACCCTACACCCTGTGTGTAATACACTCCTGAACCCTACACTCAGTGTGCAACATACTCCTGAATCCTAAAAAAAAGTTTTGCTTTAATCAAAAATAAGTTTTTAACCCATTCTTATTTTTAAATTGTACTTATTTACCAAAAGTTGCCACGGAATCCCTGCTTTTTTAAAACAAACTTTATTTCATACATATAATTCCACATTATAAGCACAAAACAAGTTACAGGAAAATAAAAAAGTGATGAGCTAAGTTAACATTTTAGGCGCAGATCATGACTGTAGGACGATGTTCTTCCAGATAACAAATTGCCTAATAGCTGCATGATGCAGGCGCATATCATGACTGTAGGACGATGTTCTTCCAGATAACAAATTGCCTAATAGCTGCATGATGCAGGTGCATATCATCACTGTAGGACGATGTTCTTCCTTCCAGATAACAAATTGCCTAATAGCTGCATGATGGCAGGAAACCACAAAATCCTGATATTAACCACATAAGCTGCAATATCACGGCTGCAAAGTATGCCCTTCTTATTCATGTCCTGGAGCTCTTGTTGGCTTCTCATCTGTTTGTAGTTAATAAATCTATTGCTATAAAATCCAATTACTATCGCTGTTTTAGTTCCTAGCCTGGAAAAGGAAAAGATGAGTAGTTGCTATGGGCAGCATAAAAAAATTTCTGGCCCAGATTCACAAAGCACTTACGCCGACGTAAGTGCAAATGTGCGCCCGTAAGTGCAAATTTGCGCCGGCGTATCTGTGCGCCGGACCCACAAACCAACATACGCCTAAAAACTGGCCACCCTATGCCGACGTAGCTTACTTACCCCGGCGTAGCGTGGGTGTACTTTTCGTCTGGACGCATGTTGCTGCTCCCATTGATTAAGCATTCAAACATGCAAATGAGGGAAATATGGCAATTCACAAACGTACGTTTGCACGTAAATGCCCGAGGTGCGCGTAAATTGTACGTCCGGCGTAAAGTTATTCCCCATAGATGAGGCGCAACCCGGCAACAGACATGCAAAGTTTTGCCCCACAGAACACAGGCCGGCGTATTGGGCGTACGTTACGTTCACGGCGTACGTAGTGATCCAGCGTAGCTTAGGCAGTTGTGCCGGCGTAGTTGTGAGCATGCGCATAAGGGTGCAGTTTCATGCGGCTACGTCACGGCGAATGCGCAGTTCGTGATACGCCGGGTGTAAAACACTGCACCATGCTCGGACTATCATTTGCATGGGGTCACGCCCACTTCCACCTACGCCGGTCTGTGCCTACGAAAAATACGCCACGCCGACGCAACGTTGGGAGCAACAGCTTGCTGAATACAGTGCATGCCTCTCCGCGCTGCGCCAGCGTGGCGTACGGCCTTTGTGCTACGGCGGCTCAATGTGCGCCCAACTCTCTGTGAATCTGGGCCTCTGTATCGTCACTAACTTTAGGTTTAGGGCTCGTTTACACAGGCGGCAGCTAAAATGTGTTTGTTTTCATTTAATACATTTTTTTTTATTTTTTTTTAAATGAATTTCAAAAATTCAAACAATTCTGAATTCTTAAATTCCAAAAGTCGTAAATTTGAAAATTCACAAATTCATAAATTCGGAATTCAAAAATGTGAAAATTCGACAATTCGGAAAATAAACAATTTGTAACTAATGAATAATAACTAACTAACTATTAAATTATAGGTATAGGAATTTCCTTTCAAATTTGGCTGTTAGTGGACGCAAAGAAAACAAATTTATTCTGAAGTTCCGAATTATCCGAAATAAAGAATGCAGCAGCTAAACAAATGGAACGTATGAAACAAATGTAATAGAAATAAAGCATGACAGGACCTCTTAAATATGAGATCTGGCCCTGCAATTATATAGAGACAGGTGGGGGCCATCTTCCCCTTACTCAGCTTCATGCCAAGCAGGAAGAAGGACCCAATCGCCTCCGCCACTACCGACTGCTCCAGTAAGCGGCAGAGGGCAACGAAGCGCGAATCCGCCGCAGAGACCACTTTTATCGGAAAGCAGACTGTCCGCTGAAGAAAAAGGACACCAGGGTTTTGGTAGCTAGCTGCTGCCATAACAAAGGTGTAGCACTACCCCATTCAGGAGCTGCTGAGTATAAGTGGGATCGGCGTGTTGGGTTACCTGGCAGGTGTCTAGGGGTGATACTTGTGAGTCGAGGAAAAGAGCGAATGTCCAGTCTTTAGTTGGGTTTTCTTCAATGCTTTATTCCAAGGCCCAACATGGCCTTCATCAACATGGTACAGGACAGGAAAGGTTGATGAGCAGAGAGAGAGGGCTTGAGTATCAGGCCTTGGATATGAAGAAGGGAGCAGTCTTGCTCTCAGCAATGATGAACTCAGTTCGTCGCCACTCCAGTCGGAATGGGTAAAGTGCCCCCGGACAGACCCCTGCCACAGGCCTGGCAGCCAGAATGTCACTTGCAAATGTTGGGAGGAACAGGCCTCTGCCACAGGCCTAGTACTTGAGTGAACGTGAAATTTAAATTAGCGAGTCCTCCCAATAGATTTAGTTAGAGTCACTGGATCCCCGATGGTTCGTTCAAGCCCTATTGGATCACCTGCCTCCGGGTTCTCCTCAAGCCGATCCCCCACCGTACAGCTCCCAGCCTGGGATCCTTTCAGAAAAGGTTCGGGACCCAGCAGCTACTGGAATCCCTCTCTATGTCAGAGTAGAGCTCCGCATGGTGCGCAACTCCAGCCAGGTAGGCTGCGGGGTCCATGGATGCGCGCACCCTGAAGGTGCCGCACCTGGAACTCGGACCCCGCAGAAAGCAAAAACGGCCCTCAGGCCAAGGCGGCTGCCCCAGATATAGCCTCCCTCAGCATGCCTTAGCGAGGGAACCAACCCCTCTGATTGGCTGCTGAGGAAAGCGAGTCTGCCAGAACCCCTCTAGCGCCATCTGCCGTCCAGGGGTGGAAACACACCCCTGGAGCGCAGACCGACCCACAGGACAGTTCTGGGAATGACAGCAGCCTAAATTTGACAAATTGTGAATGGGAGCCACATAACTCTCCCATTTCCCACTTACTTTAGCGTAACGCCCCTACAGAAAGTAAGGGGGCGCTACAAAGGTCTTCCTCTTCAAAGTGCCGACGTAAAACAAAGGCGGGTGATCTGGAAGTGGTTAAACCTGCTCCTAACCTATTCTAAGCCTATTATAACTAAGTAGTGGAGCGTGATCTCTCCAGCAACCGGCTTCAGTGAAATGGAGAGACCGCCAACAATGGTTGTTTAGGAGTTTAGGAGATATTCATTGTACCTACAGGTAAGCCTAGGTGCAACATTAAAAAACGGAGTTAACTACCACTTTAACCGCTTGCTGACCAGCCGCCGTAGTTATACGGCGGAAGGTCGGCTCTGCTGGGCAAGATCATGTAGCTATACGTCACCTCTCCCTGCAGCCAATAGGGGCACTCGTCCCTGATCCTGGCGCGTGCCCGGCTGGCGCGATCGCCGCCGGGGACCCGCAATCAATCGTTACAGAGCGAGGACCGGGAGCTGTGTGTGTAAACACGCAGCTCCCGGTCCTGTCAGGGGGAGAAATGCCTGATTGTCTGTTTATACAATGTATGAACAGTGATCAGTCATTTCCCCCAGTCAGTCCACCCCCCCTTCAGTTAGAACACACCCAGGGAACATACTTAACTCCTTCCTCACCCCCTAGTGTTAACCCTTTCCCTGCCAGTGGCATTTTTATAGTAATCAATGCATTTTTATAGCACTGATCGCTATAAAAATGCCAATGTCCCAAAAATGTGTCAGAAGTGTCCGCCATAATGTTGCAGTACTGAAAAAAATCGCTGATCGCCGCCATTACTAGTAAAAAACAAAATATTAATAAAAATGCCATAAAACTATCCCCTATTTTGTAAACGCTATAGCCTGGATTCACAGCCATCGACGCATCTTTATGCCGCCGTAGCGTATCTTCTTTACGCTATGCCAGCGCAACATCGAGAGGCAAGTATGAAATTCACAAAGAAAATGCGCCCAACGTTGCGTCGGCGTAGCGTATATTCATCGGCGTAAGTCAAAGAAGGTGGAAGTGGGCTGGAACTGGGCGTGATGCATGGTAATGAAGCGTGACCCCATGCAAATGATGGGCTGAGCGTCATCCAAGTACTTAAAATGGACAGCGCATGCGCCGTAACTTGGACGTATCCCCTTGCGCATGCATACAACCACATCAAAATAACTGCCTAAGATACGTCGAATCACTGCCTACGACGTGAACGTAACCTACGCCCAGCCCTATTCACGTAGTACTACGTAAACTACGTAAAATACAACGTCTGTTCCCTGGTCCATACCTTTGCATGAGTTGCGCTTCCTATATGAGGAATAACTTCACGCCGGACGAAACCCTTACGCAAATCGCTTAAAACATGCGCCGCGTGCAAGTACGTTTGTGAATCGGCGTTTCTCCCTCATTTGCATATTTGCATCACGAATCAATAGGAGTGCCAAATGCGTCCAGTGTAACTATGCGCCCACTATACGCTGGTGTACGCAAGTTACTTCGGTCGGATGAAGTTAGTTTTTTGGTGTATCTTAGTACTATGGGTATGGCGCACAGATACCAGGGCGCATATTTACACTTACGTGGCGTATATCGAGATACGTCGGCGTAAGTGCTACATGAATCCGGGCCTATTACTTTTGCGCAAACCAATCAATAAACGCCTATTTGCGTTTTTTTTACCAAAAATAGGTAGAAGAATACGTATCGGCCTAAACTGAGGAAAAAAAAATGTTTTTTTTAAATATATTTTTGGGGGATATTTATTATAGCAAAATATAATTTTTTTTCAAAATTGTCGCTCTATTTTTCTTTATAGCACAAAAACTAAAAACCGCAGAGGTGATCGAATTCCAACCAAATAAATCTCGATTTGTGGGAAAGAAAGGACGCCAATTTTGTTTGGGAGCGACACAATTTTTGTCAGTTAAAGTTAGTTTGTCAGTTTGTCAGTTAAAGTGACACAATGCCGAATCGCAAAAAGTGGCCTGGTCTATGACCAACAATATGGTCCGGGGGTTAAGTGGTTAAAGTGGTTATAAACCTCAGACATGGAATATGGAATATGAACAAAGCATATCCTTCTATAGTCTGTACTTGTCTCAATTCAGAGCACTAAGTGTCATCTATGCCTGCTGCTTCCTTCCTCTGCTATCAGCATGAGTCACTTCTGAAAAGTTTTCCTGACACCAAGAGAAAAATGGGGACAGGGGATGGGGGCTCCAGCAGATTGACAGCCCCAGCTCTGCTCCTGTGAGATGTGTGAAGGGGGTGTGTCCCTTCCATCGAATCAGCTCTCAGAACTCTTCTCACTGAGCTCTGCAGAATGTAATTTAAGTTTTTCACCCCCCCTTTTTTTCAGAACTCTCAGAAAGCTTTATAAGCTTTGTACGGCTGTAGAGAAGAGAAGACCGCACATAAACAGGTACAGCTTATGTAGGAAGATTTGTTTCATCTCTATGTACCACCTGAGGCTGTTCACTTCACTGGGTATATGTGAGGGTTTACAACACTTTAATTTCTGCTTTTAACTCCAAACTTTCTAGATTAATATATAGATTACACTGTACAATACTCTACGACTTCTATTGGCTTAGTCTGCAGGGAGTGCACGCGCTCACAAAAGATGGGTACAAAAATTGACAACTCCAACCCATTACAACCTCCTCCACAATATTCCATAAATAAGCACAAACACAGATTTTACTTTGGAATGTTTCTTGGCCAAAGCTTTAATATGGAAATTTAGGTTGACATGACCCAATAATAACATAATGACAATAACATCACACAGATAATAAACATCATAAAAGCAAAGATATTATCCAATAAAACAGGTCCTTGACAGAACCCTAGCTGAAGGGCGGAGCACGATCCGGTGGGTGTCTGCTTTCTCCAATAGATAGATTCATGCATTGCATGAATCTATCGTTGCCTCTGCTGCCCCCTATTCAGGTGTCTGGCCCCTTATCGGGCACTGGGCATCTGAATTACAGAGGCGGGGGTGTTTTTAGAATTGCCAGATCGCTGTTTACACAGTGTTGACCCACCTCTCAGCCAATCAGGTGCACCCGATCTGGTTGCCTGTCATGTGATTGGCTGAAGCGACAGGCGCTGTAATTGGATGCCTATCAGGCATCCAATGATAGCAGAAGAGAACGGGAGGGAGCGTGGAGGACAGCGCTGACCCGAGACAGGTAAGTGCCGGGTGGGGGGGAACACTGGCAGCATTTAATGTGGCAAACTGGTGGCAATTGATGGGGAAAACTGGCGGCAATTGATGGGGCACACTGGCGGCAATTGATGGGGCACACTGGCGGCAATTGATGGGGCACACTGGCGGCAATTGATGGGGCACACTGGCGGCAATTGATGGGGCACACTGGCAGCAATTGATGGTTACAGTAGCTGCGTTTGGTGGCACAGTGGTGGAAATTTATGGGTACAGTGGCTGCGTTTGATGGGCACAGTGGCTGCCCTTGATGGCACAGTGGCAGTGTTTAATGGGCACAATGGTGGCAATTTATGGGTACAGTGGCTGTGTTTGATGGCACAGTGGCTGCGTTTGATGGCCCAGTGACGGCAATTGATGGGCACAGTAGCTGCATTTGATGTTTTTTCAGTTTGTTTGCGCCCCCCCCAAAACATTTTGAGCACCAGCCGCCACTGATTGTACACCAGCTTGGTAGGGTTACACCACGCTGCCAAATTTCAAAGCCTTAGCATAGAGCCTGAGGAAGAGGCACGCATGCCTCGAACGCGCGCACCGCCCTGTGACCTAACCCGGAAGTGACGCTCCGCTGCCTGCGCTCCACAGCTGCGTTCCATCACGCTGTTCCATCGCGTCCATACAGCTCCCTGCCCGATCAGCGCTGGAATACACTCAGGGACACCCATGGACTTCTGGATCAGCTGACGAACTGTACAGCATTCTCCTCCATAGTGAGAATCCAGAGCACTCAGCCATCACAGGATTACCAACACCAGCCGAGTACACTCACTCCAGAAGTCAGGCACGGATGACACCTTTTATGCCCATGAACCCTGCAGTCTTGTAAGTAGTACCTTCATAAGAATTGTCCTGTTTTGTCACACTAATAAATATTTTACTACGCTTAGAGGGCGCCGCTTTTTGTTTTTCCTGTATTGTTTCCGAATTGCTTCTTCTCGGCAGCTGGCAGCCCTCACAGCATGAGTATTACTACTATATTAGCCACATATGAACTTGATCCAATGGACTGAATACTTTCATAAACATTTGTCGTTCAGTGGAAAGGAACTGTTCTGCTCTGGTTTCATTCTCACTTCCAGATCCAGTACTTGTCACTTACCCTTCCCCATATATATATATATATATATATATATATATATATATATATATATATACATATCTACTTCCTTTGGAGAGCGCTTGATTTATCTGTTTGTTCTTTGTGATACATTCTTCAACTCCCAACTTCCCTTCTGTTAGCCAACTTATTCAAATGCCGTGGTAGGCCCATGGAAGTCAACGGCATCAAAACACATATAACATGCTTTTTGATACCCCGGCAATAGTTAGTAACAAGCCCTGGTCAATGGCTGTTACCAGTGGCGTCACTAGGGGGTGGCTACTGGGGCTATAGCCCCGAATCTGGAGCCCATAGCCCCAAGTCTCTTATCTGGGGTTGGCTCTGGGTTCCATCCATGTGTGTGTGTGTGTGTGTATATATATATATATGTGTGTATATTATATACATGTGTATGCCCGCCCAAGTGTATGACTTTCTTTACTTCGCTGCTATGGGCTCTAGCCCCAGATTTTTTGTAGACCTAGCAACACCCCTGGCTGTTACCCTATCCACTCCAAATTCAAAAATGCATTAAAAATGCACACACACACATATAGAACTAAATGGGCCCTGGAGGCCTTTTTTTGTATTTTTTTGATCAAAATAATGTATTAAAAATACTTATTTTTTTAGGAATTAAATACAAGTATCCTCATTTGATGTATGTAATCCATTAGGTCTTCAGGCTTTGAACATCAATGAATGTTCCTTTACTGACATTTGAATAAGAACAAAGGACACAAAATAGAGGTATTGTCCGTGGATCACAGAGTCTGTCCTCTGGTTAGAAGAGGTCACACTCCTGATTTGGAAATGGAATATCGCAGTCGGTCATGTTCTGAAGCTGCTGAAAGCTTGTCCAGATCTATTGTGTGTATAGGAGGTTTTATAGGTCAGGTATGGATGGGACATCTCAGTCTCCGTGGTGGATTCCTGGTTCAAGGGAAAGGAATAAGCTGATTATTCAGTTACATGGATTATAGCAGTTCTCTAGGCAAATGTGAAGAAGCTTTTATTACGTTATGCATTGATTAAAATCATCAAACACATTTTAAATGCAGCAAAATATAAATACAGTGGAACCTTGGATTACGAGTAACGCGGTTAACAAGTGTTTTGAAAGACATGCAACTTTAAAAAAAAAATCCTGACTTGGTTTGCGAGTGTTGTCTCACAAAACAAGCAGAAATCAAACTAATTGGGTGTGCAGTACCACATTTGGTCAGATGTGCGGGGGGGTGGTGCCGGCGACACTTGGAACGGTTCGTAGCCATTCGGAAATACTCGGAAACATTTGGAAATACTCTATTCCCGAGACTTTCTGAGATCAGCTGAGCTGTCCCCGAATATATCCGAGGCTCTCCAGTGCCCCCCACCTCTGGCCACAAGCGGTATTGCATGCCATAGAAGTTATATGCTCCGTTACCACCGTGCTATGAGAAGGGCCTCTGCGCACTCACTGCATGGAGGGTACCGACACACAAACCTTTCCACAGGAGGGAATGCAGACAGGACTAGGATCTCTCTCACTTCCCTCCTCTCCCCTCCTCTCCCCTCTCTCCCTTCCTTCTCCACCCCCTCTCCCCCTTCCACTTCCTTCTCCCCCTTCTTCCTCCCCCTTCCTTCCCCCTCTTTCCTTCTTCCCCAACCCTGAACTCAGTACGTAGTGCTCCATGCAACTCTGCATTCTGTACTTAGCGCACCACACAACCCTGCACTCTGTACTTAGCACACCCCGCAACCCTGCACCCTGTACGTAGCGCACCCCGCAACCCTGCACTCAATACATGTAGTAAAAAAAGCAGACTCCAGACACTCCTGACCCCTGCGTTCTGTGCATTACACCCTCCTGACCCCTGCGTTCTGTGCATTACACCCTCCCGACCCCTGCGTTCTGTGCATTACACCCTCCCGACCCCTGCGCTCTGTACATTACACACCCATATTTTGCCAGGGCACATGCCGCAAGTTGTCTCTTGACTCAAGTGTCCATCATTGGGAAGTTCAAAAGTTGGGAGGTATGAGCTACACATAAGCAATGGTTTGTACTGTAATATTTAGTGGTAATGGTTATTTGGGTATAATCTCATATCAAGCATCTCAGTATATGATGGAGTGATACATTTTCATGATATCGTCTGCCAAAGGTTATACTTCCCAGTGCTGGAGTGTTTTACCCTGTATTTATGATCAATAAATACCGACCTTCCTGAAGACTGCACTTGGAAGCATATTTTTATTCAATGGGTGCTTCTGCTGATCACACGTTGCTTTCATTTTCGGGACTCATCCTGTCTCATTAATGTGCTGCTGCCACTTAAAGCTTACCCCCAGGAATGACTTGTATTGCATACTTACATTGGTCCATGTTGTTGGCACGATGTAAGTATCTATTACTTAGACCTGACGGACCACTAGGAAAGCTGGAAATCACTGTAGTAGTTGACGCTACTACAGTGATAGCCGCAAAGCATTCTCTGATTGGCCGAGGTCGAGAGGAGGGGCGGTTTGGTAACTGTGCAGAGAGTAAGCTATCATTGTAGTAACGCTGACTACTACAGTGATTTTTAGTTTCCCCAGTGCCCCGTCAGGTACGCGATGCAGGGGATGATTTACTAAAGGCAAATAGACTGAAGTTGCTTTCTGCAATTGCATTTGCTCCAGAGCTTAGTAAATTAGGTTGTTTCACTTTACAAAGAATACCCAATCACATGTAAGGAAAAAAAAATATTGCATATGATTGGATGATGGAAAGCAACAGAGCTTCTGCTCATCTACTAAGCTCTGGAGCAATTGCCCATACAGTTCAAATGCACTTTGCAAAGTCTATTTGACTTTAGTAAATCAACATTATACTGTACATTTTTACATTGTGCTAAACTATCAGCTTTTATGGTAGATTTAGTTTTAAAGTGATTGTAAAGGCTTGTTTTATTTTCCATAAAAATAATAAACATGTTATACCTACCTCCTTTGTGCAGTGAATATGCACAGAGCAGCCCAGGTCCTCCTCTTCTTGGGTCCCTCTTCTGCTCTTCTGGCCCCTCCCTCCTGTTCAGTGGCACCACAGAAAGCAGCTTGCTATGGGGGCACCCGAGCCGAGTCACAGCTCCCTGTGACCATTCAAACACGGAGCCCTGACCTGGCCCTGCCCCCTCTCTCCCCTGATTGGTTAGCTAAATTTGATTGACAGTAGCGGGAGCCAAAGGCGCCACTGCTGTGTCTCAGCCAATCAGGAAGGAGATTTTTGGATGGCTGAGGGACTCATGGACATCGGTGGATAGAGATGGGGCTCAGGTAAATGTTAAGGGGGCTGCTGCATATAGAATGCTTTTTATCTTAATGCATAAAATGCATTAAGATAAAAAAAAAAAAACTTCTGCCTTTACAACCCCTTTAATTATCGATCGCTTTATTACCTTTTTGTTTTTTCAAAATTGTAATTTTTTTTCCCATTTTTTTAAAATCTTTATTTCTTTTTTGCATGCTCTAAAAAGTAAAATAGAAAGTCATGAAATCACTCAATTACAGTAATACCTTGGATTACAAGCAAAATTTGTTCCAGAAGAATGCTTGTAATCCAAAGCACTCATATATCAAAGCAAGTTTCCCCATAGGAAATAAGGGAAACTCAGATAATCCGTTCCAGAGCCACTGCTTGTCTGTAAAGTACCGCATTTGGCTGAGAGCTTTGGCTGGGAAACCCGGCCATGTGTATGCTCCACGCAGTGTTTCCCATAGGAAAACTGCCAGGAAAAAGACCGCTGAGAATCGCGGCAGGAAAAAAAGAGAACATGATGGAAAACTGCCATAGAGCATACTCACAGGCAGTTTTCCCGGCCAAAAGCTGTCATGGCAATTTTCTCGACGGGAAAACTGGTCGTGTGTTTGAGGCATTAACCGCGTTTCTCGCAATCCACTGTATACCGCATTCATTAAAACCATACTGACTGCCGAAAACGTCCTCTCTCTGCAATCACCAAGAATGGAACTGCACATCCTAACAGGGCTATAGTACCACAAAGAGGTTTCCATCTCTGACTTTTTACCTGTTTTTAAAGCGGATGTCCGCTCAAAATTTTTTTTTAAAAGCCAGCAGCTACAAATACTGCAGCTGCTGACTTTTAACCACTTAAGGACCGGACCAACACGCTGGTAAATGACCCAAGGGGTTTTTACAATTCGGCACTGCGTCGTTTTAACAGACAATTGCGCGGTCGTGCCACGTGGCTCCCAAACAAAATTTGCGTCCTTTTCTTCGCACAAATAGAGCTTTCTTTTGGTGGTATTTGATCGCCTCTGCGATTTTTATTTTTTGCGTTATATACAAAAATAGAGCGACATTTTTTAAAAAAAAAATCAATATTTTTTACTTTTTGTTATAAGAAAAATCAAATAAACTAAATTTTAGTCAAAGATTTAGGCCAAAATGTATTCAGCCACATGTCTTTAGTAAAAAAAAATTGCAATAAAAAAAAAACTAGCTACCTAGCGGGAACAGTGACACTAATACAGCGATCAGAAAAATGAACGCTTAGTGACGCTGGCAATAGGGAGTGAAAGGGTTAACTAGGGCGGTGATCAAGGGGTTAAAACTTTATTAGGGGGGGAACGGGGGCTAACTTGGACCTAACACTAACTGCCTGTCACACTGACACTAAATGCAGTGATCAGTACATATATGCATTCAGTGACAATGTGACAGGGAGGTGGGGGGGGGGGGGGTAATCACAAGGGGTTATGTGCCTATGTGTAGTGTGTGTCAGTGAAGTGTTGTGCAGACTTACTGTGCGATGTAATCTCTCCTCAGCGGCGGTTAAAAAAAACGCAGAGAGCAGAGATCACATCACTTCCCTCTTCCTGTGTTTACACAGGAGGAGGAAATGACACTGCAGGGGGAGCGCGCGCATTGGCTGGGAGCGATCCGGAGGGGGCGGACAAAAACTAATAGCCGCCCCCTTATCCCGGATCGCTCCCAGAGCCACGGGAACCGCTGCATGTAACGGGGGGGGGTCCCGATCGGACCCCCGACCCGCGTCTAGGCAGGGACGTACAGGTACGCCAATGTGCCTGTACGTGCCATTCTGCCGACGTATATGTACATGCGGCAGTCCTTAAGTGGTTAATATTAGGACACTTACCTGTCCTGGAGTCCAGCGGCGTCTGCAGCAGAGGACGAGCGATCGCTCGTCACCCTGCTGCTCCCCCCGCCATCCACGGTGAGGGAACCAGGAAGTGAAGCGCTCCGGCTTTACTGCCCGGTTCCCTACGGCGCATGCGCGAGTCGTGCTGCGCCCGCCGATTGGCTCCCGCTGTGTTCTGGGAGCCAAGTGTTCCCAGCACACAAAGGGGGGGGGGGGGGGCGACGGGATGTCAGAAAAAAAACGTCTTTTGCCTGAGACGTGTGGCCGGAAGTGGGTGCAGATACCTGTCTTTAGACAGGTATCTGCACCCCCCTCCCCCTGAAAAGGTGTCAAATGTGAGACCGGAGGGGAGGAGGGTTCCGATCAGCAGGACTTCACTTTAGGGTGGAGCTCCGCTTTAACCCACACAGTAAAAAAAATTGCAACATTGTACTTTTTGTAACTGTTTATGTACTTAAACATTGGCATTACATTTTGATTTTCCCCTCTTGCTTTACTTCTTAAAACTGTAGCATGGAATTTAATCCACTTTTAAAAAAATGTTATACTCAGTGAAAAACAAGTACAGTATTTAATTTGTTAGTGCCCTTTTGGATAAATTTGTACAAAGAAGACAAATCTAGACGCACGGCATGGCATTTACAGGAATTACAAAATCTTCCTGCGTTTGCCCTGTTTAAAAGGGATTGGAGCCAGAGAAAGTAACAATAGTCCTATTGTAGAAACAATGCTCCTGAGACCTGGATTTTCTAGGTGGAATGTAGCCGGTGGTGAAAAGCATTTAAAAACATGGCACGTATTCAACAAGTGTTTAACAGCAGACTATACACTGAATAGATCCTTTGCTACCCTTGTATGTAGCCACATTATTGCAAAGTCCCACCCACAATCCAGTGCTGTGATTCCTAATAAAAGGTTTGGATGAAGAGATTCAGTAATGAAAACTACTGGTGTAACAATAAGCTTTTAGCCTTCGCCATCTGCTGTTTATTAGTCAGTATTGCACCTCAGGTCTGTGCAGTGCACTCCTGCCCTAATTAGCAGTGTTTATGAGACTGCTGGATATTCAGCTTGTGCCTCATCAACAGGGTGATCTGTCTGCTCATAGGCTGGATAGAGCAGAGCTGTATCCTGGCCTAGGCTAACAAGGCCCAGGCCTAGGGCAGCACTTTGCAGGCGGGAAGCACGAAAAAAGTCCCCGCCGGCTTGCGTTACACTGTTAGGAAAATAAGTCTAGCGCCCCCATAAAGCGTCCGCGCTGCTTCTAGTATGCGGGCGGCCGGCATTCCGCAACTGTGGGGGGCGCTTCCAATTTTGACTGTTTTGTCATCCTGGACCACAAACCTTCCTCACTGTGCTATATGTTTCTGCTGCACCATCTACTTAAAGTAGAACTATAGGCAACACTTTTACCATCCCTGTCCCATTGTAAAGATTTCCCTTCACGTCCTGCTCTATGGGCAACCAGAAAGTAAGAGGAAATCTAAGTAAATTAACGGAATCAATTGCCCCCCCCCCCAGGCCCTCAGAACTAGTGTCCTCACTCGAAAATTTCAGGGCGGGTCTTAAACAACACAGGGTGTGGCCGTGACAGGGAGGGGTGGGTCATATTTAAATTAGGGGGTGAACAAGTTTAGTCAGGCCTAGGGCAGCACAAAACCTAAATACACCTCTGGGATAGAGGTTTGTCTTCTGGCTGATTGTTCACGCACTGGAATACTCCTCTGATTGTTCAGACTTCATTTGTGTTTGAATACTTGTTTATACTTGTCCTTTTTATTGGCTTGTCACCTCTGATATTGTCAGCCCATAGCCAATATTACTTTCAGCCTTCTGTCTGCTCTGACCATCTGACCGATGACTTACATTACTGTGGCATCTGTTAGTTAGCTGTCAACCCTTGGTCCACCAAACTCTATGACAACTGTATGCAACAGAACCCCTGCCCACACTTTGGCCAGAGGAAGCTGGTCATCAGAAAAGGGAATGCAGTTCATTCACTTCTACTATTATCTCCCGAATGACCTTCATGAAAATCTTCAAAACAAAGATTATACAACTACACAGGTCAGTAAACTCTAGATAAGCATTCAGTGATTATCACTTTTGACCAAAGCAGACATCAAGTATTTTTTTTTACATTGTTACATAGTTGGTGAGGTTAGACCCCTTTTACACTTATACAACTTGTCCCACAATTTTAGACTGCAAAATTGCATGACAAGTCATTCTCCATGATTTTCAATGACTACCATTCATATTGGCACGACTTTACGTCGTGCCGACTTCAAAGTAGTTCCTGCACTACTTTCTTTTTAAGTCGGATCAAAGTCGGATCTCGTATTAACACAAAAAAAAAAAAAAGCGGCATGGGTTTCCTCTTCATAAATACATTCCCTCAAAATCCATACCAGAGCTTTATCTGAGCACGCTGGCCGGCAGGTGAGGAAAGGGGGTGGGGGCGAGCAAGCGCCCCCTCGTGAACCGTACCAGGCCGCATGCCCTCAACATTGGAGTTGGGTGCTTTGGGGCAGGGGGACCCTGCACCACCCCACCCCAAAGCACCTTGCCCCCATGTTGATGAGAACAAAGGCCCCTTCCCGACAACCCTGGCCATTGGTTGTCGGGGTGTGAGGGCAGGGGGGCTTAACATAATCTGGAAGCCCCCTTTAATAAGGGGACCTCCAGATCCTGCCCCCCACCCTATGTGAATGAGTATGGGGTACATTGTACCCCTACCCATTCACCTGAAAGAAAAGTGGCAACAAGACAGGTTTATAAAGTACTTTATTAGGCAGCTCTGGGGGTCTGGTTTTTCTCCCGCTGTGCCGTGTCTTCTGCCGGGATCTTCTGCTCTTTTGCCAGTTCTTTTACTAGCTCTTGCTCGGTCTTCTCCGTCGTCGTCTTCTTCCCTCTTCTTCCGATGTTGTCTCAATGCCCTCTCCCACTGTAATTCCGGGTGCATTGTGGGCAACGACTTATATTGCCATGGGGCGGGGTCACCGGATGATATCATCTGGCGACCCCGCCCCTTATGATGTCACCATCCCATCATGCCCACGCGGTGAAGTCATAAGGGGCGGGGTCATCGGATCACATCATCTGGTGACCCCGGCCCATGCCAATATAAGTCGTTGCGCACAGCGTACACGGAATTACAGCGGGAGAGAGCATTGCGTCAACATGGGAAGAAGAGCAGAGGGAAGAAGTAGACGGAGAAGAGCTAGCAAAAGAGCAGGCAAAGGAGCAAAAGAACCCAACAGAAAACACGGGACAGCGGGAGAAGAACCGGAAAGCGTAGAGAAGAGGCCAGAGAGAGAGAGAGAGAGGAGAAGTCGGAAGAGAGCCCTCCCGGAGCTGCCTAATAAAAACCTGTGTAGTGTGTTTTATTTTTGACACTTTTTTTCAGGTGAATGGGTAGGGGTACTCGTTCTGAGGACATTTAGAATGAGGCAAAGACCCCTCCCAGCCATTTATGTGCAGTGGCTGGGTGGGAGATGGTTAAGGACCCTCGGGTGCAAGCCACCTGGTCCCGCTGACTTATTAATATTACGTTTTTCAAGTATATTCCTAGTTCTATCCTCTATGAGGGTGCTTCCTGTGATGTATCATGAGGATAAACATTGCAGTTTTGGTTACTGAAGCCCCGTTTCCCTCGTGAAGACTGAGGAGAAGAATAAATTCAAAACCTTCGCAATCTCTCCATCCTTTGAAACCAGATTCCCTTCATCATTCTTTATGGGGCCAATATGATCTGACCTCTTACTATTTATATACTTAAAGAATTGGTTGGGATTGTTTTTACTCTCCTCCGCTATGTGCCTTCCAGGTTCTATCTTAGCCTCTCTGATTGCACCCTTACATTTCCTATTGTATACTTTGTAAAGTTGGAATGCTGATGATGACCTCTCAGCCTTGTATTTTTTTGAAAACCTTCTCTTTTGCTTTTATGTGCATTTTTACGTTGGAATTAAGCCACCCAGGACTTTTATTAGCTCTTTTAAATTTATTTCCCCATGGGATGCACTGGCTAATGCCCTTATTTAATATTCTCTTAAAGCACACCAACTTTTCCTCTGTGTTCATTGTTCCTAGGACTTTTTATCATCTTTAATATCTTCTAGCAAGGAGCGTAGTTTATGAAATTTGGCTCTACAAATTTAGTGTCTTTGTATTCACCTTATGTTTGCTATTTGTGTGATTTATACTGAAACAAATTGACCTGTGATCGCTGTTTCCTAAATTGCCCCATATATCCACATCAGTGATCAGGTCTGTATTTTTAGTAATCAGTAGGTCTAGTAACGCTTTGTTTCTTGTTGGTGCATTTACCATCTGACCCATAAAATTTTCCTGCAAGACATTTAGGAAATGGCGAGCCTTAGATGAATGTGCGGTTCCTTCCGCCTAGTCTATGTCTGAATAATTAAAATCCCCCATTATAATGACACTTCCCATCCTTGCTGCCATTCCAAACTGTAATAGGAGGTCCGGCTCCCCCTGCTCCCTCTGGATAGGGGGCCTATAGCATACTCCTAGTATTACTTCCCCCTTGGTTTCCTCCCTACCCATAAGGAATCCACCTCTTTCCTTGCTCCATTTGTGATGTTGTCTCTCACATTCACTTGTAAATCATTTTTTATATACAGGCATACCCCTCCCCTTTTTTTACTCTCTCTACCTCTGTGATATAGGGAATACCCTTGAATGGTTGTCAGCCAATCACGAGTGCTGTTGAACTAAGTTGAACCACATTTCCACAAAATCGAAATCCTCCTCGTACAATAGCAGCTCTAGTTCTCCCATCTTGTCCGCCAGACTCCTGGCATTAGTGAACAAGTCATGAAGTTTTGTACTATCTCCATATTGGGTGTTCTGAGGTTGCAAATAGGACTTGTTACTATACTTAACTCGGGTTTAGGGGCTTTAGTCAACCTACTACTAATGCCCCCAGTACTACCCTCTAAAATGTGTTCCACGCTGGCTCTCTGGATCTCTAAATCTGAACTTCCCCCTCGCCTAGTTTAAAAGCCCCTCCAACTTTTCGGCCATCTTCTCTTCTAGCCGATCTCCACCTTCCCCATTTAGGTGCATTGACTCTTCTATATAAAAGTTATTCCTCAAAGTTTGATAGGCTTTCCAAATGCTGAACACAGTATTAAAGGTCCCAAGTCTAATCCATAATATATGGGTAGAAATAACCATGCAATAGACGTACCGGAGAGCTCACCATGGGAAAGACCTTGTTATTACGGCTCAGAGTCCAATCTGTAAGAATTAGAGAAGAAATAAAAGGTAGGCTCTTATAAAATTATGAAAGGGACTTGGTACCATGGACAGCAGACAGGAAGTAAGACAAGAGGAGGAAGATCAGTGACAGAGGGAATGACCATAAGAATGGAAGGAGAATGAAGACCGAATAGTAAGGAAGAGGAGTAAATTGGGAGTAAGCATGAATTTAAAGTGAGGATAAGGAATGAACCAAGAATGAGGATGATGTACATACTGAATTGAGTGATGAGGAAATACACTGAAGGCGTAGCAAGAAGGGCTTGGGAAAGAAACACAGGGCCGCTGATAGGCCAGTACAACTGGCCCTGTTGTACTGGGCCCAGCCAGCAGGGGGGCCCGGGCAGCCTGAACAGATAACTAATGCAGAAAAAAAAATCCTCCAGCCATAGCGGAACATCCGAACATTGTCCCCCCCCCCCCCCACACACACACATTTACTTTTGAAGTTTTTTTTCCAGACAACTATCTGCAGACTATCAATTGCCACTGTCTGCAGGTAGCACATGCGTTATGGCCCATAACGCATGTGCTGCCTGCAAAGACAGTGCCACCCATGCCACCAATGCCGTAATGTGCTGCAGAGACAGTGCCACCCATGCCATGAAAAATAAATATCACTTGTAGACAAGCCTGCACTTTGTTTCAATGCAGGGTCTGGGGAGGGGTCATGGGCAGAGCCAGTGGTGGGGCTGAAGGAAGGACCAGGGGTGGAGCTAAAGGGGGCCCTCGTCAGGTAGGCTGTATGGGGCCCCATGATTTCTATCAGCGGCCCTGAAGAAGCATAATGTAATTGAAGGAGGAAAACGAAAACAACCTTTTGCCATATCTTGATTAATCCAGATAGATTCTTTATCCCTGTAGATTGGAAACAGCAGTTATATGTAACAGTTGACAGATCAATAGAATGGACAAACATATATCCTTCCCAATAAAATTAAATCTAAAACAATAAAATCTTATGCCCACCCCCTTTGCAAACACACCCTAATCTTTGCCAATCATGATCTTACCTAGAGAAAACACAGCTATAACCAAACACCAAAAGATACACACAAGCTGCCATCCAGTTCTGCAACCAACATCTGACTGGGTGTAGATCCACAGCCAGATTTCATATACTGATGGCAACCAACGCTCTCCAGAAGCATTCTTGACCTTGTTCACATTATCAGCTTTTGTAAATGGAAGAAAATATGTATAGCAAAGCATTCACAAGACATCTACAATATTTTCAGCCAACTTTTTTTTAACAAGAAGATTTTCAGCCAACTTTAAAGACTAAGGGCCAGATTCTTATACCTGGCGGCGTAGCGTATGCTATATACACTATGCAGCCGCAACTTACAGGAGCAAGTCCCGTATTCTCCAAGCACTTGCTCCGTAATTTGCGGCGGCGTAGTGTAAATGGCCTGGCGTATCCCCGCGTAATTCAAAGGGGGCGGCTTGTATTTAAATTCAGCGTGCCCCCGCGCCGAATGAACTGCGCATGCGCCGGCCGTAAACGTAGCCCAGTGCGCATCCTCCATAGTACGCCGCAAATACATTGGTTTCGACGTGAACGTAATTAACGCACAGCCCTATTCGCGACGAGTTACGTAAACGACGTAAACAACGGAAAAACACGACGCTGTCCCGATGTCAATACTTAACATGGCGTATGCCAGACCTACGCAAGGTTACCCCTCATATAGCAGGGGTAACCGTACGCTTACGCAAACGACGTAAACTACGACGACGGGGCGCAAATACGTTCGGGAATCGGCGTATCAGGCTCATTTGCATATTAGACGCAGAAATCGACGGGAACGCCACCTAGCGGCCAGCGTAACATTGCAACTTAGATCCGACGGTGTAAGTGTCTTACGCAAGTCGAATCTAAGCAAAATCTATGCGTGACTGATTCGAAGAATCAGTCGCATAGATACCCAGCTAAAAAAACAGAAATACGACGGCGTATATGGAGCTACGCCGCTGTATCTCTTACGAGAATCTGGCCACAAATACTTAATGAATAACAGGCTAAATACCGTACTTCTGCATACTGCCACCGATGCCACAGATCTTCAATGCTACCCTGGCCTTCAACATCCGACACTTCTGGGACTGTCGCATTGGCTGATTCCACTCTGCGCACTGTGGTTTCTTCTTTCAACCCCTACATCACCACAGAACACATAATGGCATAGCAGTCAGCAGAAGGAGCCACAGGGCAGGGTGGAGGGCCAGGTATGTGGAAAGGATAGCACAGTAATGACCTTTGCCTTTGCAGAAAATACATTTTTTTTTAAGTTTTAAAACATTTAGGCTCCATTCACATCTAAGCATTCTGTGAATACGCTTGTGTTGCTATTCATTGTTAATGGCACCCCAAATGTGGCCAGCAGGTGCACATTTTTTGACATTGACAAACACCGGAAAGCTCTTGGTAAAAAAAAACCACCCAAAAAGGTGCAGAAGCTTTGTTGTCGCACAAAGGGCAGCCAATTTAAATTAAACCTCAAACGACCCCATTCGCGTGACACTCAAATGTTAAAGCGGAGCTCCAGCCGCGGGAATTTTTTTTTTTAAAGTCAGCAGCTACTAACAGTGTAGCTGCTGACTTTAAATAAGGACACTTACCTGTCCTAGGCGCCCGCGCTGACGCCCCCCCCCCCCCCCGATGCCGGTCCCACGATCGCTCCGGGTCCCGCGCCGCCAATCCCCCCGTACGGCTTCACTGCCCATTTCCTAGTGCGCCTGCGTGAGTCTCACGCTGGCTTGTGAATGGGCGCGCTGCTCTCTGAGAACACACAGTTCCCAGGAAGCAGCGCGCCCCATTCACAAGGAGAAGAACAAGAAAAAAACACACCGCGGTTCAGGAAGAGGCAGATTACGGACTTCCGCATAGCAACAGCTATTTCGGGTGAGTATTTTTTTTTTTTTTTTCAGGTTTTTTTTTTTTTTCAAACAACATTGTAAAATGTTGTTATCCTGGGTGGAGCTCAGCTTTAATGCAGCCTAAGATCTGTGTTTAACACTCTCAGACTGGAGTTTAAATATACCCACATACAGGTATGTGTGGCAGACCTTGCCCTCAGAAAAGCGATCCACGGTGTAAATGTCACACTGGTATTGTACAACTGCAGTTGCAGTTTGGCCGCATACGCTTACATAGGTTGCACTCATCACTCAATGCAATATGCTGTATAATCTTTGACTTGGCCACAGCATGTGTAAAGCCCTGACTGGCTGCATGTCCTGCTTTAGAAGGGCAATTTTAACTGACAGCTTTTACTGCCCCGTGGCCACACATATAAAGCAGCCTTCAGGCCGCATACACATGATCGGATATGCCGCTGAAACTGGTCCGCCGTGTGTACAACCTAGCGGACAGGTTTTTCCAGCGGACAAATTTCAAAGCATGCTTTGAAATTTGTCCGCTGGAAACCTGTCCGCTGGTTAGTACGCTTAACCAGCAGACATAAATCTTCCGCATGCGTCGAATGGATTTGACGCATGCGTGGAAGTATTTTACTTCCTGGAGTGGTGACGTGGCGGCGTCAACGTCACCGCCACGTCACAGCGTCCTCAGTCCGAGGGGATTTTCGTCCGATGGTGTGTACATGCCATCGGACCAAAATCCAAGGAGACATGTCCGCTGGAAACTGTCCGTCGGACATGTTTGAGCGGACATGTCTCCTCGTCTGTACGCGGCCTAAGAGTTCCAAGAAGGCTTCTTGATGGTTGCACAGTGGCTGTGCACAGTGCTCCTCAGAGTAGTATTTACAAGCTTAAGCATATGAGAACCAGGCCACTGCCTACCCAATACATGAATGGAGAGATCCATTAGAGAAGAATGGGAGCTCCCCCTCCACACACACACACAAACACAAGGAAACAATCTTTCTACTTAAAGGGGTTGCAAAGGTACAATTTTTTCCCCCTAAATAGCTTCCTTTACCTTAGTGCAGTCCTCCTTCACTTACCTCATCCTTCTATTTTGCTTTTAAATGTCCTTATTTAGTCAAGGATCGCTTAATTCCATTCAGGATTCTACACCGGGTGTATTTAACGCCGCAGCGGCTGAACAAAATTTATCCTGGGGCCTATCCTGTGGTAATCTAGAGGTCGGTTTCTGTCATATGTTGTGGTCCTGTCCCAAAGTGCACTCTTTCTTGGTAGAGGTGACGCAATTTATAGCCCCGACTCTCATAGGACTTCTGCTCTTTTACGCCCGTAAAGCAATATTACTAAAATGGAAACAATCAGATGCGTCCTCTCTGAACTCTTGGAAAGCCCTGGTCAATTCTTCAATACCATTATATAAAGCCACATATGACTCTCGTGGGTGTATTGCTAAATTCGACCAAGTGTGGAAATTATGGCTTGACTTCGCCTCCACTAATGCTGCTCAAGAATAGACGGTTTAACTGATACACATTAAAGGATCACTAAAGGAATTTTTTTTTTTAGCTAAATAGCTTCCTTTACCTTAATGCAGTGCTGTTTTTATGTTCTCATTGTTCGTTTTTGCTTTGAAGTAGCTGTAATACTTCTCTGATCTCCACACTTCCTGCTTGTCTGGCTCCTTATGAAAAATCTCAGCTTTTCACTGTGGTCCAAGCTGTGTCTCTAAAACTCCTCAGACCCAATCAGATTAATTTTAAAAACAAAACACTGCCCTGGATTTGTTTGTTTTTGTTCTGTCTCTCTCTCTACTAAAAAACACAAAACCTTTTTAAAAACGAAATTGAAACTGCAGGCATATTATATGATTGATTTTTATCTGTTTTTAATTATTTTTAAAAGGAATCAGTTAACTTTTATGTCTCTATACCCTGTAAACAGTCATTTCAGCAAAATAAAATATTTTCCTTTAGTGATCCTTTAACTACCTCCTCCGTGCTAACACCTGCTAAGACCCTCCTGACACCCATATAGTTGAACCCCTGGTATTCTAGGCCTCAAGTCCCCTCTTGGGAAACCTCACCTCTATCGAGTAGCACATTCTCCTTTCATAATTTCTCCAAATGGAGTGGCTGAGCAGTAAAGGTTTTTTTTTTTTTTTTTCGGTAGCTAACATCACTGTTTTAGACAGATAACCTGTTGTTAGGTACCGATCCACGTGGTACTTTTCGAGCCGGGGAATGCCCCAAGGCTCTGTTTTTTTTTAATCTATTTAAAACCAATAAAGAGAATCCTTATTTCTTCTGAGAAATCCTCACTTCCTGTTCTTCTGTTCTGTCTGTGGTGTGGAGTGTCTTGCTCGCCCCCTCCCTTGGACTAGTGGACAGTCAGGACGCCCACTAACACACGGTTCTTTTCTCTACCTGCAACGTAGTCCAGGGGAGGGGGCGAGCACGACACTCCACACCAGGGAGAAAGCCTTGCATTACTGTGTGGAGTTACAGACAGAAAAACGTGAAGTGAGGATTTCTCAGAAGAAATAAGGACATTTAAAAGCAAAATGGAAGGATGAGGTAAGTGAAGGAGGACTGCACTAAGGTAGAGGAAGCTATTTAGGACAAAAAAATTGTACCTTTACAACCCCTGAAAAGTATCTTTAGGTTATTTATGTGTTTACTGATTTCGAAAAGCAATACAACAGCATAGAAGATGACAAGAAGTACCTTTGTCACCTGCGCTTACCTCTGTTCCTGCTTTTTCTGTTTACCTAGCAATTGAGAAATAAATCAGATTATATACAGGGAGGAGAAATGATGAAATGTTCAAAATCAAAATTTACCAAGGATACTTACTTCTTTGGATTAGGCAAACAATCAGAGCTACAGAAGCCACTAGGATCACAAAACCAAGGAGCCCACAGACCAGGAGGATCACCCACAAAGGAACTACAATAAACAGCAAAAGGAAAATATAAAAATATAGGCAGAAGTGACAGTAGTAGATGTAGAAGGAAATTATTTTTATTATTAATATTGGAACTAGTAGTAGTATTAAAGTAGATATACATCCTAACTGAATGCTAAAGCATTGTGTATTAAAAACAACGGCCATTTTTTTTTATATATTTATCTTTAATCGAATTGTTAAATCTCAGTGCTACTGATCTCCTGCAGCTTTTTTGCAGCCACTTGACTATCTACATGCTCTTAAGGCAGTGGTCTCAACCTTCTAGTGCCATGGCCCCTTGATAACATTTCCCAAGTTGTGGGGACCCCTAACATTAAAATTATTTTCGTAGTGTATTGTTACTCTATGTCAGAAATTTAATACAAAAAGGTTATTTGAAAAAATATATATATATTTTCGTAGCGTTGGTTGTCAGCACCCAAGGCAAGACAAGTCATTTGCGCCCCCAACCCATGGACATTTAGTGCTACCGGAGGCCTTTTAATGGCAACTATAATCACAGGTAGTGTTACTCACTGTGTCTCTGGCTTCACTGTGTCTCCGATTTTTGTGGTGTTTCTTGCAGTGACACCTATGCCGAAATCAGGAAATAGGGTCTCCTCCAGTCCCTCCCACTTCCCATTCCTCACCAGTCAGCTCCCTAGCCATGTCATGAACTGAATAGGCACCTGCGAAGAGGCTGAGTGGGCAGCTGCAGGCTACAGGAACAGCCCAGCTGGGAGGCCACAGGCTCCAGGGATAGCCCTTGCTGGGTGGCCACAAAAAAACTGAGAGAGCGATACAGGCTTCAGGACCAGCCCAAGATTCGGTGACCCCTGGCAAATCAACATTCCCCCCCCCCCCCCCGAGGGGGTGCCGACCCCAGGTTGAGAACCACTGTCTTAAGGGATGGCTAATATCGGGGCAAGTTTTCTGATCACGACAACAGAAGAATGTGCCTGCAAAGTGTATGAAATAGGGAGTGTATTGCTAAGTGTTCAGACTCATGCCGTACAAAAGTGGATGTCTAAACACCAATCAGAAATCAGACACAATCCATCCCACTGAAGTCCATTGTCTATGACCAGTTTAAACACTTAAATCATTTAGTTAGAGTGGCCGGTGTAGCATTCCTCTGGCTTGACTTCAGGGTCTACCTGCCCCGATTCAGACTCTGTTCACTCCTTACCTAAAAGCTTTGGGATTCCTGTCAACATTGGGATATTCCCACTACATTTTAGTGCATGCCCCAGAAAACAAGTTAAAGCCCTGTACACACGGCTGGGAATCCCGTCAGGAAAAAAAACATTGGTTTTCCTGACCAGATTTCTGTCAAGCTTTTTTCGCAAAGCTGTGCATACAGACGGGCATTCAAAAGAACCGCCGTTCTTTTAAATGGCAAGAACACGGTGACCTCATCGACTACGGCGAGCCGGCGCTCGTCACATTCGATGCCGCACCCCACACTATGCCTTGTATGCGAAGGCTTATCGAGCATTCGTGGGTAAGCATACAGACGACTGGTTTTCTCGTCAGGAAACACTCTTGTCAGGAAACCGGACGAGAAAATAGAGAGCAGGTTCTCTATTTTCCCGTCGGGATTCCCGGCCAAATGCTCTCCTAACAGTTTTACTGCCGGGAAAACCGGTCGTGTGTACGAGGCTTAAGTCAAAATTCCAGCAGGAAGAGTGGGACCCCCTCGTAGTGGCTACTGCAAATGTGTAGACCCAAGAACTCAAATGTAGAGATCTCATCACCAGAATCCCAGAGAGAAACAAAAAACTGTTAGAAGGTTTAACTTTCTTTCATCATCCAGCAATATCAGTTGTGGGTGGACAGACCATTTAAATGAATGACTAAGGTTTGTTATCTATTTTATTTATTTAAAAAAAACAAAAAAAAAAAACACTTTTCCTTCTTTTTGTCAGGTAAATATGAAATAAAATGTCATGTTTATTTTTCCAGCCAGCAGGGGGAACCCTAGCCTCTTTATTTATGTTTACCTGTCTTTCCTTAGCTGCTTTATTAAAAACAAATTTGCAGCGCTCAATAGCTCAGTATGAAATTTACACAATTAAATTCAGCAAATACATGACTCCATCCCATCTCTTCCTGTTATGTATAGTTTTTTATTTTACGAAGATTTGTATAAGGTTTGGTATGTATTTTATTTATTTAATTTAAAAAGTTACAAAAAAAAAGTTTCTTCTTTTTTTCTCGGGTAAAAATGAAATAAAATACCCTGTATTGCATAAGAATATTTCATGTTTATTTTTGCAGCCAGCAGGGGGAACCATAGCCTCCTTTTCTTATGCAGAGCTCAATAGCTCAGTCTGAAATCTACACAATTAAACCTAGTAAATAAAATATACAGTATGACTCCATTCTCTCTCTCCCTGTTCTGCATAGTTGTTTTTTATTATACAAATTTTCAAAAATGTAAGTACTGTTAGGGTACACACCTAATATAAACATTGTACATATGGGTTGGTTTACTAAAGGCAAATAGACTGTGCACTTTGCATAGTGCAGTTCCACTCTGAAAGTGCAGTTGCTCCAGTTCTTAGTAAATGAGGAGAAGCTCTGCTGACTTTAATCATCCAATCATGTGCAAGCACAAATGTTTTTTTTATTTTGCTTGCACATGATTGTGTATTCATTTACTAATCTCTTGAGCAACTGCACTTCGCCTTTAATAAATCAACCTCAAGTATGTTACAGAAAGAACATGCAAATATGTTTAGTTTTTTAAGTCAAACAGAGGGTACCAAGGCAAACAGCTTATGTTGCTTATAACCCTCTAATGACAGCATCACGGGTGCAGTAAAGTTTTATTTTTTTAAATACAATTTTAATATCAACAGTAAAAATATATATATCAAGTGGTTTAAAAGCCTATGAACTTGAAAAATCGCTTCTATAAGTTCTAGCATTGCGTGTTGAGTATAAGAAACCAGAATAGAGACAATTGCTTTATTACCAGGTAGTGCAGCCTGTAAGGCAATCGATGAATCTGTAGGTGCAGGCTCGTCTGTGAGAGAAGTTACATATTATTAGTATTTAAATTTTTTTTTATATATATATATATATATATATATATATATATATATATATACACACACACACACATGACCTGTCAAATCGCATGACAAATCACTCCAATGTGAACGAGGGCTAAAGGAAAGCAGACTATGGAATTGATTTACTAACACTGGAGAGTACAAAATCGAATGCAGGTGTGCATGCAGGGCTGGATTTGCTCTCCCTGCCGCCCCAAGGCCAGGTTCCGCAATGCTTCCTTCCCCCACCAAATCAACGGAGAATAGCAACCAGAGGGCAGGGGTGGCCCGGTAAGTTCAAATATTTTTGTTTCTTTTGTTTTTTTACTTGTTTATCATTTTTTTTTTATTTGTAGCTTGTTGTTTACTTTTTTTATTTTTGTATAATTTTCATATTATTTCTAATAGTTTTTTTATTATTCTTTACTTTTTAATTACTTTTTTTGTTTATAAATTTAATTATTATTTTTATTTTTTTCTATAAAAAAAATGTCACTTAACTGTATTGCTATCACACAGGAGAAAACAATTTCCTGTGTGATAGCAATTGGAGGTGTCAGGTTCTCTTTATTGACCCAGTCACCTCCAAAACAGGAGTCCTAGCACTGTGCTAGAACTCCTGTCACAGCTGAGATGGGAAGAGCACAGCTCACCCCTCTCACTGTGTACATCGGCGGCAGGGACAGGAGACGGGCTAGGCGGCTGGGGGGAGGACGGAGTCCCGCAGACAGAGCCAGCAGAGAGAGGTATGTGGGGGGAGGGGAGGACGGATGGCAGCACACATTTGACAAGTGATTTTGGTGACATTGCTGCAATCACTTAACGAATGCGTGGATTCCCCCACACAATCCTATCACACAGCAACTTACCGCCCTTAACTGTATGTTGCCGCCGTCGGGGGACTCCATGCCACTGCTGCCCCGAGGTGCCCTACCGCCCTGAGGCCTGGCCTTGTGGGAAATCCAGGCCTGTGTGCATGGTAGCAAATAAGCTACCATTTTTTTTTGTCAAAGCTTAAAGGGGTTGTAAAGGTACAATTTTTTTCCCCCTAAATAGCTTCCTTTACCTTGGTGCAGTCCTCCTTCACTTACCTCATCCTTCCATTTTCTTTTAAATGTCCTTATTTCTTCTGAGAAATCCTCACTTCCTGTTCTGTCTGTAACTCCACACAGTAATGCGAGGCTTTCTCCCTGGTGTGGAGTGTCGTGCTCGCCTCCTCCCTTGGGCCACAGGAGAGTCAGGACGCTCTCTACGTTGCAGATAGAGAAAGGAGCTATGTGTAAGTGGGTGTCATGACTTTCCTGTGGTCCAAGGGAGGAGTCGAGCATGAGTCGAGCATGACACTCCATACCAGGGAGAAAGCCTTGCATTACTGTGTTGAGTTACAGACAGAAGAACAGAAAGTGAGGATTTAAAAGCAAAATGGAAGGATGAGATAAGTGAAGGAGGACTGCACTAAGGTAAAGGAAGCTATTTAGGAAAAACAAATTGTACCTTTACAACCCCTTTAATTGAACAAGCTGAAGTTAGAAGTTGATTGGCTACTATTTACAGATTTTGTGCATTCCAATTTTAGTAAATCAACCCCATGGTGCCTACTTTACAGTGATCATATTAACTATGTAGCTAATTAGCATGAAAACTGTATATGTGAGGGCCAGATATGAATTTTAGCAGTCACAGGGAATAACACTCACCCAGAATGGTCACGTTGACCACATTGCTACGCTGGGATATCCTTTCCATGTCCTGCTCCCACCAGCGGTACACACAGGAATATGATATCGTGCCATCAGTTGCCGGAGGCTGTAGAGTGAATGTGACACTGTTCATGGTCTCTGGAGCTGACTTTCGATCTACCCAGTCCTTACTAGTTTCAGAATAAAGGTGGAAGATGCCTTCTGGGTAACTGCTGGGTGCTGTGCAATGCAGAACCACCGACTGATCCTTGTAGAATGAAGACGCTTGTGTTGACAGCTGTGGTGCAGGTAGACCATCTGTATAATGTGAAAGGAAAGGGTTCTCAACTTTCAATGTACTCCTCAAATTGTCATGGTTTAGCGCCCTCCTGGTTTGGGTAAAGGATGTTAGGTAAATTTAAGCTCATTTGCCAGTGGAGCAGCTGTTGATTACTTTAGTCTGCTCAGTGTTTCACAAGCTGCTTATCTGGCTATTTACCTTTGCATTGAGAGCTGAGTGCAGCTCTTCAATACGGCTGAACTGCAACTGGCATGGCGCCTAAACCAGCATCTGGTCTGCAGGGAGAGGCGGAGTGCAGATGATATCACTCCACCTTTCCCATGCAGCTGGACCTAAGTGAGCTGCATCGGCTCACTCGATGGCCAACCTCCTTTAGCAATTGCTAGTTACTACAGCAGCAACAACTCATTGGTCGGGCCCAGGCGCCTGGGCCCCTTGGGGCAACTAGGGCACCTTACATTTGTATGGGCTGTCCCCACCTGATGGCTACCCTGATCACAAGCATGCGAGTGAGGGTTTGGATGGCTTATAACAGGTTTGGTTTGCAGCCAGAGACTGATCACATTAATCACCTTGCATGTGGAAAGAAAGACAAGGAGAATGCCATAGCCAAAACCCTGATGCTGGGATAAGAAGCAGGAGCGCTAGATGCTCCTGACACATAAAATACATTCTCTCAACTGTTATTGAGCCAGAGAGAAAAAGGAAATGATGTGCGCCTTGATGGGTTTGCACTTAATTCGGGGAAGGGAATCAGCTATCACCAGCGGCTCCTTCGGGGGGCATGCTACAATAATATGCACACAGGCCCGTCGCTACAGGACAAGCAAAACAAACAATTGCTTGGGGCCCCGAGCTGGACTGGGGCCCCCAACTTCCCCTTCCCAGGCTGTAGCGTGGCCGAGCTCCTCTTCCTTCCTCCTTGAGTCCTGTCAGTCCGGCTGGAGATTTTGTTTCCTGTTCCCGGCCGGACTGACAGGAAGTGCACACGGAGTGCACGCTACAGCAACAGCCTACAGGGAAGATGTGGAGGTGAGATTAAAAAAACATAGGGACAAGGGGGGGGGGAGTGAGAACATGGGTTTAAAAAATTAGTGTAGCGCTAACGTAGGCTTTGCATGCGGGGGGGTGCTTGGGGGCCCCCATTTTGCTTGGGCCCCCCAAATTCCTTCAAACGGCCCTGTATGCACATATACTTCATACCCGTATGTGCAACCTATGGTACAGTAGCTTGGTTCCACTCATGGCTCTGAAATCTAATTCTGAGCTCCCAATTATGTTTTTACAAAATGTTAATCATCTTTTATTCACTTACAGCTTTATATTCTAAATAAAAGATATCTCAAACTGGTAGCTCTTCATTTTTGTGTTGCTTGGAATCATCATTGGGTAACCTGGAATCCCTCCCCGCTTTATTAACAAAGCAATGACAAGTATTTCAATGCAGGCCCAGATGTGACGGAAAACCTCGACACACAGCAGATGACCATTATTTCCTCTTCTTTTCAGAAAGAGGAAGAAAACCTTTCACAGTGCCATATCCGTCCACTAGGATAGGAAGATTGCAGCTCGTGATTCCAGCAATGATGTATTTATCTTGCACCACTTATGGTGACATCTGTCCGTTTGTGTTCACTGATGTCACAGGCTTGTAAATATAATCTCAAGCCCTGTACACACGATCGGATATCTGATGGAATCTAATCTGATGGATTTTTTCGTCGGATATCCGATGAAGCTGACTTTCATCAGTCTTGTCTACACACCATCGGTCAAAAGTCTGACCGCGTCCAACACGGTGACGTAAAACACTACGACGTGCTGAGAAAAATGAAGTTCAATGCTTCCAAGCATGCGTCGACTGAGCATGCGTGGATTTTTGACCGATGGACTTCCACACAGACGATCGTTTTTTCTATCGTTTTTTTATCCATAGGAAAAAAAATGTTTTCATCAATGGAAAACAAACCGATGGGGCCCCAAACACGACCGGTTTGTCCGATGAAAATGGTCCATCGGTCCGTGTGTGTACAGGGCTTTATTGTTGTGCCTTTTTTTTCCTTGTGCTCTCTGAGCATGCAGTGTAAACATGGCTTTGTTTTTTTTATTTGTCTGTCTGCAGTGCATGTGCATTCAGGGCAGTAGGATGGCTGCAAAAAAACATATAGGCCCGGGTTCACATACATCGGCGCATATTTATGCCGCCGTAGCGTATCTCTTTTACGCTATGGCGGCAAAGCGCGGAGAGGCAAGCATGGAATTCACAAACAAATGCTCCAAACTCTGCGCTGGCGTAGCGTATATTTTGTAGGCGTAAGTGGAAGTAGGTGGAAGTGGGCTGGAAGTGGGCGTGATCCATGTTAATGAAGCGTGACCCCATGCAAATGATGGGCCTGGCGCCAGACAAGTACTTAAAATGAACTGCGCATGTGTCGGGACATGGACGTATCCCCGTGCGCATGCATACAACCACGTCAGAACAACTGCCTAAGATACGCCGGATCACTGTGTACGCCGTGAACGTAACCTACGCCCAGCCAGACCCACGTCAGCCCATATTCACAGACGTCCAACGTACAATACGTAGGCTTGTGTTCCCTGGTCCATACCTTTGCATGGGTTGCGCCTGATCTATGGGGAATAACTTTACGCCGAACGTAAAACTTACGCAAACCGCTTAAATCATGCGCCAGGCGCAAGTACGTTTGTGAATCGGCGTATCTCCCTCATTTGCATATTTGAATAGAAAAGCAATGGGAAAGCCACGTGCGTCCAGCGTAAATATGCGCCCACTCTACACCGGCGTAGCCAAGTTACGTCGTTGGGATGAAGTCTGTTTTTAGGCGAACTAAATTTGTGGGTTCGGCGCACAGATACGACGGTGCATATTTGTACTTACGCGCGTATCTGGAGATACGTCGGCGTAAGTGCTTTGTGAATCCGGGCCCAACACTGTATTAGGGATTCCTTGAGATGGAAATTCTGCCTTCCATAACTGTTTGCCTGAGATCACACAAGGTCTTGGATGAGTGGGGCTTAGGTAATAGAGACTGTAGCATCTGCTTTGTATATTCACTGGATACATGCGCTTCGTGGTGATAAAGGGGTGCACAGGAATCCTAATTAATGGCTCCTGGCATTGAAAAGGTTACATTGAAGGGATTCCCAGCCAAAAGCTCTCCTGGCCAAAAGCTTAGTGTCCATACACATAGAAAGTTCAAGTTCGGCCTTTGGGGTGCCCTCACTTCCCTGGATGATGGTATAGAAAACCCACCTTTACCTCGGTGCATTCTCCCTCCAACTCCGATTCCCCCTCCCCTATCAGCGTGTTGTTTTTTCTCTCTCTCTTTCTGTCTTTCTTTTTTTTTTTTTTTTTAGGAATTCTTTCCCTTATGGGGCTTCTTACTTTCTCCTTTTGCCTCTTCAGATATGGAGAGGTTTTTCTTCTTAGTAAAGTATGTTGTCAGGACATACAAGAGAAGCAGGTCTAAGATAGAATGGGGACTATCCCAAATAACTAGTTGTTTTTCGTTTTGTGGTTGTATTTAAGATAGGAGTAACGCTGTTAATTGGATTTTGAATGGATCCGTTGGAGCTCATATGATAAGGTGACCAGACTTTTAAAATGAAATCCAGGGACATATTTTTATTTTTTGACTGGTAATGGCGGCAATCAGCAACTCTGCCCATCGCCACAGCCGCCCACCTCACAGCCTGTCAAGTCTTACTCTCTGGGCCCCGGCTTCTACTCGGTGGGGTGCAGAGGAAGATCACACCTCCAGGGAAAGCAAGGAGATAAACAGGCAGGCAGCAGGCTGGGACTTGAGCCAAGGCAGAAGAGCTGAATGGGCATGCACCCGAAACTGAAGAAATATTCCTTCGCTCTGACCAGCACATGATCATCCCGAAAGGGGCACATGTAATGGAACCCCCCCCCCCCCCCCTCGAGCTAGTAGGAGCTGCAGCGCAGGGGTGCGTAATTCAGAATGATTATTTTTTTCATTTTGCACTGACTGTCTTTGAAATTGCTCTAGCCCCTGTTCAAATCCAACCCGGGGACAAAACTGGGGACAGACTTGATCTGGGGACAGTGTCCTCAATCTGGGGACTGTCCCCTGAAACCGGGGATGTCTGGTCACCCTATCATATGATTGATGCATTAATGAAATTGTTAATTTCTCTGTATGTATGACAACTAAAATAAAGAAATGTAAAAAAAGAAAGTTCAAGTTCAGTATAGTGGTATCTCCATACCCATAGAAAGTTCAAGACATCTGGGGTTTGAGTAGCATAAGCACACGCTCAATTGGTTCCAGCACAGGGTACCCAAACTATCAGTCACTAAGCCCAGTGCTGTCAGATGTGCTTTGGGGAGTGGCATAGGGGGGACTAAGCATAAAAAAATGGAAAGCCATCTGCTTATCTTGTCCTGAAACACCCCTTAGGCCGCGTACACACGACCAAATAAATCCGATCAAATCGGTCTGACAGACCGTTTTGATCGGATTTGTCTGCTGGGGTATACAGCGCGGTGACGTGGCGGTGACGTTAACGCCGCCACGTCACCGTCACCAGGAAGTAAAACACTTCCGCGCATGCGTCGAATCCATTCGAAGCATGCGCGGGCAGATATGTCTGCTGGTTAGCGTACTAACCAGCAGACATGTCGGACGGACGGGTTCCCAGCAGACAGATTTTAAAGCATGCTTTAAAATCTGTCTGCTGGAAAAACCTGTCTGTCCGCTGTGACGGACCTCAAGTACCCCTGCTGGGCACATCCGCCAGACCTGTGTCTCCTGTCCTCCAAACGCACCCGCAGCCTGCAGATTCGCCATAACCAGCCCTTAACCCCTCAATCACGAGACAATCCACACATGTTGAGGGTTACACATCCAGAGCTTAACTGTTTATTAAAATCCAAACTATACAGTTTTACACACAGTAAGGGACACTCCCCTTTGCCTTGTCTGAGGGGAGGGGGACAAGGAACAATAAATGGGAACAGAACATTTGGACATTGAAACAGTGTACAGAAACCTAATGAGATTATGGTAAGCAGGCAGCCTAGCTTCTCAATACACACCCCCTGCGGAGAGACGTCTGCAGTCCACTCTCCATTGTCTGTGTCCAGCAACAAGAGGAGGGGGGGTGGGGGGTGTAGGGCTGTAACATTACATTACATCACAATAATGCCAGCTTCAGGTCTCCAGTATATTTCTGGCCCATAGTCTGTCGGTAGGAGGCACGCCCACAATCCTTTCCAAGACATACAGTGACAGTGGGTTCTGTCACATTTCTCCCCTTTTAAAAACAGACTAACCAGGTTCCTGACCCCCAACTGGTCTGGACCTGCGTTAGTCACAAACTTCCACCCCAGGCAAACAGGAAAAGTAAAAGTACGACTCTTGCGCTGGGGAGCAAAACCGCACAGACGGTCTCCCGGGAATAAAAACAGCCGCTGCAGAGTGGGAACAGTTGTTTGCACTCCTCTGATCCTGGGGGGGGTTGCAGATATTGGGGGAAGCTGAATAATCCTCTGCCCTGCTTCCAGCGCTTCAGCTGGTAGGGAACATAGGCTGGTAGGGCTATGCATTTGGGGAGGCAAAGGTACTTGCTTTTCTCGTGGTGTAGTTACCAGCCGCTGAGAAGGTATCTTGCAGGGACTATCTCCTGGGTTCTTCATCTCTTGTTCTGATGCTGGGCAGAGACCATCATCGCTCTGTCCTGTAGCCAGCGCTTCTGCCGGGGAGACATATGAAAATGTTGGGTACAGCTGCTGGAGAGGGGGAAGGGTTTTCTCCCCTGCCGGTTCTGTGACCAGCCCTTGGGGTGACTTCTGACAGGGGCTGTCTCCCAAACCCTCCAAAAACATACTGAGGGCTGGGCAGGGACCATCAGAACTCTGCTCCATAGCCAACGCTTTTGCTGGGGAGAGAACCACTGGGGTAGTGTCCAATTGCTGTGGAGGGAGAATTGCTTCTTCTACTCCCGGTGGAAATATCTGCAGTTGGGGAAACAGCGCACGCAGGTCATCTCTCAGACTCGCCGGATCCAACTCTTTTTCTGATGCTAGGCAGATTATAGTGGCACTCTGCTCCATAGCCAACGCTTCTGCTGGGGGGATGAACATTGGGGTAGTGTCCAATTGCTGGGGAGGGAGAATTGCTTCCTCTACTCCAGGTGGAGATAGCGGCTGTTGGGGAAACAGCTCAAGCAGATCATCTCTCAGACTCTCCGGAGCCAACTCTTTTTCTGATGCTAGGCAGATTATAGTGGCACTCTGCTCCATAGCCAACGCTTCTGCTGGGGGGATGAACATTGGGGTAGTGTCCAATTGCTGGGGAGGGAGAATTGCTTCCTCTACTCCAGGTGGGGATATCTGCAGTTGGGGAAACAGCTCACGCAGGTCATCTCTCGGACTCTCCGGAGCCAACTCTTTTTCTGATGCTGGACAGATGCCAGGGGCACTCTGCCCTGTAGCCAGCGCTTCTGCTGGGGCCCCAGATGAGATACTCTGGACTTGCTGCTGATCACCATTTTCCAGCCTTCCAGCGCCTGTCTCAACTCCACTTTCTGAGACCTTGATGCTATTAGCTTGTCTCACTGCCTGGGGGACCTCCGGTGCGTTCCGGCATTCTAGCGCTCGCAGTGCCCTCTGTATCATTGCCGCTTCTTCCATTGCGGTTAGGACAGGAAAATGTAGGGTCACCCCTGGCCCCATTTGCTCATCTTTGTGACTGTCTGCTATTTCTCCAGGACAGTCCCAGGTAACAGGAGCCATGCCAGGCTGCTCATCACCATCAAACAGCCGCTTGTATGCAATTTCGAGCTCAAATTCCTGCTCAACCAGGAACTCCAATTCCCCCAGGTCACATGCCTCTACAGGGAGGTCCAGCACCTCATCTCGGAAGTCCAAGATGTTTTCCCACCGCCACTCCTCATCGCTCCCAAAGTCTGGGTCTCCGTACATTTTTTGATGGAGCAGCCCCACGCCGCCATAGCCAACGCCTTCTGTTGGGCTGCCATCTGCTGTACTTGGCCAAAGTTGAGCCGCGAACCACCGGAGGGCTCTGTAGCTGGCGTCTAGCTTCATCTCCTCCTGGACCAATCTTCTGAGCTCCGTCTTCCAATCATCTCGCGGTCGTTCCCTCAGGAACACCTCTCGCGCACAGTACTGCGTCCAGTACATCTCTGAGGAGGAGGGAAGGATCTTCCCCTGCTGGCGCCGCTCGTAGCTTAGGGCCTCATGCCAGAGTTGCCGGCGGATCACATCCTCCCAGCCGAGCATGGTGCGCTCTGTCACTGGTCCCCGATGTTTCTTCCGCATGCCTTGCAGCCTCCTCCCGAACTCCGCTCTCATGCTGGCTGGTCCCCGTATCGCTCCTCGGCAGCTGCCCAGATCTTGAATCCTGGTGGTGGTTTGGATGTCCTGGACTGCAGGAGACATCCCACCGCTGCCACCACTGTGACGGACCTCAAGTACCCCTGCTGGGCACATCCGCCAGACCTGTGTCTCCTGTCCTCCAAACGCACCCGCAGCCTGCAGATTCGCCATAACCAGCCCTTAACCCCTCAATCACGAGACAATCCACACATGTTGAGGGTTACACATCCAGAGCTTAACTGTTTATTAAAATCCAAACTATACAGTTTTACACACAGTAAGGGACACTCCCCTTTGCCTTGTCTGAGGGGAGGGGGACAAGGAACAATAAATGGGAACAGAACATTTGGACATTGAAACAGTGTACAGAAACCTAATGAGATTATGGTAAGCAGGCAGCCTAGCTTCTCAATACACACCCCCTGCGGAGAGACGTCTGCAGTCCACTCTCTATTGTCTGTGTCCAGCAACAAGAGGAGGGGGGGTGGGGGGTGTAGGGCTGTAACATTACATTACATCACAATAATGCCAGCTTCAGGTCTCCAGTATATTTCTGGCCCATAGTCTGTCGGTAGGAGGCACGCCCACAATCCTTTCCAAGACATACAGTGACAGTGGGTTCTGTCACATCCGCCCATACACACGATCAAATTTGTCTGCTGAAACGGTCCGTCGGACCGTTTCCAGCAGATAGATTTGATCGTGTGTACGCGGCCTTAGTTGCACGGATCTTAACTTTTGACTTCATAATTCAGGTTTTAGCTACAGCTCTGTATATTTACTCCAGGCCATGGATAATCTCCAAACTATGGGAAAAGCTCAGGCAGGAAGGCAGAAACACCACCTCTCTAATTTATTATTAGTAATACAATTGATTCATCAAATAAAATGTGAAGTTATGAATTACAGTTGTCATTTACACTGAATTTGCATCTAATGCACCCCCCACCTACACTGAACAAGTCCATCACCCCCGTTCATCACTTACCTGAGATGACCGTAATAATTTCCGCTCCAATTAATCCTGAAATAAAATAATGTGAATAAACTATTTCATATTGGGTACACTCAGTGCACAAAGAACACAACAACATAAATACTGTATATACACAATCCCTCACCCACAGTTAATCCAAAGGAAGGCCAAACCCCCAGCAAAGCATGATCAAGTTTGCTCCAGCAGGAGAAAAAAATCCTTCCTGATCCCCTGAGAGGCAATCAGATAATCCCTGGATCAACTTTACCTATAAATGTTAGTCCCCAGTTATATTATGTACATTTAGGAAAGAATCCAGGCCTTTTTTTAAAGCAATCTACTGAGATGGCCAGAATCATTAGTTGCCTGCATATAATTGTCTGTTTATTGCCTGTGTTTCTCAGGATTGCCCATTTGTTGCCTGCATATTTTCAGGATTGCCCACGTGTTGCTTGTATATTCTCAGGATTGCCCATGTGTTGCTTGTATATTCTCAGGATTGCCCATGTGTTGCCTGATTATTCCCAGGATTGCCCATATGTTGCCTGCATATTCTCAGGATTGCCCATGTGTTACCTGCATATTCTCAGGATTGCCCATGTGTTACCTGCATATTTTCAGGATTGCCCATGTGTTACCTGCATATTCTCAGGATTGCCCATATGTTGCCTGTGTATTCTCAGGATTGCCTATGTGTTACCTGCGTATTATCAGGATTGCCCATGTGTTACCTGCATATTCTCAGGATTGCCCATGTGTTACCTGCATATTCTCAGGATTGCCCATGTGTTACCTGCATATTCTCAGGATTGCCCATGTGTTACCTGCATATTCTCAGGATTGCCCATGTGTTACCTGCATATTTTCAGGATTGCCCATGTGTTACCTGCATATTCTCAGGATTGCCCATGTGTTGCCTGCATATTTTCAGAATTGCCCACGTGTTACCTGCGTATTCTCAGGATTGCCCATGTGTTACCTGCATATTCTCAGGATTGCCCATGTGTTACCTGCATATTTTCAGGATTGCCCATGTGTTACCTGCATATTCTCAGAATTGCCCATGTGTTGCCTGGATATTTTCAGAATTGCCCATGTGTTACCTGCGTATTCTCAGGATTGCCCATGTGTTACCTGCATATTTTCAGGATTGTCCACGTGTTGCTTGTATATTCTCAGGATTGCCTATGTGTTGCTTGTATATTCTCAGGATTGTCCATGTGTTGCCTGCATATTCTCAGGATTGCCCATGTGTTGCCTGCATATTCTCAGTACTGCCCACTTGCTGCTTGAGTATTTCAACGATTGCCCTCGTATCATGATAAATGCCCTATTGTTGTCTTTATATTGCAATGATTGCCCAAACATTGTACATTTGCAAGAAAATTGTGGGGGAATTAAACAACAAATACCGGCATTAATAAATAATATTAATATTATTAATCCATGCCCACTTCTCACTATTCTTTTAGGGGTAGGTTGGCAATGAAACACACGGTAGATGAAAAGGATTATATTGCACAAAGAATTAACATGAACAGTTTAGACTCTGATAAGAAGACACCACTATAAAACTCTAGACCAGGGGTGTCAAACAGGCGGCCCTCCAGCTGTTGCAAAACTACAAGTCCCATGAGGCATTGCAAGGCTAACAGTTACAAGCATGACTCCCACAGGCAGAGGCATGATGGGTCTTGTAGTTTCGGAACAGCTGGAGGGCCGCCAGTTTGACACCCCTGCTCTAGACCATAAGTTCAAACCCTGATAAACTGGATAACTAGTCAAAAGTATAGGGATGTAGTCCCAAGGGAAGGGGCAAGCAGGCTGACTAACCCCCAGCCAGAATGGCTCGGATGATGGGGGAAAGCTTACTGAGGAGGAACAAGAAGTGAGAAATTCAGACAAAGAAAAAAAACATTTTCAAGGGAAATTGAAGGAAAAGGTAAGTTAACCAACAATGCACTAGCTAACCTATTTAGAAAATAAAAAAACAAACATTTACAACCCCTTTAAGCTGCTTCAAGCCATATATACATTTACATTCACTAGTATGTGGTAGTTGGCCAGTTTAAATGCAAACAAAAGTCCACATAGATGAGCATTTAGGGTCGAAATTTTTTTTTTAGAGCCCAAGTCTGAATAATGATCTTTCTTCCCTAAACTTCTAATGCAAGCACAATCCTGGACAGTGAAGCTGATCCCATTGAGCTTCGCTGTGAGTGATGTTACTGGACCAGAGCTAATATCCAGCTTGGATGGACAAATGGCCATTGAAGCTGCTGGAGACCTAAAGGACATCTCACTCGGACACCATCAGTATACCTCCCAACTTTTTGAGATGGTAATAACGGACACCTATCAGAAAAAAGTATGCAGGCATAGGAAACACCACATTGCCACGCCCCCTTAAAGGAGAATTGTACAAAAAAAAAATTAGTTACACCCACAAGTGCTTTTTTACCACTACTATTCCTTTATATTGGCTTTTGGAATTTACAAATGCAGCAATTTAGAAATCAGATGAAAGGTTTAGCACTACAAAACACGTTTTGATAGATAAGAAGTGAATTTGATATACATCTATATAGATCAGACCAAAATGAGGGACAAATGGAGAGGAATGAGGGACAGAGGGACAATGCTCCAAATCAGGGACAGTCCCTTGAAATCAGGGACAGTTGGGGGCTATGCCATCAGCCATGGCAAGTTCTTGTGAAGAACCTGGTAAACCCTCACAAAGGATATATTGCATGTGTTTAAAATGATTACCCTTGGGCTAAATTCTTCATTTATTAAACAGTCCTACTTCATAAAAATATATAGACTTCAGTTTAGCCCAATGGTTCTGTGACTTGGCCCAGCATGCCAGACCTGAGAATGGAGGTCTTATATAGTAACAAGAACGTAAAAATTCTTACCTAGAACAAACAACAGCTCCATGCCACTCTCTCGGGGAGATGTTTCTTTGTGCTCAGTCACCACACCCAGGAATAAGGAACTGAAGATGAACGACTTGCCAGGAAACCACAACTTTAAGAAATCGTTACGTTGGTCACATTGACACAACTGACTTTGAGACTTGATTTCAGCCATATACTGTATGTGACCTTTGCGGGTGCCCAGTGAGTTCTGCAAGAGGCAGACACAGTTTGGTTTTCAAATCTAGTGCCCATCATTTGAAGTTGTTAGAACTTACGGGGCATGCTCCTGATCCTAAAGTAGACCTATAGGCAAAACTTTTTTTTTTTTTTTGGATAGAGTACGGGAGGGTTATAACTCCTGTCATATATAGTTCACCGTCTGCGCATGGCTCCCAACTGTTCGAGGCACTGTCCCTGATTTCGAGGCACTGTCCCTGATTTCGAGGCACTGTCCCTGATTTGGAACAATGTCCCCCTGTCAAAAAAAAAAACAAAAAAACATTTGTCCCTCATTTTGGTCTAATCTATACAATTGTATATAAAATTCACTTTTTATATTTCAAAAAATGTTTCCCAGCGCTAAACCTTTCATCCAATTTCTTAATTGCTGCATTTTTCAATTTTAAAAAGCCAGTATGAAGAATAAGTAGTGGTAAAAAAAAGCATTTGTGGATTTAATTAACCTTTTTTTGGTAATTTCCCCTTTAAGGGGGTGTGTCAGGGGGCATGTCCTATGCCTACATATGTTTGCCAGGGCCCTTTCACACTAGAGGACGAACGGTCCGCTAATTACAAGTTCGTTAACGGACTTGTAATGCTTCCCTATGGGAGCGGATCCGTTAGCGGATGATGCATCCGCTAACGTCCGCTAGATCCACATCCGTTTTTGCGGACGGAAGAATGTCCTATTTTTCTTCCGTCCGGCCAAACGGATCGGATGCAAACGGACAGACGGTCCGTTTCCATCCGACTCCCCATAGGGGAGAGCGGAGGAGAGACGGGGCGGTCCCTGCACAGTGTGCGGGGACCGCCCCGTCCGCCGACAGCTGAGCGGAGACCCCCCCGCTGAGCTGACGGACACACGGAGCGGACCGAAAAACGGTCCGCTCCGTGTGAAAGGACCCTAAGTGTCCCTCATTCCCATCTCAAAATATTGGGAGGTATGATCTGCATCCCATTGGGGAGATTTCCCTTCACTCCCCACCCCACATGAAGTGAGAGGAAATCTTCGTAAATTAACCACTTAAGGACCGCCGCATGTACATTTACGTCGGCAGAATGGCACCGACAGGCACATCAACGTATATATACGTTGGTGCCTTGGGGGGGGGATCGGGGGTCCGATCGGACCCCCCCCCCCCCCGTACATGCAGCGGTCCGCGCGGCTGCAGGAGCGATCCGACAAGAGGGGGCGGCTATTCGTTTTTGTTCGCCCCCTCCGGATCGCTCTCAGCCAATGCGAGCGCTCCCCCTGCAGTGCACTTCCTCCTCCTGTGTAAACACAGGAAGGAGGAAGCGACGTGATCTCTCCCTCTGCGGTATTTTCAACCACCGCTGAGGAGAGATCACAACACAGTAAGTGTGCACAACACTACACTACACCTACACTACACAAAAAACACATTTAACCCCCGCGATCGCCCCCCTCCCCTCCCCCCTGTCACAGTGTCACTGAATGCAGTAATCATACATGTATGATTACTGTATTTAGTGTCAGTGTGACAGGCAGTGTAAAAGTCAGTTAGTGTTAGGTTCAGGATAGCCCCCCCACCCCCCCTAATAAAGTTTTAACCCCTTGATCACCGCCCTAGTTAACCCTTTCACTCCCTATTGCCAGCGTCACTAAGAGATCATTTTTCTGATCGCTGTATTAGTGTCGCTGTTCCCGCTAGGTAGCTAATTTTTTTTTTTTTTGCGATTTTTTTTTACTAAAGACATGTGGCTAAATACATTTTGGCCTAAATGTTTGACTAAAATTTAGTTTATTTGATTTTTCTTATAACAAAAAGTAAAAAATATTGATTTTTTTTCAAAAATGTCGCTCTATTTTTGTATATAGCGCAAAAAATAAAAATCGCAGAGGTGATCAAATACCACCAAAAGAAAGCTCTATTTGTGGGAAGAAAAGGACGCGAATTTTGTTTGGGAGCCACGTCGCACGACCGCGCAATTGTCTGTTAAAGTGACGCAGTGCCGAATCGCAAAAACCCCTTTGGTCATTTGGCAGCATATTGGTCTGGGTCTTAAGTGGTTAAAGTGGATGTAAACCCCCAAAAAAGTTTTTTTTTATTTTTTATGTCACAATGTAGAGTATAAGATTTCCTATCATCTGTGCCCAGTCTTGCCACACAGAGTTAATCCAGCACTGAGTAATCCTATTGTAATGTTCAGTGCAAATTAACAGAATTCCAGATAAAAACTTGCCAAATTATAAAGTCCGTTTCTCTGTTTTTGCTTTCAGTGACAGGTTATTTACATATCTAGCTTGGACATGTTTATGATATGTTATGTTTTGTTTATCATAATATGAGGTGATCCAAAGTTCATTGTATATTACCAGGATGTGTTATGTGGGGGAGGGGTGGATTTCTCACTTTTTATACCTCATGTTATGATAAACATAACATAACATATGATAAACATGTCCAAGCTAGATATGTAAATAACCTGTCACTCAAAGCAAGAAGAGAGAAACTGACTTTTTATCTGGAAGGCTCTTCATGTTACTGAACATTGAAAGAGGATTACTCAGATCTGGATTAACTCTGTGTGGCAAGACTGGGCACAGATGATAGGAAATCTTAGGCCTCGTACACACGAGGGGATATGTCCGCTGAAAACAGTCCGATGGACCGTTTCAGCAGACATCTCCGCTCGTGTGTATGGGCTAGCGGACAGATTTCTCCACCCGACAGATTTCAAAGCATGCTTTGAAATCTATCCGGTGGGAATCTGTCCGCCCGACATGTCTGCTGGTTAGTACACTTACCAGCAGACATGTCGTCCCCCACCGCCGCCGCGCCACCGCCGAATGGATTCGGCGCATGCGCGGAAGTGTTTATCTTCCTGGTGCGGTGACGTGGCGGTGACGTGGTGGCGTCAACGTCACCGCCGCGTCACCGCCACGTCACCGCGCCGTCCGGCGGCGGGGAATTTGATCCGATGGTGTGTACACGCCATCGGATCAAACTCCCGATCGGACATATCCGATGGAAATGGTCCGCGGACCGTTTTCATCGGATATGTCCGATCGTGTGTAGGAGGCCTTATACTCTACATTGTGACATAAACTTTAAGGGAATTCCTTGGGGACTCCCAGCTCACCAGAACTAGTGTCCCTATTGGAAGATTTCCTCTCTGTTACTTTTCTGGAAACAACCTAGAAATTTGTGATTTTCTTTTACTTTAATTTTCAAAGATAATGATAAACAGGAAAAATAGAAAGGTGAATCTCCCTAACAGGGACAAAGACAGCAATGAAAACAAAAAAGATTTGCCTTGAGTTATACTTTAATATGCAGTGACTTCAATTGCATCTCCATCTCCAATTTTTTTTTAATTGAAAGCTCATGGCATGTGACATGCACTCAAAAACTTCACCCGGTGCCAAAAAAATGTGCACAACATAAAGAGGTGACACAAAAACGTGCAACGGGTGTACACAAGCCCTCTAAAATCTGAGGGTCTTGCCCTAAACCCCAGGGCATTAGGCTCCAGACGGGGACAATGGTACTTTACATTTGATCCATCTGGCCAAAACCAGCCGGACCCCTTTCTCTGGAGGGTCTGCCGAAACAGACCCAACCAAGTACTTGGTGGGGCTCCCCCGAAGGGAGATCCCATTAGAGAGGGCAAACTAAGCCAGAAGGCCATGTCCACCCTGTCCCAAGACTTTCAGGGCAGGCACGAGGACCTACACCGACACACAAAGGAAAAAATAAAAGAAAGTGGGGAAGGAAGGAAGTGGAGAGGAGAGTGAAGAGGTGGCCATTGTGCAATACAATAGCCAGGCCCTCTCCAATTGGTACAATTGCTCCTAACTTGGGAACCACCAGTGTGTTGGAAGAGGTCTAATCCTAAAAAATGAGACACCTAAAGGTGCAACTGGATGCCTTGCAGAGAGCCCTGAAATCCCTGTGCTTTTTCATGCAGATCAACTTCATGAGTTGTGTCTAGGAATAAATGTGTGATGGAAGAGTTTTGTCGGAAAATCCGACCGTTTGTATTCTCCATTGGACAATTGTTGTCGTATTAATTTTCTAATTTTAATTTGGATAAGTCATTTCGGTATAATTTATTTCAGATTTGTTGAAATTCGTTACTATTGTTATTTGAAAATGTAACCCTTTCATGCCTATGCCTATTTATGAGATTTGGTGTTTACAAGTTAAAATCTGTATTTTTTGCTAGAAAATTACCTAGAACCCCCAAACATTATATATATATATATATTTTTTAGCAGAGAATCTAGAGAATAAAATGGCGATTGTTGCAATATTTTATGTCATACGGTATTTGTGTGGCGGTGTTTTAAACGCAACTTTTTGGGAAAAAATAACTTTCATGAATTTTAAAAAAATTAAAAAGTAAAGTTAGCCCAATTTTTTTTAGATAATGTGAAAGATGAAGTTGCGCCGAGTAAATAGATACCAAGCATGTCACGCTTTATAATTTCACGCACTCGTGGAATGGCGACAAACTACAGTACCTAAACATCTCCATAGGCGATGCTTTAAAATAAAATTACGGTTACCAGGTTAGGTTTACAGAGGAGGTCTAGTGCTAGAATTATTGCTCTCGCTCTCACGATTGCAGCGATACCTCACATGTGTGATTTGAACACCGTTTTCATATGCGGGCGCGGGTTCCGTATGTGTTTTCTTTGTTGCACGAGCTCGCGAGGAGGGGGGCGCTTCAAAAAAATTTTTCGTATTTTTTTTTTTTTTTTATAGTATTAAATTGTGTTTTTTTTTTTACATTTTGATTACTTTTATTGCTGTCACAAGGAATGTAAACATCCCTTGTGACAGTAATAGGTGGTGACAGGTACTCTTTATGGAGGGATCGGGGGTCTAAAAGACCCCCGGTCCCTCCTTTACACTTCAAAGTATTCAGATCGCTGAAAGCGGCGATTCAGAATACTGTTTACTTTTTTAAATCCGGCGCCATTAGCAGCCGAGAAACCCAGAAGTGACGTCATGACGTCGCCTCCGCGTTTACACTTTTCAGACTGAATCAAAGCCGCGTACGGCTTTGATTCAGTCTGCGCCTAGCTAACGGAGGTGCCGGATGGAGGATCGGGTCTCCCGGTGGGACGGGAGGCCCGGTCGGAGCGGCGTGTGGCGGCGGGAGGGGGGAATATCCCCTCCCGATCCTCCGGCATAACAACCGAGCGGCTTTCAGCCGCATCGGTTGTTATGTCTGGCTAGCCAATCGCCTGCTTGAAACAACGGTACCGGGATGATGCCTGCAGCTGCAGGCATTATCCCGGTATAGCCCCTGAAAGCCGAGGACGCATATATGCGTCCTGTCGGCGGGAAAGGGTTAAATACGTCTGAAACTCTGATGCCGCGTACACACCATCACTTTATGTGATGGAAAAAAACTTCGTTTTTAAAAACGTCAATTTAAATGACCGTGTGTAGGGGAAAACTTAGTTTTATGTTTTGTAAAAAACGACAAAAAAAAGTTGAAGCATGCTTCAATTTTTTGTGTCGTTTTTCAAAACGTTGTTTTTTGTTTCACAAAAAATCACTGCGTGTAGTAAAAAACAACATTTAAAACAACGTTTTTCAACCCGCGCATGCCCAGAAGCTAGTTATAAAGCGAGCTTCAATGGAAAAGAGTGTTGAACGTAACCTCGCTTTGCTAGAGCATTGTAAAAAAACGATGGTGTGTAGGCAACGTCGTTTTTTAAAAATTGAAGTTTCAAAAACGTTGTTTTTTACTTCACAAAAAATTTTTTTTCATCACATAAAGTGATGGTGTGTACGCGGCATGAATGACGAAAATGTTCCAATTTCGATTTACACCAAACGAATTACGCGTGTCTAAAGTTTAATTTTTCATGAAAATTGGAAAAGTGAACTAACTCCAAATATCCTGACCGGCTTGCCGTACTGCACAAAGCAGTTGTGATGCCCTTCTCCATGTAGTGCTCCATACACTGCACACCGCAATACACAGTCCTGGAGCGAGAATCTATCATAATGCTTGGAATAGCAAGTGCTGATCGAGATCACGCTGACCTATTCCTTAAAGGGGTGTTCCAGCACATTTTTATGTTTATTAAAAGTCAGCAGCTACAAAAAGTGTAGCTGCTGGCTTTTAATAAACAGACACTTACCTGCTCCAGCGTTCCAGCGACGCGCCGGCCAGGGCTCCGCTCCTCCCCCCACCTCCCCGGCCGGCGTTTTCATTGTAAGTGTGGGCACCCGGCTGTGACAGCTTTCGGCTTCACGGCCGGGCACCCACTGCGCATGCCCGAGCGGCACCGCGCATGCGCGAACGGCGCGGCGCTGCGCCGTCCGATTGGACAGGCGATTGCCTAGGACCTGTGACGTGTCCCAGGCGATCGCCTACAGGGAGGGACTGAAGAGCCAGCCCCTCGGCGGAAGGAGGAAGTGGGACAGGAAGTCCCACTCCTACTGAAGCCCCCACTCCCCCCCCAAAAAAATGACATGCCAAATGTGTCATGTAAGGGGGTGAGGAGTGGGTTAAGCGGAAGTTCCATTTTTGGGTGGAACTCCGCTTTAAGATTGTTGCATTAGATACAAATTTCTCCTTTTTAAAAACTGTCAAACGGCGGAGCTTGCAGTAGGGAGCCAGCTTTTATGGACGACGGGAACATTTTTAATAAAGAAATTGTCAAAAACTGTCTCTGCTTTTATTGCTTTTTGACTCTTTTTTTTTGGTTAATGGGTATTAATGGGTAGGGAGGGGTAATCATTCACATGGGGGGGGTCTGTGGATTCTAGATTCCAATAAGCCCCCTGCCCTTAGACCCCCACAACCACTGGCTAGGGTTGTGGGGATGAGGCCCTGTCCCCACCCAATGACATGGGGACAAGGTGCTTTTGGGGTGGGAGGGCAGAGACCCCCTGCCCCAAAGCACCCCCCCTTGACTAAGCACTAGGTAAGTGCGAAACGCGTCGGCTGTCCTGTCTTGTGGTTGTGGTGATTGTACATGTTCCAGTTTGACATTAAAGACCATCTTTTTTCAAAGATCTCTTGGAGTGTGGCTGTCCATCTTCCTCCTCTTGTTTCTATCACCCCCCCCCCCCATGTTGAGGGCATGTGGTTTGGTATGGTTCAGGTTTCCTGACCTGCTGGGCTGCATGCCCAGATAAGGGTCAGGTATGGATTTTACATTTTGGCAAAGTGCCTTGTATGGACTGGGGAGGGGGGACTGTGTTTTTTTTTCAACATTTTTAATTGACTGCATGTTTTTTTTTTACATTCAGCTGTCAGCGGGGTAACCCACTGTCAGTTGATTGGTCATCCATTGTTAAGGACGCAGCAGACGGCTTCCCACCCCATTCCTTAGCAACCAGATATTTTTCAAAAAACAGCAAGGGAGTCCCTGACAAATACTGCATGTGTTACTGCCGGCAAAACCCTGGTGGCAAATACTGCATGTTTTTTAACTCTCTAGTTCATTTGTGAGTTGGACTTGAAGGGAAAGTAAACCCTCTGCAAAAAAAACAAAACGCTGCAAGACAAAGGCATAATGAGCTAGTATGCATAGGTGGAGGTTTAGGAGAGATTTCTTGCAGGTAAAAGTGGTTCCGCGAAAAATATATTTTTTTTAAATATGGACACTTACCTGTCCAGGACACCCACGATGTCGGCACCCAAAGCAGATCTGTCCTTCGGCTCTCGGGTGGAGGTGCCGCCATCTTCGGTAAGGTAGCGGTAACAGTAACGTGACAAATGTGACACCGGAAAGGGGGGTGGGTGAATCCGAAAAGTGGAAGTTCCGTTTTAGGGTGGAACTCTGCTTTAAGAGCTTTTTATGTGATATTTACATCACACTTTTTATTTTATTTTTTGCCGTAAATGCCGCATAATCGTTATATATTTTATTTTATGAATTGGGCTTCATTTACCACATACAATTATTTGTGCAAATGAGTCACGTGACCATGTTATCGCATGCGGTAAACGTTAGTGAATTGACCCCTAAGCCACTACCTCACAATTACCAGCAGCGCTGTCAGCCTGCCATGCATGCGCCCTCAGCTGGCTTTTTGGTATGCTAATCTGATCCCCCTGATAACCCCCCCCCCCCATGACAAACTAAATGCATATAGAATGATGACTGGTAATTGTGAAGTAGTGGCTTAGCGTTGTCAGCCTGCAACAGGAAGTGCTGTTACTGTCAGGATCTCCATGTATAACACTTTACAACAGATTCACAGGAAATATATTTGCATAACATGTTGGATTCTCTGTGGCTGTGTGTTATGGTAATCATAAAGGATGGGGGGGGGGGCAGTAATAAGAACACTTCCTTATCCAAAAATAAATATACATTTGAAGAGAGATCTACTCAATAATTGCTAAAGAATCAGTAATTGTTATTCCTCTTTTATATTAGTACAGTAAAAAAGAAATAAAACATACACACTATTATGGAAGCTGTCTCCAGCCGCCATCTTGTCGTAGCCTACATTCAAGTTCCCCTTAGTCCCCGCCCCCCTGCAGACAGAGACGTCGCTGTGTTCAGGTGCGGTGTGTCCACGGGTCAGGGTCTCTAGGTATTACTGGCCCCTCGACGCACTCATTGGTCCAGATCAGCTTCTTGCCCTTTCAGGGAAAATGAAGGTGGGGCGGTGATTTGTACGCGTCCTCCAATGAACGCATGCTTAATGAAGGGACGCTCGCCAATGAGGCTCCGGGGTGAGGTGACTGACAGTTGGTGGAGCCAGTAGGAAGGGAAGTTGGCTGTTACGGAAGCGGCCTCGGTGTGTGAGCGCTGTCTTAGCCGCCTCTATGGCTCCCTTCCGCGGTGTGCTGTGGCTGTTATTGCCGGTGTTAGTGGCCGGGCTGGGACAACCCCAGGACTCGGAGCTGACCTTCCTTCTGCCGGCCGGGAGACAGGAGTGCTTCTATCAGACGGCGCTGTACAATGGCAGCATGGAGGTGGAGTACCAGGTGAGGGAGAGCCGTCCAGAGACCGGGAGAATACACCCGGGGCAGGGAGTACCTTTGGGACAGCTGGGGACTCGGGTCTACGGTGACGAAGGGGGGACCCACACTTTTCATTCCAAAGGTGGTTCCCACATTCTAGGTGGAGCACCTGTGACGGGGGGGGGGGGGCCTGCGACCCAAAACTTTAAATGAGGATTGTGTCCCCCCCATCAACTTCAAGCGAGGGACGCGGCCCCCCCCCATAAACTTCAACCGAGGGACGCGCCCCCCCCCCCATAAACTTCAACCGAGGGTTGCGGCCCCCCCATAAACTTCAAACAAGGATTGCGTCCCCCCATAAACTTAAAGCGAGGGACGCGGCCCCCCATAAACTTAAAGCGAGGGACGCGGCCCCCCATAAACTTCAACCGAGGGACGTGGCCCCCCATAAACTTCAACCGAGGGTCGCGCCCCCCCATAAACTTCAACCGAGGGTCGCGCCCCCCCATAAACTTCAACCGAGGGTCGCGCGCCCCCCCATAAACTTCAACCGAGGGTCGCGCCCCCCCATAAACTTCAACCGAGGGTCGCGCCCCCCCATAAACTTCAACCGAGGGTCGCGCCCCCCCCATAAACTTCAACCGAGGGTCGCGCCCCCCCCATAAACTTCAACCGAGGGTTGCGCCCCCCCCCATAAACTTCAACCGAGGGTTGCGCCCCCCCCAATAAACTTTAACCGAGGGTTGCGCCCCCCCCATAAACTTCAAACGAGGGTCACCCCCCCCATAAACTCTAAGCGAGGATCGCGGCTGCCCCCTATAAACTTCAAACAAGGGTCGCGGCCCCCCATAAACTTTAAACGAGGGTCACCCACCCCCCCCCCCCCCATAAACTTCAAACGAGGGTCGCGGCCGCCCCCCTATAAACTTCAAACGAGGGTCGCGGCCGCCCCCCTATAAACTTCAAACGAGGGTCGCGGCCGCCCCCCTATAAACTTCAAACGAGGGTCGCGGCCGCCCCCCTATAAACTTCAAACGAGGGTCGCGGCCGCCCCCCTATAAACTTCAAACGAGGGTCGCGGCCGCCCCCCTATAAACTTCAAACGAGGGTCGCGGCCGCCCCCCTATAAACTTCAAACGAGGGTCGCGGCCGCCCCCCTATAAACTTCAAACGAGGGTCGCGGCCGCCCCCCTATAAACTTCAAACGAGGGTCGCGGCCGCCCCCCTATAAACTTCAAACGAGGGTCGCGGCCGCCCCCTATAAACTTAAAACGAGGATCGCGGCCGCGCCACCCTCGTTTGGAGAAGGGGGGGGCACCGCCGAGTGACCCTCGTTTGGAGAAGGAAAGGGGGGCACTGGAGCGTGACCCTCGTTTGGAGAAGGGGGGGGCACTGGTGCGTGACCCTCGTTTGGAGAAGGGAAGGGGGGGGCACCGCCACGTGACCCTCGTTTGGAGAAGGGGGGCTCACTAATTCCACCACCTATAACACAGATCTGTGGATGGGGCGAGTATCCTGTGACTGATCAGACTCCCCCCCCCCCTTTCACATATCATGTTATATGTAATCAGTGAAGACACTTTTGGCAATGGAGGTGTTTTGGGGTGCATGTCTCTGTTGTACAGCTGTTCTACCTGAGGATCGCCTGTCCTCTTCCTGCCGTAAGTTCAGCATCAGGAAGAGGACGGGGAAGCCCTGCTGAGAAGATTTCTGTGGAATCCCTGAGATTGTGGGACATGCTTCAATACAGGGGAGTGATGCCCCTAAAGCTGTCAAGACTTATTATCATTATATAGCTAAACTGTGGATGGGGGAATCCTCCCTGCTTTATTGTATTCTGACCACAGGACTCCCCCTGCTGTTAGAATACACAGATGGGCGCTGCAGCCCACTGGCGCACACTGGCTCAGCCCATTGACTTATCTTTGGATCACAAGCTGAGCGAAGCAAAATTTTATAGCAAGCCGGTTTGTGAGAATCTGATGTAAGAAAATCCATATTTAATGAACATGAATGGCCGTACATGGATCGGATGTTCAGTCAATGTATGGCCATCTTGGGTATGTAGCTAGTGAGGTTTGTTGTCAGTGAAGGTGAAGCTGCAGGATGAGGATAATCACTTGAAAATAAAGCTTGGCAATGACGGCTCCCCATATTTCCGCTATGATGGTCCCTGTTGGCACAGTGGGTAGTATTTATGCTCCATTTATAATTGATGATTTCCTTGTCTCCTTGCTGCCCCCTGCAGGTTATCGGTGGAGCCGGGTTGGATGTGGACTTCTCAGTCACCACCCCTTCAGGGATCTTGCTGATCATGGAGCATAGGAGATCAGACGGGGTCCACACGTGAGTAGATGATCCTCTGTGCTGCCCTTTAGTTTCCCTGTGCGCTCCGTGTCACTGACCTTTGGCCTGAACTGATTTCTCTCCGTCTCTCTTGTTGGGAGCAGCGTGGAGCCCACAGAAGCCGGAGATTACATGATCTGCTTCGACAACTCCTTCAGCACCATTTCTGAGAAGCTGGTGTTTTTTGAGATCATATTTGACAGTCAGCAGGGTGACGACGAGCCGGACAGCTGGGCCGATATCGTGGAACCTGACGAGCTTCTGGATATAAAGATGGAGGACATCAAGGTACATCGGGGGGGGGGGGGTTCTCGTATTTGTTTTTTCATTCTCATTCGCAATTGTCAAAACTCAGCATAAGCGAGCCATATATCATACAATCTGATTCTACAGAATAGGTCTGGGGGGTCCTCCGAGTCTCCCTTGCCCCACCCCCCCCTTCTTTCATGAGAAGCTTTCCCTGCACTGTAAGGACTAAATGCATGTTTTGTTTGTGGATATAGAACAGAATCTCGCATTTTGTTGCTTTGCAGCCTGAAATGAAGACCCACACAGTTCTTGTTTTATCAAGCGCAACTTATAATATCCAAGTGAAAGATATAACGCCAACATGTCAGGGAAAAATAAAACAATTACGGAGTTGGAAAAAGGATCACCCCCTTGTCTCAGTATTTTGTTGAACAACTTTTTTGCTTTAATTACAGCTTTTAATCCAAGGGTCTCAAACTGGCAGCTCCACAGCTGTTGCTAAAGTCCCATGAGGCATTGCAAGGCTGACAGTTACAAGCATGTCTAGCAGAGGCATAATGGGACTTGTAATGTTGCAACAGCTGTTGGGCTGCCAGTTTGAGACCCCTGCTTTAGTCCATTCGGATATGTCTCTACCAACTTTGCACATCTAGACATTGCAATATTTTACCCACTCTTCTTTGCAGAACTGCTCAAGTTCCTTTACATTTGATAATGACCATTTGTGGACTGTAGTTTTCAAGTCATTCCACAGATTTTCAATGGGGTTTAAGTCTGCGCTCTGACTAGGCCATGCAAGGACATTCACCCTTTTCTCCTTCAACCACTTCGTGGTCATTTTTGCGGTGTGCTTTGGGTCATGTTGGAAGGTAAACCTTCTTCCCATTAACAACTTTCTGGCAGAGGGTAGCAGATTTCCCTCAACAATTTGATTGTATTTTGTCCCATCCATTTTCCTTCTATCCTGACAAGTGCTCCAGTTACTGCTGCAGAGAAACACCCCCATAACAGGAATTTGCCACCTCCATCCTTTACTATAGGAATGGTGCCATTTGGATGGTGAACTGTATTGGATTACCACCAGACTTATTGTTTGCTGTTGAGGCCAAATAATTCAATTTTATTCTCATCTGACCATAACCCCTTTTTTTTTTCATGTGACCTCAGAATCTTTGAGGTGCATTTTGGCAAAGCTCAGTTGGGACTTCATGTGGCCTTTCTTAAAATTGTTGTCGTGTATGGGCCTTTAGTTTAAGAATGCAAAGCAACAAAATGAGATTATTTTAAAGGGCGCGATTCTTTTCTATACCCACTGTATTTGCCTTATTCCACTTTCCGCAAGATTCCTCGTCACCTGTATGACCGGTCCCCTCTAAAGCTGGGTGACAGCTGGTGGAGGGAGGGGGACACAAAACAGAGGACACAGTACAGGGCTGGCAGAAGGGCACAGTATGGGGGGGCAATGGGGTTAGGAGGGCACAGTACAGGGGTCACTGAGCAGAGGTCTGTCCCATCCCTGCATTGTACACAGGCAGAGCTCCTGCTCCCACACACAGCACACACACACACGCTGAAATCCTATTCCCTTACAGCAACAATGCGTACAGTGTATAGCTCGCTACTGGTTGCAGTTCCGGCCTGTGGAATTACATGGTAGGAATGGCAATTTAGTGGCAGTAGCTAGGCATATACTGTGCACAAGGTAGCTGGAATGGGATGGAGGAGCTCTTGGTTCTGTGCTCAAGATGGGGGACTGCTGGCAAGCGTAAGCGGTGGTGGAGGGCTTGCCCCTCCCCAGTACCCCCTAGATCGGGACAAATTCTTACCACTGCTGTGCTGGAGGGATGGGTTGCTGGCAGAGGTCAAGTCCTGGGGAAAAAAAGTGTGGGAACTCCCACCTAAGATCCACTCCCCCACCCAAAAAAAAAATGATACGCTCATATGCATAATTACTAAACCGCATGTTTGTTTGTTTTCGATCCACTGTACCTTAGTAATCCTTTGTTACTGGCCGCTTCCTGTATATGGATTCAGCGGGTAGTGTAAGTAGCGGGTAGTGTGCAGGTATTCTGTCACTTCCTCCATGCCGCAATGTCTCCTGGGAGCTTTTGTCATTGTTCCCAGGAGACATTGCGGGATTTAGAAAGAACTTTAAGCAAGACCTCCGCAATGTCTCCTGGGAACAATGACAAAAGCTCCCAGGAGATATTGCAGCATCGAGGAAGTGACGGAATACCGGCACACTACCTGATGAATCCATATACAAGAAGCGGCCAGTAACATAAAGGATTACTAAGGTTCGCCTGCCCCTGTCAGTGACTCGAGCTGGGCATCGCCGCTTAGTGAACGATTGGCTCGGGCGGCTCGGCTGCTCTAGTCCTGCAAAGGGAACTGCGTTCCTGCTGTGAAAAAAGTGCAGGGACTCCGTACCCACGCGTTCCCGCAGGACTTGAGCCCGGGTTGCTAGATGTAGGGCGTTCTGAGTAACAAGACCAGTCAAAGATATGTCTGCAGTGTAGATCCCGGTCTAGCCAGCAGGGGGAAGCCACAGATGGAGACATCCAGAGGACAGCCGTGCTTCCAGGACTAGTGGGGTACATAGGGCCCGGAAGCGACGTCGGCAGGAAGTGACCCTGCAACTGCTTTGATCCCTGATGCCGGAGGAGGAGGAGGAGGTGGCGGCGGCGTTTGGCTTCTGGTGTCTGCGCATTTTCACGAATACTGATACTTGTGAAAATGCCTAGTATCCGCAACCCAAGTGCCTTTTTTTTACTATGACGAACTATAGAAGGTTGGTCTATAAATCTTTTGCTGTTTATTTATGTTTGTACTGTCTTCTCTTGGCAGGAATCCATTGAAAGTATGAGGGCCAGACTGGAGCGCAGCATGCAGATGCAGACAGTCCTGCGAGCCTTTGAAGCCAGAGACCGTAACCTACAGGAGAGCAATATAGACAGAGTCAACTTCTGGTCAGCTGTCAATGTCGGAGTGCTGGTGACAGTGGCCTTCCTCCAGGTCTACATGCTGAAGAGCCTCTTCGATGACAAGCGCAAGACCAGGACGTAGTAGAAGGAGAATCTGATGTTTGAAATCTATACAGTCTTCCAGAACCAAGGATGTTAAATCGGCACATTCAGCCTGCTATGGTTTTCACTTTAAAGAAATCTCTGTTCAGACTTTAATAACATAAAGCACAAAGGTGTGACAGCGTGCAGGGAACTGTACCCATGTACCTGAACTGTCATCTCTACAAGATCCTTTAGTAAGATTAGCCGCCTCTTGATACAAAGAAAGCAGAAAAATATGGACTGGACCCCAGTTTATGCAGTTTGGTGCTTCTAGAAAAAAAAATAAGGGATATCATGCTTCCTTTGTGTGTGAAATGAGAGCTTCCTAAAACAACCAGTCAGCTGCCCTCTTTCAGTTTCTAAATGGGACAGTCTGAAAGGGAATAACTTACAGGTTGATGCGGGTCCCCCCCAACCAGTTGTCATTTAGACATTTTTGTATATGAAGCATAGAACCTGGTCAAAGGTGTTCAACTTTGTGTCACCCCCATTCATAGGACAAGCAGCTATGAGCCAAGATAAGCATTCAAACCACTTTCAGAAAGGTGATAATTTGTCATAACTGAAAATATGGTGTTTAACCCCTTATCTGCTAGAGCTGTTTTTGCATGTTTAAAAAAAAAAAAAAAAAAGGCCTAAAGGTTAGATAAAACCCCCCTAACATATTTTATATATAATATAAAAAGCAGAGACCCTGGATAATAAAATAATGGTAGTTCTGTGTCACACAATATTTTGTGCAATAGTTTATCCAGCACAAAATTTCATTAAAAAGTCCACTGAAGTTAATTTTAGAGCATGCAAAGTCAATACGTTACCCATTTATTGGTAACAAACGCATCGCGCTTAAAATGTGTGTGCACCTGCAAAAGGACAACAAACTTTGGTACCATATATTTTCCATAGCTGATGCTTTGAAACCCCCCCCCCCATTACAGGAGGTCATCAGTTTAGTGTTAGAGGAGTCCTCGTCTATGCCCCCCCTTCGAAAAAATGAAACATCCTCGGCTACAAATACTGTAGCTGCTGACTTTTATTATTAGGTAACTTGCCTGTCCATGGATCCCGTGATGTCGGCACCCAAAGGCGATTTTTAAAACGGCTCTCTGGTGCCGCCATTCAAGGTAATGGAAAGCGACAGTGAAGCCTTTCGAGTTCACAGCCGGTTTCCTACTGCGCTTGCGGGAAGTGCGCTGCACTTTCTAACTGGCCCGGGGCGGAGGAAAGAGCCGAACTTCTGAGGGACGATGCGGTCTTCTGGAGGTAGGGAAGGGTACCTGTCAAAAATGTATTACAAGTGGTTTTGGCCCCATAGACTTCAATAGAAATGCCTTTCTTGAGCGTTTTTTTTTTTTTGTGCGTTTTCTTCTCAAACGGCAGCCCTCCTAATTTCCTCCCCCTGGGAACAGACGCATCTGCTACATGTAGTTTTTCGGGGTGTTTTTATTTGAGTGTTTTTAGAAATATATTGCAAGCTTTTTACAGCTTCAGCCATTTTTGTTTAGCCAATAGAAAATTGGCTAAACAAAAGTGCCCGAAGCTGTAAAACGCTTGTAATATATTTCTAAAAACGCCAGAAAGTCGCTTTGCTCAAGTGTGAACTGAGCCTAAGAAAAAACTACATGTAGCAGTTGCATCTGTTTCCATGCTAATTTGATGTAAAGTAGGTATAGAAAGTGCCATAATACATTGTGCTCACTTCAGGTTTGCATTATAAGTACGATGTTACCTACTCACAATGTGCTGATGGATTGCAAGCCAGAGAAATCACTAAATGTAGTTTCTTGGAGTATATCGGAGGCATGTGAGAAATGCTATTTTATGGATTTTAGCGGGATGCTCTGCAGTCCTCTATTGGATGTGGCTGCAGAGCTCACACTTCAAAGATGTTCCTGAAAATATAAACTTTTTAAATTCCAATCACTCTAAAAGCACCGAACTTTCATCGATCAGAGGGAGAGGGCTATACTGCATCAGATGTCAAGGCAGACTGAACACCCGCCTAAGTTACTGGTTGGAAACCGCTGATATTGATCCCTTTTGGTTGGGCTGGTCCAGATTTTATCCCCCCCAATTATGTTGCAGTCTTTGTGAAAGATCACACCTGACTGGTTGTTATGGGTAATGGAACATTTCTCTTTTTATCTTTTAGTATTTGAAAATGATGAGCTGCAAGATGGGCCTAGTTAAGAGGATTTCCACTTTCAACAGAAATTTTTCTATTTATGTAGAAGTATCTTAGCCTCCAGAACAACAGCACAACCATAAGGCCTCTTTCACACACGATGCCCCATAAACCTCTGCTTGCTCAGCGCGGGGATCGCTCCGTTGATCCCCCGCTGAGCCGGCGGATGACAGGGTGGTCCCTGCACACTGTGCAGGCACCGCCCTGTCAGATCACCGCTCTCCACTATGGGGGGATCGGATGAACATGGACCGTCTTTCTGTGTGCATCCGATCCTATGACGGATGGGGAAAATAGGATTTTCCTCTGTCTGCAGAAACGGACCATAGCGGGGACCGCTGACATCCACAATCCCATAGGGATACACGTATGTCCGTATTTCTTCCAAAAATGGCGGATGGGGAAAATAGGGTTTCCTCCGTCTGCAGAACCAAATAAGATCGGGTGTCAGCGGACCCGCAATCTCATGGGGATCAATGTATGTCCCTTTTTCACCTGTAAACAGATGGATGAAAAAGCGGACATATGGTCCGGCCGTGTGAAAGAGCCCTAAGACGTATTTCAGGTGTGCACTGGATATGTTGGTGGATCTGATGCTTGTGTGACTCCAAGCTGTGCTCTCCTTGGCACAGGGATGCACTTCTGCTGGGTGAACGAATGGTCTGGCAGCATCAAAGTACCTTAAATGCCGCTGATTTTGAAATATTGCTGCATGAACTGAAGGCTTTACCAAATTCAAACCTGTACTGGGCCATTCTACTCCTATTGCTTTACTATGAAAGCTTTCAAACTAGCGGTTTTGGAAAGGAAGGATTAATAGAGGGATGTATTGAGAGCTCTTTCAAAGCCTGGGTGAACAAGCCTGGGAAGGTGTGTAGAGAGCCCCCCCAATAAATCACAGGTGCAGGAGTGTAGAGAGCCCCCCCAATAAATCACAGGTGCAGGAGTGTAGAGAGCCCCCCAATAAATCACAGGTGCAGGAGTGTAGAGCCCCCCAATTAATCACAGGTGAAGGAGTGTAGAGAGCTCCCCAATAAATCACAGGTGAAGCAGTGTAGAGCCCCCCAATAAATCACAGGTAAAGGAGTGTAGAGCCTCCCAATAAATCACAGGTAAAGGAGTGTAGAGCCCCCCAATAAATCACAGGTGAAGCAGTGTAGAGCCCCCCAATAAATCACAGGTAAAGGAGTGTAGAGCCTCCCAATAAATCACAGGTGAAGGAGTGTAGAGAGCTCCCCAATGAATCACAGGTGAACAAGGCTGCAAAGGTGTGGTGAGCGCCCTCTAATAAATAACAGGTTAACTAGGCTGTGAAGTTGTGTTGAGGGGCCCCTAATAAATCACAGATGAGCAAGACTGCGATGGTGTGGCGCGAGCCCCCTCTCAAATCCCAGGTGAACAAGGCTGGGAAGGTGCAATGAGAGCTCCTATTTAAATCCTGGGGTATGAGGCTTGGAAGGTGTGTCGAGAGCCTCATTTCAAAGCCTCGGGTGTACATGAGTAAGGCCCCTTTCACACTTGTGTAACTTGTCCTGCAAAGTCGCATGACAAGTTGTTTCCCATTGATAACCATTCATATCTGTGCGACTTCAAAGTAGTCCCTGTACTACTTTGGTCCGACTTTCATGTGAGTTGAGGTCCATAGACCTCAAGTTTACACAGGAATTCCCTGAAATCGCGGGTGCAAAATTGTGCAACTTTTAAGTCGTGGCAGTTTGAATGGGGCCTAAAGGATAGGATCACCTTTAAAAAAATATATATATAATAAATGCACATTTTTTTTTTTTGCAGGTAAAAAAAAAAGGTTCATTTATTTATTTTTCTAAGGCGCCTGCAGAGCATTGCACCCACGATCAGCAGATTGTGGGTGCAATGTTCAGCTCCTGCAGAGTCTTCCTATACCTCGTGCAGGCAGAAATAATCTATGAACCACGAGGACCAGTGCGCTCACAGCTCATTGAAAACTGCAAGCCATCACCTGCAATGGCTGATGGTACTTGTAGGCATTCATTTACAGGGAACGCGGGCGGAGCTCTGCACAGCTGCGCTGTTTTCATATAGTAACAGCGGGAAAAGGAAGATCCCTGGCTGCTGCTCACAGGGAGGCCTGCAGATTGGGTGGAACATGTAACAAAAGTAAACTTCTCCTTTAAAAGTACCACTTTTCCTAGAAGCCTGAGCAGTAGGCCATCGGTCAGCTACAAATTGCAAGCGGCTTCCACTGCTGTATGACGAAGGCTGCAGGAGGCGGGATATCTATGTGTTGGGCTTCTGTTAAAACTGGAAATCCGTCTTTAACAAAAAAAAAAGTTGTGTTTTAGTGGGTGACATGCAATATGTCCACTTTGAATCATGTGCAATAATGAATGAAATGTACAATATCCCTCTCGAGAATCCTCCTCCTCAAAATGTGAAGCTTCTACCATTACTTGTCACCAGCAGGACTCCTCCATGCCTTTCACATGTTTGGAAGCTTTAACAAGGAACTAAAGAAGATGAGGACTACAAGCTTCTCTCGGATGATTTGGACCACCTACACATTTACTTGGAAGGGAAGCTGCTACTAGCAGATAGAGATATATATATAATGGCTCTCATAGGGTGTCGTCATGGGAGGCGGTACAGATTGTGCTCTGTTGGTGCCATTGCAGCTGAATTCTTCCATAACGGCAAAAATCCACATTATCCGAGGATTGTTTAAAAGGTGGAATTTGCCATTTTAATATTTTTAAGCAATTGTTTTTTAAATTCTGTGTAATTTTTGAGATGTGTATTTTTATTCTCCTACAGTATATTTGATGCAGTATGTAATGCCTGATTTGGCATTGTCACTTCATTATCTCAGATCGTTCTTTATTTTTAGTGCACATTTTTATTTGGGGGGGGGGGGGGGGGGGGGGGCAGGAAGGGGATCTGTGAAATATATATGTTATTTAGACATAGTGGAGGTTGGTATTTTATCGCATGTTTTGTTTGAATGGCAGGATCGCTTTTAAAGATGAATTCCAAGCCTGAGATACTGTATTTATTGGCGTATAACACTCACTTTTTTTACCCTGAAATTAGAGGGTAAACTGTGCCTGCGTGTTATACGCAGGGGGCTGTGGAAAGTTTTTTTTTTCCTGAAACTTATCTCTGGAAGTTAGGGTGCGTGTTATATGCCTGTGCGTGTTGTACGCCGATAAATACGGTAGTTATGTTGGTCCAGTGTAATTCTCTATATACTATACCTGGCCGTTGCCCCTAGAAATGGCTGGAGTAGAGACATCGTTACTCCAGAGATCTCCACTTACTTCTGGGTCCTGTGCTAAGGGACTGGCCTGATGCATCGTGAGCACAGGAGGTTGGCCACTCAGCATGGGTGCCATTCAGATGATATGTTGCATTTTCTCAATTAATTCAAAGCATCTTCTGATTGGACGAGGTGTAGAGTGATGCCACTACCCCACCTCTTCACCACATCCAATCAGAGAACACTTTGCTAGTCTGGTGATCTCCACTTTCTTTGAATGCAATTTCTACCACAGTGATTTTTCATCTTCCTGGGGCATTGACCAGGTATGATTGATAGATATGTTACATGTAACTATGTGAAAATATACTAGCTTGGAATTCTTTAAAGCGGTAGTAAAGCCCGTTTATGTGATTCTTACCTACATGTAGGCCTTGTTATAGACTTACCTGTAGGTAAAATTATTATCTTTTAAATGGGTGCTGTTAAAGCCGAGGTTCACCGAAAATCTTTTTATTTAAAAAAATAAAAAGTCAGGAGCTACAAATACTGCAGCTGCTGACTTTTAAAATAAAGTACACTTGCCTGTCCAGGGTGCCCGCGATGTCGGCACCTGAAGTGCTCTCAGATGCTGTCACCGCCATCTTTGGTAGGGGAATCAGGAAGTGAAGCCCCGCGGCTTCACTTCCTGGTTCCCTACTGCGCATGCTCAAGTCGCGCTGATCGATCCAAATGGTCTCTGCTGTCTTCTGGGACCTGTGTGTCTCCCAGAAGATAGTGAAGGGGGGGGAAAGTAGCGTAGATACCTGCAGATAATGCGGCTATCTATGAGTGGAAGTGAGAGCAAATACCTGTATTAAACAGGCATCTGCTCCCTGAAAGGGGCCAAATGTGACACCGGAGGGGGGGAGGGTTCCGAAAAGCGGAAGTTACATTTTTGGGTGGAGTTCTGCTTTAAGAAGATCATCACACTGCAGCTGGTGACGTCACAGACGCCTGGGCTTTGAAGGAGGTGAAACATACTGTGCCGTACTCGAGAGTGACGTCATCGCGCCTCCAGCCACTTACACAGGTAGAGTCCGCAAACCCAGATAGAAGACTGGGGGAAGATGGAAGCCATCTCAGCGCACCACTTGAGGGCTTTGTTCTAAGGTAAGTATTTCATAATGTGCTAGTATGTAATGCATACTAGCACATTAGGCATTGTCTTATTGGGGAACTTTTTTTATTTTATTATATTATTGCAGCGGTTTACAACTGCTGTAAATGCTTCCGTCTCATTGTAGAAGGATGTAGGTGGGTTGGGAAAATGTTGCCAGCATGCTTACATTAGTAGGATGTGGTGACCGCCTGTAATGGTGGTCATCCCTACCTCCCCAGCTCAATGGTAAGGGCCATACTTAGATGGGGTTTAGGCCTTTTATATTGCAATAATGAATAATTCCAACATTGGAAGTATTTATTTCTTCTTGCTGAAAAGTGTCCACCTGACTGAACATGAACCTGTCCCGAATGGTCAGTCTGTACCTTACCGACCCTATTTTGCAGTACCCCACTATAAAAGGACAGGTGCACTTTGAGCCATTAATATTGAAGGTATAACAGTGCCTCTGTGATGCTGATCATCCCCCGATCCCCACTATGTCAGAACACCCCGTCATCCACATTGCTGCTACAAAGAGATTTTGTATTTTTCTAGGAATTCCTCAGTGCCTGTATTCCCATCCGGTCAAAGCATGGGATTTGCAAAAGATAATTCCGTTTTGTTTACTTCCATTTCAGTGCCCTTTCTTGATGTTTCTTTGTAATGTTTTGTGATCATGTTTGGAAAAGAGCAAACATACAAATCTGATGATGAACAAGTGGTACAAATATGATATTTTCAATAAATTTTTGTTATTGTACATGTGGTTAGGAGATAAACGATATCCAAAGGGGACCAGAGCTGGCGGAGGTGATGATAGACATACAATAAATATCAGGCCCGTCGCTACAGGACAGGCAAAACAAACAATTGCTTGGAGCCCCCAACTTTCCCTTTCCAGGCTGTAGTGTGGCCGAGCTCCTCTTCCGTCCTCCTGGAGTCCTGTCAGTCCGGCCGGGTACCGCGCGTGGTACAGGAGATTCAGTTTCCTGTTCCCATCTGGACTGACAGGAAGTGCACACTGAGTGCTCACTTCCTTTCAGTCCAGCCGGGAACAGGAAACTGAATCTCCTGTACCATGCGGGGCCCGGCACGGGCACTATCTGATAGGGGACTGGGGACCCATAATGATAGATCACCGGACTGATGGAGGAAGATGAGCATGCTACAGTGGCAGCCTACAGACAAGGGAAAAACATAGGGACTGGGGAGGATAAGTTATTAGTGTAGCGCTAACGTAGGCTTTGTGTGACGGGGGGGGGGGCTCGGGTGCCCCCATTTTGCTTGGGGCCCCCAAATTCCTTCAGACGGCCCTAATAATTATTACCTATTCATCCAGGTAAGTCAGTGGATCTTGGCTCCTCCTCTTTATTAGGCAGGTGTGACTCTATGGAGGTAACTGGAGAGCTGTCTACAGCCGTGGCCAACAGTTTTGAGAATGACACGAATATTAATTTTCACAACGTGCTGCCTCAGTTTTTATGATGGCAATTTCCATACACTCCAGGATGTTATGAAGAGCGATCAGATTAATAGCAAAGTCCCTCTTTGCCATGAAAATGAACGTAATCCCATTAAAAACATTTCCACTGCATTTGTATAGAAGGCTTTGCTCTTATCGAAATCTGGAAGCCCCCCCCCCATGTGAATGGGTATCGGGTACACATTGTATCCCTACTCATTCATCAAAAAAGCAGTGAAATGTAATAAAAACATGGGGGGAGGGGGCTGGGATGTGGGGCCCCATTTTTTAAAGGGGTGGCTTCTAGATTCCGATAAGCCCCCCGCCAACCACTGGCTATTTTTCAAAGTGATTTCTTAGCAGATAAAATAAAGCATGGAGATGCGAATGGATGGGGGAGTTTGAGTAAAATAATACAAATTAATTTGTGTTTTTGGTTTGTGGTCCTCAGATGCGGTATTAAACCCAAAACAAGCATTTAATATGTAGCAAGGTTCAGGACCTCCTAGAGTCCCAACGGTGACCTCCAGAGTCAGGGACAGCGGACACCCCTCTGGGTAGAGTGGGGTACAAGGCATGGTGGGTGTTCTACAAGATGAACAGGTGGGCACCAGACACTTTTTGAATGCTAAGAGATAGAACAGAACTGTGGGAGAGAGGGTTGGGGCTAATTGAGGGTTGCAATGTCAATTGACGGACTCCGAGATTTCTATAGGAATACAGGTGAAGGCCTCTAGCCGGACACCACTTCTGTATAGATAGGAACGCTGTCTCCTATGACAACAATCTTGTAGCAGGTACTTAGTAGTTACTAACTGTAGTTGTATTCAACTATTGGCAACACAAACAGTATTCCACATTCACTCACTTAAGGTCTGTACTCAATGATCTCTGTCTTTCACTAGACTTTGGATCCCCTGTGCTCTTCCACTTTAGTGCTCAGCATCTTCCTGAAGCGTTACCCTTGTTTCCCTGCTGGGTCCCTGGCTTGGCACTCACAGATACTGCTCAAGCTTCACCCCTTGCTAGGTCCCTGGCTTGGCACCCACTGATGCTCCCCAAGCGTCACCTCCGCTGTCCTACTGGGTCCCTAGCTTAGCACTCACTGAAGTTTTCCCACTTCTTCACTGTCCCCGGCTGGAGAGAAGACTGCTCTGGTACTGGCTTCAGCTTAGTCGCAGTGTTGTCCAGTAATAAGGTGTTTGGTCCCTTAGTGGAGACAGCTTCCCCTTCTGCCTCCGACTGCAGCTGTCCCCCCCCCCGTCCGGCGGAACGACTATTTCTGTTTGGACTGTTAACTAGAAGTCCCAACCCTACGCTGCTTTCACCGCTCATGGAAAGGCCATCAATCAGATAAACATCCCCAGGATAGGCCTCAGGCTTCCGGCCTAGCAGCCTGGAGCAGCACATCTCACGTCCACCCAGACAGCCATCCAGGTGGCACAGAAACCCGATCACCTGACTCCATCCAAATAAATAGGCTCTCCCAACAGACCAAGGGACCAAAGAACATCCCTTCCCATTGGCTTAGACACTCCATCCATTCATGTTCAAGCTTGAAAAGGCCCTGTCTTATCTAATGTCACTAGCCTAGTGCCACCCAGTGACAGAAGAGAAAGGGTGCAACAAGTCCAGATTTAGAGAGGAATCAATTGATCTAACAATTGGCCAAAGCAACTATCGCCTGGCAACTAAATTAGATAGCAACCCTGCCTAAACATCAGGGTGCTACATCTTTAATGCAGATTACAAAGTGACACATGTCATGGGTTAAAGTGTCTGCATTCTGGATAAAGCAGACACTGTTGGACAGTCTGGGGAGGGGGTAGTATTAAGGCCCGTACACACAATCAAATTTTTCAACGGGAATTGTGTGACAGGCTGTTGTTGGAAAATTCAACTGTTTGTATACGCCATTGGACAATTGTTGTCGGATTTTCCGCCAACAAATGTTAAATAGCATGCTTTAAAATTTTCCGCCAACAAATGTGTGTGGTTGGATTATCCGATTGTGTGCACACAAGTCCTTTCGGAAAAACTCCAAAGTACTAACACGCATGCTCAGAAGCAATGCTCACCATAACACAACATTAGCAGAAGTTTCCCAAAGAGTGGCGGCTAAAGAGCTAAAAAAAAACACAACGTTTTGTGTTTGTTGGCCGACAATTCTTTGCCATTTGTATGCAAGACAAGTTCATGGCCAACACCCTTTGGACAAAAGTCCTACACTTTGTCCGCGGAAAATCCAACCGTGTGCATCAGCCTTTAGACTAGCAGATTAAGATGGACAGGGCTAACAGATTGACTTAAACCTTAAAGTCTACAAGAAACCCACCCACACTGATCGATATATATGCTTACTGGGAGTAATTGGAACTGTCCTTCACAAAAACACAAGCTGACAACACATACCATCTACTAAACTAGTCTATCTGAGGCAAGTGTAGCTGCTACCATGTGGTGTTGTTGGCTTGTGTTTTTATAAATAGTAGCACTTGACGTGTTAATTCACAACACAAGCCGTCATCTACTGTAGTCTCTCCTTGGATCTGAAAGAGCAGGCTGTGATGGGTGGGTGGGTGTGTGCCGACTAATTTTCTGTACAGCAAAAATAAACTTTATAGTGGAGGCACAGCGCTTCCCAATTACATAAGAGCGCTGTAGCATAAAGTGAGAGGTAGCTTCAGTGTTGGTTGTATCTCTCCCATAGGAACACTCATATATTGAGCTTCAGCCAGGGGTAGAGCTACAACCAGCATTGACAGAACTAAAAATATTAATTTAAATAAACCCCACTGCTCACATTTTAATGGGACAAAGTGCGATGTTTACTGGGTCACCCAGGGGATTAAAACCAAGTTTAAAAATTCTGGCATCATTCTTCCAATTTTGTGAACCCATTAGGTACAAAAATCCTGGTGCCCAAAAGCCACACAAACAGGTCGGACTCATAATTTAAATTGGTATAATTTTAAGTAAACCCTTCACATACAATGTTACCAAAAGTTTTGGGACACCTGCCTTTACACACACGTGAACTTTAATAGCATCCCAGTCTTAGTCCGTAGGGTTTAATATTGAGTTGGTCCACCCTTTGCAGCTATAACAGCTTCAACTCTTCTATGAAGGCTGTCCACAAGATCTAGGAGTCTTCCAGAAGCGCATTTGTGAGGTCAGGCACTGATGTTTGATGAGAAGGTCTGGCTCGCAATCTCCACTCTAATTTATCCCAAATGTGTTCTGTTGGGTTGAGGTCAAGATTCTGTGTAGGCCAGTCAAGTTCCTCCATCCCAAACTCGCTCATCCATCCATTTTAATGTAATTTAAAAGGATCTTTTATTCCCAAGAACAAAAAGGTTATTTATTTGAGCTTACCGGCCTTTAGATGTGGTGGCTGTGTCTTTTTCACTCTTTTCTCCTCTTTATTTTCACTTGGTGATCCTGTTGTAGAGTGACAACTCTCACACACTGCCAGGGTCGTAAGTACAGGGGTCACAATTGCAACCCAGCCCTATCCTTCAGGGGGCCCTTACAGCCACCTGTACACCATGATAGGAAGGGCAGCAGCATATAGAGGATCCAATCTCCTCCCTGTACCTCCTTCAACCTCTGAATGCCTGCTTCTCCTACCCCTTCTGCAGACTTTCAGCAGCTGCAGGAGGAACAAAGAGATCAGTTCATCTATATGGCGCTGCCTCTTCTATCCAGCTATCCTTTGCTGCCCTGAACCCCTGTGCTCTCTCCTGCTCCCCTCATTGCCTGCAGCGCTGGTGACTTTCCTCCTCACCTCTCCTACCAGCTACTGAGTGGATGCGGTCAGTATGTAGAGCTGGGAACGGGTCGGTAAACATGTCATTTACTGGCCCCTTCCTTGTCCGAATAGACAATCTGATTCATACCGATTACTTACTCTGTCCATTCATAACTGAGGCATAGTATGATGTGTTTACTATGCTTCTGTTTGTAAATGAATAGGAAGCTCTGTACTGAGCTATATCTGTCCCTTCACTCTAATGCTGAGGCTGCAGAGATGGAGATTAAGGGCTGTGCCCTCAATCTCCTTTCTCTGTCTCGAAGGTTAAACATCAGAGGTCTGTTTAAAAAAACAAAAAAACGGAAAAAAATAAAAAAAAAAACACGACCGACACCAGTGGCGGAACTACCAGGGCCCTGAAGGTTATAGTTACGCCTGTACTGTATCTACAGAGGAGCAGTGTTGTCACCCAAGGACAGGAAGTATGTTAGGACTACAGAATACCTCCCTTTCCTTACCTCCATAACATAAGGGATAGGTTAAAGTGGTTGAAAACCCTCTCTGAGATGTTTTACCTACAAGCAAGCCTAAATTAAGGTTTACCTGTAGGTGTTTGCAATATCTCCTAAACCTACATGGTTTAGGAGATATTTGCCAGAAAGAATGCACCGTTTTCTACGGTGAATGCACGCCATAGACAATGGCGCAGACGCATTGAGAATGCCGGTTTTCTGAAAGGCTAATGCTGGTTTTGATGGCTCCCGCGCACATGCACAGAGTGAAGTCATCGCTGCTCCGGCCAATCAGAGCGCCGCAGCTGCAATGCCCGGAGGTAACCTCCGGGAGAGAGGTCTGCGGCCGGAGGGGGAGACGAGGACGGCTTTGATCCAAGGTAAGTAATGCTAGTATACTAGCTCATTATGCCTTTGTCTTGCAGGTTTTTCTAAAAAAATAATTATCGGGTTTACCACCACTTTAAGTTGTTCACAGAGGTGATCTGGGCAGGGCTTATAATGTTTGGGAGCAGAGGTGGAGCGGTCAGCTTACTACTGGATGTTAGGAGCTCACTGGATTATTGGCAGGACCAACAGCTATTTTCTGTACATACATTATTTTAAAAAGACGAAACATGGGGAATATGTATGTATTGCACAGTTGCCAGTTTTTGTCCTTTAACCTTGCCCAGACATGCACTTTAGGTATGGGACGAGGCAGAATTCAGCTGCCTAAAATACTGCATTAAACAGAACCTGGTTAAAAGATTTTTTATTAAGATTAAAGAATCTCCCTACATTTTAACCATCTTTTACAGCTATAACCATAAAATCTGTGTTAGACTGTACAAATATTTTGCAACCCTTGATTTTCACAATACAGATACGGGATCATTTATGTAGAAAAACTCTATATGGAGGGAACAGAAATATTTTGCAGCCGTCATTCAATGTGGTTAGCAGATTGTGACTTCTGCAGTCACTATGATGAGACCAGGTAAGTAGCTTCCTTAGAAACAGAATGCCATGAGTAATGGGGTGAAAGTGTTGGAGGGGTTTATATAGCCCTGTCCAGTTTTGTGTACATTTAAAGCGGTGTTCCAGCCTTTTTATGTTTATTAAAAGTCAGCAGCTACAAAATGTGTAACTGCTGATTTTTAATAAACAGACCCTTACCTGCTTCACGGTCCATAGATACTGCCGCCCGGAGCATGGCTCCTCTCCGCCGGCGCCTCCATTCACACTGTGGGCACCCGGCCGTGACAGCTTTCGGCTTCACGGCCGGGCACGCACTGCGCGATTCGGGCTGCGCACTAGGAGTGGACAGGCAATCTCCTGGGATCGGACACGTGTTCCAGGAGATCGCCTAGAGGGAGGAGTCGCCTAGGTGGCCCGTAGGTGGAAGTAGGAAAGGAAGTCACACTCCTACCGAAGCCCCCACTCCCCCCAAAAAAACACTACATGCCAAAATGTGGCATGTAAGGGGGTGAGGAGTGCTTAAAGCGGAAGTTCCACTTTTGGGTGGAACTCCGCTTTAAGACTCCATTCTACGACTCCAAAGATGCGCCAACCTTGGAGTGCAACTTTGGATGGGTGTGACCCGGATATGACTTTGACCAGTGATAACGTACAACTGCTGCATCGTATAACATTCAGGTATGACTTTCATGCAACTTTTGAGTGTCAACATTGAAGTCTATGGTCCTACCAAGCCATTGTCTGCTCCTGATGAGGGGGTGGGGGAATCTGTCCCTGCCGGACAGCAGCCACTAGCAATAATTGTAAGAGAATCTGGCAGGCTGGTTGTATCCAAGTTGATCAAACGATTAACTCAGTACATTCAGCCTCCCCATTAATGGTTAGAATCTCAGCTGGTTCCTGCTGAACCAGCCAATTTACAAACTGTGTATGGCCTAGTTGTTTAGAGTAGAGCAACATCTAAAGAATACAGGTGAAGTTACAAAAAAAACAACAAACAAAAAAAAAAAGCAATTAGGCCCTTTCACTTCTTTAATCGCCCTTCGGTCTCTTCTTTGTATTTTTTTTCCCACCTGCATCTCAGATGAGCCCCAATGCCACCTTTACATATATAGGAACAGTTTTACCTGCCAAAGGATGCGTTTCTGTGCATCCACTCCTTAGATTTACACAGCACAGCCCCATCTGGCAAGGAAGAAAACTGATTATTCGCTGCTGCGGTTTAGCTTACAGGTCTTGTCCCACCCCCAGCCTGTGGCTGGACAGTGAAAGGAAAAGCAGCAGATTGATGAGCTCCTCTCTCTGATCTCTCCTATTATATGAGCACAACTGACTGGCTCCTTTTGCTGGTGTAGAATGGTATAAAATGTTAAGGCTGCACGATCAAGTTATAGTTCAGGAGCAACACATTAAGACATAACTCAAGATGGATGAATGGTTATGGCCCATGCATGTTCCAGGTGCAACTTATGCCATGTCTTGGTAGACATAATTGTTGACTTGAGGTTCCTTTATCTGCTGCAAATTTCTAAAGAAAAACTACTCTGAAAACGCAAGTGTTTTTGACAACAGATGTTATACTTGTAATTCAGTCCAGACTGCATTGGTTGTAAATACTTCAGCTCTTCATGTGGTTGAGGGCAAGTCAAGAAAGGTAAACAATGGGGGGGCTCGTCTTTGTTCACAAACTGCCATCTCCAGCACCAACCACACTTTTTCAAAAAACCATAAAGCACTCAAAAGACCTATTTGGTAAGCTAAATCCCCAATCACAACCCAGTACTGATTACACCATAAAGGCAGTCTTGAATAACGTTAATTACAGAATGCATGTCCGCATCCTAACAAGGTTTCATTATATTCCATTGATCCCAATTCCAAGTGTTCTGTGCATCCGGCATTTTTGCTGAATGGAGAGATAATGTCCCAACTTTCTACTCAAGACCCTTTCTCATCCATACAACATTACAACAAAGTCTGCAATCCAGGATGTCATGTGTGGTCAGGTTATCGTTCATCTCTGTCCTGTACGATGACCAAGATCTTTAGATAGAAAGATTTAATCCTTCTCATGTCAATGAAGAATATCATTAGTTGCTCGTCCGAAAAGGACCTTTTAGGGTGGATCTGCGCCGCGGGCCACCTAACAGCAAAATTGTGAAATCGACAGTGTGATAATGTCATAATCCATGGAAGGAACCCAAATTTACAGATTATGTTGATGATCTCATCACCAGAGTGGCTTGGTTGGAGGTGGTCTTCTGCAAACAAAAAATAAGAAGTTATAAACATTTAAAGATTTTGGAATGCATAACATGGCAAAGAAAAAATATTAATTCTGATTTGACAATATTTGAAATATATTACAGATCAGTTGGACATGAAGAGCTTGCAATCGGCATTTCAGTTCATCCAAAAGGTGTCTCATTGGGTCAAAAAGACAATGAAGTTCCTTAACTCGGATCTACAGCGACTGGACTGCACTTCCAAGTGCAGAGGGGATTTGTCCTTCGTAAATAACCCTCTATGTCCTTTATGGAGAAGGCTTTGTGTATAGGGCCCAATCATGCGGAGAAGATCCTTCCCCAGAGTTTTGGGACAATTGCCTAAAACGTCTTTTTATGTTTTAGCAATAACAGTACCCTTCACTGGAAGCATGTGAACTCAATTGTTTTGTCAGCATTTCTCTCTCACATCAATTATAGAATATAATGAAAGCTTGTTTTAACTTGCTTGCGACTGGGAGGCTTGTACCAGTAAGTCGCTGCCCGTTTCAGGGTATAGGGAGCAGGCATGCACGCTGCCCCCCACTCGCTGTGATTATACACAGCGACAGTCTGTCAGCACGTCCCATGATTCATGGCCAGGACCTGCTTATCGGCTGAGCCCAATCACAGCCCAGAGCCCTATGTTGACAATCAACACTGGACTTTGTAGAGAGAACAATCTCCCTGTTTCTTCTCCCTGCTGCAAACCAGGAATAAGAAACAGATTTGTAGTAAAAAGCAGCACACATTAACACTTGTTAGGCACACATTTAACCCCATTGATTACCTGAGTCGTTAAACCCTTCCCGGCCAGTGTCATTAGTACACAGACAGTGTATATTATTATCACTGTATTAGTGTCACTGGTGATGTCAATGGCAGTTAGTCAGTTCCTGCTCAGTGTCATTGAGTGCAGGAGGCAATCTGACACTATCACAGTCCCACTATAAGTCCCTGTTCCTCCACAGCTCAATGGTGTCAATATAGTCTCTCTAATGCAGAATACACAATTATGGAATCCAGCAACAAAAGGTGCCATCTTCCTTGTGTGTAAAAAAAAAAAAGCTTAAAAAAAAAAAGCTAAAAGATAGAGACTGCTATGGAAAAATATTGCCCCTGGAGTCACAGATACAAGAATTTAGCAGCTACTTCACCTCATTGCTACCAACCCAAAACAGAATTCAATTTAGGCCCTTTTCACATTGGGCAGGGGAGGTGCGGTGGCGGTATAAATGCCTGAAATACGTCTCAGTGTATGCATGTACACACTGCTCCTATACAAGCTAAAGCCTGTATGAAAAAAGCTATACTCCTACATTTACAAAGATCTTATGCAACAGCTTCACTATCTGTGCTAATCACAAGTCTGCAAGCCTAAGTACTCACTTATGTGACCTTTGTGGAAGATCAGAGTTCAGATTTATTTAGCCAGAGATAACATGACCAAAAAGCCTTGGCCTCTAGACACGTGAAAGCGCAGAACAAAAGCTAGAACAGAATTTTCTCCAAGAAGAGTATAACCTTACTATTGTCATTTACATATCCACTCTAGCAAGATTTAAAATAATTACTGTTGCCATATACTGTATAGCAGGTTTCATTTCAGCTAGCCTCAGATGTCTCTAATGCTACCTTCATATCAACAGCCAGTAAAACACAAGCCTTTAATGCCGCAAAGTCCTGTCTTTCGCAGGTAGGAGAAGCTCGAGCTCTGGAAAGTCCACTCTTCCGAAGTAATACCCCAGATTCTGTATATGCACACAATGAACAATGACATGGCCAAAAGTTTGATTCCACAGCTTTATGAACTTGGACGTACTATTCTAATTTTTTCGTAAAAATGTGTTTACACTTAGCAAAGACAAAATTGGTCAGTGTCTCTTACTGGAATTTTATAAGGCTTATCTTCCTAAAGAAAAATATCCCACTCTTTACAATCACGCCTTATTCATGTCATCAGTTTTTGGCAGCACCTATATTTCTGAGCAACTGTTTTCAAGGATAAATCACACAAAGGGCAAAATTAGAACCAAAATATCTGAAGAGCACCTTGAGAATTGCTACTACATCCATCAAATCAGATATTGATGCGTACATTTATCAAAAACTAAATCAAATATCTGCATTCGTTTTAGGTTGCCCTCTTTTACAATAAAAATATAACAAAACAAATACCTTTTTATTACTTATTTGGGGTATATTATCTACAGTTCCGTCCATATATATTTGGACACAGGCACAATTTTTATACTTTTGGCTTTGTATGCTACCAGAATAAAATTAAAATGAAACAATCCAAATTCATTTGAAGTTTAGACTTTCAGCTTTAATTCAAGGGGTTGAATATAAATAAGTAGGGTTGTCCCGATACCACTTTTTTTTTTAGGACTGAGTACAAGTACCGATACTTTTTTTCATGTACTCGCCGATACCGAATACCGATACTTTTTTTAAATGTGTCCCCAAATGCAGCCATGTTCCCCATACCTAGATGATGATGCCGCCGCCACGTTAATCAGCGTGCGAGGAACATTACAGCTTTCGTTTGAATAGCTGTGTTCCCCGCCGCGCATAGACACTCCCCCTTGCTCGGGATTGGACAGAACACCTGTCCAACCCCGAGCAAGGGGGAGTGTCTATACACAGCGCGGCGGGGAACACAGCTATTCAAACGAAAGCTGTAATGTTCCCCACACGCTGAATAACGCGACAGCGGCATGCGGCGGTGGGTTTGTGGCTGCGGGGGGGGGTTGGGGACAAGTATTCGGCCAGCCATCGGGGGCATTTGCGGGAGTACAAGTACTCCCGCAAATACTCAGTATCGGTCCCGATACTGGTATCGGGACAACCCTATAAATAAGTACAAATTTTAGGAACTGCAACCATTTTTATACACAGCCCCCCCATTTTCAGGGGCTCAAATGTAATTGGACAAAAGAATATAACCATAAATAAAATGTACATTTTTTATATTTTGTTAAAAATCCTTTACTGGCAATGACTGCCTGTGGTCTGGAGCCCATTGACATGGCCAAAGACTGGGTCTCCTCCTTTCTGATGCTTTGCCAGGCTCTAACTGGAGCGCTCTTCAGTTCTTTGTCTGCGGCTTTCTGCCTTTGGTTTTGCCTTCAGCAAGTGAAATGCATGTTCAGTTGGGTTGAGATCAGGTGATTGACTCAGCCATTGCAGAATATTCCACTTATTTTCCTTCAAAAGCTCCTGGTATGCTTTTGCAGTGTGTTTTAGTTCATTGTGCATCCTATCATTCTGGTACAGATTAATCTTAGTTTCATCCGTTCAAAGAATGCTTTCCGAGGGCTTTTTTTTTTTTTTGGCAAACTCCCATCTGGCTTTTCTATTCTTCAGGCTTATGAATGGTTTTTGCACCTTGTGGTGAATCCTATATATTTGCTCTCGTGAGGTCTTCTCTCAATTGTAGACTTTGACAATGATACACTCACCTCCTGGAGAGTGTACTTCACTTGTCTTAATGTTGTGAATGGGCTTTTCTTTTCCATGGAGAGGATCCTGCAATCATCCACCACTGTTGTCTTCTGTGGACGTCCAGGCCTTTTTATGTTGCTGAGCTAACCAGTGCATTTTTCTTTCCTCAGAAAGTACCAAACTGTTAATTTGGCCACTCCTAATGTTGCTGCTATATCTCTGATGGTTTGCTTTGTTTTTCAAGCCTTAGGCCCCTTACACATTGAGGAGTTTTTCAGGCGGTACAGCGCTAAAAATAGCGCTACTATACCGCCTGCAAAAAATCTCCTGTCAGCAGCATCTTTGGAGCGGTGAGAGGAGCAGCATGTATACCGCTCCTTACCATTAAAAACAATGGGAAACCGTGGCAATACCGCCCGCAATGCACCACTATAGAGGCGCATTGCGGGCGGTATTAACCCCCGCTAGCGGCCGTGAAAGGGTTAATAGCGCACCGCTAGCGGCCACAACTCACAGCAAATCCGGTAGTTTTAGCAGCGCTATACCGACAGCGCGGCTCCAGCCCCAATGTGAAAGGGGCCTTACAATGGCCTGTTTTGCTAGCATGGACAACTCCTTTGAACACATGATGACGGTTCACAGCAATAGATTCCAAACAAAAATACCACACTTAGAATTAACTCCAGACCTTTTACCTGCTTAATTGATGAACTAACGAAAGAGTAGTGCACACCTGGCCATGAAACAGCTTTTGATTCAACTGTCCAATTACTTTTGGTCCCTTGAAAAAGGGGGATTGCCATTCTTAAGAGCTGCAATTCCTAAACCCTGCCTCCAATTTGGATGTACATACCATTAAATTAAACCTTAAAGAGTGCACTTTCAGCCCATATCCATTATAGTACTATAGCTTGAATATGTTTTGGTCAATACCTGAAAAAAATCTAAAATTCTGCCCGTGTCCAAATATACATGGACCTAACTATAGATCAATGATGGTGAACTTGGGAGCTGCCTTTTTATGTTCATCGACTATCCTTATTGTTAGTGTATTTTATGTGTGGCCCAAGCTAATTCCTCCTCTTCCAATGTGGCCCCGGAAGGTCAAAAAGGTTGGACACCAACAATCCCATCCAACTATGTCTTTACTGAGATCGTGTTGTGCACAGTGGCACAGTCCTGCAGGAAGAGAAAGGGGCCTACTCCACAATGCAATGACAAGGTTGGAACCATATACAGTGCCTTCAAAAAGTATTCATACCCCTTGAAAATTAGCCCATTTTGTCATGTTACAACCAAAAATGTAAATTGGATTTTATTGGGCTTTTATATGCAAGATGTTCAAAACTTGGGGATTTTTTTTATTTTTAACAACCTAACCCTGCTTTAAACTTCTCCACAACTTTAGACGTCAACTGCAAAAACATAAATGGATTTTATGTGATAGACCAACACAAAGGGGCACATAATTGTGAAGTGGAAGGTATATGATAAATGGTTTTCAATATTTTTTTTTACAAATAAATATGTGAAAAGTGTGTAGTGTGCTTGTATTCAGCCCCCTTTACTCTGATACCTCTAACTAAAATGGAACCCATTGCCTTCAAGGGATTGTAAAAACCTCTATTAACCGCTTAAGGACCCATTCACACCGATATACGTCGACAGAAGGGCACATCCATGTACAGGTACGTGGCTCTTTAGGCCCAGCCGTGGGGTCGCACGTGCACACGACCCGGTCCGAAGCTCCGGGACCCGATCGCCGCTGGAGTCCCGCGATCGGTCCCCGGAACTAAAGAACAGGGAGAGCTGTGCGTAAACACAGCTTCCCCGTTCTTCACTGTGGCGCCGTTATCGATCGCGTGATCCCTTTTATAGGGAAACACAATCGATGATGTCACACCCCCCTACAGTTAGAAAAAGACATGAGGTCACATATAACCCCTTCAGCGCCCCCTTGTGGTTAGCTCCCAAACTGAAATTGTCATTTTCACATTAAAAAATGGTCCCAAAATTGTGTCAAAATTGTCTGAAGTGTCTGCCATAATGTCGCAGTCACAAAAAAAATCGCCAATAGTAGTAAAAAAAAAAAAAAAAAAATGCAAAAAAACTATCCTCTATTTTGTAAACGCTATAAAATGTGCGCAAACCAACCGATAAACGATTATTGCGATTTTTTTTTTTATACCAAAAATAGGTAGAAAAATACGTATCGGCTTAAACTGAGGAATTTTTTTTTTTTTTTTTATATATTTTTGGGGGATATTTATTATAGCAAAAAAGTAAAAAATATTGAATTTCTTTCAAAATTGTCGCTCTATTTTTGTTTATAGCGCAAAAAATAAAAACCGCAGAGATGATCAAATACCACCAAAAGAAAACTATTTGTGGGGGAAAAAAGGATGGCAATTTTGTTTGGGAGCCACATCGCACGACCGCGCAATTGTCAGTTAAAGCGACGCAGTGCCAAATCGCAAAAACTGTCCGGGTCTTTTAGCTGCCTAAAGGTCCGGGTCTTAAGTGGTTAAAATAACAAACATTTTGCTAAATAAACTGCAGATGCCAGATTTACCACCCATATCTTGCTGCTTGCAAAGTACAGGATTTAACTATAAAAAAAAAAAAAAAAAAAAAAAAAAAAACTGGGGATAAGCAAAAATGATTATCAGTGAATATGTCCCCTGTGTGGATTTGCCAGTTATCGGCTCGCCTTTCCTCACACACTGTCAACATGAGGAGAGGCGATAGATAACTTGCAAAACCTGTTAACACTGATCAGCTGTGATTGGACACAGCTGGTCACATAGTACAGAGTCGCTGTGATTGGCTCTTTACCTCGATCACAGATTCATGCCAATGCACGCGTGATCATGGGAGGACTCTCATAGAGACCCTCCCGGCAATGTGAGCCCACGCTGTAGCGGTCTTTCGGCTATAGTGCAGGCTGGAGGTGGTTAATAAATAGCATATGATCCTCCCTTTACCCAGTGTGTGTCTCAAAACTGACACTAAATGTGAGCACGTGACAGTAAAACTGGCTATACACTAGTAGAATTTGTTAATTATTATTTTTTAATTAAGAACGTTTGTCTGATTTTGTAATCATCAGTGAGTCAAATCGACACTCATTTTTAGCCACAGTGATAAGAAAACTTGAAGGGGCAGGATAGAAAAAGTTTCAATTTCTAACAGTGCCTCTGTTTTTTAGTTGGTAAAGTCAGCTTCCAAAATGTAATGTTAAATGTCATTTAAAAGTCCTTCAAATTTTCATTTGCTTTTTATCAAGCTGTCAAATGTACCGAGAATGTTCTTATACGCGTTCAATTGAAAATGTACTGGTTCATGGCCAGTTTTACTAGTGCAATGGACTATAGCAGTGGTCATCAACCCTGTCCTCAGGGCCCACTAACAGGCCAGATTTTATATATTACCTCAGGGAGATGCAGACTAGAATACTGCAACCACTAAGCAGCAAATGATATCACCTGTGATGTATTTCAGTTATCTTGCAAACCTGGCCTGTTAGTGGGCCCTGAGGAGAGGGTTGATGACCACTGGACTATAGGATTTTAGACAAAATTATGATGAGTTAGCAAGTCCTGTAATACTCCAAATGCAGGAATGCAAAAGTTCATACTAGTCCTTCAAAGTTATTTTGGAAAGAATAAGAGGTAGAATTCGGGAGACGCAATGAAAGTGTGGTTTTCCATTAAAACATACATGTTTGACTGAGTCAAATGCATATATGTAGTGAGTATTGTAGACTATTTCTATTATAACGGAGTATAGTGGAATGTCCATCAGAGAAACAAAAAAAAAAAAGAAAGAAGAACCAATGTAACTGTACTTTAACCACTTAAGGACCCCCGCACGCACTTTTACAGCCACAACATGGCTCGTACAGGCACAAGGGCATAAATTTACGTCCTCGCCTTCGTGCGGTTCGGGGGTCCCATCGGGACCCCCTCCGCGGCGTGCGGCAGTCCCCCTGGCTCTGGGAGCGATCACCGACGAGCGGGCGGATGTCCGTGTTTTCCCCCCTGCGATCGCTCCCAGCCAATGGGAGCGCTCCCCCTTCGTTTCAGTTCCTCCTCCTGTGTTTACACAGGAAGGAGGAAATGATGTCACCTCTCATCGAGCGGTGTTTCCCACCGCTGCTGATGAGAGAAGACATCCACAGTAAGTGTGCACCAACACAACACTGACACACACTCACATAGGCACATTAACCCCTTGCGATCTGCCCCCCCCACCCCCCTGTCACAGTGTCACTGAATGCAGTGATCTAATCACTGCATTTAGTGTCAGTGTGACAGGCAGTGTAAAAGTCAGTTAGTGTTAGGTCCAGGATAGCCCCCCCACCCCCCCCCTAATAAAGTTTTAACCCCCTGATCACTGCCCTAGTTAACCCTTTCACTCCCTATTGCCAGCATCACTAAGCGATCATTTTTCTGATCGTTGTATTAGTGTCGCTGTTCCGCTAGGTAGCTATTTTTTTTATTGCGATTTTTTTTTTTTTACTAAAGACATGTGGCTGAATTAATTTTGGCCTAAATGTTTTACTAAAATTTAGTTTATTTGATTTTTTTTATAACAAAAAAAGTAAAAAAAATTGTGATTTTTTTCAAAATTGTCGCTCTATTTTAGTTTATAGCGCAAAAAATAAAAATCGCAGAGGCGATCAAATACCACCGAAAGAAAGCTCTATTTGTGGAAAGAAAAGGACGCAAATTTTGTTTGGGAGCCACGTCGCACGACCGCGCAATTGTCTGTTAAAGCGACGCAGCGCCGAATTGTAAAAACACCTTGGGTCATTTAGCAGCGTATGTGTCCGGGTCTTAAGTGGTTAAAGGGCATTTAAAAAAAAAACAAAAAAACACAACAACCTCAGACCAGCTGGGTATCCTAGGGCTAGTGGTGCTAGAACCGGTTTCTGTTCCCTCTAAACTCCCAAGTGAGATAAACTCATATGGGGCTGGGGCTTGTGCTGTGAAGTTGTGTTGCTGCAGAAAAAAACCCGTATGTATCGCAAAGTCTAGATTGCCCGAGTAAATCCAGTCCATAACAGATGTTCGAGGCTGAGAGCTGCAAAGTCCATACATGGCAGTCCATCCAGCCCAAAATGAGTTGCTTTTTGGTTCAGTTTCTGGTCTTCTACACTCTTTCACCTCATAATTTCCAAGGATACTCGCCTGGTCCTTCTACATTTCCCAATTCTGACCCTACAACCAAGGCAGCAGAAACTGGGTATCTGTTTCTGGATGCTAAACAAGCGAAAGCGAGACCCTTTGAAGAAGGGGGGGGGGGGGGGGGGGGTGTAAAAAAAAAAAAAAAAAAACCTTGGTTCAATTTCAATAGGTGAAAGATTTTACGAATAGAATGCTGGTCAACGAAAGGATGTCTAGCATTCTCAATGATTCCCAGGCCGAAATTTTTAAAATCTGGAAGCCATGGCTCAAATATGCCCTTGTGCCTGTATACTCAGTAAAACCTCATACACACGACCAGATTTTTCAGAGGGGAATTGTGTGATGACAGACTGTTGGCCTAAAATCCAACCGTTTGTACGCTCCATCGGACAATTGTTGTTGGATTTTCCATGAGCAAATGTTGGATGGCAGGCTTTAAAAAATTTCCACGGACAACGGTCTGTTGTCAGATTTTCTGATCGTGTGTACACAAGTCCAAAGTACAAACACACATGCTCGGAATCAACGCTCAAGCACGACATTAGCAGAAGGTGTCCAAAGGGTGACGCTCAAGCGCTGAAAAAAAAAAAAAAAACACACAGTACGTCACTACGGTCATATTTGTTGGTCGACAATTGTGTGCCGTTTGTATGCAAGACAAAATCCAAGCACATGTCCTTTGGACAAAAGTCTGACATTTTGCGGAAAATCCAATCGTGTGTACGAGGCTTTAGTCTGAGTGCTCTGATCTATCTTTTGACTAGTCAGTTACAGGTTCCTATGCTGGCGGGTTCTGGTGGCCTACCAAGGAACACTGCTCCATATTCATTTGCAATGTGTTTTGGTGTATGATTTCTTGTTCAATACTGTGCCCCTGCATAAGAACTTACACAGTTGTTTCTTTATTAAAATAAATAAAAAGAATGGTTACAAAATTAAGATATGAAATGGCTTTCATTCTTTCTTCCACAAAAGTGTATTCTTGAAAACAAAACAAAAAAAAGACACCAATGTGAAGTATACCAGAGAGCACAAACACACTGCACACAACAGTGAAACATAATTTTGCCTTCAAAGTTTGTCGGATGACCTTGCATTCGATATGTGAAGCTGGTTTCCCTTCCCACTGAATCTATACAGTTGGCAATATTTTTTGCATTATGTTCAATTCAAAGCTTTCAAAATGCAGCCCAGATGTGTTCCCTGGTCCCATCACTGCCCTTTGGAGCTCTTAGATCAGGGATATGCAATTAGACCTCCAACTGTTGCAGAACAACAAGTCCCATGAGGCATAGCAAGACTGAGCCACAAGCAGCCCAGAGGCATGATGGGACTTGTAGTTTTGCAACAGCTGGAGGTCCACAAATTGCACACCCCTGTCTTAAAAAGGATAGTTCACCTTTACAAAAAAATAAACCTGCCTATGCAGGTAAGGGATGTTTGCAGATTAAAACAAATCTCAGACTAAAGATGAATATAGCCCTTGCTATAGGTGTAGGTTATTTACATACAGTACCCTATGAAGCCTGACTGGAATACTCCCAGGACGTTGCTAGCAGGGGGCCTAGTCTTCACCTCCACCATCACACATTCACTCTGAGCGCAGCCCTTGAGAACTCAGTCCTGTGATGGAGGTAAGCTGTAATGAATAGACCTTACTTGGCAACATCCTGGGAGTATTCCAGTCAGGCTTCATCTGGTACGCAATGGCTTACACCTATAGCAAGGGCTTTATTCAACTTTAATCAGAGCTGAACGTTTATTTATTTTTTGATCCACAGATGCCCCTTATCTGCATAGGCAGTTTTGTGGCAAATGTGAACTATCCCTTTAATCCCTGGTAAATGTAAAATTTCTTGTAGGGGGGGAAATAAAATAAAAAAATAAATAAAAAATCAACTGGACAGATGAAATGTCAATATTGCACAAAAAAGTTCAGCAACCGAATCACCACAGCAAATAAAAATAGGGTTTAAGACCATTGCACACAGACATTTCTGATGTAGATAAACACAATGGCATAAATATGTAGGTAGGATGTAGACATTCATAGAACAGTAAATGCACAGACACTGGTTTTTATGCAGCGAGGATCTCCAGGACTGACACACATTGATATTCAGGGACACCGATTGCCTTTGTGCAAGGGCCTTCAGCGTTACCTCACACCAGGGATTTTGTAAGACCTTGTTCACACATTCTTTAATAATCTTCATCACTACTTGAAACTTGTTGAAAGCCTGAAAGCAGCTCTTTTAAAGTGACAGTCAGCATTCCCATTAAAGTAACACTAAACTCTCTAATGCTCCGTACACACGATCGGATTATCCGTCAGAAAAACCTTGGATGTATTTTCCGACAGAATTCCGCTCAAGCTTGGCTTGCATACACATGGTCACACAAAAGTTCTCTGAACTGTCGACCGTCAAGAACGCGGTGACGTACAAGACTACGACGAGCCTAGAAAATTAAGTTCAATGGTTCCAAGCATGCGTCCAAAAATTTGCGCGGCGGAATTGCTACAGACGATTGGATTTTCTGATAGGAATTATTTTTCGTCGGAAAATTTCAGAACCAGCTCTCAATCTTTTGCTGGCGGAAATTCCGCCAGCAAAAGTCCAATGGAGCATACAGACTATGAGAATTTCCGTTCAAAAGCTCACATCAGACGTTTGCTGTCGGAAATTTCCAATCGTGTGTACAGGGCATAAGTATGTATTCTTGACTTGTCTGCTGCGTTAGCGGTAAATCGTCGCTAGCAGTGCACTTTTAACCCCCCCCCCCCCCTATTAGCAGCTGAAGAAAGGGTTTATAAAGTCCACAAAGCGGCGCTGCCTATTCATTTCACTAGCAGGGGCAGTGCCGCCACCTCCAAAGATTCTGCCTGCAGGACTTTTTCTAACGTCCTGCAAGCGCACCGCCCCAGTGTGAAAGCACTCAGGCTTTCACACTGGGGCTGCAGGGGAGGCATTTTTCAGGCGATATTTTTAGCCCAAACATGCCTGAAAAAAACCTCAGTGTGAAAGGGGTCTAAAGCCTCATACACAGATTTTCCAACAACAAATGTGTGATGGCAGGGTTTTGTTGGAAAATCTGACCGTTTGTACGCTCCGTCGGACAATTTTAGGATTTTTTGGCAACAAATGTTGGATGGTCATGCCTTCAAATTTTCCGACAACATATGTGTCTTGTCGGATCATCTGATCGTGTCTACAGAAGTCAGTCGCAAAAAAATCCAAAGTACAAACACGCATGGTCAGAAGAAATGCTCATCATAGCACAACATTAGCAGAAGTTGCACAAAGGGTGGCGGTAAAGAGCCGAAAATTTCGTGTATGTTGGCTGAAAAAGTTCTGCCGTCTGTATGCAGAACAAGCTCACAGCCAACGCACTTCTGATAAAATTCCACAGCTTGGTCTAACAGAAATCCGATCGTGTGTATGAGGCTTTAGAGTACCTCTTATTGCTTTCAGCCTCCTCCAATTTTTTTGTTTTTTTTCTGTTGTGATCAGACTTCTTTTTAGAGCAGTGGTTCTCAACCGGTCTAGTGCCGTGACCCCTTAAAAACATTTCCCAAGCTGTGGGGACCCCCAACGGTAAAATTATTTTCTTATCATGGGTTGTTGGCACCCAGTAATTTGTGCCCCTAACCCACAGACATTTAGCGATCATTGAGTCACTTCCACTCGCACAGTATTAAAACCCCTTATAGTGCATTTTAGGATGTGCCACTCTCTTTGTTCTTCTTTCCCTTTTATCTCTCTCTATCCGAGTTTCTTGTTTGTTATCCCCATCCTGCTCTAGATGTCTTTCTTGTTCTTTCTCTCCCTTTTTCTTTGTTCCTCCCCCTCTCATGTATTCTCTATTTTTATTCCTTCTCTTACTCCCTGGTGGGGAGTATGGGATCAGTGGCAGTGCTGGCGGGGAGTTGGGATCAGTGGCAGTGCCGGCGGGGAGTTGGGATCAGTGGCAGTGCCGGCGGGGAGTTGGGATCAGTGGCAGTGCCGGCGGGGAGTTGGGATCAGTGGCAGTGCCGGCGGGGAGTTGGGATCAGTGGCAGTGCCGGCGGGGAGTTGGGATCAGTGGCAGTGCCGGCGGGGAGTTGGGATCAGTGGCAGTGCCGGCGGGGAGTTGGGATCAGTGGCAGTGCCGGCGGGGAGTTGGGATCAGTGGCAGTGCCGGCGGGGAGTTGGGATCAGTGGCAGTGCCGGCGGGGAGTTGGGATCAGTGGCAGTGCCGGCGGGGAGTTGGGATCAGTGGCAGTGCCGGCGGGGAAGTTGGGATTAGCCAACTTGGGTGCTCTTGATCAAGGTCATCTGCTGATCTGAGAACTGTAGTGGGGACTTTTAAAGGCAACTCTAATCACAGGTAGTGTTACTCGCTGTGTCTCCGACTTTGTGATTTCTCGTAGCAGTGACACCTATGCTGAAATCAGCAGATATGGTCTCCTCCAGCCCCTCCCACTTCACATTCCTCACCAGTCAGCTGAGCTCTAGTCCCTGCCCCCCAGCTATGCCATGAACTAAATGGGCGGCTGTGAAGAGGTTGAGTGGGCGGCTGCAGGAACAGCCCAGGCTTTGGTGACCCCTGGCAAATCCTCATTTGACCCCCAAGGGGGTCCCGACTCCCAGGTTGAGAACCACTGTTTTAGAGGATGGTTGATTTTTCTATGGATACATTGTGTATGTAGGAACTTAGCCACCCTCTCTTGCTCGCTCCTGAGATGGACTACGAGCTATGGGATTTGTAGTGTGCATAGAGAAGTGCACATGACCACAACTAAAGTGCACTCCTAATTCCACACAAAGTGGAAGTGAAGCGGTAAAGAAGGTTTGGTAGATCATTGAGGATGTTACAAGGTGTCAGAAAAACAGAGTAGGAAACAACGCATTGGAGAGGGACATGCTTTGGCATCACTTCAAGATCAATTTGTAACATTTCCAATCTAGAACCAAAGAGTTCTGTAAGGGTTATGCAAAAGCTTGCTTACACTCCGCTCTCGAACAAGGTGAAGTCTGTGTGAAAAAGGCATTACCAATATAGAATCACTTTGGATTTCAGTTTTCCTAGCAGCAAATACACGAGGCAATCAATGGAGGAATACAAAAAGGAAAAAGACCTGTGGTGCAGCAATTCCTAGCTCCGTCTCTGAGTGACACCACAGAATTCGGACCAATGAAACTTAACATATAACAAACTTATGGCATCCCTCTAGAAGATGAAAATCAATGTAGTTGGCACCACAATTACAGCAATTCTTCACTAGGACTTCCAGGTACTGTGTTAAACCGCTGGCCTACTGAATTGTGAACTCAGAAAGTTGGCCACTCAACTCCGGCACCATTCAGAGCACTTTTTCCCCCCATTTCCTTAACGAATACAAAACATTCTCTGATTGATCAGATGGAGTTGTGGCAGTAATGTTATACTCTCCACCTCGTCCGATCAGAGAATGCTTTGTATTCACTGAGGAAATGCAAAGCAATCTCCAACTGGCACCTGAACTGAACAGCATCCACTCAGAACAGGACCGGAAAGGTAGTGGAGATCACTAGATTAGCGACATCCATTACAGCGATTTTCAAATTCTACAGAGATCCCACATGTATGGTGTATTCATAGTTACATTCAAAGTGGAATTCCAGCTTAAACCTAACTAGCCGTATAAATTCCTCTACTAACACCTATGCTGAGTAACTGGTACAAGTTGTACACTACATTACCAAAAAAAGTATTGGTACACCTGCCTTTACACGCACATGAACTTTAACGGCAGCTTAGTCCGTAGGGTTCAATATTGAGTTGGCCCAGCTTCAACTGTTCTGGGAAGGCTGTACACAAGGTTTAGGAGTGTCTATGGGAATGTTTGACCATTCTTCCAGAAGTGCATCTGTGAGGTCAGGCACTGATGTTTGACAAGGCGGCCTGGCTTGCAGTCTCCTCTCCAATTCATCCCAAAGGTGTTCTATTGGGTTAAGGTCAGGACTTTATGTAGGCCAGTCAACTTCCCTCACCCCAAACTCGCTCATTCGTGTCCTTATGCACCTTCCTTTGTGCACTGGTCTAAATCATTTGGTTGGGGGGAGGTTGTAAGGTATGGCCTAAGGGCTTTCACACTGGAGCGGTGCACTGGCAGGATGCTAAAAATAAAATCCTGCTAGCTGCATCTTTGGAGCATTGAAATTAATGGGCACCGCGGCTATACCGCTAGCAAAGCACCACTGTAGCAGCGCTTTGCGGTGGGTTTTAACCCTTTTCCGGCTGCTAGTGGTGGTTAAAAGCGCCCCGCTAGCGGCCGAATACCTCTGCAAATACAACGGTAAAGCACTACTAAAAAAGGACACCCGCGCCCCAGGGCCTTAGGCTTGTTACGTTTAAGCTGGAATTCCACTAAAGGAAACCCTTCCTTTAGAAGTACAGAAGCTGCCATTGCTGATCTTCTTTTGAAAATGCCCGATGCCCGGCCATCACTATATGTAACACTTGACAGGAAAAAAAAAAACAACAACTAGCAAATGGACAACATGTACATTTAGATTTGCATGCTTCTTACAGGTCAGAGTAAATAATAAAGTTACTGCTCAACAGCAGCCAGCAATTTCAGGAGAGGTCAGCGATGGCAATACAGGTTTCCATATTAAATTTACCATTTAGTACCAGTGAGCCTCTGTTTTAGGCATACAGAACAAGAAGATATATTTATAAAGTGTGTGTATTAAAGAGTTATATAGTGAGGGGTTACAGAAGAATGTTATATGGGGTAATAGTAGGAGTTCTTATAGGGAGTAACCAGAGGAGTCTCACACAGGGAATAATGGGAGTTCATGAATTGAGCAGGAGGGGTCTGATCTCTAATAGAAAGGAATAGGAGACATTACCAGCATGCTGTATGGAGTAATAGGAAGAGCTGTAAGGACAGGAGGAGTTACAGAGAGAAAATATTGTGCAATATGAAATACCAGTTTCCAAATGAGTAGAACAAGTTCAGTAAGTCAGACACCCAGAAGTGAAATGACCAGCCACCAGAAGAAGGAGAACTTTCCCTTTATTTTAGTTTATTAATAAGGTACAGAACAGGGGAGGTCATTGTACACAGTTTTTTTCCGGTAGTAACAAACCAGCTGCTCCTTAGGGTATATACAAAGAAGAGTCACACGAGTCCATAATGTATCGTCCAACTTTAAACTGCTCAGAAAACGCACCCATGATTGGAACATCCCCAGAGAATGCTGCTGTGTGTTTTGGCGCAATGGTCTGACTTGTGCATGCACCATAAAGATGGCCTAGCAGTAAGTGTTATGCCATTGTGTCTAATAAAGTTTGATGGCAGACGGGCTGCTTGCATAAGGCAACTATTTCTTGCTGTCCATGTACTGAGTGGACCTAAGCTAACACTCTATTTATTAAACTGTCCAAAGCTGCTATTGTTTTCCCAGGGTGCCCCCTTCCCCGCATACATTTTCTAAAGTCCTTACATGCTCAGAACACTGGTCTGTTAGCAGCATCCCCACTCTGCATTGTGGGGCGCAAGAAAGAGGGCTTGCAGGGGTCCCTGGGAAACAGACACATTTGCTTTCCCCCTGCAGAGGTCATTCTCTTATAAATTATCCTTGGGCTTTTAATAATTTAACCATTCCCTTGAAAGTGAATTATAAGTGCACTTAATTTTAAGGTGCCAGCAGGCACACAGGTTAAGTTACAACACAAGTTCCCTTTACAGATGTCCATGTGTTTCAGCTCATCAGCAGTGACTGAAGCTCTGCCTGAAAAACAGCCCTTGTTCCACCCCCTAAAAGAAGTGTACCTGTTAAAAACAAAGCCTACCACTTGAATTGCATGAGGGATTCGGCCATTTGCTCAGGAAACAAAATGGCTCCTGCCTCTCAGAAATGTGACAGGTACACTTAAAATGTAATGCATGCGTAAACACACAGCAGCAGGCTCATCACAGAGCATGGGACAGAAACTCAAACTGCATCTGCTCAGGTTCTACGAGAACAGGAAGGGTTTTGTAGACTGTGCAAGCTGTAATGTTCTAGTCTTGATTGCTCTCTTTTAAAAAGAGGACCTGTCATCCTGTCCTTAAACACTCATTGGTACAAAGTGCTTAGGGGGTTGTAAACTCGGGCAAATTACTCCACCATTCTCTGCCTTCTGCTGGGCACAAGGAAAGTTTGGAAATGTTTGCTTTATGCAGAGATCTTCACAGAGACTTTCCAATGGCCTTTAGAATGGTTGGTGGAAACAGTTATCCAAAGAGGGAACACCTGGGCCTTACACCTAAGTCAACCCACTGCCACCACTGTGTGTGCAGAGACTGCATGGAGTATGAAGCCTGGTGATTTATTAGTAATCAGTGAGGTGCCCCCCCCCCCCCCCTTAATATTAAAACTACTACACCAACTTAGGCACTCAGGACTTCTGGCAGGTATTTCTGTATTTGCAGGTATAAAACATGGAAAATGTGCATGTATTGCAAAGGCATACTGAATAGGTTTTACTATTTTATATATATATTTTTTTTATCTTGCTTCTATGGTAGCCTGGCCTGTTGGCAAGACTTTAAACAGGACATACAATGTTCAGATGGTATTTAAATCTAGACATTGTGCATCTAAATGTGCATCCGATGGTCAGATGTTTAGGAATTACTGTATTTATTGGTGTATAACACTCACTTTTTTACTCTGAAAATAGAGGGTAAACTGTGCCTGTGTGTTATACGCAGGGGGCTGTGGAAGTTTTTTTTCCTGAACATTTCCTCCTAAAGTTAGGGTGCGTGTTATACCATGAGCATCATTTGAAATGTAGCTCCAAAACATCTGGGGGTGCCAAGGCTCACCATCTAAAGCAAACATTTAATATAAAGCATGTGGATGTGGTGTTAGTTTAATTTTTTTCAGACTTTTCCCTTTAGGTGTTCCTGCCAGAAAGCCAGGGGGGGGGGTGGCAAAAATAAATAAAACAAATCAGACCTTCCGTTTGCCATGCAAGGTCCACGTTAATCACCGATCCTAGATTGGAATGTACATGCCCTAGTTCTTTTGACCCGTACACCTAAATCCCTGAAATATTCTGAATATCAGAAAGGAGAAAAATAATAAAGAATTAAAGTAGACATCTACAGAAAATGCCTCAATTCTTCTGTATTATAATGTATACTGGCTGTAGATGTGAAAGTGTTGTAGAACGTTTTCCCACTTTTTCCTGAGATGGGGATTGAACTAGCTGCATCATCAACCACACAGGAGCAGTCCACAGATCTCAAGCTCAAGTCTCCAACTGACAAGTCTTCCAGGTAACAGGAAAAACTCTGCATAGAGAAGGCCTAGCATGTATTTCACAGTTTAGAGGCAAAGGCATGCCATGCTCTGCTACATCATTTTAAAAGTACCCATAGGTGTGCGCAGCCTATTGCATTAGGGTGTGCACCCCAAAGATCAAACACATAGCACCAATCACTCACGATGAAAGGGAAAGTTACATATTTACCAGCCCCTTCACCCACTCATCCTAAAACACCCCTGCAGCAACAGTTGGAATGAGAGGAGACTAGGAAAGCTGGAAGCACTGCGGGGGGAAGGAACGGGGAACCAGGGCATTAGGGGGAATCTGTGCTGCACACAGTGATAAGGGTGTGCCTGGGCACACCTGGCACACCCTGTGTGCACGCCTATGAAAGTACCTTTTGTTTTCTTGTGATGGAAAGAGAAGGTAAAGCGATTCTAAAGGCAGAAGATTTATTTTCATCTTAATGCCTTAAGATTAAAAAGAAAACCTGTGCACAGCAGCCCTCGTCATACCTACCCAAGCCAGCAATGTTGCACGAGAGCCTCAGCTGTCAGGGGACTCTCCCTCATTGGCGGAAACAGCAACAGGCACCAGCTGCTTTCAAAAATCAGTAAACCAATGGAGAGAGGAGGGAGGGCGAGCCGCAGCTCCATGTCTTAATAGACACAAAGAGCAGCGGCTTGGCTCGGATATCCCCACAGCAAGCCGTTTGCTGTGGGGGCACTCGTGAGGAGGGGAGGGGCCAGAAGTGCTGGCGTGGGACCCCAGAAGAGGACGAGCTAGGTTGCTCTGTGCAAAACCACTACACAGAGCAGGTATATACACAACATGTTTGTTATTTTTTAAACACACAAAAATAGACTGATATCACTTTAAGCGCGAACAAAAAAACTGACAGTCCAGTAATGTGTGAACAGGGCTTTAAAGAGGAAGTAAACCCTGAAGGGTTTTACTACTACTTTGTTCCCTGCAAAGTAAAAGCATAATGTGCTTGTATGCATTGCATACTAACACATACAGTGACACTTGCCTGCAAACAAAGTCTGTGATGTCAGCTGCATCCATGTTCACCCCCTTTTCCTTCCTGCGCTGTGGACTCCAGATCTGTGACTAGCCGGAGACGCATGACGTCACTTCACAGTGCATGCGCTGATGCCATCATTAGCACAGTACAAAGTCGATATCTCCTAAACAATGCAAGTTTAGGAGATATTTACTACACCTATAGGTAAGCCTCATAATAGGCTTACCTATAGGTACGACTTGAAAATGGAGGTTTACAACCTCTTTAATCTCTGAATTGTTAGAGAGTGTGAAGAGCAAGAAGGTAGACTATAAAGCTCACCTCCAGCAAATGTTTGCAATAAAAGTCTTTTGTCCAACATAAAATCAAGTTTTGGTTCGAATTGGGCTTTAATCTTCTATAGGCCTGCTTTAAAGTGGATCTTTCTGGGCAGATGGAAGGTCTGCATCCCTACCAGCCTTCTATCACCAAACTTTTAGAAACATAAAAGAATACATGCCTCGAGCCCGGCTTCCGGGAGGTGTGGATGATGTCACCGTCCTTTACAGCTTCCTCCTGGTCACTCGAAATCCTACAAAAACGGCTCACATTCTAACAGGATTTCCAGTGCCCACCTATACCCAAAGTCAGAGGTGCCGTTACCTGGGCCTCCTGGAAGCTGGGACTGAGGTGATTATCTTTAGCTGTCATTGATGACTTGTGTTTGAAGGTGCACATCAACACTTCACCAGACAGTCTTGTTCTAGGTCAGTGAAAATGGGATAAAATGAAAGACCTGGAGTCTGCATCCTCAAAAACAGGTCAACAAGTCCACACCAAGGAGGATCGAGTGAGGGCAACAATTTGCAGCAGCCATTTTGGTGTGGATATCTTGCCATCGAAGTCTGAGATGTAAAAAGCCAACATGTTATTTAACTTGCCAGCAATCATGCAAAATAGAATTATCAGCTTTGGGTGGAGTTTACCTTTAATTCCACTACCACCGATACCACCTCCTGCTTCTAGTACAGCTTGCCAGTGCTACCTATTCCAGTAGTTCCTTTAGCAGATTTGTGCAGTTTGTCTGGATATTTGCAATGCATACTTTGGTTGTTCCAAATCATGTTGGTTTTCTCCCATTCACACAATCTCACAGTCCTCTACCCCACCCATAAGCATAAAAGGCACTGATTTGAAGAGATTCAAAACTAATTTGGTAGGAAAAAAAAAATATCTCACAGGATATAGGTTTTTATAGACTGTTAAATATATATGAAAATTAATGCAAATTTTATCTCGAAGGTCCAAAAACTGTACATAAATGTAATCAGGACAAGTCAGTTCCACATGTGGAATATGCAGAAAAGGCTTAAATACTCCAACGGTTAAATAGAGGGGGCCAGGAATCCAGCACAGACTGGTTGTCTGTATATTACACACGCTTGATGTCACGTTATCATATCTTCCATTATACAAGGTTTTTTTCCAACCCGACACAGAATTAAACCCAGTATTTCTTCTTGTCCGCTATAATACGGACCAAAAGCCACTGCGATAGAAATAGACTTTTGCACTCAGTTAATCCACAACACAAAGTAAATTTGCGCTCATTGGCTGCAGTGGAAAGAGGGCAGCCATTTTGCATTGGAGGGTCTTCAGGGATATTATGCTCATTTAGCAGCCATTTTGCATCTATGATATTAGGCAGGTGGCCATGCTGAGGGAAACAACAAGTTTTACAGCTTTAGAGCAAAGATCAGCTTACTATGTTTATCAGGAAAGGTGTCAGCCATTTAAAAATTGTTGGTACAGAGGGGAGTTTAGCAATTCTACATTTTTTTTTTTTTGAAGAGAAGGTGACAACCATTTTTGGAAATCTGCCAGGGAACAGCTTGATGGAACAGAAATAGTCTCTTCCTTTCCCTCACTTTAGGTTCCAGCTCAGAAATATACTCAGGCAAAAGGCGAACATGCACCATTAAGAGTTTGATTAATCTAATGGATTTCATGAGATGGAGAAAGTCTATTTCTATGGGACTGGTCAACAAAAACACGGACAGATTACACGGCTGGGCGGGCACGACGTCTTTGATAACGGAGACGGACGCCCAACTTATAATCCCTCTTTCCGACAAAGCCTTTATGTCTCGCCTACGCCCCAGGAGCCCGTCCCGATGCTTAGTCTAGTAAGGAGGGCTCTGCAGGTCGGATTATGGTGGGCCGGTTTGGGGCGGCGGGTGGTCTCCGGCTGCAAAAAGGGCGAGAGAAACAATGGTTTTAAAAAAAGGAAAAAAAAAAGTCCAACTGCAGCAGTGTCAATGTTTCCAAGAGCCATAAGCAGTGTTATTTATCATGCTCATTCATGTTAGCACTTTTTCTATTAGTTATAATCAGTACAGCTTCTATTTGAATGTTAGATTACAATATAACAGTTTTCTTATGCAGCCCTTTGCAATACTGCTAGGTCTGCAGATATATTACAAAAACAGGGAGCCTCATGCAGAAGTCCAAAATAACTGCCTGGCTTGTTTGTCCACAGCCAATCAGACTAAAGTGTTCAGATTCCACCGACAATAGGAATATGAATGTCTGAGTCCGATTGGCGACTGGGACCAACACCGAGAGCTTATCTGAGAAAACTGAGATCAAGTGCATTGCTGAAGATGGAGGATCTGCACAACATAAGCCCGTTATGCAATCTATATAATAGGAGTATGAAAAACCACAGAGCAACCATACACCATTTTATTAGTGCAGGTTACAAAATGAAAGCAAAGCTCTGTCTGGTCCTTACATGCAATACAGGCACTCCCTTTAATGCTATCACATCTGGGGTCCAATATGACAGCAGGAGCAGCCATTTTGTTTATTTGGACAAGTCCACCTAAATATGTTTGTTTTGGGGGGAGATGACAGTGGCAACCGGTAAAGTCTTAGTCTCTTTCACACAGGGCAGACCGTTTTCAGGCTCCACTTTGCTCAGCGGGGGATTGCACACTGTGCAGGGACTGACCTGTCAGAGCGGCGCTCTCCCCTATGGGGGAATCGGATGATGGCGGACCGTAGAGCCCGTTGTCACCCGATCCGATCGAGGGATGTAAAATAGGATTTTCCTCCATCACACTTTGGCGATCAGAGCGGGTTGGATGTCAGCATTCAGGTCAGCCTAAAAAACTGGCAGGCGGACCGTGTGAAAGAGCCCTTACAGTTTAACTTCTTTAACCACTTAAGACCCCTGACCTTTAGGCAGTTAAAGGACCTGGCCAGGTTTTGCGATTCGGCACTCCGTCGCTTTAACAGACAATTGCGCGGTCGTGCGACGTGGCTCCCAAACAAAATTGGCGTCCTTTTTTCCCCCGACAAATAGAGCTTTCTTTTGGTGGTATTTGATCACCTCTGCGGTTTTTATTTTTCGCGCTATAAACAAAAATAGAGCGACAATTTTAAAACAAAAAAATTCAATATTTTTTACTTTTTTACTTTTTTGCTATTATAAATATCCCCCAAAAATAAAAATAACAATTTTCCCCAGTTTATGTTGATACGTATTCTTCTACCCATTTAAAAAAAAAAAAAAAAAAAAAAAAAAAAAACAAAAAAAGCGTTTATCGGTCGGTTTGCGCAAAATTTATAGCGTTTAAAAAATAGGGGATAGTTTTATTGCATTTTTCTTTTTTACTACTAACCGCGGCGATCAGTGATTTTTTTCATGACTGCGACATTATGGCGAACACTTCTGACAATTTTGACACATTTTTGGGACCATTGGCATTTTCACAGCAAAAAAATGCATTTAAAATGCATTGTTTACTGTGAAAATGACAATTTCAGTTTGGGAGTTAACAAGGGGGCGCTAAAGGGGTTATGTATGACCCAATATGTGTTTCTAACTGTAGGGGGTGTGGCTGTAGGTGTGATGTCATCACACGATTGATCACCGCGCAACAGTGAAGAACGGGGAAGCTTTGTTTTCCACACAGCTCTCCCCGTTCTTCAGCTCCAGGGACCGATCACGGGAGTCCAGCGGCGATCGGGGCCGCAGGTCCCGCGGTCCCAGTCACTGAGCTTTGGACCAGGTCGCGGGCGCGTGCCTGCGACCCATGGCTGGGCACTAGCAGAGGACATACCTGTACGTGCATGTGCCCAGCTGTGCCATTCTGTCGACGTAAATGTGCAGGAGGCGGTCCTTAAGCGGTTAAAAAGAAACCACAGTTTGAACTGAAAAGCCTGTACCCTGCCAGCATGCTGAAAACATTGACCCTTGCTCTCCATGTGAAAGCAATAGTCTCTTTCCAGAGGTGACATGCCTCCTGTTGAGTCACAGTTCGCTAATCATTATGGAGCATGAACTTTGCCGAGGTCAGAGGCACAGATCTTAGGTTGGCCACACACAATTTTCCTGTAGATTTACCAAAACCACAAAATATGAGGTCAAACCTAAACACTTTCAATTTGTATGCAAACAGGCAGGCCCCAACACTACAAAATTGAAGGTGAATCTAAAGGAAATCGAAGAACATTGTACAATGAATGCTTTACTTAGCGAGGGGGGGGGGGGGGGTTGCTATCCTTGGAGATCACACTGCTTTTATACAGAGGACAAGGGTCATTCTCTGCCAGCATACTTGCAGAGGTTAGACTGTTCTAGTCAGAATGCTTTTAAATTAAATGAAAGTCTATGCCCACCAATTGAGGTTTCATCACTGCCAAGATGAGCTCAGACTACCAGAGTCTGTTGTCAGGTCAGGCCTCAAAGCAACTCATCCTAAAAGCATACAGAGCAATGCACATTTACGTAAGCAGCTCAACTTGCCCTGCTCCCCTTCCCCACAATGACTTGGCAGCTCACCTTGCCCTGCTCCCCCCCCCCCCTCCAAGCAGTGACTGGGCAACTTAACGTACCCTGCTCCCCTCTACGGCCAGACACTTGGCAACTCAGCTTACCCTGCTCTATTCTCCCAGCAGTGACTTTGCCCTGCTCCTCCCTTTCCAGTAGTAGCTCAGCTCCCCCTTTCTGACTCTGCAGCTAAGCTCGCTCTGCTGCCAGCAGTAGGTTAGTAGCTTAGCTCGCCATACTATCAGTGATTTAATAAGCTTACCTCCCCTGCAGTAACTTAAAAGGTTGACAGTCTACTAATTTATACACAGAGCAGGAGCTTTGGGAATGGGTAGAGCAGAGTGCTCTTACAAACGTTAAGAATGAATTGCTCCACAGTGCCTGCAGCTACAGAGGTCAATACTACTGCTTCTTAAATTGGAAGTTTATTCAAAACTGAATGCTTAACCTACTTTCTGCCACATTCTAGCCCTGATCTATGTAGCCTTGTAAAGAAAGAAAAAAAAGCCCCCTTACCCATTCTGCAGCCACTACAGTCCCACCTCCAGCGGCTGATGCTGTGTAAAGGACATAGCCTACAATGGCTGTGAAATACCTGGGAAGTGACATCTCCCATAGAGTTAATATGGGGCTTCCATGCCATCAACTGTCTCTCCTGAACACTCCCACACATGCCTCTGCTGACAGCTCAGCCTGGCACTGGAGCAGCTGCAGAACAGGCAAGTACAGCTTTTTTTTTTCTTTATAGGGCTAACTCAATTAGGCTTACAATGTGACAGAGCAGTTTTTTGAGTTGGTTAGGTTTTGACTAAACCTCCAATTTAACAATATGTATTTGCATGTCCATAGAAAGGCAACTGTTCTACTGACCACAAACGCCATTTCTATTATTTTAAAATAAAAAATGAAGACTATATTTTTCTATTAAAAATGACAAAGCAACTTAAAATGATCTACAAGTTCCTGCCGCAGCATACATTGCCCCTCTACCCCAGCCCCTACATATTTCTACTGGCCATTCCAACAAAGGGCTGCCTAAACAGCCAATAGGAATGTGTTTAAGGAAAGGTGGTCAAGCTCTTACTTTCTGTGTTTCAGTGCTTTTCCTGATAAGAACAGCCCAGCATTCAGGTTGCAGAGAAGACGCTTGGCAAATATTCTAAGGACTTTAGGGTGCAAAGAAACCTTCAAAAAAAGGTTTAAATTCTTGTTACTATCCTTGTCCTGCCCTGCCACATGGCAAGCAATTAAATGTGTTGGGTTAGGTATCCCACTGTCTCATTACATTGCAGTGACGGAAAGATATTCTCTTGTGCAGATCATTCATCTACAGACACACGTAGCCATAAAGTATGACCATAATTAATGTAGTAATTTATCATGTTCATCATGCACCGATAGTCCGCTGAGCAACATGCATTAGATCACGGTCCTTACCTGGGCACACCTGGCGGTACACCTGGTGGTATACGAGCAGGTCGGGATGGGATCTGTGGAGGTGCAGAAAAAGGGTCATTGTTAGCAGCAGAGAATGGCCCCGCTGAGCCAGGGCGAGATGGGATTGGAGGGTAAGCAGAACCTCCTACTGGCACAGGTATGAGAGGGGGGCCTGGTGTGGGGCCACGGACAGCAGGGGGACGGCTGGGGGGCATGATGTTGGAAACTGGCCGCCTCTGTACATTCGGGCTGAAAACAAAAACAAAAATGTATTTAGAGACATTTATTCCTGATGAAAGTGAAAATCGATTTGTACATAAATGACACTGGACAGTACTGTACCAACCTATGGCCACTGTTGGAATTCTGCAGCCAGGTGTCATCCACTGGAGGAGGGACCGGTGTGGTGATGGTGCTAGTGGTAATATCTCCAATAATGTTCAGAGCCTCCTTTAGTGCATGATACATCCTAAGCATATCATCTCGCCTCTGAGCCTGGTCCGCCGACTCCTCCATCAAACTGTTCTGGTCAGTGGATGAGTAGAGATATGCCAGTAGCTCTGAGTGAATGAACTCCTTCGCCTATAGGAAGGGAAGTGGAAATCTGTTAAGCTGCACTTGGGATTCGCACACCTAACTGCCTAGCCAAATAGAGGCCTTAACTTTTTCCTGGTTTAGCTCCGGAGCTTACTGTATTGTTGGTCTGTTCAATGAGATACATCTACATTGCGATTATGCTGTCAAAACGTCCAATATGGCTGCCTGGAGCCAAATAGGACGCATAGGAAGCTGTAGAGTAGAACTACAAAATAACATTTCATCAGCCTGACTGCAGTGTGACAGAGTGCGTGTGAGTAATAAAACTGACTGATCAGAATTACAAATTTCCTTGGCTAGCTATTTATTTAGCGGCCTGTTTTAAGTGAAAGCCATTTTACCACCTGCCAAAGGACTTGAAATTTTGCACATCCAAAAATTACACAGCTCTGCAAAACAGCACAGCCATGCTGTTGAACCAACGTCTCCTCTGCAGTAGAGCAATGCAGCTTGGTCTCCTTTCTGCTCCCAGCTTGTGACTGGACAATCAAAGAGCAGCAGAAAACTGATGAGGTCATCTTTTTCCTGTTAACAAGTTCCTTGTCAGTAAATATATTTATATACAGAGTTACGCTAATATTAAAACTAAATGTTCCAAACACCAGTAAAAATCCAAACGTTGAACAAAAGGTTCGTTAGCAGTATCCGCACCATCCACCACATTGTAGTGCGTGATCCTTCAATTATCACCTCCACCATAAACAGTCGATCTTCCCTACGGGTTTCATCTTGACCAAGGCAGAGCAACATGCTGGCATCACCACATACCTCAAGTCACAGAAGGACAGGTTGCTTCTTCACCAGGCAGCATGTTTGTTTTTTAGTGTGAATAAACATTTCCTTTGATGCAAGTCCATTACTTTATATGCTCTGAATTAAGTTAAGGATTTAATGCTATGTGAGCCTTTTGTATTTTGAGGATATCCTTCAATAACACCACTCAGATGGTGGGTCCATATAGCCAGGTTCCTAAACAATTAAAGTTCCCGGCTGGGTTTAGAGCCACAAGTGTCACTGACCTTCCGTGATAGGTCTGTTGAAGCTGGTAAGCGACCACTCTGTTTATGGTGGAGGTCATAGTTGAAGTATCACGGAGTATATAAAGTATTGCACTTATATCAAAGGAAATGTATATTTGCGCTAAATACAAACATGCTGACTGCCTGAACAGCAGAAACCTGTACTTCCAGGACCCGTGGTACGCCGTGACGTTAGCACGTTAGTCAAGACAAAACGTGTAGGGATGATCGACTGTTTATGGTGGAGGTAATAATTGAAGGATCACACATACTACAAAGTGGTGGAGGGTACAAATACCGCTAAAGAACCTTTTTCACCATGTTTGGACTTTATTTTCTCACCGGTATTTGGAACATTTAGTTCCCAATATTAATCCTAATATTAGCACAACACTGTATATGAATACATGACTTGGGACTGTGCTATATCCAACAAAAGAGTTGCTGCATTTTGACGTTTATCATTTAATTTAGCACAGATTCTACCTTGCTTCATTGTCAATACATGTGCATGCAGCAGAGCCTGACTGAGTACTTGGTGGTTATGATTGAAGTTTTAAACAAATAATTGTAAATTGCATAGATCGTACCATCTGTTCCATAAATGTACAACCCTTTATCTTACAAGGAATGTAATGTGGATGGATACTGTTCTGTTGCCATGCTACAAAATAAAGGGCTAGAAAGGGACACTGCAAAAAAATAAGGGTCATACACACTTTAACATGTGGGAACACACGCACTCCATCATACATGACAAACCAATGTATTATAGCAATAGCACACTCCTGGCCCACATTAATGCACATTGCCTTTATGCAACTTTTCTGTGATATGTGCATTTTTGGATGCTAGTCAACTATGTGACCACAGTTTTTTGACTAGGTCTGGGCTAGGCTACATACAGGATTTTATTCCCAAGCTACTGAGAAATAAAATCTCTCCTTGGCAGTCACATCATTTGCAGTAGTCTTGTTCAAATTTGTTGTAGAAGTAGCGACAGGCAAGAGGTTAGGTTGCTTAAGAGTATAAATTTTTTTCTGTTTAGTGCCGTTAAAATGGATCAGTATGCACACATTAAAGACCCCCTTCACACTTGCGTGACCCCAAAATCTCACCCCATATTTCCCAATGAGTATCATTTATTTTTGTGCAGCGACTTTAAAGTAGTTCCTAAACTACTTTAGTCCAACTTTCATGCAACTTGAGGGCATCAATGTAAACCCTCAAAAGTCACATGAAAGTCACACTTGCATGATATACACACAACTTGTGAAAAGAATGGCAGCAATTAAAAAAAAAAATAACAAAAAAAAAACAGCGTGGGGTCCCCCAACACCAATACTCGGTGATGTCACTGGCTGGCAACAGCTTTTTGTGACATCACCCGAGTGTGCCCGCCTCTTGGTTAAGAGCGGTCAAACAGCGTATCGGGCAGATGGCGGGAATTTTTGTCGGGACCAGGTTTTTTTTTCTGCTTCCAAATCCCTTGCTCACAGACCCCACAACCACGACCTTGCAATTGTAATTCCCAGCACACCCAGGCAGTGCTTTTTTGTAAAGCTTCTGAAACATACAAGAGAACGACCCCCATTCTTTTCAGCGTAGCATGCATTGTCTGCTTACATTATTGATCATGAGGTGCATTATGGTCTTTGGCATGAGGTCACGGATGGACTTGTTTATGATTCCCATGTAGGAGTCCACCAAATTTCTAATGGTCTCCACTTGTCTCTCCAGCTGGGGATCCATGGAGAAGGTGTTCTCTTGCATGTCCTCTTCATTTTCTGTCTAAAAGGTGTAAGAAAGGATTTCATTATCAGACCTAACCTGTGCGAAAACCTATTAGTTTCTTTGAAAATGTCCAACTTGATATATATAAAAAAAAAAAAAACACACACCATAGAATACTCGTAGAAACCAGATTTAAATGCATTTTTTCCCCCAAAGCAGCAATGAATGTAGGCACTCCAATAGCAACAAAAAGCACACATTTTCCTTTGCTAGAGGTCTTAGAAGCAGACAGCAAAATATGTAACATTGGTTAGCCCACTGTAGAAGCCTAAACACATTTTTCTTAGAGTAAACCTTTTTACAAACCTACAAAAATAGGAATACAGGCTTAAAAATAAAAATCATAAACTGAGGTGGGCTTTAGTGAAAACCAGAAATGATCTTAGCCAAGATATAAGCAGCTATATATTTTGGATATTGACTGCTGCTACTTTGTCAAGTTTCTTAATTTATTAGCAAGCCTGCCCTTCACAATAAAATGATAACCTGGAGAGATTGCCACTTAGAATGGTTATAAATACTTACCAGACTCATATCAATTCAGCTCTGTGCCTAGCTACAGGTCTTCTCCCCCCTTCTTCCTGCATTCACAGGCTGCAATGATAGCAGCGGGAGCAATTGGTTTCTGCTGCCAAATTTTTGCCCCCACCCCCTTTCCCAAATCAAAGAGGGAAGAGGGTGGAGGCAGAGCAACGTTGTGTTCATCTACGGTCACAGACAGCCTGGTTTGGGAGTCTGCCTGCACATGTGCCCCCATAGCAAACAGCTTTCTATGGTGGCACTGGCAGAAGAAGAGGAATGAGGCCTCTGTGATCAATATTGTTGCACAGAGCAGGCAAGTATAAACGGCTTTATTTTAATGAAAAATGTTTTGACTTCAGAACATAGTGGCATAGCAGGAAGGATTCTCCTATCCCCTCGCATTTGTGTGGATGGAAAAACCTGTTCATTTTTTTTTTAACAGATTTAAAAAAAATAAAAAAAATAACCAAGGCAACTATTGCCAGTCTTACTGTCTGATGTGTTACTCGCTTGTCTGCACTAGACTGCAGCGTCTGTTCTTAAACCACCTACATATAGAATGTTTCATCATCTTGTACTGCATGACCAGTGCATTATTACCTGGTCTTTTTCAGGGTACACTCCTGCTCGAAGAAATGAGGCTTTCCAGCTATCTACGTCCTCTTGAGAGTCACAGGCAAGTTCTATTTGACGTAGATCCTTATACACATTCCTACAATGACAATACAAAAGACATCTTGGATCAGGCCAATAGCGTGGTTCACACAAACAAGTCAGTAATGCGTGTCATCACAGAATGTAAGTATGCCTTTTTGGATGTTGAGGTTTATTAAATAAATGGCGCTATACTATGCAGAGTAGTAGGGCAGTTAGCAATTTTACAGAACTAGGATTATCTATACAAGGAAAAAAATTCACTTTTCAGTTCGCCAGTCCAGTTTGCCATAGCATGGGCAACAGATAAAACCACAATAGCTGGCTTCACGGTTGGACTTGCCAAAGCAAAGGATGACTTCAAAAGTAGTCTCCACATGCCTATCAACTGAATCAAAGGAGGGTATGCCCTAGTAGATTGATTATTTAGCGCAAGAGGTGCCAGGTCCACCGTTGGAACAGTCCATTTCTTTTTGAGCTCCTCTTCCATAGGGAACAAGGCTGTAAATATGCCAGGAGTAAAAAACACTCAGAGTTAGGAAAATCATTAAAACCCAATTAACTTGATCAAGAATAGGGCAAGGCTTTCTAGGTATTGTCTTCTTTTTTTGTGCCTAATAGAACATATAGAGAATGAACAGCACTAGGAGTATCTAGCCAAAGACAAGTATCACTCAATTAGTCTACAGTAGCAAGTCTGCGGCAAGAAGCTAAAGAATTAATTCCACAAAAACTACAGTGGTGAAAACGTTCAGCAGCCTCCGCTAACATTAGCATCCTCCTTATCTTCTGCACGTGTAAATGAGCCAGGTAACGCATGACTATAATCAGACAGAATGTGTTTTGGCTGTTTGGCATCCCGTTTCCAGACGTGGCAATAGCCTCTGGGAGTAAATCGGACGTGTGGGAAAATTTTCCTTTAGGCAGACAGGTCGCACGTTTGTGAGGGAGACAGATTCATTGGGATAATGGAGTGGAGGCAGTGACCTTGCTCTGGAAAAATGGAACAGCCATCAACCCGAAAGGAGCTTCCTAATGGCCTACAGCGGAATGTTCGATATTTGTTCCATTGGCTAATGCTCCCAAGTAAGGACGAGCTCCGGCTTGTTCGCACAGTCCATGTGCAGTGCCCGGTCTGCAGTCTGCACCACACTGTGCTAATCTCAGGCAGGGAGATATTTCCCGAATGCTCGGCTGCGGAGATCAGGAAAGGTCTCCCTGCCTGTGATTAGCGCAGTGCCGGGCTCTGGACATGGATTGTGCTAACATGCCGGAGCTCATCCCTACTCCCAAGTGCCTGTAATCTGCCATTGCCAAGTGAGGATCTCCTCCCCTGAAGGATGCTCACAGAATGGATACAAACTAAGGGGTTTTAGCATGTTCGGTACCAAAGAAATGCAATAAGCCAGGCTCTGACAGAGTTTGTGTCTAAGGATTTAGGCAACAGGTGAGAGCAAACTGAGCCCTTGAGAACATCACTAGCGAGAGGAACTACCAGCAATGATGTGAAGAAAAAAAAAAAGCCACAATTTAAAAAGATATACCAAGTTTATCTATGAGGCTGAACAAAGCAAGACAATAAACAGGGGGGGGGGGGGGCATGAAAAAGTGTACATTACCCTATAACCTGCACCTTCAAAACCACTTGTGTACCCAATCATTGTGATGCGTCTTGTAGGATAAAAGAATATAATATATTGTGTACCACAAAATCCAACGATTGACCCAACAAGACATTTATAGCCATAAATCAGTGTGTAAGTAATAGGGGAACCCTGTCTTACCTTGTCCACATGGCTGTCGCATCCAGGGCCCAGGCTTCACCCGTCAGTCGGCATACCCCCTAGGTCGTCTTCAGGGTCTGGGTGACATAGGAATGGACCACGGCCCTGGATGTGTATAGAACCCTGCAGCTAACTATACTACAGGGGAGCGCTGAATACAGAATCCAATGCTCAAAGCAAGAACAAATTCCTCTGACCTGTACTGGAGGATTGAACGTAAAAAGGCTAGAATCCTTGTCCGCTTTTAAATGGACACCTGTCTCAATTTCAGATTTTTGAGATCACATCCGGTCTAGTAAACATGTTATTGTGACTAGGAAATCTCCAAGATAGAGCCCCATACAGTAGTATATCCCGATAAGGAATCTAATCTTTACCCACTCTATCCAAAACAAAACATTTTTGGCTGGACATACACTTTGGTCAGGTGACAACATATCCAATTAAGTAAGTAATAAAGATTGTATAAAATAAAGTCTGCGCTTATAACCAAACCTGCATTTCAATAGGACATATCAATACCCGGTAAGATATAAATCTGTAACAGTCCGCTTACACACGGCCCCTCGGATGCTCACCTTGATTCTGTGTTAAAAATGCCAAATATGTGCTTGTTGGACATGAACCCTTTCTCTACATCTCGGATCTTCAGGTTGTCCAGAGGCAGCATGTATTTCTTCTCTTTCTCCTGCAGGGGCAGAGGAGAGTACATCAACGTGTGACCAAACTACAAGTTATCAGCCACAGGTACCACTTTCTGTTAGCTATGAAATCTTGAAAATTAAGCAAAAAGTGGGCCATACAATTTATTAGTAATTTTATTTTTAAATAACATAATAGTTACCGACAACATGTAAGCAAAAAGACTAATAAACAGTCTAAAAAATAGATTTTTATACTCTTATTAAAACTTCTGGCTGCCATCATGGCACTTGGGCGCAGTAACTACGAGCAGCTGGGAGAGAAAACAGTTAATGGAAGGCAGCTTATGTTACTGCTAGCAATGCAACATCTGGAACAGTTTAAGTGTCTGGGAGGACTTTTGGCTGAGGCCTATGCTGCTTCCACATGGAGGCTGCTGGATGCAGAGCCCCCCAGCCTCTTAACCCCTCCTCTCTCACTTCCTGTAGAGCCACAAATGTGCTCCGAAGGCTGCAAGCATTTCAATGCCACGTCACAGGAGCCTGGATATCCCTGAGCTTGCTCTGCAGCACCCACTTCTGCAGCGATATAGGGAAGACTGGTAAGAGCCACAGCTGGGGTTCAGCTTTTTGGGTAGGTAATCTGCTTTCCATCTCCTCCTAGAGGATAAACAGGGATACATAGATAGGGCGGGTGTTGGGGTGAGGCTCTATATATAAGAGAAGCGCTAGAACAGCATTGCTTTCTGGTTACCTAATGCATGAGAAACACACCGAGAGAGAAAAGCATTCCATTCAGTATGGGAGACAGACTATGGATTTAGGATTACTGGTGATAACGTAGTATGAGTGGTATGCAGAAAGGGGAATTCAGCCCCATGTTTAAAGTGTGTGGCGCTGTGTCCGCCCTCGCATTTTTTTTTGTAAATGAGTGCAAGAGATAGAGCACGTAGTATGAGAACTGGAGTTAGCCGTGCTAAACTTTACTTGCTGCACAGAATAACTGGATTGCAAAAAACTGCATGCTGCTTTTTCTCTATTGCTTCTAGCTACACTCAAGAGGACAGCCAACAATTTCTCGTTTAGAGAATCATAGCTGTTCACGTAATCCTATTCTCAAATCTCAGCACTGCAAGCAGCCGTGGCAGTTCTTTGCCGCCAGAATCTGGTGATGCATGCTGACTGACTTTTTTCTTTGGGGGAACACCTCTAAAACCCCTTTAAAATAAAAAAAGTTTGAAATAAATAACCACTTTATAGTTTAAAGCAGTCAAATGCATCTGTTAAATGATTAAAGTTACAGCTGGCCGCATTTTTTTTTCAGCTGTCCAATTTACAAAAATCAACTCCCTGTATAATAGAAGAGTTGGATCGGATGTAATCTCAATGTTATTTTGTTGATGGGTCAGATCAAAATCTGTGCATGGCTTAAGGCTCACAAGCTAGGATTTTACATAGAGGATGGATCCGAGTTTCACAAAGTCATTGGGAATTGTAGTGTTCCAACAGTTGATACAAAGCCATCACACTTGGCAAAACCCTTCACCTTTCGTTACAGGTTATCCAAGTCCTGACCACTAGAAGAACTGTTCAAGTCTCTCCAAACCTGCATGCCCAGCCATAGCAAAACCTGAAATTCTTTAAACTTTTTGCAATATCCAACGGTCTATACTAAAAGTGCGCAGAAACGGTTAGAAGCCACTGGGGTCACTTATGTAAACCGGATAAAATAAAACCCCGACGTTATAGTATGTGGAAGTGTTACTACAAGACATAGTGCCAGTTCTGCTAGTTTACATTGTTCCACGTCTCATAATCCAGCCCCTTTGTTGCATTGCTAACCAGACTGCTTACTAGCTCCACGTCTGCTCTACATCTTATAAATTGGGTGCAGGGAGGATAGTGGCATACAGGGTTAACAGGACCTGGGGGTCAGCCTTAGATGCCAAGGTCACCAAATTGCTAGGGGCGAATTGCTGGAGAAGTTAGTTTGAAGATTTAACTCCTAACAAAGGCGGGCGCACATCTGGCGGTCAGACGGGCACAAAGACATGACTATTCTGCAGTTCTGTGAGGCACAGGAAGTGGCGAGGAATTTTCTTGAGCGTCGCCGGCTGGGATTCTGCAATTCAGAGTCTGACCCCGTTCGCCCAGTGTTCAGACTACGTGTTCGTTGGACTGTGAGTGAACAGTAGTCTACACACTGGTTAAACTGGGATGGACAACCACCGACATGAAGACCCACGGAACCTCAATGGAGATAACAGGAGACACATGGCAAGCAGATGTGTGTGAGTGTTCATGTTAGAATGCAACTGTCTCAAAATGTGTTCTAAAAAAAAAACATTCCTATTGTTGCTTTTTTTGCTTTTCAGTCTTACATTGACATTAAATCTGTTCTTTTGTGTAGCTAGTTCATGTTATTCAGGTGTCTGTTTCAACATCAAGGCTGAGGCCACAACTATTTTTCTACCAGAACCGTTTACCATCTAAAACACTTCACTAGTCCAAAAACAATATATATATTTTTGATATGTTACTAAAAGAATTACAAAATAGGGAAGGCTGCAAATGCAATCTGTGCCAGTCACCACAGTTCTGCATCAAAATGTCCTTTCCTCAATCTGTCATCCTCAAATGACTCGCTGAGTCACTGTGCCCTCCTTGTGCCACCTAATTTTACTGATCACCATGAGGGTTCACAAGGATAACGAAAAGGACCTCATTACTACCAAGTGTTTGGCCCCAATGCACAAGATCCTGATGTCTTTTGGCACCAGTAACATTAAGGCTGCTTTCACATTGCAGCGTTACCTGCGGTATAGCAGCGCGATTTTTAGCGTTGCTATACCGTCGTATTTACCGCGGTATTCGGCCACTAGCGGTGCAGTTTTAACCCCTACTAGCGGCCAGGAAAGGGTTAATACCGCCCGCAATGCGCCTCTATAGAGGCGCATTGCGGGCGTTATTACCGCGGTTTCCCATTGATTTCAATGGGAAGGAGAGGTATAGGATCGGTGAACACACCGCTCCTATACCGCTGTAAAGATGCGGCTAGCAGGACTTTTGGAGCGGTCCTGCTAGCGCACTGCTTCAGTGTGAAAGCCTTCGGGCTTTCACATTGAAGCCTGCAGGGCAGGTTTTTTCACGCGGTATAGCAGAGCTATTTTAACACTGTACCGTGTGAAAAACGCCCCAGTGTGAAAGGGCTCTTAGTGCAGTATGTGTCCAGAGACAAATGCCTAGAATACATCAGCATGTGTTCTGGGCATTCATCCCTGGGCACATACTGCCCTAAACTGTCCACACACAGAAACTTTTAGCCTCCGAGTTCTACAGGTTCCCGGCAACGGGGCTGACAGTGCATGCCTAAGCCTTTGGCCTGCACCAAAACTCTGCGATCTCCTGCACGGGGGCACCCAGTGTGCATGAGGCACTAAATGGAGACTCCATAAATGCACAGAACAAAATGGCTGCTGGCGTCATCCTAACTTTACTGCAGCTGCCAGTCAAAATATATAACAGCCTTAAAGTGGTTGTAAACCCTGTTACACCACTTGGACCTACAGGTAAGCCTACAATAAGGCTTGCCTGTAGGTACTGTAAATATCTCAAACCTGCACGGTTTATGAAATATTTACCGTATATGCTTGCACCTTCATCTGCGCATGGGCACTGAGGAAATGGCTCGCTCATGCCATTTCTTCAGCAGCATGCTGTGATCGGCAGCTCCCACGCGTGACGTCATTGGCCAGAGCACTGCAAAACCCGGAACTCCAGGAGACATTTTGCTGGTCACAGCGGTGTGTGGGGCCCCTGCAACAGCAATGCATACTAGCTCATCATGCCTATGTATTATAATTTTTTTTTTTTTTTTCGGGTTTACAACCTTTGAGACCTGCAGAGCATCTGAAGAAAATTTTCAAGTCAAGATGGAATAAGTCCCCAAAATGGAACCAAAAGCATGGATAGAGTTAAAAGGCTCTTGGATGTGCATTTTAGTGAAAATATAGAAGGGATATGGGAAATGATTTTTACACACACATACGTTGAACTGGATGGCCTGTTGTCTTTATTCAACTTTACCGACTATGTATGGTCAGCTGAGGTACCCATTCAATAAGAAGGTGCTTCCAAGTGGATTTTCCAGGAAGGTTGGCATTTATGAATCATAAAAAACAACAGGTTAAATAACCATCAAAGTGTTTAGTGGCCACTTCATCAGGACAAGGTGTACAGTACACTTTAATTGGTGGGATCTGAGGGCACTTCGTCAGGCCAGAGATTACAGAGAAAACAGTATACTCTGTGCTGAACGCACACAGATCCCACCCATTTACGTGTACTGTAACACCTTGGCCTGATGAAGAGGCCATTAAAGAGCCATGAAACGCGTTGGTGTTTTACTCTTTTTTCACGATCAATACCAACATTCCCGAAGAATCTACTAAAAGTGTTTGAACACCCTGTACAACCACTTTCACCTACAGGTAAGCCTAGATTAAGGATTAACTGTAGGTCAGGGGTGTCAAACTGGCGGCCCTCCAGCTGTTCCAAAACTGCAAGTCCCATGAGGCATTGCAAGGCTAACAGTTACAAGCATGACTCCCACAGGCAGAGGCATGATGGGACTTGTAGTTTCGGAACAGCTGGAGGCCCGCCAGTTTGACACCCCTGCTGTAGGTGATGGAAATATCTCCTAAACCTATATGGTTTAGGGGATATTTACAATTTCCTGTACGGTGATGTCTTCTGTGCATGCACTGATGTAGTCGGCACATGCGCACTTTAGAAGAGGCACACTGCAGTTTCTAGCTGGGAGTCATGCCATGACTGGCGGCTCCCACACCCAACTGACATCACGCGACTCCGGACAGTCACAGAGCCAGAGTCTGCGGCCCCAAAAGGAAGAGGGTTGAAGATGGACGCTTCCTGCAACAGGGGACAGCGGTGACATTGCAGGCTTCGGTTTCAGGTAAGCGACACATCGGCTACTTTGCGATGTATAGTAGCCCATTATGAGTGAGAAACATAGCGCAACACATGCAAACTGAATCGCCTATGGGCGCTTGGTATCCATTCCCTGGGCCCCTTAGAAGAGATGGGTCTTAATCTTTCTCCTGAAGGCCAGGTGGTTCATCTCCAACCGGATGCTGGTTGGTAGAGTGCGCCAAAGTCTGGGTCCTTGGATCGCAAATCTTCGTTCCCCATTTGGATTTGTATCTGGTTTGCAGGGAAACTGGGCGCCTCTGCTGACCACACACTGGTTCCATTTTGGGGTCTTGTTCCATCTACTATGGCTCATTAGATCTGATGACAACCTAGCGGAACCAAGAGGAACATCAATTGCAACCACCTACACTCTACGCGGAGATAGTCATATTCTCCACAAGTGCCAAAATATGTTGCTTAACCCTAGGACAGGTGTCAAGCAACCTTATGAATGTGAGTATATACACTACACTATTTGACTTACCGTATATACTCGAGTATAAGCCGACCCGAATATAAGCCGAGGCACCCAATTTTACCACACAAAAAACTGGGAAAACATATTGACTCGAGTATAAGCCTAGGGTTTCCATCTGCATGCCTCACTGTGCCCATGCCTAGACTGACGTTTAACATGGGAATCTATGGAAGGGGTGCCCAGTTTTGAAAAATCTGTGCTCACCAGCCATAGGTCCCCCGGACAGCAAACTTTGCACACTTGTAGAGGAAGAGTGGGGCTACATGTGTACCAGGTCCCCAAAGTCCAGGAGATCAGGCGGAAAAAGGTGACTCGAGTATAAGCCAAGGGGGGGCATTTTTTAGCACAAAAAAAAAAAAATGTGCTGAAAAACTCTGCTTATACTCGAGTATATACAGTACTTTTCCCATACATTCAACTTATTACCCAAAGAAGGATCTCTTGTGGCTTTTAACCCCCCCCCCTTTTTTTTGGTCTCGTCTTTTCAAGTTACCCTACACAACTTTGAAGAAAACCAAATCACTAAATAAAAAAACCGAGTTGGATGTAATTTGCCGGAAACATTGATGGACCAAAATTCATTTTAGAACATCATAATCTGTGGATTCACCATTATATGCAACACATTCAAGGTACACACTGGGAATACAAAACCAGGGTTTATAGCTGAACTCCAGGCAAACTGCTAAAGACAAAATACATAAAAGGGAGCAGTTTTAACCTATCAGCGGATTTTTTCGCCCCCCGTTTCTGTCCACCTAAACCTGACATTTACGTAGCTCTGCCACACAGCATAGCCCTTTCTAGCAGGACGGGAGACCTAATTTTTCTCTGATTTGGTTAGGTAGCATAAAGACTTCTTACAAAAACATTATCCTGTATATACATGTAGCACAGGGCAATAAATTGCTCCATAAACACTTGCATTATGAGCCAGTGACAGCTGCAGCCTCCTATGCTCAGTGACACTTCCCTGCACTTCAACAGGTAGCACACACCCGCTGCATCTCAAGTCACAGGATCCCCCCTCCTCTAGATATCCTAGCGCCTGCACCCCCAGTCATTACAAAATTAATGGAGCTGCTTTCAATCTTGGGCACAGACAGTGTGTGCTTACATAGTCCCTTCCCTGGAGTGTGCACCAGAGGACGGCTCCATAGGACCATACAAGACAAGGAGCCACCCTAGAAACCAGAAAGGTGAGTCACTATCAGTGGACCAGGTGAAAATACAAAAAAAATAAGGAACGTACTACATTGAGGAACTGCAGACAAAGTTTTGAGGTCTGCTATTTTTTTTTAACTATAGTTTAATATCACTTAAAGTTGCACATGGACAGGTCTTGTCACATATCAAAGGAGACGCAGCAAACTAATTTTTATCAACATGCATCTTGTTAGCACAGCCGACTGGCTTCTTGTGCTGCTTTTCCCTCCATCAATCTGAGCTCTGCACACGGACTGCAAGAGGCCGTTACAAAATCAACTTCAGGTATGAACAATGCTTTAATTAAAAATAAATAAATACAATGATGTATTAATACATAGCAGCATTATGGTGTGCCTATCTACTTGGAGTTCAGCTTCAACACATCTTTACAAAATAATATAATAATAATAATAATAATAATAATAATAATAACGTCCCACTTTACCTCTTCATCTTTATACCAGGATAAGGACTCCGCTGTCAGCACGAACCAATATTCCTTGGAGCCTCCTTTCATGATGCTGATGTTGTTGATGGTCAACCATCCTCTCCTGATCACCTGGAGAGAGAAATAGGGGGAAAATGTACAATATGGGGGTGGGAGATGGGGGGGGGTTTTGGAAGAAAAAAAAAAAAAGCGTGGCAGCCGCAAAATGTAATTAATCCAATGCTAGAAGACGGCTGTTCCCTTTAAAAAAAAAACTGAACTTGTGCAACTAAAGCTGGCCATACATTATACAAATGTTCTTATTCAATTTCCTTTTGATTTACCTTTAGTTATGTAGTGCAGAGTCCTGCCTGACTGCATACAAATTGCAAGTGTTTAGGTTTGACCTCAATTTTTTTATTTATTGTTTTGCTAATTCTAAAAGGAAAATTGTACAATGCATGGCCAGGCTTTGCTATAAAGATTACAGGAAAAAGTCATCAGTTGTGCCCCCAGCAATCCCATCCTAGCTGACACCCAATACAGATAGGAAAAACAAACGCATACTGGTTGCTAATCAGCAATACCATGGATCTGTCCGCGCTTAAAGGAAACTTGCTCTGAGAAGGACACATTACCCAACCACAAAATGCTTCGAAATAAGCCAGATGAGTTTAAAGTTCCATGTATTAAAGTGGAACTATGGACAAAATGATCCAGATAAAAACATTTGGTTAGGGAGGGGACTCAGAAAACACACGCTTGTGTTATACAAAAAGTATAAGTAACTTATTTTGCCCAGATTTCCACTTTAAGACCAAGTTTAAAAAAATTATCTAAGGCAAATGGCTAGTGATATTCTGTAAAATATAGCCATCGTTTATATTAAATTCCCGCTAAGCATCATTGGTAGGACCAAGTACAGGATCTACATCCCCCATCTTTGTGCATTATATACAGTACCGTGCAAAATGTTTTAGGCAGGTGTGAAACAATGCTGTAAATGAACGTAATCTTACAAAATGGAAAGTAAAGGAACAGAAGAGAAATCCAATCAACATTTGGTGTGACCACCCTTTGCCCAATTCTTCTAGGTGCACTTGCGCACAGTTTTTGAAGGAACTTGTCAAGTAGGTTGTTCCAAACATCTTGGAAAACCAGCTACACATCATCTGTAAAGTAGGCTGCCTAAAATCTATCAGGCTCTTCATGTAATCACAGACTCGAATATGAGATCAGGGCTCTGTGGGGGCAAAAACCATCAGTTCTAGGACTCCCTGCTCTTCTTTACACTGTAGTAGTAAACTGCAAAAAACAAAAAGGGGGCCCCCTTCAAAATAATGTCATAACGTGCTAGTATGCATCACGTACCTACCTTGGAACTAAGCCACCCAGCTTTCACTGCCGACAGGGCTTACATCTTCACCCAGTCTTCCTTCTGGGTTCACAAGCTCCGGCCATTTGAATGGCTGAGCTGCAACATCACCATTCCCGTACATGCACACAGGAGTCACAGCTGAGGCACAGCTCTCTCAATGAACGACATGCTGTCCTTTTAGAGCGCAATGTGCATGCATTGTCACTGACTGCTGCTCAACTAAATATCCCCTCAACGGTGCATGTTTAGGAGATATTTAGTGTACCTACAGGTGTAAAATAAATAAAAAATCTGATTTTACTACCGCTTTAATGACATTGGCTGCATGTTTGGTGTTGTGCTACTGCAGTTTACATTTGGGGCAAATCACACGCCTCCCTGATGGTATGACATGATGGATAAGTATCTGCCTGTATTTCGCGGCATTGAGGACACCAATGATCCTGGCCAAATCTCCAACCCCATTTCCAGAAACGCAGACACAAACTTGCAAGGAAACTTCACCATGCGTCACTGTTATTCGCTATACAGCATGACAATGACCCCACACAGCCAATGTTAAAGGGGTTGTAAACCTACATTTTTTTTCACCTTAATGCATCCTATGCACCAAGGTGAAAAAAACACCTTGGCCCCCTGTTTTACTTACCTGAGCCCCGAATTTCCATGGGCGCACCCCCGCCATTCTTTTGTCCACGGAGTCCCGGCTTTGATTTGATAGATTGATGGCAGCGCAGCCATTGGCTCCCGCTGCCGTCAATCAAATCCAATGACGCGGGCATGAAGCCGAGTCATACACTTGACGTCTATGGACACCGAGTGTATGACTCAGAAGAGCGCCTGCAAGGTAACCCCCTCGGGAGAGAGCTTCCCAGAGGGGGTTATCCAATGCGGGAAGGAGCCAAAAGAGCCGCCGTGGCACCCCAGAACAGATGGATCGGACCCCTCTGTCCAAAACGAACTGCACAGTGGAGGCAAGTATGACATGTTCATTTAAAAAACACACACACACACACACACACACACACACACACACACACACAGCTTTAGTGTCACTTTAAGAACCATCTTTCTTGACAAGAAGAACAAGGAGAACTGGTAGTGATGGTTTGGCCCCAACAGAGCCCTGATCTCAACATCAAGTTATCTGGGCGATAAGAAAGAGAAGGATTTAAAGCAGACTACATCCACAGAAGATCAGAGGTTAGCTCGCCAAATTGTTTGGAACAACCTACCTGCCAAGTTCCTTCATAAACTGTGTGCAAAGGGTACCTAGAAGAATTCATGCTGTTTTGAAGGCAAAGGGTGGTCACACCAAATTTTGATTGTGTTTCTCTTCATTTACAATTTGTTAATTGATAAAATAAACTATTAACACTTCTATTTCTGAAAGTATTAATTTACAGAATTTTCTCCACACCTGCATAAGACTTTGCACAGTAATGTATATTATACATATACATACACACACACACACACACACACACACACACACACACACACACACACACACAAAACGTCTATAGCTTTTTATGCAGCATGCTTTCCTGGTTACACTTGGGAACTGTAGACAAGGACCTCTTGGTCTCACTGATTAATGATTAAGCATAAGCCAATAAAGCACACCAATCTACAAACCAGGCAGATATTACACATAGTAGAATAGTCATTGAAATGCCTCTGCTCCTTTAAACATATATACCAGTTCCCCTAACATTATTTCTGGAAATCAGTTTGCTGTTTATAAAAATCAGAGACATTTTGTCTAATTTTGGTTCAGGGCAATGTCAGGCATCTGCTTCTGCACAGTGCAACTCTTTTTAGGGTATTTAAAAGCATATATTTATCTTTTCTTTGCTCCTCCACCACTCTGCCCAGCCACTGGGCACAATGAAATTAATTACGGTGTAAGCTTTCTCTAGCAGAAGCTTACAGTACTCAGTCCCCCAAACACATGCTCCTCTGTACCTGGAAGTATTGGGTATTTACTTCATGTGGCTGACCTAAGAAATGTACTGCTAGAGTAGGAGGCCTTAAAGCAAACCTATTGCTTTGCCCTGTATGAAAGCACAGATTTGCTTTAAACTGCCTCAACAATAAGTAGTAGAGCGCCTACAGCTGACTTGTACTAAAAGTACAAGCTTTGGGGCGATTGCCCTCATCCATGATTAACTACCTAGTGAGTCACTGACCCCAGAATAAACATATGAATATTATGTCCTGACACTTGATATGCACATTCTTGATTGGCATCAGTAAAGTTTGAGGTTGTAAAACAATAAGCGTCAGTCCTGGATCCTATACCTTTAAAAACAAAGCATTCCATTTAAAAATGTGGCTTTTTAAAGTTTGCTGCTTTTCCCCCACGAGAGCCCTTTGTCCTGCAGGATTCAGCCCCGACATTGCCCTTAATGGATTAATATCATCAGTGCCACCTCCTTCCTTGTGCAAGCAGTCCACCTTGTATCTTGTGATAGGTGATTGTGAGATAGGACAGGGAGAGAGAACTTGACAGGAAACTCAACAGGTTCAAAGCAACCCTGAATTGTGATTCAGCAACAAGACAAACCATTCTTTAGCCACTGAAGGAAAACCACGCTTCGTGATAGAATTCAACAAAAATGTCTAAGGGGAGATGCAAATGAGAAAGCATTCCTCCAAACAAGTACAATAAGAATTTTAAATTAAAGGCCATTATAATTACAGGCTATGCAAGTCTTGTCATGCTATAATGGATATTTTGGTAAAATGATTTGTTCATTTTCTTAAGGGGAACAATGCCCCCTATTGGATGTTAAGTTTCTTTAACCACATGCTTACTGGGCACATAAACCCCCTTCGTGCCCAGGCGAAATTTCAGCTTGCGGCACTGCGCCGCTTTAACTGACAATTGCGCGGTCGTGCGACGTGGCACCCAAACAAAATTGGCGTCTTTTTCCCCACAAATAGAGCTTTATTTTGGTGGTATTTGATCGCCCGTGCGGTTTTTATTTTTTGCGTTATAAACAAAAAAAGAGCGACAATTTAAATTATATATATATATATTTTGTTGCCAATTTAAAAAAAAAAAAAAAAAAAAAAAAAAATTTCTCAGTTAAGGCAGATACGTAATTCTACGTATTTTTGTAAAAAAAAAAAAAAATCACAATAAGTGACTGCTTTGCACAAAGTTATAGCACCTACAAAATAGGGGACAGAATTATGATTTTTTTTTTAATATTTTTTTTTACTAGTAATGGCGGCGATCTGCGATTTTTATTTTGACTGCGATATTGCGGCGGACACATCGGACACTTTTGACACATTTTTGGCGCCATTCACATTTATACAGCGACCAGTGCTATAAATATGCACTAATTACTGAATAAATGTGACTGGCATTGAAGGGGTTAACACTAGGGGGTGAGGAAGGGGTTAAATGTATTGCCTGGGTGTGTTCTAACTGTGTGGGGGGAGGGGGGTGACTGGGGGAGGTGATCGATGCTGTCTCCCTATGTACAAGAGAAACAGCATCTGTCACCTCTCCCTGACAGGACGTGGAGCTCTGTGTTTACACACAGAGCTTCACGTCCCTGCTCTGTCACCGACATCGCGGCCGCCGGGTACACGCATCGAATCCTCGGTGATGCGTCGGGACTGTTTTTCCCCGCCACGCGCCACAGGGTGGGGAATTACAAGTAAATCATGTCCAAAGACGTGACCCCGGCGCCTCAGGTCCGCGCTGCTGACGTATTCTGTCAATAGTGCGGACCCGAAGTGGTTAAAATGCATGACAAGCAATGGCTTTAAAAAATAATGGGGATGGGTTAGGTTTTACTGCCATCTGGATTCCATTAAGGAAATTTCCCTTCACTTCCTCTCCCTGGATTATTGCTCCTGTGAGGGGATGTGAAGGGTGCCTCACCAAAAGAAACTTACAACTGCATAAAAAAAAAAAAAAAAAAAAAAAAAAAGCCCTAACCCATTCCTCCTCTACTAAATGTGCTTAAAGCAGTTTTTTCGCTCTGGGAAAGTCAGCAACTACAAATCCTGTAGGTGTTGACTTTTAATAAAGACGCTTACCTGTCCAGGGATCCAGCGCCATCCTCACTGGGCCTAGTTCTTGGGGCTCCGGGTGCCAGCATTCTAATGCCACGTACACACGCTCGGAATTTCCGACCACAAATGTTCGATGGGAGCTTTTGGTCCGAAATTCCGACCGCGTGTAGGCTCCATCGGACATTTGTTGTCGGAATTTCCGAAAACAAAACATTTGAGAGCTGGTTCTCAAATTTTCCGACAACAAAATCCGTTCTCGTAAAAATTACGATCGTGTGTGGACAATTCCGACGCACAAAATTTCACGCATGCTCTGAATCAAGTACGAGACGGAAGCACTCGGTCTGGTAAAACTAGCGTTCGTAATGGAGATAGCACATTCATCGTGCTCCAACGTAGTGAAAAGCACGAAGACTGAAAAGTGCAAATCGTCTCTCACGAAACTTCTACTAACACGACTGGTATTGAATTTCCCTTTTCTAGTGCCTCACGTGTTGTACGTCATGCGTTCTTAACGCCCAGAATTTCCGACAACATTTGTGTGACCGTGTGTATGCAAGAAAAGTTTGAGCCAACGTCCGTTGGAAAAAAAATCAATGGTTTTGTTGCCGGAATGTCCGATCGTCTGTTCGCAGGATAACTGTAGCTGAAAGCAGCATAGCCGGCTACTCAATTGGGGTTAATCTGTGTCCGGTTCATTATCACCGGGACTGAAAGTAAGGAACCAAAAAATCCAAAATGTAAGTAGTCACCGGGGTGAGAATGGCCTTTAATGGGGACACTTATTCTGGTGAAACCAGTTTTGGGGGGGGGGGGTAGGGATTCATTTGGCTTTCTCTAGGTGTTTAAAGCTGAACTCTAGCTTTTGGGCCAAGCTGACCCAAACAAACCATGTCCCTCACTAACATGAGACCACTGGATGTATAAACCACAGCTACAGACAGCATTCTGCCGGTGTCCCGGGTTCGTGCCGAGACTTTCGGTCTCATACTTGGAACACACTAGAGTCCATCTGATCAGCGCTCAGCCAATCAGAGAAAGGGATGTATTCTAGCAACCAATACGTTTCCTCCAATTAGCCAAGTTAGAGGTTGTGACATTGGCCCTCCTCTTTGACTCAGCCAATCAGAACGCTTTGTATTAATTGCTAGATTACATTGCTTTCTCTGAATGCCTTAATGGCAATCCAATACTCTAGCGTGTTCTAGGTATGAGACAAAGTCTCGGCTCAACCACGAAACAAACTACGTCCCTCACCAACGATGTAAAGTGTAGGAAAATCTAAAGTCCTGGGATGAGGTTTTCAGCTGTGGATATAACCACTTGAGGTCTAGGGATGTACCCGTACGTCGCTGGTCAGCAAGTGTCTATACTTGTTCCAAATCAATGACTCAAAGCCTGAAGCCACTGGATCAGCGTGACAAGAATAGCTCAGCAGTCGAAACACACGACAGGTCTCTAGCAGCAGAAACTCTCAATGAAGAGAAGGGGGTTATGGGAAAGAAAAGATATTCAGTACGGGAAGGTAAATGAAGACTTTTCATCTGGCAAAAGCTTTATAAGTCATTCCAATGAGAAAGAACCCTGCAGTTCTAGGCCTTCCCCAGCTGGGTATGCTTATATTCCAACTTCAAGTGAGCAAACTGAATGTATGTATGATTAAACAAACTGCAAAAGAAGATCCATGATTTTTTTTTTGAAGGCATAAGTAGGCCAACTGTGCGATAAATAAAATCAATTTTTTTTTACCCTATTTCCCATTTCACTAATAGGTGGTTAACCTTTGGCTAAAGCATGGTTACTCACACGCAGCAAGTACTTACCAAGATCTCGCCCTGAGTTTGGAATAAGGAGCCGTGAGATTAGGAGGATGCGGGAGTATACAATACAGGAACAAGGGTGAATTTTATGAGAACAGAGTTATGGAGGGAGAGAATGAAGAATGTAGAGAATAAACATAGAATGGAATAGTAGCAAAAAGAAGAAAGGGAAAAAAATTACATGCAATTAATACACAGTTAATATTTAAATTCCCATTTTACCAACAGTTTTTTTTTTTTTTTAAAGTCAGTAATAAAAAAAAATTTAATATCAGTACATGCCGATTTTTAATATTAAAAATGCACATGCATGCTTGTGCAAAGAACACAGCAGTTTGGTGAGTTCAGAGGACATGTGTGAGAATGTCAGACAGGACAGAGTATGAAAGATGCAGTGCATTGTGGGAGTTCCAGAGTCATGCTATCCTTTGAGCTCTTGTGCAAAAGAAAAAAAAAAATGGCTTCCTAGACCTGACAAATGTGGAATTTGACACATGCCTGAAATCAACTTAGTTATGGAATAGACGTACAATATAAAAAGTGCCCTCAGACCTAGCCGCTATTTGAGGTGTTCTTTATTAAAATAAGTGTGAAGGAAGAAGTGTTCTTTTCTCCCATAGTGACCATACTGTCCCGCAGCATGAGAGGTGGAGGAAGGCGGGAGGGGGTTGGGGGTTCTAAAGACAAGAGAACATGTCCTTATTAGGACACTATTTAAAAGGTCTGATAATTGGTGCTGTGATCCAAGTTGAAGGTGGAATAACCAGTGCTATAGTCTTAAAGTGGTTGTAAGCCCTCACCTATACCAAGTAAAGTGAACAGCCCAAAGTGATAGACCGAGATGAAACAAATCCTTCTGCATAGGTTTTATTTGTTTATCTGCAGCAGTCTTCCCCACCGCTACACCCTTTCAAAAAAGTGCAGATCGTGTTACAAATCTTTCTTCATCTGTCAGCAGCACAGAGGAGGGGGCGGCGAGACTGCAGTTACAGCATGTGAGAGCCGATTGGAGGAAAGGAACACAACCCCTCCACCTGTCACAAGCAGAGGAACTGTGTTGTGAATAGACAAGCCCCTTATGAGCGAGCCCGCCCCCCCCCTCCTCCAGATACAAAATGTATCTCATGTGTTGGGAAAAGTCTCATAACAAATGAAACCACACTTAGAGCTTTGGAGGGAGAAGTAAACACTGCAGATATACAGTATGTGCTTTGCTCAAATTCCATGACTCAGGTTTACAACCACTTTAATAAAGGACAAGTGTAAGCTTGGCTGTGCAGTTGGCGGGTGGCCCTGCATGGTGTGCAGATTACCTGGTTGGGGACAGCTCTCTTCTTGTTGAGCTGCGTGCTTCTTTGTTGGGCACTAGAGGAAAACAAAGCACAGACATGGTTACTATACCGTGAAATACAATGGCTTAATGTAGCACTCCAGTTTTGTTAAATCAGGAAAAAATGCCTTTTCCAGATCAGCTAGCGGCATGCACTAATTTTAATGATCTGTTCTGCAGTTAAGATGCTTCTGAACTGTGAATAAGGAAAACCAGTCAAGTCAAAAGCAGGAAAATTACTTAATGTACTCCAGGCTTAAGAAGCACCGTACATCCTTTTCATGCAGCAAAGGCGACTAAAACACTTCCATTATCCTTCCCTTTAATTTGAACACTTTTCCTCCAACATTGGTATCCAACAAGGGAATTAGACCACAATCCTAAATCTCACAATGCACTCTTAATACCCTATCCAACTATGAAAATGAACATATAGCAGTTAACCATATCCTCTGCTCCTAAAGCTATTAACTTAATCCTTAAAAGATGGAACTTAACCCTTACTACATTAGTCCCAATTAAAATCTTGCATCTTTTTATTCTTTTGGAAAGTCCTTGAAAGACTCAATGACCTGGGTAACAGCGCCGCCCACCCCCCTTGCCGACCTGGGTAACAGCGCCGCCCACCCCCCTTCGCCGACCTGGGTAACAGCGCCGCCCACCCCCCTTCGCCGACCTGGGTAACAGCGCCGCCCACCCCCCTTCGCCGACCTGGGTAACAGCGCCGCCCACCCCCCTTCGCCGACCTGGGTAACAGCGCCGCCCACCCCCCTTCGCCAACCTGGGTAACAGCGCCGCCCACCCCCCTTCGCCAACCTGGGTAACAGCGCCGCCCACCCCCCTCGCCAACCTGGGTAACAGCGCCGTCCACCCCCCTCGCCGACCTGGGTAACAGCGCCGCCCACCCCCCTTCGCCGACCTGGGTAACAGCGCCGCCCACCCCCCTTCGCCGACCTGGGTAACAGCGCCGCCCACCCCCCTTCGCCGACCTGGGTAACAGCGCCGCCCACCCCCCTTCGCCGACCTGGGTAACAGCGCCGCCCACCCCCCTTCGCCGACCTGGGTAACAGCGCCGCCCACCCCCCTTCGCCGACCTGGGTAACAGCGCCGCCCACCCCCCTTCGCCGACCTGGGTAACAGCGCCGCCCACCCCCCTTCGCCGACCTGGGTAACAGCGCCGCCCACCCCCCTTCGCCGACCTGGGTAACAGCGCCGCCCACCCCCCTTCGCCGACCTGGGTAACAGCGCCGCCCACCCCCCTTCGCCGACCTGGGTAACAGCGCCGCCCACCCCCCTTCGCCGACCTGGGTAACAGCGCCGCCCACCCCCCTTCGCCGACCTGGGTAACAGCGCCGCCCACCCCCCTTCGCCGACCTGGGTAACAGAGCCGCCCACCCCCCTTCGCCGACCTGGGTAACAGAGCCGCCCACCCCCCTTCACCGACCTGGGTAACAGCGCCGCCACCGATTCGCCAAAAGTGCCCCTACACAGACTTGTATTGCAAAGGAAAGGTATGCAAGACCAGGTCTGTTACTGAGTTACAATAACCAAGAGTGCTAGTTCTGCATTTTGGACTGTGCAGTCATACTTGGACAATGTGCAACTGCTGTAACAGGAATGTAGAGGTAAAACTAAACATGAGGTTGTTAATGCAGGTTCTTATCTATCAACACCTCAGTTTCTGTGGCTCGAAATGGACTTTAATCTAGGTTAGCCTGAAAATGAAACCAATACCTGAATTATTGGAGAGGATTTATGCTGCTCCATGGGATTTAATATAGAAAATTTGGGTGGTGGAGCAAAGAGATGCCCCAAGAAAGCAATCAGGAGTATCAACCACGGTATACCATATCCAAGTTTTACTTTGATGTATAAAGTAGCAAGTTAAAAATCCACTGAAAGTAAACAGCGACATTGATAAGGAGTTAATCCCCAACATTATTGGGTATGTTGGGGAATAATGCCACATTAAGGTCACCGTTTACATTCAGTGGATTTTTAACTTACTATTTGATACATCAATAAAAGTTAATAGCTGGTATAACGTGGTTGATATTCCCGATTGCTTTCTCGGGGCATCTCTCTGCTCTACCGCCCAAATTTTCTATAGTGAATATTAAGCTTTAGAGGTATCCCGTCCAATTGGACGAATCGCAACCACCCCCCCACCCCCCTTTAGTGATTGAGTTGTCTCATCACCAAGCTAATTGGATTCATGTTTGCTTTTATTTATATTCCATGGGATTTAATCCTGCACTGACCAACAACAGATATGCAAATCAGGACATCTGACTGATACATGCTTAGTTTGTAGCAAAACGTAAAATGCTGGTTGGTTTTAGTTATTGCACTTTGCTTTCCTTTATGTAATAAGTCCAATCAATTATTAGTAACGAGCAGTTTGAATAAAGCCGTAAGTGTTTTTTTTTTTTTTTAAGTGAAAGATTTAAAATTATACAAGTGAACTAGCTACACAATCCAGGGCTGAGACAAGCAGTCAGGCTAACATTACATAGGCACACACAAGCAGGAGACGTGCAGAATACCCACCCTGGGACGATCTGCTCGGTATAACAGCTGGCATGTGAAAGAATGGGGGGAGCGAGCGAGTGATGATCGTGGAGGATGCAGAGAGAAAGTGTGGGTCATAAGTGACAGTGCAAAGAAAAACACAGGAGAGAAGTTACTGATAGAGAGACAGACAACAGAAAACTGCGGAAAACACTAGGCAACCTACGACAAGACAAGTGAGCCAAAGCAAGCGTGAGGTCACAAATGGAGGGAGGAAACATGGCTGAAAATATGCTCGCTACAATTACTAAGAAAAGCTACTATGAAGATACTAAGAAAAGCTACTATGAAGATACCAAAGAAACTATCTACGGAGTTAGATTCTGTAAGATATTAAGATTCACTTTAAAGCAAAATTCTAATAGCCAATGTCAAGCTAAAGGTGTAAAAAAAAAAAAAAAAAAAATACAAACCTTTCACATGCAAAAGGAATTTCAAAAAGCAGCATATGTCTGAGATTGCAGCTTAACTGGCCTACAAAAGGGTCTACCTCCCATGCATTAGAAATAAGAAGTTACAGCAATATAAAACTAAAAATACATAAAGTCTGCAAAGCATTGCACCTCCGATCAGCAGATTGCAGATGCAATGCCAGGCTCCGATATACGGGAGTTATACTTGAGATCAGGAAAAGCAATGGACTACAAACGCGCTCACCACTGTCCTCGCAGTTCACTGAGAACAACAAGCTGTCAGCCGCAATGGACGACCGTACTAGTAGTCTATTCATTCACAAGAAACTGAATAAACGACATGGTTATTTGGGGGGAGCCCTGCACAGCCACCCTCTTTTTAGAAATTGTGAGAGCGGGTGCAAGGAGAGGATCTCCCACCCACAGGGAGGGGGAGTGAGGTGATGCATGCTTAACACGTTACACTTGTATTTAGGCTGCAACATGTTCAGGATGGTGAACGTAGCCTTTCACCTTTTTGTCCGGATACAGACCTATTTTTATCCGAAACAGGTTTCAATTCACTTACTGTTGGACCCTCTACCTGTGTTGGGAGTCTGTTCCAAGTATCAACTACTTCTTCAGGAACATACTTTCTATGGTTAGCTTTAAACTTTCCCTTGCTAGGTTCAGATCTTGTCGCTGCATTCCTGATCCGAGATTTACTGTGAGAATGCTGCCCACACTTGAGCCTAGTTCACACGGGCCAAAATGTCAGGTGACATCAGCCGGTTCAATAAAAAACAGCTGACATTCGGCCCGTGTGTACAGCAGCTGGTCCAACAGAAGGCGGCTGTTTGGCAGGATTTTGTCAGACGAGCATGCTGGAAAGCCAGCAGCTGAACGGGTACTGATCAGTGCTCTCAGACATTGAGAGCGTTGACTGGAGTGTTATGGCAGGGGGGCCAACCCGTCAGAACATAATAGCACAATAGCACAAATGCACTAATGTTGGACCAATAGTACAGCGGCTCCAACCAGAGCTGTCAATTTTTTATTTTTTTTTGCTCAACTTCCCGAGTTGAACTAAAAAAAAAAAAACAACAGTGGTGTGTAGCAGGCTTTAATTTGACTAGGGTTTCTATAGACGAAAAGTGAACACAAAGGCCCAGATTCAGAGAGAATTAGATTCTCGTAGCGTATCAGAAATACACTACGCCGCCGTTTTTTACCTGGCTCTACGTGGAATCCAGGTAGATTTTGTCCAGTAAACGACGGCGGCATAGTGTATTTCTCCCGTCGCAATCCATCTACGCGAGTAGGGGGCGTGAAGCATTTAAAATAGGCGCGTTCCCGCGGCGATCGAACTGCGCATGCTCCGTTCAGAAATTTCCCGCCGTGCATTGCGCGAAATCACGTCGTTACGTCATTCGTTGTTTGAGTAGCGTCGTTTACGGACATTTCTATTCCCGAACGACTTACGTAAAAAAAATAAAAAAAAATTAAATTCGACGCGGGAACGACGGCCATACTTAACCACTTAAGACCCGGACCAATACGCTGGCAAATGACCCAAGGGTTTTTTGCGATTCGGCACTGCGTCGATTTAATAGACAATTGCGCGGTCGTGCGACGTGGCTCCCAAACAAAATTTGCGTCCTTTTTTTCCCCACAAATAGAGCTTTCTTTTGGTGGTATTTGATCGCCTCTGCGATTTTTATTTTTTGCGCTATATACAAAAATAGAGCGACATTTTTGGAAAAAAATTAATATTTTTTACTTTTTGTTATAATAAAAAACCAATAAACTAAATTTTAGTCAAACATTTAGGCCAAAATTTATTTAGCCGCATGTCTTTAGTAAAAAAAAAAAATCGCATTAAAAAAAAATTAGCTACCTAGCGGGAACAGCGACACTAATACAGCGATCAGAAAAATGATCGCTTAGTGATGCTGGCAATAGGGAGTGAAAGGGTTAACTAGGGCAGTGATCAAGGGGTTAAAACTTTATTGGGGGGGGGTGGGGGGGCTAACCTGACACTAACACTGACTGACTGTCACACTGACACTAAATACAGTAATCATACATGTATGATTACTGCATTCAGTGACACTGTGACAGGGGGGAGGGGGGGGGGGCGATCGCGGGGGTTAAATGTGATTTTGTGTGTGTGTAGTGTAGTGTTGGTGCAGGACTTACTTGTAGTGTGGTGATCTCTCCTCAGCGGCGCTTGAAACAAACGCCGAGGGAGAGATCACGTCGCTTCCTCCTTCCTGTGTTTACACAGGAGGAGGAAGTGACAGGTCAGGCGGGCGCGCGCATTGGCTGGGAGCGATCCGGAGGGGGCGGATGAAAACGGATAGCCGCCCCCACTTGTCGGATCGCTCCTGCAGCCGCGCGGACCGCCGCATGTACGGGGGGGGGGGTCCGATCGGACCCCCGATCCCCCCCCCAAGGCACCAACGTATATATACGTTGATGTGCCTGTCGGTGCCATTCTGCCGACGTAAATGTACATGCGGCGGTCCTTAAGTGGTTAACATGGGCTACACACCGTTAGACCAGCAAAAAGCTGGTCTAACAGTACGTAAAAAAAAATAGACGTAAGCGATTGCGAAGACCGCTCGTATCTTCGTGGATCGCCGTAAAAACACATTTGCATATCCCGACGCATGAAAACGACGCGAACTCCTCCCAGCGGCCGCAAAAATATCGCAGCGTAGATCCGAAGGCTTACGAAGACGTAAGCCTCTCGGATCGAAGCCCGAAGCCGCCGCATCATGGTTTGAGGATTCAAACTAGTGATACGGCGCGCGAAATTTGAAATTACTCCTGTCTAACACCAGTTAGACAGGCGTAATTGCTCTATGAATCTGGGCCAAAGTGTGCAGGAGTGTTTGAAAATAGCCCCAAGCACAAAGCCCTAGTGTGAACGATCCCAATTTAATACAATGCAGCCGCTTATTGTTCAAAACTATTACAAAAAGTGCATCCTTTAAATTGACAAGCAAGGCTACACCATGAACTATAATGCATTAAACAAGTATCTTCAGCAAAGAATAAAATCGTTATGATGCAGGTAAAAAGAAAAAAGTGAACTCCGTGCAGTCACCGTATTGCTGGAAGAGGACTATAATCTTGGGAAGGCAGGACAGGCGACCAGGTAGTGGGAGACTTACTTAGCAAATCCAATGAAATCCTCGTGATTGGTGTTGATGTACGATAGTTCAATGTCTATTAGTAGCAGTATCTGTGGACAGAAAAAACAAACAGATGTGAAAAGGAACAAGGATCCACTGCGCAGGTAGTTGCAATACTTAAATGCTGTCTAGATGAATGGTCACTACTCGGGTCACATGGCCTCAAGTATTTATTGTAAGACAGAGCAGAACATAGGCACAAAGGCAAGGTAACATCAAGTAGAAGTATCCTGTAGTGACACAGAGGTTGGTGGGAGAAACCACTGTGTGCTGCAGGGGAAGAGCACACAGTGGAAGAGAAGTCTGGAATCTAAACAGACTACACTTCAACACAGGGGCCATTGAGCAGCACAGGCAGCAGGAGACGCAATTCTTCAACGTAAACTACAAATACAAAATCTCCTGCATTTAAAATTGGGCCCAAAGTGGTGGCTGTCTATATTTTCATCCTGGATTGCCTGGATACACCTTGCAGCCCTCATAGGAATGGAGGAGTTCAAAGTCACTGAAAAAAACAAAAACAAAACACAAAACGCAACAGAGGGAACACAGGTCTAGTGCATTATCCTCTATAGTCTTAGAAAAAGAAAAAAAATAAAAGAGAAGGGAAATATTATACTCCACAAATTTACAAAACGTGTCACAGCTTTTCATCTAAAAAGAACATTTTCAGATCCACAATACAATGCATTTTATAACGTATTGGAATCCAGAAATTCAGCAGGCTGACGCTTTGAGGACGTGCCCTTTTTCAAAGCCAGATTGGCTCTGAGGAAGAGGCAAGTCCTCAAAACACATTAGCACAATGAATTTCAATCTTACAAGCAGGGCTGAGGAGTCTGTAGATAAATGTTCCGACAATCTAAATTTAGTTGGAGTCGGTGCATTGTTGGCCGACTCCAGGTACCCCAAATTTCCTCCGAATCTGAGACTCCGACTCCACAGCACTGCTTACAAGATACGTAGTATTGTGAATCTGAAGCCGTTTTATATGAAAAGCTGTAACAATTTGTCAATTTGTGAGTTTTAATTAAAGATTATTGTTGAGGATAATGCACTAGGCCTGTGTGCATTCTGTCATGTTTTGAGGGAAGCGTTTTACCCTCTTAGGTACATATTTTGGGGGAATTTCATTTTCAAGTTTTACTTTCAGGCAGATATAAAAAAAAAAAAAAAAAAAAGACACCACGCAAGTACTACAGGACTAATGTGCTAGCAAGGAAAATACTGACAGTAGGAGAGAGCAGATAAGCTCATCTCATACTGCTGTTTTTTTCTTAATCAGAGTCACATTCTAGGAGAGGGCCAAGGCCTGCAAGTGGTGCTTAACTACAGCAGAAAAAAAAAGGAATACTGACCTGCAATCCAAGTCATATCTGGCCCCCTGCTGCCTTCTGGGACACATTTAGAAAGCATATCGCGACTCGCACATGGGCAATAAGAAACAGGCTGCATAGCCACAAGGCTTAACTTCCTGTTTCTCTTCCTACACCCTACAAATTGGCTAGGGGTGATGACATCCCAGGAGCCCTGGACAGGCGAGTGTCCCTTATATTAATTTTTTTTTTTTTTACAGACTGGAACTCCACTTTAAGCAATTCCTACAATTAACTCAGCAACTGAGTGATTAGTGTTGCTGGATATGGTGTTCAAGTGCATCCACCCAGGACCTAACAAAGCTTACTGGTCACTAAATTCAACTTAGAAGCGGCAAGTCACATCCGAGGTGCATTCAAAATCTTTGCAGTCCCCAGCTGACTGTACATTATTATACATCCTGCAGTTGTAATGACACGCAATCCTGAGCAGTCCCAGCGCTAAACACTGATTATGTATATCAGCTGTAATTATTTAATATTGGCTTTTCTACTATTATATCTTACTTGATCTTTTGTCTTCCCTTCTCTCTCTCGGACATACGTTGTAACAATCCTTTCGCTCTCTTCTCGTAGTCTTGGGTAAGGAGCCAGCTATAAATGTGAACACAGTCCAAGTAAAAATGGCCATTCCATGTTGTTTTGAAACATTTCAACATCCACTTAATCCCGAAACCCTCTTGAAGTTTCAGCATGCATGAATCAGGCAATGAAAAGCTGGTATTATGAGTAAATTAGGCATAGAAATAACCGACAGACACATAGCTTAAAAATGAACCTGTGCCAGACCTGGACAATTTAAAGTTCTCTTTAAAAAAAAAAAAAAAAACAATTGCACATCTTTTTGCAGGCAAAAATAAATAAATGTGCATTTAATTTTTTTTTTTTTTTTTTTTTAGGAGTCTGGAACGCATTGCACCCACTATCAGATTGCTGATGCCATGCAGGACTCCTGCAGACTTGCCAGTGTAAGCTCTTATGGGCAGGCAGTTTTACATTGACAGGATCAATGAACTAACAAAGTGTTCACCAGCACCTTAGTAGTTCATTGTGAACTACAAACCGACAGCCACAAAGGTGGGGGCTGGTGATCGTCTACGGTAGTAAGAGCTGGCCATACACTGATCAAAATTTGGCTGGTTCAGCATGGACAGGCTGAGTGTGCGTGACCAACCTGGTTTAAGAGAAATTAATAATTTGATCGATTTCTGCTGAAAAACTGGTCGATCAGCAGCTGCAGACCACTGTGTTCTGACAGCTACGGCTCCCACCATCAGAATACAGTGTGGTCCCAGCTACCTTGTTTGTGTGGATTAAGAAATCTGGATAATAAAAAAAAGGATTGCTTATATTTATTGGATAAGAGCAGCATTCACTTGGACATGGGGCTATATACACAATTTTTTTGGGGATGTTGCAGATGAATTACCGTATTTATTGGCGTATACCACGCACTTTTTCCCCCTTAAAATAAGGGGAAAATCGTGGGTGCGCGATATACGCCGATACCCGCGCTCAGTTTGAACTGAGCCACCGACATATACCGAGTGCAGTACACTCGTGCTCATGCATAAAGGTCACTGAGCGTGAGCACGAGCAAAGCCGAGCTTTGCCGAATGTACCCGAGTGTACTGCACTCGGTATATGTCGGTGGAGGCGGTCAAACTGAGCGCGGGAAGTGGGGATTCGACGCGAGAGTGCTGGAGAAGCGAGGAGGACACCGAAGACGGACGCCGGACAAGGCCGCTGCGCAAGAAACCAAAACTAAGTACTAAAATGTTTTTTTTTACAGGAATTTTGGGTCGACATTAGGGGTGCGCGCAATACCCTGATAAATATTTTGTAATTTATGAATTAGGACTTGTTTAGAGGATTTAAATATTGTTTTTTCAAAACACACTAAATGTTATCATTAGTGTTTTATGCACATTAACTACGGTCTATTCTATTATGTTGTATTCATTTAGTGTCACACTAATTGAAGTATAAAATTTCACTTTTTTTCCCCCTACAATTCCAGCCCCGCTATGTACAGACTTTAGATCATGACGCAGGAAGGAGTTGTCCAGTTGAGGGTAGATGATGCAGGGTGTGTTTTAATGAGATCAGCTGGTCAACTCCTTCCTGTGTCATGACCTAAAGTCAGTCCAGGAAGTAAGGCGGAAGTAATCAAGCAGTGTTTTTAAACCGCTATTATGAGAGTGAGGGGTAAGCATGTGTAGAATAAATTGGAAAGCGGTTTTATTTTTGCGGAAGAAGTAGATTATTGCTGTATTGGTACATAGGGGAGCTGGACTTTAGAAAGAGAAGGGAACAAAAGGTGAACTTGGCCTTTAAACTTTATGTGCCATGAATTTCAATTTTCCCAAAGACACCTTGTTCACAAAAATGCTACTGTGTCAATTGCTGCTCAATTCTACATTGGTGTTCCAGCCAAGCCACCTCCTTCAAAATAAAAATCTGAAACCAAGCCGGTCAGCAGTGAAATACAGGGGGCTGCCATCTACAAAGGTCCATCTGAAATGCAAATGGTGTTATGCTGACAGAGCAGATCCAATTCTGACCCAGAACAGGTATGTACACCATTGAAAATAAGTTTCCTTGCAGTATAGGCCAAATCTTGAGCTCACATACAAACCAAAATTTTAAAAAGGAGCGTTTTCCAGGCTGTACTACCCAATTGTTACCCACGGGTGGCGACGAAGGATCATATACATATACAAAACTAGACTATTCAATAATACATGTTTTCTAGCTAGACATATAAAATAACGAAAATTAATTCAGTAAAAACATGGTTTGCATGCACAACATTGCGCACACACACACAGAAAAAACGAACAAAAAAAAACCCAGCAGACTGGTGTAGGAAAAGCTTCAGATGGCTGGACAGGAGATGGAACAGATGCTAGAACTTACTCTATGACAAACAGATAGATACATGTATCAAGACAAGTCCTTCAATGTGCTAGTATAGCGCATATTATATTGCCAACCCTGAATCTCGACTCTCAGGAACCGAAAAGATTAAGATTTCAAGGCTCCATGTGTCATTTTAAATAGAGGTTTCATTCTCATGGGTGGCTGTAGGACAATACAGAAAGAGAGCTTTCCTACTGGAGATAGAGAAATAAGACATCATACAAGTAAATACTATGTAATGAAAGGTGGCGATGACAGGCAATATGGAAAATTATACCCGCCATCACCTCTCCATCTAAAGGCAGTGCCTTAACATTTCTGTTCAGTCTCCTCCACTCTGTACTAGAGATTTTCCACTGACATCAATGGGCTTTAGATGCCAACGGGAGACAGAAACAGAGGGAGCAAAGAGATGGAAGTTGGGGTGCCTGATCTTTATAAGCACTACGAACCTGTGGCCTCTTCATACATGCTAAACCAGTCTCTGCATTGTATAATCGACAATTTAGTGCGCTTGTAGAAATGGCCAATTTACTAAAAAGTCAACAAGCGAACCCTAAAAATCAAAAGCTCACCATTAAATACCAACCAAAGCTTGCATGGTTAAACTTTGACCCTTCTGTTCCAGTGTCTCAGGTTTTGTCATGGACTTTTACACTTGGTGGTCAACAGACACCACAGAATTTCAGGACTACTTGCCGAGTACTGACCATCTTACATATTTAATTTAAATCAAGTAAATTTTTCAGGAGTTTAAAAATGCCCCTTTCAAGGCCACGCTGAAAGCAAAAGCGGTGTTGGACCCAATGATGGCAGCTATACAGACTTGGTGCTAGTGTACTGCATATGAAGAGAATATAGCCACCATAACTCTACCTAAAAAGTGTATTCGGATCCATGATCCATTGCTCACACAAATGATAGAGATATTTTCTAGATCATGGATTACCAACCAGGGTTCTATGGAATACCAATCTTCCTCCAGCAGTTGCTAGGGGTTCCTTGACCAATTAGCAATTTCTGCCTCTCAGACAAGCTCCTACTGACATCATTGATCTTTTTAGCGATCTGCAAGGTGGACATTCTTTACAGCGATCACAAGTGTAAGGAGAATTCTACCCACCGACTACCACACTAATGTATCACGTGTTGTAAAAATATAATTTTTTTTTTAGCAGTGGCTCCCCGAGACCGTAAAGGGATTTCAAGGGTCCCTACAAGTGTCGCAAAGGTTGAGAAAGGCTGCTCTGGATATTGCTATATTTAGCAGTTGAACAAGAAGGGCAGCACTTGTAATTCTAGAAGAGCCTTTTCTCAGCCTCCAGTTTACCGTTATTCAAACTTTATGGGGGGGGGGGGGGGGCAGTGGGCGGAACCAAGCTCCACCCGTTGGGGGGGGGGGAAGACAGTGGGAGGAACCAAGCTCCACCCGTTGGGAAGGGGGAGACAGTGGGAGGAACCAAGCTCCACCCGTTGGGAAGGGGGAGACAGTGGGAGGAACCAAGCTCCACCCGTTGGGAAGGGGGAGACAGTGGGAGGAACCAAGCTCTACCCGTTGGGAAGGGGGAGACAGTGGGAGGAACCAAGCTCCACCCGTTGGGAAGGGGGAGACAGTGGGAGGAACCAAGCTCCACCCGTTGGGAAGGGGGAGACAGTGGGAGGAACCAAGTTCCAACCGTTGGGAAGGGGGAGACAGTGGGAGGAACCAAGCTCCACCCATTGGGAGGGGGGAGACGGTGAGAGGAACCAAGCTCCACCCATTGGGAGGGGGTAGACAGTGGGAGGAACCAAGCTCCACCCATTGGGAGGTGGGCAGTGGGAGAGGTCAATGCTTCAAGGGCTGGATAAAAGCATGCAAAGGGCTGCATCCAGCACCCAGGTGGTAGTTCGGAGACCACTGCCCTAAAGGATCCCTTGAAAAATGTTTTAGGTCTCAGGGAACCCCTGTTAAAACCAATGTGTTGGGGGTCAGCAGGCAAAATGCCCTTTACATTGGTAGTCATTGATCAGAATGCCACCCTTAGACACAGATAAAAAAATAAAAAAAAGATAATTTGTGTCTTGCAGTTGGATCTGGTCCCAGTACTATACAGGCACCATCAAATGGGAGGCCAATCATCCACAGCTCAAGCTAGCAACCCTGGAACTGTTCTAGAACTTAAGAAAAGATGGACATCCCCTGGGGCACAAGATATATTCACCAGATATCTCATATGTATAGCCTCAAGGGGGATGTAATTTTCATGGGATATCCAATAAGCTTATATGGACGTGGTGGCCAGATGTTCACAAGCTTTTGGCAATATAGTGTAGTTTTACTTTGCCTCAACCATCCACAGTCTACACCTAGTAGATATTTTCCCCAACATTCTTAGAACAGAATAGAAAGTTACTTTTCGCAGCTCAACCACAGAAGTGTTATGGTCTATCCAAAGGATGTCTTGATACATATATTTAGACTTACTTTATAGAACACATTCTCACAGGAAGACATTGATAATCGTTACCCTTTTGTCTGAAGCAGAGCCCTCTGACCAAGCAAAATCACAAGCAAGGACAGAGTTAAGCAGAAGGAAAAAAAAAAAAAAAAAAAAAAAAAAACGAACCAGTGACAGACAGTAAGACAAGAGGAAACAGTTAGTATGCGACAAAGAAAAAGATGTGAGGAAAACAAATCATGCATTCAGCCTGGTGCACACAGATAGAGAGGTTCTCCAAAAGGTCTCTTGCCGATAAGGATTATCATTTGCGGAACACTTCTCTTCCATAAAAACTCAAGAATTCGTAGAACAATATTCCTGTGTAATTTGATATATTATTGAAAAGTCTTTAAAAAAGGTGAGCTGAGCTATAATGGTTTTTGGTCAATTACTAGTCTTTGTTTTATAAAGTGAATGTAGCTGGATTATTCCATTTGTATAACAATTATACATTTTTTTTTTAAAAACATTACAGATTGACACTCAATTTGCAGACCATGCTGGGTTTTCCCCAACAAGAAAACCAAGCACTATCTGCAAACTTGCCAACTGCTTCCATAGGACAAATACTTAAAGTGCCATCTCTGCTTGGGGAAACAAGGATGGTGTGCCCATTGCTGCAGTCATTCAGTTGTATGTGTGTTTAATTTGATTGCCCGCTATTCAGAAATAACCAAGCTGAACTGCAATTGCCCATGTCGTATGATGATTATTTATGTTTCTCTACAAAGGCTATTGGGGAACAGCTTGACTATTTTGTGAACTTTGCAGCTACCACACATGAAGGAACACTTTAATTATGTGTGCCTCCAAATGTCTGCATTTGTCTCCCATTGTCTTACTATTCAGGTCCATTTACAAACAGGATACCCAGGTCATTTATAAAAGCACAACTTTGCCCTCAAGCTCATTGCCAGCTATATCAGGAGTATAGCAGAAAAAATAAGGCACATGGTATAAACCGAATTTAGTAAAAAAAAGGAAAAAAAAAAAAGTGGGGGTGGTGGTTGGTGCGAGGAATAACCCCCTGCACCAATCTTAGCCTATTTTTACAAGGAAGGAGTTTTCCTTGGGTCTTCTTGAAGGTGTTGTCTACTTGAAGAAGTGGTCCCTAATGCAGAGATGGGGGTCATATCAGAATTGGCTTTTACTAAACATGCCTTCTAATTGATCTTACTACTGACAAAACTAATTCCAATGTATACCAGGTAGCCTGGTCTAAAAAAAAGTTGAAATGCCCACAAAATTTTCCGGGAAATTAAAATCAGTGTTTCTCAACCTTTCAGTCAAGGCATCCTTTAACCTCCTTGGCGTTTTTCCCGTGTCTGACACGGGGTAAAAATTTGCTGCTACTATTGTTGATCCCGTGTCAGACACGGGCTCGCCTCGCTGAATCCAGAGACTGTTTACTTACCTTCTCCCTGGATCCAGCGATGCATCCACGCTGTGTGAGCGAGCGGGTGCTCGCTCGATTCACACAGCGTCCCCGTGTGCCGCCGAGCTCCGTTTCCTGCGACGTTACGTCGCACGGGGACGGAGAACGGCGCCAAATTCAAAAATGTAAACAAACACTTTACATACAGTACAATGTAATCTTATAGATTACAGTACTGTATGTAAAAAATACACACCCCCATGTCCCTAGTGGTCTGCCCTGTGCCCTGCATGTCATTTTATATAATAAAAACTTTTCTTTCTCCCTGCAAACTGTAGATTGCCCATAGCAACCAAAAGTGTCCCTTTATGGCAAAAATTGTTTTAGAGCAGCTAAAAAACAGCGATAATAAATTATAATCACTTGCAGAATTTAGCGATAGCGATCTGTGGGGAAATTCGTCATAAAAAAAAAAAATTATGACAGCAAAAATTCAGCAACTGAGCAAATTTCAGTGATTTTGATTTGATTACATTATTCAATAATTTTTACTATAATTATATTATTATTTGTTATAATTTTTTATAATTATTTATTATATTATAATTTTTAATAAAAAAAAAAAAAAAAAAATCATACCCGGGATGCCTATTAGACTCTTGTTTAGATAGATTTAAGTAAGTACTTACTAAGAATTGCAGGCCTATAATACATAACACCACATTTCCTTGCAAAACAATTGCAACGCTTTTGGTACAAAATTCCAGACAGAATCATAACGCCAGGGAGGTTAAAAAGGATGGGCAGTCATGAGGCACCCCATTCTAAAATGTAAAAACTATTCAAATCGTTTTATATAATGCAGCAACATCCACACAATACGACACCAAATGTTAGAAGTGATTTATTCTTCCAAATACACTTTTGCACACTGGTACTGACTAGTATTCCAAGGTTTCTCCTCTTCTTCAGTTTTTCTCCATCACTCAGCTAATGTGACCCCCAACACAAATGAAGAGGGGCAGGGGAGGGGCAAATAAGGATGCTGTGAAGGCAACTGACATCCTTATCAACGGATGATGCCATTGGTTGTTGGGATGCCAGCAGCAGACAGGTTGCAATGGTGCACAATGAAAACCTGTGGCTTTGTGTAGCTAAAAGGCAGGCTTCATCCACACGCTGGCTTGTACACAATGCTTGGATAATTTTTAGGCATTTCATCAAAGCACCCCAGTTATATAAAACACCCTTTTCCCAACAGAAAATGCCCAGCCATCGCGCACTGCTTTGATTGGTGGGTGGACAGGCCAAGAAGGTGGCTTGCAGCTGTAAGTGGAAAGGGCCTGTGTCCACAGCCTTTGATCTGCCAATGCAGTTTCTTCGACATTATTCTGAGATGGTCTGAGATCATTCAGATTTCCTTTAGATGTAGTTGTCCTGCTTTAGTGGTGTTTGCATTTCAACTGACTTCTATGGCAGGAGAATCAGTTCTAAAGCAAACAAAAGCCCATCAACAGAGGGTCAGGCTCATGCACCAATGCACAATGGAAGTTGCATCTCGGTACACAGGTGGAATGTTGCTTAACGTACAAACTATGTTGTCAGTAGCAGTGATTTTGAAAATGTTATGCTGGCTTTGGGAACAGTTGTGGACAGAGAAAAATGGTACCACATTGTATTCACTGTTTTGCAGAGGATGAAATAACATGGCTCAAGAGCTTTTATTGTATGAACGTTACACTGCTGTAGAAAAAAAAGGCAGGTTGCTGACCTGGCCATGTCTGCTAGGCCTGGCCTAGATTGGACAAATATAAGAAGCACAAGTTTGTACATTGCATAAGAATAAGGGGCCCAAATGTTTCACCTTCTATGCCGCATTTTAAACCAAGCAGAGTATCATGGCAGGTTAGTAAACCCTTCAATACCTCTGCAGCTGAGGTAAGTACAGTTCTCAGTTATAAAATAAAGCCAAGCCTTTTTGGTCCAGTCATGTAGCCAAATTATTCCAGCTATTACTGCATTAAGTTGGGTCCATAAATAGCTCATGATGTCATACAAGCTCCTGCTCCCAATTAACTGTTTAATAGAATCAGGAGACAAAAGTCTTGCCTGTAACCTGTGTCACATAATTCCCTTAACGGTAACTCATAAAAGTCTAGGGCCAATTGGCAAGTTAATGATAGGCTGACTCAGAGGGCTTTATTTAATAACCAACAATGAGCTGGGGCTTCACCGGATTGAAAATTCAGCTCACTGGAGTCGGGTTAAAAGGAAACGGTTCTAGGATCAGATGCTCATCGCAGTTCTCTGTATGTTCTCAAATGAAGCCCAAACAGGCTTACTTATAAGGGTAGAACCAAGGGAGCTTTAATTTCACTACCCAGTGAGTCAATAGGGTTGATTTACTAATGGAGCAGGTTCACTTTGAAAAATGTATCGTTATTACCTGGTTTAGTGCATGAGATAAAGCCAATTGAAAATCCAGTTGGAAAAAAAAAAAAAAAAAAAACACACCCAATTTTGTGAATTAGTACACATGATATGCCTGACCTTGATCTGGGTCCATGGTCTAAAATGAGCAAAGGATAAACATTAGAGATATAGTATATAATAGCAATGGTTTCTCGCATACTCCTGACTAAAGGCAGGGTAAGGCTGGGTTCACACCATGGTGAACTGGATGTGGGTTCTCCACATCCAATTCACAATAGCAGGAGATTTTGACCAGCTCTCTTTGGAGCCGGTTCACATATCTCCACCGGGCTCCAGTGCCAATTCGGGCTGAAATTCGGACCTGAAACGGACAAGCAGGATGCACCGGACGCCTGCAGGGAGCCGCATGCGGTGATCGTGTGAACCCAGCCTAAAACTAATCCAGTGGAATATTTCTCAGAACTTCCTCTTTGCACCAAGTGAAGCATGCTTTTCGGGTGTGGTGGCAAACCTTATGGAAGAAAGGTTTTCCGGCCTTTAGCAAGGTAGGAATAACCGAGTCTGAAAGACCCCTGTCCCTCAGGATTTTGGTTTCAGGCAAGCTGTCAAAGCCAGCTATTGTGGAGCAGGAGGAACACAGGACCTTGTAAATGGGAGTCCAAAGAACATTGATAAGATTCTTGGTCAGATTGTCGCTCTCAAAGGGTTCCTCTACCTCAAAAAAGCATTGACTTTTGGATCCTCCCTCCTTTCTTTCAATCCCCATAAGGGAGCGCCAACTGACCTAGACAATGCAGTTCCTCTGTAGCTTTCAGGCAGAAAACAAAAACAAAGTACCACAGAGCCAAAAAGAGGAGACAGCAGTAGGGTCTCCCCACATAGGGCCAATTATGTGGTGAGGAGCAGACCAACCCTGGACCTATAGCAGCCTGCTAGCCAATATGGCAAGGTGAGCACCACACATTGAATCCTGTGCCAAATGCAGTTTACAGGCCTTCTCTCTTCTCATTGCAGTTCAAGTACAGTCCATTTGGAAAAGGTAATCATAGTGATTAATTTGAATAACTGCTGCTGCTGCTGGAGAAAAGGCAACCAAACTGATAAGCGGCATGGACGAGGTCAGCTAGGAGGAAAGATTAGAGGAACTGAATCTATTCTCTCAAGAGGAGATTAAGGGGGGATATGATCAACATGCATAAATACAGAAGTGGCCCATATAGTTAACTTGGTGTTGAGTTATTCACAAGTCATCACAGAGGACAAATAGGTACTCTTTATGTCTGGAGGAAAAAATGTCATCTCTAAAAATCAGGAAAGGCTTTTTCACCATAAGAGCTGTGAAAATGTGGCATAAATTCTATCAAGAGCTGGTTATGGCCAGTAGTAGTTTTTTTTTAAACAAAGGTCTGGATTCTTTATATAATACACCTGGATACTAATATTTATAGGTCAAGTTGATCCAGGGAATATCTGATCAGGAAGGATTGCGTCCCCCCTCTGGATGTTCATACTTTGACATTATAATGTGCTGTATTTTCTTTTTTGGCCATTGTATTGATGTATATGTACAGCATGTTAAATAATGAACAGTTTGCATTATATCATCAGCTGACAATGTGAATATCAAGTGATCCTGAAGAAGCCCGATGCGGACGAAACACTTTGGTACGGATAACATTTTGTACTATTGTACAAAATTTGGCATTTGAAAGATTGTTCCTAATGTTTTTAGCTTGTACTAAGGATTTTAAATTATGAAATATATTCTAGATTTTAATATCTATTGAAATTATTATCTATTGAAATTATTATCTATTGAAATTATTATCTATTGAAATTATTATCTATTGAAATTATTCTCTATTGAAATTATTCTCTATTGAAATTATTCTCTATTGAAATTATTATCTATTGAAATTATTATCTATTGAAATATCTATTGAAATATCTATTGAAATATCTATTGAAATATCTATTGAAATATCTATTGAAATTAAGATCTATTGAAATTTTTCTGGTACACTACTTCCCTCAGGCACATCAAATGTCCTATATAACCGTGTCTCCCCCTAGTGGGAGACTCGGGGCACTTTGCTATTCTCAAAGCTTAATAAAGTTTTTATATGTTTGTGTCATCCCCGGGACTAGTCAAGTCCATTCTTCCTTTTTTACCTCTCTCCTGATTTGTTTTGAGTTATATATTTAGATGTGGTACATTTGGCAGCATTAACCTTACGAGAATCGAATCCAGCACAGTTTCCTTCCTCAGAAGTTTTGATAAATAAGACCAAGTATTACAAGGCGCTTAAATAAAAAAGGTAACAGTCATTATGTGCTTCTCCAGAGAGTACCTACCTTTGTTGTACACTGTCGAACAGTATTTATCAATTCCTGGATGACAAGGTCCACACATTTCAGACATGGTTCCTTCAGCTTCACTACCTGCTTCTTCACTATGGCTTCAAATGCCATATCTGGTGTAAACAGACCCGTCCTGTATGAAAAGAAAAAGTACAATGTAAAGTTTTACTTAGGTAAGTAGAATTAGGAGCAAAGAGGCCCCATCAGGTGTCTGCACACACCTTTCAGAGTCCCTCTGTTGCTAGAGAGCCCTGAAATTGTAAGTTTAGACTATGAAAGTCAAAACGTGCTCAGGGATTTGCACACTCTCCCCTGCCCCCACGAGACAGGGGTTGGGCCCGCCATTAACAAAACACGCAATCATTAAATTAGCAGCAGTGTTAGGATCGGGTCAGTAAAGACCATGTAAATGTGGTGGCCTCATGAAGGCCTCCTAATCCTGTCTATAGCTCTCCACGGGTGCAAGGAAGGCTAATGAAAATAGTTGGGACCTGTACTGATGAGTGCAACAAGCAGCAGCATACGGAAGACCCTTCTTCCCTTCTCGCATCTATATTTCCTCATAACAAAATACCTCCTTCACCATTAAACAAAACAAAAAAAAAAAACAGAATTACTGAGTTGGAAAAGGGATCACCCCCTCCTTATGTCAGTATTTTGTTGGAACACATTTTGCTTTAATTACAGTCTATCTGTTGGGATATGTCTTTATTAACTTTGCACATCTAAACTTTACAATATTTGCCCACTTATCTTTGCAGAACTGCTCAAGTTCAGTTACATTTGATGATGGCCATTTGCGGACTGCAGTCTTCAAGTCATTCCACAGATTTTCAATGGGGTTTAAGTCTGGGCTCTGACTAGGCCATAAAAAGGACATTCACTCTTTTTTGCTGTGTGCTTTGGGTCATGTTGGAAAGTAAACCCTCTTCCCATTGACAACTTTCTGACAGAAGGCAGTAGATTTTCCTCAAGAATTTGATGGTATCATCCATTTTCCCTTCTATCCTGACAAGTGCTCCCTGTTGTAGAGAAACACCCCCACAATAGGAGATTACCACCCCCATGCTTTACTGTAGGAACAGTGTTATTTGGAAGGTGAGCTGTATCGGATTTACACCAACTTATCTTTTGGTGTTGAGTCCAAATAATTTTATTTTAGTAACACCTTTTTCCATGTGGCCTCAAAATCTTCATGGTGCATTTAAGGTGGTCAGATTAAACTAAAATTGAATTATTTGGCCTAGACACCAAACGATATGTCTGGCGGAAATCCAATACAGCTCACCAAAAAATATTGACAGAGGGGTGATCCTTTTTCCAACTCAGTGATGAAGTTTTTAATTTAATTTTTTTTCTCCCTGACATGTTGTCGTTTTAAAAAAGGGGCAATTGTTTTCTATACCCACTGTGAAACTTTTCTTTAACTCCCAACTGTTTGGTTTAAAGAAAACTTTACATTACAATATCTGGCTGCACCCAGTATGGCTTTATTATACAACATTTTTTATTGTATAGTTTATTCAAGTTAAAAAAATTAAATAATTAAAAAAAAAAGCAATCTCTATGGCAGTGGTCATCAACCCTGTCCTCAGGGCCCACTAACAGGCCAGGTTTTATGTATTAGCTTGGGGAGATGAGACTAGAATACTGCAATCACTGAGCAGCAAATGATATCCCCTGTGATGTATTTCAGTTATCTTGCAAACCTGGCCTGTAATGACCACTGCTCTATGGAATCCTTCTAAATTTCAATCAACAAAAAAGAGTGGGTGTAAAGCTGCTACCCGGGGCACCATTTAGAGATAATCCATCAGAGTATCCAGCAACAAACCACAAAAAAAAAAAAAAAGGTAATAGGAAGTGCAGCCCATAGAGGATTTAATTTTTTTCCCTTCCACCACAGGTTTCCTTCCCCTTCCAAGCTGGCAGACCATAATGTTTACTGCTAGCAGCTATAGTTGCTGGCAGTGATCGCATGATTAAATTCAGACAGGCTGGTTGTACCCAAGTCGATCGATGAATTGATTAGGGTACAAATCATGCCGAATCGTCCAAATGTCGATCCATGTATGGCTGACTATTAATCCAGAAGCTACGGACTAATAAAACAAAGTGCATTTGTTTGGGTAATGGCTGTACTTGCCTCACACCATGAATATTCTTAATGGCATAGCTGATTTCTCGTCGTAGATCCTTTTCATCAAATTCCATCTAAACAAATCGGGGAAAAAAAATAAGATTAGTTTTGGTAAAACAATTACATGAGCCAAATTATTTATTATTCTGACATGCTCAGGGAACATCTTTTTAATTTCATTAAAGGCCTTTTATTTTGTCGTCTGATCCCAATAGGCACCCCAACAAAGAAACGGTCAATAAAAACCATGACAAAATCTCTGTTCTACCCCCAAGCTACTAAAAGTGTTTTCCCAGTATCCACTGTCACAATTTGTAAACTGTGCGGTCACACGGGACTCCATCCACACAGCCGCATCATTTATTTACAGTCTCCTGTAAATGAATAGACTGCAAGTACGGCTTGTAGTTCTTAAAGGGGTTGGAAAGATTTTTTACCTTCTAAATGGGTTTTAAGCTAGTGCATTGTTGGTTCACTTACCTTTTCCTTAGATTTCCCTAAATGTTTTTTTTTCTTTGTTTCTCACTTCCTGTAAGCTTGCCCCCATCATCCAAGCCGTTCTAGCTGGGGGTTAGTCAGCGTGCTCGCCCCCCTGCCTTGGGATTACATCCGTGCTGGGAGACGCTGTGGACGTTCACAGCCAGGGGCGGACTGACATGGGGGCCCTGGGCTTACAGATGGCCACCACGCCAGGAGGCAGTACAGAGGCGGGGCAGCTAAAATCTCAGGATTTTCACATCAAAAGCATGTAGGTTTCGGACATATCAGGGACAGATGTAAAAAACACCACAGATTTTTACATCCTCTCCCTGGTTTTACTGAGCCTGGCAACCCTGATGGGGGCCCCTAGTGGCATGGGGGCCTCGGGCAGTGCCCGAGTGACTCAATGGTCAGTCCGCCCCTGTTCACAGCATCTCCCCACAGGGAAATAGTCCCAAGGCAAGGGGCTAGCACGCCGACTAACCCCCAGCCAGAACACTTCAGATGATGGGGGCAAGCTTACTGAGGAGGAACATGACATGAGAAATTCAGACAAAAAAAAAAAAATCATTTAGAAGGGAAATCGAAGGAAAAGGTAAGTGAACCAACAATGCACTAGCTTAAAAGGAACCCATTTAGAAAACAAAAAAACAAATCTTTACAATCCCTTTAATGAACTGAAAGGGAGCTGGTGAGCACTCCGGTATTTCATTGATCGTCTTGCTCTCGAAAGTACAGGCAGATCGCTATCCTGAGAGTCTGCAGGACCCTGCCATTGGACCTTGACTATACGGATCACGAGTGCAATCCTCTGCAGGCTACTTAGAAAAATGCACTTTTTTTTTCCAGAAGGTCAGCCTTTAAGGTCCAGTTTTAGGGAAGCCCAGCAAATAGGACCGAGGTAAGGTGTTCATCTCAAGATAGTAGAATGTACAGGGCACGGAAATTAAAGAGATGGCAGACATTGGATTTGCACCTCCACAACAGAATGGTTCAGATAAATGTAACACAGGAATAAAAATAAAAAAGGTTGCTTTAAAATACATTTTTGTGGTCTGTCTTTGTTAGGAGTAAATCCCCTTACCTTCCTTTTCTTTTACTCCCACAAGAAAACACATATCAATGGGAAATTACTTCTAACAAAACGTCAATAGATACCCTTGAAGCTTAGCAGCTCCTGTGCTGCGGTGTAAAATCCCCCGTGCTTCTTGGTGCCCAGGGAAGCGCATGTGCCACATATAGCAGCCCAATACAAGGGAAACCAATCAAGCTGCTAAGCAAATGTGTGCATGAGGTCTTAGACAAAACAGGAGGGGAAAATGAATAAATGTGATCAATACTTTAATTTGAGAACCAGTAGCACTAAACACATTGGTGTTCTGGAACTAAGGGTTGCACTTTTCCAGTCATAACACTACAAAAGGTTATGCATCAGAAGCTAGTTAAAATCATTTAATTTTGCAGATGCCTCATAATATTGTGTATTTATTGTATTTTGCAAACGGAGATCCTAAAAAAGTTACAATAAAACATTTTACAAGACCTTAAAGCGGAGGTTCACCCTAAATATAAGCCCTCCCATGTGATCCAGCATACTGGCGTCAGCATGCTGTTTTTTTTTTTAAATCCATGTACTTACTGTATTATGCAGAATTGTATTCTTTTTACCCTGCGGTGGACTTGCGCGTCACATCTTACGAAAGTACCCGAAAAGGACTCAGGTAATCTCGGCGAAAATGCGGCGCCTGCGCACAGACCTAGGGGCTGACTGCGCAGGCGCCGTATTTCTCCGAGTCCTATTTCGGCGTTTTTCGGAGGGCGTGACGCGCCATAGCCGTAGGACTCGGAGAAATACGGCGCCTGCGCAGTCAGCTCCTAGGTCTGTGCGCAGGCGCCGCATTTTCGCCGAGATTACCCGAGTCCTTTCGTAAGATGTGACGCGCTATACTGGCGCCGTCCACCGCGGGGTAAAAAAAATAAAATTCTGCATAAGACAGTAAGTACATGGATTTAAAAAAAAAAAAAAACAGCATACTGGCGCTGACGCCAGTATGCTGGATCACATGGGAGGGCTTATATTTAGGGTGAACCTCCGCTTTAAAAAGAAGAATGCAAGTAGGGTTACAGAAGTTTGAAGCCTCTTGCAATTGGCTGAAAGCCACAAAGGAGAACAAGGGCAGCATATATCCCAAAAAACATCAGTTCAACATGCTGGTTCTACAAAATAATGAGCACATATGAAATATTAATGGGAAGTGGATGAGAGGGTAAAAGGAAGTCCCTATATATACAAAAATTCTGAAACAGTAAAAATAAATGTTAGTGCCAAGGCTGCCAGGACATCCTGCCCTTAAAGGGGAAGTAAAGTGGACAAATATTCCCTCACATACACCCAGTGAAGAGACTGGCCTCAGGTGCTACACATGGATGAAAGAAATCCCCCTTAACCAATTGCACCCGTTTATCTGCAGCCGGCTTTCGCCTATATCCATAAAATGTGCAGATCGTACACAGAATCTCATCTCTGAAAAGCAGGGACAGAGAGCTGAAGTTAATTCAGTGAGGAGGGCTCTGAGAGCTGATTGGAGGGAAGGGACACAGCCCCTCCAAACAGCACACAGAAACAGAGCGGAAGCCGTCAATCAACTGTAGCTCCCTCCCTGTCACCATTTTTCTCTTGGTGTCAGAAAAACTTGCCAGAAGTGACTAATGCTGATAGTAGAAGAAGGAAACCGTGGATAGAAAAGACACTTGGTGCTCTGGATTGAGACAAGTACAAACTATGCGGGATAGGCTTTGTTCATATTTCATATCTGAGGTTTTACAAATCGCTTTAAAGCTTGACACAAGGTTTTGTGTTACTTTAACCACTTCAATACTGGACCATTTCACCCCCTTCTTTCCCAGGCCAATTTTCAGATTTCATCGCCGTCACACTTTGAATGACAATTACTCAATTATACAACACTGTACCCATATGATATCTATCTTTTTTTTTTTTTTTTTTTAGACAGATTCTTTTTTGGTTTTAATCACCACTGGAGTTTAATTTTTTGCTAAATAAAGACAGAAAATTAAAAAAAGGTTCCTTAGTTTGTTATAAAATAAGTAATTCTTTCTGATGAGCACCGACGAGGCGTCACCGACAGGGATGCATTGACGATCTGTGCCCTGTGTATGACCAACTACTCACTGCTCCCCTTACAGGTCCGGCTCTCCTTCCCTCACACACAGTCTGATCACCTGTGTGATATACGGCGTGAGGCCGTATATCAGGCAGTAAACCTATAAGGGGCCCAGATGGCATCCCCTTTAATTTTTTTCATCAGCACCCAAAGACCAGGGCCCCGGATGACTTTCCCCTTTTTTTGGCCGTCAGCACCCCCCCCCCCCCTCTAAGGGGCCCAGTGATCAGATACAGGGTGGACCAGCAGTACATAAATAGTTTGTGAGTTAGGCTTTAAGCTCCTCCCTCCACTAAGATCTTGCCTGCTTGGTAATGTATTGCACACCACGATGACAAGTTGGACCCCACTTTGAGTTCTGAAACATTTGGCTTCCTTATAGCAGTTTATAACATTTAAGTAGCACGGTTCAGTGGATAAAAATAAAATGGCAAATCCTTTATTAACCCTTTCAATCCTTCCTACAGTACATCTGTCTGCCCAGAATAGAGGTGGAACTTTCAGCAGGTGTAAGCATCATGCTGTCACTAGTTGCTAACCAACTCAGTACTAGCTTGTATATTCCCCTTCATCACCAGACCATTTATCACTCCAGTGATCGTTTGACTGAATTTCTCGCAGATGGAACAACTGTGCCCAATTTCCATAAAGACATGGATGAGCAAGTTTGGGATGGAGGAAATTGACTGGCCTGCACAGAGTCCTGACCTCAACCCGATAGAACACCTTTAGGATATATTCACGCAGAGATTGCGAGCCAGGCCTTCTTGTCCGACATCAGTGCCTGACCCAACAAATGCACTTCTGGAAGAATGGCCAAACATTCCCATAGACACACTCCTAAACCTTGTGGACAGCCTTCCCAGAAGAGTTGAAGCTGTTCTAGCTGCAAAGGGTGGGCCAACTCCATATTGAACCCAACAGACTAATGCCGCGTACACACGATCGGAATTTCTGATGAAATAAAATTTGATGGAATATTTCCGTCGGAATTCCGATGAAGCCGACTTCCATCAGTCTTGCATACACACTGTCAAACTAAATTCCGACTGTCCAAAACAGTGACGTAAACCGCTGAGAAAAATTAAGTTCAATGCTTTCGAGCATGCATCGACTTGATTTTGAGCATGCGTGGGTTTTTTTCTCCGTCTGAGTTGCATACAGACGATAGGAATTTCTGATTCCCCCCCCATCGGAAAAATGTAAAACATCATGTTATATTTTTTTACTCTAATGGAAAAAAGTCAGATGGGACCCACACACGATCGGGACTTTCCATCGGAAATTCCGATTGTCTGTATGGGGCATAAGACACCATTAAAGTTCATGTGCGTATAAAGGCAGGCGTCCCAATACTTTTGGTAATATACTGGATTTTCTATCAAAAAAGGAAAAAAATATATTGGATGGTGTGTTTTTTTTTTTGCGCAAAATATAAAAACTGCAGAGATGATGAAAGACCACCAAAAGAAATCTCTATTTTTGTTTTTTAAACATAATAAGGCAGTATAGGAGGCAAGGCAGAAGATCTTTGTGTTTTCTCCATCCTTTCAGCTTCGACTTGGCAGACCGCTGGACTCTACACAGAGCACAGTGCCCAGACCAGGCTCACTCCACTGCATGTCTTCATGTAAATACTTGACGGTCAATCATGGCCACAATTCTACTTCAAAATTGTTATGAACCAGTCATTAGGAGAATTATTTAGACAGCAATCATGCACTGTAATGATAAACACAATTTAAAAAAGAACATGGTCACCACATTGTAAAACAATATACAATTATACTCTACCTTGACAAGCTCAAATGGAAATCGCTCATGGAAAATTCGGTTTATCCTGGCACCTCCGGAGAGCTCTAGGGTGTCTACCTGATCCCCAGAACCCTCAATTCTCTTCTCAAAATCTACCCCCAGCTGCTGGACCATCCTACAAGGAGATTAAAGGGTTTAAAATTGTTTATATATTGTAGCTTACCAGTCCTTCGATATAGTTGTGGCATGGTTTCTTTTTCCCCCCCCTGGTGATCCTGCCAGTAATATACTACACTGTACTAGGGTGACAATGCTCACTCACTGTACTGTATCTACGGGAGGAGCAGCATTGCCACCTTAGAACCAGACTACACAAAATCTCAGTCTATCTATACAACAGAGGGAGGTGTTCTTTAGATCACAGAACAATGTAACTGTTAAGAGTGCAGTCATCACAACACACAAGATGTCTGGCAGGATCAACAATTTTTTACACTTTTTTTACACAATTTTTTACACTTATTAAAATATATATGCACTTTAAAATTACATCTAACTAGTGATGCACTGAAATTATGTGCCGAAAGAAAAGTGCCGATAATACCTGCGATTTTGATGCAATATTACCTTGCTTATGGTGCGTTTTTTTCATAGGTAATGTGACTCGAAAAATGTATCAAAAGGCAAAAGATTTAGAAGATCTGAAGAGAAACAAGGGAGTATAGAGTTCCCTCTATTTGCATATGTCTCTTATTGTATTCATTCTCTTTATCTTGTTTTGTTTTAAGGGTATTCAATAGAGTTTTAGTACAAAATATGATAGTATATTTTTGAAGAATGGGGAGGAAAGCTATATAGGCATGTATAGGAATACATACGACTAGACTTTATACATGGTTATGTTTAAGGAAGAGGAAATATGGCTACTGAAAGATTTTTGTATTCTTCCTTTTATCTTTTGTTACTTTTTTCTGTGTTTGTGTATTTATTTTTTTCCCCGTTATGGAATTTTTTGTATATAAATCAATTGAGCAAAAAAAAAAAATGCATTTCAATAGGGAGGTGCATTTTTGGTGCAGTTTACACACAATATATATATAATTTTTTTTTTTCCCGTCAATTATTTTGGTGCACCACTATAGTTAACAAAAAACAAACTTGGCGCTATATAAATCCTGTATAATAAAAGGGCACATGCACATAAATGAAGCTCCACCTAGATACTGGAAGCTTTGCCACTTACTGGAGAAGAGCTTTTGTTTTTCTTGTGGGGTCATCCGGTCGGAAGTTCTTGAACTCTTCAACCTCTTTCTCCAAAGAAAGCATCTGGCTCTGAAGTTTACTCCGCAATGCAGGAAGGGTTTCCCGAATGTGATTGGTAAGTTGCTGCAAGGGGAGTTTAAGCATTGGCCATTTAGAAAATTATAGAGCAGGCGATTCAGCATTATATAATGGAGACAGAAGACGAGATGAGGAGACAGAAGAAACCGATACACAAAGTCAATGATTTCTGCTAATAAAATCATAGCCATGGACTTGGAAAAAAATTTGGTACCTGTGCTTGTTAGAACTACCGGCTGCAGAAAAGTATGAGGACAATTTAAGCTGTTCGTAAAGGGACAGAATTTTGCACAAAAGTTCTTTGGAAAATGCGTTTTAAAATTCTCACAGCGTTTACAAGATTTAATTGGCTTTTGGAATGAATGCACTTTACAGAACAAAAACCACATAGTTAAAAAAAAAAATGTATCCTGAAAATGAAAGTTGATTGGACATCACTAATGATTAGACAAACTCATAGAACAATTTCCTAAGAATTTTCATTCAAAATTCTACCCATCTGTGAGAGTTGCCCCTCGCTCACCGATACCAAACGCAGCTTCTACCACCAACACAAGTCCCATAAATGTCCACTAACCACACACACGGATCAATAAAGTACAAACTGTGCCTCCACTGAACAAACGCAAGAACACAACAGAACTGTTGAAATGGTTTATGACAGGTTCCCCTTTATGCAACAATGGTCATGAGAACAGACTGACGTACACATAACTCCACTCTATGGACTAGACCAACACTTTCAAAACTGTAGTGACCCGTGTCTACCCCACATATTTCACGAAACTTTCAGTAAGAAGACCATTAACCCCCTGCTGCTGCCCATCACCAATCAGGAGAGGGGCACCCCCCAATAATAAAAAAAACACAGAAGTGAGCCCCCTATCATTGTGCAGCATCAATTACAAATACATGAGGTTTAATATGTACATCTACTTGGTCCCTGTATTTTAGTAAGAACATGGTCAGCTCTGCATATCAGAAAGCAGCAAATACCTGGTTGAGCATTTTCTGTAGATGTGGTGTTCCCATTCTGTCTGCTATGTGTCGGTATCCAGGATGAGAGAGGAAAAACTTTCTTTCGGCAGCAAGAGCCGCTCGGATATCCTTTTTACCATCAATGTCCTTCTGGCTTCTGTTGACCACTCCAATGTAACCTGTGAGAGAAGGGCGTCGGGTGTCATTCACAGCATCATATGACAGCAATGCAGAGAGACCTTCCAGAAACCCCCTAGGTAAAGCCATATTAAGACCCCTTTTACACTGGGGCCGCCCATGCAATAGCAAAGCTCAGCTCGTTTGAGCAGCGATTTACCCGCTGTTTATGTGGCACTTTTCGGCCATTAGCGGGGAGCTTTTAACCCCAAAGAAGGGGTTAAATACGCCTGTGTTGTGGCGCTTCAAAAAGGAATTTTCAGGCGCTTCAGAAGCAATGCCCATTCATTGCAATGGGCAGGGGCATTTTGGGAGCCGTCCCGCAAGCGCACTTCATTGTGAAAGCATTCTGGCTTTCACATTCGGATGGCATGTGAGGCAGTTTTCAGCTGCGATTTCTAGCGCTAAAATGCCTGAAAACTGCCTCAGTGTGAAAGGGGTCTTAAGCAGAACTCCATTCTATGATTTATTAAAGTGAGGTAATGACCACTGACAGTCCAGGGTTCAGCTAATTGTAGGGGTATGGGTCTTTAAACAGTGCTGTCACCTGTCTAGATATACAGTGTAATAGAAATGGCTGCTCACAAGCCTAGGCCACTAACATTTTATTGACTTACCATAAAATCCCCATCTTGGTGAACATTATGGGACACAGAAAATTGAACAGGAGTCAAGTTTTCTTTGACAACCAAGTCCATTGTACAGAGAGGGTACATCCAAGCCCAAGAATCTGGCATGAGCACCTTCCAAACCATTGGGAGGAAGGATTTCCCCGATTCCAGCACCCATATTTTAACCCACCACTCCAGTGCAAGCCTTGTCCTGCTGGTGCGGCATATGTGATAATCCAGACACTGCACCCTCTTGTCCCACACTGGTAGAATGTGGAGTTGTAATGATATGGAGTGAAACTGGACAAATGGAACTGCCTCAAAAGGAGGACACCATCAATAAAATGAAAGGTCTGCTGGCTCCTTGCAGAGACGGAACGTAGCAAAAGACTAGTGTGCGTCATAGGGTAGGAAAACCTTGGACATGGTCATGTTTAAGATAATGCTCAGATACCTCAAGCCATGAGATGGTTCCAGATCTGATTTTTGGAGATTTAAAAATGCAGCTAAACCCAAAAGCTAACATTGGTTCCCATGTGAACCCCAGCATGGGAAAAAAATTCCAGGATGTGGTGTCGGCCCAAGCAAGCCACCCTGGAGGTCAGAGGAGCAGGAACCAGGAGGGTCCACAGGATCATTCCCCCTATGATCCAACATTCACTTAGTGCCAAGCACCTAACGCAGGGTCCAGTGCCCCAAGGTCAGCACCATTTCTACCTGGGCAGAGCCGGAGTACCAAGTAGTAGTGGATCCGGAAGCTGCAAATATGAGGCCCAGGTGTTCTCTGAGAAAAGCAAATAATTTCCTAAGGACACTAAAAATGCTCACAAGGGTGGGAGTATGTATACTGAACTGCCTTTCTAGCTTTTGTTTTGCCAGTGTACAATCTTCTGAAGGAAGCAATATAACCCAATGTACACAAATACTCATGTATCCCGTATCCCGCAATGTACAAATAGGAAAATAAAACTTTCAGCAGGTAAAAAAAACAAGATCTACATCTATGAATTATATCTGTGTGTTTAGCTTCCAAGATGGAGCTAAAATTTAACAGTTCTTGTTAGATTTCAAAGCTCAGTCACTCCATGTCACATTCACTTGCAGACGACCTCCTTACCTCTCCGTAAAGGTAGCAGCTTGTTCTCTAGAATATCTCTGGCGTCTGTTCCCTCATCCATAAGATCCAGTTTGGTTATAACGCCAATTGTCCTTAAGCCTTGAAGAAATACAAATAAAAAAGGAACATAAGGAAATGGCCTAAAGCACATAAATGCACTATAGTAAAATGGCACTATACAGGTGAACCATTATGCGTCATCTGTAAATACTCAACACTATAAAAAGGGTAAAAATTATTTTTGGATACAGGAAATTAATTTTCTGTACTACAGAACATCCTTCGATCATGTATATCGCAGACTTGGCCCTGGCCCTTACCATCCTCAGAAGCCTCCATATTGGTGAGGCCACCTATTACATTAAAATCTATACAAACACACCATTGTGTTTACTGGCTTTCTTACCCTCTCTGGTGTTTCAGAACTAGGTGAGCTGAAAAATTCTCTGGCTATCGGATACTCTAGGGCAGTGTTTTTCAACTCCAGTCCTCAAGGCACACCAACAGGTCATATTTTCAGGCTTTCCATTATTTTGCACAGGTGATTTGATCAGTTTCACTGCCTTAGTAATCACCACAGCCATTTCATCTGAGGGAATCCTGAAAACTTGACCTGTTGGTGTGCCTTGAGGACTGGAGTTGAAAAACACTGCTCTAGGGCAGAGGTGTCAAACTCAATTTTATTGCGGACCGCATTAGCATTTTGATTACCCTCAAAATGATTGCATATATAAGATTAGACGTCCAGCGCATCCCCCACCCCTTTACATTAGATGTCAAGAGCCACCCCACCATTAGAAGTTGAATCCCCAACTCTCCCTTACATCACAGTGCACCCCCTTTTCTTATGCTGCTGCTGGGAAGAAGCTGGATGCATGGCTTAAAAGGCAGAAAGTAAGGGTCTTGAGGAGGACCAGAGCTCTCCTGCAGTTACATAAGAGGTGCAAGGGCCACACAAAATGGCCTGGAAAGCCGGATTCGGCCTTGTGTTTGACACCTGTGCTCTAGGGGGCAACACCTCCCCAATGTGTAACTGCCCCTACAAGAGAAAGTCTCAATTCAGGAGCAACAGCAGTAGCCTGTATACTCCAGCTGTAATCTCAATAATATAATGCAAACAACATTTCTGAGGTAGAACCAAGACTCCTCGTAATGGTCATGGTGGAAGAGATGGACCTGGGCACCAATGCAGTCGCCAAGGCAGAGAAAAACCCATAAGATTGTTCTGGTAAGCCTCTGAGATCCATCCCAATTGAAGAGGTTAGTTTACAGTAGGCCGACAGTCAATGATCTATTCTGCCCACATCCCTCACCCACCCAACCATGTGGCAATAAACGTCAGATACAAGTAGCTCATCCACATTATACACTGGATCAATTCTACAATAAAAAAAAAGTGCACTTAACCACAGCGAGGTGACCATACCGGACAGAGGACAACCAGTGTACAAGAAATGTGAAAAGGGCCCTTTAGGTGAAACTAGAAGAACATTCCTTACACAGGGTTGGGAGCCTTCCACACCATCTGTTAACCACATAACATATACGTTTTAACATCTCTATCCCAGCGATTTGACAATTCATACCATAATCCAAGCAAATCCAAAAATAAACATTTCTTATAAGATGGAAGAAAGGTATGGACAATATAATAAAAACAGGATGGTTCCACAAACTTTCACACCCTCTCATTCTGTTCTTGAACAATTGGCATCTACTTTGACACATTCCATGGTGATTGGGATGAGATGATCGAGTTATTAGTGTGGAGATGTTGGGGCATCTTCCTGGCGCTCATTAAAACTGAAGAAGATGCTTGGATAAGTTGAAAAAGGTCTTCATTACCAGTCTAGTCAGACATGACTAAACAGCAGTTCATTCAGTTCCATCATATAAAAAGGATAACTCCACCTTCATAGGAACAAAAGAGGCAAAAAAAAAAAATCTAGCCAGGCCTCAAGGGTTACTTGCCACCAGTGCCCCACTCAATCCCTACCCTGCCCCGCCCAACCCTGTCCTCACAAGTTCTCATAAATGTTTTATGCAAAAATAAGATACAAAAATAAAAAACAACAACTTTATCAGTGCAGCCTCAGCTGTGCCCACCATTGCAGCCTCACCTGGGCAGAGGAATGCATGGCTGGAAGAGATTTGAAAGGTACATTTTAATACCATTCAATTGCAATTTGACAATTATGCTAGTACAGCCCTCAATTTTTCCACTCGCCTACTTGCATTTTGCAAGTGGAAAATGAGGGCTTGCGAGCTGGGCTGCCTGTCTGGGGGGGTTGATCGGGAGCCGTTCTCCCAGCGATCGCTCCGGGGAGGAAGAGGAGAGCCGCGGGATAGCACGCAGTTACCGGCGCTTACATTATAATCATCTCCGCTCTGCTCGACAAAGCCCCGCCTCCTCCTGACCTATGCCTGTGGTGGATAGAACGCATCCTAGCATTGGACCGGCTTTCTGTCTATCACAGGCGCAGGTCAGGAGGCGGGGCTGTGTAGAGCAGAGCGGAGACGATTATAATGCAAGTGCTGGTAACAGCGTGCCATCCCGCGGCTATCCTCCTTTCTCTCGATCGCTGGAAGAACAACCCGATCAACCACGGCCGCCCGGCAGTGCTCTCCCCAACTTTCCTCGATAGGCACCCCATCTTGCAAGCCCTCACTTTCCACTCACAAAATGCGAGTAGGCGAGTGGAAAATTTGAGGGCTGATCTAGCATATACAACTGCGACAAAAGTCATATTGCAATTGAATGCCATTAAAATGTACCTTTCCTTTTTAATCTGCAGTACTGGAAATTGTCTGTAAAATGCAATATGGCTACCTGGAGGAGTTCTGTACATTGATGGTATACAAAGCGCCCGGCTCCCCCCCACCCCCGATATGTAATTTCCTACTTGCGTGATTGGCTCACCGATTTTACCAGAACTGTGCACTAAAATACAAGTCTGATTTAGGGCACCCCCTGCAACGTAAATGTCTTTTTTGGTGAGATACTACATGGACAAACAGTAATTTCTTTAGAACAAAAAAAAGTAGGAATCTGCAACAAAGTTTGTTAAAATCCTTGCAATGTACATCGATCACCCAGAGGGGGGAAGTTTTTCTCAACAAAAGTGGAGTTACTCTTTAAAACAAACCTTTCGGATAAGCAAACTAGTTTGAAAGGAAAGATAATTTTCAATCTACTCCTCTATAGAACCACAGAAGCAGACTGCGTCACCAGCAGTAAAGGGTTCACAATTCATTTAGATTTGTGCAGACAATGCAACGTATAAAGACACATACATGCACTCTAAATAGAACAAGATTTCATAAGACACTTCCTGAGCCAATACTTCCTTTATCTGTATCTGGGTACCACTTGTGTACAGTCCTTTAACCCTTTTGAGACCAGAAACCATTGAAGCAAACATACCAAGCTCATTTTGATCACCATGCATCCGCTACCTTAATATACTTATGGGTTTGATTTTTGCACTGTGCATCAAAACTTTTCGCAAAATATACACAGTTTTCCCCCCATCTCTTCTTGCATATCGGTGCTGCTCATCTTTTCCAGCCTCTTTTAGCATCTTAATCAAGATGACGGCATCTGCACCCGAGAGACGATTCAAGAATATGCTTGGGTGAGACCACCAATGGATGCCTGACAGGTAAGTGCCCTAATAGTAAAAGTCAGCAGCTATAGTATTTGTAGCTGCTGACTTAATTTTTTGGGTGGGGGGGTAAACTCCTTTTAAAGTTTTAGACTAGACTTTTAAGGGGGGGGGGGGGGGAATGTAATAAAACTGGTGCACACAGAATCTGGTGCAGCTGTGCATAGTAACCAATCAGCTTCCAGGTTTTACTGTCAAAGCTTAAAGCGGATGGTTCACCTCAAAAAAATATTAAAAGCCAGCAGCAACAAATACTGCAGCTGCTGACTTTTAATATTAGGACACTTACCTGTCCTGGAGTCCAGCGGCGTCCGTAGCAGAGGACGAGCGATCACTCGTCACCCTGCTGCTCCCCCCTCCATCCACGGTGAGGGAACCAGGAAGTAAAGCGCTGCGGCTTCACTGCCCGGTTCCCTACGGCGCATGCGCGAGTCGCGCTGCGCCCGGCGATTGGCTCCCGCTGTGTGCTGGGAGCCGAGAGTTCCCAGCACACAACGGGAAAAGCCCGTCTTTTGCCCGAGACTGCGGGCCGGAAATGGGTGCAGATACCTGTCTTTAGACAGGTATCTGCACCCCCCTCCCCCCTGAAAGGTGTCAAATGTGACGCCGGAGGGGGGGAGGGTTCCGATCAGCGGATCTTCACTTTAGGGTGGAGATCCGCTTTAAGGCAGCCAAACACGGTTCGAATTTCGGAAGAAATTTTCGTACGTATTTTGCACCGTTAGTGGGCTGCAGCAACAGCCGATTTTCGTGCAGCAATCAAATTTGAGGAATCCGACATGTTGGAAATTTTTTTAAAAACTAACGATTTTCTGATCAATGATGGGAGAATCATGTGAGAAATGCAATAGAAAAAAAAAATTGCGCATGTGCAAGAAAATAATATTTTCGGAGAAAAACGAATATTCCCGGCAACATGAAGGTTTGGTCGGCCGAATTTCGAAAATCAATGGTGGCATCGAATCAAAAAAAAAAAAAAAACATTTTGATTTTGAAAATAAAATTTGTTCGAAATTTGACCGTGTATGGCCTGCTTTAATCGAACAAGCTGAAGTTAGAAGCCGATTGGTTATTACGCACAGCTGCACCAGATTCTGTGTGCACCAGTTTTTATACATCTCCCTCAATGTGTCCAAAGCCGCACTCGTGTGAATCAAGCCTTAAGGCCCACAAATTGCAATTTGTGCACTGGGGGAGCCATGCCGAGATCAGTAATATTACATGTGTAGGCCTTAATTGCAATCCACACTCATAGTTCAGCTACAACCCTGAATATAAAAGCAAAATGAGGCATTCAAGAGCCAGTCTGTCTAATTAGGGAGACCATTTTTTTTACTAGAACTAGAAAACCCCCCCAAATACTGTAATTTTTTTAGGAAGCATTGGCTACCTGACAGATAAACAATTTGAAGGCTTGAAGGAAGAGCCTTGGGACCAAAACAGGCTCTGGCATTACTGTTGAAATATGGGAGGAAAATGTAGGATTTCAAATTATTATTCAGGTTTTATATAGCGCCAACAGCTTGCGCAGCGCTTAACAAAATGAAGGCAGACATTAGAGTTTCATTACAATTGGGTACACGAGAATCAGGGAGCCCTGCTTGTTAGAGATTACAATCTAAGAGGGAGGGTCAATTGATTCAAAAAGGTAATAACTGTGGGGGGGTGAGCTGATGGCGAAAGTAAAACCGTGTTAGTTAGAAGTAGGAAAGGCTTCTGTAAAAAGAAGGGATTTCAGCGATCGTTTTAAGATGAATAGATTAGGCGACAGTCTGACAGATTTGGGTAGGGAGTCCCAAAGGATGGGAGACACTTTGGAGAAGTCCTGGAGGTGAACATGAGGAGGTGACAAGGGATCTAGAGAGCATGTGGTCTTGCGAGAACCAAAGAGTGGCCTGGCTGGTATTTTGAGACTAGGTTAGTGATGTAGCTGAGGGTCAGAGTTGTGGATGGCTTTGTAAATTATTGTTAGGACTTTGAATTTCATTCGTTGGGTGAGTGGAGGCCAGTGGAGAGATTGGCAGAGAGGGGTGGAGGACACTGAACAGTTGGTAAGGTGGATGAGTCTTGCAGCAGCCAAAATGTACGCAACCATGCTTTACATACTTCATATGGTGGATTTATTTTCACTGCGATATGAAAGGACTTTCAAGACTACATGGTAGAGCAGGCCTGAAGAACATTATAATGCCCACATCTCTTATAATGCATACATGAGGGTTCAGCAGAGTTTGTCGTCATTCCAAAGATGTGACTCAGAACAAAGGAATGTTACCTCTATAAGCCACAGCAAATCCAGATAATGAGGCCTGCTAACTCTTACCACCCCCGACCCAGCTGTCACTCCCTCCTGTACTCACTTCACCCCAATGCACCAAAGCAAAAGCCAGGTTCCCTTTTTTCGATTTTTCACCAAAGATCCCACAGGGGGTTACAACCCTCCCCTTACCCTACCAAAAAATAAATAAAAATAAATGGCTTTAGTTCTACTTTAAAGCTTCCCTTTAAAGCAACACCATGCGTTTTCTTTTAGTCTCTGTAGGAAACATAACCACAGACCTCCCATGTGGACAAAGCCAATTCCAGGGATGGTGGAATGTTACTCTCCATCTCAGCACTCTTGGCGGTCTGAGAAGTACTAATCCAACGTGAGGTCCAGACCCGGAGAATAGAGGTTTTACCTGTTGTATGCACCAAGACAAGAGATGGACATCTATGACCACACTGGTCACAGGCAAAGATTTGGAGGGCCACTGGGATTGACAGAGGAGAAAATCCTCACCAGTCCAGGGCACACAAAGCAATGTAATATGAACTTCTGTCCACTATGGAGCTACAGGGTTCTAGTCAGCCTTTAAAAAAAAGGGACTCGCACCATATTTTTTACATTTTTGTATAGAACTGGTGTAAATGCTAAAATGCCATTGTGAAAGTATTCCTAAGGGACCAGTGATAAAAGCGTCCCCACTGTGCTTTAGGGGGTGTGGCCTGGAAGGTTCAGTGTTCCATACATGGTGGATCTGTCCAAAATTGAAGCGGTTTTGGGACCGCACGTATAGTTTATTCTCTTACCCAGGTGGACTTTATCAAGTCTCCGCAACAGGATCTATTTGTTTACTATACTGCGGCACACGGAAACACCAGAGGACCGATACCATTCATATTTGTAGTAGCCAGATTCTTTATTGTTGGCTCTTTGAAAACTCCCACGATTGCATTTACTGAAGGCCAAGCTATTATGGATAATGATAAACAAATTCCTTTTGGCAAGCCTATATAATAAATTGGCCTTTGGAAAAATCTGGGATCCCTGAATTAAATATCTTTCCGATTCCTCTCGAGATGAATCGGAGGGCCTTTGTCTCGGCCAAATAGGGGGCTCCTTCTGATCCTTTCTTTGTTTCTTTTTTACTTCTATGGCTTTCATGTGAATCTTAAAGCCGAGTTCAACCCAAAAATGTAACTTCTGCTTTAAGTGCAGATGACCCCCCTGACAGGACACATTTGGCATATCTTTTTTTTTTTTGTGGAAGGAGTGGGTACCTTGTTTTTACAGGCACCCAAGTCCCACTCTCTCCCATGGCTCTGCGGTGCCGGAAAGGAAGATAACCTTTTCCCTCTCCCTCCAATCTTCTGGGAGACATCACACGTCCCAGAAGATTGCTCAGCCATTCACAGCGCAGTTTGCGCATCCAGCTGTGAAGCCACAGCCGGATGCCCCACAGTTGGAATTCCGGCACTGCAGAGAGGGGGAGGGAGCGAGGCTTCCTGCACCAGCTTCACTGAACCATGGGACAGCAGCTACACTTTTTACACTCTGCTTTTAGCCAATAACTGCTGCATAGGCGATGTGATAGACAGGGGCTTGCTCATGATAGGAGTCAATCCACTTAATGTGGTTCAGCTGGATGTATACTTTGCATTGCCCCTTCTCACTAAATATATACAGTATGGTAGGGGTCATCAACCTCCGGGCCGCAGACCAGTACCGGTCCGTGGCCTGTTGTCGAGCGGGCCGCCATCAGAGCAGGTGGTGAGCCCCGTTACGGACCGCAGTATAGTTAGCAGCCTGTATGCCCTTGTGTATTTTGTCATTTCAACTGAGCGGCCGACAATGTCAGCCTATCAGCAGGGCAGGGGCGGGATGGCTGCAGATCGTGAGAGAGCGATAGCTGCCAAACTTATATTAACAAGTGCGCGATTGCCCGCTTGTTATTATGAAGAGTCTGTCGCTCTTTGTCACGATCTGCAGCCGTCCCAGATTTTTCGGCCGCTCGGGAGAAATGACAAAATACACACAGGACATACAGGCTGCCAACTATACTGAGGCCCATGACAGGGCTCACCTCTTGCTGAAGCGTGAGGGAATAGACATAGGCTGCAGGGGAGGAAGCGATTAAAATTGGCACTATGCAGGGAGTACTGTGCATGGAGGGGGGGGGGGTGCATGACTGCAGGGAGGACTATGATTGGGGAAGGTGGGGTGAATTAATGCAGGGAGACCGTGATGGGGGGCCATTAAAGCAGGGAGGACCGTGATGGAGGGCCATGACCGCAGAAGGGCACTGATATAAAGGAGAGTGTAATCCTTACAGTGCAGGCCCCTTTATATTACAGTGCTCCTTTACAGTGCAGGGTGGGTTGTAACACTCCGCAAACCACCCGCCTTCCTTATATGACGTCACATCCCCACCCCACCGGGCCCTGAAAAAAGTGGCTACACCAAAAGCGGTCCCTGTTGCCACAAAGGTTGGGGACCAGTGCAGTTTGGGATGTCTTGCTTCTGTTAGAATATCAATTCAATTTAATGCTCTCTATATAATCTTGTGAGAGGTAGTGCCGTTTTGGGACCGAGTTTTTACAATCCCACGGTTTAACATTTGTGTTTGTTGCATTGCGAATTGGAATATAAATTTTTGTTTTCATTTGTATTCCTGTATACATCCGAAACACACTTTTGCCATATGTTCCAAGTTGGCTCTCTAAAATACTCAATTATTGGAACTGAAAATGCAAAATGTGCCCAGACTATGGACATTAAAGTATAGAAAGTATAGAAAACAGTAAAACCATTAAAACAAACCATCATTTGCCCTCTCAGAGCATGGCTTCCTAATTGCCCGAGCGTTTCCTTAATTCTCATGGTATTTCTTTTGCTCTTGGTTCCCTACATGGATCTTTTTAATGAGACACGTTACTGGAGTTTTTTTTAAACGGTTTAGGATTACTGCATGTTATACCACTTTCAAAGTTGTATACTGTATGTTTCTCTTTGGTTATTTGTACCTTTAAAATTTTGTGAATAAAAAGCTGACTGACTCTAAACAAGCCATCATTGAACTCTCTAGCTGCTTCAGCTAGAATTGCTTAGAAATACCAGCTGGGTGTACAAGTCTTGGCAAGCTTTGGTAGATGGCAAAAAAAATCCAACAGCTCTCTTGTAAACTGTGGAGATGAATTTCCCCCTAATGCCTATAGCTTCAGAGATACATTAAAGACTTTGTTCTGAACCTGGGAGTGCTCCATGGCTGACCAACAACACAATACAGAGCTTAGTAACCGAACATCACATTCCAAGCTGAGCAGGGTCCAGGTATGGGACTCCAAATTCAAGCCTAGGAAAGGATAATCCAGACAGTTGTAAAGAGAGATGAGCTAAAAACAGCTGAAGCAGCAGTGATAAAAATTGAAGAAAAAAAAAAAAAAAAGGTAGCTAGCAAAAAATGTTATAAACTTAAATGCAGAGCAGAGTAGATAGCCCCCTGGGAAAACTAAAAAAAAAAAAGCTGAGAGTAGGGACCGTTATATTGGGCTGGCCTGCAATTTAATTTGGTGGGTTGCTGCCCAATCCTGCTGTATGCAGCATTATAACCCATCTGAATTTCTGTGTCCTTAAATGATTGAGAACAATGTAAATGAAGACAGCAGCCAGAATGCCAATATGGGAGCAGCCATTGCGGAATTTATGTTTTCAGGCAGCAAACCCCAAGGCTCATGATTTGTCATTTCATCTCTACCATCTCTGACTTGGAACAAGGACACCATGATTGTTGGGAAACCTGGTATGCTAATACTTTACTCTTGGGTAGTGATTCACAAAGTAGTAATGGATAAGGTTGAATAGCTGCTCTCATATCTCTAACATGACAGATTGTCTGTAAACATGAACTTCAGGCAAATATATTAATGTATTCTTATATGAATGGATCCCTATATCTACTAATGTATTCCTCCAGAACTCATTCAGCAATTTTTCAGCTGCTTTAATTAGATGACAGTTATAATGAAATGCCACCTACCAGCTAAACATTAAACTTCAGGTTGAAACGGAAACAATTATTCTGTAAGCTGATAATTGGAAGATACTTAGGGTTTCCATTCACACTTGTCTCTTATTCCCGCAGCAATACACATTCATTAAAGTGCTTAAAATACATTACAAGTCGAAAGCCTATTCATTCTTTTCAGGCCAAGTTACATTTATGATCTGAAGCTCATGGGAAAAAATAACATCATACATATACAAAGTGTTCAGCAGGCCCAGAGAAGAGAATCGAAAATGTATGCATTATGCACGTCTTATAAATTGCGAAGCATTCAGAAAGAAGTGGGTGGAAAAAAAACACCTCGGAGGATCAACAGGTATTAAAACTATGTTACACGGGAGACTCCAAAAAAGATGCTGCTGAATTGTTAGTGACAGAAAGCACCATATACTGTATATCATTGTTTTTCCAGCGGTTATACTTTAACCACTTGCCTACTGGGCACTTTCACCCCCTTCCTTCCAATGCCAATTTTCAGCTTTCAGTTTGTTGCACTTTGAATGACAATTGTGCAGTCATACAACACTGTAGCCAAACTAAATTGTTATCTTTTTTTGAGACAGAACTTTTTGGTGGTAATCACCACTGGGTTTTTCATAAAAAAAGTTATTAGTTTGTTAAAAAAAATTCTGTAAAAAATAAATGTTTCTCCTTCACCGATATGCTGAATTGATGGGCACCGATTAGGTCACACTGATGGGGCTGGACTGACAGGCAGTACCGATAAATCATGGCAGTGATAATCAGATTAACCCGATCATTGCAGATGTCCCCAGCGTGGATTTGACGTTTTTTGGCTCTCCTCTCACGCTTAAACCCCTTTCACACTGGGGTCGCTGGCGGTAAAGTGCTGCTTATTTTAGCGGCGCTTTACTGCTGTTTAAGCAGCAATTTTCAGCTGCTGAGTGGGGACAGAAGGTGTTAACGCCTGTGTTGTGACGCTTCCGAATCGCTGCCCATTTTTTGCAATGGGCAGGGGTGTTTAGGGAAGTCTGTATACAGCCCTCTTAAAGCGGAGTTCCACCCTTAAAATCACTTTGTTTTATTCCATCCAGCATACTGGCGTCAGCATGCTGTTTTTTTTTTTTTTTAATGCGCGTACTTACTTTATATAAAATCATTGAATTTCAGGCGCACCGCGGTATGTCGCCGCTATAAGGCGTCACGCCTTCCGGAAACAGCCGATTAGCATTCGGCTCTTCTCGGCGCCTGCGCACAGACCCAGGAGCTGACTGCGCAGGCGCCGAAAATAGCCGGTCCTAGTTCGGCTTTTTTCGGAGGGCGTGACGCGGCTTAATACGGCGCCTGCGCAGTCAGCTCCTGGGTCTGTGCGCAGGCGCCGAGAAGAGCCGAATGCTAATTGGCTGTTTCCGGAAGGCGTGACTCTTATAGCGGCGACATTCCGCGGTGCGCCTGAAATTCAATGATTTTATATACAGTAAGTACATGCATTAAAAAAAAAAAAAAACAGCATACTGGCGCTGACGCCAGTATGCTGGATGGAATGAAACAAAGTGATTTTAAGGGTGGAACTCCGCTTTAAACTGCCCAAAGAAGCTGCTTACAGGACTTTTTTGAAAGTTTTTCAGGCGCTATTTCTAGCACTAAAATGCCTGAAAACAGCCTTAGTGTGAAAGGGGTCTTACAGCACGAGGGGCGAATTGGCAATAACCGGCAAAGCCTGTTTACATTGTGATCTGCTGTGATTGAACACAGCTGATCACATGGTAAAGAGCCGCTGCGATAAGCTCTTTACCTCGATCTGTGGTCAGCTGCATCTAAAAGGATGCAGCAATCACAGATCACTGTCTATGTGCGCAGCAGGGGGTGTGGAGGTACACGCTGGAAAAGAGCAGCCACGCTGTAGCCGTCATTCAGCTATAGCGCAGTTGTGAAGGAGATAAAGCGGAGTTCCACCCAAAAATTGAACTTCCGCTTTTTGGAATCCCCCCCCCCCCCCCTCCGGTGTCACATTTTGCCCCTTTCAAGGGGAGGAGGGAGCAGATACCTATGTAATACAGGTATTTTCTCCCACTTTCTGGCATAGATCACCGCTGTGACCTATGCCACTTCCAGCACCTACTCTGTCCTCCCCCACTGTCTACTAGGAGACACACAGGTCCCACAAGAGAGCAGGGACCAGTGAGGACGCACAGTAGGGAACCAGCAAGTGAAGGCCCAAGGCGGCGGCAGCCGTCAAAGAGCAGGCGGACACATTGCGGGCACCCTAGACATGCAAGTGTTTATATATTAAAAGTTAGCAGCTGCAGTAAAAAATCGGCGGACCTCCACTTTAATTAGAAAAGGTCAGCAATGAAGGCACAGTTACTTTGGTTAATAAGGTTGTAGGTGGAATTCACCTATTATGTTCACAACTCCATCAGTCCTCTAAATTCCTTAGGCCTCTTGGTTAAACTTTTTCAAGCATGACATTCCATGTATAATCCAACAGACTGAGGGCTGTGACCATATACCATAGGATGTGTAAGGCACCACCAATCACAATTTACCTGCCACTGGTATACCCACTGGAGCCCTAATGAGCCATAAGGGTAGTGAGCAGATTAAAGTGAACCTATGATAAAGATACATGCAGGTTATTGAACCGTGTACCATCCGTAGCTCTAACTGACCCACCTGCTTGTGAGCAAACTAGTGTGAAGGAGGTCAATGACTTTGGAATACATTCCAGTTTCAAAAAGTGAAGACAATAGTAAATTTGGGCACTTACAGCTTTACCTTTTCAATATACCATTTGCAAATGAATACAGCTGATGCTTTCACTAACAGAAAATAAGAGATTAGACTGGTAACTGATTAAACCAAGCTCTGGATAATCCATTACAAGCTCACTATTTCAAAACTAGAACCATCAACCATTATCTTTTGTGGTCAAAAATTCCTCAAAGTCGAATAGTAAGTAGTCAAACCATTTTAGTTCCTCTTTTCTTTCTGTACCTCGTTTCTAAAAAGGGAAAACACTCCATCGAGGGAAAACTCAGCTCACCGGAATGGACACTGGGCCAAGGAGTAAAGACACATTTCCCTCATCGCGACAGATTGTAGTATAAACCTCACACAGGATCCAACTTGTTTTTTCACTTTCTAAAAACAAGGTTTTTGAAGGGGATCCAAGCTAAATAGCCACTGCTCTACACCGGTTGGAGCAAAAAAAAAATGTATTTGAAGGTGTCTCAGGGTGCACTTATGCTGGCAATTTGAACTGGTCTCTGGTGCAGTTCAAGCCCTTGGGTCAGTTGGTCGGTGTAGTGAGAGTGTGCCAAACTGTGCCCAGGATCAGTTAAGCGCACCACGCCCAGAAGCGCACCACGCCCAGAACCGCTTGGTAGAGGGGTCCCAGGTGCCGTTCCCTTGTGATGCAGTACAGTTTTCTTCAGTACGAGTACAAACTGTGCCGGAGCATGGAACTCTACATAGATGACAATGTACTAAAGTACAGATCACTGGCCCAGGTTAGCAGGAGTGTGCCTGGAAACACTGGTAATTCTGGGGGAAAAAAAAAAATTACCTTTAAAAATAGGTGAAAAACATGTAGTGCAGCAGCCCCCTAGAGCCCCCCTTTTACTTACCAGAACCAGATTCTTCCAGCGACAGATGAGCACAGCAGCTGCAACCACTGTCTCGGGTCTTCATTGGATAGACTGATAGAAGCAGGAGCCATTGGCTTTCACTGCGGTCAATCAAATTCGGTGACATGGGGACCAGGGCCGAGTCCGGCTGACTGTGTCAATAGACGAGTGCCCCAATAGGACGCGGCTCTCCGTGGGGGCAGTTAAGAATAGGAGCCAGGAACGCTTATGCCACTTTACGAAAAACCCTTAGGGCTCTTTCACAAGGGGTAGATCAGTAATGATCCACCCCAAGAACCTCCGCTTGCTCAGCAGGGATTGCTCCGTTGATACCCGCTGAGCCGGGGGTCTTTTCGGGTGTCTTTTCTCCACTCTCCCCTATGGGGGGGGGGGGATCGTCTGTGTTCATCCGATCCGCCAGACGGATGGAAAAGTAGGTTTTTCCTCCCTAACACTTTGGCGGATCGGAGCAGGTCGGATGTCAGCGGGCATGTCACCGCTGACATCCGTGGCTCCATAGAGGTGCACAGAGCACCCGCTCAGGTCCGCCTAAAAAACTGGCAGACGGATCTAAACGGTCCGCCCGTGTGAAAGAGCCCTTACACAGAGGAGGCAAGTATGACATGTTTTTTTTTTTAAAAACAAACCTTTACAGCCCCTTTAACCACTTCGGGTCCGCGCTATTGACAGAATACGTCAACAGCGCGGATCTGAGGCGCCGGGGTCACGTCTTTGGACGTGATTTACTTGTAATTCCCCGCGCGCCCCACAGGGTGGCGCGCGGCGGGGAAAAACAGTCCCGACGCATCACCGAGGATTCGATGCGTGTACCCGGCGGCCGCGATGTCGGTCAGGTACAGACGATCGGCGGTGACAGAGCAGGGACGTGGAGCTGTGTGTGTAAACACAGAGCTCCACGTCCTGTCAGGGAAAGGAGACAGATGCTGTTTCCCTTGTACATACCTCACCCCCTAGTGTTAACCCCTTCAATGCCAGTCACATTTATACAGTAATTAGTGCATATTTATAGCACTGGTCGCTGTATAAATGTGAATGGCGCCAAAAATGTGTCAAAAGTGTCCGATGTGTCCGCCGCAATATCGCAGTCCCAATAAAAAAAAAAAAAAAAAAAAAAAAAAAAAAAAAAAAAAAAATCGCAGATCGCCGCCATTACTAGTAAAAAAAAAATATTTAAAAAAAAATCATAATTCTGTCCCCTATTTTGTAGGTGCTATAACTTTTGCGCAAAGCAGTCACTTATTGTGATTTTTTTTTTACAAAAATACGTAGAAGAATACGTATCGGCCTTAACTGAGAAAAAAAAAATATATATTTTCTTTTAAAAAATTGGGATATTTATTATAGCAACGAGTAAAAAATATATATATATTTTTAAATTGTCGCTCTTTTTTTGTTTATAACGCAAAAAATAAAAACCGCACGGGCGAACAAATACCACCAAAAGAAAGCTCTATTTGTGGGGAAAAAAAGGACGCCAATTTTGTTTGGGTGCCACGTCACACGACCGCGCAATTGTCAGTTAAAGCGACGCAGTGCCGGAAGCTGAAATTTCGCCTGGGCACGAAGGGGGTTTATGTGCCCAGTAAGCAAGTGGTTAATGCCAATGCATTGTTTGCATTAAGGTAAAAAAATATTTTCAACTTCCTTGTGCCTCCCAGTCCCCATGTGAAGAGTAAGAGACGGAAGAGATCAGTGCTGTGCACAGTTGCATCTATTCTTCCCTTGCTTCCTCTTCAAACAGCATTAGAGAAGCAGCAGGAGCCATTGGCTTTTGCTGCCGTCAATCAAATGCAGTGAAGAGGAAGTAGGGGGCGGGCCCAAGTCCCACTGTGCAGTAAGTCTATGGACCGTGCAGACTATGTTCCTCCCCATAGCAAGTGTATGGCTATGGTTGTCCTAAAAAGAAGGAGCCAAGATCGCCTCATTCTTTAGGAAGAACCCCCCGAATGACACATCTAATAGACCAGATAACATAGCTGTGAATCTTGTGTAGACAGGGACACCAATGTATTACATTTAATGGCTTTGAAACACTTACCCAAATGTCAGACAAGCCAGTTATAAACTCCTTTTATAAATACAGCATATAAGAAAATAAAACAGAGTCCAACTACACACATTCATGTTAACCTTACCTTGGGGATCCACCTCCTTTGACAATTTCAAGGCATCAGAGTTGGCCAGGTCAGTGTTGGCTGGAGTGACAGCCAGGATTAGACAGCTATCTCTGGTGATGAACTGGAGGATCATGTCCTTGATTTGGTACTCAATATCCTGCGGCTGGTCACCAACAGGAACCTTTGTGATACCCGGGAGATCAATTAAGGTCAGGTTCAAGACTAGGAGAAAAAAAAAGTAAATTAGAAATAAAATAAATAACTCAGAACACAAAGCTGTCCAACAATTACAATAAAGATGCATTTACTAACAGAAAACTGTCCTATACTAATAATGAATCAGGAGACTTGTCCTTTTATCTACTACCACCTATTGTAGCCCTTTCTTTAAACTGCATGTGTAGATTAAAACAGCCAGCCTATTCACACAAAGATGTCAATTGTAAGGCTTTAGAACCACTTTTTTTTTTACATTAAATCTTCCGGGACCTGCGATGTGTGAAGTTCCGCTCAGATCGGTAAAAACCACACGCTCTGTGGCAATAGACACAGACAGGGTGGCTTGGGAGTGAGTGCAGCATAGAAAGCAGGTTTCTAAGGGGGCACTCGCCGATGAGGAGGAGCCAGGAGTGACGGCAGGAGATCCTAGCACATTGGTGCTCAACCTGTTGCCCTTTAGCAGCTGCAGAACTACAAGTCCCATCATGCCTCTGCCTTTGGGAGTCATGCTTGTAACCGTTAGCCTTACAATGCCTCATGGGACTTGTAGTTCAGCGCCAGCTGGAGGGCCACAGGTTGAACACTCATGTCTTAGCAGAAAAGCAGCATCAGGGCTGCTCTGGGCAAAACCACTGCACAGAGCAGGCAAGTATGACAGGCTTATTATGTTAGGTAAAAAAAAAAAAAATTAAAGCTTTAACAAAATCAATCACTTTAAACAAAGTCCTTCACAAAACACAAAAAGACAGCTGCATTAAAGCTGAACGACTGGCAAACAGCTCAAAATACAACTGAAATACATAAGAATGGCTTTAAATCTGACAAAAATCTATTCACTCCTGCAAGACAGTACACTTTGGTTCTGGTTCTCCTCCCTGCAGACCCGACTACACTTTTAGTATATAAAAAGCCAATATATATGTAAATTCAATTCCTAAAACCTCAAAATCGTTAACACGTTAAGTCTAAACAAAATCCTCTAATATTGTTTCTTCTCTCGTAGAGGAGAGGTCGGCTAGCTCCCTCATTGTTGTAGACCATCTCCCCCCCTTCTTCCAGGTTCAGTTTCTTCGGCCATCTTGGAGTGACCGAGTCAGGATGATGCCACTCTCCCGCATGTGCACAGAAGATTATTTATTCCAGCACTGAAATGTGTCAAGAATGTACTCTAATGCCGCGTACACACGGTCGTTTTTTGCGATGAAAAAAAACGTTGTTTTTTAAAACGTAATTTAAATTGATCGTGTGTGGGCAAAACGTCGTTTTTTGTCTTCAAAAAAACGACCAAAAATTTTTTCCAACATGCTTGAATTTTTTGTCGTTTTTCAAAACGTCGTTTTTTGTTTCACAAAAAGTCACCGTGTGTAGCAAAAACGTTGTTTAAAACGACGTTTTTCAACCCGCGCATGCCCAGAAGCTAGTTATGAAGCGAGCTTCAATGGAAAAGAGTGGTGAACGTAACCTCGCTTTTTGTGAAAAAACGATGGTGTGTATGCAACATCGTCTTTGAAAAGTGACGTTTCAAAAATGTCGTTTTTTACTTCACAGAAAACGTATTTTTTTCATCACAAAAAATGATCGTACACACGATCACTTTTTGTGATGAAAAAAAATGTAATTTTTCTTCATGAAAAATAAATGACATTTTTCCAACTTCATTATTAAAAATGATGTTGCCTACACACCATTTTTGAACAAAACGACGGCACTCTAAAGGGGAAGTTCTATTTGCCTTGAGGCTGCTTTTAGCTGGTTACTTGTTAGTAAAAGACGATTCCTGCTTTTTTGTCTGTTACATTGTGATGAATGTGCTTACTCCATCATGCATGGTAGTTTTACCTCCCGTCTCCTAACTTGCTTCTGGGCATGTGCGAGTTTAAAACGTAATTTTTGCCCACACACGATCATTTTTTATGACACAAAAAATTACATTTTAATCACTTAAGCCCCGAGCCTGTTTTTCAGATTCGGTGTTTACGAGACTAAAACATTTTTTTTTGCTATAAAATTACTTAAAACCCCCAAACATTATATATATTTTTTTCTAACACCCTAGAGAATAAAATGGCAGTCATTGCAATACTTTTTGTCACACCGTATTTGCGCAGCGGTCTTACAAGCGCACTTTTTTTTGGAAAAAATTCACTTTTTTAAATTAAAAAATAAGACGATACATTTGGCCCAATTTTTTTTACATATTGTGAAAGATAATGTTACGCCGAGTAAAATGATACATGTCACGCTTAAAAATTGCACCCGCTCGTGGCATGGTGTCAAACTTTTACCCTTAAAAATCTCAAAAGGCGACGTTTAAATTTTTTTACAGGTTGCATTTTTTGAGATACAGAGGAGGTCTAGGGCTAGAATTATTGCTCTCGCTCTAACGATAGCGGCAATACCTCACTTGTGTGGTTTGAACACCGTTTTCGTATGCGGGCGCTACTAGCGTATGCGTTCGCTTCTGCGCGCGAGCTCGTCGGGACGGGGCGATTTAAAACTTGTTTTTGTTTTCGTATTTATTTTTATTTATTTTACCAATTTTTAACACTTGTAATAGAAAAAAGCATGACAGGTCCTCTTAAAATATGAGATCTGGGGTCAAAAAGACCTCAGATCTCATATTTAGGCTTAAATGCAAAAAATAAAATAAATGTAAAATGTCATTTTTCAAATGACAAAAAAAAAATATTTGTCTCTTTAAGACGCTGGGCGGGACTGACGTTTTGATGTCACTTCCGCCCAGCAGAGCTACGGGGACGGATGAGGGAAATTTTTCCCTCACTCGCTTCCCCACTGAGCACGGGAGAGGACCCAATCGCCTCCGCCGCTACCGACGGCTCCGGTAAGCGGCGGCGGGCACGGGAGCGCAGCGGGAGGGGGCCCCTCGCCCGCCACCGATAAATCCGCCGCGGAGACCGCAATTATCGTTTGACCGACCGCCCACTGAAGCTGCTGCCGTTACCGAGATATCCATCTTTAAAGTCATGGCGTATATAACGACGGTGGACGGTCGGCAAGTAGTTAAAAAATGACAAAAAATTCAAGCATGTTCGAATTTTTTTTGGGTCGTTTTTGAGAAGACACCCTCCTTATTTCTCCTCCTATAACCCTTTTAAGGGTCCTTTCACACGGAGCAGACAGTTTTTCGGTCCGCTCAGTGTGTCCGTCAGCTCAGCGGGGGGGTCTCCGCTCAGCTGTCGGCGGACGGGGCGGTCCCCGCACACTGTGCAGGGACCGCCCTGTCTCTCCTCCGCTCTCCCCTATGGGGAGTCGGATGGAAACTGACCGTCTGTCCGTTTGCATCCGATCCGTTTGGCCGGACGGAAAAAAAAATGACATTCTTCCGTCCGCAAAAACGGATGCGGATCTGGCGGACGTTAGCGGATGCATCATCCGCTAACGGATCCGCTCCCATAGGGGCTCATTACAAGTCCGTAAACGGACTTGTAATGAACAGATGAACAGTCCGCTAGTGTGAAAGGACCCTTAGAATAAAAAAATTTTCATTTCTATATTACACCCTGATCTACTTAGGCATTGGGTAACCCACAGATATAGCAATTTTTTGGGGGGGTCAACCAGTGGATTTATAAGTGGTTGTAAAGGCTTAACCACTTAAGGACCTTGGGTGTTTTTCAGTTTTGGTGTTTGCAAGACTGAAACAGTTTTTTCTGCTAGAAAATCACGTAAAACCCCCAAACATTATATATATATTTTTTTCTAACACCCTAGAGAATAAAATAGTGGTCATTGCAATACTTTTTGTCACACCGTATTTGCGCAGCGGTCTTACAAGCGCACTTTTTTTGGAAAAAATACACTTTTTTGAATTAAAAAATAAGACAACAATAAATTTGGTCCAATTTTTTTATATATTGTGAAAGATAATGTTACGCCGAGTAAAATGACACCCAACATGTCACGTTTAGAAATTGCGCCCGCTCGTAGCATGGCGTCAAACTTTTACCCTTAAAAATCTCCATAGGCGACGTTTAAAAAATTCTATAGGTTGCATTTTTTTAGATACAGAGGAGGTCTAGGGCTAGAATTATTGCTCTCGCTCCAACGATCGCGGCGATACCTCACTTGTGTGGTTTGAACACCGTTTTCATATGCGGGCGCTACTCGCGTATGCGTTCGCTTCTGCGCGCGAGCTCGTCGGGACGGGGCGCTTTAAAAAATTTTTTTTTTGTTTTCCTATTTATTTGTATTTATTTTAACATTTTTTACACTGAAAAAAAAAAAATATAATAATTGATCACTTTTATTCCTATTACAAGAAATGTAAACATCCCTTGTAATAGAAAAAAGCATGACAGGTCCTCTTAAATATGAGATCTGGGGTCAAAAAGACCTCAGATCTCAAATTTAGGCTTAAAAAGAAAAAAAAAAAAGAAAGAAAAGGAAAATGACATTTTTTAAATAGCCTTAAAAAGAAAATGTCTCTTTAAGACAGTGGGCGGAAATGACGTTTTGACGTCACTTCCGCCCAGCGCTGCTATGGGGAACTGCTCGTATCCCAGCAGAGGAGCCGCACAGACCCGATCGCCTCCGCCGCTACTGACGGCAACGGTAAGCGGCGGAGAGCACGGGAAAGCGGCGGGAGGGGGGGGGGCACCTCTCCGGTCACCGATAACGGCGATCTCGCGGCGAATCCGCCGCGGAGACCGCCGTTATTGTACACAGGACCCTGCACTGAAGAGATGGATGTATATATACAGTGCAGGGTCCTTAAGTGGTTAAAGTGGTTGTAAACCCAAAAAAATATTTTTTTTTGTTTTAATGTCACAATGTAGAGTATAGGATTTCCTATCATCTGTGCCCAGTCTTGCCACACAGAGTTAATCCAGCGCTGAGTAATCCTCTTTTAAAGTTCAGTGCAAATTAATCGGACTTCAGATAAAAACCTGCCAAATTAGGTTAAGTCTGTTTCTCTGTTATTGCTTTCAGTAACAGGTTATTTACAAATCTAGCGTGGACATGTTTATCATAACAAGAGGTGATCCAAAGTTCATTGTATATTACTATGATGTGTTATGATGTTATATCACCTCATGTTATGATAAACAAAACATAACATATGATAAACATGTCCTAGCTATATTTGTAAATAACCTCTCACTCAAAGCAAGAAGAGAGATTCCGGACTTTTTGCTTTAGGCAGGGTTTTATCTGGAAGGCTGTTCGTTTTCACTGAACATAAAAGAGGATTACTCAGCGCTGGATTAACTCTGTGTGGCAAGACTGGGCACAAATGATAGGACATCTTATACTCTGCATTGTGACATCAAAAAAAAAAATTATTTTTTTTGGGTTTACATCCACTAAGTTTTTTTTACCTTTGTGTATGCAGAGCGGTGTACAGAAGTCATCAGTAGACCAAACTATGTACAACGGCAGTGCCCATACATGGATCAAAATTTGGCTGGTCCCTGCTAAATTCAGCCATATCTCAATCCAGGTATGGCCGGTGTGAGATTCTCCTGTTTGCATCCTCTGACGTATTTTTTCCTCTTTCTGATCCGGTATAAGAATGAGACCTTATATAAAATTATCTCCACTTCAGTCTTTTCAGATATCCCCCTAGTAATAATTGGGACACATAACAGCGATGTGTTGTGATATAAAATTGATGTAGTTTTTACAGCCTCACTACCAGAGGACTCTGCATGCGTTTAATTGCATAATGCGAAACAACGGTCTTAATTACTCTCTGTATAATCTTCTAATATGCTAGTCACGGTAGAACTTTCCTTACCTGGTGATCCTGCCACAAAGATCTCAGGTTCAAGCACTTCATGTTAAAGGGTGACAACACTCTGTCCTTTACTCACATTTGTACTGCTGTGTTGTCACCTGTCAACCCTGACATCCAATGGAGACTACAAGAGGCAATTTCAACACACATTTTATATTGTGGTCCATTTGTCACCATGAGAAATGTCATGTAGAGCAGGGTTCCCCAACCCCCGCTCCATGGCCTGTTGATGACCGCACATGTCTATGTGTCCTTCCCCGGCTTTCTCGCCTTGCTAATGAAGTCATTCTACAAGTAGAGGGTGGGAGCAGCTAGAGATCTGCACAGAGAGTGGGAGTCTTTCACATAAACTTATGTTAAGCAGGTGATTACATGTTAAACAGTTCCCACCCCCTCTGTCCAGATCTGCAGCTCCTATATTTGAATCGTACCTCTGCCCTGCCAAAAGGTAGGACTATGCAAGGCAGACAAAGAGTGAAAGGGGGCACTGTGACATTAAAGAGAAAAGGGGAGGACATTACCGCAAGGGGCACAGTGATCAGTGATATAATGGGTCTGCAATTGCTAGAGGCACTGTAATAAAAAAAAAGGAGTGCAATGTAATGGGACACTAATCATTACAGTGCATTCCTTCACATCACAGCCCCGCTTTACATTACAGTGAAGTCCCCTTCCCATCAAGGATGAGAAACTGACAGATTGCTCCATCTGTAGCGCGCTCTGTGTTCTTTGCAATCCCAGCCCAGAGCTCTGTGTTAGTACACAGCCAATCAGCAGGTCCCGGCCATGAATCGTTGACAGAGACTTGCCGACAGACTCTCCCGCCGAGGGACGTGCATGTGTGCGTTCTAAAACCTGAAAGTAGGCAGCGACGTACAGGTGCGTCATTTTACCTACGACGGCCGGAGAATCAACTTCCTGAGTATCCCATCGCCAACCAAGCAAAGCTTTCATGGTAAATGTGTGTTGTGTTTCATGCAATTTCTTACAGGATATCAAAAGTTATGTAAAAGGACATTGCAGGACACCAACTATTCTGTTGTAAACTACATTTAAAATTGTATATAAGACTAAAGCAGAAAAAGAGAACTGCCACTTCCCATCGTCATTATAAACAAATGGAGCAAGTTCAGTGCCATCATATGGTCTGGTATGTATGTGTGCAAGAGCCGAGAATGCAGCAGTGTGAGCGACATCATATGCTTGAGATCCAGCACTGACCACACGCGGGCTTCTGTCAGACTCATGGAGGTTTCACAACACTGTTTATATGTACAACAATGCTGCTTCCTGCACCTGGCTTGTGGCAACGGTCATAATCTAATCCCACATGTGTTCGATGGAATAAAAAAGAAAATTTGGCTTCATTAGTTAATACATTCCGAGTGGATCCACTTTTGTTAATATGCACGTTCCCCACCGAATAGAAATAGGTCTAAAGTTGACCAAGCTGTGCTGCCTAGGATGGCAAGGCACTACCCAAATTTCATTCTCCTCCCCAAGCTAACAGAATGACTCCAGACACATAAAGGGGGTTGTAAAGGTAAAACATTTTTTCCCAAATAGCTTCCTTTACCTTAGTAACGTAGCGAGCGTCCTGACTCTCCTGTAGTCCAAGGGAGGGGGTGAGCACGACACTCCACACCAGGAAGAAAGCCTCACATTACTTTGTTGAGTTACAGACAGAAGAACAGGAAGTGAGGATTTCTTTCTCTGCCATACAACTATCCCCTATATTGTAGATGCTATAACTATTGAGCAAACAAAACGCTTATTGCGATTTTTTTTTACGAAAAATATGAATATCCCCCAAAAAAATTTGGGGGGATATTTATTACAGCAAAAAAGTATTCATTTTTTTCCAAAATCATCGCTCTATTTTTGTTTATAGCGCAAAAAATTAAAACCACAGAGGTGATCAAATACCACCAAAAGAAAGCTCTATTTGTAGAAAAAAAAAAGACCCCAATTTTGTTTAGGAGCCACATCGCACAATTGTCAGTTAAAGCAACGCAGTGCCGAATTGCAAAAAGTGGCCCGTCACGGTGGCTTTGGGGTTGAGAAAGGCTGGTCTATTGATACTGTACGTCGTCACCATTGGAAAGAGCATTACTAGCAGTATCCCAGATGAAAATAAAGTCACAAAAACCCACAAAAGATACACAACACAGCAGAAATATATTATGATTTTAGCGATGGGTTTAGATGCACCAAGTTCAGCACCGGAAGTGATTGTTCCTGAGCTGTTCCAGCCCAATCCTAACAGCAGACCCATCCGGCTTTCGCTCGTGCTACTTAACCCCAACATCACTTGGTTATCTCACAAATGCGTATGATCGTTAGGTCCTCTAATCTCTTGTCTTGTAGCCAAGACTAAAAAGGACAATCAGAGTTTCTGAGTAAGTGGATATATATTAATAGAGCTAGTCATACAATGTAAAAGTGCTCTGACAAGGCTTTCCAGATGCAGTAATGCAGCCTAAGAGTGTCCTGAGGGCCGGTGGGAACAATAGTGCTTCTGACTGGAAGGCCCTTCAGGACTGTCATGTAGATAAAATAGTAAGTGCTTCTCTGTTCTTACCAGAATGACACACTTACTTAAAGCGGTCCTTCAGTCATTTTTTCATCTTCCCATCAATTAAATCTTCTGCCCTTGTTATGTTAACTTTGAATAGTAAAACACTATTTCTGACAGTAAATACCTTATACAGCCCACATCCCGTTTGGTAAAAAGCCTAGACTTATGACATGCACAGTGCTCTCTCTGAGTGTTTGCCAGGAAGGGAGAGGGGACAAGTCATAAGAGAGCCAATGAAAGCTGTAGGGCTGCAGAGCTGGAGGTGTGTGCCTCTGTAAATCCAGAAAGTGAACATGTAGCAGCTTCAGCTGCCCAGTTAAAATGGATGAAGCCACTCAGTGGAGGGAGATTTCTGCAGCATATTTGGCAAGTACAGAATCACAGTATATATATAAAATATGAAAAGTGGTTGGAAGAAAGCTTGGAAGCCAGGATCAAAAAGGTAAAAAATGTTTCCCTGTCTTTGTAACTATTTTTTTTGGCCTAGAGCTAAAGTATGGAGATGAGAAGCTACCATATAAAACTGCTTTTATATAGTTATTCGTATATTTCTTTGTACCACGATAACCTACCACCGGAGAACAAAACAATTAAATGCCCCCGATGTATGTTTTCTCTCTCAAGTAAATAAAGTATCACAAGAGCCAAAGAGGGTGCCAGCTATATTCATTTATGCCTAATTGTATGTCCGGAGTTCCGCTTTAAGCCCACATATTGCTGGCAGTTTTATGCAGGTCACACAACTGTATTCTACATCAAAAGGGGGTCAAATAGATATGTCCTAGGGGCCTTATTTCGGTCGGGTGGTTGTTTTTTCGCCCCACCTTCATGTATATATTTTCCCCGATATATGTTAGAATCATATTTATATGTACATGGGGTTACATTTTTCCCTTACCCTTCTCCCATTCCCCTCCTCTGGCAGAGGGATTAGGTGTCAGGATATGTTGGGCTCCTGTGTCCCGGGAGCTGCGATGCGCTGCTTGTCAGGACCTCCCTCCGCATTCCCCTTTGGGCGGAGAGATTCACGGTAATGCATTGGCAGCAGGTCTCCATGCTCGATTCGTGACATTGTCATAGCGCCTTAGCGTTGTTAGTTATCTGCCCCTACTGCATAAGATCGGGTGGATGACACCCCCCTTCATTCTGGTATTTATGCCGATTCAGGTCAGGCGTCACTCCCTTCCCCTCTCCAGCATGAGTGGTGTGCACATGGCATTGGTGACGGTTTGTACCTTATATCTGGAGTGTGGGTGGCAAACAGGACATACCGGGTATTAATCGCAGAGACACGTTTCACACATCTGACCTGTGCTTAATAATCATCTTTGGTAATGATCAAGCACAGGTCAGATGTGTGAAACGCGTCTACTACCTGGTGTCCCCGGTATGTCCTTGTCAATTTCAACAAAAGGCATTTTGTTTTGAAACTCTTGGATGTGCAGCCATTATTTTATTTTCTTACATTAAGCCTTAGACTCTATTCCGCTTCTACTCCTGAAGAATTGCATATCAACGCACAAAATATGTAATTATAGCATGCTTAACAAAAATGTTGCATTGTCCTGTTATAAATTTTGGTTTTATAAATTAAAGCGTTTGTTAACCCAAAAAAACTTAAAATAAAGATCCTGTTCCCTTAACCACTTAAGACCCGGACCAAAATGCAGGTAAAGGACCTTGCCCCTTTTTGCGATTCGGCACTGCGTCGCTTTAACGGACAATTGCGCGGTCGTGGGACGTGGCTCCCAAACAAAATTTGCGTCCTTTTCTTCCCACAAATAGAGCTTTCTTTTGGTGGTTTTTGATCGCCTCTGCGATTTTAATTTTTTGCGCTATATACAAAAATAGAGCAACGTTTTAAAAAAAAAACTCAATATTTTTTTACTTTTTGTTATAAGAAAAATCAAATAAACTAAATTTCAGTCAAACATTTAGGCCAAAATTTATTTAGCCACATGTCTTTAGTTAAAAAAAAAAAAAAAAAAAAAAAAAAATCGCAAGAAAATAAATAGCTACCTAGCGGGAACAGCAACACTAACACAGCGATCAGAAAAATGATCGCTTAGTGATGCTGGCAATAGGGAGTGAAAGGGTTAACTAGGGCGGTGATCAAGGGGTTAAAACTATTAGGGGGGGGGGTACGGGAGCTACCCTGGACCTAACATTAACTGCCTGTCACACTGACACTAAATACAGTAATCATACATATATGATTACTGTATTCTGTGACAGGGGGGGAGGGGGGGGCGATTGCAAGGGGTTAAGTCTGCCTGTGTGTCCTGGTATCAGTGTAGTGTTGTGCACACTTACTGTGAGATGTGATCACTCCTCAGCGGCGGTTGAAAATACCGCTGAGAGGAAAGATCACATCACTTCCCTCTTCCTGTGTTTACACAGGAGGAGGAAGCGACACAGCGGGAGCGCACGGATTGGCTGGGAGCGATCCGGAGGGGACAGACAAAAACGAATAGCCGCCTCCTCATCCCGGATCGCTCGGCCAGCTACGGGGACCACCGCATGTACTGGGGGGGGTCCCGATCGGACCCCCGACCCACGGCAAGGCAGGCACATTATATATATATATATATATATATATATATATATATATATATATATATATATATATATATATATATATATATATACACACACACACACACACACATTGATGTGCCTGCCTGTGCCATTTTGCTGACATAAATGTACATGCGGCGGTCCGCAACCAGTTAAAGGATCACTAAAGGATTTTTTTTTTTTTAGCTAAATAGCTTCCTTTACCTTACTGCAGTCCTGGTTTCACGTCCTCATTGTTTGTTTTTGCTTTGAAGTTGCTGTAATCCTGCTCTGATCTCCACACTTCCTGCTTGTCTGTTTCCTTATAACCACAGTGCATGGGAGCTTTCTCACGGTGGTCTAAGCTGTCATTACTGTGTGTCTAAAACTTCCCAGAATCAGATTCATTTTAAAAACAAAACACTGCCCTGGATTTGTTCGTTCTTGTTCTGTGTTTCTATTTCTACTTCACAGAAACATGAAGCCAGTTCAAAAGTGAAACTAACCTGCAGGCACATTATATGATTGATTTTTATCTATTTTTAATCATTTTGAAAAGGAATCAGTTAACTTTTATGTCTCTATATCCTGTAAACAGTCATTTTAGCAAAAAAAAAAAAAATTCCTTTAGTGACCCTTTAAATCATGTTATACAGCAGTGCTTGGACCCCTGTATCACCTGAAATACATGGCTGATCCTGCCTGGCTATACCCTCCCCCTCTGCAAAATGACCACAATCACGGCTGCTGAGCCCGGCCATCTTGGTCAGTTTTGCGCAATTCCGTCTTCCACAGCCTGCCGTCTGTGTCCTTCTCCCCGTCCCCTCTTTGCCCTTCTCTTCTCATACCAGTGCCTGCATGCGCGCCCCTTAACAACCACTTTAAATGTTATTAACACTTCTAGTCCTATGGTACTATGATGAATTAGTCAATATTACTAAGCTCAATTGAATGTTTTTACCCTTATTCCATCATGTCCGTTAATTGCTTATTATACTGTATTTTGTCATGCAATAAAATCATGTGTATATATTGAGTTCTCCAATGATTAGCCTCAAAGTCCCCCGGACCTATGCCTCTTTCAAATAAAATCTCACTGCTCACCATGAGGAGAATAGACCCGCAGGTTAATGGGCACAGGTGAAATGCCCTTGTTGCTTCCAGTTACCCGTTCTGTTTCTGCTTCGATTTCCTGGCGAACTTCATCGAAATCTGTAAATTTCTTTGACTTGCAGTGCAGAAACTCGGCATACTCTACAGAAGGAAGAAAGCAAGAATTATGGAAGGAACCAAAGTTATGTGAAGAACTGCAAGGGGGCCATTTTTAAAACAGCAATATACCTTTTAAACTAGCGCACTTTGCTGGACATACTAATGTGGTTTTAATATAAAAGGAATCCAGGAGGCTATAGAGCTGCCCAATCACCATTACTGTAAATGTGGTGTGCCAGACCCCCACATCATTTAACATTTACACTAAGGCCCCTTTCACATTGAGGCGTTTTTCATGCGGTACAGCGCTAAAAATAGCGCTGCTATACCGCATGAAAAATCATGCCCTGTAGTGTTCAATGTGAAAGCCCGAAGGCTTTCACACTGAAGCGGTGCGCTAGCAGGAACGCTCCAAAAGTCCTGCTAGCCGCATCTTTACCGCGGTATAGGAGCGGTGTGTTCACCGCTCCTATAGCGCGCCTTCCCATTGGAAACAATGGGAAACCGCGGCAATAGCGCGGTAATACCGCCCGCAACGCGGGCGGTATTAACCCTTTTTCGGCCGCTAGCGGGGGTTAAAACCTCACCGCTAGCGCCCGAATATCGCGGTAACACGACGGTATAGCGGCGCTACAAATAGCGCGGCTATACCGTCACCGCGGCTCCACGCCTCAATGTGAAAGGGGCCTAAAGCAATGAACGGTTAAGGCTTTTAAAACAGAAATCTAAAAAGCTATTTTTTTATTTTATTTTTTTTTTTAGAACAGACTGCACAACTATTTCACCCTTCCCCATTCTATCACATGGCCATAAAGACCTAGCTGGGTCAAAAATGTATTTAATTTTATTATTGGACATTAAAAAAAAAAGGGGGGGGGGCGTGCAGCCTTTGGCCTGTGACCTTGTTTTTTTATACAGCATGGCTACATTCACACAAGCTGTCAGAGGTGGATAATTTGCTGCGTTCAGAAGTGAAGAAATGACGCTCCTGGACGCACTAGCACTGTGTGCTGCGGGTGCATAAAACTTGTGGATTTGCTCTGGACAAAACTTTCCAGTAATCTTGCCATGGGCACACGCTGGCTGCATCCGGGTGTAGCCTCGGCCCCTACTAAGCACCTTAACACTTGATACTGGCTAAATCAACAATACAGTCAGTCAGGCAATGTTTGGGCCTATAAAATGCATGGCCTGTAAATACTGTATGAGAAATGTAGGCGAGGTATACAGATTGCTGGGTTAAAAGGAGCCGAACAGCAATTTACTTCTTAATTTGAGCGTTTCAAAAATCCAGGGCAAATGGAAGCGTGGGTTTAAAGGAGGTAAAGGTCATCCCACACAGCAAATGGTTTGTGTAGTATCTAATCTGTTGCTAAATTTATGACCCAGCCACATAAAAGCAATACAACCCAAACTGCCAAAACAGGTTCTACCTGTGGGAAGTGCCTCCAATTACCCTGAGTGATGGGCCAACAGCTGAACGCTTACTCATTTTACTCCTCCTCAATGCCAGATTAGGCAACCTATGGTTCAACAGCTGTTTTCACATTTCCTAAAAAGCCTTCTTAGTCTGCTGGGATGCGTAGCTCCACAGTCACCCAGCCTGCTGGGATGCGTAGCTCCACAGTCACCCAGCCTGCTGGGATGCGTAGCTCCACAGTCACCCAGCCTGCTGGGATGCGTAGCTCCACAGTCACCCAGCCTGCTGGGATGCGTAGCTCCACAGTCACCCAGCCTGCTGGGATGCGTAGCTCCACAGTCACCCAGCCTGCTGGGATGCGTAGCTCCACAGTCACCCAGCCTGCTGGGATGCGTAGCTCCACAGTCACCCAGCCTGCTGGGATGCGTAGCTCCACAGTCACCCAGCCTGCTGGGATGCGTAGCTCCACAGTCACCACAAAAATCCTCCTGCGCTCTGGTGTATCGCCAAACTGGGTGTATCAGTATGGTATAAAGGCAAAGTCTTAAGTCTTGCAGCCCTCCACAGAACAAAGGGCGTTCGTATGGCTAAAATGAAAAAGAAAAGAAAGGAGGGCGCACCGACCTTGTGCATTACCACTTATACATTTTAATATACACAAAATAAAAAGCAATGGTCCTACTTACAAACATTCAGTAGTAAGCGCATTAAAAACAGCTCAACCTGGACCTCACGGCACCTGCCAGTCAGACCCTAAACACCAATGTGGCTGACGCGTTTCTGGGGCGTACCCCCTTCTTCAAAGCCTAGGTGGTCTGCGATAGCTCTCTCTTCCTGCAAACCATCCCTTTATAGGTGCATGTGTGCATACAGGCACAGCCATTCGTCACTAGCTGGCTGGTCCCGCCTTTCTTACGGTACTCCACCCACCCCATTAGTCGCCCAAATGGGCTCCATCTGTGTGGAGGGGCAAGTTGATCTAGGTGCCCATCCTATACGATGGGGTACACAGCAAGTGACACAAGACTGGCAATGCAGCAGTGCAATGGGATCACCAAACTCTCAATTGCCATATGTCTACTGGCAGCTCCACTACAGCCTGGCCTATTCGCCAGGACCTACAACAGGGCCTTTAATGCAACAGCAGGCCGAGGGGTACAACATGAAGGTACCCACCTGGTGAATCCTGTGCCCGAGGAGACAGCCACTTACACCTCAGGCTGCCACCGCTCCACCGTCGGCGCCCTGGTTTAGCTGGAACGCACGCCATCCACAATCAGGAAGTGCGGGGCCTTCTGCGTTCCACCCCGCACTTCCGGTTTCGCCGTACTCGCGCATGCGCGCGGGCATAAGCGCGCACGCAGATATGCGCGCGCATAGCATGTGGATTGCGTTCCACGGTCACAGGAAGTGCGGGTGTTTGCGTTCCACCTGCTACTTCCGGTTTGGTGCCAGCCAATAAACGGGCTCCCATAGCTCTAAATGGCGGTGCAGGGTGCAGGAACTAACCTCCCACATTAAACTGATGAAGTGTGGCCCAAAAAACCCCTTGCACCATATATGCACACATATCCCCACAAAAGGATGATGGCAGCCGTGCCAGAGTGGGCATATCTAGTGGGAGACGGGCGCAAGTCCATCTCCTAATGCTACTAGACATCTCTCTTAAAGGAGTATAAGACTGAATAAAAAGCGATATATATACACACATATAATGAATATAATAAAACATAGTATATACAGGCAAATATATTAAAAACATATATAACATACTAAAAGCACGCTGTATAAACTGCACATCTTTTAGGATACATATAAAAAGCATTTGTGGTCTAATCTGTGTGATCAGGCCATCCTAGAGTATAATAAACTAGTAATAATATTACCGGTACTATCTACATACAAGTTTGAATAAGTATATAAATATGTAGAGAATGCAAAAAGGCCCAAACGTAGGAATATACCCAATATTAGCATATATATCGCTACGTAGGGGCCAGTATCTGTGCACCAATAGCACTTAGTGACAGCCCTCCTTGCACGGAACCCCTGGGACTGGTCCCATGGGAATAGAGAGAGAGAAATATATCGTTTTTAGGACCACCTCATTTGGTTGTATCATATAGTTACAGTCTACTTGTACAGTATATATAAAGAGAACCCTAAACTAAAAATAGCGACAATGTCGTCCACTAGATTAAATTAAATTAATAAATATTCACTCCAATAAAAGCGCCCTATTTGGAATAAAAACAGAACTTCTCAGGATAGAACATTTTATCCCCCCCTCCCAGCTCTCCAGAACATCAGCTCAAAACCGTACTACAGATGGGTGGACCTCCACTGACTATACCAGTGCCTACCCGGCTCAATTGAACTCTATTAAGTTGTGTTATGTTATATTATGTAGCTCAATCTCTTCGTTGAGACCTTGCGGAGCCAAGGTTTTTAAAGTAAAGATCCAATAAGCCTCCCTTCTGCATAGGATCTGAAACTTTTTGCCACTGTCAAGGTCACTTGGCATAGCTTCTATGCCAAACACTTTGAGCCCGTCTATGCTGCTGTCATGGAACTCTTTAAAGTGTCTCGGCACCGAACACTTATCTTTCTCTGTTGTAATATTACTTCTATGTTCGGTCATCCTGATTCTCATCTGTCGAGAAGTACGTCCGATATACAGTAGCCCACATGGGCAAATCAGGCCATACACAACATAGGAAGTACCACAATTAATAAATTGTTTGATCCTATGCTTTGTTCCATCAGCTCCTACTACCTCCTTTTTTCTATGGCACATATGCGCACAGTTGCCACAATTCCCCCCTCCACACTTGTAACTGCCCTTTTGATCGAATATACTTGTCCAAATCTTATTTAGCCCTTTATCTTTGCTTTTCTTTACTCTACTTTGAGCAATAATGCTCCTCAGGTCTTTGGGTCTCCTAAAGATTAGATTGGGGTGGGGCGGTAAGCATTTATTTAGCACGGGATCCGACTCTAGGATTTTCCAGTTTCTTTTAAAGATTTTTTGGATGGTTGGCACTTTGTTGTTGTACCTAGTGCAAAATCTTATTTGTGGAAATTCATCTTTTTCACACTTTGTTGTTCCTTCTTCCCATTCTCTTATATCGGCCTCGCTGTATAGTTTTAGATACTTCTGATAGGCTTCCTCTATATGCTCGTTGTCGTATCCTTTCTCCTTGAACTTATTCCTTAGAATAAGGCTTTGATCTTTGTAGTCTCTTTCCAGGGTACAAGTCCGTCTAAGCCTACAGAATTGGCCGAAGGGCACATTTTTGATCCACCTCGGGTGGTGGTGGCTGCGGGCATGTAGGTAAGAATTGCCCGCACTTGCTTTAAAGTGTGTCTTTGAATAGATTTTTCCATTCTCATCCACTCCAAGTTCAAGATCCAGAAAAACCAGGTTGCTCTTCTTGTAGGTTTCTTGATCCCCTTGTTCTTGGGGGAGTTCGTGATCTGAGTGCTGGAATTTGCCGCGCTGCAGGTTTCATCTTTCCCGCAGCTCCTTTCACTAAAAAAGGTTCCCTTTCCTTGGGATTCTCTACCACCACATTAGTGGGACTCCTCTGTCCATCCTGGGGTGGGACCTCTTTCCGTAATTCCAGAGTCTCATTAGTCTCATTGACACGTGTTGGAGGGTCTTCTACTCTCTCTTTATCTACCTCACTCTCAGAGGCGTTGACTGGCGCATCTTCCTGTGCTCTGAGGGGAGGAAATTCCTCATACATCTCTACTCTAGAGAATTCGTATAAGCTCATGTTGTTGTTTCCATTCATGCTCTTTGATCTAGATTTATTCCTATTCCAGAACTTTTTGTTTTCTTTATGCTTATTTTTGTTTTTGTTCCTGTTCTTATTTCCATATCTCTTATTACTGTTGTTGTCGGGGTGACTATGGGGCATGTTGGAACCATACGGTTCCTTAACCCTCTGTTCAATGTTTTTACTATTTGGACCTTCTGCCCTCCTTGATGTGGATTCTTCCCTATCTTGCAGTGGAGTATGTTTGTTTCTCCTCCAATCAAACTCACACCCTGACTGGTAGTCTCGCCGATCCCTTTCAAATTTACCTGATTTGCGGACAATCAGGTCAGTTTCAAACTCTATAGTTTGTGTATTGATGGTATTATCCCATTCTGTGAAGGATCCTATATCCGCATAGGCGGCTAGTTCCTCCTGAATGTCTGTGATGTCTATTTTAACATTGAGCAGGTTCCTCTCCCTTTGCTTAATAATCTTCTCCAGCCAAGTTCTATTAAATAGCCGCATTTCTCTAACCCATTCTTGACTGATATCATCATCTAGGAAGTTACAAAGTTTATTTATCCTAAGGCCTCTAGGAATCCTATTTACTTCCAAATATTTCTGTAACAATATGATATCCCACCACTGAGTCATTTCATTTTCAAGGTGATGTTTCAGTTTGTAAAACGCTGATACCATCGACTCTTCTCTATCAGGTGTAGTGGTGGTGGTGTCACTGATGTCATTCTCTTCAACTGGATGTAGTTCAAAGTTATCAATACTACTCAGGAAACCTTTCGCCAGCGAGGCCCTCCGTAGCTGTCTCTCTTCAATCGACAATACCATTTTGATTTTTCTGGCACTTTCTTACTGTTTACAACCCTATGTGCTTTTCACCTGGCAGCTGTGTACCCCATCGTATAGGATAGGCACCTAGATCAACTTGCCCCTCCACACAGATGGAGCCCATTTGGGCGACTAATGGGGTGGGCGGAGTCCCGTAAGAAAGGCGGGACCAGCCAGCTAGTGACGAATGGCTGTGCCTGTATGCACACATGCACCTATAAAGGGATGGTTTGCAGGAAGAGAGAGCTATCGCAGACCACCTAGGCTTTGAAGAAGGGGGTACGCCCCAGAAACGCGTCAGCCACATTGGTGTTTAGGGTCTGACTGGCAGGTGCCGTGAGGTCCAGGTTGAGCTGTTTTTAATGTGCTTACTACTGAATGTTTGTAAGTAGGACCATTGCTTTTTATTTTGTGTATATTAAAATGTATAAGTGGTAATGCACAAGGTCGGTGCGCCCTCCTTTCTTTTCTTTTTCATTTTAGCTCCACAGTCACCCAGCCTGCTGGGATGCGTAGCTCCACAGTCACCCAGCCTGCTGGGATGCGTAGCTCCACAGTCACCCAGCCTGCTGGGATGCGTAGCTCCACAGTCACCCAGCCTGCTGGGATGCGTAGCTCCACAGTCACCCAGCCTGCTGGGATGCGTAGCTCCACAGTCACCCAGCCTGCTGGGATGCGTAGCTCCACAGTCACCCAGCCTGCTGGGATGCGTAGCTCCACAGTCACCCAGCCTGCTGGGATGCGTAGCTCCACAGTCACCCAGCCTGCTGGGATGCGTAGCTCCACAGTCACCCAGCCTGCTGGGATGCGTAGCTCCACAGTCACCAATTCAGGCCACAACGACACAGAAATTGAAAATTCAAACCCAAACATTCCAGAGAGTATATTTCAGTAGGGCATCTATGCATGGGGAAACAGAACTACCGATGGCCACACTTGTCAAAGAGCAAATTATGGGACACCACCTTCCTGCCCAGGCCAATTTCCAGCGCTGTTGAACTTTGAATGACTATTGTGCAGTCATACAACACTTTACCCAAGTTTTTTATCTTTTGAGACTAATGGAGGTATTTAATCACCAATGTATTTAAAAAAAAAAAAAAAAAAAAAAGTTTATCTCTGGTGTAAAGAAGTAATTTTTCTTTCTTCACAGAGCGGCACGGCAAAGGCAGCAGCGAGGAGCGGCAACAATGAGGAGGCAGCGCGGTAAGGAACCGACTGGCAACACTGATGATCAGTGCAGATTTCCCCACTGGGGAATGCCGCTTATCGGCTCTCCTCTCGCACTGTCAGCATGAGAAGAGAAATGCAGACAGACAATCAGCATTTCCCATTTAAACACAGCTGATCACATGGTAAAGAGCCTACATCAGAAGCTCCATACCATGATCAGTGATGCGCTGTGTCCCAGTGACGAGGCGCACTACTGATCGACGCACATCGATCCAGCCTGGCCTTCATTTCAGTATACAGCGGTAGGAAAGCAGTTAAAGTAGAACTTTAGGGCAAACTTTTTGTTCCAGTTTTGGATTGATTGGAGAGCAGGCATGGACTGGCCATAGGGACTACAGGGAGTTTCCCGGTGGGCCGATGGCTCAGTGGGCCGGTTTCAGTGACAGCCTGTCAAAAGTAATGGCTGCGCAGCTCGCCCTCCACTTCATGCAGTGATGTGAGAAGAATGAGGAAAATACAGAGGAGAATAAGTGAAATAATAAAAGAGGTGAGTGATGACTCCTTATGTTATGCTACTTATGTTTTTTTGCACAATTGTGTATAGTTTATATACTGTTTTTGTTCTTGTTTGCAAACATAAAGTGGGCCGGTCTGAATAAAGTCCAGGGCCAAATTTTGGTCTCAGTCCATCCCTGTTGGAGAGGGATTGGAACACCTGTCAAGTTATTAAAGGGGTTGTAAAGGTTCGTCTTATTTTCCAAATAGGTTCCTTTAAGCTGGTGCATTGTTGGTTCACTTACCTTTTCCTTCCATTTCCCTTCTAAATGTTTTTTCTTTTCTTTGTTTGAATTTCTCACTTCCTGTTTCTCCTCAGTAAGCTTTCCACCATCATCCGAGCGGTGGAAAGTCATTTTTATTACACCTTACTGAACACCTTACTGAGGAGGAACAGGAAGTGAGAAATTCAGACACAGAAAACAAAGAAAAAATACATTTAGAAGGGAAATTGAAGGAAAAGGTACAGTGCGGAAAATAAGTATTTGAACACCCTGCTATTTTGCAAGTTCTCCCACTTGGAAATCATGGAGGGGTCTGAAAATGTTATCGTAGGTGCATGTCCACTGTGAGAGACATAATCCAAAAAAAAATTCCAGAAATCACAATGTATGATTTTTTTTAACTATTTATTTGTATGATACAGCTGCAAAGAAGTATTTGAACACCTGAGAAAATCAATGTTAATATTTGGTACAGTAGCCTTTGTTTGCAATTACAGAGGTCAAACGTTTCTTGTAGTTTTTAACCAGGTTTGCACACACTGGAGGAGGGATTTTGGCCCACTCCTCCACACAGATCTTCTCTAGATCAGTCAGGTTTCTGGGCTGTCGCTGAGAAACACAGAGTTTGAGCTCCCTCCAAAGATTCTCTATTGGGTTTAGGTCTGGAGACTGTCTAGGCCACGCCAGAACCTTGATATGGCTTCTTACAGAGCCACTCCTTGGTTATCCTGGCTGTGTGCTTCGGGTCATTGTCATGTTGGAAGACCCAGCCTCGACCCATCTTCAAAGCTCTAACTGAGGGAAGGAGGTTGTTGCCCAAAATCTCGCAATACATGGCCCCGGTCATCCTCTCCTTAATACAGTGCAGTCGCCCTGTCCCATGTGCAGAAAAACACCCCCAAAGCATGATGCTACCACCCCCATGCTTCACAGTAGGGATAGTGTTCTTGGGATGGTACTCATCATTCTTCTTCCTCCAAACACTGTTAGTGGAATTATGACCAAAAAGTTCTATTTTGGTCTCATCTGACCACATGACTTTCTCCCATGACTCCTCTGGATCATCCAAATAGTCATTGGCAAACTTAAGACGGGCCTTGGCATGTGCTGGTTTAAGCAGGGGAACCTTCCGCGCCATGCATGATTTCAAACCATGACGTCTTAGTGTATTACCAACAGTAACCTTGGAAACGGTGGTCCCAGCTCTTTTCAGGTCATTGACCAGCTCCTCCCGTGTAGTCCTGGGCTGATTTCTCACCTTTCTTAGGATCATTATGACCCCACGAGGTGAGATTTTGCATGGAGCCCCAGTCCGAGGGAGATTGACAGTCATGTTTAGCTTCTTCCATTTTCTAATGATTGCTCCAACAGTGGACCTTTTTTCACCAAGCTGCTTGGCAATTTCCCCGTAGCCCTTTCCAGCCTTGTGGAGGTGTACAATTTTGTCTCTAGTGTCTTTGGACAGCTCTTTGGTCTTGGCCATGTTAGTAGTTGGATTCTTACTGATTGTATGGGGTGGACAGGTGTCTTTATGCAGCTAATGACCTCAAACAGGTGCATCTAATTTAGGATAATAAATGGAGTGGAGGTGGACATTTTAAAGGCAGACTAACAGGTCTTTGAGGGTCAGAATTCTAGCTGATAGACAGGTGTTCAAATACTTCTTTGCAGCTGTATCATACAAATAAATAGTTAAAAAATCATACATTGTGATTTCTGGAATTTTTTTTTTGATTATGTCTCTCGCAGTGGACATGCACCTACGATAACAATTTCAGTCCCCTCCATGATTTCCAAGTGGGAGAACTTGCAAAATAGCAGGGTGTTCAAATACTTATTTTCCGCACTGTAAGTGAACCAACAATGCACTAACTTAAAGTAATCTATATAGAAAATAAAAAACTAACCTTTACAACCCCTTTAATGCCAGTTAGGGAGAGCCACTATTAATTCAGTATTGGTAACCATGGCGATAACCAGAGGCTCCCTTACTTCCTGTTGGGACTATGGGACAAGACGTGAAGGGAAATCTCCCCTAAGGGACAGAGATGGCAAAAATAAACCGACAGGGGTTATAACCCTCCCTTACTCTATCCAAAAATGATAAAAAATAAATAAAATAAATACGGTTTTATCAATAGTTCTACTTAATGGATAAAAGACTACACATTCTGACCAAACCAGCACCTGAAGTAGTCATGCCAGGAGAAACCTGAATTGGGATATCGTAAACATAATGGGATTGTTATATTCCTTTGAAGCTTCTTGGGCGTAAAATAAACATCCTTTTAATAAGAGCCGCAGTCTGCATGTATATTAGCACCAGACCAGGCAGCCTTTCTGTCCCATGTGTTTGCTGTAGAGAGATAGGAGACTGCATTGCACTGGTGCAGCGAGGAAGGTGCATCTGCTATTGGGGACAGGAGACTGCAGAGGACTAGTCTGGTGTCCTACCTATAGATCACTGCCAAGTACGCCACTTCCAGTCATGTGTTAGACAACTATATATAGCAACATCTATGTATAGGTGACTGGATTATTTTCAAGAGTGCCTTCACTTTAAGATGGAGGTTTCAATAAAAGGCCGTTTATGGCATACTGGTTTTAACAATAGTACCGTATCAGGGGTTGTATTTAGCAATGGAAGCAGAAGCATGCATTTGCTTTTATAATCATAGAAAACATAAAAGAAAAACAGAACAGTGATCTCTCAGAAAAATAAAGTATGGAGACGGATAGATGGATGGATGGGCAAGTTTGATTTGAATATTAAAAATGAATTTGCATTTGATTTGTGACGCTCAGATGCAGCCAAATTCCAATTTAAAAATGAAACTGCTTTAAAAATTGATATACGTTTTTTTTTTTTTCTTATATTTGTTCTTTTAATGTTTTCTCAAGCAGAGCTCTAGATTTATATTAGATCTCACCTTCTTCTAAAGCTTGCCTATCCTACTTTTCTGTCTGATCTCATTTTACCTTCAGGGTCAGATGGAGCCACCCATTTGTGAGCACTCCCAGCTCAGGGTATATCCCTTCTCACACGTTCAATCCATTCTCCTACTCCAATGTAACAGAATAACCAACGCCTGAGGCTGGGTCTCAAGGGAGAGGCATGGTAACTGGGATGATGGGACATGTAGTCCCAAGAGACATCATGTGCCCTGCTCAATGTGTGCTTTCCAGCTGGAAATTTAGGAAAATGCTACAGAGTGATCCCAATCAGTGAGTGCGACAGGCCTCTATATGCAACTGCATCCACTCCCAAGTGGGGCTGTGTAGATCCATTGACACACACACAAACAGCGTGGCTCAGCCCTGCCCCTGCTCCCACCTCACAGCATTTGATTGACAACAGCAGGAGCCAATGGCCCCCCACTGCTTTCTCTGAGCCTGTGAGAGGGGAGAGAGGGGACCACCAGCACTGCTGCAGATGGACACAAAGCTGGATCGATACAGGAAACGGAACGATACAGGCAATGGGTAAGTATTTAGTGAAAGGGGTGGGTAGGGTAGAGGGGACCAGTGGAAGGAGTTTTTACCTTAATTAAGTTAATGCATGAAGAGAAGAAGACTAAAATTATATAAAGTTGTTTTTATAGCTATATTTACTAATCAACTCAATGGGAGTTATTTACTAAAAGGCAAATCTACTTTGCCTTACAAATGTAAACTATAAGTTGCAAAGTGCACTTAAAATTGCGCTTGGAAGTGCAGTCGCTGTAGATCCGAGGGGGACATTCAAGGAAAAAAAAAAGAAAAAAAAAGCATTTTAGCTTGCACATGATTGAATAAAATCAGCAGAGCTTCCCCTCATTTCAAACCCACCCCTCGGATTTACATCGACTGCACTTCCAAGTGCAATTTCAGTCCACTTTGCCTTTCGTAAATAACCCCTCTGTGTGTTAGATTCCTGCAATGTGCGATAGGTCACCGTTCCTAAAAAGGAGTACAAGAAAACATTTTTCTGAATTGCTTAGCTGAAAACGTATGAAAGAAATTGCAGCCTTTTGCACATTTCTTTATCAAATCTGCTCCCAAACCGCACTGAAGACACAGGCAATGAACCTTCATTATGGTTTATTACTGAACCATGTAATAAAAAGGAGTAAAGGATCCGACTGGTTGCCATGGATTCCACACGAATGTGTTCTCCAGATAAGCAGACAAAGAATGTTCTATATAATAAATGCAGGTTATTATAATCCCCCCATGTCTAAAGAGGACTCTTCTCCAGGATGACAAGGGAACAGGACACCATGCAGAGTGCATAATCACATGACCAGCAGGACATGATCTACCCATAAAGGAGAGGAGAAAAGTATACTTGAGATTAAGCGATGAATTCCAGGTATGGCATTAGTCCAGCTTGGTTACCAATGTAACCATGTATAAATTATACCTGGCTGATCTTTCTGGAAAATCACTGTAGTAGGCACCGCTACTACAGTGCTCTACACTAGTTTTGGATCCCATGCAGACCTGGATTGGCCATAGGGCAAACCGAGCACTTGCCCGGTGGGCCACGGCTCCTATTTGAGCCCGCACTGATTATGCAGCCACCCAGCTGCCAGTTAAATTCAGCCATCGGTGCCGCAGGTAGGAGCTAGAGGAGACACCTTCGGTCTCTTGATGGCCGTATCAGCCGTCAGAGCCAAGGGGTGTGACTTGAAGGGGGAGGAGCCAGAGCAGACACCTTGGAGCCAATGTTCTGTCGAGAAGTGCCAGAGGATGACAGAAAATGTGAGTGCAGACCGAACCCCTGTAACCTGGATAGAAGGAGCAGTGGGGGCGACTGCATATAGAAGAAACATTCTCTCCATCTTCCTCCTGCACTGTCTGGGAGAGGTAGAGAAGAAGGCATTCTAAAACTGCAGGCGGGAGATGGAGAGAATGATTGTTCTATATGCTATATTCCATGTATTCAAATAGTTCTAGTTCACACCATTGCAGATTCCGGTGCAAAAAAAAAAAAAAGCTTTGTCAAACAAACACACTGGTTCCTAACTTTAGCTGGCTCCTAGATTCAAAGCAAAATTTGTCGAGCCCCGTCTTGAAGGGGTGTTCCAGGCACTTTTAATGTTTATTTAGTGTAGCTGCTAGCTTTTAATAAACATACACTCACCTGCTCCACGTTCCAGCGACTCGCCGGCTGGGGCTTGGCTCCTCTCCTCTCCCCCCCTCTCCGGCCGGCCCGGTCTCCGGTCTTCATTCTAAGTGTGGGCACCCGGCCGTGACAGCTTTCGACTTCACGGCCGGGCACCCACTGTGCATGCACGATCGGCGCTGTGCCATCTGATTGGACAGGCGATTGCCTGGGACCTGTCACATGTCCCAGGCAATCACCTACAGGGAGGGGCTGCCAATGATGTATTGCCTTAGCAGCCCCTCGGCGGAAGGAGGAAGTGGGACAGGATGTCCCACTCCTTCTGAAACCCCCACTCCCCCCCCCCCCCCCCCCCCCCAAAAAAAATTACATGCCAAATGAAATCTGTTAACTGGGGAAAAACTGCACCCAAATGATTTTGGTACCAAATGGATCGATGTAGAAGGGACTAACCTGTTTTTGAAAAGATGAGCTGAAGGATGAGGGGACGACGTGTGACGACTCCAGATCCACGGGGAAGGAAATCTCTGCAGGAAAATCACAGGAGAGAATACTGGTCAGACGGTATATCAGGTAATGTCACCACTATAAATCATCAGCAATTAGAGATTTTAATTGCTGTTTTGACACAACACTGGGAAGCGTGTACACTCCGGTACACAAACAGTTTGGCGTTTTGACAAAACAGCAAAGGAGGAAAAAGTGGTCGACGCCTTGGAGGCAGCCATGTTGCCGGTTAGTATCGGAGCACACCAACAATGTCCGCTGATAATATTGTGTACCAGAGTGTACACGCTTCCCGGTGTTGTGCAAAAACAGTAATCAAAATCTCCAATTACTGACGGTTTACATTAATCAGAAGACACAATTAGAGATCTTGATGAATTGGCTATTTTGACAGAACATGGGCTGAAGTCAGAAAGTAATCTCAGCCCCTCCCACTGCTATTGACATCACAGAAGGAGAGCGGAGAGGGATGACATGTAAAAAAAAGGTCTTTAGGAATATAATCTTTAAAAAATTTACACACATATTGCTTTATTTATGCCTAACAAGGAGGATGCCAGCAATTTCAAACAGGAGAAAACTTGTCCGTTCTTCCCCCTTGCTGTGAGTGACAGGTTATTTACATCTCATGCACTAGCCTGGAGACAGGCATTTTTTTTAATTCCCACCCCCACCCTTTTTCTGAAGTCATGTGGTTACTTTTCTGGATCTTGACTGGATGTTGGTGATCAAAGCAGAATTTAGTGTAAGAAATAAACAGGACAAAATGCATGTTGACAAGGGGAGTGTAAAGGTGGGCGGGGAGTCTACCCACCTACCGAGCTCCAGACAACAGACCCACACAGAGAATCTGCAGTTTTCCAGTTCTTATAACAGACAGAGGGGAGACCTTTGTGCTGCTCCTTTCCTAATAACATTCAATTTACTTTTTGCTGGATCCTGCAGGCATTTCTATACTCCATCAAATGGAGTGGACAAAGTTGGGGATGCAGAATGCTTTGTCCTGTGAAGGTAAGGAGACAGCTGGACAGATTGGAATACATCTCTGATCAATACTGACCATGTCCAATTTATCTCAGTGAGATGGAAAATGCCTTCCCGTCTGACACTCCCTAGGAAACTCATCAACCTCCCATTATCATTCATAACCAGTAAGTGTCCCAACTGGGACAGACAGAGCACCTGCTGAAAGACTCGCTACAAGTTTCTCATGAGTCAGACTGCAAAGACATAAAAATCCCTTTAATACCGGTCACACTTGCTGTAAAAACACCTCAAGTGTTTAAAATGGAAAAACCAACCAAGAGGAAAAGCTTTTAAGATCTCTAGGCATTGTTCATCTTGTGTTACCCGAGTGTCACAATGTCAGTGGGATTGATGTACGATGGATTACACTTCATTTATCGCCACGTGTGTTCTACAACCTTCAGGTCATGCAGTGTCACACCACATCATTATTGATCTGACGGAAGATCTACCACCAGCTCCAAGTACTACAGGTACAGAAACATAGAAACACTGAATATAAACTGAGGATCAGCCAATTCCTTACAAAGTGTGGAGCCAGCAACCAAAGAATTATACAAACTGTGCAAAGCCTAAAGTTGCAACAATGCAGTGTACTAAGGGCCCCCTTTCACACAGACGTGTTTGTGTGCGGGCTCCGCTTTGTTCAGTGGGGATCGCTTTGTCGATCCCTGCTGAGCAGGCAGGTGACAGTTCCGTCTCTGCACACTGTGCAGGGACCAACCTGTCAGAGCGCCGCTCTCCTCTATGGGGGATCGGATGAAGATGGAACAAAGTCTACCTTCATCCGATCCGCCAGACGGATGGAAAATAGGGTTTCCATCCGTCACACTTTAGCAGATTGGAGCAGGTCGGATGTCAGTGGGCATGTCATGGCTCCATAGACCTGCACGGTGCGCACATGTGAAAGGGGCCTAAAGCAGCAACCCAACCAAAGTGTTCCGGATGTACAAACATTCTGGCAATCCTGCATGAGGACTTGGTTCGGAAAATGCTGGCTGACTTCGATGCGTTTTACATCACTGACCTGTACACCAGTGTAACCAATTGCAATCAGGAAGCAATAGGACAGCCATCCTATAATCGAAAAGCTGCCTCCCAGTAATATATACATAGTTACACAATAGTCACAAAAGGGGGAGATTTTCTCAAATAGGAGCAGCTGTGCCTGGCAGCCAATCAGCTTCTAACTTCAGCTTGTTCAATAAAGCTTTGGCACTAAAACCTGGAAGAGGATTGGTTTCTATGCAGAGCTGCACCAAACTTTGCACTCCTCAGTTTTAACAAATGAATTCCAAAGTTAGTTCACCAAAAAAAAACAATCATTTATATACATATCTCTCACAGTCCAGAGGAATCCAATTTGCTTCAGCAGGGAACAAAATAAAACCCCTTCCTGGTCCCCCCCCCCCCCCCGAGAGGAAAATCAGATATTCCCTTGATCAACTTTACCTATAAATCTTAGTATCCAGGCCAGCTGTCAAGCAAAAGTGGCAGTTAGAGGATTGAGATATACAATTTACCATTGACAGGGTTGCTTACAACAGTCTGTAACAAGGGGCTGTTGAAGCTGCTCCATCCCATTTCCCAGTGCAGTTTGGGACACAGGAAACTCCTTCGTCTCCCCCCCCGCCCCAGTGACCAAAAAACGCTTTGTGAATACTTTTGTAACTGCAATAGGAACAGAATGTTTCATTGACATTAAAAAGTGGGTGGGAACTCCCATACATGAATTTTACCTATAGGTAAGCCTATAATAAGTGTAGGGCCCTACTCCTGTTGGGTAGGCGCCATTTGCAAATTTAGTTATCCGAGCTGTAGTTGAGTTTAGAATTTTATGCCAAATTGTGGGTCTCTGTTCCGGCTCGGCTGCGCTGCGCATCTTCCACCCGACTGTGGGTGTCGCTGTTACCAGGGGTCAAGGTTTGAACTGCAATAAGCTCAGTGGCGTGGTCCTTGCCGCTGTGCATTCTGGGGAAGGATACTTAAGGGACAGACATCGTTCTGGCAGGGTACTGATCGGCTATTCAAAAATAGCACAGGGTGGCGCCATTACGCATCTGCTTATGCGCCGCCCGGCCGAGCGGATGCAAGCTTTCCCGAGCCTGGCCAGCTTCGGGCTCGGGAAAGCTTGTATCCGCTCGGCGCATTAGCAGATACGTAATGGCCCAACCCGGCGCCATTTTTGAATAGCCAATCGAGTAAGGAGGACTAGGAATGTAAAGGACAGGGGGACAAGGAATGTAAACATCCCTTGTGACAGTAATAGGTGGTGACAGGTACTTTTTATGGAGGGATCAGGGGTCTAAAAGACCCCCAATCCCTCCTTTGCACGTCAAAGTATTCAGATCGCCGAAAACGGCGATTCTGAATACTGTGCACTTTTTTAAATCTGGCGCCATTGGCAGCCGAGAAACCCGGAAGTGACGTTATGACGTCGCTTCAGTGTTTCCATTGCGGAGACTGAATCAAAGCCGTTTACGGCTTTGAATCAGTCTCTCTCTGGACACCGACGGCGCTGGATCGGTGGGACGAAAGGCCGCGGCGAGAGGCGGCGGGATGTCCCTCCCACTCCTCCAGTATAACAACCAACCAGGCATCATCTCGGTATAAAGCTTGAAAGCAGAGGATGCATATATGCGTTCGCTCGGTGTGAAAGGGTTATACAAGAAAATTCAAAATTTCCACGTAAAATAATAAAAACTGGGAGGCATTCATCCGAAGGGGGAAAAAAGGAAAATGCAAAAAAACAAAAAACTGGTGAAAACTGTAGAGTATAAACGCTGCATATCACAGAACAGCGACACAAAAGCAGCTCGGCTGGGAAAACGAGGAGAAGAAAGGCATCGTGCTGTGCGCTGGAATATAATGAAATATTTTTAGCTCTCAGCAAGCGCAGCGTACAGACAGTAAAGAGGAAGGAAGGCAGCAGAGCAGCTCTGATTGTCACAATCAAGGATAACAAACAAATAGCTGGGTTTTTGTGGCATGTGCTGTGTCAGGCCTGTGATAAAAAAGCACTCTGGGTATTATTCAACTGGGCGCAGGACCAACAGGAAGCCGATACAAATATCCACAGAGGAAAGAAAGACATGGTGTCATCATCCTGCAGAGAAAGCACTTAGTATACTATATATACACCCACTCAGCACTTTACACCACTCACCTAGATTGTACACACAATGTGAGCTGGAAAAGGGGCGACCCGCAGAATAAATTACATGGTGCCTACATGGCATACAGCAATGCTCACAAAATCACTTCTTAAAGGGGAAGGTATAGACTTAATTAATTTTAGAATCTATGCAAAGGAGATCTAATGTAAACATTCTGGTTATAGACGGATGAAAAGTCAGCCAATTCATCTGAACTCCAATCTGTGTGTAGCCATCCTGGTTCCAGGTTAGATCGGATTCTGTCAGTCAGTCTGTGACAGAACCCACTGTCACTGTGTTTTGGAGGGGGTTGTGGGCTGGCCTCCTACCCACAGACTATGGTCCAGCATCCCTCTATGTGTTTCAACTGTAGTTTCTGTTTCAATGTACAAGTGTTGAGTTTCCATTGGTTCTTCCTCATCCCCTACCCCCCCTCTATGCCAAGGCTAAGGGGAGTGTCTACAACTGTGTTTAAAGGTGTATGCTTTGAATTTAATAAACAGTTTATGTTCTGCATGTTTAACCCTCAACACCTGTGTGATTTGCCTTGTGATGGGGAGTCTGCCGGCTGCAGGTGCGCTTGGAGAACAGGAGACACAGGTCTAGCAGAGGTGCCCAGCCGGGGTATCCGAGATCCGTCACACAGTCCTGGAAAACTTGCATCAATCAAGGAGTCCCTGCTGATCACCTGTATAGATGCGGCCTGGCGATACACCAACAGTGTGTCTCCAGCTTTACCAATGTGTGCTGTAATGATTTAACTACTTGCTGACCAGCCGCCGCAGTTAACGGCGGCAGGTCGGCTCCCCTGCGCGAGATCACGTAGATCTACATCATCTCGCGAATCAGCCAATAGGAGCGTGCACCCCCTGCTCGCCCCTGGTCCGGACGCGCTTGCCCGGCGGGCACGATCACCCGTTACAGACCGAGAACTGGTCTGTCAGGGGGAGAAATGACTGTTAGCTGTTCATACAATTTATGAACAGCGATCAGTCATTTTCCCATGTCAGTACCACCCCCCCCCCACCCCTCTTCAGTTAGAACACACCTAGGGAACATAATTAACACCTCGCTACCTAGTGTTAACCCCTTCCCTGCCAGTGTTATTTTTATAGTAATCAATGCATTTTTATAGCACAGATTACTATAAAAATGCCAATGGTCCCAAAAATGTGTCAAAAGTGTCCGCCATAAGGTCGCAGTACCGATTAAAAAAAAAATAATAATAATAATAATAATAATAATAAATAAATATGCCATAAACTGTCCCCTATTTTGTAGACGCTATAACTTTTGCGCAAACCAAACACTTATTGCGATTTGTTTTTTTAGAAAAAATGTGTATCAGAATACACGTCGGCCTAAACTGAGGAAAATAGTTTTGTTGAGGTGATCAAATACCACCAAAAGAAAGCTCTATTTGTGGAAAAAAAAAGGACACCAATTTTGTTTGGGAGCCACGTCACATGCCCGCGTAATTGTCAGTTACAGCGACAGTGCCGAATCGCAAAAAGAGGCCCAGTCATTGGGCAGCAATATGGTCCGGGGCTGAAGTGGTTAAAGCCCAACTATGTTCTATTAAAGGAGAAGAGGTATAGACAAAGCTCTTTTGGCTGTACTTCTCCTATGGATCACAAGACTGCAGTTCATTCTCCACACCTGTAACCTGTTTGCAGCCGACAGTTGGCAGATGTCACTCAACCAGTCCAGCCTGTGGGAAAGATCTTGATTTTATAGTTAAATTCTACCCAGAAGTAAATAATTTTATTAGAAAAATGTCATAAAAAACAGTTATAAAAATAAAATCAAAATTACGTGGATAACTGGTCCACACAGGCTATTACAATAGTAATACAGTCTAGCATAAATACAGCTCAAATATGAAGCATTATTGTAAAAGTTAGCTTAAATAGTGCATAATCAGGTGACAATCCAGAGGGGTAGGAGGACTTTCTCTACATGTTGCACGCTAATCACAGTGCTTCCTCAGGAGCACAGACATTTCAATAGAATGGTTGGCCGCGTAGCAACGACTGGTCTTTTAAAACCCTAGTAATGGCTATGGTTCAACAATGTGTCACTCAAGCCAATTAGGGGAGTAAATATTGTTAAGATAAGCAGGTTTTGTTAGGTGATAGTTGACTCGATTGCTGGTAAGCAAAAAGTGAGAACTCCAGTTCCAGGGAAATGCACGGACAGTCAGGTGTAGGCTGAATAAAGATAGGCTCACATCCCCATTTGTCGCCAATTTGACTAAGTCGCTGATTACCAGCCTGTAGGTCTCCAATCCAAAGGGATGAGGATATTGTACAGGTTATGGTAGGCAGGGAATCCTTATGTGTTGCAGCCTAGTTTGCCTGTCCGTGTTGTAGTCCCTGGTAAGTGGAGAGCGCCTCCATTTACCAGGGACTACAACACTGACAACTGCAAGTAAACTCCCAGGAGACCGTCCGGATTTTACTCTGCTATAGACCACCCGGCCCAAAATCGCAGCTGCTCCCATCTTTGACGGACTTTATCTCCACCTATACCCTTAACAGCAAACACCTTTTGCTGCTCGGGGATTTCAACCTCTGGGCCAACTCCCCGCAAGACCCCATTGCCGACGCCTGCATCGACCACCTGGAAGGATTAGGGCTACAACAACTAGTATGTGGGCCCACACATGCCTCAGGTCACACGCTTGATCTTATTTTCAGACAAGATCTGGAAATAAAAATCTTGGAAAATTAACCGTTGCCATGGACAGATCACCATGCAATTAAATTCATTATTTCCGATTTTCCCCCCTTAACAAAAAAATCAAATCCAGTGACAACACACTGGACCAGATGTCAGAAGAAGCTCCACTCGGAACTCTTCAAAGCCACGTTAAGGGAAAAAATAAAACCAATTCAGCCGCATCAAATGGCTGAAGAAACACTGGAGGCCATAAATACAGCCCTATTACAGTCAGCTGACTTAATAGCGCCGAAACGCAAAACCCACATCCGGAAAAATAACTCCAGCTGGTTCAACAGCCAGCTGGCGTTACTGAAGCAAGAGCGCAGAAGGGCGGAAGCAGCCTGGAAAAGACGCTCCTCAGATGAAAACCTTTCCATCTACAAAGCAAGTACCAAAAAATACCACAAAGAAATCTACAAAGCCAAGAAAAAATATTTTTCTGAGGCTATCAACAGCGCCCTCAACCGCCCCCGCGAACTTTTCAAGTTGGTCACTCAGACCATGAAACCAGAATGTCTTGAAGCCCCCAATTCAGACACAAGAATTTTGCAGTGAATTATCGGATTACTTCATTAATAAAATTGAGGGGATCCGGCAAAGCATTCAGCAAAACAATTCCCCCCGTAGTCCCCCCCGTAAATATCTACACAACGCCTGCAGTAATTCACCACAACCAGGTAAGTTCAAGCTGGAACCCATTTCTATTGATGCCACAAAAAATACCATCGGGGCTTTGCGTAACAGCACAGCGCCTAATGATATCATCCCTACTAAACTGCTGAAGGAGTGTGCTGACATTCTGGCACCTTCCATCACGCAGCTTATTAACCAATCTTTCAGGGAGGGCATAGTGCCCTCTAAGGCCCCTTTCACATTGAGGCGTTTTTCATGCGGTACAGCGCTAAAAATAGCGCTGCTATACCGCATGAAAAATCATGCCCTGTAGTGTTCAATGTGAAAGCCCGAAGGCTTTCACACTGAAGCGGTGCGCTAGCAGGAACGCTCCAAAAGTCCTGCTAGCCGCATCTTTACCGCGGTATAGGAGCGGTGTGTTCACCGCTCCTATAGCGCGCCTTCCCATTGGAATCAATGGGAAACCGCGGTATTAACCCTTTTTCGGCCGCTAGCGGGGGTTAAAACCTCACCGCTAGCGCCCGAATATCGCGGTAAACACGACGGTATAGCCGCGCTACAAATAGCGTGGCTATACCGTCACCGCGGCTCCACGCCTCAATGTGAAAGGGGCCTTAGTTGGAGGGCATCATTCGACCCATATTGAAGAAACCCACATTGGACCCTAAGGATCCACACCACCACCGTCCCATAACAGGCTTAAACGCTCTCTCCAAGGTCATGGAGAAAGCAGTGGTGCAACAGCTGCAACAGCATCTAGATACCCACAACCTACTGGATCCATTTCAATCAGGATTCCGGCCCGGACATGGGACGGAAACAGCATTGCTCAAGATATGGGACGACGTTCTCGAGGCCACAGATGAAGGAGAATCTTGTCTCCTGGTTCTGTTGGACCTAAGCGCAGCCTTCGACACAGTTGACCATAAGCTTCTACTGACAAGGCTAGCGGAAGTAGCCAAAGTCGCAGAAGGCGATTTATCTTGGTTCTCCTCTTTTTTGGAAAACAGATCTCAAATAGTGAAGTTAGGACCTTTCACTTCTGAGAAACACACAGTATCGTGCGGAGTCCCTCAAGGATCCCCCCTGTCGCCGGTGTTATTCAACATCTATCTCCGTCCTCTTTTTAATATCATCAGCAGCCAAAAACTGCTCTATCATTCATATGCAGACGACACGCAACTATATTTTCGCATTTGCAATAAAAAGGATCATCACCTCAATCTAGAGACATGCCTCTCTTTGATAGAGGACTGGATGACAAAGAGTTATCTTAAACTCAACGGAGCGAAAACAGAACTTCTGTTTCACGCCAAGCGTAAGAATCAACCTGCTACAACATGGACCCCCCCGCCCATTCTGGGCAAAATCATCTCCCCTAGCGCCAAAGTCAAAAGTCTTGGGGTCATCTTCGACTCCTACATGACAATGGACGCACAAATAGGGTCAGTAGTCAGCGGATCTCACCATCTGCTGCGCCTACTACGCAGACTTACTCCCTTCATCCCCAAAGAAGACATAGCGGTCGTGGTGGGAACAATTGTAAACTCCAGACTGGACTATGCCAATGCCCTTTACCTCGGACTCCCCAAGTACCAAATCGCTCGTCTTCAAGTCGTTCAAAACACAGCCGCTAGACTTGTGACTGGGAAAAAACCTTGGGAATCAATCTCGCCTTCACCGAGATCCCTTCACTGGTTACCAGTAAAAGACAGAATCACTTTTAAAGCACTCTGTCTAACGCATAGATGGGTCCATGGGAATGCCCCTCATTATCTATGCGAAAAAATAAAAGCTCACAATCCCAATCGCGTTCTGCGATCCACCAATCAAAACCTGCTCCAGATACCGAAAGCCAACTACAGGGCCAAAGGAGATAGAAGATTTGCGGTCCAAGGTCCCAGACTATGGAACGCTTTACCAACCAGCATTCGGTTGGAGGAGAACCACCTAGCTTTCAGGAGAAAGATCAAGACGCATCTCTTTTGATACCAAAGGAGACTGGAACAACAAGCGCCAAGAGGCGATTAAGTTCGTATATGTCGCGCTATATAAGTTTTCATTCATTCATTCACAGGCAAACTAGGATGCAGGTAAGTATTAGGGGGGGGCTGCTGCACACAGGTTTTTTAGCTCAATGCATAGAATGCATTAAGATAAAAAAAAAAACTTCTGCCTTTACAACCCCTTTCAGTACTGCAAAGATTACAGTCCTGCAACAAACTCTGCAGGGTGAATGATCTTTGCAGCTCTTGTGAAGAGAAAAAAAAATAAAAAACACACATTTGTTTCTCTCAGTGATGACTCAACAATGGCAGAGGAAGTGATCTCTCCATTAAGATTCCAAGAAGTATTGTTGGATAAATCATCCACTCATCAATATTTTTTTAAAGCACTGCCCACCCTTGGAGGCCAAAGTTCACTGATGAACGAAAATTACCTATGAAGTCCAATCAAATAGATAAGCTACTGCAGCTGAAAATGCTGAAAATGTTAATTCTGCTTCTGATAGAAAGGTTTACAGAACACACAGTGCATCCCAGTTTGTTGTGTATGGGGCTGTGTAACCACAGACAGGTCAGGGTCTCAATGCTGACCCGCGTCCACAGTCAAAAACACCTACAATGGGGCACGGGAGCATCAGAACTGAATCAGAGCAACAGAAGGCTGGTCAAATGAATTAAAACCTGTTTCAAGAACACAATGCGTTTGAGGCCTTAGCCCCCAAATTCTCCAGATCTTAATCCAATCAAGTATCTATGGGATGTGCAAAAAAAAAAAAGTCTGCTCCATGGCAGGCCCATCTCCTAACTTAACCACTTAAGGACCCATTCACTCCGTTATACGTCGGCAAAAATGGCACGTCTGGGCACAATTACGTACCTGTATGTGTCTCTTTAAGCCCAGCCGTGGGGTCGCACGCGCCTCCGGAACGCGACCCGGTCCGAAGCTCTGTGCCCGCGGGACCCGATCGCGTCAGTTTCCCGCGAATCGGTCACCGAAGCTGAAGAACAGGGAGAAGTGAGTGTAAAACACACCTTCCCAGTTCTTCACAGTGGCGCTGTCAATGATCGCCTGTTCCCCAATATAGGGAAAGATGATCAATGACGTCACACGTCGAGCCCCGCCCGCCTACAGTTGGAAACACATATGAGGTCAAACTTACCACTAGGGGGCACTGAAGGGGTTAACTCCCAAACTGCAATTGTCATTTTCACAGTAATCAGTGCATTTCTATAGCACTTTTTGCTGTGAAAATTACAATGGTCTAAAATGGTGTCAAAATTGTCCGATGTGTCCGCCATAATGTCGCAGTCATAAAAAAAAAAAAAACTGATCGCCGCCATTAGTAGTAAAAAAAATAAAAATGCAATAAAACTATCCCCCATTTTGTAAACGCTATAAATTTTGCCCAAACCAAATCGATACACATATTGCAATTTTTTTAACCAAAAATATGTAGAAGAAGATGTATCGGCCTAAACTGAGGAGAAAAAAAAAAAAGTTTTATACATTTTTGGGGGATATTTATTATAGTGAAAAGTAAATATTGCATTTTTTTTTTTAAATGTCGCTCTATTTTTGTTTATAGCGCAATAAAAAAAAAAAAAAAAAAAAAACGCAGAGGTGATCAAATACCACCAAAAGAAAGCTATTTGTGGGGAAAAAAGGACGCCAATTTTGTTTGGGAGCCACGTCGCACGACCGCGACTCAGCGCTGAATCGCAAAAAAGTGTCCGGGTAAGTGGTTAAAGGGTCTGCTACTGATGGCCTGGGGCCAGATACTACACCATACCGGCAGACGTCTAGTGGAGTCCAAACTTTGATGGGTTATGGCAAGTCACAAGATTATGGCTGATCGGTATATATTCTCAGTTAAAGCGGAGTCTCAGGCAAAAATTGTATTCCTTTGAAATCACATGTACACTATGGGTGTGTCCCAGAAGATGACAGGACCAATCAGAAAGCACCACGCGACTTGTGCAAGGCTTCACTTCCTGTATCCTTTAAGAAAGGATGTCGGCACCTGCATCCGGAGCCCAAGGACAGGTCAGCGTTTGGTGCCGACATCGTGGGCTCCCTGGACAGGCAAGTGTCCTTATATTAAAGAAGTCAGCAGCTGCTGACAATTTTTTTTTTCCCCCAGGCTGGAACCACTCTCTAAATAGTGACAATCATCCAGCAGCCAGAGAGTAGTTCTACCTGAAAAAAAAAAAAAAGATTCTTCCCCTTCACAAAACAAGTGACCCCCCCCCCCCCCCCATCATAGCTATATTTAGGTGGCAACAGACAGCACTACCGCAGTGCTACCAACAGTGGGTTGGGTGATTGAATAGTAGGGTCGGTGTGAGGGCTCACTGATGCCACTGTTGCCCACTGCTGCTTTTTGCATATGAATGCCGAGCTGCTCAACAGGCACACGTTTGAATGGAAAACACAACAAAGAGCTACATTTCACCAGCTTTTTTTTTTTTTTTTTATGGAAAATATCTGTTAGACCTGCTGCCTGCAAAGAAACAACTCCACGCACGACAAACAGCCACAGAGCCGATATCCACAATGCGGCACTTTAGTAAACTACTGACCTGCGATTGATGCGCACTTCGAAAACATGACAAATGCAATAAATCAACTCTGATCTCCATGGCCCCCTAAATGGGTTAGGATTTATATCCCGCTTTAAATATGTAAAGCCAACATTTCATATCCCTGATGTGTCCCTGCTGTGCCATGTACTTGTATGAAAACGTATCCTGTTCTTTGTATTGCTTCCTTTATGTGAAATCCCCAGTGTTCCTGCCAGTCACTGGCAAGATCAGCGTGTCCCATGTTTTCTCTGAGCTCCCCATGGAGCAGAGAACAAAAAAAAAAATATTTTTTATACCTGTACAAAAAATGTGGTTACTTTCATTTGCAAAGGTTTACATATTCTTTAAAAGCGGAGTTCCGCCAAAAATGGAACTTCTGCTTTTTGGAATCCTCCCCCTCCGGTGTCACATTTGGCACCTTTCAGGGAGGAGGGGGGCAGATACCTGCATTTGCTTCCACTTGCGGGCATAGGTCACCGCGGCGACCTACACCACATCCGGTGCCTTCTCAGCCCCCCCACTGTCTTCACTTCCTGATTTCCCTTACCTTACTGTACTGTTCTGCTGTGTTCTCTGTCTCCATGTGGCTCTCTGTGTGGAATAATCTAGCAGCACATGGAGTATTAGGAACCTCCCAGACAGAGTGTTTGTAAAGCTGTCTGTGACTGGTCAAGACTCTGCTCAATGTGAGATTGGCTGTGACTCGGCCAAGGCTTCCGATGAGTCACAAAAGCTTAACTTTGCTTTTGTCTCTCACATATAAACACGTGCTCTACATTAGGTTCCCAGCAGGCTTAGCTGTATATACATGTAGGTTATATTAGCTACCTAGGACAGGTTCTAGCTGGCCAGCTACACCAGCCAACAGAATTAACGGTGAGTGTCACATGCTCCTCATAGTCTGTTTGCCCTTAAAGCGGAATGCTACCAAAAAAGTGGAAGTCCCGCTTTAAAGTGATTTTATTTTTTTCTCTATAAAAACACCACAAGAAACATGTCAGAACTACTTGCTCTGTTGCAGTGCATTTGCACAGAGCAGCCCGGATCCTCCTCTTCTCAGGACCCTTTTTCTGTGATCCTGTCCACACATTTGTGATGCCGGAAAGAGGACCGAGGGTTTAGGCAGCTACATCGTGGGACAGATGAGTGTGCGTTTATTAAAAAAAGGCAGCAGCTAAACGTTTTGTAGCTGCTCACCCCCCCCACCCCCATTAGGACTTCTCATTAAAGAGGGGTTGTAAAGCTTTGCGGTTTTTCACCTTAATGCATCAAGGTGAAAAACATCCGATACCTACAGGCCCCTCAGCCCCCGGTTTACTTACCTGGCCCTCGAAAGTCCCTCGTCATGAACGTACTGGCTACTCACCCGTCTCCAGGCTGTTCTCGGCTCTTCGTTGGAAAGTGATAGCAGCGCAGCCATTGGCTCCCGCTTCTGTCAATCTAATCAATGATGAGTCGTGCCGGGGGGTGGGGTCAAGTGATACACAGTCAGTGGCTGTATAGTTGAGGCATTATGACATATTTAAAAAAAAATAAAAAAAATTGACCATGTACAACTGGGGAGAGCAGCATTAAACTAAACCTCAGGATTTTCCCTGCAAGAACAAGTACAGGTTCACTTTGTAACAAAACATTTCAGCGTGGAAATATGTAAACTACTGTAGCCGATATGACTTTGAAGGCACGTACTCCAGGACCATCATCTGGTTTATTACTTGGAAATTTGTTGAACTGCAACAAGTGTTCCCCTAAAGAGCCGGTTCACACTGGGGCGACTTGTCAGGCGGCTCAGCCGCCTGACGAGTCGCGTCCCATTCTATGCAATAGAAACGTTCTAATAGGAGTGACGCAAGTTGCTCCGACTTAGAAAAAGGTTCTTGTACGACTTCGGGGGCGGCTCGGGGTGACCTGCATTGACTTCTATACAGAAGTCATTTTGCTAATCGCCTCTGAAGTCGTCTTCAGGACGACTTGCCGGGTCGCCCCTGAAGTCGCGCCGCTGCAGTATGAACCGGCTCTTACGGTTGGCACATCAGTTTTTATGCTTGGTTCACACTGGTGCATTTTGACATGTCTACATGTCCATAATGGACAGTCAAGGACAGATGCAAAAAGTAAAGGATTTTGGCAACCCTGCTGTGTAATCGCAGCCGAAATCAGGACTGACAGCGGGAATGAAATCGCGCAGCTTCATTCCTGCAGCCCAGTGTGAACCTGGGTTAGGGTCATTGACTTACTAAGTGGTGAAATACATGGAGGTACAAGTCTGCAATAGCATTTCCCATCGACAGTCTACCATTGCTAGTGGCCCTTGATGAACGCAGCTGGCCAAAAAAAACAAATCAAGAAAACGGACGTTGAATTGAATAAGACGCAGGTGAGGACGCAGTCTAGAACTAGAATACATTCCAGGAACATGGCAGCTTCCCATTATCACTGTTCTAGGACCAAAACTCTGTCCCCAATAGCATCTTTTAGCCAATTACTAGCCAAGATAACCATGGACAAACATAGGACTGCGGGAGCGCTGACCCCAATAATTCCCCTTTTTAATGATTATCTGTCGTGTCCTTAACATTGTGCCGATTTATTTTCAAAATCACAGATCGCTTTGACAGTTCAATATCGCAGCGGCTGATGAAAAGTGCACAGAACCGACTGCACAACAGGGGGCAAACAATGGTAACAAGGAATTAGGAAGAGAAAATTAAATATACGCACTCGCCTGTTTTTACTTTCCAATGCATAAAAAAGCCCCCCCCCCCCCATCTCCAGACCATTCACTTCAACAAAAATCTCCCCATAAGACTACATGCACATTTAACCACTTGACCTCCAGAAGGTTTTACCCCCTTCATGACCAGAGCAATTCCCTATCATTCAGGATTGTGCTACTTTAACTGGCAATTGCTCAGTCATGCAAAACTGTGCTAAAAATTTTTTTCTTTGGGTGGCATTTGATCATCGCTGGAGATGAGATATATCTAACCACCCCACAAAAAAATAAAAACATTTTTTTTTTACAAAAAGATTTTCTACTATCCATTATAAAACATTTCATAATTATTTTTTTCCACATATTTAATAAAAAATTATATATACCGTATATACTCGAATATAGGCACCTAATTTTACCACAAAAAATGGGAAAACGTATTGACTCGAGTATAAGCCTAGAGCAGTGATGGTAAACCTTGGCACCCCAGATGTTTTAGAACTACATTTCCCATGATGTTCATGCACTTTGCAGTATAGTTGAGCATCATGGGAAATGTAGTTCCAAAACATCTGGGGTGCCAAGGTTCACCATCACCAGCCTAGAGTGTCCATCTGCATGCCTCACTGTGTCCGTGCCTATACTTACGTTTAACATGGGAGTATATAGAAGGGGTTCCCGGTTTTGAAAAGTTGGTGCTCCCCCAGACAGCAAACTTTGCACACGTGTAGAGGAAGAGCGGGGCTACATGTGTGCCAAGAAGGCGTAAAAAGGTAACTTGAGTATAAGCCGAGGGGGGCATTTTCAGCACACACACGATTCGTGATCCGAACGGGTCACCCTGTTCGGATCGGCACACCACGCGATCCGCGAAGCGCTTCGGAGCCTCAGCCATAGGAAAGTCCCCGGCTTAGGCCTAGCTCCGGAGCGGCGGCCATCTTGCTCCACCCCCGTGTGCTTGTCAGAGCACAGCGCGACACGCCTCCCCGCCTCCGCGTGCTCACTACAGACCCAGAACTGCCTGCAGACATGTGGAGACAGCATCGGTGAGCTCTGCAGGTAGGAGCTACACCAACACCTGGGGAGCATGTCTGTTCACCAGGGTGGAGGGGGGTGGATAGTGATTAGGTTGGTGTAACAAGATTTTTTGCTAATCCGAATATGATCCGATCCGTGACTCCTGATCCGAGGATTGATCCGATCCGTGATTTTTATGATCCGTTGCACCCCTAATTGAGAGCATGAGACTTACTGTTGTAAAACAACACCCAGTCCACACCCTCTGGTAAGAGTACCTTATTATCACTACAACTACACTGATGCCTTGGTGATCCCTTCAGGAAACCATATATTCAACATTATACGTCAATGGTTGAAAAGTCACTCCTTTTTATGGACTAGCATTTCACACTCTAGGTCGTGTGATCATTTTACCCATCCAGTATCACATTTATTGTGATACATGGTCTTCATATGGACTTTCACATATATTTAGTCTGCATTTTTATATCATTTTTGATCTTGTGTCACCACAGCCATTGTGCACAACATATTATTGTTCTACATATCGGGGCTGTATGTTCTTTCGAGTGAGCTCTATGCAGTTGGAAGCTGTAATTGCCCATTTGGTTTTCTGTTTTGTACATTATGGCTTTTCATTATTTTGCGAGTTTATGGAACATGTGTTGGAATAAAATGTTCATCTAAAAATAAAAAAAAATAAAAAAAAAATTACAGCATGGATTGACAGAGGGCACAAGCATGTGCACCCCAAACCTGGAAGACAGGTGGTGATGCGAAAACATCAAAAAGTGCCCAGAGTCCAAACACAAATGCATATGGAAATAATAATATGTGCAAAAGTGCAACAATTGTCCCAATAAATGCAAAAAGTCCAACAGAAGTAATACGCAGTCCTCTTTTATAAGTTTACATTTTATTATTTGTGCTGGGTGTTGGCACTACAGGATTAGGAGGAGCACTTCTTGGGGATTCTATTAATTTTGTGCAATGAGTTTTTATTGCCCCTCTTCTATGATGTACTGAATGGAATGGAACCCGATTGGCTGAGACATAGCAGCAGCACCTTTAGCTCCCCTGCTGCTGTCAAAGTCAGACAGCCAATCAGGAGAGAGGGGGGCAGGGCCAAACAGCAGCTCCAGGAGGGAAGGACCTGGAGCACAGAAGAGGGCCCCCGAGAAGAGGAGGATCCAGGCTGCCCTGTGCAAAACCACTACACAGAGCAGGCAAGTATAACTTTTTTTTTTTTTTAAACAAAAAAATTTAAATAAAAAAAAAAAGAAGACTTCACAATCACTTAAATCACCTCAACTTTGCCATTTGGGTCTCCTGGGATAACGAATACCATCTGTCCTGGGAGCTCAAATGTGTATATCCAACCCCTGACTGGCTCTGGTCACTTTATGTATTTTGCTTCATTTTTGTATATAGCTGCGAGCATTGTGCCTGAAAATTATTGATATAGAACATCCTGCCGCTTTAAGTTTTGGGGAAAAGTTCTAGGGAAGCAGAGCTTTATGCTACATTTTACATGAAATGTTTTGTTAGAAGAGGGGAGTGGCAGAGGAGCTGGGCCAACACAGAGAACAAATTAGAGACTGCCAAAAAGAGAAGGTGGCTAAGAGAAGATGGCTAAGACTTTCACTGGAGGGGGTTGTGCTAGGAAATTGTTATTTTATGCAGTAGCCAAATGTTCTAGCAAGTTCATAGATACACTGCAAATGATTACTGTATACATTAAGGAAAGAAAAATACAATGCAGGCATTTCAACTGCTTGTTTTTGCGCTTTTACCTGCCGTTTCAGTTAATGACAGGGTCTCTTTAAGGCAATGGCGCAGCATACTTTACACTGTGCAGGAGTGAGAAATAAAGAAAGTTGCAGTGTTGAAAGGGAAGAAAGGTGACAAGCAATGACAAGTCAGGTCTTATCAGAGCAGTGTACCTGCATGTGAAAGGCAATTACATTTTTATTGCCGTTATTTGCAGAGGGGAATTCACTGTGCTGGATGTGACAAGGAAAATGTGCAATTGGATGACCAGATAATTACAAGAGGAGGAAAGAGATTAAAGGGGCAGATGAACTTGGAGAAAAAGTCCCTCTTCAAACAGATATGTCCAAATTCAACTTCTAACCTGCATTAGAAAAATGACAGCTGGATTAAAATTATTATAATTTGTTGCCATGTGTAGCAGACCTCATTCTGTTAAACGCCGCCCATCCGCAGGCCACTCTAGGTAACATTCACATGTGATGCTGAGCCTCCATGCATGAAAAATCTTAAAAGGGGTTGTAAAAAAGGTACAATTTTTTTTCCCCTTTACTATAGTGCAGTCCTTCTTTCTTCTGAGAAATCCTCACTTCCGGTTCTTCCTTAACTCCACACAGTAATGCAAGGCTTTCTCGCTGGTGTGGAGTGTCATGCTCACCACCTCCCTTGGACTACAGGAGAGTCAGGAAGCTCTCTACGTTGCAGATAGAGAAAGGAGCCGTGTGTGGGCGTCCTGACTCTCCTGTAGTCCAAGGGAGGGGGCGAGCATGACACTCCACACAAGGGAGAAAGCCTCACATTACTGTGTGGAGTTAGAAGAACAGGAAGTGAGGATTTCTCAGAAGAAATAAGGAGCTAAAAAAAAAAAATCAAAAAAAAAATCAAAGGATGAGGTAAGAAAAGGAAGACTGCACTAAAAATAAAGGAAGCTATTTAGGAGGGCGCAAAGAAAAAAAAAAAGGAAAAAAAAAAATCAACACAGATTATGGCACTGTAATCAAGTCATCCAAGTACCTTTTCTTAAATCAATATACAAATGTCACATGACTAGGGCTGCAATTAACATTTTCATAATAGATTAGCTGGCCAATTGTTTAGATTAATCAGTTAATGACCATAACATTTTTTTGCTGCAATTTGAATTTTTTGGGACAATTTGTTGGGCAGATAAACCACTTAAGACCCGGACCTTTAGGCAACTAAAGGACCCGGCCAGGTTTTGAGATTCGGCACTGCGTCGCTTTGACAAACGTGGCTCCCAAACAAAATTGCCGTCCTTTTTTTTCTCACAAATAGAGCTTTCTTTTGGTGGCATTTGATCACCTCTGCGGTTTTTATTTTTTGCGCTATAAACAAAAATAGAGCGACAATTAAAAAAAAAAATGCAATATTTTTTGCTATAATAAATATCCCCCAAAAAATATATATATATATATGTATTTTCCTCAGTTTAGGCCGATACGTATTCTTCTACCTATTTTTGGGAGAGAGATGTGTATATACAGTGCAGAAAATAAGTATTTGAACACCCTGCTATTTTGCAAGTTCTCCCACTTGGAAATCATGGAGGGGTCTGAAATTGTCATCGTAGGTGCATGTCCACTGTGAGAGACATAATCAAAAAAAAAATTCCAGAAATCACAATGTATGATTTTTTTAACTATTTATTTGTATGATACAGCTGCAAAGAAGTATTTGAACACCTGAGAAAATCAATGTTAATACTTGGTACAGTAGCCTTTGTTTGCAATTACAGAGGTCAAACGTTTCTTGTAGTTTTTCACCAGGTTTGCACACACTGGAGGAGGGATTTTGGCCCACTCCTCCACACAGATCTTCTCTAGATCAGTCAGGTTTCTGGGCTGTCGCTGAGAAACACGGAGTTTGAGCTCCCTCCAAAGATTCTCTATTGGGTTTAGGTCTGGAGACTGTCTAGGCCACGCCAGAACCTTGATATGCTTCTTACAGAGCCACTCCTTGGTTATCCTGGCTGTGTGCTTCGGGTCATTGTCATGTTGGAAGACCCAGCCTCGACCCATCTTCAAAGCTCTAACTGAGGGAAGGAGGTTGTTGCCCAAAATCTCGCAATACATGGCCCCGGTCATCCTCTCCTTAATACAGTGCAGTCGCCCTGTCCCATGTGCAGAAAAACACCCCCAAAGCATGATGCTACCACCCCCATGCTTCACAGTAGGGATGGTGTTCTTGGGATGGTACTCATCATTCTTCTTCCTCCAAACACGGTTAGTGGAATTATGACCAAAAAGTTCTATTTTGGTCTCATCTGACCACATGACTTTCTCCCATGACTCCTCTGGATCATCCAAATGGTCATTGGCAAACTTAAGACGGGCCTTGACACGTGCTGGTTTAAGCAGGGGAACCTTCCGTGCCATGCATGATTTCAAACCATGACGTCTTAGTGTATTACCAACAGTAACCTTGGAAACGGTGGTCCCAGCTCTTTTCAGGTCATTGACCAGCTCCTCCCGTGTAGTCCTGGGCTGATTTCTCACCTTTCTTAGGATCATTGAGACCCCACGAGGTGAGATTTTGCATGGAGCCCCAGTCCGAGGGAGATTGACAGTCATGTTTAGCTTCTTCCATTTTCTAATGATTGCGCCAACAGTGCTCCAACAGTGGACCTTTTTTCACCAAGCTGCTTGGCAATTTCCCCGTAGCCCTTTCCAGCCTTGTGGAGGTGTACAATTTTGTCTCTAGTGTCTTTGGACAGGTCTTTGGTCTTGGCCATGTTAGTAGTTGGATTCTTACTGATTGTATGGGGTGGACAGGTGTCTTTATGCAGCTAATGACCTCAAACAGGTACATCTAATTTAGGATAATAAATGGAGTGGAGGTGGACATTTTAAAGGCAGACTAACAGGTCTTTGAGGGTCAGAATTCTAGCTGATAGACAGGTGTTCAAATACTTCTTTGCAGCTGTATCATACAAATAAATAGTTAAAAAATCATAAATTGTGATTTCTGGAAAAAAAAAATTGGATTATGTCTCTCACAGTGGACATGCACCTACGATGACAATTTCAGACCCCTCCATGATTTCCAAGTGGGAGAACTTGCAAAATAGCAGGGTGTTTAAATACTTATTTTCTGCATATATATATATATATATATATATATATATATATATATATATATATATATATATATATATACACACACAGCGTATAGCGTTTAAAAAATAGGGGATGGTTTTATTGCATTTTTATTAATTATATTTTTTTACTACCAATAGCGGTGATCAGCGATTTTTTTTTTTGACTGCGACATTATGGCGGACACATTTTTGGGACCATTGTCCTTTTCACAGCAAAAAATGCATAAAAAAATGCATGGTTTACTGTGAAAATGACAATTACAGTTTGGGAGTTAACCACAAGGGGGCGCTGAAGGGGTTATGTGTGACCTAATGTGTGTTTACAACTGTAGGTGGGTGTGGCTGTAGGTGTAATGTCATAGATTGTGTATCCATATAAAAAGGGAAAACACGATAGACGCCGCCGCCACAGTGAAGTATGGGGAAGCCGTGTTTACACACGGCTCTCTCCGTTCTTCAGCTTCGGGGACCGATCGCGGGACTCCAGCGGCGATCGGGCCTGCGGGTCCCGAGATATAGATATAATCTCAGGATAGAAACTTACTGAAAACTGAGCATGTGCAGAGTTGGCAACTCAGCTGCAAAATCCCTAGAGAGAAGCGGGAGATAAAGAGCAGCAGGATCAACCAGTTTTTTTGCAGAATATAAAAGATGAATCTCATAGTGGCTGAGAGCATGAACAGCACGCAACACACCATTTGATAGTTTTTGATGTGGCTTTAGCGACATTTAAAGAGGTGGCCCAGAGACAGCAAGACTGGAGAACAGGTTAGATCAGGGGTGCCCAACCAGTGGCCCGCATTGCCCTTCTATGGCAAAATACAGCTTACCAGCAGAAAAGCCTTAGGCTCCTTTAACATGATCTGTCTGACCCAATCAGACCCTCTATGGCAGGGGTGTCAAACTGGCGGCCCTCCAGCTGTTCCGAAACTACAAGTCCCATCATGCCTCTGCCTGCGGGAGTCATGCTTGTAACTGTTAGCCTTGCAATGCCTCATGGGACTTGTAGTTTTGCAACAGCTGGAGGGCCACCAGTTTGACACCCCTGCTCTATGGTGAGGCAGATGTAAACAGACTTGTGTGTTTACACCCGCCTACTTCCAATTCGATCTGCTAAAAAACAGAACCTGTCCCCTTCCATTTGATCGGATCAGAGGGCCCCCGTAGAATAGAGCGGGCTGTGTCTGTGTCCGCTTTGCATATGCAGAGTGGACGCACACCTGTCACCTGCCCACTCTGCTTATTGTGGCCCGCGACCGATTACCAAGTCGCTTAAGTGGCCCTCGCTCTTCAAAAGGTTGGGCACCCCTGGGCTAGATGATGCTGCCGAGTGCCCTCCAGCCAGTAAGTGAGGTAGGTTATGACTTGCAGTAGCTTCTATTGCACACTATGAGAAGCCCCAAGTCTCCAATGAAATCAGAGTAAGCAGTTTCAGTACAGGAGAGAAGTCTGTACAACTGCGCAATACTGAATTACAGACTTGTTGGAAAAGAATATAGAATTTACAGAGACAGCAGAAATGCAGGAAATTCTGAGATTGTATCCCCATAGAGAAAGAGTCCAGTTCTCATAAGGAAGCTCTGCAGGAGATCCCTTTCCCGCGAGCGGACTTGTCTCCAGCAGGGCTGGCTCTGACATCAGGTCCTTTGTGTAGCTTATCTGTGTGGCTGCAGGACATCCCTAGATGAGAGGCGGTGGGCGCCCAGCACAGATTGCCTGGATGGACCCAGATAAAAGGATTTATCATTGCGCACAGCATAAAGTGCAGTAAGAAGAGAGGTGCATTCAAAGCTCCGATGGTTGAAGGATGAGCATATGTGACAAGCCTCAATTATCTGAGGACTCTGCTTAAGAGGTTTAAATGTACAGTGACAGCAAACGATCCTTGATTTTCCCCCAAAAATATGGAATTCTAAGGCCTCAAAACCCCCAAATAAAAAACACAGACAGCCTAATAACTGCCCCAGGCCACTGTCTCAATTAGTATTTACCAGCTGGAGACATACTGGTGCTCTATGGAGAGCTTTGCCACTCACCTCACCAAACCTGCAGAAGTTTCTGCATTGCATTCTAAGTAGCGTCAACGCTTTACCCTGAACTATCCCAGCATTCCCTGCAGCGTGCAAACATCAATGTGACCATCGCAAAAAATTATATATTATATTAATAATAATATAGGCCCAGGGTCCCACCAAGACCGACGTATTTATCAGTCTATACCAACTGGGACCGGATCAGCTATGTTATCTGGCTACACCAATAAACACATTGCTAGCAGGCCTTCAACAAGCTTCAGGTAACGAAGATTGCTGGGCACACGGCTCCACACGATAGATAGCATTAGGTGCGGTAGAACCCGAGTTGGGTGGCTATTCCAACACATAGACAAGGTTGTCCAGAGGTGCTTTCAACCTTTTAAAGAGTGAGGCCCATTTAAACAATTTGGTAACCGATCACGGTCTACAATAAACTGAGGTAATAGAAGGGTCCCCCCCCCCCCAAACTGAATATGTAAAAACAAGCCCTCCCCTCTATAAGGTTGCTTTCACACCAATGTGCTGCAGCTTACCCGCAACCATGGGTGCAGCGCAGTGCACCTGCGACTTCTATAGCATCTTGGGGGTGTGGTGCACTTTTTGAAAGTGCACCAAGACTCCTGCATTCCATCCAACCCTGCAAGGATAAATAGAAGTCTATGGCTCAGTGCAGCCAACAAGAAGATCAAGTTTCTGGAACGGCCCAGCCAGAGCCCAGACCCGAATCCGAAAGTCTGTGGGGTGATCTGATGAGGGCTGTGCACAGGAAATCCCCTCACAAGCTGACAGATTTGGAGTGTTTTTGCAAAGAAGAGTGGGAAAATATTGCAAGGTCAAGATGTGCCATGCTGAGAGACTCATACCCAACAAGACAGTGCTGGAATAAAATCAAAAAGGTGCTTCAAGAAAGTTTTATAGTTTAAGGCAGGGATATGCAATTAGCAAACCTCCAGCTGTTTCAGAACTACAATTCCCATGAGGCATAGCAAGACTGACAGTCAAAAGCATGATGGGACTTGTAGTTTTCTAACAGCTGGAGGTCCGCTAATTGCATACCCCTGGTTTAAGGGCTCTTTCATACGGAGTGCTCGTTCAGATCCGCCTGCCGTTTTTTTTATGCAGACCTGAACGGGCGCTCCGTGCTCCTCTATGGAGCCGCGGATGTCATCGATGACATGCCCGCTGACATCCGACCCGCCAAAGTCTGACGGAGGAAAAACCTACTTTTTCATCCGTCTGGCGGATCGGATGAACACGGACAGGATGGGGAGTGCCCTGTCTTCCGCCGGCTCAGCGGGGATCAACAAAGCGATCCCCGCTGAGCAAACGGAGGTGCACGGGGCAGATCATTACTGATCCGCCCCCTGTGAAAGAGCCCATAGGGTGTGCACACTTATGCAACCATATATAAAAAAAAAAAATCACTTCCCTCCAACTAAAAGATTTCAGTTTGTTGTTCAACTGAGTTGTACCATTTATAGGTCACATCAAAGGTGGAAAAAGTTCTGAAATGGTTTATCTTTGTCTCACAGAAAGATGACATTAACAGTACTGTGCAGATTTTTTTTTTATATCCACTGTACGTCCTGCATTTTTGGTACCAAAGTTCTATTCTGTGAACCTTTGAATACAAAAATCTATCGTCAATTTTGGTTAAAGAGGAAGTAAACGCTACCTCTTTTTTTGGTCACTTGCAAAGTAAATAAGGTAAATGTGCTAGTATGCATCGCATACTAGCACATTATGTGAAACCTACCTGCAAACTAACCCCTCTGTCGTCCCCGCTGGAAGGCTGCATCCATCTTCGTCTGTCTTCTTTCCGGGTCTGGACTTCGGCTGTGCGACTGCCTGGAGTCACCAGTCACAGCACAGGGCCCTGAAGAAATGGCACGACGGCTGTTCCTTCAGGGCGCATTTGACGTAATTGGCGCAGTATACTGTAAATATCTCCTAAAAACGGTTTAAGTTTAGGAGATACAGTACCTATAGGCTAGCCTTATTATAGGCTTACCTATAGGTACAAACATTAGATCAGGGGTCTCAAAGTACTGGCCCACGGGCCCCAAAAATGGGCCGCAGGCAGGGCCCCCCCCCCCCATTAATCCCCGCGATTCGCGGTAAACCCCCGTGATTCGCGGTAAATCCCCTGCTCAACAACTATGATCTGCGGACTCCAGCCCCCCCCCCCTTCCCCCCAGGCTCAACAACTTCGTTGGGAGGCATGCTCATTTTTCCCTCATTCTGAAGTTGAAAAGTTGGGAGGTATGCCTGATGTGCTCTGATTGTGCTCTGATGTACCCCATGTACCCTGATGTGCCATGTGCCCCATGTACCCTGATGTGCCATATGTACCCTGATGTGTCCTTGATGTGCTGGGCTCTGTACATCAGGGTACCCTGTGCCCTGTACCCTGATGTGCCATGTACTGATGTGCTGTGTCTGATGTGCTCTCATGTGCCCTGATATGCCCTGATGTGTGCCATGTACACTGATTTGCTGGGCTTTGTACCCTGATGTGCCCTGTACCCTCATGTGCGCTGTGCCCTGTACCCTCATGTGCGCTGTGCCCTGATGTGCTGTGCCATGTGCCCTTATTTGCTGGGCTCTGTGCCTTGATGTGCTGTACCCTGATGTGCTGTGTCCTGATGTGCTGTGTCCTGATGTGCTGTGTCCTGATGTGCTGGGCTCTGAGCCTTGATGTGCTGTGTCCTGATGTGCTGGGCTCTGAGCCTTGATGTGCTGTGCCATGATGGTCAGTGGTCTGTCGGCAGTGCAGTGGTCTGTCGGCAGTGCAGTGGTCTGTCGGCAGTGCAGTGGTCTGTCGGCAGTGCAGTGGTCTGTCGGCAGTGCAGTGGTCTGTCGGCAGTGCAGTGGTCTGTCGGCAGTGCAGTGGTCTGTCGGCAGTGCAGTGGTCTGTCGGCAGTGCAGTGGTCTGTCGGCAGTGCAGTGGTCTGTCGGCAGTGCAGTGGTCTGTCGGCAGTGCAGTGGTCTGTCGGCAGTGCAGTGGTCTGTCGGCAGTGCAGTGGTCTGTCGGCAGTGCAGTGGTCTGTCGGCAGTGCAGTGGTCTGTCGGCAGTGGTCCGGGTTAATAATGCGTTTGCTGACACCAATACTAGGGTTTAATAATGTGTCCGCTGACACCAGTGCTGGGGGTTAATGCGTCCGCTGACATCAGTCCTGGGGGTTAATAATGCGGCCGCTGACACAGAGCTGGGGGTTAATAATGCGTCCGCTGACACCAGTACTATTTTTTACGATTGAAAGTTTGCATGCAGCCCCCCATGGGATATGAAAACTTGTCTTGCGGCCCTCAGGTAATTTGAGTTTGAGACCCCTGCATTAGATGGAAGTTTACTTGAATTTTCGTTTAGGGCACTGAAATTGTAATTTTGGTGCATTAATGCAAAGGGCTGTGGGCGCAGCCAATCTCCCACCGCTTTCAATGGGGCTTCCAGTCCGCAGCTAATGACACAGAATCCTGCCAAGTCTTCTATGCATGATCGCAAATAGCCCAATTGGCAAGTGTGAATGGGCCTAAAGGTCTAAGCGGGGACATTAAGATACTTGTGATTATGAAGCTCAGACCCGCCTAATATCGGTCACATTATCGCCATCACCTGCCAGAGGGAGTCATTTCTGGGAACGTTCTATGGAGGGTGTAACCTGTTTGAGTTTAACTTATCTGACACGGCAGGAGCAGTTTAGCAAACAGCCAGAAATATTTACACTCCGTTATATATGTCAAGTGTAAAGAAAGGCCTACAAAACAGATCCAGCGAGGATAAGTGACCGCTCAACTGCTTTACACATCATAGCACAGGCCGGGGATTTTTCCTCCTGTAGCAATATTTGCTTCCCGCGGACACAAAACAAAGAAGGGCAATCATAGAACTAGAGAAAACAGACCCAGAGATATAAATAAGGAGAGCAAAACCGTTTATTAAAGCATAGCTCAGGCTGCATGTTAAAGCCGAATTCTTAAAAACAAATCTTTTTTTATACTGTATATAGTCCTCAATAGCAACAAAGAATCTTAGGTCTACTTTATCTGCACAAAACCCCTTTGCAAACACAGATGTTACCTTGTAAAAGAAGAACCAATTTCACTGTGCTACATGCAAAATAACAGCATTAGGGTCCTTTCACACGGAGTGGACCGTTTTTCGGTCCGCTCCGTGTGTGTCCGTCGACTCAGCGGGGATCCCCGCTCAGCTGTCGGCGGACAGGGCGGTCCCCGCACACTGTGCAGGGACCGCCCTGTCTCTCCTTCGCTCTCCACTATGGGGAATCGGATGAATACAGACCATTTGTCCGTATTCATCCGATCCGTTCCACCGGACGGAAGAAAAATAGGGTTTTCTTCCGTCCGAAAAACCGGATCCAGACGGACGCAGATCATTGCGGACGTTAGCGGATGCATCATCCGCTAGCGGACACGATCCCATAGGGAACCATTACAAGTCAGTTTACGGACTTGTAAAAACGGACGCGGACGTGTGAAAGGGGCCTTAGTGGCTACAAGACCAGTCCCCCTGCACAAGGAGAGAGCGGCACTGAGCAGTCTTTGTTACAGGCGCTCCTACATAGGGCACTGCCCAGGAGTTATTTCAGGCTGGATTACTGCAGACCAGGAAGAACACAAAAAGGAATTAATATTGCTTTTCTAGTTCATGTTTATAGAAACATGGAAAATAAAAAGATTTGGTGGTCAACGACATTTGAATATACTGAATTTCATATATTAACTACTTGAGATCCGCGCTATAGCCGAATGACGGCTCTAGCGCAGATCTAAATTGCCAACAAGCCATCAATTGACGGCTTGTCACTAGCTGCTTCCCGGCGCGCTGCGGGGAAACACTGTGTTGCCCGTGTCTCTTGGACACAGCCAATCACAGATCGCCGCGAACGGCCAATCAGAGTGGCTGTTTGCGATGCGATCTGTGCGGCGAATGAGAGATGATCTCATAGATCATCTCTCATTGCCGTTTTACACAGAGACAGCGTTCTGTCTCTGGAGAGCAGGAGACGGATCTGTGTCTCTTGTACATAGAGACACAGATCGGTCACCTCCCCCAGTCACCCCCCCTCCCCCCACAGTTAGAACACTATGCAGGGAATACATTTAACCCCTTCCTCACCCCCTAGTGTTAACCCCTTCAATGCCAGTCACATTTATACAGTAATTAGTGCATTTTTATAGCACCGATCGCAGTGCATTTTTATAGCACCGATCGCAGTATAAATGTGAATGACGCCAAAAATGTGTCAAAAGTGTCCGCCATAACGTCGCAGTCCCAAAAAAAAAATTGCAGATCGCCGCCATTTCTAGTTAAAAAAAAAATAATAAATAAAAAACTTTTTAATTGGGATATTTATTATAGCAACAAGTAAAAAATATTGTATTTTTTTCAAAATTGTCGCTCTTTTTTGTTTATAGCGCAAAAAATAAAAACCGTAGAGGTGATCAAATACCACCAAAAGAAAGCTCTACTTGTGGGGAAAAAAGGACGTCAATTTTGTTTGGGAGCCACGTCGCACGACCGCGCAATTGTCTGTTAAAGCGACGCAGTGCCAGAAGCTGAAATATCACCTGGGCAGGAGGGGGGTATAAGTGCCCAGTAAGCAAGTGGTTAAAGCCATTTAAGTATTTCTATCCACATTCAGCCAAGGTTTTATTACCACTTTGAAGCACACAAACCTACATTGCACAAACATATATATATATATATATAAGTGTGTGTGTGTGTGTGTGTGTGAGTGTGTGTGTGTGTGTGAGTGTGTGTGCGCGTGTGTGTGTGTGCCGAACAGGCCGACCTGTTCGGATCGGCACAGACTGCGATCCGCGGAGCGCACCCCAGCCGTGGCCTTAGGAAAGGCCACGGCTTCGGCCAGGCTCCAGAGCGGTCGGCCATCTTGGTACACCCGGCGGCGCAATCTATTTTGAATGCATCTGCAAGACTGCAAGTACAGTGAGTTGAATCATGATTGTTGGGCAATGTAAAAACAACTGGCTATTATTACCAATATGTGGGGGCAATGTTATACTACTGAGTGGCTATAGATGTACCTTGAATTTATTATTACTAATGTGGGGGCAATGTTAAACTACTGGCTATTATTACTATGTGGGGACAATGTTGCTGATCCAAAAATGATCCGATCCGTGACTCCTGATCCGAGGATCGATCCGATCCGTGAGTTTTTTGATCCGTTGCACCCCTAATTATTAATACTACAAACAAGCATATGTAGGACAAAGCGGAGCGCCACCCAAAAGGGTATGCTCTATTTGTTTGCTTCTTCCCCCCCCCGCTGCCACGTTTTGCACCTTTTCGGGCAGCGGATACCCATTTTATTTAAAGGAACCCGCTGCCACTTCCGCGCAACTTCATAGCGGCAAAGTCACTCAGAAGCTTTACCCTCCTCCTTCCGCCAACGGACCATTTACATAATGCTATGTACTTTACACATGCACAGTAGGTAACCGGAGGTGAAGGCGCAGTAAGTGTCCCAATATGAGAGACAGAGACAATACACACACACAGGGCAGGCTTCACTTTAGTACAGGATAAAGCATGTGACATCATGGAAAACCATTTGGTCACCATTTATAGATGTGTTGGGGGTTGTGCTCACAATGAAATGGCACTAACACATGCACTGTGCATTGCCCCACATTGCAGTAACGCACGACTTATCGCAACACAATGGTGAGAATGGGCACCAAATGTTCTGACTTTTGGAACCACAGAAATCTACAAGTGTGAGGAGATAACAGAAATGGTTATGTGAAGGAAGCAACACCATGCACGATGAGAATGTTAAGAGAAGTACAGGATTTTCTTTTTTTAAATCATACTCGCTCACCTAAGTGGATGCAATGCTGCAGTTGTCCCCTGCTGTCTAAGGTTGGGAACTGAGAGATCAATATTGCTGATCACTCAGTTTTCCCCACCACACTAAGCAGAGAGCCGTGACCATCAACCATCGCCTCCCTGCTCTGCCCCTACAGTGCACAATGGAGCGCTGGGTCTGGGCTGGCTCAGGCTCTCAGCTGATCGCCAAGAGCCTGAGCCAGTCCAGACTTCAGGGTGGATCCTGACAATAGGGTCGGGATCTCTCCCCAGTGAGGTCAGCAGGCTTAAGCCCGCTATTGGCTGAAAACGGGTAAACAGGAATGCAGAACAAACAGCACTTCGGTGATCCACAGAAGCTATGGCTGTAAATTCTCCTTTAAATGACCAACGTCTACAGAATATCACAGGCTTCCATCAAGAGATGTGTTACAATGTTAGCTAAACACTCTTTAAAGGGGTTGTAAAGGATAAAAAAAAAAAAAAAAAAAGGTTTTCCCTAAATAGCTTCCTTTACCTTAGTGCCGTCCTCCTTCACTTAACTCATCCTTTAAATTTTGTTTTTAACTGTCCTTATTTCTTCTGAGAAAACCTCACTTCCCGTTGTTCTGTCTGTTACTCCAGACAGTAAAGCAAGGCTTTCTCCCTGGTGTGGAGTGTCATGCTCGCCCCCTCTCTTGGACTACAGGAGGGTCAGGACACCCACTAACACACAGCTTCTTTATCTGCAACGAAGAGAGCGTCCTGACTCTCCTGTAGTCCAAGGGAGGGGGCGAGCACGACACTCCACACCAGGGAGAAAGCCTTGCATTACTGTGTGGAGTTACAGACAGAAGAACAGGAAGTGAGGATTTCTCAGAAGAAATAAGGACATTTAAAGGCAAAATGGAAGGATGAGGTAAGTGGAGATGGACTGCACTAAGGTAAAGGAAGCAATTTAGCGATTTTTTTTTTTTTTTACCTTTACAGCCCCTTTAAGCAATAGCATTAATTTTCTTCTTTCGTTCCAGTTTTTATACCAGAATAATAGTATAACAGCTGGGCAGGTTCTACAGAGACATGAAAGCAGACAGGCTTCACCCACATGAAAGTCACAGGAAGTCTCACTATGTAAACGGCAATAATCTGCACGGCAATGCGACAAGCTCTTACTCTACACCTACATCCAGCGTTCAGCAACAAAACACATTGCTCCATAAACCACTTCTAATACGGACACTAAGCTGCCTGCTTGGCCCTGTCACAACAATTCACTTTCTAGCATCAGTCCCTTGATTACACAGAACCTGTCACTGGGTGTGCGCTCCGCTCAGAAGGTGTGGCAACATGGGTTGTTGACCAAACATTATATGATCATACAAGAACCATAAAGCAGTCACACACATTCCATTCAAGCCTAGACATTTAGCGTGGGAATACATATAGGGGACACGGCTTACAGGGCTTATGTTCTTTAATTTCCCGACACAGATAAAAGGTCAAAATACAGCGTAAAAGCCAATGACTACCCGAGATTCTGGGAACACTAAACTGGAAGCTTTAAAATCTACATCCAGCGCGTAAAATGGTTGTAAACCCATTATATCAACTTTATGCTACAGATGAGCCTTAAAGCGGAGTTCCACCCAAAAATGGAACTTCTGCTTAATCCCCTCCCCCTTACATGCCACATTTGGCATGTCTTTTTTTGGGGGGGGGGGGGGGGGGGGGGGCTTCAGTAGGAGTGGGACTTCCTGTCCTACTTCCTGCTTCCGCCGAGGCGCTGGTAAGGCGATTAGGCCTAATCGTCTTACTGCAGCCCCTCCATTTGGCGATCGTCTAGGACACCGACAGGTCCTAGACGATCCCCTGTCCAACCAGCGGTGGGCCGCATGCGCAGTGCGGCTCGCGCAGTGGGTGCCCGGCCGTGAAGCCGAAGGCTGTCACGGCTGGGTGCCCACAGTCGCAATGAGGATGCCGGCCGGGGAGGGGAGAGGAGCGGAGACCCGGTCGGCGCGTCGCTGGAACGTGGAGAAGGTAAGTGTCTGTTTATTAAAAGCCAGAAGCTACACTTTTTGTAGCTGCTGACTTAACATTACATTTGGGTGGAACACCCCTTGAAAAGGGGCTGTAAAGGTAAAAAAATATCCCTAAATAGCTTCCTTTACCTTAGTGCAGTCCTCCTTCACTTACCTCATCCTTCCATTTTGCTTTTAAAATGTCCTTATTTCTTCTGAGAAATCCTCACTTCCTCTTCTTCGGTCTGTAACTACACACCATAATGCAAGGCTTTCTTCCTGGTGTGGAGAAAGCCTCTTGAGGTGGGAGGGGGTGAGCAGGAGTGTCAGGACGCCCACTAACACACAGCTCCTCATCTGCAAAGTAGATGGTGTCCTGACCCTCCTGCTCGGCCCCTCAAGAGGCTTTCTCCACACCAGGGAGAAAGCCTTGCATTACTGTGTGGAGTTACAGACAGAAGAACAGGAAGTGAGGATTTCTCAGAAGAAATAAGGACATTCAAAAGCAAAATGGAAGGATGAGGTAAGTGAAGGAGGACTGTACTAAAAGGGGGGGGGGGGGGGGGGTGGTTTAAAAAAAAAAAAAAAAAAAAAATTACCTTTACAACCCCTTTAAGACCTTTACCTGTAGCTACCCTGGATATCTCCTAAACCTGTATGGTTTAGGAGATATCCCCCTGTGTCTGCATGTGCTAAATTGATTGGCACGATTGCATGTTTTTGGCCCAATAGACTTCAAATGGGAGTGTCGGAAAAACGCAATGCCTATAACAAGTGTTTTTTTAGGGTTGTCCCGATACCACATTTTTTAGGACCGAGTACAAGTACCGATACTTTTTTTTTTTTAAATGTGTCCCCAAATGCAGCCATGTCCCCCACACCTAGATGCCGCATGGTTAAACAGCGTGCGGGGAACATCACAGCTTTCATTTGAATAGCTGCAGTGTTCCCCGCCGCACATAGACACTCCCCCTTGCTCAGGATTGGACAGATCACCTGTCCAATCCCGAGCAAGGGGGAGTGTCTATACGCGGCGGGAAACACTACAGCTATTCAAATGAAAGCTGTAATGTTTCCCGCACGCTGTTTAACCAGGCGGCGGCGGCGTTGCGTTATGCAGCGGCGGGGGGGATGGGTAGTATCGGATGAGGCATCGGGGGCATTTGCAGGAGTACAAGTACTCCCGCTAATACTCGATATAGGTCCAGGTACCGATACTGGTACAACCCTAGTTTTTTTGTGTCCAACTACCGTCTCCTCCCCCTAGTAACTAGATTCCAGTGGCTAAAACAAACATCCAAGCCCAAAAAAATAAAAATAAAATAAGCAAAAAAATAGAAAATACAAGCAAAAGATGCGTGTGACTGTAGCCCCAACTAATCTCAGTGTAATGATCAAAGTGACCGATTCTCCTTCAAGTACACAGAACGGATAATAAGTACCGTAGCTGAAACTGCAAGGAGGTTCTGGGAATGCAGAGGAGGTTCAGGAATTCTTAGAGAGTTCCAGCTTTTTTTTGTGTTTATTAGAAGTCAGCAGCTACAAAAAGTGTAGCTGGTGGCTTTTAATAAACAGACACTCACCTGCTCTACGGTCCAGCGGCGTGCCGGCCGGAGATACGCTCCGCTCCTCTCCCCCCCTCTCCAACCAGCATCTTCATTCCTCTCCCCCCCTCTCCAGCCGGCATCTTCATTCTAAGTGTGGGCACCCAGATGTGCCAGCTTTCAGCTTCACGGCTGGGCACTCACTGCGCATGCGTGAGACGTGCTGGGCACTGATTGGTCAGACGATCGCCTGGGACCTGTCACGTGTCCCAGGCGATCGCCTACAGGGAGGGGCTGCTGCTAAGCGATCCCTGGGTCGAAGGAGGAAGTGGGAAAGGAAGTCCTACTCCCCCCCCCCCCCCCCAAAAGAAAAAAACCTTATGTGCCAAATGTTACATGTAAAAGGGGCAAGGAGTAGTGCAAGCGGAAGTTACACTTTTGGGTGGAACTCCGCTTTAACACGAATGTCAAGTCGTTGATAAGAATGTGAGCTTTGCACTTGTAGAAGATCAGCTTCCTTCTGTAGTTTCTCATCCTCATTTCTAGGCGCAGACACTGCATATCCAAACCAGAACTACATTTTTTTTTTTTTTTTTTTTTTATTATATTCTATTTACCGAGTTTTGTTTGTAAAAACCGTACAAAAAAAAAAAAACACACACACACACAAAAGAAAATCAATTCTAAAGAATTCTCCAATTCATAAGAACTGCAGTTGAGGTCATCTGTGGTTTTAGTGAAAGAAAAAAATTTGTCAGAGTTGATTTCCTGAGCAGCAGACACTGAAGGTCGCTTCCCACCAAAAAAATTGAAAACTTTAAGGCCTCATGCACACTTCACATAAAAAAAAAAAAAACACACACCAGTAGCATTAGCTGTAGAACAAGTTTTGCAGTGACATTTTGGAGTGTTTTAAAGCTTTTATTAGAGTTAGAGCTAAACGACTGGATTCTAAAGGAAGAACCCAGTCGTCGTCGTCCCCCCCAGGCAGAAAACGCTGATAACAGCCTATATGTGCACGGACACACAGGATAATAGGCTGGGGAGTTTGTCGTTGATGCAATTCAGAGGCTCCAACCTCTCGGTGCATCAAGACAGCTCTTCGTACCAAGCGTCCGGACTATGAAGTCTCCAGAGCCCAGACAGGGGACTACAAGTCCCATGTTGCCTTGCCAAGCCAGGCCACAGCAAGATTTAAAGGCCAAGTATGAGCCAGAGATAAGACAGTTTGTCTGGGTTGGAGCGTATGGGTCAAGTCAGTCACTAGAATAAATTGAACACTTTATGACCATATCCTCACACCTTCTGGTAAGGTTCTCCATGTGCGCGTGAGGTGACCACATGGCGATTTGGAGCATCACTTATATTTTGGGGGAAGCATATTGTTGAATAATCCGTTTTTGAATTTCTGACTTACCACATGGACATTGGAAAGTTATGGACTGATTGCACTTTGTAAAATTAGAATTTTATATGGGCACAGATTTTTGTCTTCAGATTTACCAAACCATGTAGTATAAGGGACTGATTGCATACAAATTGAAACGCTTAAAAAGGTTCAACCTCATATTATATGGTTTTGGTAAATCTGAAGACAACAATCTGCAGTAAATCTATTAGCGTGTATGGGGCTTTAGGAGGAGCTTTAGACCCCTTTCACACTGAGGAGTTTTTCAGGCGGTACAGCGCTAAAAATAGCGCTGCTATACCGCCTGAAAAAAAAGGGCTTTCACATTGAGGCGATGCGCTGGCGGGAGAGAAAAAAATCTCCTGTCAGCAGCACCTGTGGAGCGGTGAGAGGAGCGGTATTTATACCACTCCTTCACCGCTCCATCCCATTTAAAACAATGGGAAGCCGTGGCAATACCAGCCGCAATGCGCCTCTGCAGAGGCGCATTGCGGGCGGTATTAACCCTTTATCGGCCGGTAGCGGGGGTTAATACCGCACCGCTAGTGACCGAATCCCGTGGCAATTCCGGCTGTTTAGTGCCACTATTTTTAGCGGCGCTATACTGCCACCGCGACTCTCGCCCCAGTGTGAAAGGGGCCTTACTAAAACTGGAGAGCGCAAAATCTTGTGCAGCTGTTCATGGCAGCCAATCAGCTTCTAACTTCAGATAAATCAATCAAGCCGACACGAAGCCTAGGTTCACATAGGTTTGTCCTGGCATGCGATTTGACTAGTCAAATCACATGCCAAATCAGCAGCTATCGCCGGCAACTGGACTGTCCTAATCAGCGTGACACCGACTTTGTAGCGCTGTACAGATTCCCAAAAGTAGCTTCTGCACTACTTTTTAGGTGCGATTTCAATAGACATCTGTGCAGAGGCGATTGCAGACGGTTTTTATGGTGGAAATCGCATTGCACAGACATCGCAAGTGATCTGCACAGCATGGTGTGAACTAGGGTTGTCCCCGACCGAGTACAAGTACCAATACTTTTTTTCCCCAAGTACTTGCCGATACCGATTCTTTTTTCTTAAATGTCACGTGACAGTTTCTCAAAGCACAATACAGATTAGGTGGCACTGATATGCAGCACTAACAGATGGCTGACTGGCACTGATGGCTGGCAGGCTCCGTAGAGCTATTGATGTTTTTTGCATGGTGGGCATCCATATTGCTGAAACACTTTGGGAAACAAGATCCATCAGGACTGCAGATCTGATACCACGAGATTGGGACCTATTATATGCTGTTTGTAATCCCTTGTCATAAGGCAGGGGTGCCCAACCCTTTGAAGAGCGTGGGCCACTTAAGCAACTTGGTAACCAGTCGAGGGCCGGAATGAGCAGAGCGGGCAGATGACAGGTCACGACTACTCTATAGGCCCTCCGATCCACCCTGATGGAAGGGGACGAACTCCCTTCTGTTTTTCGTATTGGAGGTAGGCAGGCGTAAACAGACATCTGACGCTCTATAGAGGTGAATTGAGGGTCTCATTTGGTCATGCTGATCTTGTAAAAAGGGCCCAAGACTGCTTTCACACTGATGTTCTGTGGTTTACTCACACCGCAGGTGCAGTGTAGTGCACCTGTGTCTATCCTGCGGGTAAGCTGAACTTTGCCATAGACTCCACCTGTGCAAAAGCCGGCGCTGTAGAGGAAGCTTTGGCTTATGGGGCTCTGCTTCGCAGTCACTTTCTTCCTCTACCACCAGCTTCATTCACACCACTGATGCTGTGGTATGGCGGGTCGGCAACCTGCGATTTGGGCTTGCCAACCCACCACTCCAGAGCAGGAGGTTGCGGGCCACATTTGGCCCCTGGGCCACCCCTGTCATAACGGATCGTGGGATAAGAGGCCAATTCATAAGTTTGGTGAAGGACATGTTATTTGCCTTTGGACACGTTTTTATTAATCCGCTATGACACAGAAGCACGGGTGTTTGTTAACGTTTATTCACTGACTTTCTACTGTTAACACTCTGGACTGTGTATCAATCCATTCAGAGCTAAAGTTTATACTCAGTTGATGGTTTCGTATTTGTACCGTATATCACTTGGGTATATTTTTGTTTTTTGTTTTTTTCCCCTTTTCTTGTTTTTTTGGTATATCACCATCACTAACAACATTGACGGTTTTTGAGGTGACTGCATACTGTATAGTGGCCATCACAGGTCACATTTCTGACATAGTTAGGCTTTTTTTCACATATCACTCATTTGTATTTATTTGTGAGTGTGAAAGCCAGTTGAGGTAGCGAAATTTATATTTTTCGTATGTTAATTTCTTGTATTTGTTGTTTGCATGAAATTCGCAGCACCGGGAGAGAACACACTTATCACGCTGTAGTTTTTCCTTTCTTTTGTTAATTTTAGAGCAGTCTCTTTCCATTTTTCCATGCAGAATACCATCTCTGAACGCACAACACATCAGAGCTTATTCAATTGGCGATTTTTTTTGTTTTTTTATTACAAATGGAAGAGCAAGGACTGTAGATGTAAAGAACAGCCAACCCACCCCCCAATTTCTCCTCATAATAATCTACTAAACCACAATTACCCACCAGTAGGATGTACAAGATGGACCCAAAAAGCAAACTAAACTGGAGCCTGTCTCCTGCAGTGCCCTCTAGTGGCATTGGGAAGTGCAGGGTTACTTGAATTGTATTCCAGGATTTTCTGGTCTTCAGCCGAGTGAACTCGCAATAAAAGAAAAATAAATAAATGCATAGATGTGAATGTGTCCCATAGAAACCATGTTAACCACTTAAGGACCCCCTCACGCACATATACGGCCACAGAATGGCACGTACAGGCACAAGGGCGTAAATTTACGTCCCCGCCTAAGTGCGGTTCGGGGGTCCCGCCCCCCCCTCGATCGCTCCCAGCCAATGCGCGCGCTCCCAGCTCCTGTCACTTCCTCCTCCTGTGTTTACACAGGAAGGAGGAAATTATGTAATCTCTCATCGCAGCAGTGTTTCCCAGCGCTGCTGATGAGAGAAGACATCACAAGTAAGTGTGCACCAACACAACACTGACACACACTCACATAGGCACATTAACCCCTTGTGATCGCCCCACCCCCCTGTCACAGTGTCACTGAATGCAGTGATCTAATCACTGCATTTAGTGTCAGTGTGACAGGCAGTGTAAAAAACAGTTAGTGTTAGGTCCAGGGTAGCCCCCCCCACCCCCCCTAATAAAGTTTTAACGCCCTGATCACCGCCCTAGTTAACCCTTTCACTCCCTATTGCCAGCATCACTAAGCGATCATTTTTCTGATCGCTGTATTAGTGTCGCTGTTCCCGCTAGGTAGCTATTTTTTTTTATTGAGATTTTTTTTTTTACTAAAGACATGTGGCTAAATAAATTTTGGCCTAAATGTTTGACTAAAATTTCATTTGATTTTTTTTTTAACAAAAAGTAAAATAGTGTTTTTTTTCAAAAATGTCGCTCTATTTTTGTATATAGCGCAAAAAATAAAAAATCGCAGAGGTGATCAAATACCACCAAAAGAAAGCTCTATTTGTGGGAAGAAAAGGACGCAAATTTTGTTTGGGAGCCACGTCGCACGACCGCGCAATTGTCTGTTAAAGCGACGCAGTGCCGAATCGCAAAAACACCTTGGGTCATTTACCAGCGTATTGGTCCGGGTCTTAAGTGGTTAAATGAACTGTAGTGTTTTCTGCAAAAAGCACCAAAAACGCATAGGTATGAACCAGGGCTAAGATGTTTAGTAGCAGCAGCATGCGTTTTGTATCACCTGTGTTTTTTTTTGTTTTTTTTAAACAAACATGTTATACTTACATGCTCTGTGTAATTGTTTTGCAGAGCGCCCCTGATTCTCACATTCTAGGACCCCCCCATTGACACTTCTGGTTCCCCTGCCTTTAGGAGGCAAGCTGCAAAGTATAGTATAGGGTGCCCCAATAGCATGGTTAAAAAAAAAAAACACACACACCTGACTTTAGAACCATTCACTTCTTGCCCAGGACTGCATGTCCCATGAAGCATTGCTTCTCACATTCACAAGTTCTCAGTCACTTAGTGACATGTATGGACAGTGTACTGAGCTTTATGTGTGTTGTATTGCATTTCCTGATATGTAAACAAAAAAAATGCATTCTGTATGCAGACCAACTAATCGCCGATCAATCATAAAAATAGTTGGCAACTATTTTTATAAACTACTAAACAATTAGTTGTTTCGGCCTTACTTCTGACAAGTTTTCCTAACACCAAGAGAGAAAAAGGTGACAGGGGACGGGGTCCCTTCCTTCGAATCAGCTCTCAGGGCTTTTCTCACCAAGCTCTGCAGTTCAGCTCTCCGCCCCTTTTTTTCTAAGGGCCCAGACCAGCTTTAAAAAAAAATTGCACCCTTTAAATGAATGTAGGGGAGAGACTGCAGATATACCGGTACAACTTATGTAGGAGGATTGGTTTCATCTCTGTGTAGCCAGTCACTTCACAGGGTATATGTAAAAGTTGACAACCATTTGAGACCTGCTCTAGGAACGTGTGATGGGAATATTGATACAGTTTGTGAAAATGATGTCTTAGATTTTCGTGGCCCTTTAATAGTAAAATAGCACAAAGGATGAAATACTACAGAGACAGTCTTTGTGAATCAGATAGAACATTCACAGCATCACCCTAAGAAGACCCGGAGCAGAAGAAATGAATCATCGGATGCTGGAAGTACTTCAGCCACTCGTATAATGTGAAATCCAATTCTCGTACGCATTTTTCTAATATAAAAGGCCAGTCTTGTCCATTGAATGCCATAAACAGCTCAGAGTGGTAGATTCCCGGTTGTACTGCGCCTCTTCCTACGCCTAGCCTTAGTTCTCATGTAGCTTCCAGCTATGAATACGAGTCATGTGACCTCAGACATGTCAGCAGTCAACTTTGAACTCATCTCCCCACCGTTACCAAGTATCCTGTTTACCATTTCATTTTGCTGATGTTACGTCGGGATAAAGCAGAGCGATTCTACTGCGACATGGATGTGACCCAGCAGGGAACTTTTTTTTTCTTCTTAACTGGATAAAAAAAAAAAAAAAAACACACACACCACCAGCAACTGTTTAGTGCGAGCGTCTACCTCACTGGATATAATCTGAAAGAAATGTAGCCAAGGCCCTCACTATATTACCAAAAGTATTGGGACACCAGCCTTTACACACATGAACTTTAATCCCATCCCAGTCAGATTTACCAAAACCATGTACTGCAAGGGCCTGCCTGATTGCATACAAATTGAAACACTTAAAGGGTCACTTAAAGGAAAAAAAAAAATTAAGCTAAATAGCTTTCTTTACCCTAATGCAGTCCTGGTTTCATGTCCTCATTGTTCGTTTTGCTGTAATCCTTCTGTTCTGCACACTTCCTGGTTGTCCGTTTCCTTATGAAAAAAACTCATGGGAGCTTCTCTCTGTGGTCTCTAATCAAGAAGGTGTGATTACTGTGTCTAAAACCCCTCAGAACCAATCAGTTTCATTTTAAAAAACAAACACTGCCCTGTATTGGCTCTGTGTCTCTGTACTTCACAGAAGCATGAAACCAGATGAAAAACGAAACAAACTGCAGACACATTATACAATTGATCTTTATCAATTTTTAATCATTTTTAAAAAGGAATCAGTTAACTATTATGTCTCTATACCCTGTAAACAGTCATATTACAGTAAAACCTTGGATTGTGAGCATAATTTGTTCCAGAAGCATGCTTATAGGGTTGTCCCGATACCATTTTTTTAGGACCGAGTACAAGTACCGATACTTTTTTTCAAGTACACCGCCTAGTTAATCAGCGTGCGGGGAACATTACAGCTTTTATTTGAATAGCTGTGTGTTCCCTGCCGCGAATAGACACTCCCCCCTGCTCAGGCACTTTGATAGACAGATCACCCGTCCAATCCCGAGCAAGGGGGAGTGTATGCGCAGCGGGGAACACACAGCTATTCAAATGAAATCTGCAACATTCCCCGCACGCTGAATAACTAGGAGGCGGCGTTGCGGTATTCGGCGGCGTTGCGGCGGCGGGGGTAGTATCGGATCTGGCATCGGGGGCATTTGCTCCCGCAAATGCTCGGTATCGGGACAATCCTAACGGATTCCTTTTCAAAATGATTAAAAATAGATAAAAAAAAAAACAATCATATAATGTGCCTGCAGGTTAGTTTCACTTTTGAACTGGCTTCATGTTTCTGTGAAGTAGAAATAGACACACAGAACAAAAACAAAACAAATCCAGGGCAGTGTTTTGTTTTTAAAATGATAAAAGGAAACAGACAAGCAGGAAGTGTGGAGATCAGAGCAGGATTAGAGCAACTTCAAAAGCAAAAAACGAACAATAAGGACATGAAACCAGTACTGCAGTAAGGTAAAGGAAGCTATTTAGCTAAAAAAAAAAAAAAAAATCCTTTAGTGATCCTTTAAGTAATGCAGCACCACATTGTAAAAAAATGGCCTGGACATGAAAGGGGCAAATCTTCTGGAGATCAAGTGATTTTTAACTGTATTGCACTGTAAGCAAGCAGTAAAAATGTACAGTACATTTTTCTTAAAGCAGAGCTCCACCCAAAGAGGGAAGTTTCACTGGTTAGCTCCTCCCCTCCACCTCCTTTTGGAGGGGAGCAGATAACTGTCAAAACAAGGTACTCGCTCCCACTTCCACGTAAAAATCGCCGTCATTTTTACAAAATCCAAAAAAGGTGACATCTCGCTGCCAGAGCCGAAGGCGTCTACTACGTCTATGACCAACTTTACTACAAACTGTACCCTACCTTTAGATAATAATTCATAATTTCCTTATAACGGCCCATTAAACACAGTGATATGCAGACTTCTCCGAAGCAAAGGTTAGCTTTAAACCAAAACTGACTGACTAATGGATTAAATATTAATAAACTTCTGCATTCGATGGGAGGTTAGATTTTCATCCCAGATAATCTACAGAGGCCAACTGGATTCCTGTATACATATATGAGAGCCATTTTACCTACCAAAGGGTTTATATTTCTGTCCATCCCGTCCAGAAGTACACAGCTCTGCCACACAGCAGTCTTTTTAGGCAGAGCAGGAGACCCAATTTTTCTTGGGTCTAGTTAACCAACATGCACAGGTCACGTCCCTCCCCGAACCTGGGGGGGGGGGGTCATTGTAGAAAGAGGCACCAGGCTGATGAGCTCATATCTGTCACGCAGCTCCATCATCCACCTATCAGCATGCTATCTGCACTGATTGGCTTAGAGAAAAATGTATTTGATACTAGGGATGAGAGGTTTTGATACAAGCACCACCTCACCATAATGGGTATAGGAAATAGAAGTTAAAACAACCCTTCAGATTGGAAATACAATTTCATTTAACCACTTAAGGACCGCCTCCTGCACATATACAACGGCAGAATGGCACGGCTGGGCACAAGCGCGTACAGGTACGTCCTCTTTAAGTGCCCAGCCATGGGTCACAGGCACACACCTGGTCCGAAGCTCCGGGACCTGATCGCCGCTGGAGTCCCACGATCGGTCCCCAGAGCTAAAGAACGGGGAGAGCTGTGTGAAAAAACACAGCTTCCCCGTTCTTCACTGTGGCGCCGTGATTGATCGTGTGTTCCGTTTTGTAGGGAAACACAATCAATGACGTCACACCTACAGCCATACCCCCTACAGTTGTAAACACATATTAGGTCACACAACCCCTTCAGCGCCCCCTTGTGGTTAACTCCTAAACTGCAATTGTAATTTCCACAGTAAACAATGCATTTTAAATGCATTTTTTGCTGGAAAAATTACAATGGTCCCAAAAACGTGTCAAAATTGTCTGCCATAATGTCGAAGTCACAGGAAGAAGATGAAAAAAAAAAAAGAAAAAAGCTGATCGCCGCCATTCGTAGTGAAAAAAAAAAAACAAAAAAATAAATAAAAATGCCCCCATTGCAGGGATATGCAATTAGCGGACCTGCAGCTGTTGCAGAACTACAACTCTTATGAGGCATAGCAAGACTGACAGCCACAAGCATGACACCCAGAGGCCAAAGCATGATGGGACTTGTAGTTTTGCAACAGCTGGAGGTCGGCTAATTGCTTATCCCTGCCCTATTTTGTAAACGCTATAAATTTTGCGCAAACCAACTGATAAACGCTTTTTGCGATTTATTTACCAAAAATATATAGAAGAATACGTATCGGCCTAAACTGAGGAATTATATAAATAATTTTTTTTTGGGGGGGGGGGGATATTTATTATAGCAAAAAGCAAAAAAATATTGAATTTTTTTCAAAATTGTCGCTCTATTTTTGTTTATAGCACAAAAAATAATAACCGCAGAGGTGATCAAATACCAAAGGAAAGCTCTATTTGTGGGAAAAAAAAAGAAGACGCCAATTATGTTTGGGAGCCACGTTGCACAACCGCGCAATTGTCTGTTAAAGCGACGCAGTGCCGAATCGCAAAACCTGGCCGGGTCCTTTAGCTGCCTAAAGGTCCGGGTCTTAAGTGGTTAACACACCAATACAATAATATACAGATTTATCCGATGAATGCACTCTCACCCCAAACGCATGTATGACTTCAGAGGACCGGCAGAGTATCAGTGTGTCAGAGGGGATAAACCCCTTATAAGCAAAACCTGCAGAGACACACAATTTGTATTTAAACATGTCAATTATACTTAAATAGACCATAGGTAGGTACCTATACAGTCAAACATAACCTACCCTGTTTTAGATAAGAGGTCAGGAAATCAAAAGCCTGGTAGGCTTATGTACTTCAAATAATGGTGGTAAACTTAGCAGTGACACGCTTACCAGCCTTTTGATACCCCGATACTCTGCCAGACCTCCTTGCAGGTCCTCTGGAATCATACTTACATTTGGGAAGAGAGAACATTCATCGTATGATCTGTATATTATAGTATTGATGGACACACACACCTTGATTCAAGTTTTTTTTTTTTTTGATGGACATCGCGCTGGTCCCGAGGAGCTCCGTGACTTCGGCCTAGACCACAGTGTTCGGCCTCGGCTAAAAACTCCTGCCCGCAGCTCCTCAGAATTGGCGGTGCCAAAAAATAAAGAAATAAAATAAATTTGACCTTGCAACTCGATTCAAGATTAAAATCAATTTTTTCACCAGCCCTACTTTACACCCATATGGTCTCTTTGTGTATGCATATTTTTTATTTTAAGTGATATAGTATAGAAGGTCTTACAAAAGCTCTAGAAAAAGCCATGAATACAGCGAAACGTGTAGGGGCAACCAACTTTTGTACTGTGACCACATGTTTTCTACGTGCTGGTTTTAATAGAATTCATTTTAGTATGTTTGTTTAAATAAAAAAAAAAAGTATGAAAATTTTAAAAATGTATATAGTTTCAAATCTGATGATTTTTGTATTTTTAAACTCATTTTGCTTCCTACATCCAAATGGCTCCTTGTGGTGCTTCTGCCTCTCCCGGTCTGAGCTCTGCTGTACAGACTGGTACCAAGTCAAACTAAAAGCACTGTCCCATTAAAAAGAAAAACATTTATTGGAGAATCAATGAATACGTGTTTTTTATACCTGCCTGGAATTCAGCTTTACAATAAACGAAGCCTGTCAGCTGTCAGAGCAGAAACATATGATGCTTCTGCACGCTTGTTTTACTGACGCAAATGCTGTCACTTTAATTCTTGCTTAATGACTGAAGGTGTCTACAGGCTTTACAGAATGTTCTACAAACACTTATGTTTGCATCTGGCAAACAATCTCTTTGTACCTTGTCTGGCGTAAGAACCCTAGTCATGAATGAAGCGTTTGAGACTACTCCACCCATCTTCCCTCCAACCAATTACAGCACACCCTCAATGAGCAGCTCTGATTGGAGATTGACAGATGGGGCTCACCACAGAATCACACCGTAAAGCTTTTAGGGTTCAAGCATTTGTCCTTAAAAACACATTAATGTATATACATGCGTTTTCCACACATTGTAAGCATTTCTATGCACTCTACGGAGAGAAGGTACTTCCTGTATGAAAATGAAGATGTACATTCTCATCTCTATGGAAGAAAAAAAAAAAAAAAAAAAAAAAAAATTGTTGCTTGTTGGAGGAACTATTTTAAAAAAAATGCACAGAGTATGAAAACATACAGGAAGGGAATAATATAATAAATAAAAAAAAAAAAAAAAAAAAAAAAAGGTACTTCAATGCTATAGATTTTATTATGAATGAACATAACATTCAGAAAATGTAGGAGCCGGGTTTAGCAGCTTCTACCTCCACTCTCCATCCTGACAGAGGGGGCGGAGGAGGATATGGAGGGTAACACCATAAACAGAAGGGGAGAGCAGAAGAAAAGAGGATGACACTGAGGGAGGAGGGGGGGGGGGGATAGCAGCAGCACGGAGGGGGGACATGAACACCGTTTACATATGTGGCTGCAACTTGCGTGTGCGTTTTCTTTGCAGCGCAGGGACAAGGGAGCTTTAAAGCGGATCTCCGCCAAAAAATCTAATTTTTGACTAATGGCTCTTTAAATTAGTAATCGCACTGCTGTGCTAAACTCACGTTTTTTTGTTTTAAACAGCCGCTCCACTCTTTTTCTGTCCAGAACAACAACTTATATTCTCCATGTTCTCCCGTTGCCATCTTGGCTTTGGGCAGGAAACAGCACACAGGCATGTCATTTCCTGCGGCGTGAGCGTATCTGTTGTCATCGCTGTAATGGAGAAATTTCAAACACCCGCCCATTCCTTTGTTTACATCGCGCGTCACTTCCTGTAAAACGAAGTCGCACGATGTCTCGGCTAATGCAGTGAATTATTATAAATTAGGGAGCTCAGAGAAAGGCTCCCAGCATGCAGAGCGAGGGACAGGAAGAGGAAGATAACCCGAGAAAAACCCGACTGCCTACAGACCGGAAGCCTCGGTGTTTAAAAGGTATTGTAACTCCAAATTTTTTAATAATAGCCGATTAGGGGTTGTTTTGCAGCGATATTAATGTTAAAGTAAAGTCAATTTCAGGGTGGTGCTCCGCTTTAAAAATGTATTTATTTATTTTCCCTTTAAAATTTATTTTTATTTTTTAAATGGAGCACAGAGGGGGATTGCAGCACGGATGGGGGAACTGGAGGAGGATACAGGGACAGTCAGCGGTGATTGGTGCGGCTTTGGGGGGTGTTACAAGCACCAATCACCGCTGTATAGATTTCACTAAAAACAGCAGAAAGGGGGGAATCTATACAGGGAGATCAGTGCTTGGGCTGGAGGTTTAGTTCCTCAGAATTCGGCTTTAAAAAACGAGGCATGGGGAAGAGGAATTGTACCGGTGGGGGGGGGGGGGGGGGGTGATGTAAACCTTGGAGCTCTAAAGCGGAGGTTCACCCAAATAACATGTATATAAGATCATATTCTCTAGACTTCCAACATGTACAGTATGTGCTTTTTGTTTTGGCTGTACATACCACATTATTGCCATTTTCCAACCAGCTTCCGTGTACTCACTCCCGCGGGAGAAGGCGTTCCTATGCTGCGGCGCAGTGTCATCTAGGACTTTGCCCAGATGATTGACGTCCTTGAGAAAAACTTCCCCCCCGGCGGATAGGGCCCCCCCCCCTATTGCGTAGGCTCGTCATGAGTTTCCGAAAGTAGCCGAACCGCGAGTCAGCTCTATACGGCGCTATACGGCACCGACCAGGAGCAGCGTAGAGCTGACCGGGCAGGCACCGTAAAGAGCTGACTCGCACTTCGGCTATTTTCGGAAACTCATGACGCGCCTACCTTGATGTCACATGACCTGGTCACTTCTGACTGATTGCTATAGACAGATGCTTTCCTTTCTTCTAGTTTTTATCCAACGAGAAAGAGCTCTTTTTTCTGATGCTACCGATGCTCATACACAAAACATTATTTTATAAAATAGTCATAACATTCCTACTTATCAAGGTAAAGCATTACACATAATCATGTGATGTAGAAGGAATACCCAGATCCCAATACTAATCTATAGCAATGCGAGTCTTTGTTTAAAAATAGCCTTCATAAAATGGCACAGTTCCTGGCGTTATCTGTGTATTCATCAGGTGTGTCAGAAGTTATACCTGTACTACACAAGATTACTGTAATTATATATGTGGACAAAGACACACCCACTCCAGATAATGGAGAAGAAATTTGTTCATAAATTACCGGAGGATGGGGCAAGCAGTGCAATCTCTGTTTACGGACGATACTAAGCTAAGCAGGGAAATCACTTCTTTGCAGGAAAACTTGCAAAAAAAAAAAAAAAATCTGAATTAACAGGGTGGTCAAAGACATGGCATACGGAACCTAAAAATCTCCATATGCAGCGTTAAATTTTTTTTTAAAATAATAAATCTCTTCTATACCTGTCACAAGGAACATAAAAATCCCTTGTGACAGTAATAGGTAGTGACAGGTACTCAAATCCCTCCTTTACACTTGAAAGTATTCAGATCGCCAAAAACAGCGATTCTGAATGCTGTGACTTATTTTTTTTTTTAAACCAGCACCATTGGCAGCCAAGTAAATTGGAAGAGATGTCTCTTCCATACACACGGCCAGGATTCCCGACCAGAGCTCTCACGGCAGTTTTCCTGGTTGGGAAACCTGGTAGTGTGTAGAGGGGAAAAAAAAAAAAAGTTAGAGCAGGTTCTCGGTTGTAAAAGTCCGCCCGGAAACCCGTACGTGTGTACGAGGCTTAAGCCATTTCTGGCTTTGTGCCAGTCTCTCTAGCCGACGGAAATGCCTGGTAAGAGCGGCAGAAAGCAGGGCATGGCCCCTTTCGCTCCTCCGGTATAACAGCCGAGCGGCTTTTAGCTGCATCCGATGTTATCCCTCAAAAGCCGACCGCCCGCTCCAAGTATAAAAAACAAAAAAAAAATGCAGCTGCATGCATCATACCGATATAAACCCTGAAAATCAAGGCCGCATATGTGCATGCACTCGGCGGGAAGGAGATACTGAAGGCAAGTAATGTCCATTGTGTATATTTAATATATTTTTTTTTCTATTTATTATAGCAAAAAAAAAGTATTGCTTTTTTCCGCCCAAAATTCAATCCATTTTTATTTATAGCACAAAAAATAAAAACCGCAGAGGGACGTCAATTTTGTTTGGGAGCAACGTCGCCAGCCAAATGGTCCGGGGCTGAAGTGGTTAAAGTGAGACTTTTTATAATTCTATTCAAGTACGTATAATTAAAGTGGACCTTCAGTTATTTTATCAACTTTCCATCTATTAGGCTGCATTCACACCTAGGCGTTTTTTACGCCCTACGCCCGTCCCACTGGAGGGGTGAATTTACATTGTTGTCTATGGAGATGGTTCACATCTCCACGCCGAACGCCATACGCCTGAAGCTCAAAACAAGTCCCGGACCCTTTTTTTCAGGCGGCGTTCAGGATAGACAACAATGTTATGTAAAAAGGTTAAAAACGACCCGTTTTGTCGCAGCAAATCGTGGTACAATACACCGCAATTTGTCGCGGCAAAATACGCGCGTTATAGTGTGAATGCAGCCTTAAAGCCACTGTCGTTTTAACTTAGTAAAACTTTTATCATGCCAATAAGGGATGTCCCGATACCTATACTAGTATCGGTACCGAGCATTTCCCCAAATACTTGTACTCGGGGGAAATGCTCTGATGCTTCACCTGATACCTGGGCAGGGGTGAACGGTGCGGCAGGGGAGTTACAAGCACTGATCTGCCCCCTTTTCAGCTGTTTAAGTTATACACCGGTGATCGGTGCTTGTAACTTTCCCCAAAGCCGCACAGATCACTGCTGACTGTCCCCGTGCTGTCCCACTCCATGCAGCTCTCCCCCCTCCGTGTATGTCTCCCCCTCTGTGCAGGCACCTCTCACGCTCTGTTTAGCTCTCCCCTTAGTTATCCGTGCAGCTAGCCCCCTCCGTGCAGGTCTCCCCCCGCTAAACCCGGCTCCTACCTTTTCTGAATGAACAGAGTCAGTGCACTGACTCTGTTCATTCACATAGCTGAGCATCGTAATCTGTGATTACGATGCTTCAGTTTATGAATGGAGAGAAGCTCCTCTCCATTCATTTTAGCTGAGGCTGCTGAGAAAGGGACTGGGGAATCCGTGTCCTTAGTCCCTTTCTCTGTCTCAAAGGGGAGATGTCAGGGGCCTGTTAAGACCCCTGATATCTCACCAAAGCCCCCCAACAGACCTCAAAAAAAAAAAAACCTGACAATCCACCTCCCCCCAAAAAAATAAATAAATTTAATGCGACATTAAGAAAAAAGTATCGGTATTGGCGAGTACTTGAAAAAAAAAAAAAGTATCGGTACTTGTACTCGGTCACAAAAAGTGGTATCGGGACAACCCAAATGCCAATAAAAACGTTATACATCCCACTTCCTGTTTGTCATTAGCCTAGGCTTATGACAAGGCTTCATTGCTGATTTCCCTTACAGGCAATGGCAGCAGAACCCGAGAGCAGATGAAACATCGACTGGAGTGCTGACAACGACCTCCACTTTAAAGCGTTTGTTACCCCAACATTTCATATTTCTGAAATGTCCCTGCTGCACCACGTACTTGTATGAGAAAAGTATCCTGTCCTCTTTGTATTGCTTCCTGTGTATGAAATCCCTGGTGTTCCTGCCAGTCCCTCTGCTTTCCTATTAAAAGCGGACCACACTAAGCAGGAGAGCACATCATGGTTAGTTCTCTAGCTATCAGCCTGCTCTCCTCCAATGATCAGACTTGTCCCAACACGCCCCCTACTGAACAGCCATTCACTGGGAAGATCCGTGTGATGCTGCTTCTCCTCCCCTAGCTTTTATGCAGCCAAGAACAGATACAGCACAGCTCAGGAGCGAGCCCACAGGAGTACCAGCAGCTTGCAATAGCAGCCTGCTATAGTGAGGCACACAGGAAAAGTAAGAGCTGAGAGCGCAGGCAGGGGACCCCAGAAGAGGCAGTTCAGGTCCAGTCTGTGTAATACCATTGCACAGGGCAGATATTTAGAAATGTATACATTATTTTTTTTTTAGAATTAACATCACTATCCTTCTACAACTGCTTTATTCTGACTTGAGCAGGTGTCAGGAAACATGTACAGCCGTCTCCCACCATCCAAGGGGCTGTGCTGGGATCCATTTGAATACCAATACAAGTACTTCTAGGTGTTTGCATTTCAGCAATGCTGCTCCCAATATGATTCTAGGCCAGGTTCCCTTTACCACACTACCCAGTACAGAACTGCACAGTCATAACTCACAGCATGTATGCATTTTCTAATTTAAGACTTGGTCAATCAAGACTTTCAACGTCAAAGCATTATAGTGAGAGAAAAAAAAATACAAGCAGCATTTTCTGAATATTGTCAGTGATGTGCAATGAGGCATCATAAGAACGCAGATAGGAGATCTAGTGACTGGCGGGCTCCACCCACTTCCAGTACACCAATATAAACACACCCAGTTTCTGCATTATCTCCCCCTCCCCTGATATCATACAACATATGAGAGAAGGAAAAGGTTATCACCCGAGAATGGAATTATACCAGCAAGATGAGAAACCTGTTCTATCACTGAATTTATTGCCAGAGTCAGATGAAGGGCCGAATGAATGAAGGAAGAACACATTGCACGGCTCCGAGTAAATGTCACAGTGAGGATGCTTCCACACCGGTGTAAAAGGTGGCATACATCTTAAAAGGAGAAGTCCAGCCTGAGCTTTTTAGGCTGGGCTTCTCCTCTGGGTCACAGGAGCGCAATTCGTTTTGCACCCCTGTGACCCATTGTCAGTGGAGAGCTGTCTGAAGTCCACGATGGCGCGATGCCCTGACTGATGGCAGCGACGTCAGCGGAGAGCTGTCTGAAGTCCGTTCTCCGCTGACGTCACTGTCATCAGTCGGGGCAGTGCGTCATCGAGACTTCCAAGTCGGGATCCGCCAGCTGCCCTGATTGATGGCAGTCTCAGCGAACTGCTGAGACAGCCTCTCCCCGCCCCTCCACTGTAGAGCAGAAGCCATTCTGACAGTCAGTATGTCTGTTCGGGGAGGCGCGAGAACCGAGCCATCAGCGGTGTTCAGTGGCTCGGTTCTCAGTGCAGGGATGCCGGGGGACAGCGGTAGTATCAGCCTGAGGCTCCATCCACCGAGGTAAGTATGAATAACAAAACAAAAAAAACACACACACACACACACACACACACACACACACACTTCTATATTTGCCATGTCCTGGAGTTCCAGCTGTTGCGTATGTCTGCCCATAGACATACATTACAGAATAGGTTATATGTGGCTGGACTTGTGTTTGGATAACTGTGTCCATACATGTGTATACGTAAATGCAAGTACCGGCCCTTACCCCTGTATAACCACGAATAGCATAATCTATAAATTCATGTCTATAGGAAAAACTACACAGCAGCTGGGGCCCCCGGGCTGCTTTACTCTGTTCAGCCGCACACACCTATATACACCGGAGCCTTCCTGCCTTATAGAACATGCTATACACATGTAAAGATTGGTATTTGTGTTTCAGGTGGGGGGCGGGAACTTAATTTTTAGTGGGACTTTCTCCTACGGGCAGCCTAGGTGACTCCTCCTTTCCCCCCTAGGCGGCCCCTCCCTCTCAGCAATCTCCCGGGACACGTGACAGGTCCCAGAAGATTACCTGTCCACTGGAAGAGCAGAGCGCAGTGGCTATGACGGCGCCGGTGGAGAGGAGCGATGCTACGCGCTGCCGCATCATGGGACAGAAGAGTGTTTATTAAGCGTCAGAAGCTAAACTTTTTGTAGCTGCCGACTTTTAATAAACAAAAAAGCCTGAAAAAAATGTTTTAACATTACATTCAGGCGAGTTGTTATAATGACAAAAAGCTTTTTTTTTTAAAATCCTTGCCGTACATACCGTTTTAGATGTATATGTTCGCCACGGCTTCTGGGTCTAATCTTCGGTACTGGGCGCTCCTAATTGATCGACAGGCTTGCGACCGACGCATACAGCGTGCCACGAGTTGCCGAAAGAAGCCGAACGTCGGTGCGCAGGTGCCGTATAGAGCCGATTCGCAGTCCGACTTCTTTCGGCAACTTGTGACGCGCTGTATGCGTTGGTCGCAAGCCTGTCAATCAATTAGGAGCGCCCAGTACCGAAGATTATACCCGGAAGCCGCGGCGAACATATACATCTAAAACGGTATGTACGGCAAGGATTTAAAAAAAAAAAAAAAGCCGATTGTCATAACAACTCGCCTGAATGTAATCAGCTTTTTTTTTTAAATCCTTGCCATACATACCGTTTTAGATGTATATATTCGCCGCGGCTTCCGGGTATAATCTTCGGTACTGGGCGCTCCTAATTGATTGACAGGCTTGCGACCGACGCATACAGCGCGTCACGAGTTGCCGAAAGAGGCCGGACTGCGAATCGGCTCTATACGGCGCCTGCGCACCGACGTTCGGCTTCTTTCGGCAACTCGTGACGCGCTGTATACGCCCATGGAAGCCTGTCAGTCAACTAGTAACGCCCAGTTCTGAAGATTATACCTGGAAGCCGCGGTGAACATATACTTCTAAAACGGTATGCACGGTAAGGATAAAAAAAAAAAAAAAGCCGATTGTCATTATAACAACTCACCGGAATGTAATGTTAATTTTTTTTTGGGGGGAACCTCCGCTTTAAAGTGGAAGTAAACCCATCGATCTAACAGTTTAAAAAAGCAGTTACATTTCCGGGAAAGCCGGGATTGCCAACTGTCACATTGGTTGTGCTCTCAACCAAACTGTCAAACCATCCAATGGCTGGTGTCATAACTGATAACATGTGCAGCACCATGGCAGTTGACGATTAAACATAGGCCAAGATGGCAGCTTCCTTGCCTGAAAATGATAGGTGGGTTTACTTACACTTTAAGCTGCAAGGCTTCACTGCAGGTTTTCCTTACAGGCAATGGCAGCAGCACCCGAGAGCTGATGGAAACACTGGCTGGGGCGCCGACATCGCTAGATCCCTGGATAGGTAAGGCCCCTTGCGCACTGCTGTGAAAACTTGAGGTCTATAGGGACCTAAACTCGCATTAAAAGGCAGACCAGTAGTACCAGGGACGACTTTGAAGTCGCACAGATATGAACGGTACTCATTGGATATCATGGGGTACAACTTGTCATGTTACTTTGCAGTCCCAAGTTGCACAAGTATGAAAGAGGCCCAAGTGTAGCCGCCGACTTCATTTTTTGATTGGGGGAGGGGGCGGAACTAAATAAAAAAAAAAAAAAAAAACACCCACACACACACCAATTTAGGTCTCGGCCAAGTGCATCCTGAATTTTTGGTACCATAGTTTTCCTTTTGGTGAACGTCAAATAAATAAATCATATCCGTGACAACGCGTATTCATCTGAGCGGCACCACGTTCATCAACCACCTGTTTGGACCACCCGTGTGAAAGAGAGGAGCCCAGCTCTGTATGCCTGTGTGCAAAAGCTCCGACATTTCATTCACGTCTACATAGTGCAGCGCACTGCGACAAGGTGGCGGCTGCGCCACGTAAAAACAACATGGTATGCCTGCGCCAATATGCCACCAATGCAAACACAGGACAGAACAAATGTTTTCTATGTGCCATGGGCATTGATCTACACAGGACGATCGCTTAGTCCTTGGGGACGGGGCACAAAACAGAAAATGTTTCTCTTTGGAAAGTGTAATATAAAAGGCACCTGTTGGCACACACACTATATGTATTGTACATAATATGAATGCCCCACCCCCAGTATATATACATACACAGGCCCCGAGTCCCTGGTGTCACAGAGCCTCCCCGTCACCCTGGAGACCTCTCAGGGGGGTGAAGACAAGCCGCGCTGCGCCTCTGTCAGCAGAACTAGCGTAGCCCCGTGACGTCACTCATTGAACAGCCTGAGGGAGAAAACTGATAAAGTGCGCAAAGTCCTTCTGTGAATACCAAAAGCGACTAAGAGCGGCGCACAGCCGGCAGCCTCTTCCCCTCAGCCCCGGGCGGTTGCGGTCCAGTCCGGGAAAACTTACCGGCCTACGAAGTTCTCGAGCACGGAGCTTTTCCCGGCGCTCTGTCCCCCTACCACGGCTATCTGCGGCAAGTCGAGGTTGCAGGACTGGCCTATAGAGCTGAAGGCGTCCTGGAGCTTGTTGACGAGAGGAATGAGATCCTCCATCCCCCGGTTCCCCATGGTGGCTTCTCGCTCTCTCTCTCTCTCTTTCCGCAGAGCTAAGTCCCCCGTTACCGCTCAGCTTCCTCTGCCATCCACTCAACCCAACGGCCGCCACCCGGCGTGCTCCATTGGTCGCCGCGGCCGTCAATTATACAACACAGGCCTGTGATTGGTGCTGGCTTCCCCGACGTCATCGCGAAGGAAGGGCGGTGAAGCTGAGAGGCGGGGCTAGGAGGGAAGGGCAGGTTTTTTCAGCTTTGATTGCTTAGCAATGTGATGTCCGTCAGGGGAGGGGCGAAGCTCATTGGTCGACCTGTTCTATCACCCTCCCCCAATCACATGATTTTGCAGACACCCGGAAATAGGGAGTGAGCGAGCCCTACAGCTGCATTTAAACTACATCTCCCAGCATTCCCTGCTAGAGGAAAGCCTGGATGGGGTTGTTGGAACTTGTAGTTCTAATAGTTTCTGCATAGGTGAAACTAGTACAGCACAAGTTTTTATAAAGTTAACTTTTGAGGCACCTGTTGCTTTTTGCAATTACTATACAATTGTAATACTTATTTTTTTTGCAATATTACAATTAACGACAAAAATGTTGATTGCAAGCAAAGCATTATTCCACTGAAAACATTAAAGCGGAGCTCCACCCAAAAGAGAAAAGCTCAGCTTGTCTGCCTCATCCCATCTGGTTTTGACAGGTACCCGCTCCTACTTCTGGCTCACTTCGCCATGGCGAAGTAAGCCAGAAGTTTGGCTCCCACACCTTCGCCCCCGCAGCCAGTGTTCTATCAGATAGCCGCTCCTAATCATAAAGCCCCTACCTGGCCTACTGTGCATGGGTAATGCGCAGCCAAAGTGACGTTGCCTCATGGCCATCTTGGTACACCCGTACTCGTCTACAGTAAGCCTGGAGTTAGAAGTCAGCAAGTGGACCACCTTATACACCCACCAGTCTTGCTTTTCATAGTTATTTTTAACAGTAAACTTTGCTAAAGTCCGTAACACTTTTTACTGCATTTCACCATATAAGCTGACTTTACTATTAAAAATAACTGAAAAGCAAGACTCCAGTGAGTGTGTAAAGATGTCTGCTTGCCAACTTCTAACTCTAGGCTTACTGCGGACGAGTGCGGATGTATCAAGATGGCCGCAACGCAACGTCTTTTCAGCTGTGCATCTCGCATGTGCAGTAGGCCGGGTATTGGCTTTCTGATGGTTAGCGGCTATCTGATAGATCACCGGCCTATTCACAGAGTGCAGCGTGATTCGCTCAAGTGTAGTAGGAAACTGAATGGCTTCACTGCCAGTTTCCCTTAGGCAAGATGGCGGCGCCAACACCCAAAAGCTGATTCCAGAATCTGTGCAGATGAACACAATGCTGGATAGCTGGACAGGAGAGTTCCCTAATAGTAAAAGTCAGCAGTTACAGTATTTGTAGCTGCTGACTTTTAATTTTTGGAGGGCGAAGTGTCTCTTTAAAATATTTTTAGCAGTTCCATTTTCAGAATTAAAGTGGAAGTCCATGCCACCCGCCTACACAGAGAAGCCACAGCTGACAGCTCAGCGGGGGATCAGTCTTTTTTTTCATTATTATTTAAAAAAAAAAAACAGCAGTGATTAAATACGACCAAAAGAAAGCTCTATTTATGTGAAGAAAATTATAAAAATTTCACATAGTTACAGTGTAGCATGACCGCGCAATTGTCATACAAAATCTGACAGTGCTGAAAGCTGAAAAATGGTCTGGGCAGGAAGGGGGTGTAAGTGCCCTGTATTGCGGTGGTTAACCTCCGCCCGCCTGCTGTATAGGGTAATGACTCTTGTACTAATGACTCTTGTTCTGGTCTGTTACGACGTCACCACAGTGTCACCACTCTCGCACGTGCCCGATCACAGTCTCGCCTGTCAGTGCCACCTCATCAGCGCCCAGCAAGGGATGCCAGTCTTTGCCCATCAGTGACACCAATTAGTGACCATCAGTGACTGCTCATCAGTGCCGCCCATCAGTGCTGACTATCAGTGCCACATATCAGTGCTGCCTATCAGTGTCGCATATTAGTGCCTGTGCTGCCTATCAGTGCCTGTGCTGCCTATCATTGCCCATCAGTGCTGCCTATCAGTGTCCATCAGTGCCGCCTCTCAGTTTTGCATATTAGTGCCTGCTCATCAGTGCCACCTAATCAGTGTCCTTCAGTGCCACCTCCTCAGTGTCCATCAATGAAGGAGTAAAAATACTTATTTACAAAATCTTTGAAATCAGGGACATTATGTTATTGGAAAAGATCAATCTGAAGAAATTGATTATATATAGAAGCCTGTATGACCACCATAAGCCACTGTGCTGAGCTGCAGTGACATGCATGGAGGTGCGGGGTGTAAAAAGGCAGCATGTCTTCTATTCATACAGAGGACTGCACTGTTGTGAAAGCATCGTTCCCACATGATAGATCCCTACCTATTATGTGTAATTCACCTTGAGTAGGACTGTGAACTCCATTATTTACTAGTTGATTGTATTTTGTTACAGCATCGTTCACCTGATCTCTCACACCGAAACTTCCCTTTGTGAAACTGTAGACAAGATCTAGTTTACTGATGGATGTCACAATGGCAGTAGCTACCTATGAGTGCAAGGTGATCCCTATAGCACCCCATGACACCATGCAGAGATGGAGAAGCACCCATCTGAGTGACTATATAATAATAAAAATTCTTAGCTCATGGGGCAATAAGGTAAGGTGACCAGATTTTTAAAATGAAATCCAGGGACATATTTTTTTACTAGTAATGGTGCCAATCAGCGACTCTCTGCCCATTGCGGCCCGCCTCACAGCCTGTCAAGTCTCACTCTCCGGGCCCCCCGGCTACTACTGGGTTGGGTTGCGGAGGAAGATCCCTCCACCAGGGAAGGCAAGGAGATAAACAGGCAGGCAGCTGGCCGGAATTTGAGCCAAGGCAGAAGAATACGCGAGCGGAGCTGAATGGGCATGAACCCGAAACTGAACAAATATTTCCTCCGCTCCAACCAGCACATGATCATCAGAAAGGGGCACAGATAATGGAATAAAAATACACCCCCTAAGCTAGTAGGAGCGGTGGAGTGGAGGTGTGCAATTCAGAATATATTTTTTTCATTCTGCACTGACTGTCTTTGAAATTGCCCCAGCCCCTGTTCTAATCCAATCCAGGGACAAAACTGGGGACAGACTTGGTCCAGGGACAGTGTCCTCAATCCGGGGACTGTCCCCTGAAACCGGGGATGTCTGGTCACCCTACTATAAGGAGTCTACCAAGTCAAGGCTGCATTATAAATAATATTTGACTTTTTTTGTGAATAGCATATGTAGCACTACCCCCGGAGGAGCTGCTGGTTGTTTTGGGTGGCACATTTACCTTGTGGCTCTTCCAAATTCATAGGGGTGTATGGTGCATATAGCAATAGTAAAGGAATGTCCGCAACAGGTGTCTTTGCTGTGCTCTTTATTACCCAGCCGGGTAAAAACAATAAAACTTGTGGTGAGGGAAGTAGAGTTAAAGTAAGAAAAGAGAATAGCAAATTCAGGAGAAGAGAAGAGCCCTGCTTCCGAGTGTAACACTTCTCTGCGCCACTCCTGCTTGAGAGGGAATAGCGTACCCGGACAGGCCTCTCTCACTGGCAGCCAGAGTATCGCTCGAACCTTTGAGGAAAAGTCTCTGCCACAGACCCTCCTGGAATGAACTTGGATTTGAGGAAAAGTCTCTGCCACAGACCCTCCTGGAATGAACTTGGATTTGAGGAAAAAGTCTCTGCCACAGACCCTCCTGGAATGAACTTGGATTTGAGAAAAAGGTCTCTGCCACAGACCCTCCTGGAATGAACTTGGATTTGAGGAAAAGTCTCTGCCACAGACCCTCCTGGAATGAACTTGGATTTGAGGAAAAATTCTCTGCCACAGACCCTCCTGGAATGAACTTGGATTTGAGAAAAAAGTCTCTGCCACAGACCCTCCTGGAATGAACTTGGATTTGAGGAAAAAGTCTCTGCCACAGACCCTCCTGGAATGAACTTGGATTTGAGGAAAAGTCTCTGCCACAGACCCTCCTGGAATGAACTTCAGGGAGACACCTCTGCCACAGGCCCTCTCTGGTTGCAAATGCAGAGGTAATCCTCCTTGGTAAAATTACGCCTGGATCTCCTTCTTATTGTTGCCCAGGTACCGACTGACAGGTGATCAATCCTTCAGTGTTCGGCTACCTTGATCCCCGGTGGTTTGTCCAAATCCTTTTGGAATGCCAGCCTCTCATTGGCGCTCCTCAGACGGACTCCCCACCAAACAGCAGTACCACTTGGGATGCTCAAAATTGTGAACCCAGTCGATCACTGGGTCCCCACCGTTGCTCAAATGTTCCGGACCAACATGGTCCCGGAACCAGGAACACCGTGTGGCACGCGCACCCTGGCCAGGTAGGCCATAACGCCGGGGCGCTGTGATGTGGTCACCCTAAAAGTGGGTGCCACACTGGACGAAGAAGACCCAGAACTAATGGCGTCTGCCCCATAAATACCTTCCCCCAGCATGCACAGCGCGGCTCAATCCTCCTGATTGGCTGTCGGGGAAGAGCATCCAAACATTGACTTAACTGCTGCCATCTACTGCACTGGGTGGGAAGCACACATCAGTACAACAGAATGAGCCCACAGCAAGGCAAGCTGAGACAGAGACCCAATTTAAGCATTATAACCAGATCCGAGTTTAACTACACTCTGATCTCCCTCTAAATTTAAATAGCACCGGTACTTTGAAGTAACCAGGCGCTACACATACTTCTGTCTAAATTCAAATATTATGTGATACATTTAATGTCTCAATGACACATGCGTTTAGGGGTAGATTCATGATTTCCTATGGGAGACTCAGCGGGGTTTCTGCGAATAGCTGCAGACGGATAGCCCTATACAAACAGTGAGAGACTGGGAGCCCCTGCAGCAATTCGCAGCCGTTCACATGTAATCAGACGTGCAGCAATTACCTCTAGATCACAGGTGGCAAACACAAGGCCCGCGGGTCGAATCCTGCCCTCCAGGACATTTCATGTGGCCCTCGCACCTCTCCTGCAGCTCCAGCCCTCCTTTGGTCCTACTCCAGACCCTTACTTTCTGCTTTCAAGCAATGCATCCAGCTTCTTCCCAGCAGCAGCGTAAGGAAAGGGGGGTGCACTGTGATGTAAGGGAGAGTTGGGGACTCAAGTTAGGATTATGGGGTGGCTCTTGACATCTAATGTAAGGGGAGGGGATGCGCTGCACATCTATTCTAACAGATACAACGGCCCTTTTGAGGGCAATCATAATGCTAATGCATACCCTGCTCTAGATGAACAGCCCCGGACACAAACCATTGTTCGCAGAAACACCAGACCAGACACCTACCTGATTCCTACACTGATCTTCCTGATTTCTATACTGACCACTAAACTGACCTACCTGATTCCTACACTGACCTACCTGATTTCTATACTGACCACTACACTGACCTACCTGATTCCTATACTGACCACTTCACTGACCTACCTGATTCCTATACTGACCACTACATTGACCTACCTGATTTCTATACTGACCACTACACTGACCTACCTGAGTCCTATAATGACCACTACACTGACCTACCTGATTCCTATATTGACCTCTACACTGACCTACCTGATTCCTATACTGACCACTACACTGGGCTACCTGATTCCTATACTGACCACTACACTGACCTACCTGATTCCTATTCTGACCTCTACACTGACCTACCTGATTCCTATACTGACCACTGCACTGACCTACCTGATTTCTACATTACTCACCCCCCCCCCCCCCACATGAATAGTGTAGATGGTTTGATTTTGTTCACCTCTCAATGGCCTCCATGATAATCCATCAGAGCAGGGCTCTCCCCAGTATCAGGTACTGTACCGACACCCAGCCGCTCCTCAGTATCCCCTGCCAAGAGCTTCTCCAATAGCTGCCATACACTCTGCACCGCCCCTCCCCTCACACACGTGCCACCCGCACCATAGGGATCATGGGGGACAGGCTGGACTACAGGAGTCCCTAGGCAAGGGAGGGGGGGGTTAACACAGCACACTTGGGGGGGCACAGTAATGATTTTGCACCACCCCAAATGTGGTGAGAGACGAGTACCAGATGCCCCCCACGCCACTGCAATCCAGGGACAAATTCAGGGACAGACAGGCTTTGACGACAGTGTCCTCAATCTGGGGACTGTCCCTGGAAACTGGGGATGTCTGGTCACCCTAGCTTAAAGGAACACTAAAGTCAGGAATATTTTTTTTTTAAATAACAAACATGTTATACTTACCTCCACTGTGCAGCTCGTTTTGCACAGACTGTCCCGGAAAGCTGTCTTCTGGGGTCCCTCGGCGGCTGTCTCGGCTCCTCCTCGCAAAAGCTTTCTACCTTCATGCGAGGGAGCTCGCACAGTGGAAAGCTTTTGCAAGCGCGCGTCATAGCCGCCGACTGTATCACTCGTCCCCGCCCCCGGCACGCCGCATCATCCGCTGTGATTGACAGCAGCGCCAGCCAATGGCTGCGCTGCTATCAATCCGCCCAGCCTAGCCAATCAACGGCCAGGCTGGAAACCGAACAGGATGACGTGGACGTGCCCGGCAATATCGAATGGTCAGGTAAGTAAAACGGGGGCTCGGGGGAGGCCGGTGCTGTCAGATGTTTTTTTACCTTAATGCATAGGATGCATTAAGGTAAAAAAACTTTTACCTTTACAACCCCTTTAAAGCGTAAGTTCCACTTTTGGGTGGAACTCCGCTTTAAGTCTTGCAGTGTAGGGTTTTATGGGAATTTTGTGCAATTCCCAGCGTTCAGCTTTAATTACAAATTTGAGGAACAGGCACACGTATTACTCAAATATGAAATAACAAAAGCTGTGTGACAAGCACACCGGCACTCAGTGAATATACATCATCTTTAGACAGCCATGCACAGCTGACATGTACTGTGACATTACGGGTGTTTATCTTTCCTCTCACCCACATCCACCTGAAATCCTTTCTGCGATAAGATGTGTGTGCGAGAGTGGAAGCTGTCACCTTTGTTTTTCCTTCCGATTTTTCTGCAAACAGAACTCTCGTGAAAAGATTGTCACTTGCTTCACTGACACCAGTGCAAATATATACTACATTTAACTGCTTTTTCATAGTAGGGTAACCTTTGACCCTGAGCAGAATATAAATAGGAAAACACATGAAAACAGTTGTACACTGCAGCTTGAAAACGCTCAATACAGCTAATTTTTTTTTGCTGAGCTAAAATACAGCCCATTAATTGTCCCTCGTTTGGGCTGGCCTGGTTTTCCCCATTTGGTGCCTATTTGGTCTGGTTTGGTGGAGGTGGTGTGACGGTAGTAGAACATATCCCCGTCATCCATTCCCTTCTTCTGGTTTAAAAGAAAATCACCCAATATTCCACGAGTAGGAATATTCCTGGAATCGCCGAATAATCCATACATGAGCCAAGGCTTAATGCTGGATGTAAACAGGACACACTTTATTAAAAGTACACAGCACACTTTTATACAGGATTTGGAACATCCCGCCCCCAACAACCGCTTTCTTATTGGTCCTTTTTAGAGTCTCGGCAGTTCCCCATCAGGTCCACCTTCCACGCAAATGATGACTTGAAAATGACACAGCAGAGATTGGTCAGAAAGGGTTTGAATAGAAAGACTGCTATGTGTATTCAGACAAAAGCCCCAGGGGGGCAATCAATGTACACAATAGCCAGCCACAGAACAATGGAACTGTCTGGAGAGTTGAGTCAGGACAGAAGTCATTTACACCGGATAATCAAAAGGCTTTAGATAGGGTTATCACACAATGGACAATGAGTATCTCTTCTGAGTCTATTGACTTGGCTGGGGTTCAGAATAAAATCTCCTGTAATACATGAATTAGGATTTCACGTAGAAACACTTCAGTATTTCATGGTCCAGGACAGGTGGGTATATATTTTTGGAGCCGTGACGGATGCTATATATGTGTTTTCTTAATTTTTTTTGTGTTGTCATGTATATCTGTTTTTTTTTCATATTTAATAAGTAATGAGCTGTGTGAATTCCGGCGGTCCTAAATAATTGCCTGAGGAAGCCAATGCTGGCAAAACATGTTGGGATATAACATCTATCTTTGACCATCTTTGTTTCTGTGGGACACCAGTGATCAGTACAAACTAATTATTGTGTATATGCTCTGTCAATTATTTTATTGAACCTTATCCATATTGTTGAGATTTTATGTATTAACCACTTGCTTATTGGGCACATATACCCCCTTCCTGCCCAGGTGAAATTTCAGCTTTCAGCACTGTCACTCTTTCAATTACGCGGTCGTGCGACATGGCGTCCTTTTTTCCCCACAAATAGAGCTTTCTTTTAGTGGTATTTGATCATCTCTGCGGTTTTTATTTTTTGCGCTATAAACAAAAATAGAGCGACAATTTTGAGGAAAAAAAAAGGCCCGGATTTACAGAGATGGGCGCATATTTACTCCGGCGTATCGCACACATAGTACGCTACGCCGGCGCATCGTGGGGAGGCATGCAATGAATTCAGCAAGCTATTGCTCCCAACTCCGCGCCGGCGTAGCGTACATTTTGAAGGCGCAGGCTGGCGTAAGTGGAAGTAGGTGGAAGTGGGTTGGAAGTGGGCGTGATCCATGCTAATGAAGCGTGACCCCATGCAAATGATGGGCCAGGTGCCAGACAAGTACTTAAAACTAACTGCGCATGCATCGAGACGTGGACGTATCCCCGTGCGCATGCGCACACCATGTCGGAAAAACTGCCTAAGATACGCCGGATCACTGTGTACGCCGTTAAAGCGGATGGTTCACAAAAAAGAAAATATTAAAAGCCAGCAGCAACAAATACTGCAGCTGCTGACTTTTAATATTAGGACACTTATTTGTCCTGGAGTCCAGCGCCGTCCGCAGCAGAGGATGAGCGATCGCTCGTCTCTCTGCTGTTCCCCGCTCCATCCACGGTGAGGGAACCAGGAAGTGAAGCGCTGCGGCTTCACTGCCCGGTTCCCTACGGCGCATTCGCGAGTCGCGCTGCGCCCGCCGATTGGCTCCAGCTGTGTGCTGGGAGCCGAGTGTTCCCAGCACACATTGGGGGGGGGACGGGATGTGATGCAATGCCCGTCTTTTGCCCGTGAATGCTGGGCCGGAAGTGGGTGCAGATACCTGTCTATCTGCACCCCCCCCCCCTGAAAGGTGTCAATTGTGACACCGGAGGGGGGGAGTGTTCGGATCAGCGGATCTTCACTTTAGGTGGAGATCCGCTTTAACGTAACCTACGCCCAGCCAGACCCACGTCGGCCCATATTCACAGACGTCCAACGTACAATACGTAGGCTTGTGTTCCCTGGTCCATACCTTTGCATGGGTTGCGCCTCATCTATGGGAAATAACTTACGCAAACCGCGTATATCATGCGCCGGGCACAAGTACGTTCGTGAATCGCCGTATTTCCCTCATTTGCATATGTGAATGCCTAATCAATGGGACAAGCAACATACGTCCAGACCATATTTGCGCCCACGTGAGTAAGATACGTCGGGGTAAGATGGCCTATTTTTAGGCGTATCTTGGTTTGTTACTCTGGCACACACATACGCCGGACGCACATTTACGCTACGCCGGGAAAAGATGAGTCACTTATTATGTTTTACTTTTTGCTATAATAAATATCCAATAAAAAAAAAAGTTTAGGCTCTCAGTTTAGGCTGATACGTATTCTTCTACATATTTTTTGGTAAAAATAAAAATCGCAATAAGCGTATAGTGATTGGTTTGCGCAAACGTTATTGTGCCTACAAAATAGGGTATAGAATTATGATTTTTTTTTTTTTTTTATAGTTTTTTTTTTTACTAATAATAGAGGCGATCTGTGATTTTTGTCAGGACTGCGATATTATGGCGGACACATTGGACACTTTTGACACATTTTTGGGACCATTCACATTTATACAGCGAACAGTGCTATAAATATGCACTGATTACTGTATAAATGTGACTGGCATGAAACGGGTTAACACTAGGGGGTGAGGGAGGGGTTAATGTGAGCCCTGCTAGGTGATTCTTACTGTGGGGGGAGGATACTGACTGGGGGAGGTGACCGATGGTTGTCCCTATGTACAAGGGTCACACCATCGGTCTCCTCTCCCTGACAGGACGTGGAGCCTCTGTGAAGGCTCCACTGTAATGCATACAGTTCAGAGGTCAGGATTAGATAACATGCAAAGTTCAGGTGTCAAGATCAAGCAACACATGGAGTCCACAGGTCAAGTTTAGGTAACACACAGAGTTCAGGGGTCAGGAGTATGTAACGCACAGAATTCTAGGGTCAGAATAAAGTAACACGCAGAGTTCAAGGGTTAAGATGACGTAAGACACAGTGTTCAAGGGTAAGGAGTAGGTAACACACAGAGTTCATAGGTCATGATTAAGTAACACACAAAGTTCAGGTGTCAGGTCAAGAGTAAGTAACGCACAGATTCTGCCTGATATCCTCCTGGTCCTCCTAGTTGTCCAGCATCATCCTCGGGATTCTTGCCTCATAGTGCATTGAAGGTCAAAGCATCCTGTGTGTAGCAGAACCACCTGGGTGTAATTTCTGAAAAGCACAGTGACCTAGAGCAAGAGCAGCCACAATGTGGATTTTAGATAAAGGCTCGGGATGCAGGGACACAACTGCTGGAGAACCAACCAACCAACAAGGGAGCGAGCGTTGATAAGCTTCAAGGAGAGCTTGTTCTTTTGAAAGACAACTTACTGGCCAGATCACCAGGTCAAAATAGAAGAAAGAAAGCCTAAAAAAGAAAACGAAGCCATCACATTTAAAAATTGATCAAGAGCTTTTGTCTAGCTTAAAAAACATATCACAAGAGGAGGCTATCTAATCAGGGGCAGCAAGAACTGCATTGAGTCTAAATTGGAGGTGAGCAGGCACAGCCCCCAGAGGTATCAGGTGATGGATCTTTAATACACGGGTATCGTTATATGGATGGACAAAGATTTCAACTATATGGTGGACTTAAAAAGTTTTATATTTTTTTTGGATGTTTATTATCACTAATATCTAAGGGCCAGATTCTCGTATATTGGCGTAAATGCCAGCGGGGCGTAGCGTAAATGGCCCGACGTAAGCCCGGGTAATTCAAATGTGGAAGAGGTGGGCGTGTTTTATGCAAATGTGTTGTGACCTCACGTTTTTGACGTTTATTTTGAACGGCGCATGCGCCGTCCGTGGAGGTTTCCCAGTGCGCATGTGCGAAATCACGTCGCAAATAGTCAATGCTTTCGACATGAACGTAACTTACGCAAATCCCTATTCGCGAACGACTTACGCAAACGACGAAAAATACGATGCTGTCCCGACGTCCATACTTAACATTACGACGACCGGGCGGAATTACGTTCGGGAATCGGCGTATCTAGCTCATTTGCATATTCGACGCGGCGAATCGACAGAAACGCCCCTAGCGGCCAGCATATAATAGCACACAATTATACGCTAGAGTAGACAAGTTAAGTCAGCGGAAGAAGCATATTTTTTTTAACGTATATGCCTTTGAGAATCGGCGTAAACATATGCCGGCGCAGATTTGAAATTACGGCGGCGTATCTGGAGATACGCCGCCGTAACAGCTTTGAGAATCTGGCCCTAACTGTTTTTTTGTGTATGGTATCACTGAGCACAGTGTTATATTAAATAGTATAAAGTATTTATCTGTGTATTCATGTTTTTTACTAGTGTAGCGTCTGTGTACTTTATAGTACCGGTGCTAGTTAAATTTAGAAGTAGATCAGAGTGTAGTTAGACTCTGATCCAGATTGTTAAGTGCAAACCAGGGTCTCTGTCTCTCTGTCTTGACTGTCCTGTGGGCTTATTCTGCTGCACTGGGGTGTTCTTCCAGCCGGTGGCAGCAGTGGAGGTAAGGTCTGGGTGCTCTTTCCTGGCAGCCAATCAGGAGGGTTTCACCTCTGTGTGCATGCTGGGGAGAGGTATTTATGAGGCAGACGCCATTAGTTCTGGGTCTTCTTCGTCTAGTGTGGCACCCACCTTTAGGGTGAACACTTCACGGCACCCTGGCGTTATGGCCTACCTTGTCGGGGCGTGCGTGCCAATCGGTGTTCCTGGTGTTCCTGGTTCCGGGGCCATGCTGGATCCAAAGCTGTACTGCTGTTCGGTGGGGAGTCCGTCTGAGGAGCGCCATTGAGAGGCTGGCGATCCAAAAGGGCCTCGACAAACCACCGGGGATCGAGGTAGTCGGACACTGAGGCCGCGTACACACGAGGAGACATGTCCGCTGAAACTGGTCGTGTGTACGGCCTAGCGGACAGGTTTCCAGCGGACAAAAGTTTCTAAGAAACTTGTCCGCTGGAAACCTGTCCGTCGGACATGTCCGATGGTTAGTACGCCCAACCATCGGATCGAAATCCCACGCATTCATCGAATTGATTCGATGCATGCGTGGAAGCATTGAACTTCCTTGTTTTGTCTTCTACGTCACCGCGTTCTCTGTCCGCGGGGATTTTGGTCTGATGGTGTGTACACACATCAGACCAAAAGATCCCTGGAGACATGTCCGATGAAAACGGTCCGTCGGACCTGTCTCATCGGACATGTCTCCTTGTGTGTACGCGGCCTGAGGGATTGATCACCTGTCAGTCGGTACCTGGGCGACAATTTGAAGGAGATCCAGGCGTAATTCTCCTAAGGAGGGATATCTCAGAGAATTCAATCCAGAGAGGGCCTGTGGCAGAGGTATCTTTCTGAGGCTCACGAGGAGGGTCTGTGGCAGAGACTTTTCCTCAAGTTCAAGTTCACCAAGGAGTGTCTGTGGCAGAGACTTTATCCTACAATTGTCCGAGTGGTACGCTGCCTGCCAGGTCAGTGAGAGAGGTCTGTCCAGGTACACTAAACCCACTCCGGCAGGAGAGTTACGCTTGGGAGCAGGACTGTTTCCCTATCATCACATCTGAATCTGCTATTCTTCCTTCTTCTTCAACCTTATTTTCCTCACCACAAGTTTACTGTTTTTAACCGGCTGGGTAATAAAGAGCAGAGCAAAGAGCACCTGTCGTGGCCATTCCTTTACTTCTACTAAATGCAATGCGCATCATTCACCCCTAGGAATTCGGAGGAGCCACGAGGTAATGTGCCGCCCAAAAATCCAGCAGCTCCTCCGGGGGGAAATGCTACACTAGTATTTGCTTGAACAGCGCACCATTTATTTTTTTCTATATGAGTATCTAGCTCACCATGTCATGGAGCTTCACATTAAATTGGTAAAGATGCAGTGTTTTAGGGCCACCCAGGAACGGGAGCATTGATATGTAAATAGTAGCGTCTGACGGCATTGTAATCTTTTGCAACCAATAAACAAGCAGAAATCATGTGCTGCAACCTCTAACAACTAATCAGTGCCTGATCTGGTACAGTAAACTTATTTTAAGTCTAGCTGATATTTATTGTATGTCTCAGAGCATGTGGAGAGCGAAATTGCACGGGGGGGGGGGGTGCCCCAAGATTTTTTTTTGCCCAGGGTCCAATCAATATTAAAGACGGGGAGGTTTTGTTCTGAGCCTGAGGAATGACTGAGTTTATTTCTCTCACTCCATTGGCTTACACTATCTGCCTATAGAGCTTTCACTTCTGTGCCCACTTGGGTATATACAGTATTGCTATGCAGTTGGATGCCCAGAGAGGTATAGGGAGCATGGAGTAAATGGTGCTCCAGCAAAGCTAGAAGGGGACATGCCATGGACAAGTGTAACACAAGGGTGGCGGGCATGTGCACAGTGTTGTGGGCCAGATTCTCAGCGGCGTTACGACGGAGTATCTCAGATACCCCGTCGTATCGCCGTTTTTTTTGTCTCGTATCTATGCGCTTGATGCTTAGCATCACTTTTGCATAGATACGCTTCTACATCCGACAAGTGTAGAACCATTACACTTGCGGATCGTAGTTGTAATGACAACTCCGGCCACTAGGTGGCCTTTACGTTGTTTTTGCATTTGCATATGCAAATGAGGTAGTACGCCGATTCCCGATCGCTTTTACGCCGCCCCGTCGTCGCGTACGTCGTTTTCGTTCGCGTAAGGTTACCCCAGCTTCTATGTGGAGTAACCTTACGAAGTACCGTCGGATGCCGTCGGGTCCCGTCGGATGCCATGTTAAGTATGGCGTCGGGTCAGCGTCGGCTTTTTCCGTCGCTTACGTCGTTTTACTAACTCGTTCGCGAATAGGGAGTTGCGTAAATGACGCTCACGTCGTTTTGACGCCGGTTTCAACGACGCTTTCCGACGTGAGCTGGAGCATGCGCACTGGGCTTTTTCCCCGGCCGGCGCATGCGCAGTTCATTCGACGCAGGGGCGCGCTTAATTTAAATACAAGCCGCCCCATTTGAATTGCGCGGGTTTACGCTGCGCGATTTACGTGACGCAGGCGAAACCTACGGAGCAAGTGCTTTGAGATTAAAGCACTTGCTCTAGTACGATGCGGCGGCGTAGTGCAACTGGCTTACGCTACGCCGCCGGAATTCTTAGAGAATCTGGCCCTGTGTCGTGGTGAGTGTCACACATGCCACATTTTTGGTACGGCGGTGATGCCCATGTCAAGGACATTAAATCCATCAATTTAAAGTGGTTGTAAACCCCACTTTTTCACTTTTACCTACAGGTAAGCCTATAATAAGGCTTACCTGTAGGTATAAAGAATATCTCCTAAACCTGTACGGTTTAGGAGATATTCCCCTCGCAATGCGCCGCTGATTGCAGCCGCCGGACCTTGCCGATTTGAAATCTCCCACGCGCACGCGCGGGAGTGACGTCATCGCCGCTCCAGCCAATCACAGCGCTGAAGAGGCGATACCTGGAAGACACGCCGGAGCAAGATGACATCTCGCTCGGCGTGGACCAGGTAAGTGCTCTTCATCTCGTTCCGAGGTAAGTATTTCATAATCAGCTAGTATGCGGTGCATACTAGCTGATTATGCCTTTTGCCTTGCAGGTTTAAAAAAAAATTGTATATGCGGTTTACAACCACTTTAACTGATTTCCAAAACAATTAAGGCATGATTTGAATGATAACTGCCACAGTTAATGAGCTCTCAGCTAAAACTGCCAAGCCATTAAATAGCTGATGTCATAACTGATCACCTGTGTGGCACCATCGCAACTGCAGGCAAAGATGGCAGCTTTATTGGCTGTAGAAGAGGGTTTATTTCCACTTTAGGGGGATGCCTGGGGGTGGGCACAGACCACATCAATTGTGGTTTGCACCCCCCTTTTTTCTTTTTACTACTTCTAATGCTCCCCCCTCTTTCCATGTCCTGAGAGGTTTAGGATCACTGCCTGAATTGGGGGGGAGTTATTGGGCTGAGCAATTGAATACAACTTTACATTAATATGCACCTTGTATCAATACTGTACATGAATGCTGTTCATTGCTAATCTGAATAGAATTCATAATTGGATTAAGTGGGATAGACAGATCATATCACTAACTGCTCCTACAGGTAGAGTCACTAATAATATGTATGACACTTACGGCTACAGTAATGAGGAGGAACACGTTTTGATGAGTATATTGGCCTCACTTAACCTGACTCACAACCTCAACCGCTCCCACAAGAGGAAAGAAGCATTACTGCCATCTGTTCTCTCCAGGTGGAACATATATATAAGGTTATGGGCCAGATTCAGGTAGATGGGCGCTTCTTTACTTTGGAGTAACGTTTCTCATTTACGTTACTCCGCCGTAACTTTAGGAGCAAGTACTGTTATTCACAAAGCACTTGCTCCTAAAGTTGCGGCGGCGTAGCGAAAATGAGCCGGCGGAATTCAAATTGGGTGGGTAGGGGGCGTGTATTATTATAACTAGGCGCGATCCCGCGGCGAACGTACTGCGCATGCGTCGACTGTCAGTGCGCATGCTCCAAATTCTGTCAGTGAACGTCAATGACGTCAATCCCCATTCACTGACGTTTTACGCAAACGACTCAAATTTTTTTTTTTGCGACGCGATGACGACGGCCATACTTAACATAGGATATTCCACTAGGGGGCTGCTTTATCTTTACGCCGCGTATCTCTTACGGAAACGTCGGAAAGTCACTGCGTCGGGCCCGAATACGATCGTGAATTGCCGATTCTCGCTGATTAATATATTCTCGGCGTTAATCAGCGGGAACGCCCCCGGCACCATTTTTAAAATTGCAGTTCCGATACGACAGCGAAATACAATTACGCCGCTCGTATAGTAACTCCAATCTGGCGTTTCTTGTTTTCTGCTTACTGAAAACAGAAACTCCGGCTCAAAGTGAGAGTTAGGCTGGAGTATCACTGATACTCCAGAGTAAGGCCTTGTACACACGATCGGACATATCCGATGAAAACTGTCCGCGGACCGTTTCCATCGGATATGTCCGATCTGGAGTTTGGTCCGATGGCGTGTACACACCATCGGATCAAATTCCCCGCCGGCGGACGGCGCGGTGACGTGGCGGTGACGTTGACGCCGCCACGTCACCGCACCAGGAAGTAAAACACTTCCGCGCATGCGCCGAATCCATTCGGCGGCGGCGCGGCAGCGGTGCGGGACGACATGTCTGCTGGTAAGTGTACTAACCAGCAGACATGTCGGGCGGACACATTCCCACCCGATAGATTTCAAAGAATGCTTTGAAATCTGTCGGGTGGACAAATCTGTCCGCTAGCCCATACACACGATCGGAGATGTCTGCTGAAACGGTCCATCGGACCGTTTTCAGCGGACATATCCGCTCGTGTGTACGAGGCCTAACTCTACCTGAATCTGGCCCTATGTGTACAAATGGGCGCTCATTTATTTGTACTGATGTTTTACCCTAGTACCAGGATAGGTGTATTGTACAATGCCAAAGAAAATTCCAAGCTCAACTTACCGACCAGCCTGCAACCAACCTAATTATCCTGTCTGCTTTAAAAACAGGAGTTTAGTCTACACACATTTGCAAATACAAGCGTAAGCTGCAGAGCCGCTTCATAGCACCCCGTTTTTATCTACAGTCCTAACTCTAAATATTGAGAGCCTCCACAGTGGAAGCACATGCATTATAATGGATTGGCAGAGGGCAGGTGAGCCTGGGGGGAGCCACCCCTCATTAACTACTTCAATACCGGGCTTTTCTACACACCTCATTACTGGGCCTATTCTGGCACTTCTCTCCTACATGTAAAAATCATCATTCTTTTGCTAGAAAATTACGCAGAACCCCCAAACATTATATATGTTTTTTTTTTAGCAGACACCCTAGGGAATAAAACAACAGTCGTTGCAACGTTTTATCTTGCACGGTATTTGCGCAATAATTTTTCAAACGTTTCATGAATTAAAAAAATAACAAAACAGTAAAGTTAGCCCAATTTGTTTTTTAAATATGAAAGATTATGTTACACCGAGTAAATAGATACCTAACATGTCACGCTTTAAAATTGCGCACACTCATTGAATGGCGCCAAACTTCGGTACTTAAAAATCTCCATAGGCAACGCTTTGAATTTTTTTTACAGGTTACCAGTTTAGATTTACAGAGGAGATCTAGTGCTAGAATTGTTGCTAACACGCTAACGCACACGGCGATACCTCACATATGTGGTTTAAACGGTGTTTACATATGTCGGTGGGACTTACACGTGCGTTCGCTTCTGCGCGCGAGCCACAGGGTCGTTTTAATTTTTTTATTTTATTGTTTTTTTTTTTACTTATTTTATTTATTTATTTACACTTTTTTTATTTTTTTTTATTTTTTGTATCACTTTTATTCCTTTTATTCCTATTACAAGGAATGTAAACATCCCTTGTAATAGGAAATGTGTGTGACAGGTCCTCCTAATGGAGAGATGAGGGGTCAATAAGACCTCACATCTCTCCTCCAGACTGGGAAGCATGAGATCGGTGAAAAAAAATTCAATGATCTCATGATCGGTGTTGCTCACTAGCCGCAATCGCGGCTTTGTTTACTTACGGGGACCCGGGCGTGACGTCATCACATTGCTCCCGGGTCCTCCGACGATCATAGAGATAAATGGTGACCATTTGGTCACCAGTTATCTCTATGCTTCCTGCAAGCGCCGGACGATTCCTTCTCCGGGCCCCCGATGGCACGGGAGAGCCCGGAGAAGCACCGGATGGCGGCGGGAGGGGGGGATGTCCCCTCCAGCCGCCTATAAGAACGATCAACGCCGCTATGCCAGCTGAAGACATGGATATCTGAATGATGCCTCTAGCTGCAGGCATCATTCAGATATGCCCTGGCAAAACCCAGGACGTCATATGACGTCTACCCAGGATGGGAGATCCCATCTGTGGATGTCATATGACGATGGGCGAGTATTGAAGTGGTTAAAGGGGTTGTAAAGGCAGAAGGTTTTATATCCTAATGCATTCTATGCATTAATATAAATAAATCCTTAAGTGTGCAGCAGCCCCCCTCAGCCCCATAATACTTACCTGAGGTCCCTAGGTCCCTAAAGCGATGTTGTAGAAATTTCTTGGCCATCCTGGACTCCCCTACTTATTGGCTGAGACAGCAGCATGGTGTCATTGGTTCCGCTGCAATTAAAGTCAGTCAGCCAATGAGACTAGAAAGAGAGTGGGGCCGGGAGGAAACTGCGTGAATGGCTACACAGACCTGTGACTCGGCTCAGGTGCGCCCGTATCAAGCTGCTTGCTGTGGGGGCACTCAACAGGAGGGAGGGGTCATGAAAGCCAAAGAGGGACCCAAGAAGAGGAGGATCTGGGCTGCTCTGTGTAAAACCACTGCACAGAGGAGGCAAGTATAACATGTTTGTTAATAAAAATAAAAAAAAACAAGACTTTAGTGACGGACCCCCGTACTCAAGATGAGTCTGTCTGCCGCCGTAAATGCTTCCTCTGTCTGGTACCACACAATACAAGACCCCTTAGATTTCCCATTCATTAGTCGTAGCTCAGTGTAAGGTAAAACAGCAGACAGTTTATTAGAACAAGAATATAGTCTTAGGCCGCGTACACACGATCGAATTTGTCCGCTGAAACTGGTCCTACGGACCAGTTCAGCGGTCAAATCCGATCGTGTGTATGGGCTAGTGAACATGTCTGTCCGCCGGACAGTTTCAGCGGACATGTCCCTCCGTGTGTACGCGACCCAACAGTACAAACAAATTGCCACTGCCCTCAACTTTAACTGGTCTTTGCCCCAACGATTTGGAAAGAGTTGGGGAGAAAACTGAACACGTTAATATAAGGTACAATCCCTCATTTTCATCCTTTTGGGAGGTATTGAACTTTTGAATGTTTGTGTACCAGAACTACAGTATATATTCATAAAACAACTGTCTTTATATATTCTTATATATTGGTATAAATATGTACAATGTTGTAGTTTGCTTTGGCTTCCTGGGAAGCTCCTGCATTTGCTCCAAGCACCATGTTTGTTGGAACCTGCAGTCATTAAGTACACTATATTGTCAAAAGTATTGTGACACCTGCCTTTACACATACATGAACTTTAATGGCATCCCAGTCTTAATCTGTAGGGTTCAATATTGAGTTGGTCCACCCTTTGCAGCTATAACAGCTTCAGCTGGAAAAGCTGTCCACAAGGTTTAGGTGAGTGTCTATGGGAATGCTTGACCATTATTCCAGAAGTACATTTGTGAGGTTAGGCACTGATATTGGACAACAAGGCCTGACTTTCAGTCTCCACTCTATTTCATCCTAAAGGTGTTCTATCAGGTTGAGGTGCAGGCCAGTCAAGTTCCTCCACCCCAAACTTGCTCATCCATGTTTTTATGAACCTTGCTTTGTGCACTGGTCCAAATCATTTGGTAGAGGGGGGGGGGGGGGGTTATGGTGTGGTGTCGTTTTTCAGGGTTGAGCTTGGCCCCCTAGTTCCAGTGAAGGAAACTCTTAAGTCCATGCTTACCAAGACATTCTGGACAATTTCATGCCCCCAAATTTGTGGGAACAGTTTGGGGATAGCCCCCTTCCCATTCCAACATGACTGGACACCAGTGCACAAAGCAAGGTCCATCAGACATGTATAAGCATATTTGGGGTGGAGGAATTCTACTGGCCTGCACAGAATCCTGACCTCAACCTGACAGAACACCTTTGGGATTATTTAGAGCGGAGACTACGAGGCAGGCCTTCTCGTCCATCATCAGTTTTGGTGTAATATAACACTTTTAGGGCCAGATTCTCATATATTTTCGGCGGCGTAGCGTAAGCCATTTACACTACGCCGCCGCTGCGTACTAGAGCAAGTGCTTTATTCTCAAAGCACTTGCTCCGTAGTTTTCGCCGGCGTCTCGTAAATCGCCAAGCGTAAACCCGCGCAATTCAAATGGGGCGGCTTGTATTTAAATTAAGCGCGCCCCCGCGTCGAACGAACTGCGCATGCGCCGGCCGGGGAAAAAGCCCAGTGCGCATGCTCCAAAGGACGTCACATTTTCTCTATGTAAACGACGTAATCGCAGCGTACGCCAGCCCCATTGAGAATCGACGTACGCAAACGACGTAAACGACGCACAACACGACGCGGTCCCGAGGCCATACTTAACATGGCATCCGACGGCACCCGACGGCATCCGACTGTACTTCGTAAGGTTACTCCACATCGAAGCTGGGGTAACCTTACGCGGACGAAAACGACATACGCGACGACGGGGCGGCGTAAAAGCGTTCGGGAATTGCCGTACTAGCCTTATTTGCATATGCAAATGAAAAAACAACATGAAGGCCACCTAGTGGCCGGAGTTGTCATTACACCTACGATCCGAAAGTGTAATGCTTTTACACTTGTCGGATGTAGAAGCGTATCTATGCAAAAGTGATGCTAAGCATCACTCGCATAGATACGAGGACAAAAAAAAGGCGATACGACGGGGTATCTGAGATACTCCGTCGTAACGCCTCTGAGAATCTGGCCCTTAGTTGCTTGCTGGTCACCTTTTGAATGAGCGCAATATTTTCTTTTACCATTGTCCATCAACAGTGCCTGACCTCACAAATGTGCTTCTAGAAGAATAGACAAACATTCCCATAGGCACACTCCTAGACCATGTGGATAGCCTTCCTAGAAGACATGAAGCTGTTATAGCTGCAAAGCAATATTGAACCCTACGGACTAAGACTGGGATGCCATTAAAGTTCATGTGCGTGTAAAAGCAGGTGTCCCAATATTTTATGTATGTAACTGCATTAGGCACGATATAACAGAAAAATGTAAATGCTGATTGTTGGGTTTTATATGTATATGCATGGCGTATCTCAAGTAATTGTATCTATGTCTGATCAGGAAATAGCCTTAATCACGCTCATAAAGAAGCAGAGTTCACCCAAGAAACATGTAGAGAAAAGGGACACTTAGTCCAGTATCTCAGTAGTTAATAGATAATGTATATATAAGCACTGAATGTAATATTTGGAAAAGACAGCAAGAATAACATGATACATAAATCTAACAGAAAAGAACGTGACATGATGCACCCAGTGATGTGCCTCCATCCCTTCATTAATATAGTATATCCATACAACCATTATATTTGTCCTGGGACTTTAAATTAAGCACATCACATATGTCAAATAAATACAATTTCCAACATTGATAAATTAATACATACGGCATACAAAAAGAGGATAAAATAATAAAAAGCTGATTTGTAATACATCTGTATAGATGTGTTTCATAGATAATAAGATATAATGTTGAACATATACAATCCAACTGTCAATACATGATTAAAACAAAAGTTTCATCCAAAAGCTTGACACGTTTCGTGACTCTTTGTTCACTTCTTCAGGAGTAGGTGCATGTATAGTACCTGTAAGATAAGACATCAGGCATGTAGCATACCTAATGGTATCTTGTAATACTTACAGTAATTCCAACCTCAAAACCCACCAGAAGGGCTCTAATATATGAAAATCAGCTAAGAATAGATATGACAATATTTCCAAATGGTGATTACCATGGTACCATTGTATCCTCTTTGTGTATGTAATATTTTTTAATTTGTTAAACAATAATGTTGGAATGAATGAATGAATGAAAACTTGTATAGCGCGGCACATGCGAACTGAATCGCCTCTGGGCGCTTGTTGTTCCTGTCTCCTTTGATATCAAAAGAGAAAAGTCTTGACCTTTTTCCTAAATGCTAGGTGGTTCTCCTCCAACCGAATGCTGGTTGGTAAAGCGTTCCATAGTCTGGGACCTTGGATCGCGAATCTTCTTTCTCCTTTGGACTTGAAGTTGGCTTTCGGAACCTGGAGCAGGTTCCGATTCGTGGATCGCAAAACGCGATTGGGATTATGCGCTTTTATTATTTCGCATAAATAAAGGGGGGCATTCCCATGGACACATCTATGCGTAAGACAGAGAGCTTTAAAAGTAATTCTGTCTTTGACTGGCAGCCAATGAAGGGCTCTCAGTGAAGGTGAGATGAATTCCCAGGGTTTTTTCCCAGTCACAAGTCTGGCGGCCGTATTCTGAACGACTTGCAGACGAGCGATTTGGTACTTGGGGAGGCCGAGGTAAAGGGCATTTGCATAATCCAGCCTGGAGTTTACAATTGCTCCCACCACGACCGCTAAATCATCTTTAGGGATGAACGGAGTGAGTCTGCGTAGTAGGCGCAGTAGATGGTGAGATCCGCTGACTACTGACCCTATTTGTGCGTCCATTGTCATAAAGGAGTCAAAAATGACCCCTAGGCTTTTGACTTTGGCGCTAGGGGTGATGAGCTTGCCCAAAATAGGCGGGGGGGTCCACGCTGTTGAAAGTTGATTCCTGCGCTTGGCGTGAAACAGGAGAAGTTCTGTTTTCGCTCCATTGAGTTTAAGATAACTCTTTGTCATCCAGTCCTCTATCAAAGAGAGACAGGTCTCTAGATTGAGGTGGTGATCCTGACTGTTGCAGATGCGGAAATACAGTTGCGTGTCATCTGCATATGAGTGGTAGAGCAGTTTTTGGCTGCTGATAATCTCAAAGAGAGGACGAAGATATATGTTAAACAGCACTGGTGACAGAGGCGATCCTTGAGGGACTCCGCATGTTACTGTGCGTTTTTCAGACGTAAAAGGTCCTAACTTCACTGTTTGCGATCGGTTTTCCAGAAAAGAGGAGAACCAAGATAAATCGCCTTCTGCGACTCTGGCTACTTCAGCAAGCCGAGTCAGTAACAGATTGTGGTCTACAGTGTCGAAAGCGGCACTTAGGTCCAACAGAACTAGAAGACAAGATTCTCCTTCGTCTGCGGCCTTGAGAACATCGTCCCATACTTTCAGCAATGCTGTTTCCGTCCCGTGTCCGGGACGGAAGCCTGATTGCAATGGGTCAAGTAGCTTGTAGGTATCTAGATGCTGTTGCAGCTGTTGTACCACTACTTTTTCCATTATCTTTGAGAGTACGTTGAGACTTGGAAACAAGTTATTCATTGGTTGTATGTGTTGTGCCTCATTTAAAGTCCCGGGACAAATAAATTGGTTGTAGCGATACATACAGTAAAACTTTGGTTTGAGAGCAACTTGGTTTGAAAGAGTTTTGCATGACAAGCGAAAAAAGGTAAAAAATTCTGACTTGATATACAAGCGATGTCTTGATATACAAGTAGCGTCATGTCACAACTGAGTATAAAAGAGAAGAGAGGCTTCTCCAAGTGTAGCAATATGCTTACATTTAAAGCGGAGCTCCACCCGCATTTTTTTTTTCTTTTTCAAAGTCGGCAGCTACTAACATTGTAGCTGCTGACTTTGAATAAGGACACTTACCTGTCCTAGGCGCCCGCGCTGACGGCCCCCGCCGATGCCGATCCTCGATCCCGGCACCGCCATCCACAGTCAGGGAAACAGGCAGTGAAGCCGTGCGGCTTCACTGCCCGTTTCCTACTGCGCATGTGCGAGCGACACGGCGCTTTGTGAATGGTCCGGCTGCTTTCTGGGATACACACAGTTCCCAGAATGCAGCGCGGCCCATTCACAAGAAGACACCCAGAAGAGGAGGAGGAAGAAAACAGCACCGCGGATCATGAGGGCAGATTCGGGACTTCCGCATAGCAACAGCCTATTTAGGGTGAGTATTTTTTATTTATTTTTTCCATTTCATTTTTTTTTTTTTTTTTAAGATTTAAAAAAAATATATATATATCAGGGTGGAGCTCGGCTATAATGAAGGTACAACATTTAGCAACATATTGCTACAATTAGAGGCGACTCTCTTCTTTTTTATACTCTGTAACTCCTGCTGAATTTTGTTTCGAATCCCCTTGTGGAGGCTTCCATTTGTGGATGGACATTTTATAGTTACACAAACTATCACATTGCTATAATCTTTTCATATGGACTATAAACTGAAGGACCTATGAATAAATGGTTGTGGAACGAATCATTTGAGTTTCCATTATTTCTTATGGGGAAATTTAATTTGATATACAAGTGCTTTGGATTACAAGCATGTTTCCGGAACAAATTATGCTTGCAATCCAAGGTTTTACTGTAAATGTATAATGAGTGCTGGATAGGTAGTTGTATGTTATGGAACATGACAATGATGGTATTTGGTAGCACACCTTTTAAAGTGTGATGTTCCTAATGTTATTAATAAAATTGTGGAAATGGTAAAGTGCGGCGCTGAAAATAATATATAAATAGGTAGGGGTGCAACGGATCAAAAAACTCACGGTTCGGATCGTTCCTCGCATCAGGAGTCACGGATCTGATCATTTTTCGGATCAGTAAAAAAAAAAAAAAAACACAAGACAAACATACCTTCCCCCCACTCGTCACTGTAATGTCCACCATTGTCCCCCACTCGTCATTACCATCACTGTTCCTGTCCAACATTTCCCCCACACTAGTAAACACTGTAATAGCCAGTTTAACATTGCCCCCACTAGTAATCACTGTAATATAATAGCCAGTCCAACATCCAACTCACTGTACTTGCACTGTAATGTCCACCATTGTCCCCCCACTAGTCATCACCATCACTATTCCAGTCCAACATTGCAGCCACACTAGTAATAATAGCCAGTTTAACATTGCCCCCATAATCACTGTAATATATAATAGCCAGTCCAACATCCAACTCACTGTACTTGTTGCACAACGCGGCGCGCGCTCTTGCAGAATAGAAGATCCACGAGCAGAGGGAGGGGTTCATGACGTCAGCGCGCACCACCGCCGTGTGTACCAAGATGGTCGACCGCTCCGGAGCTAGGTCGGAGCCGCGGCCTTTCCTAAGGCCGCGGTGGCGGTGTGGTCCGCGGATCGCATTCTGTGCCGATCCGAACAGGTCGACCCGTTTGGATCACGGATCGGTCACGATTCGTTTCGCCACTATAAATAGGTGAATAAGAGGGTGCTGTCTATATGAATTGAACCATTAGACTGCACTAATGTGCTAATTTCAATATACACACAGAATGTAATAAATGAAAATTAATAAAACAAGCAAAATTAATGGTGCATAATACAAAAAAAACTAAAATCCTAATAAACAAAGTGTATAGATGTACAAAGAGATAGATACATATCTATATTGAACATCAAGGTGATTGCGTTAATAAACACCAAAGTGATAAATAAACCAATTGTGTTGGTAAACAAGTGAGTATAAAGTCCAAAAATTTCCACTGAAATGAAAATAACTATATAATCAGTTGTCTATATATAATCACCACTGTGAAGATTGAAGGCTTACCAAACGAGTTGAACCCAGCGAGGCTTACACCTGATGAGTCAAACGGGCATGTTGGTGTATCTCACGATTTAAACAAGTACGACTTCCAATGGAACCAGGCAGAGATAAGTTGACATCAATGAATGTAGACCATGGATGGAGCAGCAGTACTTCACAAAAAAATTCTTCCAATGTAAAATATAGTAGAAGGAAAAAGATTGGGCCACATAGTGTAATTCCGTTTCAAAATGAGAACATTTATTAAAATTATAAAATGGTCACTTACATTTGAGAAGACATATAAAGCGAATAAAATCAAAGTAACACAGTGGCATAAGCGGAGCCCTCCCCGACGTGTTTCTCCTAATAAGGCATCATCTGGGGATAATGTAATACAATTATAATGTAAGTTTTAGTGTTTGGTACCCTAAAAGTAATTTTTTTTATATACTTTTACATTCAGATGAATGGCAGCAGAAGTTAAACAACAGCTGGTCTGCAGTTTTGTAAAAGCATACTCCATCGTTTTAACTTGTAACCATTCAGAAGTTCTGGAAATGCACCCATTCAGGAAAGCTCTGGCACTTGTCACATGGCAGTATCAGAATATCCTGAAGCAACTCCAGGGCATCTGATTAGTTGCACTTTCCAATGACAGAGTAAATCTTTACTAAACTTTGGACCAGCTGCAGTTTAAAGCGGAAGTTCATCCAAAATAACAACTCTATCGGGTCACATTTCTTGCTGTATGGACATGTTCAATAGCCACATAATAATTTTTTTATGTTGTAATTACCGTAGTAAAGGCGTGTTGAATTGCGACTTCCGGGTTTTCACTCCCGCGGGAGTAGGCGTTGCTACTGATTTCCCCGTTGCGGCAATGTGATTTGGGAGTTCTGGGAGCACAGCGTCATTCCCACATCGCTCTAAGCCGTCCAGCGAAATACCATCACAACGGGGCGTGAACTATCAATGACGCCACCCGTTGTGATGGCAACAAGGAAGTTGACGGCGCTACTTGTAACACCGCGCATGCGTGAGTAACAGCGGTGTATGCTGGGGTGAATGCTTCCAGGAAGTCATTGCTTGTGGGCTTCACAATGCCCACAAGCAAAATGGAAACTGCCAAACGAGGATTTTAAAAGGTCATGTTTTACACGAAAATGGACAGGGGACAGTTGAAATAACCAAACAGGTGAGTACTATTGGGAAACAACATTGAATGCTCAAAAAAAAAAAAAAAGTTTTCCGCGGAACCTCCGCTTTAATTAATTTCGGCTGTCAATTCTCCTGGGTGGAGGGGCTATATTTTTGTGTGAAGTGCGGGGCTGTATATATTATGTTTGAAGAGGGGGTGGGGGGCTGTATAATGTTTTAGTAGGGGGGCATGGAAGTTTTATTATATGTGAGTATAATAGGTATAGTATAGTGCAGTGTTTCTCAACCTTTTTCCAGTCGGGGCGCCCTTGAAAAGTATTTTCAGTCTTGAGGCTTCCCTGTCCAAGACTTGGTTCACGTCGATGTGTGTTGCGGAACACACGCAAAATCGCGCTCGTTCTTGACACACAGACAAATGCTCTGCTCTTTAGGGGTGCCATTAATTGTTAATGGTGCCCCATCCATTGGCAAACATGGGTTGCTTTTGTTATGGCACAATTTAAAAAAAAGGGTCGGGGACTTCTTTCCCCGCATTACTGCGGGTAGGGAAATGAATGGGCTGCCCTACAAGCAGCACGCATCCACACAGAATCAAGAGCTTGTTCACATGTCAGGCTGGAGGGGCAGTAAAACCACACGGTTGAGCTGTTTTTACCACCCCCAACTTTTGCCCCTTTAGCTGCAGAGGCAACAGCTGGGGGTGTAAACATGCTGTGGCTGCAGTTGGAGGTATACCCAGGGTGAATGGGGCTGCACTGCAACTACCCTGCAACTGTGTGCATTGCATTTACGGGCTTAAAACAGGTGGTGAGGAGGCAAGATATGCCTCTTTACTGGCTGACAAATGCCCCTGAAAAGCGATATGAACACAAATTGCTTTTCAGAGGGGCAGCAGTCCTTGCTGCTATCTCAAACCCTACAAAAGTAGTTCTGATGGTACAGGAATAGGGGGGTCAGGATTAAAAGTAACATACATACAGACAGATGTGCACGCACACAAACAGACACACGTACAAACACACATGCTGTGTGTGTTTGTACGTGTGTCTGTGTGCGTGCGCATCTGTCTGTATGTATGTTACTTTTAATCCTGACCCCCCTATTCCTGTACCATCAGAACTACTTTTGTCACACACACACTAACAGACATGTGTACACATACACTGAAAGAAGAACTGTCAGAGCTGCACAACAACCAATCAGATCAAGAGTGCTGTAGCCATGAATGGAGGATGTGGGGTGTCAGTGACTGAGACAGCTGGTTATTCATAGCAGAGCCCCCCCTCACCACCTTACCCTTGGCCTCTCAGTTAGCACAGTACTTGTTGTCCTCCTCCCTCAGCATACGAGACAGGATGGCCTGGTGCTGCTCATTCAGCTTCAGGGCCTTCTCCCTCTCTGAGCGGGTGGCAATGTCTGCGGGCAGGGGAGCAGTGTCAGTCACGGTGACTCTACTCTTTCTTCTTCCCCCTCAGGGAAAAGCGTGCCAGGCAGAGTTCAGGACGGTACCCGCGGCTCTCACGTCACAGAAGCAGTGCGTGCGTCCGACCCTCCCATAGCAACCTATGACGTATTCGGTTGGCAAGAGCTTCCTGAGTGCCGGGAAATGAGTTTTACACAGCGGACCAACACCGTTGTAAAGTCAAATGATAACAAAGTGCCCAGCAGTAGTGTTACATTAGATAGCAGCCATAGCTGCCAATATTAGGGGTCATTTTGCTGCGGCACACCTGGGGACTGTTTGCGGCACACCAGTGTGCCACGGCGCACTGGTTGAAAAACGTTGGTATAGTGTATAGTGTATAGAGTATAGTGAGTACAGCAAGGAGCTGTATTATGTGTAAGGTGGGGGGAGAGGCAGAAGGGCTGCATTACAGTATGTGTGATAGGAGGGGGTAGGGAAGCTTTATTATGTGTAAGGGGGTGGAATGGGGGTGTATTATGCATGAGGATGGGGGCTGTATTATTTGTAAGAAGAGGGGTTAGGGGTTGTATTATGTGTTGGGGAGGCTTTATTATAAGTGAAGTGGGGGGCGGGAGTTGTAATATGTGTGAGTGGAGGGGAACGAAGAGGGTGGAGAGGGGAGAAGTGGAGGAGGGGAGCAGATAGGAGCGGTGGACATGCCAGTGCAGAGGGGAGTGGTGGAGGGGGTGCAGAATTTAGTGGTAAGTGATAACTGGTGGTCAGTAGTGAGCGGTGGACTAGAGGGGCACTGGTGAGTGGTGGAATAGGGGCGGGACATTTGATGGGGGGGGAGGAGCTGTTCACTTAAAGTGATTGTAAAGGTTAATTTTTGTTTTTTTAACCACTTCCCGCCCGGTCAATGGCAGATTGACGTCCGGAAAGTGGTTCTGAAATCCTGACTGGACGTCTATAGACGTCCTGCAGGATTTTATCCTGGGGGCGCGCAGCGCGGCGATCGGTGATGCGGGGTGTCAGTCTGACACCCTGCATCTCCGATCTCCGTAAACAGCCTCCGGCGGAGGCTCTTTACAACGTGATCAGCAGTGTCCAATCACGGCTGATCACGATGTAAACAGGAAGAGCCGTTGATGGCACTTCCTCACTCGCGTCTGACAGACACGAGTACAGGAGAGCCGATCGGCGACTCTCCTGACAGGGGGGATTTGCGCTGATTGTTTTTCACACACTGGACCACTAGGGAAGGGCAAAAAAAGGGGCAATAAAAAAAAGGCAGTAAAAAAAGGGCAGTAAAAAAAAAGATGCCAATCAATGCCCACATCACTGCCACCCCAGTGCCCACCTATCAGTGCCCATCTGTGCCACCCATAAGTACCCATCAGTGCCACCCATAAGTGCCGCCCATGAGTGCCCATCTGTGACGCCTATGAGTGCCCATCAGTGCCGCCTATGAGTGCCCATCAGTGCCGCCCATGAGTGCCCATCAGTGCCGCCCATGTGTGCCCATTAGTGCTGCCTATGAGTGCCCATCAGTGCCGCATACCAGCGCCGCCTATCAGTGCCACCTCATCGGTGCCCATCAGTGCCGCCATATCAGTGCCCATAATTGAAAAGAGAAAACTTACTTATTTACAAACAAATTAACAGAAAAAAATAAAACCGTAATTTTCAGTCTTTTTTTAGTTGTTTTGCGCAAAAAAAAATCGCAGAGGTGATCAAATACCACCAAAAGAAAGCTCTATTTGTGGGGAAAAAAGGACGCCAATTTTGTTTGGATACAGTGTAGCATGACCGCGCAATTGTCATTCAAAGTGCGACAGACATCAACACAATTTCTATCCGCTCCGCACGTTTTAACCTCGGCGACATGTCAATGGCTGTAAACAAAGAGAACGCAGTAACCGGGTCATTGCAGCAGATTTCAATGCGGTGTTGCTATCAGTGTGTGAAGAGTGGAAGAAGAGGGTTGCATTGACAATCCAACACAAAGAGGGTTGCATTGACAATCCAACACAATTATAAAATTGAACACATTTTATAAGTGGTCAGAAACTTGAAAATAACTCATGAAAGAATAAAGTTACGTTAAAACCAAGCACACCATTGTTTTTCTTGTGAAATTCCCAATAAGTTTGATGTGTCACATGACCCTCTTCCTATTGAAACAACAAAAGTTTTATTCAAAATGGCCAACTTCAAAATGGCCGCCATGGTTACCACCCATCTTGAAAAGTTTCCCCCCTCACATATACTAATGTGCTACAAACAGGAAGTTAATATCACCAACCATTCCCATTTTATTAAGGTGTATCCATATAAATGGCCCACCCTGTATATACAAATAAAGATGGGAAATGACAATGTTTGTATTAGTTTTCAGCTATAGCTGTACTAATATTTACACATTGATCGCTAGATATGTATTTCAAGCCAAGTCTTGTTGAAGGGACACTAAAAGTGAAGAGTTGATCAATCTTAACTATCACTTTCCTTTGCATCCATCATGAATTGCTTGTTATTAAAGCCAACCCCAGGCAACAAGAAAAATCAATCAATAAACCCTTAATGGAAACACAACGCAATTGTGTTAAAGTCAGCATGTCTGGTCATTTTCCATTTAATCTCTTCAAGGCTGAGGCTAAACCTTTTGTGAATGGTCTAGGTTTTGTAGTTTGGTTTCTATCAATTTTTCTCTATAATAACATTTTATCAGTTGTGCATATTAAATCAATTTGATCACTATTTTAAAAGAAATATGTAGCTTTTATCTGGAGATTGTTCTTACAAATAATCTACTTTTATTTCAACAAAATTGTCTGTGAGGTGGTGTGTGTGACAGCAAGTTATATAAAAGATTTTAGCACCATGAATGTCCTATAACCTAACCCACACACTAACTACGTCTGTAGTCCTAGCCCTCACACTAACTTCCCCTCTAATTCAACACCCTTTAGTCCTAACTTTCACACTAACCTTCCCTGTACCTGTCCTGAACTGACTTGGTGGTGACAATATCTCATGGAGTGTACAGAGCAAAATGACTCCAAATTCCAAAATCTGAGAGTTCCAAATTCCAAGTTCCAAATTCTAATCTTTGAGTTCTGAATTTCAAATTCTGAATTCTATATTCCAAATTGATAATTCAACATTCCAAGTTCTAAATTCCAAATTCTGAATTCTATATTCCAAATTGATAATTCAACATTCCATGTTCTGAATTTCAAATTCTGAGTTTTGACTTCCGAATTCCTTATTCTGAGATCTGAATTCTGAATCCAAGTTCGAAATTCCTCATTTTGAATTCCAAATTCTGAGAATTCTAAACTCCGAAGGTCCGGGTCCTTAATTTCAAATTCCAAATTCTGCATTCCAAATTTTGAGAATTCCAATTTATGAGTTCCAAATTCCGAGCTCCAAAATTCCAAATTCAGAGTTCCGAATCCAAAATTCTAAGAACTCCAAATTCTGATTTGCGAATTTCGAATTCCACATTCTGCATTCTGAATTTCAAATGATAAATTCTGAGTTTTAAATTCCAAATTCACATTCCAAGTTCTGAATTTCAGATTGCGAATACCAAATCCCAAGTCCTGAATTCCAAATTCAAGTTCCAAGTTCCAAACTCCAAATTTTGAGTTCATGTAGTAAGGTGTCACATGTGCTAGAGCTGTTAGATGCATTGGTTAGTAAAGCATTAGACCAACATAAAGAAGAATTTATTATGACTGTTATGGTCCTTGCATTGGATGGTTACCAATGTTTGATACAGTTTGCATAAATAGCCTTGTGCAGAGATATACATTTTTCTTCAACTGTCCTTGCATGGGCACAAAGAAGACAATAGTTTTCAATGTGCCCTGTTTACATCGCAACACTAGTTTCATTTGTGTACTTTCTTTGTACAGAAATTTGCAACATGTATGCATTTTCTGTGCAGAAAAAAACTCACATGACTTCAACATTATGGTGTTAACAGGGCACATAGAAAACATGTTTTTTCTTACTGTTTTTGCAGAGACCTAGGTTAGAAAAATAAATGTCTCAAATATTGTATTCAAGGCATATCTGCACATTTTGTTTTCATCAGTTTTTATGCACTTTTGGTATGAACAAGGTCCTAGCGGTCCAGATTCGTACCATGGATGGACAGGCTGAATGTACCTAAGTTGATCCCCCAGTCTGTGCATTGCAAGTGCAGGTGATCTAGATCTGAGGGGAATATGCAAGGAAAATAAAAACTGCACTTTTGCATGCACATGATTGGATAATAGAAATAAGCAGAGCTTTCCCTAATTTCAGAGTTTCCCCTCAGATATAGCAAAACCACACTTGCAGAGCACAAACTATTTGCCTTTAGAAAATCAACCCCAAAGGCTCCGCGGAAGTGATTTTCCTTTTCAACACTATCTATGAATCAAGCTAATTTCCAGGTTCTGAATTCCAAATTCAGACACTTCCAAATTCCAAGTTCTGAATTCCAAAATCTGAGAGTTCCAAATTCTGACTTTCAAATTTCGAATACCAACCTCTGAATTTCGAATTTCAAATGTCAAAACTGAGCTCTGAATTCCAAAGTTTCGAATTCAAAAGTCCAAATTTTGAAATTTCACGTTTCATGTTTCGAGTCCTCAATTCAAAATTCCAAGGAAAATACACTGTGCATTTTTTAAGTCCTAAATTCTAAATTCTGAATTTCAGATTCCAAATTCTTGAAATTCTTGAATCTTGAAAAGTTTCCCCCCTCACATATACTAATGTGCCACAAACAGGAAGTTAATATCACCAACCATTCCCATTTTATTAAGGTGTATACATATAAATGGCCCACCCTGTATATACAAATAAAGATGGGAAATGGCAATGCTTGTATTGGTTTTCAGCTATAGCTGTACTAATATTTACACATTGATCGCTAGATATGTATTTCAAGCCAAGTCTTGTTGAAGGGACACTAAAACTGAATTCCAAAATTTAAGTTTCGAATTCAAAAGTCCAAATTTTGAAATTTCACGTTTCATGTTTCGAGTCCTGAATTCAAAATTCCAAGGAAAATACACTGTGCATTTTGTAAGTCCTAAATTCTGAATTTCAGATTCCAAATTCTGAGATCCCGAATTCCATATTCCAAGTTCCGAATTCCAAATTTCTAATTCAGAGAATTCTGAGTTCCGAATTCAAAAAATTCTGAGAACCCGAATTCCCAATTTTCGAATTCCAAATTCCAAATTGGATTCCAAATTCAGAAAATTACAAATTCTAAGTTTTGAACTCTAAATTAGGAGTTCTAAATTTCAAATTCAAATTCCAAGTTCTACATTCCAATTCATGAGTTCTGAATTGCAGGCTGTGAGTTCACCAAGTTTGTCGCTGACTGCACCTTGATTTTCAGGGACAGAAGTCCAAGTGTAAATGTAGAAAATTAATCTTCAGTGACAAGTTTCACTTCATGCTCGTGTATGATGTAACCAGCTGAATATAGTTTGGTGCTCTGTAGTTGCCAAGAAAATTCGAAATTACATTTTTGAATAATTTTCAGGTGACTTTCTCTGGCCCCAGTAATAGTTCTAAAAAACACTTTACATTGATAGCATATCTTATCTATGGACCAACAAAATGCCTTCCTTAATCTTGGCGTCTGTTATTCATCAAAACATCTGTCTCAGATAATGAAAATGCAATGTAGGACACTGTGCTGCATTGCTTTCTGTGTCTCCCAAGGGACTTCAGCTGAATGGGTTAACATATAGCTAAAGGCAAACCTTTTATTTTTAGATAGAGTAGAAAGGGATTAGGACACCTGTTAGCCGTTATTTCTGTCTTTACCCCGTTAGGGAGATTTATCCTCTCTATTTGTCCTGTTTACCATTATCATTAAAAGGGAAAGTAAAAGAAAATCCCACATTTTGGGTTATCCCCAGAAAAGTAATAGAAGGAAAGTTTTCCAATGGGACTTTAGTTCTGGTGACCTGGGGGTCCCAAATACATTCCATTTATCCATTTATTTGCAGGGATTTCCTCTCACTTCCTGTTTGTCTATGGGAGTTGGCAAAAGAAAAATCTGACAGCAGTTATAACCCTCCCTTGCTTTATCCAAAATGAAAAAAAAAAATTGCACTTTAACCACTTGCCAACCGCCTTCGGCATATATACTGCGGCAAGGCGCTCAACTGTGCAAATGCCTGTGGCAGTGTGGTTGTGTGTGCGCCCGCGGGTCCGGCAGACTCAATGGCCCAGATTCATAAAGCAATTACGCCTGTCTAACTGGTGTTAGACAGGAGTAATTTCAAATTTCGCGCGCCGTATCACTAGTTTGAATCCTCAAACCATGATACGGCGGCTTCGGGCTTCGATCCGAGAGGCTTACGTCTTCGTAAGCCTTCGGATCTACGCTGCGATATTTTTGCGGCCGCTGGGAGGAGTTTGCGTCGTTTTCATGTGTCGGGATATGCAAATGTGTTTTTACGGCGATCCACGAAGATACGAGCGGTCTTCGCAATCGCTTACGTCTGTTTTTTTTTTTACGTACTGTTAGACCAGCTTTTTGCTGGTCTAACGGTGCGTAGCCCATGTTAAGTATGGCCGTCGTTCCCGCGTCGAATTTAATTTTTTTTTATTTTTTTTTACGTAACTCGTTCGGGAATAGAAAGGTCCGTAAACGACGCTACTCAAACAACGAATGACGTAACGACGTGATTTCGCGCAATGCACGGCGGGAAATTTGCGAACGGAGCACGCGCAGTTCGATCGCCGCGGGAACGCGCCTATTTTAAATCCTTCACGCCCCCTACTCACGTAGATGGATTGCGACGGGAGAAATACACTACGCTGCCGTCGTTTATTGGAAAAAATCTACCTGAATTCCACGTAGAGCCAGGTAAAAAACGGCGGCGTAGTGTATTTCTGATACGCTACGAGAATCTAATTCTCTATGAATCTGGCCCAATGTCTTCCAGCCACCTGCAATAGCGGTACAGAGAGGCAGAACGGGGAACTACCTATGTATTAACCTGCTGCTGCTAGCAGAGATTGGGTATATAGGGACTGCCCAGCTCACAAGCAGAATTATTTGATACATTTAGACTTTACTAGAACTGTTCTCATGTGCACCACTGTAAAGACTGGGCCCCAACGCTATCTGGCTTGAAACTAGGCTAAAGACTGCTCACTCATGTAGCTGTTTTAAAAGAACTTTGCCTATTTTCCATAGTAATTGGTAGCTCTTTAGGGAGTCTTAAATTAGGGAGTCTTAACTTGACAGAGTCTCCAAATTGTGAAGAAAATTATCGTGGAGAACACATATTGGCCTAAGCTGATGGAGATGAAGATTTTTTTTTTTAATTTTTCGGAATATTTATTATAGCAAAATAATAAAAAATGTTGTTGTTTTTTCAAAATTATCTGTCTTTTTTTGCTTATAGCGCAAAAGTACCCCGCCCCCCAAAAAAAAACAACGCAGAGATGATCAAATACCACCAAAAGAATACTCTATTTGTGGGAAAAAAGGACATTAATTTAGTTTGGGTACATCATCGCATGACCGCGCAATTATCAGTTAAAGCGACGCAGTGCTGTATCGGAAAACATGGCCCGGTCATTAACGGGGGTAAATCATCCCGGGGCTGGAGTGGTTAAAGTCATCAAAATGGATAACATGATTATACAATTAGTATTTTTTATGTATTTTTTAGCAGATTATACAAGTATTTTTTTTTTTTTTTTGGCGGATTATACAATAAGTATTTTTTTAATTTTGGCAGATTATACAATGAGTATTTTTTATGTATTTTTTGGCAGATTATACAAGTATTTTTTTTATTTTGGCAGTTTGTATAAACTGCCAAAATAAAAAAAAATACTTGTATAATCTGCCAAAAAATACATAAAAAATACTCATTGTATAATCTGCCAAAATAAAAAAATTTTATTTTTTTTTATTTTGGTAGATTATACAATGAGTATTTTTTTTAATTTTGGCAGATTATACAATGAGTATTTTTTTTTATTTTGGCACATTATGCAATAAGTATTTTTTTAATTTTGGCAGATCATACAATGAGTATTTTTTTTTTGGCGGATTATACAATGAGTATTTTTTATGTATTTTTTTGGCAGATTATACAAGTACTTTTTTTTTTTTTTGGCAGATTATACAATGAGTATTTTTTATTTTTTTTATTTTGGCAGATCATACAATGAGTATTTTTTTTTTGGCGGATTATACAATGTTTATTTTTTATGTATTTTTTGGCAGGTTATACAAGTACTTTTTTTTTTTTTTGGCAGATTATACAATGAGTATTTTTTATTTTTTTTATTTTGGCAGATCATACAATGAGTAATTTTTTTTTGGCGGATTATACAATGTTTATTTTTTATGTATTTTTTGGCAGATTATACAAGTACTTTTTTTTTTTTTTGGCAGATTATACAATGAGTATTTTTTTTATTTTGGCAGATTATTCAATGAGTATTTTTTTTTGGCAGATTATACAATGAGTATTTTTTTTAATTTTGCCAGTCTCTTGATGAATATCCAAAGCCACGTTCATTCTATAGCCACGTTCATTCAGATTATAGAATGTTTTTTTTATTTTTATTTTGGCAGATTATACAATAAGTATTTTTTTAATTTTGGCAGATTATACAATGAGTATTTTTTTTATGTTGCCAGTCTCTTGATGAATATCCAAAGCCACGTTCATTCTATGGATAGTGGACCGCAATGATAACCTCAGCGCACAGATTTTTCTTTTGTCAGTTCCCAATAAAGTTGCGTGAAACAGCCTGCGCGTCTGTCTCCGTTACCATGGTGCTGAAACGGACGCGTCACTTCCGACTGTCACTGGAAAGATGGCGGCGCCCAGAGGGCATGCGTTAGTGCACCGGGTGCTGGCAGAATGTCCGATCACCAAAGCCCGGGCCTGCGAGCTAACTTTACCGCACGGACCGGTGAAGACCCCGGTGTTTATGCCGGTGGGGACTCAGGGGACGATGAAGGGGATCACGGCTGATCAGCTGAGGGATCTGGGCTGTGAGATCTGCCTGGGGAACACCTACCACCTGGGGATGAGGCCGGTGAGAATGGACCCCTCTTTCTTTTGTAGTACTACAAGTCCCAGCTAGTATTACCTGACATCCCCATGATGATAGGGCGGGCAGACTCCGCTTTACAAAGGAGTCATCTGGAATAGATGGTGCCTGAGTCATAGATTGTCTGGAAATCAGATCTGGATCATCTACAAAGCAAACCATGGGGATGGGCTCAGCTATACTCTTCATGATCCTGCATTTAAAGCGCTATTAAACCCCAAAAAGTAAACGCTGCAATAAAATAAAATTTTGGGTTTAACCACTTCAGCCCGAAATGTTTTACCCCCCCCCACTTCCTGACCAGGCCATTTCTTGTGATACGGCACTGCGTTAGTTTAACTGACGATTGCGCGTTCGTTAGACGCAGTACCAAATAACATTGACGTCCTTTTTTTTTTTTCCCACAAATTTCTTTTGGTGGTATTTGATCACCTCTGCGATTTTCTTTTTCTTTTTTTTTGTGCTATAAACTAAAAAAGAGAAGTCATTTTAAATAAACAATATTCCTTACTTTCTGCTCTAAAACATTGCCAATAAATAAACATTTCAAATATATAATTTATTAATCAGGCCATTATGTATTCTTCTACTAAATTCTCAATAAGTGTTTATTGATTGGTTTGCACAAAATTTATTACGTCTACAAACTATGGATTATATTTTTGGGCATTTTTTTTTGTGGGACTGCGACATTGTGGTGGACAAATCTGACACACTTTTTGGGGAGTGGTGACACCAAAACAGTGATCAGCACTCAAAAAAATGCACTGATCTCTGTATAAATGACACTGGCAAGGAAGGGGTTAACATCAGAGGCGATCAAAGGGTTAAGTGTGTCCTAGGGAGTGGCTTTCTAACACTAGGGGGGGGAAAGTGTTACAGTGGAGAGAAACAGAGATTGTGTTTCAGCTTAGCTGAATCGGAAGATCTCTCTTTTCTTCACTGACAGATCAGTGGTGTTCTTTGTTGCTCTGTGTCTCCTGCAAACAATCAGTAGGTCGAGGCGGCCATTTTGGCTGCAGGACCCGCTGATTGGCTCCCACTGTGTTCAGTCACAGCATTAGCGGTGCCCCGACGGTGAGCGTGCGCCCCCCTACACCGCTTGCACAAAATCACATACAGGTACGTGGTTTTGCAAAGCCGGGCGGCCCGCCGCAGTATATGTACAGTGGCCGCTCCGGAAGCGGTTAAAGTATAACTAAAGGCAAAACTTTTATTTCAGTTTTTGGATAGAGTGGAGAGGGATTAAAATGCCGATCAGGTTTTATTGCTGTCTGTGCCCCCCTGTTAGGGAGATTCGCCCTCTCTATTTGCCCTGTTCAATATTATCAGCGAAAGTTGAAGTAAAAGAAAATCCCATATTTTGGGTTGTCCCCAGAAAAGTGATAGAGGGGAAATCTTCTAATGGGGACACTAGTTCTGGTGACCTGGCGGTCCCCAAGAGATTCCCTTAATTTGCAGAGATTTTTTCTCACTTTCTGTTTGGTTATGGGACAGGAAGTGAAGGGAAATCTGGGAGAAAGATGGAAAAATAAACCTTACAGGGGTTTTAACCCTCCCTTACACTATCCAAAATGAGGGAGGGGTTTGCCTATAGTTCTGCTGTAAGCTCAGGTGTGTTCGGACGTGAGTCTAATCCCGCCTGAGCTATCCCATCAGGAAGTTGTCAAAGTAGGGTTGCCACCTCACCTCTTTAAACCCATATTAATGACACACAGGTTCTGTGGCTGATTAAGGTGGTATTTAAACTCGGTGATTTATCTGCATACAATTGGCTTCAGAAACTGTGTAATTCATATGTGTTTGGGTTTAAAGGGATAAGGTGGCAACCCCATGTCAAAGCCTTTAGAGATTGTTCAAAGCCGTGTACCTGCCAATCGCCTCACAAGGGGGGAGGAATGACTTGTAGGCAGTTGATGTTGCATGGGGTCATGCCAGGACAGACATCGAGGATGTGAGGCAAAGCTACTACCTTGCCCTGTTCTCCCTTAGTGTGGATCTGCTGAAATTCCCGTACCCTGTATGGAGCAGACGGCATACAGGAATGACACCCAACTTTACCCTTAAAGGGGTTGTAAAGGTACACATTTTTTTCCTAAATAGCTTCCTTTACCTTAGTGCAGTCCTCCTTCACTCACCTCATCCTTCCATTTTGCTTTTAAATGTCCTTATTTCTTCTGAGAAATCCTCACTTCCTGTTCCTCTGTCTGTAACTCCACACAGTAATGGAAGGCTTTCTTGCTGGTGTGGAGTGTCGTGTTCGCCCCCCTCCCTTGGACTACAGGAGAGTCAGGATGCTCTCTCTACGTTGCAGAGAAAGAAGCATTGTGTTAGTGGACGCCCTGACTCTCCTGTAGTCCAAGGGAGGGGGCAAGCATGACACTCCACACCAGGGAGAAAGCCTTGCATTACTGTGTGGAGTTACAGACAGAAGAACAGGAAGTGAGGATTTCTCAGAAGAAATAAGGACATTTAAAAGCAAAATGGAAGGATGAGGTAAGTGAAGGAGGACTGCACAAAGGTAAAAGAAGCTATTTAGGGAAAAAATTGTACCTTTACAACCCCTTTAAGGGTAAAGTTGGGTGTCATTCCTGTATGCCGTCTGCTGCATACAGGGTACGGGAATTTCAGCAGATCCACACTAAGGGAGAACAGGGCAAGGTAGTAGCTTTGCCTCACATCCTCGATGTCTGTCCTGGCATGGCCCTTTACAACCCCTTTAATGCTGTGCAGTATGTGCTATGGGAATAAAATTACTAGGAACATGGATGGAGGAAAGGTGTGTGTGTGTGTTTTTTCTATTTATTTGGCATTGAATTTTTCACAATGGTATTTTAGTTCCGATAAAAAAAAAAGAAAAAAAAAAAGATGTATGTATGTGTATATAATATCATTTTTTTTTTCTTCTTTTTGTAGGGTCCTGAAGTGATGAAGAAAGTGAACGGCCTGCATGGTTTCATGAATTGGGACCGGAACCTTCTCACCGTAAGTTGGGCGTTCGCTGCACCACAAATGGTCAGAACTAAATGTGCAAGATACTATAACCCATAGGCGCCAATTACAATTAAATCTTCAAGAAACTGCATTATCGCTTCTCGGGCTTTTGGGTAAGATCAAGTGTAGTATCTGTTCTTATCAGTTGACAGTAGGGGGCACTCTGCTAACCTTCCTACATGGCAAGGTGGAAAGGGATGGCGATTGGCAGATGCAGAACCTGCTGGCGTGGAGGTGAAAGCCTTCTGATTGGGACGGAGGGGCATGAGGTTGAAGCGGAGGGTCGGGATCCCTGGCCTTCTGGTCTGGATTTTGTGGCATCTGCCCCAGACAGTTGTTCGGGAGAGAACACTTGCTCCCCTATCTGGTCGGGGGAGCGGTTAGTATTTCCCGAATGTGATTAGGAGGGAGCAATGGGAGTAGCCTTTTGTCTCGGGGCTCTCCCCAATCTCTCAGACCTCCTACCTTCCTGGCTGGGATGGGTGCTGCTGGTCCAGGGGGTCCGTTGAAAAGCCTATGGTAAAGTGCCCCTTGAGTGGCAGTCCAGGGGTGCCATAAGTCCGGCACTTTTGGTTTTTGGCACTTCGGTCACGTCACCATATCACCCTTTTTACACCTGCCTCCTGGGCCGGGCCTTTTCGTCAGGACCAGAGGAATTTTTGATTCCTGGCTGGAGGGCCGGCCATTGTATTATACAATGGTCACTTTCACTTTCCCTCATCTCCTTCTTTCTCCCCCACTTCTTTTATCTATCCCTGTGTTTGTCACGTTTTTGTCTTTTTTTGTTTGTGCACGTTATTTGTTCACTGTGTGACTATTGGGGTGCTGGTCCTCGGGTCAGCCCTGAACGTCTTGGGAGTGGGTGGACATGGCCTTCTGGCTTAGTTCGCCTGCTCTCATAGTGTCTCCCTTTGGGGGAGCCCCACCTAGTACTGAGAGGGGTTCTGTTTCGGCAGACCCTCCAAGGAAGTTGGGTCCGTGTCGCCTTCAGCTGCTCGGATCACAGTACCTTAATCCCTATCTGGAGCCTAACGCCCCGGGGATCAGGGTTTGGGTCCTTTCTCACAGGAGGACCAATTGAGGTCTGCACGTTTTTGTTGCACCTCCTTATGTGTGTGCACATTTTTTATGCACTGGGTGCAGTTTTTTGGGTGTGTTTTGCACGCCATAGCCTTTTCAATAGAAAAAAATAAATAAACTGCATTATCCTCTGGAAATCTGATGTAGCAGAATCTGTGTAAAGTAATTGGCTTAAAGGATCACTAAAGGTAATTTTTTTTTTTTTAGCCAAATAGCTTCCTTTACCTTACTGCAGTACTGGTTTCATGTCCTTATTGTTTGTTTTTGCTTTGAAGTTGCTGTAATCCTGCTCTGTTCTCCACACTTCCTGCTTGTCTCTTTCCTTATAACCACCATACTGGGAGCTTTCTCATGATGGTTTAAGCTGTCATTACTGTGTGTCTAAAACTTCCCAGAACCAATCAGATTCATTTTAAAAACAAAACACTGCCCTGGATTTGTTTGTTTTTGTTCTGTGTGTCGATTTCTACTTCACAGAAACATGAAGCCAGTTCAAAAGTGAAACTAACCTGCAGGCACATTATATGATTGATTTTTATCTATTTTTAATCATTTTGAAAATGAATCAGTTAATTTTTATGTCTCTATACCCTGTAAACAGTAATTTCAGCAAAAAATGTGTTTTCCTTTAGTGACCCTTTAATAGATTCAGGAATCCAACGCTGTAGTGAAATAATGCTTTTAACTAAATTTGTGGCAAATGGAATCCCAGAATGTAGTCTGTTTACTAGTCTATAAAGGGTAATTCCACTTTCATGGGGGAAAAAATAAATTGTGAATAAAAGAACAAATATATAACTGGGTCGACTGATATCATTTTTTCAGGACTGATACAGAGTTTTTGGCTGCCTTTCAGACTGATATCAGGTGATATTCTATAGATTTAAACTTTTTTATTTTATTCTTACACTATCCTTTTTTAACCACTTAATGCCCGCCGCACGACTATGTACGTCCACAGAATGGCACGTACAGGCAGATGGGCGTATATATACGTCCCTGCCTTCTAGCGGGCCGGGGGTCCGATAGGGACCCCCTCCACTGCGTGCGTCAGGCAGCTTACTTTCGGAAGTGATCCGTCCTGAGGGGGCGGCTGTTCGTTTCTGTCCGCCCCCTCGTGATCGCTCCCAGCCAATCCCGTGAGCCTCCGCCGTGTCACTTCCTCTGCCTGTGTAATGTAAACACTGGCAGAGGAAGCGATGCAGCTCTCCTCTCGGTGGTATTTTCAATCTGCCAGGAGGAGAGAACACTCACAGTAAGTCGCACCTAACACTACACTAACACCAGTACACATAGGCACATTTAACCCCTTGCGATCACCCCCCCCCCCCCAGCCCCCTGTCACACTGTCACAGATTTCAGTGATCATATATTTACTGATCACTGCATTTAGTGTTAGTGTGACAGGCAGTTAGTGTTAGGTCCAGGGTAGCCCCCTACCCCCCTAATAAAGTTTTAACCCCTTGATCACCGCCCTAATTAACCCTTTCACCCCCTATTGCCAGTGTCACTAAACGATCATTTTTATTAGTTTATTCGATTTTTCTTATAACAAAAAGTAAAAAATATTATTTTATTTTTTTTAAATGTCGCTCTATTTTTGTTTATAGCGCAAAAAATAAAAATCGCAGAGGCAATCAAATACCATCAAAAGAAAGCTCTATTTGTGGGAAGAAAAGGACGCAAATTTTTTTTGGGAGCCACGTCGCACGACCGCGCAATTGTCTGTTAAAGCGATGCAGTGCCGAATTGTAAAAACACCTCTGGGCATTTAGCAGCATATTGGTCCGGGGCTTAAGTGGTTATGCATGTGTTTTTTTTTTTAATCAAGTGTAATGTAAACATCCCTTGTGACAGTAATAGGCAGTGACAGGTACGCTTTATGGAAGGATCGGATGTCAAGACCCCAAACCCCACCTCTGCACTTGAAAGTATTCAAAACAAATAGATCTGCATTTTTGAATACTTTTTTAACCACTTCCATACTGGGCACTTAAACACCCTCCTGACCAGACCAATTTTCAGCTTTCAGCGCTCTCACACTTTGAATGACAATTACTCAGTCATGCAACACTGTACCCAAATGATTTTTTTGTCCTTTTTTCCCCACAAATAGAGCTTTCTTTTGGTGGTATTTGATCACCTCTGCGGTTTTTATTTTTTGCGCTATTAATGAAAATTTGTGAAAAAAATGTTTTTTTCTTAGTTTCTGTGATAAAATTTTGCAAATTATTAATTTTTCTTCATAAATTTTGGCCACAATTTATACTGCTACATGTCTTTGATAAAAATAACCCAAAGTTTTTGGAAATTTTTTGATCTGTGTGAAAGTTTTAGAGTCTACAAGCTATAGTGCAAATCATAAAAAATGATCACATCTGATCACACCTGATGTACTGAAGGCCTCTCTCATTTCTTGAGACCCTAACAAGCCGGGAAAGTACAAATGCCCACAGATGGCACTGAGGCGGCACAGATGGCACTGAGGCGGCACAGATGGCACTGAGGCGGCACAGATGGCACTGAGGCGGCACAGATGGCACTGAGGCGGCACAGATGGCACTGAGGCGGCACAGATGGCACTGAGGCGGCACAGATGGCCGCACAGATGGCACTGAGGCCGCACAGATGGCACTGAGGCCGCACAGATGGCACTGAGATGGGTACTGATGTGCTCCGATGAGGCCTGTGTACTGGTGGACACAGGTGGGCACTAATGAGGCGGCACAGATGGCACTAATGAGGCGGCACAGGTGGCACTAATGAGGCGGCACAGATGGCACTGAGATGGGTACTGATGAGATAGGTACTGATGTGCACTGATTGACTGCGGCACAGGAGGGCACTGATGAGGTGGGCACTGATGAGGTGGCACAGGTGGGCACTGATTGCAGATGGGCACTGGGCACAGGTGGTACTGGTGGCACAGATGGGCACAGTGGTACTGATAGGCACGGTGGTACTGATGGGCGCACGGTGGTACTGGTGGGCGCACGGTGGTACTGGGGGGCGCACGGTGGTACTGGGGGGCGCACGGTGGTACTGGGGGGGCGCACGGTGGTACTGGGGGGGCACACGGTGGTACTGGGGGGGCACACGGTGGTACTGGGGGGAACAGGTGGTCCTCGGGGCACTGCGATACTGGGGGGGCACTGCGATACTGGGGGGCACTGCGATACTGGGGGGGCACTGCGATACTGGGGGGGCACTGCGATACTGGGGGGGCACTGCGATACTGGGGGGGCACAGATGGTACTGGGGGCACAGATGGTACTGGGGGGGCACTGTGGTACTGGGGGGCACAGATTCTTTACCCCCCCCCCCACAGCGCTGCAGCTCCGTTCGCTCTCCCTCCTCACACGCGCTGTCTGTGTGAGGAGGGAGAGTCGGCAATGAGAGATGATCTCATATGTTTACATATGAGATCATCTCTCATTGGCCGCACAGATCGCGCTGTAAATAGCCGCTGTGATTGGCTATTTACCGCGATCTGTGTTTGGCTGTGTCCGAGGGACACTGCCAGCACAGGAGTTCCCCGCTGCGCGCTCGAGAGATGATGATTCGGATGATGATCCCTTTCCACTGCTAGTAATAACAACGGAACCGCATTGGTTGTTATTACAAGAAAGCTGACCGTCTGCTCTAAAGAACGGTACATGGGTGATGCTTGCAGCTGCAGGCATCACCCCGGTTCAACCCCTTGAAGCAATATTGGTAACATCGGTAAGTTTGTGACCGATGCTTCAAAAAAAGTGATATTGTAATTGAACGTTATTAAAAATGACTTTTCCTTTTCTATCTGCAGCTCTGTTATTTTCTGTAAAAGCCAATATGGCAGCCTGGTATACAGAGCGCCCACCAGAAATGTCATTTCCTGCTTGTGTGATTGGCTTCCCAAAGATACTCCCAAAGGGAAATCACGTCTAAAGGGATGCAGACACTGCAATTTTCCTCAGAGCTCTGCAGGTGCACAGCTGACTGATGCTTATACAGAAACTCCCATTAGACTCGCTGTACACATGGACACAGACAAACAAACAACTATTTCTTCATAATAACAAAATGTAGGAATCTGCAACAAAGTTTGGTAAAACTCCTGCAATATACGTAGATCTCCCAGGGGGGAATTCCATTTTTTTTTCCTCTCTCAACAAAAGTGGAGTTACTCTTTAAAGCACTGGCATGTGATTGTGACATGTGAGAATAAATGATGTTTACACACTAGATACTTTTTTTTTTCATTCAACCCAGCGGTCTGATGGAGACCAAACTTAGGAGCTCGGGAGGAGATCCTGTACTTACAATCTGATGTCAATAAAGTGATCTCCCCGCTGAGCTATTGTGTTCTGACAAGGTGATGCCCCCCCACCAGAACACACTGGTCAGTGCTCTCAGCTGTGGTCATGCCGATTGACAAAAGCCGGACCTTCTTCCGCACACATGGGTCAAATGTCAGCCGGTCTCTATTGAACCAGTGATACCTTTTGACATTTGGCCCGTGTGTATGGGACTTTAGTGTGGTGGTAATGAAGATGCTTAAAACAAAAGTAAGCGCCCTACAAAGAAGCGGGAGGAGAGCAGGAAATTCAAACCCCCCTGGACCGTCTATGTTGGCACTGACTACTCAGCATCACAGGAGGTAAGTACAGTGGAGACTGGGGGGCAGGGAGGGTGTACAGTGTTCACCTTTTCATTTTTTTTTCCTGGAAACTAACCCTTTAAGCTGATATGCAAATCTAAATCCACAGAGAACCTAGTTAGCAGGGATGAGCTTGAGGTCAGCCCAGACATTGAAGGTAGCAGTATTCCTGGGCCAATGAGCTGTGGGCGGAAAATTGCCTGCCCCTCAGCTGCAAGTAACAAAGGGGTGGTGAAACTTGTAACATTCTTGACCATATATGGCCATTAAAGCGGGGGTTCACCCAAAAATCAACTTTCTGCCATTAGATCCAGCATACTGCTGACATCTGCAGTATGCTGTTTTTTTTTTTTTTTGTACTTATCCTTTTAGCAGTCTTTCTCATCTGGCACCGAGCGGTATTTCCTTTCGGGTATAGGCATTCTTAAGGCAAGCGTAGTTGATTGATGGGCTTGGATAGTGCGTCACGCCTTCCGAAAATAGGCGAAGGGACACTCGCCAATTTACGGCGCCTGCGCAGTCAGCTGTACACGGCAGGTGCAGGCGCCGTATAGCGCCGTAAACAGCCGAGTGTCACTTTGGCTATTTTCGGAAGGCGTGGCGCGCTATCCAAGCCCGTCAATCAACTACGCTTGCCTTAGAAACGCCTACTCCCCGCAGGAATCCCCGCTTGGTGTCAGATGAGAAAGACTGCTAAAACGATAAGTACAAAAAAAAAAACGGCATACTGCAGATGTCGGCAGTATGCTGGATCTAATGGCATAAAGTTGATTTTTGGGTGAACCTCCGCTTTAAGACAAAGACGTTGTCCTAATATGGTAATTTGGCCAAATTAGGTAAATTAAGTCATGGGCATCCGTGCCTCTTTGTTATGTGCAACTGCATGGCAGGGAATCGATTGCCCGCTCCTTATTTGGCCAGAAAGAATGCAATTGTGTAACAGTTTCCCATGAGTTTGGGCAAAATGGGTTGGGACCGAGCTTAGCTCCAAGCCCAGCTCATCTCTACTAGTGCGGACCAACTCCCAAAACGAGGATAACGCAGACACTAGTAAATGGAAACATGCTATGTGTCTGGGGCTTAAGCCCTGTACACACGATCGGTTTGTCTGATGAAAACAGACCAATGGTCTGTTTTCATCGGACAAACTGATTGTGTGTGGGCCCCATCGGTTTGTTTTCCATCGGCGAAAAAAAAAATAGAACATGTTTTAAAATTTTTCTATGGATAAAAAAAACGATAGAAAAATCCGATCGTCTGTGTGGAACTCCATCGGACAAAAATCCACGCATGCTCAGAATCAAGTCGACACATTCTCGGAAGCATTGAACTTAATTTTTCTCAGCACGTCGTAGTGTTTTACGTCACCGCGTTTTGGCATGGTCGGATTTTTGACTGATGATGTGTAGGCAAGACTGATGAATGTCAGCTTCATCGGATGTCTGACGAAAAAATCCATCGGATTAGATTCCATCAGATATCCGATCGTGTGTACAGGGCTTTATGGTTTCTAATATCTGATGATCCCCACAGCTACTACCCTTTGTTCCACTTGACCCTCCCTTGTAAATTGTAAACTAACGTGCAGGGCCCTCTGATCCCTCCTGTATTGTATTGTGACTCTACTGCCTTCCCTGATGTTGTGAAGCACTATGCAAACTGTTGGCGCTATATAAATCCTGTATAATAATTGGTGATTTTAGGACAGTGGCGGCTTTCAGATGGTGTCTTTGGTGGAACTTTCCAAGGTGACAGAAGAAGGCGTTCATTTCACGTCTCCCTATGATAACAGAGAGATCTTACTCACTCCAGAGAAGTCTATTGAAATCCAGAATGCTATTGGTAAGTTTTATAAACATGTCTAAATTAGAACCATTGTACTATGTATTTCCATTTTTCGCCTAAGAAATAAACTTTGATTGTGATAAATTAGAACCATTGATCAGTTATCATTTTCTAAGGGACACAATAAATGGCTTGTTCTACATTTCTGATTCACACAGCTGCTTTGTATCTTCTCTCTCAGGTTCTGACATCATGATGCAGCTTGATGACGTGGTGAGCAGTACTATCTCCGGACCCCGAGTGGAGGAGGCCATGTACAGGTTAGCAGTAGACAATGCACTCCGAGCCATGGCTGTGCGTTTTTACATGCAATACTTCTCTTTATTACATTCGCCGTGTAAAGGCTCGTACACACTATCGGATATTCCGACAACAATTGTGTGATGGAAGTTTTTTGTCCGTCTAATCCGACCATCGGACAATTGTTGTCAACAAATGTTGGATAGCCATGCTCTCAAATTGTCTGACAACAAATGTGTTCCGTCGGATTATCCGATCGTGTGTTCACAAGTCCATCGGACTAAATTCCAAAGTACAAACGGGCATGCTCTGAACCAATGCTTACCATAGGACAACATTAGCAGAAGTTGCCCAATGGGTGGCACTAAAGAGCTGAAAAACAACGTAGTTTAGTGTATGTTGGCTGAAAAAGTTCTGCCGTCTGTGCAGAACAAGTTCATGGCCAACTCCCTTCGCACAAAATTCCACGTATTTTTCCGCCGGAAGTCCGATCGTGTGTATGAGGCTTTAGAGTGGTGGAGTTGGCTCTGGAATCGCTGGAGAAGTAACAGATGGTGAAATGTGATACAATCTGCATTCTCTATTTTGAAAGGCTAAGTTCAGCTTTTTAAAAAAATTAAAATAAATGCACGTTTTTATGCTGTTCATTTTTTTTTCCTCTAAAGAGCCTGCAGAGTATTGCACCTGCGATCAGAAGATCGCAGATGCAGTGAAAGGATCGGGCAGACCTCCAGGCTAGCTGTCTGTACCTCTGGTATAGGCAGGCAGTTGACTGAGAACAGGAAGATGAATGGACTACCCCCCAGCGCCCTTGCAGTTGATTGAAAATTATAGGCTATCAGCTGCAATGGATGATGTTACTTGTAGTCTATTCATTCACAGGAAACTGAATGAATGATGTAGCTGTGTGGGCGGAGCCCCGCGCGGCCACGCTGTTTTCAAATTGTGATGGCAGATGCGAAGAGAAGCTTCCCACACTCACTATCATAGTGAGGGGAAAGAAGATGAAGATCATGGAGCATGTTGCATAAAGGGGGGGGGATGGACACAAATGTAACATGTTCCAAAGGTGAACTTATCCTTTAATGCAGATGTGTTTGACCGTGTCACGTACCTACTAAATAAAATATAGCTGCTAACCTAAAAAAAAAAAAGACGGTAAAGACTTAAGCCTCGGCTTTTCCGCGGACAAAGTCTCTGACTTTTGTCCGAAGGGCGTTGGCCATGAACTTGTCTTGCATACAAATGGCACGCAATTGTCGGCCAACAAACATTTTTTTTTTCCGGCTCTTTAGCGCCACCCTTTGGGTAACTTCTGCTAATGTTGTGTTTGGTGAGCATTGATTCTGAGCATGCGTGTTTGTACTTTGGACTTTTGTCTGATGGACTTGTGTACACACACTCTTAGGCCATGTACACACGTCCGGTCCTTCCGATGAGAATGGTCCGACGGACCGTTTTCATCGGTTCACCGCTGAAGCGGCCTGATGGTCTGATGTGCGTACACACCATCAGTTCAAAAACCGATCGAGTCCAACGCGGTGACGTAAAACACAACGACGTGCAGAGAAAAATGAAGTTCAATGCTTCCAAGCATGCGTTGACTTGATTCTGAGCATGCGCGGGTTTTGAATCAATGCTTTTGCGTACTAACCATTGGTTTTGACCGATCGGTAGGCGTCCATCGGTCCGATTTTAAAGCAAGTTCAAAATTTTTCGACAGAAGGACAACAGACTGATGGGGCGTACACACGGTCGGTTTGGACCGATGAAACTGAACTTCAGTCCGTTTTCATCGGTTTGGACTGATCGTGTGTACGCGGCCTTAAAAAACGATAACAGACCATTGTCCACTGAACATTTTAAAGCCTGCTATCTAAATCTGTGCACGGAAAATCCGACAACAAATTGGCAACAGGCTGTCGCCACACAATTCCCGTCGGAAAATTTGATCGCGTGTATGAGGCTTTCGACTGCTTCCCCCCGCTGACCTCCATGTGTCTTGTACTGAGGTGCGGGTCAGCAGCCGGAATCAATAAAAGGGTTGCCTAGACCAGTGTTTTTCATGTAAAGGCATCCTTTAGAATTGGGCACAATCCCAGGGCACACCAGTCTCATGGCTTGTTTACTCCAGTCGGTGCATCTGAGCACACGCGCTTTTTGCACGTTCCCAGACTTCACATTTTTTTCATTAACTTATCTATGCATGTGACTCTTGCAAAATGGGGCAAGCATCATTTTTTTTAAACACATGGTACTATACGGTACAATTTTTTTTAACAGGCGCAAGCGTATGTGTATTTGATAGATGCATGAGGGTGTCATTAATGGCACCCACGTCCATCTGAAAAAGGCAGTGCATTCTTGTGCGGTATGGAAAACACGCAATACCACAATGCACCTGGAGTGAACAAGCCCTGAAATGCATTTTGTAGGTTCTAAATCTCCCCCCCACTTGGCAAAAACCCTCCTAGCACAGTATATGTAAAGTGTTGTAAAAAAATTGTCGGTTATATAAGTATCTGTAATAAATTTAAAATCCATGGCCATTTGCACAGAATCGGACAGAATTCTAAATAATCGCAGCTTTAAAATTGTTTCACTTTTTGACCAGAGTTCTTTCTTAACAATAGATCCATCCGCTGGTTAGATCGCTGCCTTGCTGCCAATAAACACCCAGAGAAACAGAACCTGTTTGCCATTATACAGGGAGGACTTGACGCTCAGCTCCGCAAGAAATGTTTAGAGGGTACGTATGTTTTGTCATATCAGATCCCTGCACTACAGCGCTAATCTAAAGACCACCACTTGAGTGACAACTGCTGGGGCTGCTGACATAACATCCAAGATGGCGTTCCCCCTGCAGCAGTCTCAGGACTTTTAGAGACTACACACAGGAGGACAACTTGAACATGGAACAGTTATTAGAACAAGAATACAGTCTTGTATACACAATTCAATACAATTCCTGCCTACCAATACCACTGTTAGCAGAAACATAAATTAACATGAGCTAATTAACTAGTCATTTACACAGCCTAGGTCAGTGTTTTTCAACTCCAGTCCTCAAGGCACACCAACAGGTCAAGTTTTCAAGATTTCCCTAAGATGAAATGGCTGTGGTGATTACTAAGGCAGTGAAACGGATCAAATCATCTGTGCAAAATAATGGAAAGCCTGAAAACATGACCTGTTGGTGTGCCTTGAGGACTGGAGTTGAAAAACACTGGCCTAGGTGACTTGGAGGTATGAACGTTCATGGCAGCCTTGTTGTCTTTTTAGCTCAGAAGGAACAACACAAATGATCATAAATATAAACACAGGGAACCTTCTCACAATAGCAGGAGCTTCCAGTAGCAGACTATCCGTCTCCTACATTGTACAGAGGCCAATGAGATCAGCTCTTTCAATTAACATGTCGAGTTCAGCATCAAACAAACCAGGAATATGTATCTATCTCCTCTACCAGCTCTATCTCCTCTACCAGCTCTATCTCCTCTACCAGCTCTATCTCCTCTACCAGCTCTATCTCCTCTACCAGCTCTATCTCCTCTACCAGCTCTATCTCCTCTACCAGCTCTATCTCCTCTACCAGCTCTATCTCCTCTACCAGCTCTATCTCCTCTACCAGCTCTATCTCCTCTACCAGCTCTATCTCCTCTACCAGCTCTATCTCCTCTACCAGCTCTATCTCCTCTACCAGCTCTATCTCCTCTACCAGCTCTATCTCCTCTACCAGCTCTATCTCTTAGAAAGACTCAAAGAATTGGACATGTAATTGCCATCATCCCTTAATGACCAGAAAATATGAAAAAAAAAATAAAAAAAATTGGGATTTCTTTATCGTACATCACGGGACACAGAGCGCATAGCCATTACACTTGGGTTATATGGGTACCTTCAGGTGTGGATACTGGTGTAATCAATTTCACAGGAAGTTTCCTCCCTATATAACCCCCTCCCACTGGGAGTGCTTCAGTTTTTTCGCCAGTGTCTTAGGTGTTGGTCACGTCTAGCTGTCCCTCGGAGGTCTCGGGACCCAGGATAGCTAGCCGGATCCGTCCGAAGTGCTTCAAAGCCAAGGTGTACGGTACCCGGGCCCTGCTGGAGTGGGGTTTTGCCTATAATGCCTCTCCTTGGAGGGCTGGATTCTGGGCTCCAGTGCCTTAGTCTCTTCCAAGAACTAAACGCTACTGATGCCAGGATGCTATATAGGTCCAGGGGTGTGGGTTCCTTAACACAGGACCCCGGTCCCTGAAGGTCCAAGACAATACCCACGGAGATGGGGGAAGGCTGGGCCTCTTGCATTTTGCAATACCCTGCGGCGTGGAGCAGGTAAGAGGAAACCTGCGGGACTCGGTTCGACAGTAGGTATCCCCCTGGGGGTTCTGGGTTGGCTAATGGTATGCTTGTGCATCAGCCACTATCTCCACTATGTCTTTTGAGGCAGGATGGGATGTACTAATGTTTACCCAGATAACATGTAGATATATGCTTTTAAAGATATGTATTTTGCTACTCCCCCCAGACTTGCCTGTTAGCATGATACTGCAGCCCCACGTGTTATAGGGAGGAAATGCTGACAAAACTCCTGTTTCCTAGGAAGCCTATGGGGACAGCTTCCTCTGTGTGCACTACAATAAAGATTAGTGACTTACCTGGTGTCTGTTGGGTTGCTAGCGCTGGTCCAGGCTTCTCCTCTGCTCTCTGCTTCCTCCATGTTGGTTTCAGCGTGGGGGGGGGGCGGGGGCGCGCGCGCGCCGCCTTTTACAGTGTCAGCATGCGTGGGGGGGGCGGGCCAGCAGCGTCAGGTCTCAAATAAAGCAAAAAAGCATTTCCTGGCTGGTCATTCCCTCCTGAGAGCAGTGGAGGCTGAGGACATAGAGCGCGCAGCTGAGCCAGTTCTGGCTAACAGTGACACCCAGTGGTGGTTTGTGGATCTTCAGGTCTGGACTTAGTCCACACTGACCAGAAAAAAAAAGGCTTTTTTTCTTAAAGGGACTCAGCCTTAGATCTGGCAGTATCTGAGTCGGTGCAACCTTGGGCTCCAGCTAACGGGCATTGGTGTGCCAATACTCACAGGACTTTCCTCGGTATTGCCGCCTTCTCAGGCGTATGAAAATTTAGAATTTTTTTTACCATAGCCTGTTCCTATTAATGGTTCACTTCTAGCTACAACAGTTGGGTGTTGGCTGTAGGGGTGTCTCAAGGTTGTGCAATGGCTCCCAAGGGATCAGGACCAGCTAAGGCTGCAAAAGGTACCAAAAAAGTAAAGGGGTCTCCATCGGGGTCAGAGGATTTGGGCCAGGCTCCAGTGGTCCCACCCTCACCAGATAGACCACCGAACAGCATGTTGCAGGAGCCATTGAGGGTGCTAGGGGCAGAGGCGGCCCCCAATCAACCCATTCCCGTTTATGTTACGGAAGAAATGCTAGAGACCACCCTGGGTGGGCTAGAGAAAAGGTTAACTGCTTTAATTGCCCGCTCTTTGCTGGGTGGCAAACGGGCTAGATCCCCATCACCTAGAGCGGTGTGTTCGGATGCAGAGGTCCTCTCTTCGGAGGAATTGGACCCACAGGGGGATCAAGCGGACCTGAGTCCCGACGGGTCAGACATTGAAGATTCCACTATAGATGACATTTTTTCGGCTTCTCAAGCAGGAGAGTCTGTGGATCCAGTCTCTTACGGATATGGTTCGCACTGCTTTTAAACTTCCAGTGTCAGAACAATTAGCCCCCGCGGTATCCTCTTTAGGTTCCTTGAAGGCACCGTTGAGTGGTGCGTCTTTCCCGGTTCACCCCCTTCTGGAGAGCGTGATTTTTCAGGATTGGGCTCGACCTGATAGGATTTTTATCCCTCCTAAAAGGTTCACCATTCTCTATCCTATGGAAGAAGAATTTGCAAAGAAATGGGCACTCCCTACCGTGGACGCAGCCATTTCCTGCGTAAATAAATCCCTGACCTGTCCGGTGGAAAATGTCCAGATGTTTAAAGATCCAGTCGACAAAAAATTGGAGACCCTACTGAAGGCTTCTTTTACCACAGTAGGTGCCGTGGTTCAGCCAGCGGTGGCAGCCATTGGCGTTTGTCAGGCTTTAAAGGATCAGACTAAACAGATATTAAGGGACATACCGGCTCAGCAAGCTCGTGAATTGGCTGACCTCCCAAGGGCTCTCTGCTTTGCAGTAGATGCTATTAAGGACTCCGTTCAACAGGCGTCCCGTTTATCTCTGCTGTTGGTTCATATGCGTCGCCTTTTGTGGCTGAAAAACTGGTCAGCAGAGGCACCCTGCAAAAGGCTTTTAGCAGGATTTCCCTTTCATGGTGGGAGACTATTCGGTGAAGACCTAGATAAATATATCCAGACCATATCAAGTGGTAAAAGTTCTTTCTTGCCTGTCAAGAAAAGATCGCGTGGGCCCGCGTTTAAGCGACAGGCCTTCGCAGGCTCGGCCCCTTCAACTTCCCGTCAGTATCGACGGCCTCCCGGGCGTTCAGCATTTAATAGCCGCCCACAAGGACAAGCCACGGCAGGCAAGAGGCCATGGTCTCGCAAGCCGGTTAAACCAGTCCTCATGTCAGATTCATGAAGGGGTGCCCCCACTCTCTTGGGTGGGGGGAAGGCTTCGATTTTTCTCCGACGTGTGGAAGGCCAGAATTCCCGACTCTTGGGTAATGTCCGTGGTAGCCACGGGCTACAAGCTAGAGTTTCGGGAAGTCCCCCCTCCTCATTTTCAGGGGTCAAGTCTTCCAAGCGACCCATTAAAGAGGGCCTCTCTTGTAAAAGCATTGGATCGTCTCTTGCTCCAAGGAGTAATTGTAGAAGTACCAACCCAGGAATGGGGTCTGGGATTCTACTCCAACCTTTTCATAACACCAAAGCCCAATGGCGACGTCAGGCCTATCTTAGACCTCAAACGCCTAAATCGCTTTCTAAACATTCAGACCTTTCGGATGGAGTCCATACGTTCGGTGGCAGCCAGCCTACATCAAGACGACTTTCTAGCATCTATAGACATAAAAGATGCGTATCTGCACGTACTGATCTACCCGGCACATCACAGGTTTCTTCGTTTTATGATAGATCACCGCCATTACCAGTTCGTAGCCCTCCCTTTCGGGTTGGCAACAGCTCCGCGGGTATTCACAAAGGTGTTAGCCCCGGTGCTAGCCGTCCTAAGGACAGAAGGCATTTTGGTCTTGGCATACTTGGACGATCTTCTGGTTATCGACAGCTCAGCTTCCAGCCTCAATCAGGCAGTAGGTCGCACAGTTCAGCATCTAGAGGAATTCGGGTGGATCGTGAACCTAGAAAAATCGATATTGAAACCCACAAAGCAGTTGGAATATCTAGGCCTTCGGCTAGATACAGACTGCCAGAGGATAATTTTACCTCAAGCAAAGATCAGATCAATAGCTCAAGCAGTTCAAGTGATCTTAGGCAAGAAGAGGCCGACTATTCGCCTATGTATGCGACTGCTGGGGAAAATGGGGGCCGCCTTCGAGGCAGTACCCTACGCCCAGATCCATACCAGATATCTTCAGGCAGCCATTCTCTCTGCTTGGAACAAGTCCATTCAGGCGTTAGATCGTCCGTTAGTGCTCTCCCCGAAGGTCCGGCGCAGCCTGTTTTGGTGGCTGGTCCCTCAAAATTTGTCAAAGGGGAAATCCTTTTGCCCCATCACGTGGAAGATAGTATCCACGGATGCCAGCCTGTCAGGTTGGGGGGCAGTTCTAGAAGGACAGACCCAGCAAGGGCAGTGGTCGGAGGCAGAAAAACTGCTTCCCATCAATATCCTAGAGATCAGAGCTGCTCGGCTGGCCCTGATCGCCTGGACTCTCCCCCTTCAGGGTCTGCCAGTAAGGATACAGTCCGACAACGCCACGGCGGTGGCATACATAAACCACCAGGGGGGCACGAGGAGCCCAGCAGCCCAAAGAGAAGTAAACCTGATTTTCTCATGGGCCGAAGCCCATGTACCCTGCATCTCGGCGGTGTTCATCCCAGGGATAGACAATTCTCAAGCAGATTTTTTGAGTCAACAGTTGCTCCCGGGGGAGTGGTCTCTTCACCCCCAGGTATTCCAAGAGATTTGCCAAAGATTCGGAGTCCCAGATGTGGACATTATGGAAACGAGATCCAACAAAAAGTTGGACAAATTCATATCCCGAGCCAGGGATCCCTCGGCCTACGGGACCGATGCGTTGATTTGCCCTTGGCACCAGTTTTCTCTTCTGTATGTGTTCCCTCCACTGCAGATGATTCCCCGCCTTCTACGGAGGATCCGGGTGGAGCGCAGGCCTGTGATCCTGGTGGCCCCAGCCTGGCCCAGGAGGGCTTGGTACGCACTCATCGTGAAGATGTCAGTCGGGGCGCCGTGGCCGCTCCCCCTGCGCCCAGATCTGCTGTCTCAGGGCCCAATCTGCCACCCTGCTTCACAGCAGCTAAATTTGACGGCTTGGCGGCTGAATCCCTAATTCTTAAGGGCAGAGGCCTCTCAGATCAGGTCATATCTACGTTGATTCAGGCTAGGAAACCGGTCTCCAGAAATATTTATTACAGAGTCTGGAGAACCTATGTGGAGTGGTGCGAGTCTCAAAAATGGCATCCTCGAAAGTTTTTTATTGACAGGATCTTGCGATTCCTCCAGGTTGGCGTTGACAAAGGGTTGGCTCTTAGTACTCTAAAGGGGCAGGTGTCGGCTTTATCAATATGGTTTCAAAGACCCTTGGCCACCCATTCGCTTGTGAAAACCTTCTTGCAGGGGGTCTTGCATGTGAATCCCCCTATTAGAGCTCCCCTCTGCCCCTGGAATTTAAATCTGGTCTTGTCAGCTTTACAAAGGCAGCCATTTGAACCTCTGACAGAAATCCCTCTTGTGCTACTAACCCGAAAGTTGGTTTTCTTGGTGGCTATGGCTTCGGCCAGAAGGGTTTCCGAGCTGGCAGCCTTGTCATGCAGGGAGCCATACCTTATTCTGCATAAGGACAGAGTGGTTCTGCGGCCTCAACCTTCTTTCCTTCCTAAGATCATATCCAGTTTTCACTTGAATCAGGACCTAGTCCTACCATCCTTCTTTCCTACTCCCCAGTCCAGAGAGGAAAGACTGCTTCATACTTTGGACGTGGTCCGAGCCATGAGGGTCTATCTCAAGGCTACAGAGAAGATTCGGAAAACAGATGTGCTTTTTGTTCTTCCGGATGGCCCCAAGAAGGGTCAGCCGGCTGCCAAGTCTTCCTTGGCTAGGTGGATTAAGCAGCTGATTTTTCAGGCCTATGGTCTGAAGCGCGTTCCACCTCCCTTATCAGTTAAAGCCCATTCTACGAGGGCCATGAGTGCCTCCTGGGCGGCACACCATCAGATCTCTATGGCACAGGTTTGCAAGGCGGCAACCTGGTCTTCCGTACATAAGTTTACTAAATTTTATAAGTTGGACGTTGCAAAGGGTACGGACGCAGCTTTTGGGCAGGCGGTCCTACGGGCAGCAGTATAGAATCCTCTGGTCCGGGTCACGCCCCTTTTTTTCTGTTGGTGGAGTTACTTTACTTCCTGATAATTTTTTATTTGGCTATTCTTGGCCTTACGGTCTCCCTCCCTTCATAGAGCATTGCTTTAGGACATCCCAAGTGTAATGGCTATGCGCTCTGTGTCCCGTGATGTACGATAAAGAAAAAAGGATTTTTAATAAACAGCTTACCTGTAAAATCCTTTTCTTGAAGTACATCACGGGACACAGAGCTCCCACCCCTCTTTTGGGGAACATTGTGTAACCTCGGAGAATTGCTTGCTACAAAACTGAAGCACTCCCAGTGGGAGGGGGTTATATAGGGAGGAAACTTCCTGTGAAATTGATTACACCAGTGTCCACACCTGAAGGTACCCATATAACCCATGTGTAATGGCTATGCGCTCTGTGTCCCGTGATGTACTTCAAGAAAATGATTTTACAGGTAAGCTGTTTATTAAAAATCCTTTTTTTAACCACTTAATACCCAGACCAAAATGCAGGTAAATGACCAGGCCCCTTTTTGCGATTCGGCACTGCGTCGCTTTAACTGACAATTGCGCGATGTGGCTCCCAAACAAAATTTGCGTCCTTTTCTTCCCACAAATAGAGCTTTGTTTTGGTGGTATTTGATCGCCTCTGCGATTTTAATTTTTTGCGCTACATACAAAAATAGAGCGACATTTTTGAAAAAAAAATCAATATTTTTTACTTTTTGTTCTAAGAAAAATCAAATAAACTAAATTTTAGTCAAAAATTTAGGCCAAAATATATTTTGCCACATGTCTTTAGTAAAAAAAAATTAGCTACCTAGCGGGAACAGCGACACTAATACAGCGATCAGAAAAATGATCGCTTAATGACGCTGGCAATAGGGAGTGAAAGGGTTAACTAGGGCGGTGATCAAGGGGTTAAAACTTTATTAGGGGGGTGTATGGGGGCTACCCTGAACCTAACACTAACTGACTGTCACACTGCCTGTCACACTGACACTAAATACAGTAATCATATATGTATGATTACTGCATTCAGTGACACTGTGACAGGGGGGCGATCGCAAGGGGTTAATGTGCCTGCGTATAGTGTGTGTCAGTGTAGTGTTGTGCAGACTTACTGTGCGATGTGATCTCTCCTCAGCGGTGGTTGAAAATACCGCTGAGGCGAGAGATCACATCACTTCCTCCTTCCTGTGTTTACACAGGAGGAGGAAATGACACTGCAGGGGGAGCGCGCGAATTGGCTGGGAGCGATCCGGAGGGGGCGGACAAAAACGAATAGCCGCCCCCTCATCCCGGATCACTCGGCCAGCTATGGGGACCGCCACATGTACCGGGGGGGGGGGTCCCGATAGGACCCCCGACCCACCTCAAGGCACCAACGTATATATACGTTGATGTGCCAGTCGGTGCCATTCTGCCGACGTAAATGTACATGCGGCGGTCCATAAGCAGTTAAGGCGATGAAGAATAATTTAGATTTCTATATAAAAAAGTTAATTGAAAATTCAACATGTTGCATACATTGTGATAGGTGAAACTCCTGCGCTGAAATGGGTGAAAAGGGATTGGACCGTGGGAAAGGGGCCGTGGGAAAGGGGCACGGGAGGTATACTGCAGCAAACAAAGAATAGGTCTATCCAAATGGACAATAAAAGGTATACAACAAGTGATATTGTTTGCGCTGTGGTGGTGATGCCTAAAGGGTGATGGGAAAGGGGAAGTGAAGTAGTAAACTAGGTGAATACAATAAGTGACAAAAATGTATAAATATATAGAAAAAATACCATAAAACACAATGTGAACAAAGTAACAGTAAATAACAGTGACCGTGTCATCTATAAAGATGTATGGTGGACATAATAGAATGCATGGTCAAACTCCGTCCTCCAGACAAAACCAAATAAAAGAAGAGAGTCCAACTTAATCATGCAACTCGGTGCAGCAAGTGAAATCTGGTGTGAAGTCAAAAGGAGATGTTCCAGCAGCCAAATGAGTGAAGGTGCAATGGAGGATTCCAAAAACGTGCAGCCCACACCTCTAGTGATCCTATCAGCTTACCTCAAGGCTATCTGATATAGCCAGAAAGATAGGGCATCAAACTCTTGATGAATGGAAGCCTCAAATCCGATGGTGCATGGAAGGGGAAAGTACAAAAAAACAAACATAGAGTAGTCCTGTCACCACTGGAGGGATTCCTGCTAGCAATCAAAAGATGTGCACTTACACAGAGTGGTGAAAGGGGGTGCCTATCTCCATGAGCAGCGAGCTCGTCGGGTGCTGCTCTGCTGCCGCTGTTTGGCTAGATGTTGATCCGCCGATACTCAAACGATGGTGTTTGAAACAAAAATAGGAGGGCACATCGCATAATACCGCAAAATAAAGATTTAATAAACAAAGCACAAAATAAAAACTCACATAAAGTCAGCTGAGGCGGTCATACATCCACGAGCAGCGAGCTCGTCTACCGTCCGTCAGGTGTAAAGGGTCCAGTGCTTTGGTTTGTGGTTTGTGCTTTGTTTATTAAATCTTTATTTTGCGGTATTATGCGATGTGCCCTCCTATTTTTGTTTCAAACACCATCGTTTGAGTATCGGCGGATCAACATCTAGCCAAACAGCGGCAGCAGAGCAGCACCCGACGAGCTCGCTGCTCGTGGAGATAGGCACCCCCTTTCACCACTCTGTGTAAGTGCACATCTTTTGATTGCTAGCAGGAATCCCTCCAGTGGTGACAGGACTACTCTATGTTTGTTTTTTTGTACTTTCCCCTTCCATGCACCATCGGATTTGAGGCTTCCATTCATCAAGAGTTTGATGCCCTATCTTTCTGGCTATATCAGATAGCCTTGAGGTAAGCTGATAGGATCACTAGAGGTGTGGGCTGCACGTTTTGGAATCTTCCATTGCACCTTCACTCATTTGGCTGCTGGAACATCTCCTTTTGACTTCACACCAGATTTCACTTGCTGCACCGAGTTGCATGATTAAGTTGGACTCTCTTCTTTTATTTGGTTTTGTCTGCAGGACTGAGTTTGACCATGCATTCTATTATGTCCACCACACATCTTTATAGACGACACGGTCACTGTTATTTACTGTTACTTTGTTCACATTGTGTTTTATGGTATTTTTTTCTATATATTTATACATTTTTGTCACTTATTGTATTCACCTAGTTTACTACTTCACTTCCCCTTTCCCATCACCCTTTAGGCATCACCACCACAGCGCAAACAATATCACTTGTTGTATATGTTGCATACATTGTACAAAATATTAAGACATTGCATATATTTGAAAATCAAAGTTGTAATTCCCACTACTTGTCTTGTGACCACCAGTAAAAATCCGATAGTAACGAGTAGAGGGTTATATGTTTTAATATTTTGTACAATATATGCAACATGTTGAATCTTGTTTCCATAATGTGTACATGTCAAATAAAATATATTTTTTATATACAAATCAAAATTATTCTTTATTGCCTAAAAAATCCCAAATTAGTTTTCATATTGTGTGTGTGTGTGTGTGTGTGTGTTTATATAGAATAGAGAAAAAAAAAAAATATATATAATATTTTTTTTTTTTCTCTATCCTGGGCAATATTGTGGATAAGGCTGCATTCACACTATAGCGCGGCGTATTGTACCGAGATTTTTTTTAGCCTTGTTTTCGCTGGAGGGGTGATTTTAACATTGTCGGCTATGCCGAACGCCGAAGCCGCCTGAAAAAAGGGTCCGGGACTTGTTTTGAGCTTCAGGCGTACGGTGTTTCGGCGTTTGGCGTGGAGATGTGAACCATCTCCATAGCCGACAATGTTAAATCACCCCTTCAGCGTTTTTCAGGCTGCAATAGCGTCGGGCGTAAAAACGCCTAGGTGTGAATGCAGCCTAAATATTACTTTCTTTCTCGTACATCACGGGACACAGAGCGGCATATTCATTACTATATGGGTTATATGGAGTACCTTCAGGTGTGGACACTGGCAATCTCAAACAAACAGGAAGTCCCTCCCTATATAACCCCCTCCCATAGAGGAAGTACCTCAGTTTTTTCGCCAGTGTCTTAGGTGTTGGTCACGGAATAGCTTTGCTCCACATCCTTGGGATTAAGGGCGGGCTAACCGGATCTGTCCAAGGAGCCTCAGTGCCAAAGTGGACAGTACCCGGGCCCCAAACCGTGGGGTTTTGCCTATAATGCTCCTCTTTGGAGGGCTGTACCCTGGGCCCAGGACTTGGAGTTCGTAAAGACCATAAGTTCCTGTTTGCCAGGGTGCTATATAGGTCCAGGACAGTGGGTACCTTCATAGGACCCCAGGGCCTGAAGGTCTACTACGCTACCCACGGAGATGGGAGAAGATTGGACCGTTTTGCAAAACGTCCTGCGGCATGGAGCAGGTAAGAGGGGAGCCTGCGGAACTTGGTTCGACAGCAGGCTCTCCAGGGGAGATCTTAAGGGGGGTAGCCTGAGTATGCTCTGCATTGGCACCATGGTCACTATGTCTGATGGACAGGATGCCCTGAAATGTTTCCCCCCATCACTTGATCCCCCTACCTATCTATGTATGTTTGCTAGCTACCTGCTGCTCACTGGTTGAAGATCTTTTAAAAAAAAAAAAAAAAAAAACAGATCTGTCTCTAGGCTAAAGGGACTCCTTAGGGGCCTGTTTTAGCCTTACCTTGCCGGGATTCAAAATCTGCCGCCTGATGCGTCCTCCAACCTGCATTCCTGGGCTCCAGAGTGCGTCTCCTCCTGGGCTCCCCTCCCCCGACAGTCGTGCACGCGCGCATGCATATAGAAAATTTTCGCGCCGTTCGGGAGGGGGGGGGGGGGGGCGGGGAGCGTGACTGCAGTGTAGAGTGGGCGTGCCTTCAATTGCTGTTATACACAGCAGGCGCGTTCTTAGCTCAGTTCAGAGCTGAGCTGGAGAGAGAGGACGTAGAGCTGGCAGCACAGTGACTCCCGGTGGCGAGAAGGGGTACTACATGCTGGAGTCAGCTCCAATACTTTTTGTTAAGCCAAAATCCCCTTTGCAACAGGTTGAATACTGGCAAACATGTTGGGGGTGGGGCTGTATGTGGTGAATAATATTATAAAAGAAAACATACTGAGCCCCACCGTTTTTGGGGCATTAGTGATCCTATTGTCCCCTAAAACTTAATTTTTTTGTACTCCTGGCTATAACAGTCTGTGGTTGTAAGCGGAGTCCTTCGGTTTTGTATTATGGCTTCCAAGGGATCAAAACACAAAAAAAAAAAAAAAAGAAAAGGCAAAGACAAAGGGGTTCCTTCTCTGGGTCTGATGATATGCCAATACTTTCCCCACAGGTTATTCCTATAGGGGTCACCCTGGATAAGCCATTAAGGGGGTCTGGTGCTGAGGCTGGCCCAGGTCGGCCCAACCCTGTGTTATCACAGAGGAGATGCTAGCCGTCACCCTAGGGGGGCTAGAGAAAAAAGGTTAACAGCTATGATCGCTGGCTCTTTTTCTGGCAAGAAGCGGACTAGATCCCCATCGCCAAAAGGGACAGAACCTAGAGGATCTACCACTGAAGAATCGTTTTCAGCCTCCCAGGCGGAGAGTCTGTGGGTCCAGTCTTTGACAGACATGGTCCGCTTGGCATTCAATTTGCCATTTCCAGAGCCTCAGGTTCCTGCGGTATCCTCTTTGGGTTCTTTTAAAAGCACCTTTAAGCAACGCAGCTTTTCCGGTCCATCCTCTGTTAGAGGAATTGGTTTTTCCAGGATTGGGACGACCGGACAGAATTTTTTCTGCCGCCTAAAGCTGACGAGAGGGTAGTCTTTATGCACGTCTGCCAGGAAATATTTGTGCTTGGAGGCACTCTTTCCCCTGACCAAGTGCTCTTTAAAAGGGGCCCGGATGGCTCAGTTGGTAGAGCATCGGACTTTTGGTCTGAGGGTCCAGGGTTCAGGTCCCGGTTCGGGCACTGCTTTTCAACTACCCGTGAGGTCCTTGAGGCCACATCTCCCGGAAAGTGCCCGATCTCGTCTGATCTCGGAGGCTAAGCAGGGTAGGGCCTGGTTAGTGCCTGGATGGGAGACCACCTGGAAGGTTTTCTGTTATTTGCCCTATGGAAAAGACATTTTTCTAAGAAAGGGGGCGCTCCCAACTGTGGACGCAGCCATCTCATGGGTGAATAAATCATTAACTGGCCTAAGGGGAAACATACAAATGTTTAAGGTCCCGGTCGATAAACGTTTATAGACACTTTTTCCAGCATCCCTGGCTACAGCCAGCAGTGGCTGCAATTGGAGTTTTTTCAGGCATTAAGGAACCAGACAAAACAGATGCTTAGACATCCCTGCCCAATAGGCAGAGGAGTTATTGGATATTCCCAGAGCTCTGTGCTTTGCGGTAGAGGCTATAAAAAGACTCCATCCAGCAGGCGTCTCGTTGTCACTATTTTTAGTGCATATGAGAAGGCTCTTATGGTTGAAGAACTGGGCGGCCGAGCCCCATGTAAAAGACTGCTGGCAGGTTTGCCCTTCCATGGAAAGATCTGGATAAATACATTCAGACTGTTTCAAGTGGCAAAAGTACCCTTTTACCAGTCAAAAGAAGTTCCGGGGTCCTGCGTTTAAAAGGGCAGCTCCCCCCGGTTCCAGGGCCCTCAAATTTCAGGCAGTACGGACCTCCTCCGCGATCAAACTTTTAACAATGGATCGCAAGGACAGGCCTCTGGGGATCGGTCCCCGACAGAGGGGGTCCGATCATCTGTGGCCGCAGGCTACAGATTAGAATTTCTAAAATTTCCTCCACAAGGAAGGCCTCAATGCGGGCAGCATTGAATCACCTGCTTTACCAGGGCATAATGGTAGAGGTACCAGCCCAAGAACAGGGGCTAGGTTTCTATTCCAATCTGTTTGTCATACCAAGGCTCATCGGCAATGTCAGACCAATTTTGGACCTAAAAGGTTTAAATGCTTACCTAAGGGTTCGCTCTTTCCGGATAGAATCCGTTTGGTCAGCAGCCGCCACACTCCAGAAGGATCTGGCTTCTATAGACATAAAGGATGGTTACCTTCATGTACCAGGTCTTTCAGCCACATCAAATATTTTTGTTTTTACGCTTCGCAGTGATACAGCGTCACTTCCGATTCGTGGCGCCCCCCTTCGGGCTGGCTACGGCCCCCGGGTATTCACGAAGGTCCTAGCTCCTATTCTAGTCAGTCCAAAGGATCCAAGGGATCTCGGTCCTAGCATACCTGGACGACCTCTTAATCATAAGATCACTCGCTTCCTTGGTGGAATGCGTAGTAGCCCTCATGGTTCAGTACCTCGAGAGGTTCGGCTGAGTCCTAAACCGGGGAAAGATCAGCATTTCAACCTACAAAGCAGTTGGAATATCTCGGCACGAGATTAGACACAGAACAGAAGATGTTCCTGCCCCTGGTAAAGGTCGAGGCTATCAAAAGATTGATTCAGTTGGTTCTAAGCAAAAAAAGAGGCCAACTATTTGCCTATGTATGCGATGGCCATGTTCGAGGCAATACCACACGCTTCCATACTCGTGTCCTACAGGCAGCAATTCTAGCAGCTTGGTTCTGCCCAGTGGTCTGGAAGGCTGGAGAGCGGTCTTGAACAAGTTCACTCGCCAAGGAACTTGGGCAGAGGCGGAGAGGCAGCTGCCCATCAAGGTCTGGGAGTTCTGAGCGGCTCGGCTAGCCCTCCTGGCATAGACATCCAGATTACAGGGGTCCTCGGTGAGAAGTCATTCAGACAAGGCCACAGCGGTGGCATATAGGTGAACCACCAAGGGGGAACCAAGAGTCAAGCCACTCAGAGTGAGAGGAGCTTGGTTTTTCGGTGGGCAGAGGTTTATGTACCCTGCATATCGGCGACATTCATTCCCGAGGTGGACAACCTGCAGGCGTACTTCCTAAGTCGCCAAACCCTGTCGCCGGGGGAGTGGTCTCTGCATCCACAAGTTTTTTTTCAGACAATCTGCCAGAAGTGGGGAGTGCCAGACGTGGAGGTCATGGCATCAGGATTCAACAAGAAGCTAGACAGGTTCATGTCTCGAACGAGGGACCCTATGGCCTGCGGAACCGATGTGTTGGTTTGCCCTTGGCATCAATCATAACTTCTATATGCATTTCCCCCACTGCAGTTACTACCCCGCCTGTGGCGCAGGATCATAGCACAGGCCGGTTATCCTGGTAGCCCCAGCTTGGTACCGGAGGGCATGGTACTCACTAGTCCTGAAATTGGCAGCGGAAGGCCCTTGGACTCTTCCTCTAGGGCCAGACCTACTCTCACAAGGCCCGATCCTCCACCCTGCATTACGGCGTCTAAATTTGACGGCCTGGCGGCTGAATCCCTGATTCTCAGAGGTAAAGGTCGGTCTAGGCAGGTAATCCCTACCCTCATTAAGGCTAGAAAGCCGGCCTCCAGGGTAATTTTGTTACAGGGTTTGGAGGGCCTACGTAGGCTGGTGTGAGGCTAAGAGATGGGTTTCCCGCAAGTATACCATTGATAGAGTATTAAGTTTTCTCCAGCTAGGAGTGGATAAAGGCCTGGCATTAAGCACGATCTAGGGACAGATTTCAGCCTTATCAGTGTGGTTTCAGAGGTCGCTGGCCGCCCACTCGCTGGTTAAGATCTTCGTACAGGGAGTCTTACGTGTTAATCCTCCAGTCAAATCACCACTTTGTCCATGGGACTTAAATCTTGTTCTGTCAACTCTACAGAAACAACCCCTTGAGCCGTTGGCTGAGGTACCTTTGGTTTTACTGACTGGAAAGTCGGTATTTCTGATCACCATAGTTTCGGCCAGGAGAGTATCGGAATTGGCAGCCTTATCTTGTAAGGAACCATATCTCATTTTACATAAGGATAGGGCGGGGTTCCGTCCTCATTCTTCCTTTCTACCAAAGGTTATAGCCAGTTTCCACCTGAACCAGGATGTGGTACTTCCATCCTTCTTCCAAAACCCACCTCTAGAAAGGAGGGGTTGCTGCATACGTTGGATATTGTCAGGGCCATAAAGGCCTATCTTAAAGCTACAGAGAAGGTTCGGAAAACAGATGTGTTGTTCGTTTTACCGGAAGGGCCCAAGATGGGTCAGGCAGCTGCTTGATCCACCATCGCAAGATGGATTAAACAATTAATCGTTCAGGCCTGCGGTTTGAAGAGGTTGCCTCCTCCTTTGTCGACAAAGGCCCATTCTACCAGGGCCATGGGCACCTCCTGGGCAGCACATCATCAGATCTCTATGGCTCGAATATGCAAGGCAGCAACGTGGTCGTCAGTCCACATGTTTACAAAATTTTATCAATTGGACGTAAGAAGGAATGCGGATACAGCCTTTGGGCAGTCAGTACTACAGGCCGCGATTCAAGCTCCTCAGGATCTGAGGGGGCTCCCTTGATTTGATTTGAGATTTACATTTGTTTAAGTTGGATTTACTAGTATTTGAGTATACCTCTAAATTAAATCCTTCTTTGGAAGATGTCTCCCTCCCCTCATTAAAGCATTGCTTTCGGACATCCCATATAGTAATGAATATGCCGCTCTGTGTCCCGTGATGTACGAGAAAGAAAAAGGGATTTTTAAATACAGCTTACCTGTAAAATCCTTTTCTTGGAGTACATCACGGGACACAGAGCTCCCACCCCTCTTTTTGGGAACATTTTGGGAGGCATACTGCTTGCTACAAAACTGAGGGACTCCCTCTAGGGGAGGGGGTTATATAGGGAGGGGACTTCCTGTTTGTTTGAGATTGCCAGTGTCCACACCTGAAGGTACTCCATATAACCCACATAGTAATGAATATGCCGCTCTGTGTCCCGTGATGTACTCCAAGAAAAGGATTTTACAGGTAAGCTGTATTTAAAAATCCCTTTATTTTAAGTAATCCAAGCCACATTTTCTCAGTCACCCTGTGCCCCTAATTGACACAGGGTAACTTAGACATAGGGGGTGCATGGGGAGCTGAATCAAGGGTTTGCAACCTCTCCAAGGGTTTCTGTGTTCCACGGGCCGTCACAGGCTTGCTGAGAGGACAATTTTCCGGTGAGATTGGCATACCTAGGCAGGTATATGTAATGCAGTTGCTGATGTAAGAGAAGAAAGTAAAAGTGTTAAAAGAAAGGAAGAAAATGACGAGAGAAACTTGGTTCAAAATAGGATACACCTAAAATGTGTTTAGTGCACATATAACCTTATGGAAAGACTGATGAAATAATAGTCTGGTGAGGGGGTCTCCTAAGGGGAAGGGACATTCTCTCAAGAATAGCGAGGTGCACTTTGTTGGCAAAGAGAAGAACAGGTTCACCAGAGGTTTGATAGATGCCATTTGTCACAATAACAGAGGTGGGGCCTTTCTCACTGTCACCCGCATATAAAGCAGTTTTAGGATCTCTGAAGATGTGACAATAATTCGCACCTTCCGCCATGTAACTCAAACAATTAACACTTGTTCCAGTCTTCAGGACACCAAGGTAATAGGATCATGTAATTTGATTTTACAAACTTTCACACCCCAAGTCATGTTCTGGACAATTGGCATCAGTGTTGATGCATTTTATGGCACCATGGGTATTGGATTAACTCCTTCCCACCTGCAATCTGTGGTTTACAGTTCTTCTGCAAACTGACTTTTACAGCTACCAGCCAATGCTTTGCACATTATTTAAAGGGTTCCACCCACAATTTCACTTTTTAAATATAATAACCCCTGTAATACACAAGCTTAATGTATTCTAGTAAAGTTAGTCTGTAAACTAAGGTCCGCTTTGTTAGGTTGTTACAGCATTTAGATTTATAGTTTATAATCCAGAAATAGACCGTGGCCATCTTAAGTGTGGGCATCATGAAGCCAGACTGTATGACTTCCTGTATTTCAGCTTTGCATATCTCGCACATGCTCAGTGCTGCACAAGCAATGTAATAGGTTTCAGTCAGGTTTGCAAGGACTACTGGGAAACATGATGCCTATCCTAGAAACCCTTGCAAACAGCCTTGTGACTTGATAGCCTAGGCTAATAAGGAGGAGGAAGTAATGGAGGACTACAAAATAAAGGTATTTACAAGCAACAAAATAAATAAAAATTGTCCATTCTGAACACTATGAGATTAGGGCATGCAGCACAGACAAACCTAAAAAAATGGGTGGAACTCCACTTTAAGTCCTGGCTGCTAAGCCTAGTACACACGGGCTGAATGTCGAGCGGCATCAACCAGTTCAATTTAAACTGGCCGACATTTGGTTTCTGTGTACTGCAGCTGTTCCGGCTTCTGTCAACGGGGCATGGCACAGAAAATGTCTGCTGATCTGCTCCCGATCAGTGCTCTCAGCCAATGCTGAGTGTTCTGACAGGGGTGCAGTCTCCCTGTCAGAACACAGTAGAACAGCAGGGGAGATTGCTGTACTAACATTGCATAGTTTGTACGTCAGGCTGTCAGTTTTTTGTTCAGGCCACTGGGTTTAAAAACAGTGGTGTATAATTGTTATCATAACTGTATTTTAAATTATATTTTAAATGATAGAGATAAAATATCACCCAAAAATCCTGAAACACATAAAAAAAATGCTATAAATTAAGTTGTAGTTCAGTGAGTAAAATAAGTATTTGATCCCCAAGCAAAACATGACTTAGTAGTTGGTGGAGAAACCCTTGTTGGCAAGCACAGAGGTAAGACGTTTTTTGTAGTTGGTTACAAGGTTTTCACACTTCTCAGGAGGGATTTTGGTCCACTCTTTTTTACAGATCTCCTCTAAATCCTTAGGGTTTCTTGGCTGTTGCTCGGCAACTTTGAAGTTTCAACACCCTCCACAAATTTTCTATAGGATTAAGGTCTGGAGATTGACTAGGCCACTCCATGACCTTAATGTGCTTCTTCTCGATCCACTCCTTTGTTGCCTTGAAGGTATATTTTGGACTATTGTCATGCTGGAAGACCCATCCTCTATCCATCTTCAGAGTTCTGGCTGAGGGAAGAAGGTTCTTACCCAAGATTTTACAATACATTGTTTTTTTTTTTTTCATGCCGAAAAATGATCGTGTGTACGCGGTATTAGATCATCATGTGGTTAGTATGCTGAAGCAAAGTTTGCAGTGACTGCAGTTATTTTTTTTTTTTTTTTTTTTTTTTTTCAAATAGCAGTTTTTTATTTATTTTTTCCACAAAGGTCAATACAAAATATAACAGCATATCAGGTGTAGGAGAGAATAGAATGTATAAAATTCCAGCTTAATGAACTTACACAGTGGTTCCATAATTATTTGTATGATCAGTAACTTGTAAAATAGCCATAAATCAAATAAGAGGGAAGGAAGAAAGAGGTGACAGAGAAGGGAAAAAAAAGAAAAAGAAAAAGGAGAGGAAAAAAAAAAAAAAAAAAAGGGGGGGGGGGGGAAGGCAGGCAATAAGGGCGGGGGTAGTGTTGTACCTGTCGTCGGCTCACGGTGGGTCCTCCTCTACATGCCATCTCTCCCAGACCAGATCATGTTCCTCCAACCTGTCCCGAATCCTAGCCGTCATCTTTTCCATGAGTTCTACATCCTTGACCCTAGCATAGAGGGCCTCTTGGGATGGGGGCATTGTTTTTTTCCAGTGGAGTGCTTATTTTTTTTTATTTTTTAATATAAGTCTCTCTGGAGAATATTGCCCCATCTTGGCACTTCCAGGCTTCAGTGGTCATCGCATCTAACCACCCATCCTTCATGTTGTTCCTCGATATGGAGATCTATAACTGGCAATGTATGGCCATAATGATTACTACAACAGAACCTTCTGTCTCAATATGTAGAACGGCCTACCATGACTGTTTTTTTTCCTGCTGTTTAGTTTGTTCCTGCCTTCAGGTCAGCCTACATAGGCTATTAAAGCATTGGGCTACAGGGAAAGGGACTGCATCTCTGATTTTGACAGGTTTCGCCTGCCTCCAACCCAGGCTTCGTCAGGATGTATGATTAATATGTCAGCTGGGATTTAGTGATCACATGCAGACTCCTTGCTTTATTCAGAAAACAAATGATTTAAGATTGCAGAGGCCACTGATGGCACTGTGCATCTGTTGTCTGATACAATTACAGTACTAAAATAATATAAAAAAAAAAAGTTGCCCAACTTTAACTTTACATAACATGTGCAGTGTAATGGGACAGACTGATACGAGTCAAAGTATGTGAGGCTTCCCTTTTTTGTAGCTGGCGCCCCACTTTTACTTACATTTCTTTTGTTGTTGTAGAGATGACCAAACGAAACGTCCCCGGCTTTGCTATTGGTGGCCTTAGTGGAGGGGAAGAGAAAGATCACTTCTGGAAGATGGTGACCCTCAGCACAGAGCACTTACCCAGGGACAAGCCTCGCTACCTCATGGGGGTTGGGTAAGTCTAGTCTACTGCTATACCTTATATTTAACCACTTAAGGACCGCCTTCTGCACATATACGTCGGCAGAATGGCACGGCTGGGCACATCAACGTATATATACGTTGAATTTAGTGCCCAGCCATGGGTCACGGGCGCGCTCCCGTGACCCGGTCCGGAGCTGAAGAACGGGGAGAGCCGTGTGTAAACACGGCTTCCCCGTGCTTCACTGTGGCCGCAGCATCGATCGCGTCATCCCTGTAATAGGGGGACGCGATCGATGACGCCACACCCCCCTACAGTTGTAAACACCCACACAGGGAACACTCAAAGTCACAGCGCCCCCTGTGGTTAACTCCCAAACTGCAACTGTCATTTCCACAGTAAACAATGCAATTTAAATGCATTTTTTGCTGTGAAAATGACAATTGTCCCAAAAATGTGTCAAAATTGTCCGAAGTGTCCGCCATAATGTCGCAGTCACGAAAAAAATCGCTGATCGCCGCTATTAGTAGTAAAAAAAAAAAAAAATTCCCTTATTTTGTAAACGCTATAAATTTTGCGAAAACCAACCGATAAACGCTTATTGCTTTTTTTTTTTTTTTACCAAAAATATGTAGAAGAATACGTAACGGCCTAAACTGAGGAAAAAAAATGTTTTTTTATATATTTTTGGGGGATATTTATTATAGCAAAAAGTAAAAAATATTGAATTTTTTTTAAAATTGTCGCTCTATTTTTGTTTATAGCGCAAAAAAAAAAAAACCGCAGAGGTGATCAAATACCACCAAAAGAAAGCTCTATTTGTGGGGAAAAAAGGTCGCCAATTTTGTTTGGGAGCCACGTCGCACGACAGCGCAATTGTCGGTTAAGACGACGCAGTGCCGGGGCAAGGTCCTTTACTTGCATTTTGGTCCGGGTCTTAAGTGGTTAAATAAAAAATTGCAAAAAAGTTTTAGGCCCCTTTCACACTGACGTGTTTTTCAGGCGGTATAGCGCTGCTATACCACCTAAAAAAATTGTGCCCTGTAGTCTTCAGGGTGAAAGCCTTCAGGAAGCGGTGCACTAGCAGGACCACTCCAAAAATCTTGCTAGCCGCATCTTTGGAGCGGGGTGTTTACAGCTCCTATACCTCTCCTTTCTATTGAGATCAATGGGAAACCGTGGTAATATAGGCAGAGGCGCATTGCCGGCGCTATTAACCAGTTTTTAGGCCGCTAACGGGGGTTAAAACCACACCGCTAGGGGCTGAATATCGCGGTAAATACGACGGTATAGCAGTGCTAAAAATCGTGCCGCTACACCGACAGCTAGTATTTTTTGTTTGCTCTTTGACACGCCCTCATTGGAAGTGTTATATTTTGGTAACATTTGAAGAATGACCAGACATCCCATCTTATTTCAGACTAAATAATCATTTTATCGAATGACAATATTTTATGTATTTAGCGATCACGTTTTAGTCTTGTTTATTCTCCTCCATATATCCGTCATTTACCACCTTCCTTCTGTTTCCTCTCTACAGATATGCCACTGATCTCGTGGTGTGTGTGGCCCTCGGTTGTGACATGTTTGACTGTGTTTTCCCCACAAGGACAGCTGTAAGTAGAAACTTTAGTAATACAAAGAGACGAGTCCTATGAGTTGAACATCACTACAAAACTCTGTGTGTGAAAACGGCCTCAGCCTGGGCTCCGTCCAGGCCACTCCCCCAATGTTTTTGCCCTGCCCACATAGCGAAATGCGTTGGAAGGGGGTAGCCGGGATGGGGCCTGGGGCTAAGGCTGTTTTCACTTTTCACACACAGGGTTATGTGGTTATGTGCGGCTTATAGGGTATTGGGATCCACGGGGCTGGGGTGGGCTCAGTCCTCGCTTGCAATCCCAGCAGTTTTCTATAGAAGAGAACCTGTTGGAACCTCAAGCAGCACCCATATTTTTGCATTGGTTCCAATATAAGCATCAGTCCTGCATGCCTCAGTCTCTTGCACACATGGAAAGGTTTTCTTCTATTAGGCCCCTTTCATACTGGGGCGTTATTCGAGCGTTATTCAAGCGACGCCTCATGTGCAATCCCAATGTGCTGGTAAAGCATCGCTAAGACCCTAACGTTTTAGGGCGTTTTTGCAGTGCCTCAGTGTGAAAGGGTAAGGCGTTTTTACAGCGCTTTCAATAGAGAGGGGCGTTTTTGGAGCGTTTTTTTTCAGCGCCCAAAAGCTGCTCTAAAGATGCTGCTTGCAGGACTTGGTGTGAAAGGGTCCATTGAGATGCATGGAGAGCGTTTTATGAGCATTTTAATAGCTATATTTTTAACGCTAAAACGCTGTAAAAACGCTTCAGTGTGAAAGGGGTCTTATAGTACAGATCGAGAAGTGCTAGTCCACCTAGATTGCATTAGTGTGTGGCTCCAAATGACTACTTCCCAGTGGGAGTTTAAAAATGTCATCAATCTCAAGGGGTTTAAAAAAGTTTACGCCTGCAGCAGCAAACATGAGTTTGTTTTTGTTCTGCCAGCTCCCTACTTTCAAGTTAAGTTTGATCTGGGCCACTGAAGAGCCATCCAATCTTTTATGGGGCTGAGATGGTAATCCCTCCCTGTTGTGTTTAAAAACTGGAAACTTTAGTTGGTATACCTTAAATGAGAAAAAAAAAAGTAAAAAATGTAAAATAATAATAATAAAAAAAATGTAAAAGTAATCTTCTGTTGCCCCATGCACATATAGGGCACAATTATTAATATTATTATTATTATTACCGTATTTATTGGCGTATAACACGCACCCCAAATTAAGAGGGAAATTTCAGGAAAATGCCCATCTGCAGCCTCAATGCAGCCTGATCTGTGCCCATCTGCAGCTTCAGTGCAGCCTGATCTGTGCCCATCTGCAGCTTCAGTGCAGCCTGATCTGTGCCCATCTGCAGCTTCAGTGCAGCCTGATCTGTGCCCATCTGCAGCTTCAGTGCAGCCTGATCTGTGCCCATCTGCAGCTTCAGTGCAGCCTGATCTGTGCCCATCTGCAGCTTCAGTGCAGCCTGATCTGTGCCCATCTGCAGCTTCAGTGCAGCCTGATCTGTGCCCATCTGCAGCTTCAGTGCAGCCTGATCTGTGCCCATCTGCAGCTTCAGTGCAGCCTGATCTGTGCCCATCTGCAGCTTCAGTGCAGCCTGATCTGTGCCCATCTGCAGCTTCAGTGCAGCCTGATCTGTGCCCATCTGCAGCTTCAGTGCAGCCTGATCTGTGCCCATCTGCAGCTTCAGTGCAGCCTGATCTGTGCCCATCTGCAGCTTCAGTGCAGCCTGATCTGTGCCCATCTGCAGCTTCAGTGCAGCCTGATCTGTGCCCATCTGCAGCTTCAGTGCAGCCTGATCTGTGCCCATCTGCAGCTTCAGTGCAGCCTGATCTGTGCCCATCTGCAGCTTCAGTGCAGCCTGATCTGTGCCCATCTGCAGCTTCAGTGCAGCCTGATCTGTGCCCATCTGCAGCTTCAGTGCAGCCTGATCTGTGCCCATCTGCAGCTTCAGTGCAGCCTGATCTGTGCCCATCTGCAGCTTCAGTGCAGCCTGATTAGTGCTCATCTGCAGCCTATACATTTGCCAAAATGCCCTGCCTGTTCAGTGCCCACCTGCAGTCTCGCCTTTCATTGTCAGATCATCCCTGCTGTCTCCGAGGGAAGAGGGGGAGCGAACGCCACTGAATTTACATAGCGCCGTGATCTCCTTCCTGTGTACCCGGCGCTCCGTCACTCACAGCCACATCTCCTGCCCCTGCTCATATGATAGACAGTATAGTGGTCCAATGCAGGGCCAGAAGGGGTGGCTGTGCACGACGGAGCGTCGGATACACAGGAAGGAGATCACGACTCTATGTAATTCAACAGCACTCGCTCCTCTTCCCTTCAGAGTCAGCGGGGATCGGCGTATAACACGCACGCGTAATATTTCCCCTGATTTTAAGGGGAAAAAAGTGCATGTTATACGCCGATAAATACAGTAATTATTATACAGGACTTGTATTAACAGTTTTGCACAACACTTTACAACATGAGGGCAGACAGTACAGTTACAATACAATTCAATACAGGAGGAATCCGAGGGCCCTGCTCGTTGGAGCTTACAATCTAAATATGTAATTGCAATTGAGTCACATATGTTAGGTATTGCCATGAATATCTGAGTGTGTAGGTCTGTGTGAATCTGCGCTAAAGATTTTAAATACCGGCAGAGGTTGTGAAAATATAAATAAAAAAATGTGAAATACATTTTATAGAACTGCAGCCTCTACTTGTTCTATCACCATAGGTTAAGTAAAATGAATGGAGAAGAAGAGATAGTAGGTGCGGCGCTGTTCTATGTGACGAATAATTAAAAAATATAAAAAAACATCAGCTTTATCAATAAGCTTTTTTAACCACTTCAGCTCGGGACCATATTGCTGGTCCATGACCGGGCCATTTTTTGGCGATTCGGCACTGCGTTGCTTTAACTGACAATTGCACGGTCGTGCGACGCGGCTCCCAAACAAAATTGGCGTCCTTTTTTCCCCCACAAATAGAGCTATCTTTTGGTGGTATTTGATCACCTCTGTGGTGTTTATTTTTTGCGCTATAAACAAAAATAGAGCGCCAATTTTGAGAAAAAAATATATAAAAAAACTATTTTGTTCCTCAGTTTAACGACGCGTTTCACACTATAATTATTAGTGCTTAATCGTGGTTTAACCATGATTAAGCACTAATAGGTATAGTGTGAAACGCGACGGTTATTGTCTGTGTCTGTATGCACTTTTGCTGATTTTTATTTAATAAAGACCACTTCTTTGGGAGTTCGTTGGAGTGCGGCTGTCCAATTTTTGCCCTACCATTTTCTTCCATTACTATATGCATTACCGGCACCCCGGTGTTCTGAAGATTTTCTCAGTTTAAAAAGTTTGCAGCACCCACCTGGAGCGGTGACACCTTTCTTTCATATGAGATCATCTCTCATTGCCGGCTCACACAGCGTCCTGTCACTGTCAGGGAGAGAGAAGACCGATCTGTGTCCCTTGTACATAGGGACACAGATCGGTCACCCCCCCCCCCACCTACAGTTAGAACACAATGTAGGGAATACATTTAACCCCTTCTTCACCCCCTAGTGTTAACCCCTTCAATGCCATTTCCATTTATACAGTAATTAGTGCATATTTATAGCACTGATCGCAGTATAAATGTGAATGGTGCCAAAAATGTGTCAAGTGTCCGATGTGTCCGCCATAATGTCGCAGTCCCAAAAAAATCGCAGATCGCCGCCATTACTAGTAAAAAAATAATAAAAAAATAATAATTCTGTCTCCTATTTTGTAGGCGCTATAACTTTTGCGCAAACCATTCGCTTATTGCGATTTTTTTTTTTTACCAAAAATGTAGAATACATTTTTTAAATTGGACTATTTATTATAGCAGCAAGTAAAAAATATTGTATTTTTTTTTAATTGTCGCTCTTTTTTGTTTATAGCGCAAAAAATAAAAACCGCAGAGGTGATCAAATACCACCAAAAAAAAGCTCTATTTGTGGGAACGTAAATTTGGTTTGGGAGCCACGCCGCATGACCGCGCAATTGTCAGTTAAAGCGACGCAGTGCAGGAAGCTGAAATTTCACCTGGGCAGGAGGGGGGTATATGTGCCCAGTAAATAGGTGGTTAGTATGTCTGCACCAGCTGTTTTGTATTGATTGCAGTAGATTACTGCTTTATTGAACCTATTGCTCAGCACAGGGGCACTAATTTTATATTCATTGCACATCTTGTTATTTTGCACATTTGCATCAGTTGCACCAAGCACGCATGCACTTTTGAACTATTTATATTCTGGATATTTATCTTTAGTTTTTTTATATAGCATGATGTTTTTTCATATTTTTTAATTATTTATGACATCACATAGAACAGCGCCACACCTACTATCTCTTCTCCATGAATATCTGAGTGGCAATCATTCTGGGGTCATCCATCCCTGTTACTCTAAAATGATGGCCTTTATATACAAATGCTGAAATGCTGTCTATATAAATAATTTTGGGTATGATCGTTTTTTTCCATTTCACATTTGCGCACAATTTAAAGGCTTCACATTTTTATTTACTTATTGCAGCCCCATTTAAAAAAATTAAAAAAATAAAAATATTTTTTTAATAGGAATTATTTTGTGTTGGTGTGCACTAAAATTCATTTTAGTGTATTTTTTCCTGAAAATATAGATTGCATGCAATTTGCGCAACTGTTTATCCCAAAAAAATAGCATCTGCATCATTTTATTCTGCAGGATCTCTGCTTTCAGAAAAGATAATTGTTTAAGGTTTTTGGTAATTTTTCTATAAAAAAATGCAGATTTTAACATGTGTGAAAAAATGTAAAATTTTGTTTTGGAGGCAAAGTGAATGAAAAGTCTTGTTTGTTTAAAAAACAAAAACAACAAAACAAACATGTTATACTTGCCTGTTCTGTGCAGTGGTTTTGCACAGAGCAGCCATGATTGTCCCTTTTATCTGGTCCCTCCTCGCTGCTCCTGGCCCCTCCCTCCTGTCGCATTCCCCCACAGCAAGTGGCTTGCTATGGGGGCACCCGAGCCAAGTCGCAGCTTTGTACATTCAAACACGGAGCTGCGTGTCTGCTCCGCCCCCTCTCTATCCTGATTGGCTAACTGACTTTTTTTGCCAGCGCTGCTGCTGTGTCTCAGGAGGGTGAGTCCCGAACAGGCAAGGGGCGCGTGGACATTGCTGGATACACAGAATGCTTTTTATCCTAATGCGTAGAATGCATTGAGATAAAAAAAATCTTCAGCCTTTACAAACCCTTTAAATTCCACATAAATTGTTATTTTTTTGAACTTTGTTAATCTTTTTCTGGGAAATGCACTTAGTTCTCCACATCAATAATATTCTCAGATTGCCCCAGCAGAGGGAAATCATTAAAGCTTGGCATCTTTGGCTTAATGGCCGATTATAGAGGAATTTGCAGTGAGATGCAAAAACCCTAAGGCTCAGTTCACACTGGGGCAACGTGTCAGGTGACTTTGTCGTCTGACAAGTCACGCTCCATTCAGTGCAACGGAACCTTTCTATTCGGAGCAACTCAAGACGCTCCAACTTAGAATAAGTTTCCTCCACTACTTGTGGGTTAAATACGTAATTTGCAAGCTGCGCTGAAGTCACGCTGTGTGTGCAGGCTTTAGATTCAGGCGACTTTGAAGCTGCCCCAATGTGAACCCACCCAAAGGGGCATACTGTACAAGTTGAACCTCGGGTTACGAGCATATTCCGTTCGAGAAGTATGCTCGTAATCCAAAGTATATCAAAGCAAGTTTCCCCATTGAAATCAATGGAAACGAAAATATTTGTTTTCCGTATTGACTTCAATGGGATGCAATACCCAATGCGTCCAGAGCTGGGGGGGCGCCAGAGAAAGCCGAAAATGTCTGAAAAGGCCAGAGGACACTTTGGCTTGGCTCCTGCGCCCCCTTACCTCAGGCCAAATGAGGTACTGCAAGCCAATGTTCGGCTTTTCTCAGCTCATGCGCCCCCGTACCTCAGGCTAAATGAGGTACTGCGGGCCTATTTAGCTTGAATTCTGCTCGTCTTGCAAGTTAACACTCGCAAACTGAGTCAGAATTGAAAAAAAAATCTTGCTCGCAAATCAAAACGCTCTCAAACCAAATTACTCTTAAACCAAGGTTCCACTGTATTTACAGTATAAAGTAGTGAATTAAATGCTTACCGAATATGCACTGCAGAGAAATCTTTCTGTTGCATGTGTTTGCATAGAATTGCAAAGAAAGGCTAAATACCTGGGAATGTTTAGTAAATGTCACATTCTCTTTTTTATAACTATGCCCCTTGCTGCCTCCTGTGTTTACAATGCAGCAGGGCAGCTGCTTGGCATGGGCCCCAGAAGCTAATGGAGATTACTGGAGTAGGCGCCTAGTACAGTGATTTCCAGCTTCCAGGGCGATCCCACAGGTCTGGTATATAAATCGTTACATTGGTTTAAGCTGCACCGATGTGACTACAGTCATGGCCAGAAATATTGGCACCCCTTCATTTCTGTCAAATAATGTACCACTTCGCCCAAAAAATTGCTGCGGTTACAAATGTTCTAGATTCTCTTATTTATGTATTTTGTTTGTATGGGTATGACACAAAAAAGTAGAGAAACAAAAAGCCAAATCTGACACATTTCCACGCATAACTCCAAAAAATGGACTGGACAAAATGATTGGCACCTTCTCAAAATTGTAAGAAATAATTGCATTCCAAGTTTGTGATGCTTTTGTAATTAAACTCGCCTGTATCAATTAACAGCTGCTTGCAATATAGAAATAACACCGGCAACCAGTTGAAATGGTGAAAAATTGACTCAACCTTTCTGTTGTGTGTCTCTGTGTGCCACATGGAGCATGGAGAAGAGAAATAGCAGCAAAGAATTGCCTGAGGATTTAAAATGATAAAATTGTGGAAAAGCATAGACAATCTCAAGGTTACGAGTCCAGCTCCAGAGATTTTAATGTTTCTGTATTCACTGTGCGCAACATTGTCAAGAAGTTTACAGCCCATGGTACTGTAGCTAATCTCCATGGACAAAAGAAAAAAAATGTATCAAAACTTAAATGAAGAAGTATGGGAAGTATGTGTTGTGGACAGACGAAAACAAAATTGCAGCTTTTTGGTAAAGCCCATCATTCTACTGTTTTCTGAAAAATAAATTAGGCCTTTAACTGCTTGTGGACCCTGCAGTGTATATATACGTCCTATTTTTAAAGATGGATATCTCGGTAACGGCAGCAGCTGCTGCCACGACCGAGGTATCCATCTTTAGTGCTAAGGGTCGCCGCGAGATCGCCGTTATCGGTGGCGGGAGAGGGGCCCCTCCCACCGCTTACCGTTGCCGCACCCCCCTCAAGAGGCTTTCTCCACACCAGGGAGAAAGCCTCACATTACTGTGTGGAGTTACAGACAGAAGAACAGGAAGTGAGGATTTTTTCAGAACAATAAGGACATTTAAAAGCCAAATGGAAGGATGAGGTAAGTGAAGGAGGACTGCACTAAGGTAAAGGAAGCTATTTAGGGAATTTTTTATTTTTTTCCTTTACAACCCCTTTAAAATCCCAAAAGTGGAAGTTCTGCTTATCAGCCTCTACCCCCCCCCCCTTTCGATGCCACATTTGGGGGAGGGGGGCGGGTACCTGTTTTTTTGACAGGTCTGGCCCAGCATCAGCTGTTGGTGGTGGCTTCAGTGTGTAGGAGGGACAGCTGACAACGGAAGCCCCATAGCAAGTCTATGGGTGATGTCATGTCCCAGCCATTATCATTCCTCTCCTGCACACAGCATCCGCCGCTGGACACCAGACCGGATTGTCTGCAGAATAGGTAAGTATAGAGGTTTTTTTTTTTTTTTTTTTTTACAGGGTTAGATGGATTAGGTTTAGAATGTGGCAGACAGCAGTAATGCAAGGCTTTCTCTCTGGTGTGAAGTGTCGTGCTTGCCCCCTCCCTTGGACTACAGGAGAGTCGGGACACTCTCTACGTTGCAGATAGAGAAAGGAGCTGTGTGTAAGTGGGCATCCTGACTCTCCTATAGTCCAAGGGAGGGGGTAAGCACAACACTCCACACCAGGGAGAAAGCCTCACATTACTGTGTGGAGTTACAGACAGAAGAACAGGAAGTGAGGATTTCTCAGAAGAAATAAGGACATTTAAAAGCAAAATGGAAGGATGAGGTTTCACCTCCAAATACGGAAAGGTTTCTTCACAGTAAGAGCTGTGAAAATGTGGAACAGACTCCCTCCAGAGGTGGTTCTGGCCAGCTCAGTAGATTGCTTTAAGAGAGGCCTGGATTCTTTCCTAAATGCACATAATATAACTGAGTACTAAGTTTTGTAGGTAAAGTTGATCCGGGGTAAATCCGATTGCCTTTCGGGGGATCAGGAAGGAATTTTTTCCCCTCCGGTAGCAAATTGGATCATCGCTCTGCTGGGGTTTTTTGCCTTCCTCTGGATCAACTGTGGGTATGGAGTTGGGTGTATGGGAGGATGTACTGTGTTTTACTTTGTTTTATTTTTTATTTTATTTTTTTATGGTTGAACTGGATGGACTTGTGTCTTTTTTCAACCTGACTAACTATGTAACTATGTAACTATGAAGGAGGACTGCACTAAGGTAAAGGAAGCTATTTAGGGAAAAAATTGTACCGTCACAACCCCTTTAATTTTTCCAAGGGGTGTGCTACCAAATATTAAATTGAGGGTGCCAATAATTTAGTACAGTCCGTTTTTTGAAGTTTTGCATGGAATGTGCTAAGATTTGGCTTTTTGTTTCTCCACTTTTTTTTCTGTGTCGTACCAATACAAATAAAATAAATAAACATAAGAATGCCTAAACCTTTGTAATTGCAACAATTTTCTGGGCAAAGTGGTGCATTATCTGACAGAAGTGCAGGGGTGCCAATATTTTTTGGCCATGACTGTGTATGCAAAAATAGCTTTACCTGGAATTTCTATTTAACGGCTTGCCGACCGCCACCTGTACATATACATCAGCAGAATGGCATGGCTGCGCAAAGTAACATACATGCATGTTACTTTGAATTTCGCACCGTGCGGGCACTCCCTTGCTGCGAGCTCTGTGCCCGTGGCACCCGCAGACTCTGTCAGCTGGTGTCCCGCGATCTTGTCACAGAGCGGCAGAACAGGGAGATGCCTATGTAAACAAGGAATTTCCCTGTCTAGCGACAGGACACTAATCTACTGATCCCTGTCATCAGGAGCAGCAATCGGTGTCGTGTCACTGGTAGCCCAGCCCCCTCACAGTTGGCATCATTCCCTAGGACACACTTAACCCCTTCCTTGCCCCCTAGTGGTTAACCTCTTTCCTGCCACTGTCATTTACACAGTAATCGGTGTATTTTTATAGCACTGATCGCTGTATAAATGACAATGATCCCGAAATAGCATCAAAAGTGTCCGATGTGTCTGCCATTATGTCGCAGTCACGATAAAAATTGCAGATCGACGCCATTACTACTAAAAAATAATAATAAAAATGCAAACAACCCTAACCCTAGTTTTTTTTTGTTTTACCAAAAATATGTAGAAGAATACATATCGCCTAAACTGAGGATTTTTTTTTTTATATAGATTTTTGGAAATATTTAATATTTATTATAGCAAAAAGTAAAAAATATTATTTATTTTTTTTCCGAAATTGTCGCCCTATTTTTGTTTATGGAACAAAAAATAAAAACCGCACAGGTGATCAAATACCATCAAAAGAAAGCTCTATTTGTGGGGGAAAAAAGGATGTCAAATTTATTTGGGAGCCACGTCCCACGACCGCGCAAATGTCAGTTAAAGCGACGCAGTGCAGAATCGCAAAAAGTGGCAAGGTCCTTTGGCAGCCAAATCCTCCGGGGGTGAAGTGGTTTATACCTCTGGTGTGTGTGTTTTTTTTTTTTTTCTTTTTTAAATTGCCTGTGCCTTCCAGTCCTGGCGTCAACCACTCCCTACTTCTTCTTGCACAGGCTTCACAAGGACAGGAATTGGGTGAACACCCCCCCCCCCCCCAATGGGGGTCTTGGCTGGGGGAAAAAAGCCTGACAGAAATGTAAACTCTTCCCCACTAACCCCATGTAACCATTTACTGTGCCGTGTTTTGTACCGTTCTGTATCCTGTGTTGCCAGTTGGATTAGGATCACTGATAATATTTTTTTGTTCTTCTTTTGCAGAGATTTGGCTCAGCTTTGGTTCCGTGGGGTTCCTTGCAAATAAAAAACAAACAGTTTGCAAAAGATTTCCAACCTATAGACAAAGACTGTAAATGTCCAACGTGCCTAAGGTAAAAATTATTGTACAGTATACTGTCCATCCTGTTATGAGTAGTAGAGTATCTAAAGCCAAGCTTGTCAGTCCTTCGATATGGTGGCTTCCTTTGCCACTTAGGGACCGCCCACTGCAGGTATACTGCGGCAGAGCAGCCCCCCCCTGCGCTGAATCACGTACATGATCCGCTTCTTCCGGGTAGTGGCCATGCACCGTCCAGTTAAATTAGCGCAGTGCAGAATAGAGAAAAATGGCTTGGTCATAAATGGGGTAAAATCGTCCAGAGCTCAAGTTGTTATTATTGGGCAATTGTGATTCTATTTATTGATGACTTGGTTGCCCCCACCCCCGAGTGCTGCCCATTTAGGCTTTATACCTACCTTCAACCTTGATCCAGTAACCTTCACTGTACTGCTCTACTTCTTGCTCAACATTTGTGTTGCAGCCCCATTTTATGCTATGAGAAAGCTGTACCTTAACCACTTAAGGACCTCTTTAAGTACCCAGCCTTGGGTCGCGGGCGCACGCCTGTGACCTGGTCCGAATCGCCGCTGGAATCCCGCGATCGGTCCCCAGAGCTGAAGAACGGGGAGAGGTGTGTGTCTAAACACAGCTTCCCCGTTCTTCACTTTGGCGCTGTCATTGATCGTCTGTTCCCTGATATAGGGAAACACAATCAATGACGTCACACGTCCAGCCCCGCCCCACCTACCTACAGTTAGAAACACAGATGACGTCACACTTAACCCCTTCAGCGCCCACTAGTGGTTAACTCCCAAACTGCAATTGTCATTTTCACAGTAAACAATGCATTTTTAATGCATTTTTTGCTGTGAAAATGACAATGGTCCTAAAAATGTGTCAAAATTGTCCGATGTGTCCACCATAATGTCGCAGTCACGAAAAAAAAAACGCTGATCGCCGCCATTAGTAGTAAAAAAAAAAAATTGTATAAAAATGCAATAAAACAATCCCCTATTTTGTAAATAGTGTTGCTCACAAATATTCGCATTGCGAATATTCGTTACGAATATTGCATATTCGAGTATTCGCAAATAAATCGAATATCGCGGTGAATATTTGCTATTGCGAATATTTGTATTTTTTCAAATTTATTTTTAAAACCGCTCACATCCTAGTGATCTCCATCGACGTCTAAAAGCATTGCTGGTATGATTAGAGACCCTGGGCCGAGTAGCTGAGGCGATCCTTTTATGTTGCCGAAAATTCCCAATGCGAATATTCGTATTACGAATATTTGCGAATACGTTCTCTGCCCTTCTGTGTTTTTGTGTATATATAAAAAAAAAAAAAAAAAAAAAAAATTAGCTTTAGTTTAGTCATATAAGTTTGTGTAAGTAGAGTTAGTGTTTAGTGCATATTAGTTTAGTAATCCAGGAAATGATCTCCGTTTTCGCGCGTTGACGAGAATTTCGCAATCAATTTCGCATTAGCGAAATTTAGCAACATTTTTTTTTTTGATAAAATATCACGAATATTCGATATTAATGAATATTTCACGAATATTCTTCTATATATTCGTGAGATATCGCGAAATTGAATATGGCGTATTCCGCTCATCACTATTTGTAAACGCTATACATTTTGCGCAAACCAATCGATAAATGCTTTTTTGCGTTTTTTTGCGTTTTTTTTTTTACCAAAAATAGGTAGAAGAATACGTATCGGCCTAAACTGAGGAAAAAATAATTTTTATATATATTTTTGGGGGATATTTATTATAGCAAAAAGTAAAAAATATTGCATTTTTTTTTCAAAATTGTCACAGAGGTGATCAAATGCCACCAAAAGAAAGCTCTATGTGTGGGAAAAAAAGGATGCCAATTTTGTTTGGGAGCCACGCCGCACGACGGCGCAATTGTCAGTTAAAGCGACGCAGTGCCAAATCGCAAAAACTGGCCAGGTCCTTTACCTGCCTAAAGGCCTGGGTCTTAAGTAGTTAAAGTGCATATGAAATCCTGTGTAACAAATATCAAACGACTATGAAAAAGTCAATTTTTGGCAGGTGAAAAACAGTACCTCACCCCCCCCCCCCCCCGGTTCCCCATTTCGGGAGGGGGGGTGTCTACTTGTTTTTTGACCGGTCTGGCCCTGGCATCAGCTGTTGGTGGTGGCTTCAGTGTGTAGGAGGGACAGCCGACAACGGAAGCCCCATAGTAAGTCTATGGGTGATGTAATTTCACAGCCATTGTCATTCCTCTCCTGCACACAGAATCCGCCGCTGGGGACCAGACCGGATTGTCTGCAGAATAGGTAAGTACAGAGTTTTTTTTTTTTTTTACAGGGTTAGGTTAGGTTTAGAATGTGGCAGAGAGCAGGTTATTAAGTTACCGGTAGTTAGTTTTTGCCTGAACTTACACTTTAAAGATTTTTCTTTCTTTCTTTTCGCACTTCCTGTCCCAAGGTGACAACACTCCCTCGCTGTACTGTATCTATGAAGTAGCAGTGTAGTCACCCTAGGCTGCTCTCCTGATTTCTAATACAGAACCCTCCCTCTTCTCCCCATCTCTGTTACATAGGGATACACTTTGCATAGAAGAGAACTGCTAAGGCTGATAACATTATTTAAGATTTCAGTGCTCTGCAGGACATCGGATTTCTGCACATTTGTTGAGAGGAAAAAACATCTATGTACATTGCAAGGATTTTAACAAACTTTGTTGCAGATTCCTCCTTTTTTTTTTTTTTGGTTATTCTGAAGAAATAGCTGTTTGTTTTTTGTGTGCAGGGTGAATCTGCATTGAAATGATTTTCTAATTATCGAAGGACCGATACCGAGTATTTGCGGGAGTACTTGTGCTCCCGCAAATGCCCCCGATGCCTGAATAGAATACCTGCTCCCCGCCGCATACCGCAAAGCCAGCGTGTGGGGACCATTACAGGCAGCTTTCGTTTGAATAGCTGTATTCTCTGCCGCGCCGTGTATAGACCCTCCCCCTTGCTGGGGATTGGACAGATCCGTCCAATCCCGAGCAAGGGGGAGTGTCTATACACGGCCCGGCAAGGAATGGACAGCTATTCAAACAAAAGTTGCCCGTAATGTTCCCCGCACGCTGATTAACGCGGCGGCGGCGGCGGCATCATCTACTAGGTATGGGGGACATGGCTATATATATACTTCTGCAATTGGCATGACCTGTAAATAGATCAGGCTTTGGCTTTGCAAAGAAAGTAGGTGCTAATGGTAATTGTAGAGGAACAAATCAATAATTCTTCTCCTTTACAAAACACTGGGTCAGGCTCACCTTGGACACGCAGTTCAGTTTTGGTCGTCGGTCCTCGGGAAAGATGTTGTTAAATTAGGAAGAGCTCAGCGAAGAGCAACACGATGATTAAGCGGGATGGAGGACCTCTGCTATGAAGATCCATTCCCTCTGGAGCAAGCAATAAATAATTGCCAACAGGCAAGCTCTTTATTGCGGAAGAGACACGCAATCTTTCTTTTGTAATAAAATCGACTTACCTGCTTGTTCACAACCCTCTACAGAATGCGCACTTCTGTTTACAATTCCAGCTCAATGCCAGTGTGCGAAGATTCGCTGCTTCCGCACCCCCCCCCCCCTCCGCAGATATACTGCGGCAGGGTGTACCTGTATGTTGTTTGCTACTTCCGGTATTGGGGCACGCGGCGACTCGCTTCTGCTGTGGACAACCGGGAATCTGGCCATTGTTCAGAGAGGCAGAACGGTGGTCTCCCTATGTAAACGAGGCAGACCACCATTCTGCCAGAGTGGAACAGCATTCCGCCCCCCCCCCCCCCCACAGTTCACACACTCTAGGAGCATACTTAAAAAGGAACTGCAGTCTGCTCACATAATTTGTATTAAAAACATCTTTGCCATTCTGAAGCTTCCCTCCAACCACTTTGCATATTTTTTTATATATACTGAGATTCTGTACTAGCCGAAAATGCTGCAGAAATCTCCCTTCACTAAATCTGGCTGCATCCATTCTAACTGTGGGCAGCTGAAGCTGCTGCCTGTTCACTTCCTGGATTTACACAGAGACACACCTCCAGCTCTGCAGCTCTCATTTGCACTCTTATGACTTATCCCCCTCACTTTCTGTCAAATGCTCACATGAGAGAGAGAGAGCTGTTCATGATGTCATAAGCCTAGGCCTGTGATGGCGAACCTTGGCACCCCAGATGTTTTGGAACTACATTTCCCATGATTCTCATGCACTCTGCAGTGTAGTAAAGCATCATGGGAAATGTAGTTCCAAAACATCTGGGGTGCCAAGGTTCACCATCACTGGTCTAGACTAATGACCAGACAAGAAACAGGAAGTGAACTGTATAAGGTATTTTACTGGCAGAAAAAAAATGTTTTACTATCCAAAGTTAAAACAACAAGGGCAGAAGATTTAATAGATGGAAAGTTGAAAAAAAAATACTGAATGTTTACTTTAATACTTTCATTGCCCCTGATGTTAATCCATTTCTTGCATTTAAAGTCTATAAATCTATCCCATAGTTAGTAGAAGCAATAACTTTTCCACAAACAAATCAATATACACTTATTGGGATTTTTATATATATATATATATATATATATATATATATATATATATATATATATATATATATATATATATAAAAATTTATTTTATTGCCAATGTTTTATAGTAGAAAGTAAAAAATGTTCTGGTCCGGAAGGGGGTGAAACCTTTCAGTGCTGAAGTGGTTAAAGTATAACTAAAGGCAACATAATTTTTATTTATTTTTTCGTTTTTGGTAGAGTAAAGATGGATTAGAACACCTGTCAGTTTTTATTGCTGGCTGTGGCACTGTTGGAGATTCACCCTTTTATTTGTCCTGTTTATCATCACTGAAAATATAAGAAAATAACACATTTTGGGTTGTCCCCAGAAAACTAATAGAGGAGAAATCTTCCAATAGGGACACTAGTTCTGGTGACCAGGAAATTGCCTTAATTTTCAGGGTTTTCCTCTAACTTTCTGTTTGGCTATGGGGCAGGAAGCATGGGCGTCCGCTCCATAGGGCAACGGGGGTCGGTTGCGCCCCCCTGGAATTTAAGAACTGCAGGCGGTGTCAGGCCGATACCCCCCGCGAATGAATATCAGTGCGGGGGGTGATCAGCGCGAGTGTCTTTGGGGCAGGCAGAAGGAGCCGCTCCGCCAGAGAGCGGGGTCCTGACTCCTGCACCAATCCAGAGGCGACATGAGTAGACTTGCAGAAGCGGAGGCGGGGTCTGTATGTGCGGCAGGAGGCAGAGTTTCTGGCTGCTTGTGAGATGGTCGGGGGAGATCATCTGAAGGAGAGGAAGATGCTGAGAGGAGTGGTTGGGGAGAAGTCAGCGCGAAAACATATGGCACCAGGTGAGGCTGACAAGACTGCACTCTGCACAGCACAGAGAGGTGATAGGCATGCTCTGTATCCTGTTACATGCAGTCTAACATTGCTTGATAATAGATGTCTCTGGGTATAACAAGTGAGCTACTGGTTGCTGGTGACATGGTGGTGATCTGGTGTTGCTGGTGACATGGTAGTGATCTGGTGTTGATGGTGACATGGTAGTGATCTGGTGTTGATGGTGACATGGTAGTGATCTGGTGTTGATGGTGACATGGTGGTGATCTGGTGTTGCTGGTGACATGGTAGTGATCTGGTGTTGATGGTGACATGGTGGTGATCTGGTGTTGCTGGTGACATGGTGGTGCCCTGGTGTTGATGGCTATGTGTGTATGTACATTACTCTTGCCTAGCGCTAGCGGTCGAAGAAAGGGTAAAATGCGACTGTGTATTGCCGCTGCTGATGCGCCCCCCCCTGAAAAAATTTCAGCGGACGCCCATGGCAGGAAGAGAAGGAAAATCTCCCCAATGGAACACAGATGGGGAAAAAAAATATAATCTGATGGGGATAACCCTCTAGTGGTCTATCCAAAATGAAAACAAAAGTTTTGCCTATAGTTCTACTTTAATGACTTCCGTGTAATTGCTTAAAGTGTAACTTTAGGTTTTAACAAAATTGTGAACTGGCTTCTTCTTTTTTTCTTTCTTTTTTTCTTGTTTTTAATACAGAAGAGACCTACTACTACATTAAGGGGGAAAAGTATTTGACCCCCTGCTGATTTTGTACCTTTGCCCACCGACAAAGAAATGATCAGTCTATAAGTTTAATGGTAGATTTATTTTAATAGTGAGAGGCGGGATAACAACAAAAATATCCAGAAAAATGCATTTAAAAAAAAGTTTATAAATTGATTTGCATTTTAATGAGTGAAATAAGTACACTGCTCAAATTAAAGGAACACTTTGAAAACATATCAGATCTCAATGGGCACAAATCTGATGCTGGATATCTATACCGATATGGACTGGGTAATGTGTTTTGGAATGAAAGGATGGCACATCATTTGATGGAAATGAAAATTATCCACCTACAGAGGGCTGAATTCATAGACACCCCGAAAATATAAGTGAAAAAATTATGCAGCAGGCTAGTCCATTTTGCTGAAGTGCTTGTATGCATGCTCCTAATGAGACGACAGATGGTGTCCTGGGGTATTTCCTCCCAGATCTGGACCAGAGCATCACTGAGCTCCTGAACAGACTGAGGTGCAACATGGAGGCACCGGATGACCAAACCATAATGTCCCAGCGGTGTTCTTTTGGATTTAGGTCAGGTGAGCGTGGGGGCCATTCAATGGTATCAATTTCTTCATCCTCCAGGAACTGGCTGCATGCTCTCGCCACATGAGGTCGGGCATTGTCGTGCACCAGGAGGAACCCAGGACCCACTGCACCAGCGTAGGGTCTGACAATGGGTCCAAGGATTTCACCCCGATGCCTAATGGCAGTCAGGGTGCCATTGTGTAGCCTGTAGAGGCCTGGGCGTCCCTCTATGGATATGCCTCCACAGACCATCACTGACCCACCACCAAACCGGTAATGCTGAACGATGTTACTGGCAGCATAAAGTGCTTGTGGCTTCTCCAGACCCTTTCACGTCTCACATATGCTCAGGGTTAACCTGCTCTCATCTGTGAAATGCATGGGGGCAATCGAGCTCCACAGTGTCCGGCAGTGAGCACAGAGCACACTAGAGGACATCGAGCCCTCAGGCCACCCGCATGAAGTCTGTTTCTGATTGTTTGGTCAGAGACATTCACACCAGTGGCCTGCTGGAGCTCATTTTGTAGGGCTCTGGCAGTGCTCATCCTGTTCCTCCTTGCACAAACGAGCAGATACCAGTCCTGCTGATGGGTTAAGGACCTTCTACAGCTCTGTCCAGCTCTCCTAGAGTAACTGCCTGTCTCCTGGAATCTCCTCCATGCTCTTGAAAATATGCCGAGAGACACGGCAAACCTTCTGGCAATGACACGTATTGATGTCATTGCCAGAAAAAATTGCTGAAAAAACATTCCTGTTTTGGAGGTCGTCTCATTGTTGCCCATTTAGTGCACCTGTTGTTAATCAGTTTCAGCTGCTTTGCTGTTAATTGAAATACACAACCCCCTCTGTATACACCCCTCCCCCTCTGCTACTTAACTGACCAGATCAATATCCCAGGGGTTCTGATTCAAAAGTGTTTTTGAGCAGTGTATTTGATCCCCGATCAATCTGCATGATTTCTGGCTCTCCGTTGTCTTCTATACAGGTACTGAGCTAAGATTAGAAGCGCTCCCTTTAACACAGTGCCCCTTATCTCAGCTTCTTGCCTGTATAAAAGACACTTGTCCACAGAAGCAATTAATCAGATTCCAATCTTTCCGCCATAGCCAAAGATCTGTCCATTAATGTCGGGGACAAGAGTGTACTCCTCCAACCAGGCTGGAATGGGCTACAAGACCTTTTCCAAGCAGCTTGCTGATAGGGTAAAAAACGGTGCAACTATTCACACACCATACCCATCGTCCTACATGGAGGTGGGAACATGCTTTGCGGGTGTTTTTCTGCTAAAGGGACAACAGCTTCACTGCATCAAATCTTGGGTGAGAACCTCCTTCCCTCAGCGGGGGCATTGAAAATGGGTCGTTGATGGGTCTTCTAGCATGACAATGACCCAAAACAGATGACCAAGATAACAAAGGAGTGGTTTAAGAAGAAGCGCATTAAGGTTCTGGAGTGGCCTAGACAGTCCTCAGACCTTCATCCCATAGAATATATGTGGAAGGAGCTGAAGGTTCCAGTTATCAAACGTCCGCCTTGAAACCTTAAAAATTTGGACAGGATCTGCAAAGAAAAGAGGGACAAAATCACTTCTGTGTGCAAACCTGATGGCCAACTATAAGATACACCTGACCTCTGATTGCCAACAAGAGTTTTGCCAGCAAGTACGAAGTCATGTCTTGCGAAGGGGTCAAATACTTATTTCACTCAATAAAATACAAATCAATTAATACATTTTTTGAAATGCGTTCTTCTGGATATTTTTGTTGTTGTTCTGTCTCTCACTGTTAAAATAAACCGACCATTAAAATTATAGACTGATCATTTCTTTGTCAGCAGCCAAACGTACAAAATCAGCAGGGGATCAAATACTTTTTTTCCCCCTCACTGTATGTCATTCCTGCATTAAAGTTTCTTGCCTGTCTGCACTATACACTGAGCTGCGCATGTGCAGCGCAGTATACAGTTTTGACCAATCAGAATGACCAAAGATTGGAGCCTGTGGAACCAAGATCCCTCACTGGCCGAAGATGGCGTCAGCCAGTGAGGGAGCTCCAGAACACCCCAGTGCTGGTGTGGAGGTTAGCTTAGTTCTGCTTTGATTTGAGATTTTAGATACACATTGTTTTAATGGAGTCTCATATTTGAATGGAGTAGAGCTCTTGCACAGGAAAGCATCTAGAACTTTATGGATTCATGAATGTCATTTCTCTAGTTCAGTAGTTAGGAATGCTTTTAGGCCCCAAGGAATTGTATCAAGGTATTTTAATGCTTTTTTTTTTTTGTTCTTGTTGTCTAGGTACACCCGTGCCTACATCCACGCTTTATTCAAAAGTGACACGGCAGGCATGCATCACATTACAGTCCATAACATTGCTTACCAGGTGAGCCGGCGGCCATTCCTTGACCTTTTTTTCTGACGGTAAAAGTCTGTAGAAAGGAGGCACAGCACTAAAGACGGGAATGTTGTTCAGATGAAAATCAGGATCAGAGTTCAGCTATTTAGCAATGATAGATTACAGATTAGACCTAACAACCTAGCTATTTTAAAAGAAACCCGCAGTGATAGAAATATGGAGGTTTCCATTGATGGCAGTAAAAATCTGTCAGGTTTATCTTTTATCTGGTTCTCTGTTAGGAAAGACACCCCCCCCCCCCCCTCACTTCCTGTCACAGTGATAATGGTTTCCCTAGATGGGAAGAAACAAGTTTGGGTAAATCTCAGTAGGGAAATATCAGAATCCCTGTCAGATTTTTTTTTTTATCTGTGTCCCTGTTGCACATTTTATCTAATTTCCTGTATAGTGAAATGGTTGTCACTGAGACAAGAAGTGAGTGGAAATCACTTTAAAAGAGCCTGGGATAACAGAAAGGAGTCTGTTCCTTTTCACCACACAGTGATACCAACAGGGGGAGCTATGTGACATGATCTCCATCCTTCCCACCACAGGGTGACACAAAACGGGAGAAGAGATTTGACATGAAGTCTATCCTTCCCACCACAAATGACACAAACAGGAGGAGCTATGGAACATGGAGTCTGTCCCTCCTACTACAGGGTGACGCATTGGAGGAGCTATGTGACATGAAGTCTGTCCCTTCCAATACAAGGTGACTCCACCCAGGAGGAGCTGTGTGACATGGAGGCTGTCCCTCCCAATACAAGGTGACTCCACCCAGGAGGAACTGTGTGACATGGAGGCTGTCCCCCCTCCCCCAATACAAGGTGACTCCACCCAAGAGGAGTTGTGTGACATGGAGGCTGTCCCTTCCAATACAAGGTGACTCCACCCAGGAGGAGCTGTGTGACATGGAGGCTGTCCCTCCACCCAGGACGAGCTATGTGACATGGAAGCTGTCCCTCCCAATACAAGGTGATGCCACCCAGGAGGAGCTATGTGACATAGTCTGTCTCTTCCACCAGGGGATAACTCAGATGGGAGGGGGTAGAAGCTATGGATCTTGGTCCCTCTATTTAATAACTGATTGCGTATTTATTCTTTCTTTCACCAGTTGAATCTGATGCGTTCGGTACGGGAGAGCATTCTGCAGGGGCATTTCCCTCAGTTTATACAAGATTTCATGAAGATCATGTATGCAACAAAGGACAAATACCCACAATGGGCTGTTGATGCTTTAGAGACTGTCAATATCACCTTTAAGTAACTAATCATTGATGACCCTACATCATTCCCTCTACTGGACTAACCATCTTCTTCGACATGCAGGTTACTGTATAGGATCCACCCCTGCAGTGCCATCATGATGGCATGGTGCTTTAAAAATGACTGTGTGGGGGACAAAAAGCCAAACCTGTTTAGGTGTATATACTGTATGCTTTATGATGTTTTAATGATTTCCTCTCCAAATATTTTTTTTAACAATAAAACTGTCATTTCATTTGGTGCTTCTCTGTGGAATCTTTCATGTTGGAACTATTTTGGGGAGGGAATGATATATTTATTAAGTTAGTCTGTTAACAAATTAAACATCTTTATCTTCACTATAAGGCCCCTTTCACAATAGACAGGCTCTGTTATGATCTGCAGGGGATCTGTCCGCTAACCCCCTGCTGAGAAGAGCATAGCGGGTACATAACAAGACCATATCCGCTCAGTTTTCTTGTAATTTGGTCTGCCTAGCCCTAGACGTAACGGGACAGGTCCTTGTAAATACTTGTTTACCTTTGCTGCACATGCCTAGGGACGCTGGGACGCTACGCTGGGACGCTACGGTTGCGGCTTGGAAGGGGGGAATGACGTCATCATGCAGGACTTCAAGGATACGACGCGTTTCAATGCAAGTGCCGTGTGTTGAATCTCTGACACACGGCGCGCACCTTTTTCAAGTTGTTTGTAATAGGTAACTTATCATAAAATGGGGGTAAAAAAGAGGTAAAAATAGAGTTGTTATGTTGTGAGAAACTCCAAGATTTAATTGGGATGTGTACAGGGGAGGACTGGCAGCCTTAGGCCTGGGGGGCAAGTCCAGTCAGGTGGCCCATTGTTGGCTGAGTCTGCTGGCGGTAGGGTTGCCACCTTTTCTTCAAGCCAAACCCGAACACTTTCGCTGCGCACAGCAATTTTTGTAAGCCTACCTTAAAAGTGGACACTGTCAGCCAGTAGGGCAGAGGAAAGTGTCAGTGGGGCAGTGGACGGTGTCAGTAGAGCAGTGGACGGTGTCGGTAGAAGAGTGGACGGTGTCGGTAGAGCAGTGGACGGTGTCGGTAGAGCAGTGGACGGTGTCGGTAGAGCAGTGGACGGTGTGGTTGTAGGGTAGGGCATGGTGTGGTTGTAGGGCACGGTGTCGGTAGGGCAGTGGACGTTGTGTCGGGAGGGGCAGTGGACGGTGTCGGTAGGGCAGTGGACGGTGGTCGGTGGAACGGTGTCGGGGTAGGAGGGCAGTGGACGGGTGTCGGTAGGTAGCAGGTGTCGGTAGGGGTGGACGGTAGGGCAGTAGGTCGGTGGACGGTGTCGGTGGACGGTGTCGGTAGGGCAGTGGACGGTCGGTAGGCAGTGGACGGTGTCGGTAGGGCAGTGGACGGTGTCGGGCTTAGGGCAGTGGAGGGTCTTGTTCGGGTGTCAGCAGCATTTTAATTACAAAAAAAAAAAAAAAAGCAATCACAGGCAGGCATCCCACAACAGATTAAATATCACAGTGCCTGTGCCCCCCCCCCCCCAATAGAGACCCCTTTACAGCAAGACAAAAAAAACCTTACCTTCCAGGAGCCGCTTAAAAGATGTGTGTGTGAACCTGTAAGTAGGCGGGGTCTGTAATACCACGCTTTCTCCTGCAAAAGCATCGCTGGTTGCTAGGACATGGTCCAGTGGCCCTCCATTCACTGTCTCTGGTGGCAGCTGGGTGGGAGAGAGAGTGCACAGACAGACAGTGCAGTGTGACCCGGCTGCAGGACATTAGCCCTGCTGGAGCGGAGGAGGGGTTTGCATGCCATTTGGGGGTAGCTGATAGAGGAGGGGGGTAGGCGACAGAGGGGAGGGGATGGCTTACAGAGAGGGGCGGGTTGACAGAGGAAGGGGGGTTACTGACAGAGAGGGGGCTGCTGATAGAGAGGGGGGTTAACATAGGCAGAAAGGGAGGTGGACAGAGGGGTTGCTGACAGAAGGGGGTGGCTTACAGAGAAGGGTGGGTTGACAGGGGTGGGTTGCTGACAGAGGGGCTTATAGAGAGGGGCAGTCTGACAAAGGGGGGTGGCTTACAGAGAGGGGCAGGCTGAGAGAAAGGGGGCTGCTGACAGAAGGGGGCTGAAATGTGGGGTTGTTGACAGAGGGGGGCTGCTGACAGGAGGGTTGCAGACAGAGGGGGGCTGCTGACAGAAAGGGGGCTGACACGGGGTTGTTGCTGACAGGGGGGGTTTCTCATAGAGAGGGGGCTGACGGGGGGGTGGCTTAAAGAGAAGGGCATGCTTACAGAGGGGGGTCGCTTAAAGAGAAGGGTGGCTTACAGAGAGGAGCGGGGCTGCAGAGAAGGGGTTGCTGACAGGGAGGGGGGCTTGCTGAGGGAGGGGTTGCTGACAGGGAGGGGGGCTTGCTGACAGGGAGGGGGGCTTGCTGACAGGGAGGGGGGCTTGCTGACAGGGAGGGGGGCTTGCTGACAGGGGGAGGGGGGCTTGCTGACAGGGAGGGGGGCTTGCTGACAGGGAGGGGGGCTTGCTGACAGGGAGGGGGGCTTGCTGACACGGAGGGGGGCTTGCTGACAGGGAGGGGGGCTTGCACAGGGAGGGGGGCTTGCTGACACGGAGGGGGGCTTGCTGACACGGAGGGGGGCTTGCTGACACGGGAGGACGGAGGGGGCGGAGGGGGGCTTGCTGACACAGAGGGGGTTGTTGCTGACACAGAGGGGGTTGTTGCTGACAGAGGGGGGGCTTGCTGACAGGGAGGTTGCCAAGAGAGAGGGGGGGGTGACGGAGGGGGGGTTGCTGACAAACGGCCGGGTGGAAGAGCAGATGAAACAGAGACCCTCATCTCAGTCAGGACTCAGGAGAAAACACAGCGCGCCATACAGGGGGGTGGACTCATGGCTGAGTCTCATGGCGGGTGGGAGTGGTTGGCTGAGTCTGCTGGTGCCCATACAGTACAGTAATAAAGTTTTGAAAGGCAGGTCATCTTGCTTTTGCAGCCTTTCAGTCAGTCTGTGCCACTCTCTCTGTCAAGTCTCTGCAGCCAGCCCGCTCGTACCGTGTCCCTCCCTGACGTGTCACAGACCTGCCTGGCCCTAAGGCTCTTGGGAGGTGGGAGTTGTAGTTTGCTGCGCTGATAAGTTCCTTAACTTTAGCAGGGCCAAACTACAACTCCCACAATGCAGTGCAGCCTGTGCAGCAGCCAGCCAATCAGCGGCCGCCGCGGCCAAAATACAACTCCCACAATGCAGTGCAGCCTGCCAGCAGCAGCCAGCCAATCGGCAGCCTCCGCGGCCGAGTTCTACAAAAAAATAAAAAAATTACAGACAGCCTGTACCGCGGCCCTTTTAAAGATAATGTAAGCGGCCTGGGGGGAAATATCCTGCTTCCTTTCTCGTACATCACGGGACACAGAGCGGCATATTCATTACTATATGGGTTATATGGAGTACCTTCAGGTGTGGACACTGGCAATCTCAAACAGGAAGTCCCCTCCCTATATAACCCCCTCCCCTAGAGGGAGTCCCTCAGTTTTTTCGCCAGTGTCTTAGGTGTTGGTCACGGAATAGCTTTGCTCCACATCCTTGGGATTAAGGGCGGGCTAACCGGATCTGTCCAAGGAGCCTCAGTGCCAAAGTGGACAGTACCCGGGCCCCAAACCGTGGGGTTTTGCCTATAATGCTCCTCTTTGGAGGGCTGGACCCTGGGCCCAGGACTTAGAGTTTGTAAAAACCATAAGTTCCTGTTTGCCAGGGTGCTATATAGGTCCAGGACAGTGGGTACCTTCATAGGACCCCAGGGCCTGAAGGTCTACTACGCTACCCACGGAGATGGGAGAAGATTGGATCGTTTTGCTGGACAAACATCCTGCAGCATGGAGCAGGTAAGGGGGAGCCTGCGGGACTTGGTTCGCACAGCAGGCTCTCCGGGTAACCTAAAAGGGGGTAGCCTAAGTATGCTCTGCATTGGCAACCTTGCTCACTATGTCTGAGAAAGACAGGATGATCCCCTTTCCCCCATCACTAGGTTCCCCTGTCTAAGAATGGTGTTGCTAGCTAACCTGCTGCTTTCTTCCTAGGACTAGTAAGGATCCCTATGGGGCCTTTTGGAGAGTCCTACCTGGCCGGGGGTTTGAATCTGCCGCCTGATACTGCAGTCCTGGGTCTCCAGCAGCGCCTCCTCCATGTTCCTCCTGTTCCGGCATGCGCGTGCGCGCGCACGTCTTATAGACGTTTTTTCGCGCCGTTCAGAGAGGAGGGCGGGGGGGGGGGGGGGCGTGCCTGCAGCGTCATACAGGGGCGCGCCTTGTGCTGTTATAGATCAGCAGGCATTGTCAGTGCTCAGTCTGAGGCTGATCTCAGAGGAGAGGACGCAGAGCGGCAGAACAGTGACTCCCGGTGGCGGAAGAGGGGTAGTACATGCTGGACTTTGTTCCAATGCCTTTTTTGTTAAGCCAAGAAATTCCCCTTTTTGCAGCAGGTTGGAGGCTGGCAAACTAAGTTTGGGGTCACTGTATGTTTGAAAAAAAAAAAAAAAAAAAGAAAGACTTATATATATTTAAAAAAAAAAAAAAAAAAAAAAAACATACGGGGCCCCATCAGTTTTTGGGCATTAGTGATCTATTGTCCCCTAAGCTCTAGTTTTGTACTCCTGGCCACTACAGTCTGTTGTTGTTGGCGGAGTCCCTCGATTTTGTATTATGGCTTCCAAAGGTTCGGGGTCAAAGGGTACAAAAAAGACCAAAAAACAAAGGGGTTCCCTCTGATTCTGATGATATGCCGATACTTTCCCCGCAACTTATTCCCATAAGGGCGCCTTGGATGAGCCATTAGGGGGATCTGGTGCGGAGGCTGGCCCAGATCAGCCCAGCCCTGTGTTTATCACAGAGGAGATGCTAGCCGTATCCCTAGGGGGGCTAGAAGAGAGAATAGCAGCATTGATCGCTAGAGCTATTCCTGGTAAGAAACGGGTTAGATCCCCATCACCAAGAGGTGTATCCTCAGATGCTGAGATTCTCTCTCCGGAGGAATTGGAATCGCAGGAGGATCAACTAGACCTGAACCAAGAGGGTTCAGGGATTGAGGGATCTACCTCTGAGGAACCATTTTCAGACTCCCAGACAGAGAGACTGTGGGTACAGTCTTTGACGGACATGGTCCGCTCGGCATTTAGTTTACCATTGCCAGAGCCTCAGGTTCCTCCGGTATCCTCTCTGGGCTCTTTGAAAGCTCCGTTAAGCAACGCAGTTTTTCCGGTCCATCCTCTCTTGGAGGAATTGATCTTTCGGGATTGGGTACGGCCGGACAGGATTTTTCTGCCACCGAAGAGATTTGCGGTCATTTACCCCATGGAGGAAAAATTCTCCAAGAGGTGGAGGCTCCCAGTGGTGGATGCAGCCATCTCATGTGTGAATAAATCACTAACTTGCCCGGTGGAAAACATACATATGTTTAAAGATCCGGTTGATAAAGGTTAGAGACACTTTTAAAAGCATCCTTTGCTACAGCAGGAGCAGTGGTACAGCCAGCTGTGGCTGCAATTGGAGTTTGTCAGGCGTTAAAGGACCAGACAAAAGAAATGTTAAAGGACATGCCTACCCAACAAGCAGAAGAATTTTCTGACATTCCCAGAGCTCTGTGTTTTGCTGTAGATGCTATAAAGGATTCCATCCAGCAGGCCTCTCGTTTATCACTATTTTTGGTGCACATGAGAAGGCTCTTATGGTTGAAGAACTGGGCGGCGGAGCCCCCATGCAAAAAGCTTCTGGCAGGGTTTCCCTTCCATGGAGGACGACTCTTCGGGAGGATCTGGATAAATACATTCAGACTATTTCAAGTGGCAAAAGTACCCTTTTACCGGTCAAAAAGACATTCCGGGGTCCTACATTTAAAAGGCAGCTCTTTCCTGTCTCAGGGCCCTCAAATTCCAGGCAGTATCGACGGCCGCCTGCACGATCCAACGTTAACAGTAGATCGCAGGGACAGGCCCCTGGGGGTAAGAGGCCATGGTATCGCAAGCCGACAAAGACAGCCCCTAAGTCTGCCTTATGAAGGGGCGCCCCCACTCTCGCGGGTGGGGGGAAGGCTTCGTTTCTTCTCAGAAGTTTGGGAAGCCAAGATCCCCGACAAATGGGTCCGGGCGTCTGTAACCACAGGCTACAGACTGGAGTTTCTAAAGTGTCCTCCGCCTCATTTTCAAGAGTCAAGGCTACCAAAGGATCCAGCAAGGAAGGCCTCAATGCTGGCAGCTTTGGATCACCTGCTTTGCCAGGACGTAATAATAGAGGTGCCAGCCCAAGAGCAAGGGCTAGGTTTCTATTCCAATCTCTTTGTCATACCAAAGCCCAACGGCGATGTCAGGCCAATCTTGGACCTAAAGAGGTTAAACGGTTACCTAAGGGTTCGTTCCTTCCGGATGGAATCCATCCGGTCAGCAGCCGCCGCGCTTCAGAGGGACGATTTTCTGGCCTCCATAGACATAAAGGATGCTTACCTTCATGTACCAATCTTTCAGTCGCATCAAAGATTTTTACGCTTCGCGGTGGGGCAGCGACACTTCCAATTCAGGGCGCTCCCCTTCGGGCTGGCCACGGCCCCCCGGGTATTCACGAAGATCCTAGCCCCAGTTCTGGCCAATTTAAGGATCCAAGGGGTCACAGTCCTAGCATACTTGGACGACCTTTTAATCATAGATCACTCACGGCCGTGTCTGCAACAGGCAGTAAACCTCACGGTTCGGTACCTCGAAGGATTCGGCTGGGTCCTAAACCGGGGAAAGTCAGCGTTCCAGCCTACAAAGCAGTTGGAATACCTCGGCATGAGGTTAGACACAGAACAGCAAAGGGTGTTCCTGCCCCTGTAAAGATCGAGGCTATCAAGGGGTTGGTTCAGTTGGTTCTAAGCAAGAAAAAACCAACTATTCGCCTGTGTATGCGATTACTAGGCAAGCTAGTGGCCACGTTCGAGGCAGTACCATACGCTCAGATCCACACTCGCGTCCTACAGGCAGCCATTCTAGCAGCCTGGGGCAAGAGAGCACATGCCTTAGAGTCCCCTTTGACGCTATCATCAAGGGTCCGACAAAGCCTGGCCTGGTGGTTGAACCCTCAGAATCTTCTAAAGGGAAAATCCTTCAGCCCTGTTGTCTGGAAGGTAGTTACCACAGACGCCAGCCTGGCAGGCTGGGGGGCGGTCTTCGAGGGGTTCTCTCGCCAGGGAACTTGGGTGAAAGCAGAGAGGCAGCTCCCCATCAATATCTTGGAGATCAGAGCTGCTCGCCTAGCCCTTCTGGCATGGACCTCCAGATTACAGGGGTTCCCGGTGAGAATCCAGTCAGACAATGCCACAGCGGTGGCATACATAAACCACCAAGGGGGAACCAGGAGTCAGGCCGCTCAGAGGGAGGTGAGCTTGATTTTTCAGTGGGCAGAGGTTCATGTACCCTGCATTTCGGCGATATTCATTCCCGGAGTGGACAACCTGCAGGCAGACTTCTTAAGTCGCCAGAGTCTGTTGCCAGGGGAGTGGTCTCTGCATCCCCAGGTCTTTCAGACAATCTGCCAGAGGTGGGGAATGCCAGACGTAGATATAATGGCATCCAGGTTCAACAAGAAACTAGACAGGTTCGTGTCTCGAGCGAGGGACCCTATGGCCTGCGGAACCGATGCGTTGGTTTGCCCTTGGCATCAATTCAAACTTCTATATGCATTCCCTCCGCTACAGTTACTTCCTCGCCTGTTGCGCAGGATCAGAGTGGAGCACAAGCCAGTCATTCTAGTAGCTCCAGCTTGGCCCCGGAGGACATGGTACTCACTAGTCCTGAAGATGGCAGTGGGAGACCCTTGGACTCTTCCTCTACGACCAGACCTACTCTCACAAGGCCCGATCCTCCACCCTACATTACAGCGTCTAAATTTGACGGCCTGGAGGCTGAATCCCTGATTCTCAGGGGTAGAGGTCTGTCTAGGCAGGTAATTCCTACCCTGATTAGGGCTAGAAAGCCGGCCTCCAGGGTGATTTATTACAGGGTGTGGAGGAACTACGTAGGCTGGTGTGAATCCAAAAGATGGAATTCCCGCAAATATACCATTGATAGGGTGTTAAGTTTTCTCCAGCTAGGAGTGGATAAAGGCCTGGCATTAAGCACAATCAAGGGACAGATTTCAGCTCTGTCAGTGTGGTTTCAGAGGCCGCTGGCCACCCACTCGCTGGTAAAGACCTTCATACAGGGGGTCTTGCGTATTAATCCTCCTGTCAAGTCACCAATTTGTCCATGGGACTTAAATCTTGTCCTGTCCACTCTACAGAAACAACCCTTTGAGCCGTTGGCTGAGATTCCTTTAGTCTTACTGACAAGAAAGTTGGTTTCTTGGTCGCCATAGTTTCGGCCAGGAGAGTGTCAGAATTAGCAGCCTTATCGTGTAAGGAACCATATCTCGTTCTACATAAGGACAGGGCAGTTCTCCGGCCCCATCCTTCCTTTCTACCAAAGGTTATATCCAATTTTCACTTGAACCAGGATTTGGTACTTCCATCCTTCTTTCCAAAACCCACATCTAGAAAGGAGGGGTTGCTGCATACCTTGGATATTGTCCGGGCCATGAAGGCCTATCTTAAAGCTACAGAAAAGATCCGGAAAACAGATGTGTTGTTCGTTCTACCAGATGGCCCCAAGAAGGGGCAGGCAGCTGCAAAATCCACCATCTCGAGATGGATTAGACAATTAATCATTCAAGCCTACGGTTGAAGAGGTTGCCTCCTCCCTTTGTCGGTAAAGGCCCATTCTACCAGGGCCATGGGCGCCTCCTGGGCAGCACACCATCAGATCTCTATGGCTCAGATATGCAAGGCGGCGACGTGGTCATCAGTCCACACGTTTACAAAGTTTTATCAACTAGACGTGAGAAGGAATGCGGATTCTGCCTTTGGACAGGCAGTACTACAGGCTGCAGTTTAAGATCCTCGGGATCAGAGGCACCCTTGGTTGTAAAAAAAAAAAAAAAAAAGTTTTTTCTTGACTAAGTTGGAATTATTATTATTATTTGAGTATACCTCTAAATTAAATCCTTCTTTGGAAGATGTCTCCCTCCCCTCATTAAAGCATTGCTTTCGGACATCCCATATAGTAATGAATATGCCGCTCTGTGTCCCGTGATGTACGAGAAAGAAAAAGGGATTTTTAAATACAGCTTACCTGTAAAATCCTTTTCTTGGAGTACATCACGGGACACAGAGCTCCCACCCCTCTTTTGGGGAAACATTTTGGGAGGCATACTGCTTGCTACAAAACTGAGGGACTCCCTCTAGGGGAGGGGGTTATATAGGGAGGGGACTTCCTGTTTGAGATTGCCAGTGTCCACACCTGAAGGTACTCCATATAACCCATATAGTAATGAATATGCCGCTCTGTGTCCCGTGATGTACTCCAAGAAAAGGATTTTACAGGTAAGCTGTATTTAAAAATCCCTTTTTCCACCTGGCCCAGTCCGCCCCTGGATGTGTATAATCCCAAAATTAAAGGAATAAAATCATTATATTTAAAAGCTGATATAAGGTTAATTAGTGTTTACTCTAAGATATTATCTCTATAAAAAAGTAGCAATTTCTAGTTCCTCATTCATACCTCCTGGCTTTAAAGCATTTTATGATAACAATCATTAATAACAATTTTTAAATTTTACATTTGTCCTATCCAAATGAAGTGTTATATATTTTTCTATTTTTCTAATTTATTAATACAATCAGCCCACATCATCATCCACTAGGTGTTTTCCCTATATTATACTATGCATTTTTTTATCTCAGATAGGCCAACCAATAATGTTTTTTATTTAGGTAGTACTGAACACTGGATTGTGATTATTAATTTATATCAATTTACGTCTATTTATTGTGTGCATATGTATTGAAGTCAAAAGACATGTCCGTGTATTATTGAGCACTAAATTACCCCACCAATCTGTTATTTTACTGGTTAGTAATAGCAAGTGCTACATATAGTACCATTTCTTCATAATTGATGATATTTTACTATTTTGCCACAAGATGGCGATCACAGACAGACTTGTATATAAGTTGGCCATAGTTACCTATTACAAACAACTTGAAAAAGGTGCGCGCCGTGTGTCATCAGAGATTCAACACACGGCACTTGCATTGAAACGCGTCGTATCCTTGAAGTCCTGCTTGATGACGTCATTCCCCCCTTCCAAGCCGCAACCGTAGCGTCCCAGCGTGCGTTCCAGAGTGCGCTCCAGCTTCCTTTGCTGACACGCTCGCACACAACACCTGCACGCTCCCGGAAATCGGCGCTGTTCGTCCTTCCTGCATAGCAGACATCAGCATGAAGAGTTCCCTGGGACCCTACCAATTCTCGGCTGGTTTGGACGATTCATGAAGACCTTCACCTTATGCCTGTGTACTTCAACCATTATGTGAGTGCTTTTGTGTTACTTTTTCATTAAAGTCCAGCAGTTTATTTATTGGCGCCTGTTTTTTTGTTTGTTTTTTATCTACATGTCCTTGGAGCATTGCTTCGGCTCCCCACACAAGGCTGCCTTTCATCAAAGAACTGTGACTCACTACTAAGCTTTTCATAGCTTACAGGACTTTGCACTGAGGACAATTTAAAATTACAGTAGTTCCTGTGTGCGCCAGCATTGTGTTTAATTTTGTGCTGCTTTTGCTAATCTCATGTTACTGCGTGTTAGGAAAAAGTTTGGTAAGAGACATTTGCACTTTTCAGTCTGTTACAGCGTGACAAATGTGCTATTTCCATTACAAACGCTACTTTTACCGAAGATGCACAGGTTTCTTAGAATACACACGCTTGAGTTTCTCGTTGAAAAGCAGCCCGACGTGGAACACGACAAGCCAATTTGTCTCCCGTCGAGGAAAAAGAGAACTTGCTCTCTTTTTTGCTCGTCGAGTTCCTCGACAGTTTCCCCGATGAAAAACATACACACGACCGGTTTCCTCGGCAAAAAAGCTCCCCCACCAAATTTCTTGATGGATTCTGCCGAGGAAACCGGTCGTGTGTACGTGGCCTGAGAGTGGTCTGTGGACAAGGGATAGAGAAGGCAGAGTGGGTGCATATTTTAGATCAGGGAAAGAGGTGGTAGAGTAGGCGGATATTGTGGACTAGGTAGAGAGGAGACGGATGTGGAGCTGAAATAAAGCAGACTGAGTGGTAAATGATTGTAGAGCTGGGATAGAGGAAGCAGAGAGGGATTTAAAAAAAATTAACAAACATGTTGGATTATCACGGTATATAGAGGGATTAATATACTTAGTAATTTTCAATACATTTATTTAAAAACCAATAATAAGACAAAAAACTCATAAATTAATAAAGCTATTTTCATGAGGTTCAACAATCTTCATTACTATAAATGTCAAATGGTTGATGCGTTTCACATTTCTGCTTCTTCAGATTGTAACAGAGGAGCGTATTGTGAACCAGCCAGAACAGCCAGAAGCAGTGTGCCCCCACAAGAGGGGAGATGGTGTGCAACGGTGGCCCAGATAGTCAGACAAGCCGTGTCTTGTATGCTGTTGGGAGATGATGGAACTTTAACCGCTTAACGCCCGCCGCATGTAGATGTAAGTCCACAGAATGGCACGTACAGGCAGATGGGCGTACTAGTACATCCCTGCCTTCTTGCAGATCGGGACCCCCCCGCTAAATGCGGCAGGCGTCTTACCTCTGGGAGTGATCCGGGATGAGGGGGCGGCTGTTCGTTTTTGTCCGCCCCCTCGCGATCGCTCCCAGCGAATCAGCAGAGCCCCCGCCCTGCACTTCCTCTGCCTGTGTAATGTAAACACTGGCAGAGTAAGTGATGTCACCTCTCCTCTTGGCGGTATTTTTAATCCGGCGAGAGGAGAGAAGACATCACAGTAAGTCGCACCAACACTACACTGACACCAGTACACATAGGCACACTTAACCCCTTCCGATCACCCCCCCCAGCCCCCTGTCACAGTGTCACTGATTGCAGTGATCATATATTTACCGATCACTGCATTTAGTGTTAGTGTGACAGTTAGTGTGACAGGCAGTTGGTGTTAGGTCCAGGGTAGCCCCGTATCCCCATAATAAAGGTTTAACCCCTTAAACACTGCCCTAGTTAACCCTTTCACCCCCTATTGCCAGTGTCTGATCGCTGTATTAGTGTCACTGTTGCCGCTAGGTAGCTAATTTTTTTTTTATATTGTGATTTTTTTTTTTTTACTAAAGACATGTGGCTGAATACATTTTGGCCTAAATGTTTGACTAAAATTTTGTTTATTCGATTTTTCCTATATCAAAAAGTAAAAAATATTGTTTTTTTTTTTCAAAAATGTCGCTCTATTTTTGTTTCTAGCACAAAAAATAAAAATTGCAGAGGCAATCAAATACCATCAAAAGAAAGCTCTATTTGTGTGAAGAAAAGGACGCAAATTTTATTTGGGAGCCACGTCGCACAACCGCGCAATTGTCTGTTAAAGCGACGCAGTGCCGAATTGTAAAAACGCCTTTGGGCATTTAGCAGCATATTGGTCCGGGGCTTAAGTTGTTAATCTATGAGGCTACTTGATACAATCTTTTCTGTCATTATATCTTTGGGGGCCCATGGTGTTTGTTTATCCCAAGTGGGTTTATACCCTATAGGACTGCATAACTCCCCTGTGAGGAGTGAGCTATATCGTCCGACCGGCTACACCTCTCGGGTGCCTGGTGACATGAAATAGAAATGTATCCCAGTGAAACATTATCAAATATACTCTTGGAATAAAGCTTCTTGTTTCAATCTTAAACTGGTCTCCTTTTGTCAATTTAAGGCCTCCGCACCATCTCCCCTCTTGTGAGGGCACACCACTTCTGGCTGTCCTGCTTGGTTCACAATACATTCCTCTGTTACAAGTCAAGGTTCTGAAGAAGTAGAAATGTGAAACGCGTCAACCCTTTGACATATATCGTTACGAAGATTGTTAAACCTCATGAAAATAGCTTTATTGTCTTTATACGTTTTTTTGTCTTGTTATTAATTGTTAAATTTATTGAAAATTACTAAGTATATGAATCCCTCTATGGTACATTGATAATCCAACATGTTGGTTTATTTTTTCTAAAGTTTATATAGGGTGAGGTACCCCCCATAGCCTTATTGTTTTTATGTATTCAAATAAAATGTGTTATTTTCTTTATTTAAATTCTCTGTGAATTTACTAGCTCACCTATTATAGACACAAGCCCTAACACAAGTCCTATTTATACTGTAGTGGCTAATACCCACTCAGTGTGTTCTTTTCAATCTTCTTTGTACCCCCATAGCCTATTTTTACATTTTATATGAAGCAGAGAGGGAGATGACTGGGGAGAGAGGAGACCGATCTGGAGCTGAGTGTAGAATAGAAATAGATGGCAGGGAGCGGACTATGGACATGAGAGGAGACATACCTGGAGCTGATTGTAGAGCAGGAATTAAGAAGGCGAGTGGGAGCTGCCTGTGGACTGATGAGAGAGGAGACAAATCTGCAGCCTAGTGTACAGTGGGCATGAGTGTGGTCTGAGGAGAGAGATCTTCAGTGTAGAGTGGGACAAGAGTGTGGACTGAGGAGAGAAGAGACAGATCTACAACTGAGCATAGAACAGCCCATGAGAGTGTGTCTGAGAAGAGAGTTCTGCAGCTTAGTGTACATTGGGACATGAGTTTTGACTGAGGAGACAGGTCTGCAGTGTAGAGTGAGACAGGAGTGTGGACTGAGGAGATAGACTCGGAGCTGACTATAGAGAAAGGATAGAGGAACCACAATAGGAGCAGAAAAGAGAAAAAGAGAAGAGCCGAAGCGCGAACTGTCTGTGGCCTGGGAACAGAAGAGGCAAAGGATGGTATTGTGGAAAATGGTACAGAATGTCAGAGATAAAATGTAGGCACCATACAATGCATAGGAGATCAGAAATTGCAAAAGGCAGTATTTTGGAGTTTGGGGTAAAGTGATGCGTAAAAAGGTGCAGATATGATATGACCAGACTGTGCTCTGGATATTGGGGGGTTACTGTACAAGATGGGATACTGTAGGTAGTTTGTAGAGAACTGTTTTGGAATTCATCGCTTCAACAGCAGGAAATGGATCTGTAAAATAATCTCATTCAGTGTTGAGAGAGTGGAGACCAATGGAGAGATGGTGTAACAATGTTGACCCGGATGAAAGAGCAGTGTGTGTAAGGCTTTACAGAAGGTGGATACTGGGGTGAGATCTGCAACACATTGCTATATGGAGTGTCTAGCAATGTCCAAAGTTCTATGCTTTGCTTAACACCTTGAGTATTCGAGGGTGGAAAAAAGAGTGTAGCTTCACATGGTAGCAGACTCCTTCCATGAGAACAGAAGGATTTTTTGTCCTGAAGGAAGAATATATGCAGAGGGCTTTTTTGATTGCAGTGTAACATCATAAGTTGGTCCCCTCCTCAAGTCTACGCTATGCCACTTTATGCAATGGGCACATACACTCTAGTTTAGCGCCGGCCAAGGCTGGCGACCCTGGATGTATACCGTTGGTGTCTGGCTTTTTTTTTTTTTTTTAATAATATAAACTGTACATTTATTTTGCAATTAAATAACATTTCTAATCATATGAAGTTAATCGCAAGAGTTCCCCCTTTTCCATCTGAATCGGCAGAGTTCCCCCTTTTCCATCTGAATCGGCAGAGTTCCCCCTTTTCCATCTGAATCGGCAGAGTTCCCCCTTTTCCATCTGAATCGGCAGAGTTCCCCCTTTTCCATCTGAATCGGCAGAGTTCCCCCTTTTCCATCTGAATCGGCAGAGTTCCCCCTTTTCCATCTGAATCGGCAGAGTTCCCCCTTTTCCATCTGAATCGGCAGAGTTCCCCCTTTTCCATCTGAATCGGCAGAGTTCCCCCTTTTCCATCTGAATCGGCAGAGTTCCCCCTTTTCCATCTGAATTGGCAGAGTTCCCCCTTTTCCATCTGAATCGGCAGAGTTCCCCCTTTTCCATCTGAATTGGCAGAGTTCCCCCTTTTCCATCTGAATTGGCAGAGTTCCCCCTTTTCCATCTGAATTGGCAGAGTTCCCCCTTTACATCTGATCCGCAGAGTTCCCCCTTTACATCTGATCCGCAGAGTTCCCTTATACTGTAAAGCGTGACTCTGCAGACTCTGATCTGGGCACTCTAACACATGCTCTGGGAACCATTAATTAAAGGGCGAATGCTGAGTACTCTGATGCAAGGTGGAACACTGTGGCCTCTGGTGTAAAGGGGAACTCTGATGTAAGAGGTGCTCTGAGAACCCTGATTTACCTAAGTGTACTCTTTCAGAGGCAGGAGAGAGAAGGGGGGAGACTTCAGTCACAGACAGGGATGGATGGTGAGCTCACTCACCCCTTGGCAGTCAGCACCTCTAATCCAGATGTATCTGAGGCTGCTGGCCTTCAAATTTATGGCCCCCATTTTCCTTTTCTGAGGCACAGTGCCTGGGATTGGAGTGTGGGCATACACATGAGGGTAGGGGCAGGAGGAAGAGGAGCAGATCAAGACCTCTCTCCTCTCCCATCTGTATGTGGTGGGGTTGTTAGTGTTGGCTTTGGGCAGTGTGAAAGTGAGTGTAACAGAGAGAGCTTAGACAACTTCAGCCAGCAACCCTGCTGGGAGGCCATAGTCCAGTCTGAGTAATGTGTCCGGGTTTCAGGCAGTCTGAAACTCGGACACATGATTCCAAACTGTTTGGGTGAATCCTGGACATATGGCAACCCTAGATGAAGTGTAGCCAACCTCATTGTGTGTATAGCTGGTTTGTGGTCACAACACACAGGGGAAGCCTGTTGCACGCCTGCAACTTCGTAAAGATTATTGTGCAGACATCGCGTCCAAAGCGATAAAGCAGACACAGGTAAATATCTTGTTACCTTCTATATTTATAACTGAATTGGAGTTTTCCTGTAATATACAGCAATAGAGCACATTTTCGCTAATGGTGACACAGCATTGCAGACCAAGGTGGAGGCAGGAGCTGCAGAACCACAGGTTGTCTGAGCTTTTCTGGGAACAGAATAGTAATTTTTAACACTGAGCTGGCTAATTTTAAAACCTGAGGCAGAAACCTCCTTCCTGGGCTCGTTATTTATATCCCCAGCGAGATCCAAGGACCATTGCTTTGCCGCACTTTCCTTCTAGAGGGTGCCATTCTGACATTTTATAGAAAGGGGGCGCCAGAGCACCATGAGAACATTCTGCATTGACAAGCTGTGTGCTGCAGAAATGGTGTAAATGTTTTTAATCATAATTATTATTTGTAGAGATATTTTACTGCTGTGCCTATCTGAGGCATTAATACAGTCAGGCAGAAAAATTGTCATGCTTGATGTATCTTTACAGCACAGTTAATTTGCAATGAAAATCTCTGTTTATCTTGCTGCTGCTACCTGTTGCTCTGCTGCTTGGTAAATGCAGATTTGTTTCCTCTGGTGCTGTCCATGTTTATCAGCTGGAAGAAAACCACTGCAACTTATTGGGTGTCATATTCTGACATATTTCACTTCAGTGTCAAATCCAATGTTCATGTACCCATCCATGCACCCAATCACCCCCTATATAATGTCTCTATCTCCTTTCCCTTGTATCCCCATCAATTCTCTTCTATTCCTCTTTTCTCTCTCTAACATCTCTTCCCTCTCACCTCCGCTTTTCATTCACTCTCTCCCTCTCCATCTGTTTTATTCTCCTCTTCTTTATCCTCCTTCACTCAGCCTAGTTCCCAGTTTCCTTTTGTTTCTCATTAACCAGCTCCATCCTGTCTGTTTCTCTCTTTCCTGTCATTTCCTTCCTCTTTCTGTTGTGTGTCTCTCTAATAACTCTTTCCCTGTCTAGTCTTATCTCTCTCTTTCTCCATCTTTATTCTTTATACTGTCTCTGGTTTTTTTCCCCCCTCTATTCTCTTGCTCCTTTCTTCCTCCCTTTTCTTGCTCTGTGCTGGTTTTCTATGTCTCTCTCTTCTATTATTCTGCCCTCCCTCTCTCTCTCTTTCTAGCTTGCTCTTTCTTCTGTCTCTTTCTCTGTTCTCTCTCTCTCTCATTCCTGCATTCTCTTCTTCTGTACTCTCTCCCTCTGTTGCTCTCTTCTCTTACTCTGTCCTCTCTCTCCTCCTCCTCTTTCACCTCTCTCTTTATCAATTCTCCTCTTCTGTCTTCTCTTCCTTTGCCCCCTCTCTCTATCTTGCTCGCTCCCACCCTTCTCTTCTTCTGTTCTCTCTCTTTTCCTGCCTTCACTTGTCCTGTCTCTCTAATTCTGTCTTCTTCCCTCTTCCTACTCCTCCACTTTTCTTCCTCTGTCCTCTTTTTTTTTTTTCTTCTCTTCTCTTCCTCTTTCTTCTTCCCTTTTCTTCTTCTGTCCAACCTCTCTTTCTATTCCTCTCTTCTCTTGCTCTGTCCTTGTCCTCTCTCTCTCTCTCTCTCTCTCTCTCTCTCTCTCTCTCTCTCTCTCTCTCTCCATTCCCTTCATCTGTCCTTTCTTTCTCTCCTTTTTTCTCTTCCTTTGTCCTCTCTCTTCTAATCCTCTTTCTTCTCTCTCTTCCTCCCTTTTCTTCTTTCCTCTCTCTCTCTCTTCCACCTTCTCTTCCTCTGTCCTCTCTCTCTCGCTCTCTCTTTTCCTCTCTTCTCTTGGTCTGTCCTATCTCTCACCCTCTTTAATTCCTCTGTTATGTTCACTTCACTTTTTTTGTCCCCTCTCTGTCTTCCTCCCCTCGCTTTTTGTGTCCTGTGTTTCTATTTATCGCTTCTCTTACTCTGTCTTTTCTTTCTCTCTCTTATCCTCCTTTTCTTCCTCACTCCTCTCTTTCTCTTTTCCTCCCTTCCTCTGTGTTCTCTTTCTGCTCTTTTCCACCCTTCTCTTCCTCTACCCTCTTTCCCTTATTTTCCTCTGCCCTCTCTCCACTATTCCACTGCCCCCCCCCTCTTACTCCCTTCTCTTCTGTCATCTCTCTTTCTATTTCTCTCTTCTGCTCTGTCTTCTCTTTCCCATCTACCTCTCTCTTCTTCCTTCTCTTCCTCTGTCCTCCCTTCCTCTATCCTTTTCCCTCTCTCCCTTCTTTTTCTCTATAATTACTTTCTTACCCTCTTCTCTTGCTCTGTCCTCTCTTTATCACTTTCTCCCTTCTGTTACTCTGTCTTCTTTCTCTCTCTTATCCTCCTTTTTCTTCCTCACTCCTCTTTCTGCTCTTTTCCACCCTTCTCTTCCTCTGCCCTCTTTCTCTTATTTTCCTCTGCCCTCTTTCCACTATTCCACTGCCCCCCTCTTCCTCCCTTCTCTTCTTCTGTCATCTCTCTTTCTATTTTTCTCTTCTGCTCTGTCTTCTTTTTCTCTCTTCCTCTCTTCTCTTCCCAGTCTATCTCTCTCTTCTTCCTTCTCTTCCTCTGTCCTCCCTTCCTCTATCCTTTTCCCTCTGTCCCTTCTTTTTCTCTATCCTTACTTTCTTTCCCTCTTCTCTTGCTCTGTCCTCACTTTATCACTTTCTCTCTTCTGTTACTCTGTCTTCTTTCTCTTCTTTTCTCTCCCTCTCTTATCCCTTCTCTTCCCCTGTCCTCCCTCTCACTCTCTTCCTCTGTCCTCCTTTCTCTTAGGCCTCATACACACGATCAAATCTGTCTGCTGGAAACGGTCGGCCCGACCGTCCCAGCAAACAGATTCGACCGTGTGTACGGGCAAGCCTACGGATTTGGCCACCCGACAGATTTCAAAGCATGCTTTGAAATCTGTCGGCTGGGAACCCGTCCGCCCGACATGTCTGCTGGTTAGTACGCTAACCAGCAGACATGTCTTCTCGCACAGGCGCCGAATGATTTCGACGCATGCACGGAAGTGTTTTACTTCCTGGTGCGGTGACGTGGCGGCGTCAACGTCAACGCCACCGACACGTCAGCGCGCTGTCTGCTGGCGGGGATTTTGGTTTTGCTCGTGTGTACACGCGAGCAAACCAAAATGCCAGCAGACAGATTTGTTCAAATCGGTCGGACAGACCGTTTTGAACAAATCGATTGCCTCGTGTGTACGAGGCCTTACACGTATTTGTCTTTGCTCTTTCTCTCTCTCTCTCTCTCTGTCATCTCTCTCTTCCTCTGTCTTCGTCCTTCTCTTCCACTGTCCCCTCTCTTTCTCTTTCTTCCTCTGTTTTCAATATTTCTCTCTTCTCCCTTCTCTTCCTCTGTCCCCTCTCTCTTCTCCCTTTTTTCTCCTCTGTTTTCTCTCTCTTCCTCTGTCCCCTCTCTCTTCTCCCTTTTTCCCTCTGTTTTCTCTCTCTTCCATTGTCCTCCTCTCCATTCCCCCTTCCTCTATCCTTTTCTCTCTCTCCCTTGCCCCTTCTCCTTCCCCATCCTCTCTAAGACCCTTTTCACACGGCCGCTATACCGTCGTATTTACTGCGATATTTGGCCACTATGGGAATGGGAAGGAGCGGTAAACACCCCACTCCTATACCGCTCCAAAGATGTGGCTAGCAGGACTTTTGGAGCAGTCCTTTGGGCTTTCACACTGAAGACTGCAGGGCAGGATTTTTTCAGGCGGTATAGCGGCACTATTTTTAGGGCTAAACCGCCTGAAAAACATGTCAGTGTGAAAGGGGCCTTACTTTCTTACTCTCTTTTCTTGCTCTGTCCTCTTTCTTGTTTCCTCCCATCTGTCTTTTTTTATATACCTCTCTCTCACTCTGTTCCCCTGTTTTCTCTCTATTTGTCTTCCTCTCTATTTTCCTCTATTATCTCACTCTCTCCTTTCCTCACTCCTCCTCCTCTGTCTTCTCTCTCTCTCTCTCTCTCCCCTTCCTTCTCTTCTTCTGTCCTCCATCTTTCTTCCCTTGTACTTTATTTCTTATTTCTTTCATCTAAAACTTTTGTTTTTTTTAAATATCTTTAAAAAATATATTTTCTTTTTCTCACTACCCTTACTTTCTAATGCTGTCTTTTCTTCCTCTCTCTTTGTTACTCTCTCCTTCTCCATCTTTTCTCCCCCACTCTTTCTTTTTAGTTTCCCTCAAACCTTCCCTCTTTCTTTAGCTCTCAGTTTTTCATTCTCTTCCTCTCATTTCTCCTTCTCCTTCCTCTCTGTTTATTGCTGTGTTTCCTTCCTCCCTTTCTCTTACCTTCTTCCCTTTCTCTTTCCTACCGCTCTTGTTTCCGTTCTCTTCTAACCTCTCTTTCTCTCTACTCATTCTCTTCCTCTTGTACCTCTCCTCTCACTCTTTTTCCTTCTCCCCCTTCTCTTCTTCTTCGCTCTTTCTCTCTCCCTTTTCTTTCCCTGTCTTCTATCTCTCGCTTTCTAATTCTGTCTCTTCCTCTGTTCCCTCTCTCTCTTCTCTGCCTCTGTTCTCTCTCTCTTTCTCTGTCCTCTCTTACTTTCTTACCCTCTTATTTCTTGCTCTGTCCTCCCTTTCTCACTTCCTCCCTTCTGTTCTTCTGTCTTTTTTCTCTTGCTCTTTCTCACTCTCTCTCTTCCTCCCATCTCTTCTGTCATCTCTCTCTCTCTTCTCCAATCTGTTCCTCTGTCCTCTCTCTTTTCATATGACTTCTCTCTTTCTCTCCCTCTTATTCTCTTTCTCCTTCCCCTCTTCTCTTCCTCTGCCCTCTCCCTCCCTCTCTTTTTTCTTCCTTCTTTTTCTTTGTCCTCTCTCTCTTCTTCCTTCTCTTCTTCTGTCCTCTCTTTCTTTCTTTCTTCTTTCTTTCTCTTCCTTAGTCCTCTCTCTCTCTCATCCTCCCTGTCTTCATTCCTCTCTCTCTCATCCTCCCTGTCTTCATTCCTCTCTCTCACCCTCTCTTTCTCTCTCTTCTTCCTTCTCTTCCTCTGTCCTCTCTCTCTCTCTCTCGTCCTCTTTTTTTTTTTATTCCTCTCTTCTCTTCCTCTGTCCTCTCTCTCTTTTCCTCCTTCTCTTCCTCTGTCCTCTCTCTCTCTCTTCTTCCTTCTCTTCCCCTGTCCTCTCTTTCATTCCCTCTTTCTTCATTCCTCTCTTCTCTTCCTCTGTCCTATCTCTCTCTTTCTCCTACCCCTCTCTTCTCACTCTTTCTTTTCCTTTTCCCCTTTCTCTTCTTCTTCCCACTTGCTCCCTGCTCGCTCTTCTCTCCACTTTCTTTCACTCCTCCTCATTTTCCTTCTCTCTTCTTTTTTCCTCTTCCCTCATTTGCTCGTTCTTCTTTTCAATGTTTCTCCTGCAGCTCCTCATTGTCTCCTCTGCAGTAAGTCGCAGTCAGACCCCCTGTCTCTCTTTTTTTCCTTTCCTCTCATTATGAGATATTCCGATTCCTCAGCTATTATGCACAGCAGTTTTTCCCGTCTCCCTGACCCTTCAAGCTTCCTCTCTCCTCTCTGAATACTAATTTTGCCAGATTCTCACTTTCTCCCATCGACATAAACGTGTCTCTTCTCATACTCTCTCAGAATAAGAATTTATTGCTGCACTTTCACACTTTTCTCCAGCTATCACCCCCTTCTCTCCGGTACCCTTCTTCACCGCCCCCCCCCCCCAGTCCTTTTGGTCTCCATCACTCCTTCCCCTCACTGTTGCTCTCTTGTCCCCCCCCTCCCTTGCTTCTTCGCCGAGTCTTTCCACTCAACAGTCTGTGAATAAAAAGCATTTAGCTTTCAGCTCCACCTCCCGTCCAGTGATTGAGAATTTACAGAAGCGAGCTGTACATGATATAGATCTAGAAGTATAGCTGTGTGCTCAGGGCAAGGGGTGAGAAATAATTGCCTCCCTATACCTGCTGTGCTCCAGGTCTTGATAGCCACCCCATGCATCCACCTGTTCCTCCCAGTCTATCCATCTTTTATTATCCTGCATGTTGAAGAATGGAGCTGTCCCCCTACAGATACGATTCTCAATGGATTAACCACTTTGATGCGAAGTGCTGAAGACCTTTGTAACAAGTTTGACAGCTATGAGATTTCCATCCCTTGGGGTCCAATTCACCTTGGAGGGGTTTCTCACCTAGCAGGCTTGTCGAAGGTCTTTTCCAACCTGGACTTAATGATTCCCTATCCTTCCTGCCTTGCCAAAATCTCAATTCCCATGCAGTCTGCTAGGTAGGGTATTGTTACCAACTACCACCCCCCCCCCCCCCGCATCTCTCAACACAGGATTGGCCACGATCGCCCTGCAGGTGAACTGCTACCGGAATATAGGAGTGGAGAAGCAGTGATAGGTGTAGGCTACCTTGAATCACTCCTTTAAATGAATGGACAAGCTCAGATGAGGGAAGGGGATTTCAGAAGAGGATTTGGCAAGCTGAAGTTCCTAGAGGAAAAGTAAGAACAAGCTGGGTGACACCATGGAGCTGGAGAAGGACGTGCAGCCTCTGCCACCACGCTATAGGTTCCGTGACCTGCTGATGGGGGATTGGCAGCAAGATGACAGGTAACAGAGAGTTAATGCTTATTTAATCTGGCGGTGGCGGGGATAATGTGTGAGATAACCCACAGCAAGCAGCTTAGGTCTAGATGCCCTGTTAAGGGGACCTGAGCTCCTCTCCGAAAATGTCACTTGCATGTTATAATAGATAGTAAAGTCATTCATTCATTCATTCTTTATGCAGTTCACAGTGCTGGCAATTTTTTCTTTTGCTTCTAGATCTTAAATATGCTGTTTTTTGGGGGTTTGCATGCATTTTTAAAGTAATTTACACAGCCTTGAAGCTTGTTCCTTGAGCTAGTATGTAGAACATTGAACCCAACTGCTTTAGTTCCTGAAGTCGAAGGAGCTTACAATCTAATATCCCTATAACATACATGCAATAAGGCCAGTTGAGTGGAAGCCAGTTAACCCATCAGTGTGTCTTTGAATTGTGGGAAGAAACAGAAGTACACAGAGGCAAAAAAAACTGAAATGTAGAAGAACATACAAGTGACATGCAGATAGTTCCCTGATGGGAACTTAACCCAGGTCCCTAGTGCTGCAAGGCAAGAGGGCTAACCTCTTAGCCTTGGTGGTGCCCCATTCTGCCTTTTGGATCCCAAAGCAAAAATACAAGACAGTCTGATTTCTGATTGGTTACTATAGGTTACTGCACATCACACCCTTTGCAGTATTATTACATAAGCCCACGAATGCTTTACCTGACACTCCATGCAGTAAAGCCAAAAGCAATGATGATGCTCAAGTGATAATGACTTGTAGCAACCAGACAGGCTTCAGTTTACTGAAGTTAGGGCAGTAATAGATTCAATGTGTTGCTATGGGTCACTTCACATCACTGTTCTCTGAATGGCTATTAAAGAGGACGTAAACCCTGATGGGTTTTACTTCCTCTTTGTTCCCTGGAAAGTGAAAGCATAATGGGCTACTATGCATAACATACCAGCCCATCATGTGCCACTTACCTGCAGAAGAAGCCCGCAATGTCACTGGTGTCCCCGCTGTGTAATCACATCTATCTTTAACCCCTCTTCCTTCCGGGGCCGTGGACTCCGGCTCTGCTATTGGCCGGAGTCGTGTGACGTCATGCGCGTGGTCACAGCACAAGCACTATAGAAACAGCACGGATTGTGCCCTTTCTTCAGTGCGCATGCGCCGATGATATTGGCCCCGGCGTATATGGTGAACGGTTTAGGAGATATTTCCAGTACCTACAGATAAGCATTATTCTAGACTTACCTGTAGGGAAAAGTGGTTGTACAGGGTTTACAACCACTTTAAATAATAATTCCAGGCATCGGCAATCTATATATCAGTGGTCTCCAAACTGCAAAACGGGGGCTTGATGTGGCCATTTGCTTGTTTTTATCTGGCCCTTGGGGCACTACTAATATTTACTGATACCAACAATGGGGCACAATTCCTCCCAATGCCACCTAGGATGGGGCACAATTTATCCCAATGGTGCATCATTACTCCCACTGAAAGACCCCTGTTATATATAGTTACATTGGTTCATCTTGGACCATAGTAGCTATGTATACAGTATATCATACCTGGCTGATGGCCCTGAAAGCTCGAAACCACTGAAGTAGGATCTCCACTTGATTCCATGTCCTATGCTGAGCAGGCAGTGTGATACATTCTGAACAACGGAGGTCGGCCACTCAGCACAGGTGCCATTCAGAGAATGCTTTGCAGTTTCTGCATGAATGCAAAGTGTTCTCTAATTGGACATGTTGGAGAGCGTGATGTCACTGCCCTGTCTCCTCACCTCATCCAATCAGAGAATACATTAATTCAGAAGTTCAAAGTGAGTCTGTCCCAATAGAAATGCTAAAGCTGACCATAGATAGATCGAATCTCAGCCAATTTATAAGGGACTGGCTGATATTCAATCCATCTATGGACAGATTTTTTGCATGTGATTACTGCTGGCAGCTATAGCCGCCAACAGTAGTCATTATGCTCTGCCGGCAGAGAAGGCTTTCTCATCGGCAGGATAAAATAGTGATGTGGGAGGGATTCCCCCATCAGCACTGAATGTGTTGATGGGGGAATCAAGTGAGTTAATGCTTATTAGCATACCGTACAATGCAGAGGGCAAGCTTCTAAATCATTAACATGTTAGAACAGTATTCAAATCTAGTTTACAACAAATAATGGGATCTACCAGCCAAGTATAAACAGGATCAATTATGGCAAACATTACTTCCCCAGCCCTCTCATAAACAAAGAGAACTAAGTAGGATTTTTCAATGTTGGAGTTATCAGAAAAGAGCATCTAAGATGGTAAGAAACAGTTTTTAAATATTTTCTAAGTTATGCTATGTGAATGCGAGTGTGACAAGTATAAAGTAGGTGTTATCTCAATTTGGCTGCAAAAGTGGAAATGCACTTTAAGCACTTCCTGCCCCTAGGATGTCAGATGACATCCAGGACTTTGAGTAATGATATTGGGATGATACCTGCAGCAACAGGCATTATCCTGGTATTTTTTATTTTTTTGCTGGCAACGCTGTTTAACCACTTCCCAAACGTAGGATATCCATGGACGTCTGTAGATTGGAGTGGTTATACCTGGATGATGCCTACAGTTACAGGCATTATCCCTTTTTTTGAGCAGGTGATTCCCTTTTTTTATAAAAGCCATCCTAGTGGCTGATTACCCACTGGATTGCTTTTACAGGCAGTTGGAGGGGATGTCCCCCCCCTGCCCCCGCCACCTTCCCTCTGCCTCTCTGTGTGATTGGAGAGCCTGGAAAACGATTGTACGTGTCTGTCGGGTTATCACAGATTTGAAATAACAAAGAACGGATGGAAGGCCGCACACCGGAAAACTCTTGAGTTGTCTATATTGAAAAAGCATAAGCAGGCACCATTAAAAAACAGCCGACGCGTTTCACACTTGGTTAGTGCTTATTCATGGCCTTGGTAGGCCATGAATAAGCACTAACCAAGTGTGAAACGCGTCGGCTGTTTTTGATTCTTGCTGTGTATCTGTGGTGCCTGCTTATGCTTTTTCAATAAAGACAACTCAAGAGTTTTCCGGTGTGCGGCCGTCCATTCGTTCTTTGTTATTTCTATTGCCTAGTGCATTGCCAGCACCCGAATATACCTGGACTGATCCACGAGTGCACTTTCCCTGGAGCGGTGAACCCCACTTTGCTTTGTTCTTTGGATTCTTATCACAGAATTGGCCGTGGACTAGATGGTCCCCGGCCATCTCCAAGCTCCTGGGAGGCCGGAAGTGATTTTATGACGTCACTCTGCCATTTTTTTTCTGGAAAGCAGAGGTCAGTATATATTTTTGTATTTTAACTCATGCTTTACAGGTTAGAGGAGAGATTTGGGGTCTTATAGACCCCAGATCTCTCCATAAAGAGGACCTGTCATGCCTTAGTTCTATCAAAAGGCATGTTTACATTTCTTGGGTGCACACAGCCCATATAACGAGGGGCTGGTGAGAGCAGAGAGTGGAGGATGGTGGAGAGTGAGCAGGTTGCTACTGCTGTCTTAAGACAGACCTGTGTCTAGAAAGCGGTCTGTCCTGTGGGAGACTGCAGCCCATGTAAAGGGGATTCTTTGCCTTGGGACTGGGAAAGGCTGGCCAGCCTTGAGAGTCGGGCAGACTGAGGAAGCCAGTGAGTCCAGGGGGCTGGAAAGAATTGCTAAATCTGTTGAGAGCAAGCAGAGGAACTGCTGACATGAGGGCCAGATGACTCGGTATGTTTTTCTTATTTTTGGAGTCCTAAATGAAGTTAAACCCCGCGTGGGAATCCTGAATGGACCTTTTGCTTTTCCGTTTTAATAAACGTGGGCTATAATGCCTGTCTGATGTGGACTCACTGCACCAAAAGAGCTAACTATAACTATAATGCCTGTCTGATGTGGACTCGCTGCACCAAAAGAGCATCTATCCACTTGAGCTAAACACTCCAATATCACAATAGTTATATCAGGGGTGCCCAACCTTTTGAACAGCAGGGGCTACTTAAGCGACTTGCTAACTGGTCGCGGGCCACAATGAGCGGAGCGGGTGGATGGCAGGCCACTCGGCTCTATAGAGCGCACTCTACTCTCAGCACTGTAATTTTAGTAATGAAAACTTGCCTTTAATAACAGTATGCTATTCTATTTTATTCCATCCCAGAGCAGGAGGTCATGGTCCATATCAGTGGGCTCCGCGGGTTGGGCACACCTGAGTTACATAGTAGGTGAGGTTGAAAAAAGACACAAGCCCATCAAGTCCAGTTGGCCACACGTTACAATTTTTTCTTTCAATATATTTTCCAGTTTTGTTTCCCTACCATTCAATTTGACTTTAGTAGATTATGTGTTCAGATTGTAAATTATGTGTATTCAGCTTTAGTTTCTCAGCAAGCAGCATAAGACGTGAGCAGATACCACATGTTGAGCCCTGGTTCCCTCCTGAGCAATTGAAAGCACTTTTCTAGAAGAATTTCATAGTTTGACATACAGATTTTCAATGTTTCCTGTGATGCCCGTTCACACCTAAAGCTATGTGTTGCTTGAAGCTTGCCACCCACAGTTTCAAGAAGTATTTGGTGCCTGTAGACTTCAATGAAAGTGCCTGAAAATGCAAAGAACGCACATTATTTGAGCAATTTCTTGACGTTCATTCCTGTACACACGATCATTTTTCGGCATGTAAAAAACAACGTTTTAATTTTTTTTTATTTAAAATCATCGTGTGTGGGCTTCACATCATTTTTCGGGTTGTGAAAAACGACCAAAAAAAAAACTAAAAAAATTCGAACATGCTGCATTTTTTAGCGACGTTTTAAACAATGTCGTTTTTCGGGTTGTAAAAAATGATCGTGTGTGGGCTAAAACGATGTTAAAAACCTGCGCATGCTCAGAAGCAAGTCATGAGATGGGAGAGCTCGTTCTGGTAAAACTACCGTTCGTAATGGAGTAAGCACATTCATCACGCTGTAACAGACAGAAAAGCGCAAATCGTCTTTTACTAACACAAAATCAGCTAAAGGGTGATGCCATCCGAATGGAACATCGCCTTTATAGTGCCGTCGCACGTGTTGTACGTCACCCAGCTTTGCTAGAACATTTTTTTAAACGACCGTGTGTGGGCAACGTCGTTTTAATGATGAAGTTGGAAAAAAACTTGTTTTTTCTACATGCTGAAAAACTTTGTTTTTTACATGCCGAAAAATTAACGTGTGTATGCGGCATCAGTGACTAGCCTTTTATAGGCTTAAACAAAAAAGCACGTACAAACATGCATAAAAACCATTCCAAAAACACCTGAAGAAAATAGCTTACCTGTAAAATCCATTTTCTTGGGAATACATCACGGGATACAGAGCATTAATTACTTAATGGGTTATGTAGTCACCACAGGTGATTGGACACTGGTAAACCCAATTAAAATTGAGTTATTCCCCTATATAACCCCTCCCAAATGGAGAGTACCTCAGTTTTGTAGCAAAGCAATAAGTGTCCCACATTTAACTCTGAAGAGGGGTGGGAGCTCTGTGTCCGTGATGTATTCCCAAGAAAAGGATTTGACAGGTAAGCTGTATTAAAAAATCATATTTTCTTGATCATACATCACGGGATACAGAGCCTTTAATTACTTAATGGGGTGTCCCGTAGCAATGCAAAAATTAAGGGGAGGGAGACACAGATCAGAATAAGACCACCATCGGGCCAGAGGATCTATACTGCCTGCAGTACACTACGCCCGAAGGCGGCACCCTCGTACCCTCTCACATATACCTGGTAGAACTTAGTAAATGTATGGACCTAAAATCAAGTAGCAGCCTTACAGATTTGAGCCTTGGAGGCCTGGTGATGCACTTCCTATGAAGCACCAACTGCTCTAGTCGAGTGCGCTTTCACCTGAAAAGGAGGAATCTGTTTTTCTAAACCATAGGCCTGAATAATGACTTGTTGAATCCAACTCGCAATAGTGGACTTTGACACTGCCTGGCCTTCCTTGGGCCCTGTAGCAGAATAAACAGACAATAACTCTTCCTTATCTGAGTCGTAGCTGGCAGATAAACTTTTACCGCTCTTACAACATCTTGAGATTGTAGACTCTCAAGATGCATAGCATACTAGCTCATTATGTGACACTTACCAGAAATCGAAGCCCTTGAAGTGCTCCTTGTTCCCCTCCACCGCCGCCATGTCCCCTCGGAGCTTTTTCCTGGTATTGCTGCTCCGGCGCTGTGATTGGCAAGAACGGCAATGACTTCACCGGCACGATCCCACGCATGTGCACGGGACCAGCATAATCCCGGCATTATCCCATTCTGAATGCCAAGATGCTCAGGGCGGCTACGCCGTTGTCGACAACGCGCATGCACCGTAGACATCGGTGCAGTGTTTTCTGCATATCTCCTTAACCCTACTGCGCATGCGGGAAGCCCCCCGCTCCTCTCTTATATTAGCCCAGCGGCCAGGGAAGGAGGAGGAGGGAGCCCCGCGGTGACGTCGCGGCCGTGGCTGGACTCCCGGAAGTGGGAAAGGATACCTGTCAAAGACAGGTATCTTTTCCCCCCTCCCCCTGAAAGGTTTTAATTATGGCACCGTAGGGAGGGAGGAATGCGATGAGCAAAAGGTCCACTTTAGGGTGGAGCTCCGCTTTAAGTTCTGTTATGCCTCTTGCACACGGTTGCATGGACATGTCCTACCATAAAATCTGGCATCCCTCCCCTTCCCTTCTGGGCAGCCTGGGTGCTCTGTACAACCACCCATAAACATAAATGGCTGTGCATGGCTATAGCCCAGGTATACACATGTATAGCATATGGGCATATGCAAATAACTGAAAAATATTTCCTTTTTTTTGCTTTCACTCATACAATTTAATCATGTTTATGATAGCACTGCCGTATACCAGTGTACAGCTGCTCACAGCCATTCATGTGTATGGACCAGTGTACACAGCATTTAGGCTGGCCGAGCAGGGGGAATACGGAAATGTACTTTACATGTGCAAGAACCCTTAACAATTTTTATCTTGGTTTCTGAAACCGGAAAGGTGGGCATTAATAAATTAACTAATTTTGTGAACTAGAAATCCTGAAAAACTAGTTATCCCATCCTGTCATTTGGAGTCTTGATATTTCTACAATACATCTTTTGGGAAACAGAGACGTTTTTCCTGGTTTAGATCTGTTCAAGTATGGCATGCCAGCCAGTGGCTGCAAAAAATAGATGCTAATTTGTATTATTTCTTCTAAATGCATCTGTTTTTTTACGGGAATGGAAATCCCATTGACAGTGTGCTATTGATGACAGATAGGGTCATTCTTATTTCAGTCTGTACAAGGATATATCATGAGCTTATATTGAGTGTTGTTATTCTTTCGAAAAGCTGTGCACAGATCAGTGGTGGTGTGTGATGTGAAAAAAACAGTACCAACCAATGTGATTCAGGTTTACTAATGTCCGATCAGTGAGGGATTATTTTATTGGTTGCTGTAGTTAACTGCACATTGCCCTTTCCCCTTTTGCATAAACCTTAAGGCATGTCGTTGGGAATGGGGGCCAAGAATAGGTAAGTCTCGAACTGTTATTTATTATGGTAGACCAGAAATCCATTCCAAGTTCTACTCTGTGATGTATCCTGTTTAATACACATGTATTACAATGAAAATAAAAGGGGAAAGGCGTTGGGACTTTATATAAGGCCAAATGAATGTACCTCCATCCCCGATACTTTGAAAATAAATGGGAACAAGATTTGGGACTTTATATGAAACATGCAGCCAGGGAGGCACACACCATAATAGTGTGTGGTGCATATACCATAGATTATACCAGCCGGGTTGAGGGTCAGCTGGGAAGATCATCATCCTCGGGAGCTGAGACGGTGATCCCCACACGACCGGTGGAACGACCACTAAAGAACGTCAGTCCAGAGACAAATCCCCCATGGATAATTATGCTACTATTGTGAACCTTTATGTTATTATGCCATTATGCTATCATATTACTATGTATTATATGTTATGGAATTAAGTTTTCCTATTTGGTCGGCTGATCCTCCAAGCCGACCATATAGCTTAACAAGATAACATAATAACCAACATAGTAAAATAGGAAAACTTTATTCCATAATGCATACTACATAGTAATATGATATCATAATGGGATAATATAAATTGGTATGATCCAATGAAACATAATATTGGTAACAGTTGAAAGATGTAAAACAGGGGGAGCATCTAATGGCTCGACGCTTTTCGTGGCTAAAGTGCCACTCTTCAGGAGCTGAAACAGGATAGATGTCTATAAAATGTTAAAAATAAATATTAAATTGGGTAATTATAAGTAAAAAAATATGTATTGGAATAAGTCCCCCACTCATACTTACAAACCAAATATAAGTCTGGGCATGGAGAGTTGAGGGTCAGCAGGGAGCATCATCAGTCCCAGGAGCTGAGGCAGTGATCCCGACAACACTGATAGAATGTCCACTAAAGAAGAACAGTCCGGTGACAAATCCCCCATAGATAATTATGCTACTATTGTGAACCATTATGTTGTGCCATTATGCTATCATATTACATAGTTACATAGTAGGTGAGTTTGAAAAAAGACACAAGTCCGTCAAGTCTAACAGATGTATGTAATTATATGTTAGTACTACATTGTATATCTCTGTATGTTGCGGTCGTTCAGGTGCTTTTCTAATAGTTTTTTTAAACTATCGATGCTCCCCGCTGAGACCACCTGTGGAATGGAATTCCACATCCTTGCCGCTCTTACAGTAAAGAACCCTCTACGTAGTTTAAGGTTAAACCTTTTTTCTTCAAATTTTAATGAGTGGCCATGTGTCTTGTTAAACTTCCTTCCACGAATAAGTTTTATCCCTATTGTGGGGTCACCAGTATGGTATTTGTAAATTGAAATCATATCCTCTCAAGCGTCTCTTCTCCAGAGAGAATAAGTTCAGTCCTGCAACTAATATCCTCCAGACCCTTTATTAGCTTTTTTGCCCTTCTTTGTACTCTCTCCATTTCCAGTTCATCCTTCCTGAGGACTGGTGCCTAGAACTAGACGGCATACTCCAGGTGCGGCCGGACCAGAGTCTTGAAGAGTGGGAAAATTATCGTTTTATCTCTGGAGTTGATCCACTTTTTAATGCATACCAATATTCTGTTTGCTTTGTTAGCAGCAGCTTGGCATTGAATGTCATTGCTGAGCCTATAATCATTTGGACCCCCAGGTCCTTTTCCATCCTATATTCCCCCAAAGGTTCTCCCCCCAGTGTATAGATTGCATTCATATTTTTGCCACCCAAATGCATTATTTTACATGTTTCTACATTAAACCTATTTTGCCATGTAGTTGCCCACCCCATTCATTTGTTCAGATCTTTTTGAAAGGTTTCCACATCCTGCCGAGAAGTTATCGCCCTGCTTATCTTAGTATTGTCTGCAAATATTGAGATTGAACTGTTTACCCCTTCCTCCAGGTCGTTTAATAACAAATTAAATAGGACTGGTCCCAGCACAGGACCCTGGGGGGCCCACTACTCGCACCTGACCATTTATCACCACCCTCTTGTAGACAGTTTTCAATCCATGTACTTACCCTATGATCCACGCCAAAGGACCTTATTTTGTAAAGTAAACGTTTATCGGGAACTGTGTCAAATGCTGTGTATTACTATGTATTATGTTATGGAATATTTTTTTCCTATTTTACTATGTTGATAATTATTATGTTATCATGTTAAGATATATGGTCATAATCCATGGTATATTCTCCAGACACTATTATGGCATTTTGCTGTGATGTCTCCCTCTTTCATATAAAGTCTTGTTCCTATTTATTTCCACATATATTACAATAATCACCCTGCAGAGGAGTCTGCTCCGTGTATAATGTAGTAGGGGAGCTGTATAAAATATATATATTTTTTTTATTTCATTCATTTTTATTGAAAATTTAAAACCATTTTACAAAACAGCCAGCAAATATGCACTCTCTTTACATACATAATATAAATCATAAGAGACAAAATTGCACACATCAGGATTAATGTCCACTAGGGCATACTAAAAAGGAAGAAAACGTTTGCTCTTGTTTATTTGTCTTGTTGGCTGTGTACCACCCCCCACCCTCCTCACCCTTCCACCCTTACCCCGCACCTATGAGAGAATACAGGCTCGGTATCTGGTGACATAGGTTTATCAAGGGTCGTATCGTTTTAGTGTCGCAAGGTCCAGCCAGGAGAATCTGCTTGGTAAGGTATAGCTGCCACGGCCTGGAGAGGGGGTGTCTTTTTTTTTTTTTGCTCAGGGGCTCAAAGAGTCCTGGAAAGCCTGCCACAGGCCCCATATTTTAGCGAATTTGGGGTATTTCCCCAGCTTAATAAAGTGGATTTTTTCCTTTGAAATTGTTTGCTTCATTACCTCTAGCCAGTTGTCTATGGATGGAGGTGCCTGTGCCTGCCATTTTTGGGCGATTAACTTACGGGCCTGAAATAGGCTTCTCAATATAGCATCAAGGGTACCTTGCGGTACTCTGTTGTCATCCATACAGCCCAGTAGGCATATCCTGGCTATTGGGTCTAGTCGAGATCCGAAGGTTTTATTGATATATTCTATGACTCCCACCCAATAGTCGTATAATTTCGGGCACTTCCAGACCATGTGTATCAGGTCTCCTTTGTTTTTACATCTTGGGCATTCATTGTCTTGTCTCCACCCTAACTTAAACATTTTATGGGGTGTATGGTATACCCTATATAGAAGGAAAAGGTGGGACATTCTTTGGGCCGGGGCTATGGATACCAGGGTACCCTGTTGAAGGATCCTGTCCCATTGTTGTGGAGTTATTATTCCCAAGTCGTTCTCCCACGCCACTCTACTCTTGCACGGTCCTGCTTTACTCAGTGCCCTATCACCCAAGCTGCTGTATATCCCCGAGATTAAACCCTTAGCCTCTGTTGCCCTTATTAGGGTGATCAGGGCAGGAATCGGTGCCCATGTAATTATCTGGGATCGGAATTGCGTTTGTAAGGCATGACGGAGCTGTAGATATTTAAAAAACGTTCTATTTGAAATTCCGAACTCTTTTACTAGCTCTTGAAATGGTTTCAGATTGTTCCTTTCGAACAGGTGTTTTAGGCGGCATATGCCTTTACTCGTCCATTCAGTTGACACCTCAACGCTTTTTATCTCCTGGAGATTATTATTGTTCCAAAGGGGGGAGAATTCTGTCGGGCCAGCATATCCCAATATTGCTTTTACTGTGTGCCACGTTTTAGTCACAAGTTTTGTAATCAAGTGGTTATGGCAAAAAAAATTTGCCTCTAGGGCTTCCACTAATAGTTTATGAGGGTTATCTGTCAGCAAGAGTCGGTTGTTTGAGCCATCTCCTTTGGTGGTTCCACATCCTGCTAGATGTTGCATTTGTGCTGCTAAAAAATATAGCCGTGGATGTGGAACCGCCATTCCCCCCTCTTTAACAGGAAGTTGTAGGGTTTGTAGGCTTATTCTGGGTTGACCTCCTCTCCATATAAGTTCTCTAAATAATGGGGAGCTGTATAAAATATAGATATGACTAGGATCTCTTTAGAGAAGTCTGCCTTGCATATAAAGTAATTAAAGGGGTGTTCCAGCCAAAATTGTGTTTATTAAAAGTCAGCAGCTACAAAAAGTGTAGCTGCTGGCTTTTAATAAACACACACTCACCTGCTCCACGATCCAGCGACGCGCCGGCCGGGGGGTCCGCTCCTCTCCCCCCCTCCCCAGCCGGCGTCTCCATCTCGACTGTGGGCACCCAGCCGTGACAGCCTTCGGCTTCACGGCCGGGCACCCACTGCGCATGCGCGAGCCGCCATGCGCGCGCGGCGCGGCTCGCCGCTGATTGGAGAGGTGATCGCATGGGACCTGACAGTGTCCCATGTGATCGCCTACAGGGAGGGGCTGGTGTAGGCTTAATCGCCTAACCAGCCCCTCGGCGGAAGCAGGAAGTGGGACAGGAAGCCCCCACTCCCCCCCAAAAAAAATTACATGCCAAATGTGGCATGTAAGGGGGTGAGGAGTGAATTAAAAAAAAGTCATTTTTTAGGGTGAAACTCCTCTTTAAGAAACTGTATAATACACTGATATGGCTATGGTCTCTCTGCAGAGTATTCTGCTATGTGTATAATGTAATAGGGATCTGTAATACACAGATATGGAAAAATAATTAATATTAATTATTAAAATGCAATTATACACCTCCAGCACATTCCTGGACAATGGTATTAGAACTAGAGCAAAAAATACATTAGGTGGGGATGTTTATCCCTCAGAAAGGTGCGAATTAAAATATGCAGCATTGGGGACGCCATCAGGGGGCTACAGGCATTACACCTGTAAGGGGCCCGGGTGGCCCCCCTCCAGTTTTTTTTTGCATTACACCTGTAGGGGGCCCCACGGTCCCATTGGGAGAAGAGATTAAGAGAAGAGATATTGTCAGCACCCCCCCTCCCCGGTTCTCTGCTCCAGGGGGGCCTAAAGCTGTGTAAGGGGCCCCAAAATTTGTGATGGCTGCCCTGAGCATTGTTGCCAAATAAGAAGAAAGAGAAAGAAGAGGGGAGAAGGAAGAGGGGAATAAAATGACGGAAAAGATGTGAGAGAAAAGGGGAGAGTCCTGTCCATCCAGAAGCTCCTCACCAATCACATGTCTTATTTTTATTAGACATTTGATACTTGTAAATAAGTAAGCCAGGGTTTCCATATTCTATCGAAAAGTGTTTGTCTGTCCCGCAAGATACTCACAAGTTCTTCATTGAGCATAATCCAGGTCAACTTGCGTTTCAACAGGGACAAGTCTATTACTGGACTCTTCCAGGCCATTGCGACAGCTATCTTGGGCGCTAAAAATATAAAGCGAATTTAGAGTTTGCACATGCCCCGGGATGTCATCTACTGGCATGTTCAATAGTGCAATCTGAGCATCTCTAACAATATTAACCATTGTGACCGAATATATATCAAGTAGTGAATACGTCCCCAAAACTGTCTAACCTTAGGGCATGTCCACTAGATATGGAAGGGTGTCCCCACTTGTCCACAACCCCCCGAAAGCATAAGGAATGAGACCCCTGGGAACATTTTTGAAATGCGCTCTGGCACCACCTGGAATAAACCTTAAGGCTGCATTCACACTATTGTGAATTAGATGCAGGTTTTTCCCACATCCATTTCGCATGTCAGAAGATTGCGACTGGCTCTCAATTGAGTCGGTTCACACATTTCTTAAGCGGCTGCTAAGTGAATTGCACTGGTGAGGCTGCATTGATGGGCACTTATGAGGCTGCATTGATGGGCACTTATGAGACAGCATTGATGGGCACTAATGGGGGGCTCTTTCCAACATAGACTCTCAAATGGACACAAAGAGGACCTGCACACATGCACGGAATGTCATTATGTGTTGCGCCACACGCCTTCGTGAACTGGGCCTGCTGCAAACCTTCTAATTCTACCATCCTGGATAGTGCAAAGGCCGCCGCCTGTCTCCAAGTCCCTCCCTCACCTCGGCAAACAGTGCCTGGAATGGCGGAAGAGGATAGGACACACCAGCCAACCACGCCAGTGACTCGCCCACATCAGGGCCACGGTGCCAGCCAAACACCAATGGTAACCCACCCACAGCAGGGCCAGCCAGCCACCCATGTTGACCGACCCAAACCAGGGAGCTAGCCAGCCAGCCACAGAGGACGTGGGAGATATCCACAGCTACAGTACACAAGTTAAGAGGAGTGCCAATTGTGTTTCTACTTTGAGAGAGGTTGGGGCAGGGGTGAGAGTCATGGCACAAGGACGGGGTCCCTTGAGGACCAGAGTGAATGAAGGTGTTCACTGTACACTTTGTTAGAACGAGGCCCCTGCCAGTTCCCATTATACCTCTTTGTAGTCTCTAATCGTACCTGTGGCCTGTGGGGGACTCTTTCTAGCAGACTTTATAATGGACACTGAAAGGGACCCCCTCCAAGCTGATTGGTTGCTAAGAAGACATGTTCCTTTGCCTTTGCAGTTGTTTAATGAGGCCCATTAAATAACATTTTGTGCTGCCTGTATTATTAAAATAAGTGACTGTGTTTATAGTGATCTCAGGTTTAACAGCTCTTGTCTGGACACATCCGGAGATTTACAGAGGATTAGAAAGGGATGCTGCTCATTATCTGGCTGAGCCAAATCTTTTAATCCTAAATCAAAGATCAAGTAAGAAATGTCTTATAGAGTACAGTTCATTAACAGATTTATTGTTACATATCCAGTCAAGACAGTATGGTCAAACTGTAGACAGTTGGATAATGATGGCCATAAACAGGGAAGATGCTTGCATGATATAGTCATTTGGCAATTAAATTTGGGGTACAGGTCCCTAACTTATATTCATACATATACATACTAGGGCAAATTTAGACAGGAGACAATTGGCCTACCAGCATGTCTTTGGAGTGTGGAAGGAAACCGGAGTACCCAGAGGAAACCCACGCAGGCACAGGGAGAACATGCAAACTCCAGGCAGGTAATGCCATGGTTGAGATTCAAAACAACAACCCGCGTTGGGGTGGGGTGAATTTATAACGGTACTACAATTTTTCGAATCTTTTTATGCTGAGTAGAGTAACGAGTAATTATTCTAACAGATTCTGGTTCCCCTTTAGGTCTAGTAGAAAAAATAAGAGAGTTTCTTTCCTGTTTGGCTACCTTGTAAGCTTTCTCAAGGCATGAATGGCTATATCCTCTGTCTTTTATATATTTTCTTTTTATTGTGCAAATGTTTTTTGACATAATTTTTGATATTATATTTTTGTATTCCCTTGTATAGTCTTTTGTGTCTTATGATTGGTTTGTTAATCCCCTGATGACGCCCACTAGGCGAAACATGTTGGGATATCATATGAACATAAAATGTCTGTATAACCAGAAACCCATTTGTATGACCACCTAATGGAGGTGTACAATCAAACACATTGATTTGATCTGATTGATTTCTAATCATGTTTATAATAAATTTTACTATTTTGAGTACTTATGGTTTCTATTAATATCTGTCTGCACCGTTATAATCCCACCCCAATTATTTCTCTATATGTTCTGCAATTATTGCAGGGGTGTGCAGGTAATGACTGGTAACGTTGCATCACTGTACACTTATATTACCATGACGGAGCAAAGCAGGCTGTTGAATGGGCACTTACTAAAAATGGGAAAATTGAGTAATACACACAAAATAGTTTTGCTAAAAACCTAGATATTTTTTAAGTCATAATTACTTTTGGTATGATGACACTTACTATGTACAAATCAGAGGGGTACTAATGGGTGCTAAGTTTCCTATAGAAATCTCTTTGTCGGCACGCGTTGGGGAGGGGCACGGACAACTGTGTTTTCCCTGAGAAGTGCCAGCGGAGATTGTGTGAAACGGGAGAGGTGATTCTGAAACACGGAATATATCTTGACTGTCTATAGACTGGTGCGCTTGTAGCACTAGTAATATTTGAGTACCCTGTCATCGCTTTTTATGCAAATAAATATCATTTTTTTTAACAATATAAGCACTATCATTTTTTTTTCTCTACTTTTTTTTATCATTGGCCAATACCGGCTACTTGGGACCAAGGATTGGAGAGGAGTTTTGTATGAACACCGTTTTTCAATTTTTTAAATATATTTTTGTTTATGCACTGTATGTTTTTTGGTTTCACTTATGGAGTGATATCTGAGTTATATCATCAGTATACTTGTATTTCACTACTATACATGCACATTTCACTTACTCCCAGCTCTCCATGGAGCTAAAGTTGCCAAAGAGATGAGAAAGCATTGCTGCACAGGCTGCATTTTCCAATGTGTTAAGAATTAATCAGTAGTTGAACTTGGACTGCAAATTGCAAGCTTTTTTAATATAATCGTTGCGCCACCGTCCTGAGGCCTGCTTGAACATGTTTGACCCCAAAGATTGCCCTGACCTTGCAAGTCTCCGACACCGTGGGTTCAGACATTTCTCAATGACAATGCAATTGTACAGACACCAGACTGCAATAAAGTAACCAAGTGTTTTACGTAACGTTCTTAAAGCGGAGGTCCACCCAAATTACATCAATTACAAATACTGCAGCTGCTGACTTTTAAAAAATAGACACTTACCTGTCCAGCACGCCCGCGATGTCGGCAGCCTAGGCCGAGCAATCGCTCGTCTCTCGGCTGCCCCCACCGCCATCCTCGGTGAGGGAATTAGGAAGTGAAGCTTTGCGGCTTTACTGCCTGGTTCCCTACTGCGCATGTGTGAGCGGCGCAGCCCGTCCTCACTAGTCCCGCTCTCTCCAGGGAACAGTGTGTGGAGGGGTGGGGGTTGGGGGAGTGGCGTGACTCCCATGGGAGTCTATGGCCAGAAGTGGGTGCAAATACCTGTCTTAGACAGGTATCTGCACCCCCCTCCCCCTCGAAAGGTGCCAAATGTGACACCGGAGTGGGGGAGGGCTCCGAAAAGCTGAAGTTCCATTTTTAGGTGGACCTCTGCTTTAAAACAGGTAGAACAATAATGGCTTAGGCAAAACTTGCTTTAGTTTTAGACTCGTACACTTGCCACATATAAACGGATATGCAATGTAAGGTGAAATTATTATAAGATAAACAGTAAACAACATTAGACTCTTATAGAACCCAATAACCACAGGCATAACATGGAGAGGAATTACCCTTTTCTCTTATATGTTCCCTCCAACATCTGGTGTCACAGGTCCACAACCACTATGACCAACTTTCAAACAAAAAAATGAAATGTAACACTCAACTTCTAAGAAGAGTTCTCCTTAAATGTGTGCAAATAATAGTGTGTGTGTGGAGGGGGGTGAAGAAGTTCTGATGATGTAGATGTCCGATGTCTTCAGATAGCTTTGCAAGAGTCCAGAGAGGTCTAAGAAAGCTGGGATGAAGGATGAAGCTTGATTCAGAACAAATCTATGAGCTAATGTTAGGACAACAACAATTTAACTGTGGGGTAAGGTGTCTGCATGCAGTGTCTCCTAGGGCGTATAGAGGGTAGGCTTTCTGCCTGCTCACCAATCCAGAAGATAGGATAGGAAGATAAGACAGGAAACTGACAATGATGATCCGCACACCCATCCACCAAATGGCTATTCACACTGACTAGGCTGCGGCGCTCCTTGTGACCCTCCGAGCATATGGGTCCCTGCTCCCAGCTGAAGGCCGTGGTCCCAAGAGACTGACCCCTCCCCAACACAGGCTATTTATCACTCCTCCCAGCATTCCGTTCTCTATCTCCAGCCGACTGGAATTTGTAGTCTGTGACGATCCATCCCCAATTGAAACTTAGCTCTTTGGACTACATGTCCCAAGATCCTTTGCTCTTCTGTCAGATCTCGCTCTGTATTCAGGATATGACAATATAAGCACTGGAGGGAACAGTCTCCCTGTGGCTGATGCTGTGTAGAGCGTCCCCCACCCTGATGACACAGACAATTTAACAAGCACCTGGCTACATAATGTTATCATTATGGTAATATTGTTTTTATAATGTAAAAAAAGGTTGCAGGGACTAACCCTACTTGTAATAGACTTTATTGTCAGAAACAAATTCCACAATTTTTTTTATTTTATTTACAACATATTAAAATGAAAAAAATGCAAAGTGTACAATAATATAAAAACATTATAGAAATGTGGGGCTCCATGCAAAATCTCACCTCGTGGGGTCTCAATGATCCTAAGAAAGGTGAGAAATCAGCCCAGGACTACACGGGAGGAGCTGGTCAATGACCTGAAAAGAGCTGGGACCACCGTTTCCAAGGTTACTGTTGGTAATACACTAAGACGTCATGGTTTGAAATCATGCATGGCACGGAAGGTTCCCCTGCTTAAACCAGCACATGTCAAGGCCCGTCTTAAGTTTGCCAATGACCATTTGGATGATCCAGAGGAGTCATGGGAGAAAGTCATGTGGTCGGATGAGACCAAAATAGAACTTTTTGGTCATAATTCCACTAACCGTGTTTGGAGGAAGAAGAATGACGAGTACCATCCCAAGAACACCATCCCTACTGTGAAGCATGGGGGTGGTAGCATCATGCTTTGGGGGTGTTTTTCTGCACATGGGACAGGGTTACTGCACTATATTAAGGAGAGGATGTCCGGGGCCATGTATTGCGAGATTTTGGGCAACAACCTCCTTCCCTCAGTTAGACCTTTGAAGATGGGTCGAGGCTGGGTCTTCCAACATGACAATGACCCGAAGCACACAGCCAGGATAACCAAGGAGTGGCTCTGTAAGAAGCATATCAAGGTTCTGGCGTGGCCTAGCCAGTCTCCAGACCTAAACCTAATAGAGAATCTTTGTAGGGAGCTCAAACTCTGTGTTTCTCAGCGACAGCCCAGAAACCTGACTGATCTAGAGAAGATCTGTGTGGAGGAGTGGGCCATAATCCCTCCTTCAGTGTGTGCAAACCTGGTGAAAAACTACAAGAAACGTTTGACCTCTGTAATTGCAAACAAAGGCTACTGTACCAAATATTAACATTGATTTTCTCAGGTGTTCAAATACTTATTTGCAGCTGTATCATACAAATAAATATTTAAAAAAATCATACATTGGGATTTCTGGATTTTTTTTTTTTGATTATGTCTCTCACAGTGGACATGCACCTACGACGACAATTTCAGACCCCTCCATGATTTCCAAGTGGGAGAACTTGCAAAATAGCAGGGTGTTCAAATACTTATTTTCTGCACTGTATATACCAGATGTATTCAAATAATATCAGTGCATAAGGACATACATTATATTACCAAAAATATTGGGATGCCTGTCTTTACACGCACATGAACTTTAACCACTTCCATACCAGGCACTTACGCACCTTCCCGCCCAAGCCAATTTTCAGCTTTCAGCGCTGTCGCACTTTGAATGACAATTGCGCGGTCATGCTACACTGTACCCAAACAAAATTGCCGTCCTTTTTTCCCCACAAATAGAGCTTTCTTTTGGTGGTATTTGATCACCTCTGCGGTTTTTATTTTTTGCGCAACAACTAATAAAAGACTGAAAATTTAGAAAAAAAAATACATTTTTATTTTTTTCTGTTAACTTTTTTGTAAATAAGTATGTTTTCTCTTTCAATTACGGGCACTTATATGGCGGCACTGATGGGCACTGATGAGGTGGTACTGATGGGCACTGATAGGCGGCGCTGGTATGCGGCACTGATGGGCACTCATAGGTGGCACTGATGGGCACTCATAGGTGGCACTGATGGGCACTCATAGGCGGCACTGATGGGCACTCATAGGCAGCACTGATGGGCACTCATAGGCGCACTGATGGGCACTCATAGGCGGCACTGATGGGCACTCATGGGCAGGACTGGGAACTCATAGGCGGCACAGAATGGCACTCATGGGTGGCACTTATGGGTGGCACTGATGGGTACTTATGGGTGGCACAGATGGGCACTGATAGATGGGCACTGGGCATGGATTGGCACGGAGGGGTGGCACTGAAGGACACTGTGGGGTGTCACTGATGGACTTTGAGGGGTGTATATGTTGCCAGTCAGTGCCCATGTGTGGGCACTGACTGGCATCTTTCTTCTTTTTTTTACCTGTTTTTTTTTTTTTTTTTACCTGTTTTTTATTTATTTTTTTGCGTTTTTTTTTTTTTTGTTTTGCCCTGCCAGTGTGGGCATCCCTGGTGGTCTAGTGTGGGCATCCCTGTTGTCCAGTGTGGGCATACGAGGGGGGGCTGCGCTGATAAACAATCAGCGCGAACCCCCCCTGTCAGGAGAGCCGCCGATCGGCTCTCCTGTACTCGCGTCTGTCAGACGCGAGTGAGGAAGAGCCGTCGGCGGCTCTTCCTGTTTACATCGTGGTCAGCCGTGATTGGACACAGCTGATCACGTGGTAGCGAGCCTCCGCCGGAGACTCGTTACCGAGATCGGTGATGCAGGGTGTCAGACTGACACCCCGCATCAGCGATCGCCGCGCTGCACGCCCCCACGGGCGCGCGCAGCATGAAATCGTGCAGGACATTTGAGAACGTCTAGTCACGATTTTTTAACCACTTCCCGGCCGTAAGTCTGCTATTGGCCGGGCGGGAAGTGGTTAATGGCATCTTAGTCCGTAGGGTTCAATATTGAGTTGGCCCACCCTTTGCAGCTATAACAGCTTCAACTCTTCTGGGAAGGTTATCCACAAGGTTTAGGAGTGTGTTTAAGGGAATGTTTGACCATTCTTTCAGAAGCACAATTGAGAGGTCAGGCACTGATGTTGGAGATAAGGCAGGGCTCATTCATCCCAAAGGTGTTCTGTTGGGTTCAGGTTATGAATCTGTCCAGGTCAGTCAAGTTCCTTCAGCCCAAACTCTCTCATCCATGTCTTTATGGACCTTGCTTTGTGCACTGGTGCGCAGTCATGTTTGAACAGGAACTGTTCCCCCAGAGTTGGGAGGATGAAATTGTCCAAATATCTTGGTATGCTGATGCCTTAAAGGGGATGTAAATGTAAACATTTTTTCCCCTAAATACCTTCCTTTACCCCAGTGCAGTTCTCTTTCACTTACCTCATCCTTAGATTTTGCTTTTAAATGTCCTTATTTCTTCTGAGAAATCCTCACTTCCTTTTCTTCTGTCTGTAACTCCACACAGTACTGCGGGCCTTTTTCCCCTGGTGTGGAGAAAACCTCTTGAGGGGGAGGGGGCGAGCAGGAGTGTCATGACGTCCACTAACACACAGCTCTTTTCTCTATCTGCAAAGTAGAGAGTATTCTGACTTGCCTGCTCGCCCCCTCCCCCCTCAAGAGACTTTCTCCACACCAGGGAGAAAGACTCGCATTACTGTGTGTAGTTACAGACAGAAGAACAGGAAGTGAGGATTTCTCAGAAAAAATCAGGACATTTAAAAGCAAAATCGAAAGATGAGGTAAGTAAAGGAGGACTGCACTAAGGTAAATGTAGCTATTCAGCGGAACAAAAAAATTACCTTCACAACCCCTTTAAAGCGGAGGTGCAGCTGTAATTTTTTTTTTAAAAAGTCAGCAGCTATAAACACTGTATCTGCTGACTTTTAATAAGCACACTTACCTGTCCAGGTCGCCTGCAATGTCGGCCACCCGAGGCCGATTCGTCGATCATGGCTGCTCCTGGCGCCGCCATCCTCACTAAGGGAAACAGGCAGTGGAGCCTTGCAGCTTCACTATACGTTTCCTACTACGCATGCGCGAGTCACATGTTGCTTTGTGAATGGGCGGCTGACTTCTGGGAGACAACGTGAGGAGGACAAGACCGAGGAGCACCGTGGACAAGAAAGGGGCGGATTAGGAAGATCTGCCTAGTAAGTATAATTTTTTTTCCCATTATGGCTATTTTTTTTAGGGTGGACCTCCACTTTAATAGTTCCCTTCACTGGAACTAAAAGGGCCAAGACCAACCACTGAAAAACAATCTCACACCATAATCCCCCCTCCACTAAATGATTTAAACCAGTTGACAAAGCAAGTTCAAAAATATAGGAAATGGGGAAACATAAAAGCACTCACATGTAGCCGACATCCGAAGTAATTGAATCAAAAATAGAAAAATACTACATAGGGTAATAGAAAGGCGAACTTTTTCAGGCAATCACAAGGACATAAAAGTTAAGAAAAATATTTAATTATATATCATAAAATCCAAAAACAAAGAATAAAATATACAAAAACAGGGTATACAGAATATACATAAGCAATGTTAGCTTGCATCTCGTCTACGCGTTTCGCCTAGCGGCTTCTTCAGGGCAAGTTTGAGAGAGGGCTGATAGTATATAATTGCTAATTTCATACATCAAAAGAATTGCTATCCATCCGATTACATCGAAGATGAAGGAATAAGTATTCGTATGGCTTGTAAGAGCTCAATGGGACAGACAGAGTACTCCAAGATACATGAAAAAATATATATATATCCTATGGTTGGCAGCGAGTCATCATATAAGGATGAACACGTGTATTTCTGAAATAAAGTCAGAAATCAAGAAACAGACCCGGGACTAATCACAGCAGTGAACATGGAACATAACCAGGGAGGAGTAAGTATCCAATCAAATAGGCTAGACCAGGTTAAAGTGTCCAATATAGGGCAGCCCAGTAAGTCAGGAGCCTTGGTAAAGAGCGCTGTTCATGTGTCCCGGGGGGGTTTAGCCTGTGCAGCACAGGCTAAACCCCCCCGGGACACATGAACAGCGCTCTTTTTTCATCAAGGCTCCTTTTTTCATCTCAAGGCTCCTTTTTTCATCAAGGCTCCTTTTTTTATCTCCCTGTCCTATGAGCCGGGGACACTAACATTTTGTTTAAAATTCCCCAAAACGCAGGAAGTGAATGTATTTCCTGGATATATAGTATTTGCTTTTGCTGAAGCAATGTGTGGGAGTTTGAGCAGAAGATTGTCTTTATTCTGCTAATATTCTGCTAATGTATAACATGTTCTATGAATAGTTTTTTTCTTGCCGTGTACTAATGTTTATATGCTGCATTGTGTTATAGTTGTGTGCACTGGTATAGCAGGTTTTCTCTGTAAGGTTGCTGCTTGGAATGAGGGCGTGCCAAAGAAAAGGGGGAGGGGCATGTAGGAGGGTGTTGCAGGGAGGTTGGGCTCCAGACTCCAGGTGCTTGGCTAAGCATAGTAAGTGAGTGAAACACTGGCTGCAGCTGCTCTCTATATTACTGCCCTTTGGTGCTGTACTGGTTAATGTCTGTTTCCGGGAAGATGCTGAGCAGGAGGAGTATAACGGACCGAGTCAGGCACCACTGATTTGTGGGAACTGTAGTCCAGTGGGAAGATTCGACTGTGAAAGCCAAGAGTTTTTGAATTACATTCCCTAGAGAGAGATTTCTGGGAAAAGGGTAAAGAACTGCGTTTTCCTGGGCTGTATGGAGATGAACTTCCTCTTGCTGTGAGGGAGACTGGAGTGTGCATATCGCTGTCAAGTGTGCACCATCACTGCTGCATATCAGCCGCCTGAGTAGGATCCGGAGTGCTGAGTTCTGGTTTGTTGACAGTCAGAGTTACCGTTGGGTAGAGTGGAGGGGGGGGGGGGCAGTCGCTGTGTGTAACTGAATTGTAAGCTGCAATCTCGCTGGGACTAGAGGCTGCCACTGCAGTGATTAACATTTGCCCTTATTTGACAATAACAAATAGAATACTTTATTAATCCCAGAAATTGTTGCAACACAGCCAGACTTTTTGAGTATAGCCTCATATAAAAAAAATGTATAATAAAACATGTATAATAACTAACCATAATAAATTACCATCATCCGGATTAGTATAGAGGAACAGGGAAGAGTGGGAATAAAGAGGCAGTTGACATACACAGGATACAAAGTTGGGACCTAGAGATAACCGCATCTATTGCATAGGATACCCAAAACCCAAAGTGCCCTTTTATGCCAATCTTGACCAACCCCTGTGTTTAGGATTGTAATAGTCTCCTCCCATAATTCACAAATAGTCAGTGGAGGCTACTAATTTTATTTAAGAGCCAACAGTGAGAGGTTAAAGGTAGAAAATTGGTATTTAGGAACCAGTGGAGTTCTCCTTCCTCCCTTCCCCCCGAATTCTTCTAGGACACATGACTGGTCCGAGAAGAATGCAGGACCAGTTACAGAGTGCAGTGCTGCTCGGGAATGCACAGTGGGCACCCAGCTGTGAGGCTGCAAGGTATCACAGCTGGGTGCCCATAGTAAAGATGCCAGCGCTGGCGAGAGAGAAAACGGCTGGGATGAGCACACCACTGGACCATGGGACAGGTGAGTGGCTGTTTATTAAAAGACAGCAGCTACAGTTTTTGTAGCTGCTGACTTTTAATTATCGATTAAGAGACTGGAGCTCCTCTTTAGGTATGACGTGCCTAAGGGTAAAACAAATCTAAATGCCTAAGCCCAATTTTGTAATTTTGACATATGTTAGTAAAACTGTACATATCATCACAGCTACTTTGTGCATCCAGGTGGGCTATATTGTTTTTCAGGACAAATAGGGCTTTCTTTTGGTAATGGTAATGGATATCTCCCGATTTTTTTTTTTTTTTTTACAATCAAAGTAAAACTGTCCCAAAATAGTAAAAAAATAAATAAAAAAAAAATGTTTTTAACATTTAACTGTATATTTCTTACTACTACCATAACCAATCATCAAAGAACAACCCAAAATAAATTCTCCTGCTCCTGACGATTGCAGCAATACAACTTATATGTATGTTAGTTGTTGTTTGTAAAATCCTGACCCTGATCTTTGACCCTGATCTTTGACCCAAACAACTAACCCTGGCACTGACCTAGATCAAAACTCGATCTACGTTTTTTTCCCTTAATTTAATAATAATAATAATAATTAAAAAAAAAATCTTCACACTTTTTTTCTTATCTCTGCAAGGACAGAGAATGATACAATGTATCTCTGTCATCCATTCACAGAGACAGAAATCACAAGGGCGGGCTTCACAGTGAATGATCACTGGGGTAGCCAATTAGAGGCTATCACAGCGATCAGGTGACCCAGAACCGGCCGTTTCGGGTCACAACCGTTAGAACAGGGCTTGGGGCTCTCGTGAGACACTGATAATTGTGCTGGGAGTGCGCCGTGTGGCATGCTCCCTCCCTCCACAAAGGGAGATATGCAAATATGCGGCCCCCCACTGAAAAAAGCCAAGTCCAGTGGGGCCGCATATTTGTGAAGGAGTTAATATATTTATTTCCTACAATTATCAGCTCCATCTAGTGGCGATAATGCAGTCTTTCCTGATTGGGATATTATAGCAAAATACTGCATGTTGACTACTTGATGGAGATGACAATCATAGGAAATAAACATATTAGACACATTACAGGGCTGTGGGAATGATTGAGTTTTTTTTTTTATTAATAAACACAATAATCAGAAACGTTCTTACATGCACAGTAAATAATGCTATATTGGTACATAGGGGACCTGAAATAAAAAAAAAAGCCTTTAAAGGGTCACTAAAGTCAGGGATTTTTTTAAAAAAAAATAACAAACATGTGATACTTACCTCCACTGTGCAGTTCGTTTTGCACAGAGTGGCCCGGAAACCTGTCTTCTGGTGTCCCTCGGCGGCTGTCTGGGCTCCTCCTCGCAAAAGCTTTCCTTCTTCATGCGAGGGCGCTCGCATGGAGGAAAGCTTTTGCGAGCGCGCTCCCGTGATACAGCGGCGGCCATAGCCGCCGACTGTATCACTCGGCTCCGCCCCCCAGCGCGCCGCGTCATCCACCCTGATTGACAGCAGCGCTAGCCAATGGCTGCGCTGCTATCAATCCGCCCAGCCTAGCCAATCAACGGCCAGGCTGGGAACCGAAGAGGACGACGTGGACGCGCCCGGGAGATTCGAACGGTCAGGTAAGTACAACGGGGGCTCGGGGGGGGCCGGTGCTGCTAGATGTTTTTTTACCTTCATGCATAGGATGCATGAAGGTAAAAAAACTTGTACCTTTAGAACCCCTTTAAGTTTATTATTCTAGGAAGATCAAATCCTTTTGTCACTCTATTGATGCTAATCGTTCTATCCAGGGGATAAGTGAATCATTGGGTTAATAGTATTTCAATGAACTTAGAAGAACAGACAGGGTAATTAAGGGTGCTTTGTATCCTTTGGAGACAGACAATTAACGTTTTGTTAATGTGGACAGACCACATCTGAATACAGCTGGTATATGCAAGGTGTATCCAGACTGAATAGGAAGTGCACTGTACAGCAGGCGTTCCTTCCTCTAGGACTTAATGTTCTTTTGCGTGAAAAGGAATCTGGCAAACATAAGTGATAGTGCTTTTATATATATTTATAGAAACAAAGTGTAGCGCTACCCCCGAAGGAGCCGCTGGTTTGTTTTGGGATCGGCGTGTTACCTTTTGTAGCATGTCTAGGGGTATGATGAAAGTAGATGATGTGAGCAGTAATAGAATGTCCAAACAGCAAGATGTCCTTTTCTGTGCTTTTATACTTGGCCCAACATGGCCAACAGTCAACTTCAGGTAATTAGAGGAAAATGGTGAAAGAAGAAGGAAGTTGCAGACACAGGCCTTAACTCTTTATAGAAGCAGTCCTGCTTCAAACAGTACCTTCTGATTCGTCGCCATACCCAGCCGGAGTGGGTATAGCACACAGGGACAGTCTCTCTCACAGAACTGGCAGCCGGGGTGTCGCTCGGACCCCTGAGAAGGAAACAAACCTCTGCCACAGGCTTGGCTCAATGGAAATAGGAGAGGTACCTCTGCCACAGGCCCTTGCTCTGAAACGCAACTTGACAGAGCAATTCCTTCTCAGTAAAGCATTGGTCTGAAGCGTCTCCAGATAGTTCTCGACTATTAGGTCACCAAATGACTGGTTGCCATATAACAAACTCCCAGTGTCCGATCACCTTGATCCTCGATGATTCGTCTGCGCCTTATTGCATCGCCTGCCTCCGGGGTCTCCTTGGGATCTTCTCATAGAAGCGAGGACCCAGTAAGTGCAGCTTTAGTTGCTTTCTGCAGCTTTAGTTGCTCCGGGCCATGAGGGCCCAGAGTCAGGAACTCCGCCCCGGCCTGGTAGGCCATAACGCTGAGGCCCGTGATGTGCGTGCACCCCAAAGGTAGGTGCCGCACCCGGATCCAACCTCGAACTCCCGACACTAAGATGGCGTCCTAAAGAAGTACCCTCCCCCAGCATGCCCCGCAAGGGAAAACCTCCTTTGATTGGCTGCTGGCGGGAAGGTGCTCTCGCTGGTCTCCACTGCTGCCACCTGTCGTTCCAAGATGGAAAGGTATCTTTAGAACTCAGAATGAAACAACAGCACAGCACAGCACTAAACTAACATAAATTACATGGATGAGAGCTGAGTAACACGATCAAACATATCTGCTGAAACTGGTCCGCAGACCAGTTCCAGCGGACAGATTCGATCGTGTGTACGGGATAGCAGACAGGTTTCCAGCAGACAAAAGTTTTAAAGCATGCTTTAAAACTTGTCTGCTGGAAACCCGTCTGTCCGACATGTCCGCTGGTTAGTACGCCTAACCAGCGGACATAAATCCCCCGCATGCGCCGAATGGATTCGACGCATGCGTGGAAGTATTTTACTTCCTGGTTCGGTGACGTGGAGGCGTTAACGTCACTGCGCTGTCCATCCGCGGGGATTTTGGTTTGATCGTGTGTACACACATCAGACCAAAATCTCCAGGAGACATATCCGATAAATCTCCTCGTGTGTACGTGGCCTCAGTCTCTCATCCCCTCTAAATTTAAACAGCATCCGTACTTGGAAGTACAGGGGCGCTACATACTCCCCCCACTTGAAATGACACTGTCCCCAGACACAGACACTGCCTGAATGCTGGCCTGGTCTGCGTGACAGCAAGAGAAGAAAGAAATGAGATAAAAATGAACAACTTTAAGATGTACAAATATTAGCTTCATTGAATATTACAGTAAGAACTATGGAATTACACACAAAAATATTAAACAATCCTATCTATCTAAACTGCCCCATTCTCCGGCAATGTTGATAGTGGGTCCACAAATCCTGAAATATAAAAGAAGAGAAGCACACAAAATATACAATATGTACACATGAGCACACACAGCCGTGTATACTCATCAACTCAGTGGGAGAACCTGAGACTGCACCCCCTAGCCAGAGAATGAAATCTCCTTTCCTCCCAAGGAGTTCAAGAAAAAAAACAAAATAAGTGCTAGGCATTTCCTAAGTTATTGAACCTAGAAAGGGAGAAACACATATATTCCTTTTTTTTTTTCCGGCTTGCAAAAGGGAAAAAAACAAAAAATAAATAGAGTCTGCAGAACACTGCCCCCACCGGTCAGTGCGCTGGAACTGCAAGGCAGTCTATTGTTCAGTTAAAAATACACAGCAACAGGAGGGAAATATAAAACAGAGTACCACCTCCGCTGAAAAGTCTTTCAGTTTTGTAAAGAGACCCGCAAAACCTATTCTGGCTAACTGAGACAAATCCCCCCCGAAGTTCTTCACACACAGCCAAATGTGAATCCGGAAAAAGGGATAAACAAACAAAATGTGAATAGGGGTGAAAGTTATTGTCCAGGTCTTCTTCAAAAGCAACAGACTTGAGAGCATAGGCATGAGGCCTTAGTGATAGAAACGTGGGTCCGGCAGAAGAATTTTGTCCCCATGAGAGCCAATAGCAGTGACGGAGAACACCTGGTCTACCCTCCTGGGACATTTAAGAACAACACGATCATGAAAAATGTACCTGTCGGGACTCCACTCTCTGAGGCGATTTTCTAGCCGGTTGCCCATGCATAAAAAGGCATACGGTGTCTCCCGATCTTTGGCTGGGACTCTCAGATGTTCCCAGATGGCATCCCTGTACCATTTCTCCCTTGAATTTTCACGCTCAGTCAGCAGGGACGGGGGGTACATATGGGTATTCGTACCCGTAATCAGCAGCCACTCTCTGCATAAAGACCCGCTGCAACCGGGCCAATTTGGGCATCATACACGGGTCTCCGAACCCAGGTTTCACAATACCGTCCGGTGCCCGTTCAAGTGCATGTACAGCAGTGGGTAGGGGAGCGGTGGTATTAGAAATAGGAACAGACTCACTGACTCCCCAGGTCAGCTGCGGGATGCTTGTGTATATAGAGCGGGATGCATCAGGTGCGCTCCGGCTGGAGCGTTTCTTCCGCCAACGTGATCCAAAGGCCCAAAATCCTTCAAAGCCCTGTTGTTCTGGGAACATCGGTTCAAAGTACTGCTCAATCTCTCTGTCGTCCGACAGGGATTCCAGGTTCGAGGAATTGTATTCCTCCGCAGGCGGATAGTTGCAGTCCCCAGCCGGGACAAAAGACAAATCCGGATGGCCAGGTAGCTTCCAGTCGCTACAGCTAGGTCGTTGGAGAGAGCCCTCTCCGATAACAGCACGCCAGACAGAGACCACATTAACAGGGGCAGTCTCCGTAACAGTTTCTAGAATAGTTTCGGCCTGTGTGCTCGACACGCTGGCCACACAGTCACTTTACCTCTGGGGAGTGGGATGGTGAGGTAGCTGACAGCAGAGTCTTTGTGAACGAGACGGTTCCACAATCTCCACGGATGGGGAGGGTTCCGGCCATGGGGCCTCCACCTCCGTGGTAACAGACCCGGAGAACCAGTCCACCTGATACTCCCGAGGAGATTCAGAAGGTGGCTTAACAGTAAACAGATATCGGCATCAATGGCATTGGGCAAAAGGCAGGAGTCGGACAGCCAACTTCTTACAGCGAGGGCAGGACAGTCCAAGGGCCTCCGATCCTCCGCTCGTGTACAACACAAACTGGCCATCGGTGTGCATCCGGATCCCCGTATCAGTAAGGGGTATCCCGGCTGCGGCAGACATGGTGGAGACTCCCAGAGTGGTTATCGCGGGTCCCAATCTGGCAAAAGTAGTAGATTTCTCCGAAGGAGCAGACATCTCTCACGTGTCTCTCTCTTGCGAGAAAAAAAAGGTTGGTCTGCTGTTTTGGCGCAAAGATGGGCGTTTCTTTGCTCGTTTAGCGCAAAACTTTACCCTACGTCTCACACAGGGGTGGGTGACTCCTCCCACTTGAAGAACTTGTCCAGACACGTTGCAGGCACATGCGGCGTCACAGCACGTGTGCCCAGGCTTCCAACACCTGAAATTAACTCTTTCTCCACTGCACAGTTCAACACCGCAATAGTTCTTTTTCTCAATAAAGTAAACTCACAGTTCCGTTGATAATGGCAACAGCCGAATCCTGGACGAGCCCCCACGTGTAGCGCTACCCCCGAAGGAGCCGCTGGTTTGTTTTGGGATGGGCGTGTTACCTTTTGTAGCATGTCTAGGTGTATGATGAAAGTAGATGATGTGAGCAGTAATAGAATGTCCAAACAGCAAGATGTCGTTTTCTGTGCTTTTATTCTTTGCCCAACATGGCCAACAGTCAACTTTAGGTGGATAGAGGAAAATGGTGAAAGAAGAAGGAATAGAAGCAGTCCTGCTTCAAACAGTACCTTTTGATTCGTCGCCACTCCAGCCGGAGTGGGTATAGCGCACACGGACAGTCTCTCTCACAGAACTGGCAGCCGGGGTCTCGCTCGGACCCCTGGGAAGGAAACAAACCTCTGCCACAGGCTTGGCACAATGGAAATAGGAGAGGTACCTCTGCCACACCCTTGCTCTGAAACGCGACTTGATGGAGCAATTCCTTCTCAGTAAACCATTGGTCTGAAATGTCTCCAGATAGTCCTCGACTATTAGGTCACCGACTGACAGGTTGCCATATAACAAACTCCCAGTGTCCGATCACCTTGATCCTCGATGATTCGTCTGCGCCTTATTGGATCGCCTGCCTCCGGGGTCTCCTTGGGATGTTCTCATAGAAGGTTCGTCTGGGCCTTATTGGCTTTTTCCTGACAATCTTCTCCAGGCTGCGGTCATCCCTGCTGCTTGTGCACCTTTTTCTTCCAATCTTTTCCCTTCCACATAACTTTCTATTAATGTACTTTGATACAGCACTTTGGGAACATCTGACTTCTTTTGCAATTACCTTTTGAGTCTTTCTCTCCTTATGGAGGGTGTCAATGATGGTTTTCTGCACAACTGTCAGGTTAGCAGTCTTTTCCATGATTGTGATTCCTACTGAACCAGACTGAGAGACCATTTAAAGGCTCATGGACCCTTTTTAGGCGTTATAGCTTAATTAGCTGATTAGAGTGGGACACTATGGGCCAGATTCACATACACTTAATATTGCGCTGCGTAATCGAAATACTCTACGCTGACGTATTTTACCAGGCTCTACACCGAATCCTGGTCGATTTTTGCCCGTACGCTACGGCGGCGTAGTCTATTTCTCGCCGCGTAATCGAAATACGCGATTAGGTGGCATGAAGCATTTAAATTAAGCGCGTCCCCGCAGCGATCGAACTGCGCATGCTCCGTTCAGAAATTTCCCGCCGTGCATTGCGCGAAATCACGTCGTTACGTCATTCGTTGTTTGAGTAGCGTCGTTTACGAACATTCCTATTCTCGGACGTTTTACGTTAAAAATAATAAAAGACGTCGGAAAACGTAGAAATTTGACGCGGGAACGACGCCCATACTTAACATGGGCTGTCTAATATTAGAGCAGCAAAAAGCTGGTATAGTGTTACGCAAATAAAAGATGACTAAAGGTGCCGTAAGAGATTGCGATTGAAGATCGTAATTTCGGGGATCGCCGGCAAAAGCTCATTTGCATACCCCGACGCGGAAAACGACGGGAAGTTCACCCAGTGGCCGCAATTTTATTGCAGCGTAGATCCGAAGGCGTATGAACACGTAATCCAGCCGTCTATTCATGGTTTGAGGTTTTCGACTAGCTAGAAAACGCGCGTAATTTGAAATTACTCCAGTCTAACACCAGTTAGACAGGCGTAATGGCTCTCTGAATCTGGCCCTTTGAGCCTAGAAAATTGCACCTTTTTACAATATTCTGTTGTGCTTGCCCCCTCCCTTGGGCTACAGGAGAGGCAGGACACCCACTAACACACAGCTCCTTTCTCTATCTGCAATGTAGAGAGCGTCCTGACTCACCTGTTTGGATTGACATCACTGAGCAATGTACTTAGGTGCTGGTTGGTTCAGAGTCCCTCTTTCAGTCTCTGTATTGCTATACATGGCTCATATAAAACTAGTTCAGCTACTTCTAAGGCCGCGTACACACGATCAGACCGGTCCGATGAAACTGGCCTGAAGACCAGTTTCATCGGACCAATTCGATGGTGTGTACGGCCCATCGGACCGTTGTCCATCGGACCAAAGTTTTAAAACTTGCTTTAAAATCTGTCCGATGGACACCTGTCCGTCGGACCAAAACGATGGTTAGTAAACAAAAGCATCGGACCAAAATCAGATTTAAGTCGACGCATGCTTGGAAGCATTGAACTTCGTTTTTTCAGCACGTCGTTGTGTTCTACGTCACTGCGTTTTGGCCCGATGGGATTTTGGACTGATGGTGTGTACGCACATCAGACCATCAGACCACTTCAGCCGTGGTCCGATGAATACGGTCCGTCGGACCAGTCTCATCGGTTTGGTCTGATCGTGTGTACGTGGCCTAGTTGTCTAGTTAATTGTCTCATAGTCACCTCTCCAGCGAACCCCTGCTGTACCTCCTATTTTTGCAGCTGGCAAAATATTGTTTCCAGGTTATTGGGGTGCATGTGACCATCTCCTATGATGAAGACCCAAACATTATTACATGGCGGATGGGAAGACATCACCGCTTCCTCTGGTCTCCCACATCAATGGACCCTGGATGTTTTGCTCGTAGCTGTGATAGAGGAAGCAATGATGGGGAATTGCTGGAAAGGTAAGTATTATAGGCCTGAATGGGAATAGTGACTGTTTCTTTATAAAACATATTAGTAAACCAAAGAGCTCCACCAAAAAAATGATATTTACCCGGATCTCTTCTCTCATTCTGTAAAATCATATTCACATACATTTATCTATAACTCCAGTGGGAGAATTCACATGAACCGTAATAATGAAAATATGACACAGCAAGAAAATAAAAATGTATAAACATAGAAAATTGAATCCCACATTACTCTTTCCATTTCTCATTTTTGGTAAACAGAAGAAATGTATTGATTTTTCTGTGGAAAAGGTCCCTCTGGGCTGCAATTACGTGATACACGTGAAGCGCATGTGTTGTTTACAGTTCCAGCTGCGATTACCCAGCACGCCGCGGCCTTGAACACAATTGTGCAGTGTATAGGAACATTTTTTGCATTGTATGTGCGACAAATGACACTTTGCTGCTGAAGGTCAAGTGTATATTGTATATGCTATACCAATTATCAGCTTGTTTTTCCTTCAATGGAAAAATAAATTGCATTTGCAAGCTGGGGAGGTGTATTCTGTATAATATTAATACGGATGATAATAATAAACAGGGGAAGCATTTATACCCTCTGTAGCAAAGAGAAAATGTGCTGTTTGCAATAGCAATCATTTAAGATTATTGAGAGCTGTAAGCGTTCGGTGTAACTCATGGTCTCAGTGCCTCGGCCAATCATAGACCTTCAAGGGTGGTCCATGAAAAGAGATGTTCTGCGTGAACTAAGTTTTGTATTCATATTAGCTCGCGGAGGATGGAAAGAGAGAGATTATGGCAGTTTTTTTTAACCATTTTGGTTTTTATTTTATTTTTTGCCCACATGTAAAAATCTTAATTTTTTTTGCAATAAAATTCCCTAAATCCCCAGAACATTATATATTTTCTGAAAGCCTATAGAATAAAAAAAGATAGTTGCAATTTTGTCACATGTCACATGATATTTACGCAACTGCTTATTAACCACATGCCGACCAGCGCACAACGATATACGTCGGCACAATGGCGCGGCTGGGCAAATGGGCGTACAGGTACGTCCCCTTTAAATCACGGCACTGTAGGCGAGCGTGCGCCCGTCACGTGCTCCGTGATCGTGCCCGCGGGACCCTTGTACTCGATGTCCGCCAGTGTCCTGCGATCGCATTACGGAGCTGCAGAATGGGGAGATGCCTATGTAAACAAGGCATTTCCCTGTTCTGCCTAGTGACAGGACAGAGATCTACTGCTCCCTGTGATCAGGAGCAGTGATCACTGGTAGCCCATCCCCCCACAGTTAGAATCACTCCCTAGGACACACTTAACCCCTTGATCACCCCCTACTGATTAACCCCTTCCTGCCAGTGTCATTTACACAGTAATCAGTGCATTTTTTTATAACACTGATCGCTGAATAAATGACAATGGTCCCAATATAGTGTCAAAAGTGTCCGCTGCAAGATCGCAGTCATGATAAAAATCGCAGATTGCGACATCACTAATAAAAATAATAATAAAAGAAATGCTATAAATCTATCCCCTATTTTGCAGACGCTATAACTTTTTCGCAAACCAATCAATAAACGCTTATTGCGTTTTTTTTTTTTTACCAAAAATATGTACAAGAATACATATCGGCCTAAACTGATAAAAAAAAATTTTTATATATATATTTTTAGATATTTATTATTATTTTTTTGTTGTTTACTGTATAGTACAAAAAATAAAAACCCCATAGTTGATCAAATACCACCAAAAGAAAGCTCTATTTGTGGGAAAAAATGGACATCAATTTTGTTTCGGTGCACGTGCAATTGTCAGTTAAAGCGGCACAGTGCCATATCGCAAAAAATGGCCTGGTCATTGGGCAGCCAAATCTTCCGGAAGTGGTTAAATACACGTTTACAGGAAAACATATAACAAAATAAATTTTAGTGCGAAAACAAACAACATAATAGCCATTTTTTGGTAAAATATAAAAGATGAAGTTGCATCAATTAAATAGATGCCAAGCATGGCAAGTCTTGGAATTGCGTGCGCCCGTAATAGTGGAAAAAACTCCATAAGTGACGCTTTGAGGGCTTTACAACTCATCAGTTTAGAGTTTATCAGGTGCCCTTATGCTTGAATTATTGCTCTCACTCGTGACAATACACCACATGTGTGGTGCCACTGTGGTTTACAATAGTGTGCACCCTAGGTGCGCGTTTGTGCATGTGTGCAGGGCAACGGGGTTATGACGATTTTTCTGTGTCTCTGTGTGGAGGCAGCCACCTTGGTAGAGTAGCGGGGCTTTGCTTCATGCCAGAGCTGCCCACATGATTGGCGAGCTAATGACCAGTGAAGGAATATTTAGAAAGCAGAAGGAGATTCTTGCAATGCAGATCCTCAGGTACAGCTTCCTCTCCAGCAAGCACATTAGTGACAATCACAATATTACTCTCCTAAAAAGACAACAATGTTCTAATGCAGTTATTCAAAAATAACTAGATCTGTGCAGAACAAAAAAATGTGTTTTGTTTCGATTCATTATTTACATAAATTTGTTTAGTTAAATAAGTTTAATTCGTTTTCAGATAATTTGTTTTTTTAGAATTTGAACCATTTCGCTTTTTTCAAACTCCATTAAAATTCAAATTGAATTCCATTCAAAATCCAATTTATTCTATTCAAAATTCGTATTTTGGAAGATGGTTATATTCTTTCTATTCAATTCTATTGTTTTTTTTATTTTCAATTTTTTTCTTTTCCATTCGGTTCTTTTCTATTATATTCCATTCTATTCCATTGTTTTTGTTTTTTTTCAATTTTTTTTTCAATTTTTTTATTTTCCATTCGGTTCTTTTCTATTATATTCTATTTTTTTTATTCTATTCAAAATCAAATTTATTCTAATAAAAAATGCAAATTTATTCTATTCGTAATTCAGGAAATGATTATGTTGTTATATTCTTTCTATTTTATTCTTTTCTATTATTTTATTTTCTATTCTATTCTTTTCTATTCTATTCGAGTTCGAATTTGTTCTATTCGAAATTCAAATTTCAGAACATGGTTATATTCGGTCTATTTTTATTCTATTCTTTTATTTTCTATTTTATTTTATTTTATTCTGTTCTTTTTGTTCTATTGTATTTTGTTCTGTTTTACTTTTACTACTATTTTTTATTTTCTATTCTGATCCTTGTTTTTTTAATTCAGTGTTTTTCTAATCTTTTATTTTCTAATCTGTTCTTGTTTTAATATTCTATTATTTTATTGTCTATTCTATTCTTCTATTTTTTATTGCTGTATTTTCTATTCTATTTTATTCTGTTCAGAAATTCTAATTTGATTCAAAAACTTTTTTCAAATCTGATATGAAAAGTATTCTGCTGCGATCACTTTTTGTGATGAAAAAAAATGAAATTTTTAAAAATGTAATTTAAAATGACCGTGTGTGGGCAAAATGTCATTTTATGTCTTCTGAAAAACGACCAAAAAAAAATTCGAACATGCTTGAATTTTTTATGTCATTTTTTAAAATGTAATTTTTTGTGTCATAACCCATCCTTAGAAGAATACGTACTAACTCTGACATTAAAGGTATCAATATAAATAACAAGACATATAAGTTGGCCGCTTATGCGGACGACATCCTACTCTTTTTGACGGATCCCATTAATACCATACCTAATCTCTTAAAAGACTTTTCAATCTTCTCTACGATTTCCAACTTGCAAATTAATTTTAATAAATCCAGAGCATTGAACATCACTCTACAAAATGATACACTATCCATATGCAAACTAAATTTTCCATTTAAATGGGAAGAAAATTCCCTAACCTATCTAGGCATACATATACCTCTACAACTAAAAAATCTATATTCCTCCAATTTTCTACCAATTCTTAAGTCCATTCAAGATGACCTCCTAAATTGGGACAAAAGCCTTTTTTCCTGGTTTGGAAGAATAGCCATAATTAGAATGAATATCCTCCCGAGGTTACTTTACTTATTACAAACCATCCCAATTAAACTGCCAGCCTCCTTCTTTAATTTATATAAAAAGTTATGCTTGAAATTTGTTTGGAACTCCAAACAATCCAGGATTAAATGGAATACGCTTGTCAACCCTAAACTGTTGGGTGGGACGGGATTGCCGAACCTACAAAAATATTATTGGTCTTGTCATTTATCCCGAATTATTGATTGGCATGTTCATAGACAGACTAAGGATTGGATCGGTCTGGAGGAACTGTCATCCAAAATTCCTTTACACTTCCTCCCTTGGACTAAACCTCATAAAATACCCCGTGAAAATAGTTCACATCCCCTTACAGGCCCCACATTGCCAATCTTTAGATTACTTAGTACTAAATTTAATATCTCGTCATCACCGGGCCCAATGACACCTTTCCTTGTAATTTCGAACCTCTTCACTAACACAAAGGACTCCTCTCCTATCGACCCTACCTTATCTCACTCATTGAGAGCAGAACTCTTTTACGACAATGGTAAATTTCTGACCTACAATACCTTGGCCCAGATTCAGAGAGCCATTACGCCTGTCTAACTGGTGTTAGACAGGAGTAATTTCAAATTTTGCGCGCCGTATCACTAGTTTGAATCCTCAAACCATGATACGGCGGAGTTGGGCTTTGATCTGACAGGCTTACGTCTTCGTACGCCTTTGGATCTACGCTGCGATCTTTTTGCGGCCGCTGGGTGGAGTTTGCGTCGTTTTCAGCGTCGGGGTATGCAAATGAGCTTTTTATGGAGATCCACAAAGTTACGAGCGTCGTTCGCAATCGCGTACGTCATTTTTTCGCTACGTAAAGTTAAACCAGCTTTTAGCTGGTCTAACGTTACGCGGCCCATGTTAAGTATGGCTGTCGTTCCTGCGTCGACTTTCAATTTTTAATTTTTTTTGCGTAAGTCGTCCGGGAATAGGAATGTCCGTAAACGACGCTACTCAAAAAAAAAATTACGTAACGACGTGATTTCGCGCAATGCACGGCGGGAAATTTCTGAACGGAGCATGCGCAGTTCGATCACGGCGGGGACGTGCTTAATTTAAATGCCTCACGCCCCCTATTTGCGTATTTTGATTCCGCCGGGAGAAATACGCTACGCCACTGTACCTTACGGGCCAAAATCTCTCTGAATTCCTCGTAGAGCCAGGTAAAGTACGGCGGCGTAGAGTATCTCTGATACTCTGCGGGAATCTAATTCTTTCTGAATCTGGCCCCTTTTGTTTTACCTTTCCAGACTTCAAAATTTCTAAAATGGACTACGAGATTATATTAAATTCTATACTGAATTCTGGTCCTCATATAACTTGGAATAAACCTAAAACCTCCTTTGAAAAAATATGTGTCAGTACTGACCCCCAAAGACATCTTATTTCAAAGACATACTCACTACTGTTTTGCGATGTGGATTTTAAGAAAGAAGAAAAAATTCTACAATGGGAAAAAGATCTCGATTTACACCTCTCTAATAATGATTGGCACCGTATTTTCACTTACATTCACAAGGGGTCCATAAATGTCCTTACCAGGGGCGGACTGACCATTAGGGCACTCGGGCACCGACCGAGGGCCCGTGGCCAGTAGGGGGCCCCGTGAGCAGGGACAGTCACACTCTGAGAAGGTGTTCTGTTAGAGCTCAAACACGGGTTTGTCAGTAGCAGTGTCATTGCTTCCAAATACATATACTGCCTGGCGGTGTATGTATTTAGAAGTTCTGAGTCTTCTTTCTGTCTTACCCCTCAGTGTTCTCCTGCACACTCGCTCCGTGTTCCCCTCAGTCAGATCCCCCCCTTCAGTGCCGTGCGATGGGAGAACCCGGAGGAGGGGCATAGCTACTGCCGACTACTGCACGCTGAATGCAGAGAGGGAGCTGAGCTGAGTGAGTGAGGAAAGTTTTGTGCAGGTAAGCTGCTGCAGTGCCAGTGCACACAATACAAAGTTTCATGTCAGGACTCAGAGTAAATGTTTGTGGCAACATGCGAAGGGTTAAGTGACAAAGGAGGGTTAAAATAGCAGGCAAGTGTGTGTAAGAGCTGAGAGAGTTTTCAGCACCCCTCCCCCTAGCTGACAGACATCGAGACAGATATCTCCTAAGCAGGTACAGAGCACTAATCACTATCTATCTTCATAAACATCCCCCTATCACTCTGTGTATGTCCCACATAATGAGAAGTTCATTTATGGCCTTTCTATTTAACCCTGTGTTCTGCACACCCTGTACAGTGAAGTGTACACTCACCACAAACTCTACACTCCATATAGAAAACAACATGCCTCAATAAACATATCAGAGCACAGTGTTCATGGCTATTTGCATGTTACTGTAAGAAGTGATGAACACTGATCATTTAGATAATCAGGTATGTTTATGGAGAATTTATATTTTTTATGTGCCAAGGCCCCTTTCACATATGCTTTCCGATCAGGTCTGCCGGTCTGTTTTTCAGATGGACCCGATTGGATCCTCCAGTGTTCCCTATGGTGCGGCAGATGTCAGTGGTGACATGTCCGCTTACATCTGCTATCCAATCTGATCCTGTCCGCCAAATCAGTGGTCGTATTTTCCATTTGTCTGGCGGATGAGATGGAAATGGACAGGCAGTCCTCAGAGGAGAGCGGGACAGACAGGTCCGTCTCTGCACAGTGAGTAGTGAATGATCTGTCATCCGTTTGCTCAGCGGATTAATCCCCCGCTGAGCAACGCGGAGCCCATCAAAACGGACGTGCCCCGTGTGAAAGGGGCCTTACAGTTAGGGTTGGTTCACACCTGCAGGGGGCAACCAAGCATAGGCACGTTTTTCACATAATATCACGTGTAGAGCAGCCCATTCATTTCAATGGGCTGCCCTACACGCAAGCAACATGGAAAAGTCATGAAAGAGTCCAGTTTGATGGGCGCGTTTGCAGATGCATGGGAGTGTCATTAACAATTAATAGAACTGCTGTGCATCTGCTAAAGGGCCAGCTCATTTCTGTGCATGTTGGGAAAGCATACGCACTTGCATACATTCCCCACATTTATAGATCTGAACTTATATCACCCCCAGGCCACTCCATACATCCCAGCTGACAGACATCACTTTGAGCTACTTCCTACCCCCCAGCTGTGTGACATTATTCCAAGGTCACTTTTCATTCTCTACCTTCCCAACATCGCTCCCCAGTCACCCCACAGACACTGCCACTGAAATCAATGCCTAAAAACGAACTCACCCCTACCAACTGTCTCACAACTCCATCCCTTGTGCAGTTATTCCCGAAAGGGGGATCATGTGTGGATAGAGCGGGTGGGGGAAATAACTGGAACCGATCTTTTGTGGCTTTCACTGCAGCAGTTGAAAGATTGATTAAATTATTTCCCCCACTCACTGCACTAATCTGGATTTCTCTCACTGCCTGAACCCCTCCCTTGCAGCATTGCCAGCCTCTCTCTTTTTCTCTCCCACCAGCTCTCCCACCCACTGGCGTAGCGAGGGGGGGGGCAGGGGGGGCTCCTGCACCAGGCGAAAAATTGCGGGGGGCGAAATCTTTGCGTCCGCGGAATGCGCCGCCGCCGCCTCAGGAAAGGCCGCGGCTTGGGCCTAGCACTGGAGCTGTCGGGCATCTTGGCACACCCGGCGGCGGCGCCTGGTTGGCTGGTGGAACTGTCTGTCTCCCTTGATGTGGGAGTGGCGGGAAACACCAGCCAACCAGACAGAAGGGCGCGCTGATTGGCCTAGAACATGTGTTTACAGCGCGGCGCGGCGGTGGCAAGTTTCTCCAGCAAGGTAAGAAGGGGGGGGGTGTCGGTGTAAATCTTAAGGGGTGCTCTGCCTGATCCCCACCTATCCACCTCAGAGCCTGTTATTTTAGTAAGACTGCTGGGACTTGTAGTTCTCCTGGGGCTCATGGAGATTGGAGAACTACAAGTCCCAGCAGGTTATACATTATCATACAATAAGGCTCTGAGGTGGATGGATGTCCGGACACCCATCCATCTCGGAGCCTTGTATTATAACCTGCTGGGACTTGTAGTTCTCAATCGTCTCCTGGGGCTCAGGTGCATGCGATCCACCATCTGTGGGACTACAAGTCCCAGCAGTAAGAAAAACTGAACAAAGATGGTGGATTGCATGCACCCGAGCCCCAGGAGACGATGGAGTACTACAAGTCCCAGCAGGTTATAATATAAAGCTCCGAGGTGGATAGATGTCTGGACAGTGACAATTGGTGGCTCAGTGGTGACGATTGGTGGGACAGTGGTGACGATTGGTGGGACAGTGGTGACGATTGGTGGGACAGTGGTGACGATTGGTGGGACAGTGGTGACGATTGATGGCACAGTGGTGACGATTGATGGCATGGTACAGTGGTGGCAATTGATTGGCATGGCGCCCTGTGATTGGTCATGCGCTAGCGCCGGGGGGGGGGGGGGGGGCGAAAAAAAAGTTTTGCCCCGGGCGCCAATAACTCTGGTTACGCCACTGCTCCCACCAGCAGTAGTTGTGGGCACATAGGGGAATCTGTCAGGATGAAGAGTGGGGAAGGTGCCTGTAAATATGTCATTTACCAGCCCCTTTATTTTCTAAGTTAACACAGTGAGTGATGGATATTGTATTTATTCATAACTGAGCATAGTAAACTATGTTTACTATGCTTCAGTTTATGAACGGGCAATAGTCTCTGTCTCCTGATCATTCATTTTCAGTGCAACAAAGGCTGCAGAGAAAGGGACTGTGGAATATCTGTTCTTAATACCTGGCTCTGTCTCAAAAGTGAGACTTCAGGGGGTCCGTTTAGACCCTGATATCTAACCAAAGCCCCCCTCCCCCCAACAGAGTTATAAAATCTGACTTGAAGTAGTAGTAGTAAACTCTGTACTACCACTTGTACCTACAGTTAATCCTATAATAAAGTCTCCTGCCACTCTGCATGTTACCAAGCTAGGTGCCTCTCCACGAGGCCCTGCCACATTAATGTTGCATCAGAAAGATGGCTGCCGTGTGGTGGCCATCTTTAAACCTGGGGGCCCCAATGATTCCCTAGTGCCCGGGGGCCCCATGAGTTGTCAGTCCGCCCCTGGTCCTTACCCAAGAAAACGGTTATAAACTTTACTCTAAATGGTACAAGACACCTCAAATCATTCATAAATTCAGCCCTACCTCTTCACCTAATTGCTGGTGCTGCAAATGTTCTTTGAGAACTCTACTACATATTTGGTGGGACTGCCCCTTCATACAACCCTTTTGGAAAGAAGTCCATCGCATTATCACTCTCGTCACTTCATATACCCCAGATTTCACCGCAGCCCAATTCCTACTACACCACTCTTCATTGCCTCACCACATTTACAAAAATACAATGGCCCAGATTCACAGAGCAATTACGCCTGTCTAACTGGTGTTAGACAGGAGTAATTTCAAATTTTGCGCGCCGTATCACTAGTTTGAATCCTCAAACCATGATACGGCGGCTTCGGGCTTCGATCCGAGAGGCTTACGTCTTCGTAAGCCTTCGGATCTACGCTGCGATATTTTTGCGGCCGCTGGGAGGAGTTCGCGTTGTTTTCATGCGTCGGGATATGCAAATGAGTTTTTACGGCGATCCACGAAGATACGAGCCCATGTTAAGTATGGCCGTCGTTCCCGCGTCGAATTTAAAATATATATATTTTTTTTTACGTAACTCGTTCGGGAATAGGAATCTCCGTAAACGACGCTACTCAAGAAAAAATGACATAACGACGTGATTTCGCGCAATGCACGGCGGGAAATTTGCGAACGGAGCATGCGCAGTTCGATCGCCGCGGGAACGCGCCTATTTTAAATGATTCACGCCCCCTACTCGCGCAGATGGATTGCGACGGGAGAAATACACTACGCCGCCGTCGTTTACTGGACAAAATCTACCTGGATTCCACGTAGAGCCAGGTAAAAAACGGCGGCGTAGTGTATTTCTGATACTCTACGAGAATCTAATTCTCTGTGAATCTGCCCCAATAATTTTACAATTAAGTAATGCAGCTAAACTTTGCATCCCAACACACTGGAAAGATACCTCTCCCCCTAGTATTTCGGAATGGCTCCGAAGAGATGAACCAATTGCGGAAATAGAGGACCTGATTCTCCAATCTTTAGACTCCCCCACTAAATTTCATGATAAATGGAGTTGTTGGACACGCTTTATGAAATCTACAGAGTTTCAACACCTATCTCATCATTCTATCCATATTTGAATTATTTTTAATCTCTCACACGACTTATGTTTACTATGTATATAAAATGTACATGTATAATTTTTTTTTTTTTCCTTCTTCTTCTTCTTTACTTTTCTATTTATTTTCTTCATATAGAAAATGTAATATTCTTTATTTTAATCCTGATATCAATCCCTAATCGACAAATCGACAACACTAGTTATGTTTATGGAATGTATTTTCGTGACTTTTACTGTTTGAAATGTATTACTATTCAAAGTCTTTACTTCTGATACCCATCTTGATGTATCGACACATGTTTATTGCTTTATTGTACAATTTATCCTGAAATACCAATAAAATCTTTAGACAAAAAAAAAAATGACATTTTGGCCACACACAATAATTTTAAATGACATTTTAAAAAGTGCCGTCGTTTTGTTCATCATTTTCCAAAAATGATGGTGTGTGGGCAACATCATTTTTTTTCTCAAATAACTTTTTATTGAAAATAATTGCTTACAACATACCAGAGCGTGGGATATAGCATTTGAGGAAGATGTACAAAATAGGACACAGCCGGGCAACATCATTTTTAATGATGAAGTTGGAAAAATTAGGCCCCGTACACACGGCAGAGAACCTCGACGGGCAGAACACATCGTTCCGCCCGTCGAGGCTCTCTGCCGGCCGTCGAAATCGGCGACCCGCCCGTCGGGAATGGCAACCAGCCATTCATCCAGGTGGGCCATCGAGGAAATAGAGAGCGTGCTCTCTATTACTGCTCGACGGGCTTCCCGACGGGAAGCTCCCCGAGACCGTACACACGGCCGAGGTCCTCGCTGGAATGTGCATTCCAGCGAAGTTCTCGCTGGTTTTCAGCGAGAACCTCGGTCGTGTGTACGCGGCCTTACATTTTTCTTTCATCACAAAAAGTGATCGTGTTTACAGGGCATTCGAATTAGATTAGAAAATGGTTCAAATTTTCACTGTAAATACTTTCCGGATGCACTGAAATCCAAGGATTGGCTTTATAGAGGAAGTAAACCCTCCTAAAAAAAAAAAAAAAAGAAGCACCCTGCAAGACAAAGACATAATGAGCTAGTATGCATAGCATACTAGCTCATTATGTAGTACTTACCTCCGATCAAAGCCCCCGCAGCAGTCCTCGTCTCCCCCTTTGGCTGCCGGCATGTCACCCCGGATTTACTTCCGGGTATCGTGGCTCCGGCGTTGTGATTGACATGTGCACGGGAGCTGCCGTTAACGGCATGAAGACTGGAGCAACGGCACATAGGTTCAGTTTGCTCCAGTGTGCATGTGCAGATGACTTTGGCACATGCAGACACAGGGGGAAATCTCCTAAACCGTGCAGGTTTAAGAAGATATCCTGGGTAGCTACAAGTAAGCCTTAAAGGATCACTAAAGAATTTTTTTTTTTAGCTAAATAGCTTCCTTTACCTTACTGCAGTACTAGTTTCATGTCCTCATCGTTCGTTTTTTGCTTTGAAGTTGCTGTAATCCTGCTCTGATCTTCACACTTCCCGCTTGTCTGTTTCCTTATAACCACAGTGCTGGGAGCTTTCTCACGGTGGTCTAAGCTGTCATTACTGTGTGTCTAAAACTTCCCAGAACCAATCAGATTCATTTTAAAAACAAAACACTGCCCTGGATTTGTTTGTTTTGTTTTCTGTGTGTCTCTTTCTACTTTACAGAAACATGAAGCCAGTTAAAAGTGAAACTAGCTTGCAGGCACATTATATGATTGATTTTTATCTATTTTTAATGATTTTGAAAAGGAATCAGTTAACTTTTATGTCTCTATACCCTGTAAACAGTCATTTCAGCAAACAAAAATGTTTCCATTAGTGACCCTTTAATATAGATTTACCTGTAGCATAAAGTTAAAAAAATGGGTTTACAACCACTTTAAGGGTTGTATTTCCTGTAGGCTGTGATGTATATGGGAAGCATGCTGACTCTCTGGCCACTCATTCCCATATGTTTTGGACATGTGCTAACATCAGGCAATACGGCTCAGGGATACATGTTTTTCGTAGTGACAACTTTCAATTTTACGCTTCACTTCAACCAGAAATCTGCTTTCTTGGTGCCATAAACTATTTTGTTCTCAGTACACATACTAGGATAATGTTCCGATTGATTCTCCTTTATGCACAGAAACTCATAACCTAGAAGGATAATCAGCCTCCGAGGAGTCGACAGCTTATCAAGAAAATCATTGGTATCCTACCCTGATTCAGATTGCCCTCCAGAAATTCTCACAATGTGGCAACACTAGCTTGATTGCCATGGTTCTGTAACTTAGAAGGATTATTTGTGTCATTCTTTTTCATTTTTTTTTTTCATTTCATTCTTGTTCAGAAATGGTTCATCTGATATAAGGTGATGGGGAAAGAAAAACTGGCAATACACTGATCTCTGCTGAACTGGCCAAATTTCCATCACTGTTTGGCCATTCTTGCTTTGTGTGGATAGAGAAATCTGAACCAAAGAAAAACTTAAGCCCTGTACACACGATCGGATATCTGATGGAATCTAATCCGATGGATTTTTTCGTCGGATATCCGATGAATCTGACCTTTATCAGTCTTGCCTACACACCATCAGTCAAAAATCTGACCGTGCCAAACCGCTGTGACGTAAAAAACTACGACGTGCTGAGAAAAATGAAGTTCAATGCTTCCGAAAATGTGTCGACTTGATTCTGAGCATGCGTGGATTTTTGACCGATGGACTTCCACACAGACAATCGTTTTTTTCTCCATAGGAAAATTTTTAAACATGTTCTATTTTTCTTCACCGATGGAAAACAAACCGATGGGGACCACACACGATCGGTTTGTCCGATGAAAACAGTCCATCGGTCTGTTTTCATCAGACAAACCAATCGTGTGTACAGGGCTTAACAGTGTATGGCCACTTGGCAGGAGAAAAAGCTTAAAGGGGTTGTAAAGGTTTGTTTTTTGGTTTCTAAATAGGTTAATTTAAAGGATCAGTAAAGGAAAACATTTTTAATGCTAAATAGCTTGCTTTACCTTATAGCAGTCCTGCTTTCATGTCCTCCATGTCCGTTTTTGCTTAGAAGTTGCTGTAATCCCTTGCTGAACTCCACACTTCCTGCTTGTCGGGCTCCTTATGAAAAAACTCATGGTAGCTTTTCATTGTGGTCCATGATCAAGAAGATGTGATTACTATGTGTCTAAAACTAAAAAATCAGATTCATTTTAAAAACAAACACTGCCCTGTGTTTGTTTGTTTTTGTTCTGTGTGTCTCTGTACACACAGAACAAACTGAAACTAGTCTAAAAATGAAACTAAACTGCAGGCGCATTATATGATTGATTTTTATCTATTTTTAATCATTTTTAAAAGGAATCAGTTAACTATTATGGGACAGTTTTTTTTAAATTTGCGCCGGCGCATCCTTACGCCGATTTAGAAAGGCATTTACGCCTAAATTTGCTTGAACCGATGACGTAAGTCTTACTACGCCGTTGGATCTTTGGTGTATATTTACGCTGGCCGCTAGCTTACTGAGGAGGAAAAGGAAGTGACAAATTCAGACAAAGAAAAAAAACATTTAGAAGGGAAATCGAAGGAAAAGGTAAGTGAACCAACAATGCACTAGCTTAAAGGAACCTATTTAGAAAATAAAAAATGAACCTTTACAACCCCTTTAAAAAATGCACCTAAAGCCACTTTTACTGCAAACGCGCTAAACGCTTGAGCGCTTATTCATTTAATTGGCCAGAATATTCATTTATTCTAGCCATTAAAATTAATGAAAGCATCTGACGCACCTCGCTCATTACATGCGTTTAGGCATGTCAGGCATTTTTTCAACCAAAATGCTGCTGCTCCTGAACATGTTCGCAGTGGTTTTTATTTTCTGCCTCTGAATGCCTGCAAACGCTTACGTGGCACCATTACTTCCACAGACACCAATGATTGGGCACTATTCCTCCCATTAATACCAACAATGGAGCAGTATTCCTCCCTCTGATACCAATGATGGGGCACTATTCCTCCCACTGATACCAATGATGGAGCAATATTCCTCCCACTGATACCAATGATGGGGCACTATTCCTCCCACTGATACCAATGATGGAGCAATATTCCTCCCACTGATACCAATGATGGGGCACTATTCCTCCCACCGATACCAATGATTGGACACTATTCCTCCCACTGGCACCAATGATTGGGCACTATTTATCCCACTTATACCAATGATTGGGCACTATTCCTCCCACTGATACCAATGATTGGGCACTATTCCTTCCACTGATACCAATGATGGGGCACTATTCCTCCCACTGATATCAATGATTGGGCACTATTCCTCCCACTGATATCAATGATTGGGCACTATTCCTCCCACTGACAGCAATGATTGGGGACTATTCCTCCCACTGACCCCAATGATTGGGCACCATTCCTTCCACAGACACCAATGAATGGGCACTATTCCTCCTTTAAATAGAAACAATAGGGCACTATTCCTCCCACTGATACCAACAATGCGATACTATTCCAGCAACTAATTCCAACAATGGGGCATTATTTCTCCAAATAATACCAACAATGGGGCATTATTCCTGCAACTAATACCAACAATAGAGTACTATTCCTCCCACTAAAACCAATGATGAAGCCAGTGGCGGCCGCTCATAATAGGCGCAGGGGTGCCGCCCCCCTAATCTATGTGCCTGGCCCCTAATCTCCATGCAGTGTGCCAGATGGATGGATTTCAATGTTTTTTTTTTAAGCACGTGATTAGAGCCCGAGGGTCTAATTGGCTTCAAAAAGGGTGGGGCCTGCGCCCCGAGCCCACCCACTTGTGTGACATTAGCAAATTAATATTCGCTAATGTCTTCCTGCTTTTACTCCCAGATAATCAGGAAGCGGGTTCTGAGACCCGATTGGTCGGGAGTCCTCAGACCCAATTGGCCAGGAGGAGAAGTGACCACTTGGACTAAGAAGGAGATGCAACAGGATGGCTGCCGAAGATGCAACCTGGATTGGGTAAGTCTGGGGCTCATAGCTGGACGGGCAAGCGAGCAGGCAAGCGCGTGGGCATTCGATCGAGCACCAGCCGCCACTGGAGGACAGTACATTGACTTTTTATTTTAAAACTTTGGCGACCCCTGACCTAAAGAATCTATAAAATAAATCCTGCCCAGTGTATACACACAGTACGGTTTCCTACTAGTGTGTCAGTGTGTAAACTTGTGCCCCCCTACTCCTGTGTCCGTGCCTTATGTACCTCCTCCTCCCCCAAGCTTGCAGGGTCCTTGTGTTCAGTCTGCAGCCATGATTCCATTAATCTATTATCCATTGCCCCTGTGACAATGTCAATTGAGACTAAACATATGTCGGGTTGGAGGACATAGCAGTGACGTCAGCACGCCTGCTGGGGCGATGGGTGATCATTTTTTAATGTTTTTGACAGGTACCCATCCCCACTTCCGGGTTGCCCGAAAATTCGCACCCCCCTTACTTCCCCCACCACCAGACCATTCACAAAGCACAGCATGCTTTCCGCATACGTAGTAGGAAACCAGTTGGTGAGCTTCACTGCCAGTTTCCCTTACAAGGAATGGTGGCAGCAGCACCCGAGAGCCCATTGAAATATCGGCTGCAGTGTCGGCATCGGGGGATTCCTGGACAGGTAAGTGTCTGAATATTAAAAGTCAGAAGCTACAATATAAAAAAAAATGGCGGGGGGGGGGGGGGGCTGAAGCTCCACTTTTTTATGTTGATGAGAGGGAAGAGAGGAGCTAGGGAAGGCAAAATATAGGAAGAATATATTACAGTTCTAAGATATATCTAAAACTTTTTTTTTCTTGGGCGGGGATTTTGGAGAGTATAGAATTGTTGAAAACCATCTTTGTCCCAGTAGAATCTCTCAGCAAACCACACTGGGTGGATTACATTTTCTTATCCTTATGTAGCTCATGAGTTGCCACTTGTGATTTTTAATAAAGTCTTTTTTTATACACTGCACTCTGTTGGCGCCCCCTGGTTTTTCCTTTATCCACTGTGAGTGAGGGAATCATGTCCTAAATACTGTAAGTGTCCCCATTGGAAGATTTTGCCTCTATTCTTGTTCGAGTGACAATGCAAAGTTTTGGACTGACTTTACTTTTAGACCAGGTGATAATAGTCACCAGGGCGAATAGAGGACGGATCTCTCTAGTAGGGACACCGACGGCAATAAAAACCTAAAAAGGGTTTTAACCCTGCACCACTTAATCCAAAACTAAACAAATCATTTTGGCTTTCAATACACAATAAGCTGATGGATTGGTTTGTCATTATTTCTACAACAATGAGAGATCCAAGGGTTGTGGAGATCTGCTTTAAGGGATTAATTAGTAATTTAATTGAGACAGTAATTATCTCTCAAGAGCTGAGGGCTTATTCCTCAGAGACTTTCTGTTTATGAGAAGGAAAACATTGCAGACGCCTTATATATTTTTTTTAAAGGTGCTTATTTGTATAGAGCAGTGATTTTCAACCTTTATCAGTCACGGAACCCCCTGAAAGTGCAAAATCTCAAGGCACCCCAATCTAAAATGAGGTCATCCATTCCATCACAATAGAACCCCCCCCCCATTCACATCAGAGCCCTAACTCCTTTTACCTCCTTCACATTAGAGCCCTTAGTTATCCCCTCTTTTCTTAATCCCCCTCCTTTCACATTAGAATCTTCAGTTCCCTCTTTCCTTTCATATCAGAGTACTAATCCCCCCACACACTTCACATCACAATCCTCAGTCCTCCCTTTCAGCTCGGAGTCCTCAGTTACCCCTTATTCCTCAGCCCCCTTTCAAATCAGAGTCCCCAGTTTCCCCCCTTTTGCATTGGAGTCCTCTGCTCCCTCACCCTTTCACATCAGAGTCCTCAGGCCCCCCTCAGGCCCCTCTTCCATTTCACATTGGAGTACTCAGTCCCCACCCCCTTCTATTTCACATCAAAGTCCACAGTCCCCCCTTCCCTTTCATATAAAAGTTTTCAGTTCCTTCCCATCTAAAGCCCTGTACACACGATCGGTCCATCCGATGAGAACGGTCTGACGGACCATTTTCATCGGTTCATAGATGAAGCTGACTGATGGACTGATGTGCCTACACACCATTGGTTCATGAACCGATCGTGTCAGAATGCGGTGATGTAAAACACAACGACGTGATGAATGCTTCCAAGCATGCGTCGACTTGATTCTGAGCATGCATGGATTTTTAACCGATGCTCGTGCATATTAACGATCGGTTAGCCATCCATCGGTTCAATTTTAAAGCAAGCCATCTGTTTTTGGATCGAAGGATAACGGACCGATGGGGCCTACACACCATCGGTTTGGACCGATGAAAACTAACTTCAGTCCGTTTTCATCGGTTTGAACGGATCGTGTGTACGCGGCTTTACACATTAGAGTCCTCTGTTTACCCTTCCCTTTTACATCAGAGTCCCCAGTTCCCTCCCTCTTCTCACATAAGAGTCCTCAGTCCCCCTTTACCTTTCACATCAGAGTCCTCAGTTCCCGCTTCCCTTTCACATAAGAGTACTCAGTTCCTGCTTCCCTTTCACATCAGAGTACTCAGTTACACCCTCTTTTCTAAGTCAACCCCCTTTTACATCAGAGCCCTCAGTCATCCTCCCCTTTACATCAGAATCCTCAGTTCCCTCCCTTTCACATTAGAATCCTCTCCCCTCCCCCCCTTTCACATCAAAAGTCAGTCTAAACGTGCTGAATAAGTGAAAGGTGTGTGGCACTTACAGCGGGGATCGAAAGTTTGGGCACCCCAGGTAAAAAATTTGTAGTAATGTGCATAACGAAGCCAAGGAAAGATGGAAAAATCTCCAAAAGACATCAAATTACAGATTAGACATTCTTATAATATGTCAAAAAAAGTTAGGTTTTATTTCCATCATTTACACTTTCAAAGTGGCATCTGCTAAAGTTTGGGCACCCTGCAGAATTTATAGCATGCACTGCCCCCTTTGCAAAGCTGAGACCTGCCAGTGTCATGGATTGTTCTCAATCATCGTCTGGGAAGACCAGGTGATGTCAATCTCAAAGATTTTAAATGCCCAGACTCATCTGACCTTGCCCCAACAATCAGCACCATGGGTTCTTCTAAGCAGTTGTCTAGAAAACGGAAACTGAAAATAGTTGACACTCACAAAGCTGGAGAAGGCTATAAGAAGATAGCAAAGCGTTTTCAGATGTCAATATCCTCTGTTCGGAATGTAATTTATAAATGGCAGTCATCAGGAACAGTGGAAGTTAAAGCAAGATCTGGAAGACCAAGAAAAATATCAGACAGAACAGCTCGCAGGATTGTGAGAAAAGCAATTCAAAACTCACGTTTGACTGCACGATCCCTCCAGAAAGATCTGGAAGACACTGGAGTTGTGGTACAGTATTCCACTATAAAGAGATACTTGTATGGTCTTCATGGAAGAGTCATTAGAAGAAAACCTCTTCTACGTTCTCACCACAAAAATCAGCGTTTGAACTTTGCAAATGAACATATAGACAAGCCTGATGCATTTTGGAAACAAGTTCTGTGGACCGATGAGGTTAAAATTGAACTTAATGGCAGGAATGAGCAAAGGTACATTTGGAGAAGAAAGGGCACAGAATTTGATGAAAAGAACCTCTGTCCAACTGTTAAGCCTTGGGGGTGGATCAATCCTGCTTTGGGGTTGTATTGCAGCCACTGACACAGGGAACATTTCAATCTCTCACAAAACCATGTTCTTCTTAAGGTTGTTGGATCTTTTAGTGGTCTCTGTGTAAATGCATCAGCAGTCTCACTTTGACACTGCGGCTGACTGTGGCAATGGCAGCTTCTCCAACTCAGGGACACCCTCCAACAGTCACATCTCATTCTCCACATGAGATTGCCCAGAGCCTTGGCTTCCACTTCCTTTTTCTCCTTTTTGCAGCACACTGTGCTCCTGGGACTTTTAGTCCCATACAGTTATTGGCTTAATAGAGGCTGTCTCCTGTGGACTACATCCCCCACAGTTCTAGGAGGAACGATCCAGCCATCTTTAACAGCCGCAGTTGTGACCTTTGATTTAACCAGTTTCTGAGGAGATAAGGATGACGGGATCAGAGTAGACAACACATCCCAATTTTATGAAGAATACATGAAAAGATGAAAACCATGGGACTTGAAGGTGTCAAATAAATAGTTGAATTTTATAGAAAAATGTATAAATTTTATTATTAACATTAAAAATTCATAAAAATTCCTTGTTGTGCTACTTAATCAATTAATATACATATACAGACACTGCTGGTCTACATGTTTCACTTTGAATGAGCTTCTTCAGGAGACTTTGAAGTGCTGTATAAATTGAGTGCTAAAAAAAAATCATATTTTTTTTCATATATTTTTCTATACAATTCAACTATCTATTTATTTGACACCTTCAAAGTCCCGTGGTTTTCCTCTTTTCATGTACTCTTGATTTAACCAATGTGTCCCCCATCATATTACAATTGAGGATTCATTTTTTCCCCCCTGTAATATTTTTGTGGAGGGTCCCTGGCTCCGCACTTCCTGGCTTTTTGTCCAGATGAGATTGACCAACAGTCATACATTGTAGTATTATGATGTCAGTGTAGTCCATCAATAAAAGCCCAAGACACTAGGGGATCCATTTATAAAAAAAAATGTTCTCATGTATACACATTTGTGCAAAAGTCATGAATAATACCATTGCAAATGTTTTAAATATGCACAAAATAAAATGTTCTGATCTTTAAGTTGTCTTTCACAGGACAAACGTAATACCCTGCAAATCTTCAGTCCTAGGAGAAAATAGCCCAAGGACATTTATAAAATAGCCTTAGGCAAACCATAGATTAAGCAATTTTCTTTCCTTCCACCATAGATGGAAGGAAAGAAAATTGCTTGATCCCCCCATCAACACAATCAATGTTCATAGGGGAATCCCTCCTGCAGCGCTCTAGTGTTCTATCTGTAAGGAGTGCAGAGAGTCTTCCCTGCCAGCAGAATACAGTGATTAGTGTTGCCAGCTATAGCCGGCGGCACTAATCGTTCGAAAAAAAACTGACAGGCGGGTTGTACACAAGTCAATTGATAGATGCCCAAACATGTTTTGAAATTTGGCAAGTCCCTGCAGAACCAGCCGAATTTCGATCCATTTTTAACCGGCTTAAAACAATAGTCTAGCAACATTTGACCAGCAGTAGCCTAAAACATTAGCCCTAGAACATTTGAGCCAAAGAGGAGATAGCCTAAAACTATATTGATAAAAAGGTCCAATAGCACTGCTCAGCGCCAGAGGAAAAAAAAAAAAAACATTTAAGGAATAGATGTTATCTTAAATACAGTTTGATTTTAACTTGAATATGATATAAACACAGCGACTTCTGTATTCCTATTAGCAGCTACTATAAAATGAAACCTAAATAAAATAATGACATTAAAAAGTCCCACGTATTTCTTATGTCCTTAGAATGCCACAGCAGCGCTCATGTCAATCAATCCAGTTATGACAAGCTTTTATATGGTTCAACATATATAAGAATCAAGCGATGATATGATTTCTCTAAAAAGGTGTAATTCTTCTTACGGTGATTCTAGTTGATGTCACTCGTGCACCAAATACCAAGGTTGCCACCACGTTCTCCTCTTTGGGACTGAACTGTCCACATAGCGTAATCCTGTTTACTCAGTTGAAGTCGGGAGTGACGAAATGCGTCAGCTGCTTCATCTCCACGACAAACTGGAAGTGACATTTGGGGGTCACGTCCAACAGGAAATACCAGGAAGAGGACACAGCGACTGTTGTATTCAGGTATCTTCCTCCATAACATAACCGGCGACTGGTGACTACGCTACGTATATCTTGTAAAGGCTGGCTTTGGCTACAATACCCTAGCAGAGCTGGTGGATGTTCATTTGAAGCGGCAACTAAAGATCATTAGAAAAGGCGTTTAAATTCTGTTATCTGGTGAGTTCATTCCCAAAGGGGAGAGTTTATCGCCATGTGGTGGCAATCTTGGTATGTGGTGCATGAGTGACATCAACTAGGATCACCGTAAAAAGAATTACACCTTTTTAGAGAAATCATCTCATTGCTTCCTTCTTATATGTGTTGAACCATATAAAAAGCTTGTCATAACCGGACTGATCGACATGAGCGCTGCTATAGCCTAAAACTATAGCCCAAGAACACTTGAGCAGAAGAGGAAATAACGTAAAACAATAGTACAAGAACATTTAAACAGAAGAGGAAATAGCCTAAAACTATAGCCCAAGAACACTTGAGCAGAAGAGGAAATAGCCTAATGCCGCGTACACACAACCGTTTTTCATGAAGTGAAAATTATTATTTTTTTAATGTCATTAAAAACGATTGTGTGTGGACTCCAGAGCATTTTTCATGACGTGAAAAATGGGAATTAAAAATTTAGAACATGCTCTTTTTTCACGTCGTGAAAAGCGGTCGTGTGTAGGCTTTAACAATGTGAAAAAAACGCACATGCTCAGAAGCAAGTTATGAGACGGGAGCATTCGTTCTGGTAAAACTAGCGTTCGTAATGGAGATAGCACATTCATCACGCTGTAACAGACTGAAAAGCACGAATCGTCTCTCACCAAACTTTTACTAACACGAAATCAGCAAAAGCAACCCCAAGGGTGGCACCATCCGAATGCAACTTCCCCTTTATAGTGCCGTCGTACGCAAGGCAGGCTAGACAAGAATCGGGTTGAAAAAAAAAGGTGTTTTTTCTACACCATTAAAAATTAACGTGTGTACACGGCATAAAACAATAGCCCAAGAAAGTTTAACCAGAAGAGAAAATAGTCTAAAATAATAGTCCAACTAACATCTGACCATAATAGCCTTAAACATTACCCCAAGAACATTCAACCACAAGAGAAAATAGCCTAAAACAACAGCTCAAGAATATTCAACCAGAAGAGGAAATAGACAAACAATATTCAACCAGAAATAGCCTCTGAAATAAGGTGTTTAGGCTTCTCTCACACTGGGGCAGTTTTCAGGCGATTTAGCGCTAAAAATAGCCTCTGCAAAGCTCCTGAAAACCGCCTCCCATTTTTTGCAGTGTGTCTTTCCACACTGGGGCGGTGCGCTTGAGGGATGTTCCGAAAAGTCCTGCAAGCAGCATTTTTGGGGCAGTTTGGGAGTGTTTACCTTTTTTCTTTTACCTTTTTGGGGGGTAAAAAACGCTCCACTAGCGGGTAAAAAGCGCTGCACAGGCGCCGGTAAAACAGCGATAAAGCATCGCAAAACCAAGCAGCTAATGGCCGGTGCTGCCAGTGTGAAAAACAATTGACACTGTGTATTATACTTTGTTATAACAGAGGGGCTGGCAGTAGTACTATTCACTGGCTTTACTGCCACACAAAATGGCGGCAGGAGGGGAGGGTTTGGAGATCGCTCACACACTAGGAACTAACAGGCAGGGAGAGAGGGGAGAAGGGGGTAAGGTTGCCACCTGTCCAGGTCTCACCCAGACAGTTTGGGTTTTGAACTATGTGTCCAGGTTTCAGTCCACCTGAAACTCGGACACCTGATTTAGACAGGAATGTGACTCGGAACAAGGCTTGACAAGGGGTTGAGGTGGCAATATGTGTGCCACATTACTATTCTCTTTGGAATGGCCAAAGGTGTCCCAGGTCTGTTACAATCCTATAGTGTATACTAAAAGAAAATAAATTACTAGGCGCTGCTAAAGTGTTCGGGTTTGACTTGAAGAAAAAGTGGCAACTCTAGGGGGGGGTAAGAGGAGAGACTCTAACACAGCGGTATGATGGAGACACACAAACTGACCATGGTAACATGGAACAGCAGCCATGATTACCGTAGTCAGTTCACATAAGGGACACAGGAATAGGCAGGATCAACCAGTTTTTTTTTTTTACAGCATAGCAAGGGACGAATTAAACAGCACAAGCACTATGCTGTTTAACCTGCTTTTTTTTTGTTTGGGTTACAACCTCATTAAGCTCATTCAATCTTGCGCCATTCGCATAGCAGCCATAGCTTTATACATTGTGCAGAAAAATCCCTAAAACCCACAATAAAATGCTGGTCAATTCGCACAGAATGAACGGACATGCCTATAAATGCCAATGAATGCCTATGTAAATATTTTATAAATCAACCCCTAAGGCCGCGTACACACGATCAGACCGGTCCGATGAAACTGGTCTTAAGACCAGTTTCATCAGATCAATTCGATGGTGTGTACGGCCCATCGGACCGTTGTCCGTCGGACCAAAGTTTTAAAACTTGCTTTAAAATCTGTCCGACGGACGCCTGACCGTCGGACAGATTCGAGGGTTAGTACACAGAAGCATCGGACCAAAAACCTGCGCATGCTCAGAAACAAGTCGACGCATGCTTGGAAGCATTGAAATTAATTTTTTCAGCACGTCGTTGTGTTCTACGTCACCGCTTTTTGGTCTGATCAGATTTTTGGCCCGATGGTGTGTACGCACATCAGACCATCAGACCACTTCAGCGCGGTCCGAATGAAAATGGTCCGTCGGACCAGTTTCATCGGACCGGTCTGATCGTGTGTACGTGGCCTAAGGTAACAAGGTGATAGTCTTATTAGCATCATGGGCCCTTGGGGAAAAGTAATGCTCTGGGGTCCCTACAATGATGACAGTGCAGGTAAACAGACATCAAGTAGGTAGGAGGCAGACGGCCTCCCCTGTGTATCTATAACTCTCAGTGCCATCATGGGGCCCCATCTGCTTTGGGGGGAAAAACAGGGGCCCCATGTGCAGTGCCCAGGTGTGCCCTCTCATTAAGAGAGCCCAGATAGTCTTTCTTATGCATGGTATAATATATCTCTCACAAATATCTGTATTTTTCCTCTGTTCTTAATTTTTTGTGCACAATTTACAGACCAATGTTTTAAAATCTGTATGATTCACTTGACCTATGTCCTGGAACAAATTGTTTGTAGAGACATTGTTCATGTTTTATAAAACTCAATAAAATTGCCTGTAAAAAATCTAGTATTTTATACAGCATGGAAATATTCCACAGCGCTTTACAGAATATCCAGAACCATTTTCATAATCTAGTGTCCTTTCATCATTCCTGAGCTGGCACCAGATAATGGCTTTAAGGGAGCGTTGAATTTTTAGAGGAAGAAATAACAGGAATATGTACAGGGCATGTAATTCATCTTCTGAAGGTTTTGCCCAATAAGTAGAGCCTGGTAAACCTAGCCACTAAAAGCTTATGTAGCGGTGTCAGCTTATGCTTTAGAGAGGATTATGCAGGAGTGTATGTAAAATAGACATTTGGTGCCCTCTGCTGACCAGAAGTGGGACGTCGGGCTCAAAGTTTTACTTTTTCTGGAACAACCCAGGACGGAGGAGAATGCCACTCCCAGGAACGCCCAGGGGAGCAAAGGATCTTGGGAAGAGATAAAAGACCTGATGGCAGCCATCTTAACTCTCTCCAGCCTGGGACACACACCTGTGAGGAACTGTTCCTGTGAGTGTGTGACTGAACTCCGGCCTACCTCGTGGAAAGCAGCCAGCGATGTCTGGGCAGCAGTAAAGAGTTTCCTGCAGTTCCCCTGAGACAAGAGCCGTGTGATCGGACGAGCGTTGGAGATCCGACGGGGGTCGCGTGCCGAGAGGATTCCAGTCACCAGGGCCGTGTGTGGTGAGAGGGCTTGCGCCCAACTGTTTCATACTATACCACACTCACACACACACATCTGAGGGACTATCTGAGCTGTGTTGTGGAGAACACTAGACCAGTACCATCGGAGGGTTCCAGAGACATACTCAAATACTTGTCGCAGGGCCCGAGAACGTTAGTCCACTGTTGAGCGGTCTGCTGCTAAAAGATTCGCTCACCGGTTGTTTGCATCGGATACTACAGATACCCCTGTTGGATTACAAATAGGGCCCTTTCTATTTTTTGCTAGCGAAGAAAACGAAGACCTCGGACTAGTGCACTTACACTCCTGCAGCAAGGCCTTGCAGATTGGGACATATAGTTCAGTAAACTGTTTAAAGGGGTCTCTAGTGGGTAAAGTACCACAGTTAGTTTAAAGTAATCTTGCTGACTGCTGCGCAGCATACATAATCTTACCAGTTAAATCCCTGCGGCCGCAGGAAGAGGGTGTTAGGGAGCTATCACCTTGTACTATATGTATTATATTAACTGTATGTGTGATGATTAATTTGTTAACTGGTATTGATCTTTCTTGAGTAAAATTGATATTTGCTTTAATTTTTTGGTGTCTTGAAGAGTTACTTGTTACTCAAAAAATTCTGGTGCTATTGCATCATAACTCAGTCAGGGGGATTGGTATTAGGGACTTTCCTCAGGTGTGCTGGTGTGCGGTGGATCGAGTGTTGCGGAGGAGGGCCAGAAGACCCAACAAATTCAGCCGCTCCTTAGGGGGTAAGCGCTACACGTGGGGGCTCGTCCGGGATACTTCTGATACCCCTCGCACAGAGATAACCACACCAACAGCCCAACCATGGATCTGACAGCCGCAGCAAAGTGGTGCAAAGAACAAAACGCCCAGGACGGGCTGAGTGTAGTGATGGACATTCCTGATGGCACATGGACAGAGGAACAGATCCGTAAAGCAGTAACTACCTTAGCGCCTGACCAGAAAGTGTTTGTCATAGACACCATAACAAACCAAGAAGGCTCCCACACCTATGCCCTGCTGGAATGGAAGAAAGGAATCCCACATTGCTACCGGGGTGATAGCATTCAGCTAACAAGGGAAGTTAAAGTGCGGCTAATATCTTTAGCCAACCCAGTTAGTAGTTCTGAGGGACCAAGTCAGTCCCCACTGGGAACTGTAGGAGCAACTACCACATCTGAGCCAACTTCTAGTTACCCTCCAGCCTCTTTCTTCAAGGACATAGGAAAGTTAGTAGAGAGCGTTGCCAAACTCACCTCACCCTCTGCAAATTATAGCTACCGGAAGCTGCGAATCTTCTCAGGGACGCAGCCCGTACCCCAGGGAGAGGAAGAATATGAGGCCTGGATGGAGCAGGCTATGCAAGCCTTAGAAGAATGGGATGTCCCGGAAATACAAAAAAAACAACGGATCACTGAGGGTCTAAAGGGCATTGCAGCAGAAGCCATTCGGAATCTGAAGTTCAGTCAGGGGTCCTGTACAGCCTATGATTATCTTCGCATGCTGCAGGAGGAGTTTGGGCGTACCGAAAGAGCCACAGACTTACTTTTTCTCTTTGAACATATGTACCAGCAGAGGAATGAAGCACTGTCCGAGTACATAAGGCGCTTGAATAAGATGCTATACCAGATTGTGCTGAAGAAGGGAATAGACGCAAAGGACATGGATCAGGTCAGGATGAAACAGATACTCAGAGGCGCTCTAAGCTCTGATCCTGTCTGGATTCAGTTGAAGACTCTGCCAGGAGGGACCTCTCTGCGATACCCCGATCTTATACGGACAGTGAGGGAAGAGGAGGCAATCCTAGCAGAGAAGAAAAAAAGTTCAGGGTTTTCATCCTCTGCTGAAGTTCGGACGTTTAGTGTGTCAAGTGGAAGTCCGGAGATAGATGAACTGAAGGCCCAAGTCACTCAGTTGACACAGATGCTAACCCTACTGGCTGCAGGGGTTAATTCACCCCTTGGAAAGGTTCCTCCAGAACCTGTGCCTGAAGCTACCACCGGGGTAGTGCCTGTCAGGAGACCGCAAAATGTCTGCTACAATTGCGGAGGAGTTGGACATTTCCGCCAAGTGTGCCCAAGCCCGCCGAAGACAGAAGCAAGAACCCCAAAGCCGGCTTTAAACTTCAGGGGGCCCCAGTGAAGGAGTCAGCTGGGCGCCCGATCACATCGGTCAACTCCAAAAACCCCTCTGTCGTTTCCACCCCTAAAGAGCGGAGGGAGGCGAAACCGAGAGAACGATGCAGGAGAAAAGGCGTGAAGGTAAGGGTCACCAAGCAGGCTGATCTTGCTCCTCCGCGTGGATTTCCTTCTGAGTTGGTGGGACCCTCCCCCATTGTCCCTGTTCAAGTGGAGGGAGTTTATACAAAAGCCCTGCTGGACACCGGAGCTCAGGTGACCCTCCTTTATCGGGACTTTTACGAGAGGCATCTCCGACACTTACCCCTACAGAAGCTGGAAGAGCTAGAGATATGGGGCTTGGGAACGCAGAATTGCCCTTATGATGGTTTCCTGTCCATAAAGCTCGCTTTTGATCCAAGCGTGGCCGGAGAAGCTGAAGCTTTTGATGCCTTAGCCGTAGTGTGCCCCCGTCCGTCAGGGGCTGAAAAGAACTCCATTATCGTTGGGACGAATACCCATTTGGTCCGGAGGCTCCTGTCCCCGCTTATGCAACAACAGGATACACCAGACACCAGGGTGCACCCAATGCTGACCCAAGTGTACCGGAACCTGCTTCAGGAGCAGAGAGCGCCTGAAGACAGAGTGGGAAGAGTCTGGCGCCTGGATAGATGGGAGAAAGTGGTACAGCCTGGCGAAGTAGTCTGTCTGAGGGCTTCGGTCAAGTTATCTTGGAAGCAGCCAGGACCCTTCATTGTCCTTGAGACAGACCCAAGACAAGGGGATAACAGACTGGAGATAGTGCCCGAATTGTTGCCGACCAAATTGTTAAAAAGGAACCGAGGGAAGGTCTCCATCCGCGTTAAGAACACCACAGCATCTCCTATAAAAGTACCAGCTAAAGCCTTGCTAGGGGAAGTGATATCAGCAACCCCAGTGCCTCCCCAAGGCATACCAGAAGCGGAAGAGGAGACCCTTTTTGAAGAGTGTTTCCCAACAGACACCCCCCTCCCCCCCTGTTGGCTGGAGAGAGCGAAGACTCAGCTATTAAGATGGAGGATGGCGTTCTCGAAGAACGAATTCGATGTGGGGCTGGCCAAAAGTGCTGAGCATAGGATCCGGCTGGAAGAGGACAAGCCCTTTCGGGAGAGGGTCAGGCGTATCCCATTGGGAGACCTGGAAGATTTACGAGAACAGCTGGCTGAGCTGAAGAGGACGGGCATCATTCGGGAGTCCCGAAGCCCCTACGCTTCCCCCATAGTGGTGGTCAGGAAAAAGAATGGGTCATTGCGGCTCTGTATTGACTACCGAACACTGAATCGGAGGACCATTCCCGATCAGTACACCACCCCCAGGATAGAGGACGCCTTGCAAAGCCTGTCTGGGGCGAAGTGGTTTAGTGTACTGGATTTGAAGAGCGGATATTATCAGATCCCCATGCACCCTGAAGACAGAGAGAAAACGGCTTTCATCACCCCAGTGGGGTTCTTTGAGTTTAACAGGATGCCACAAGGTCTGTCAGGGGCCCCAGCTACTTTTCAGCGGTTGATGGAAAAGACCGTGGGCGACATGAATCTGATCGAGGTGTTAGTGTACCTAGATGACGTGATAGTGTTCGGCCGGACACTTGAAGAGCACGAAGAAAGACTGGAGAAAGTTCTGAGTAGACTACATGAGGAAGGCTTAAAACTGTCTATGGAAAAGTGCAGGTTTTATCAGTCATCAGTAAGCTATTTGGGGCATATTGTGTCCGAAGAAGGGGTGGCCACGGATCCACAGAAGCTGGAGGCTGTCACCTCCTGGCCCCGACCAACCAATGTGACTGAGCTCAGGTCTTTCCTAGGATTTTGTTCCTATTATAGAAGATTTGTGGAAGGGTTTGCCAGAATAGCCCGTCCACTCACTGAACTGTTAAAAAATGAGGAGGAGGCTGAGACAGACTCTGAAGGGCTTGGAAAACCCAAAGAGGGGCCCAGAAAAAAAAAGGAGCCAATTGTAGATGAATGGACCCCACAGTGTGAGGAAGCCTTTGTGCAGCTGAAGGGAAGTCTCACATCTGCCCCAGTCTTGGCCTATGCAGACCCCACAAGGCCCTATGAGTTACATGTAGACGCCAGTCGAGATGGATTAGGTGGGGTACTCTATCAGGAGCATGACGGGCATCTGCGTCCCATTGCCTACGTAAGCCGAAGTTTGACGCTTTCGGAGAGGAATTATCCTACACATAAATTGGAGTTCTTGGCTCTCAAATGGGCAGTGGTGGATAAACTGAAGGATTATTTGTATGGAGCCGACTTTGTAATCAGAACGGACAACAACCCGCTTACCTATATCCTCACCACAGCCAAACTGGATGCCACTGGACACAGGTGGTTAGCCGCCTTGTCAGGGTTCCGCTTCAGTCTCAAGTACCGCCCCGGGGCCAACAACCAGGATGCGGATGCCCTGTCCAGGAGACCTTACAGTACAGAGGCCCCAGAATCAGAATGGACCCATTTAACACCAGACGGGGTCCAAGCCCTATGCCAAGGGGTGGAATGTAGAGCCAAGGGAGTGATTGGCGCAGAGGCCATAGGAGTCATGGCTGCCGGTGTCCCCAAGCTGTACTGCCATCCTGCACAACTGAGGAGTGAAGGCCTGCCTACTTTCACAAAAAAGGATTTAAGGGTGGATCAGGCCGAAGATCCCTTAATCGGATTGATACTGAGGGCCTTGAGAGACAACCAAAGGGGACTTTTGCTAACTGATTCGCCGAAGGAGGCTCGGTTGATCCACAAAGAGTGGGAGAGGTTGAGAGTGCTAGACGGGGTGGTCTACCGAAGGGGCCCCTCGGATGGCGCAGAAGAGAAACAGCAACTGTTCCTCCCCGAGAAACATAGAGAAAGTGTGTTGAAGGCTTTACACGATGATCATGGTCATTTGGGCGCAGAGAGAACTTTCAAACTGGTCCGTGACAGATTTTATTGGCCCTGTATGAGATCCGAGGTTGAAGGCTATTGCCATTCCTGCTTGAGGTGTATTCAGAGGAAAACTCTACCTTCTAAAACGGCTCCAATGAGCCATCTGCAGAGTCAAGGCCCTATGGATTTAGTGTGCATAGACTTTTTGTGTTTAGAGCCCGACACCAGTGGACAAGGAAATATCCTGGTGGTGACAGACCATTTTACTCGCTATGCTCAAGCCTTTCCAACCAAGGATCAACGTGCTCACACAGTGGCCAAGGTACTAGTGGAGAAGTTCTTTGTCCATTATGGGCTACCCCAAAGAATTCATTCCGACCAAGGCAGAGATTTTGAGAGTCGACTCATCCGGCAGCTCTTGGATCTGTTAGGGATTCAGAAATCAAGAACTTCCCCTTACCACCCCCAGGGTGACGCACAACCAGAGAGGTTCAATCGGACTTTATTAAATATGTTGGGAACACTGTCCACCAAAGAAAAACAGCACTGGAGTCGGCATATCTCTACCATTGTGCATGCCTACAACAGTACAGAAAGTGATGTGACCGGATACTCACCATACCGGCTCATGTTCGGAAGAGAAGCCCGGCTGCCTGTGGATTTGGCCTTTGGTCTCTCTCTTGACCAAACGTCTGTTGCCTCTCATGAAGGTTACGTAGACCGACTGAGGAAGAATTTGGTTTCTGCCTTTGAAAAGGCCCGTTCAACATCCGGGGGTAGAGAACAGAGGAATAAGCGAAATTATGATCTGAGAGTTCGTGTGCAGGACCTACAGCCTGGTGATCGAGTTCTATTGAAAAATGTAGGTGCCTCAGCCAAGCACAAACTGGCCGATAGATGGAGTTCCCAAATTTATGTCATTTGTCAGCAATTGCCTGGCCTGCCAGTGTACCAAATCAGACCAGAGGGAAAAACTGGACCATTGAAGAATTGGCATCGGAACCATCTCCTACCCTTAAATGAGGCTGTTCGGATACCAGAGAGAGATGAGTCTCCTTCACCCACTCCTTCCACCTCTCGGAAAACACCTGTCACTCGGTCACAGCAATCACCACCCACATTAGAAAGTGAGGATGATAGTGATGAGGGGGATGGGTGTCCGAGCTGGATGTGGCCACCTGACTCTATGGATGTTCATTCAGTCAATCCAATTTCTGAGCAGGACTCAAGTACCTTGAGACCGGATGCTCCGGAATTTGTGCCCCAAACTGATGAGAATGTCTCCTTATCTTCTCAAATGGAGGATTCTTTGCCGGAAGCCTCCGAACCTGAGGATGTTTCTGTTGCTCAGGAAGAGGAGGTCACTGAACTGCCTCAGCTAACACAACAGGAAGAAGAGAGCTCAGCAGACGAAGGTCCATCCAGGCTTCTAGAAACAAGGCCAAAACGCCTGGTGCGACCTCCTCAGAGACTCACGTACAATTCAGTAGGAAACAGCACAGAAGAAGCTATTGTGACTGTACACAGATCTCCTGAAGTGCCCACTGTACTCACAGAAGTGTCAAAGGCCACGTGCCCAAAACGGGACATCAGCACACCTTGGTGGAGTGTCCCTCTGCCTGTCCTACTTGCTAGACGTTGTCACAGACTGCACATATCTATGTGCAATATAGATAGTAGAGCGGTCTAGCCAAATTTTATGTTGCATCTAAAATTGATACAGATTACCCTTTGGGGGGACCCAAAGGATTTAAGTGGGGGGAGAGTGTAGCGGTGTCAGCTTATGCTTTAGAGAGGATTATGCAGGAGTGTATGTAAAATAGACATTTGGTGCCCTCTGCTGACCAGAAGTGGGACGTCGGGCTCAAAGTTTTACTTTTTCTGGAACAACCCAGGACGGAGGAGAATGCCACTCCCAGGAACGCCCAGGGGAGCAAAGGATCTTGGGAAGAGATAAAAGACCTGATGGCAGCCATCTTAACTCTCTCCAGCCTGGGACACACACCTGTGAGGAACTGTTCCTGTGAGTGTGTGACTGAACTCCGGCCTACCTCGTGGAAAGCAGCCAGCGATGTCTGGGCAGCAGTAAAGAGTTTCCTGCAGTTCCCCTGAGACAAGAGCCGTGTGATCGGACGAGCGTTGGAGATCCGACGGGGGTCGCGTGCCGAGAGGATTCCAGTCACCAGGGCCGTGTGTGGTGAGAGGGCTTGCGCCCAACTGTTTCATACTATACCACACTCACACACACACATCTGAGGGACTATCTGAGCTGTGTTGTGGAGAACACTAGACCAGTACCATCGGAGGGTTCCAGAGACATACTCAAATACTTGTCGCAGGGCCCGAGAACGTTAGTCCACTGTTGAGCGGTCTGCTGCTAAAAGATTCGCTCACCGGTTGTTTGCATCGGATACTACAGATACCCCTGTTGGATTACAAATAGGGCCCTTTCTATTTTTTGCTAGCGAAGAAAACGAAGACCTCGGACTAGTGCACTTACACTCCTGCAGCAAGGCCTTGCAGATTGGGACATATAGTTCAGTAAACTGTTTAAAGGGGTCTCTAGTGGGTAAAGTACCACAGTTAGTTTAAAGTAATCTTGCTGACTGCTGCGCAGCATACATAATCTTACCAGTTAAATCCCTGCGGCCGCAGGAAGAGGGTGTTAGGGAGCTATCACCTTGTACTATATGTATTATATTAACTGTATGTGTGATGATTAATTTGTTAACTGGTATTGATCTTTCTTGAGTAAAATTGATATTTGCTTTAATTTTTTGGTGTCTTGAAGAGTTACTTGTTACTCAAAAAATTCTGGTGCTATTGCATCATAACTCAGTCAGGGGGATTGGTATTAGGGACTTTCCTCAGGTGTGCTGGTGTGCGGTGGATCGAGTGTTGCGGAGGAGGGCCAGAAGACCCAACAAATTCAGCCGCTCCTTAGGGGGTAAGCGCTACACTTATATAACTTTTAACATATTAATGTAATTTCAAAACCTAAACATCTCAAATCTTCATATCTGAAATGTTTATTAAAATAATAACTGGTCATCCAGCAAGGAAGACACTTGTTTAGGCACAATGGCCCGAATTCACATACATCGGCGCATATTTATGCCGCCGTAGCGTATCTTCTTTACGCTACGCTGGCGCAACGCAGAGAGGGAAGCATGGAATTCACAAAGCAAATGCTCCCAACCTTGTGCCGGCGTAGCGTATAGTCGTAGGCGTAAGTCAGCGTAAGTCAAAGTAGGTTAAAGTGGGCTGGAAGTGGGCGTGATACATTTAAATGATACATTTAAATGAAGCGTGACCCCATGCAAATGATGGGCTGAGCTTCAGACAAGTACTTAAAATGAACTGTGCATGCGTCGTACCCAGTGCGCATGCTCACAATCACGTCGAAACAACTGGCTAAGATAGGTTGAATCACTGCCTACGACGTGAACGTAACCTACGCCCAGCCCTATTCACGTACAACATAAACTACATAAAATTAGACAGCGTTCGTTCCCTGGTCCATACCTTTGCACGAGTTGCGCCTCCAATATGGGGAATAACTTTACGCCGGACGTAAACCTTACGAAAATCGTTTAAAACATGCGCCGGGTGCAAGTATGTTCGTGAATCGGCATATCGCCCTCATTTGCATCGAAAATCAATGGGAGTGCCAAATGCGTCCAGCATAACTATGTGCCCACTATACGCCGGCGTAGGCAAGTTACGTCGGTCAGATGAAGTCATTTTTTAGGCGTATCTTAGTTCTGTGGGCACGTCGCACAGATACGACGGCGCATATTTACACTTGTACTTCGCTGTAAACCCACGACGCAACAGCGAGGCACAATATGACAAATACGTTATCCCTCCGCTATTTGCATAGCACTAAATTGCGGTATCTTCCATCGAAAAAAGGCTCCTATAATGTCCGCATGCGCTATGGGACATCACTGCAGCTGATCAGCAACTCAGCTGGAGTGTCCTTCAGTTCTCGCATGTGTGGGCACTTTTTGACGGCGGCACTTATCGACAGAACACCGAACCACTGTCCCATATTTATATATCACAGTATTAGTGGGCCCAACCCAGAGCAGAACCTGCCAAAAGACCAAAGAACCGCGAAAGGCATTAACTCTTACCTTCCCAGCCGGGACAGCAAATAACCTGCTTACAAACCTGTTTGTTGCAATAGAGTTTATATGCAGCTCCTGTTATTTTAGTTAACCCTGTTCCTTCTGTTCTGGGATTTTATAGCTAGTTTTAGCTCAGGGCTCAATAACCACCCTATGTTGCTGACAGATTAGGCATTTGACGGCTAAATTCGATTTTTGGTTAATGTCCCAGGAAGGGAATCCCTTCTGTTCACAGAAGTTCTGTCCTGGGCTGAGACACTGCCAAATGTATTAACCCACTCTTCCACTTAGCAAAGGTTCTGGTTTTCTTTTTTATCTACAGGCAGTAGTGGCCGCTCATGCAGGGCGCAGGGGCACCGCCCGCTGATCCGTTCATCTTGCCCCTAATCTACATGCAAGGTGCCGGACGCATGGATTCCAATGGGCTTTTTTTTTTTTTTTTTTTTTAGAAGCACTTTAGAGACTCTAATTGGCTTTAAAAAGCTGAGCTGAGCCCACACACTTGTGTAAGAATAACAAATTAATACTATTGTCTTCCTGCTTCTCATCTTGGCCAATCAGGAAGCGGGTCCTGAGACTCGATTGGCTGGGAGCCCTAAGACCCGATTGGCCACGGGTCCTAAATCCTGATGGGCCAGGAGGAGAAGCGACTGCCAGGACTCAGGAGGAGATTCATTGGGGTAAGCCGCGACTTGGATGGGTGAGCAAGCCCTTTGGGGGGGGGGGGGGTTAGTTGTTTGGCTGGCTGGGGAGGCCGCGGGCTGCCCCCCCAAGAAAATTGAGCACCAGCTGCCGCTGCCAAGGTCAAGTATAATATCCTATTTGGGAGGGAAATTTGTCATAATCCCCCCCCCCCCACACTTCCCAAAAGAGAGCGACATTGTCATTTAGTTAGGCATCTACTTTACTAACTACCCGGTGATGTCAGCTCTGCTCCGGTCAAGATTCTCTAGGGCCAATTTAGACTGTTAAAGGAAACTCAAGCAAACAGTAAAAGAACACTCAAATGGGACATAGATATCCTGGATTTTTCTCAGATCCTGGACAATTGAAGGGTATGTAAGCTTAACGTACATAGTGAGATTAGTCCAAGTACTTTAACATGGAAGTTCACAGTGTTTTCTGTGGGACAGAGCAAGTATGTTCTTGAATGTGTTTGGCAGCTAAAGCAACACCTTCAATTTCCTCTGCATTCGTTTCTACAAACAAGCCATTAATTCGAGCAGTAATTAACACAGATGCCCCACATCTCTGAATTCTTTGGCTCAAGTGTCCTCCAGGAAATTATTGCATAGAGTCTGTGTGGGTTTCCTGTGTGGGTTGCTCTTGGTCTCTATTTTCTTTTTTAATTCGAAAAATCCTTCCAACGTAACGTGAATAATACCTTAATGTGCTTTTATTAACTCCTTACAAATTCACTTTAAACAATAACTGTACTTTGGTAAGATTATGCTTTAAATCAGGGCGTAGGTGTGCGCAGCCTATTGCATTAAGGTGTGCACCCCAAAGTTTAAACACACATCAATACCACCTGCTGTCACAGGAAGGAAGCTCTGGTGGTGGGAGACCATATTAGGTTACACCCTAAATACGGGTGTAATGTGTTCCTAGGGTTGAACCTAGTCTTTAATATAATGGGGGCATTTGCACTGGCTACTGGCACCCCCAACCACCCACCTGGTTCTGCCCCTGGATAATGCAAATACGCATGAGGTGATTAGGGTGTACCCAGGCACACCCATCAAACCCTGTTTGCACGCATATGAATCAGGGGTAAGCAACCTTAAAGCGGAGTTCCAACCACAATTATCATTTTTTAAATGTATGTCCTTTCATCATGAGTTTTTATAATATAAATCCGGTCACTTACTATTTTAAAATCCGCCGCCGCTCCACATTGTTATTCAAAAAGGATAGTTTATAAAACTATGTCCACACCGTTGTCATTTTGCTTGTGGGCATTATGAAGCCTAAAAGCACTTACTTCCTGGAAGTCTTGGATGGGGAGTGATAATTGGACAGTGCACTGTATCCTGGGAAATAATGACACACATTTCCCAGGAGCATTAGAGGGAGATGATGTCAGAATCCCAGGTGATTTCAACGGCAGATTTCGTGGGACCGCATAGCAACAGGCATTTCCAGATGAGTAAAAAAATAATTTTTTTTTGTTTTCCTTTTTTAGGTCTAATGAGCACAATAATGAAAAAAAAATTGGGATGGAAACTCCACTTTAAAGAGGTGGAGATCCACCCTAGATGAGTTGTATGCCAAAGATCAGCAGATAGGCTCTCTTGTAAGGAGAGGTTTCCAAGGACTATGATATGAAATGGATGGGGGTTGCTAAGGACTCTAATGATAAAGGGGGAACAACTAAAGATGTCTAGGTGGGGGGAACCAAGGATTCTGCTGCCAAAGGATGTGGGGAAGTTGAGGACTCTTATATAAAGGGGGGGGGGGGGGAGTTTCGGGGACTCTGAATGTGAAAGGGGAATTGACTAAGGACTCGGATATGAAAGGAAGGGGAGAAAGCTGAGAAAATAAAATAAAAGAAAGAGAATAAAGAAAGTGGATCCTAAATAACCTTCTGCAATAGGTAGGTTAAAGGGTCACTAAAGGAAAAAAAATGTTTTTGCTGAAATGACTGTTTACAGGGTATAGAGACATAAAAGTTAACTGATTCCTTTTCAAAATGATTAAAAATAGATAAAAATCAATCATATAATGTGCCTGCAGGTTAGTTTCACTTTTGAATTGGCTTCATGTTTCTGTGAAGTAGAAATAGACACACAGAACAAAAACAAACAAATCCAGGGCAGTGTTTTGTTTTTAAAATGAATCTGATTGGTTCTGGGAAGTTTTAGACACACAGTAATGACAGCTTAGACCACCGTGAGAAAGCTCCCAGCACTGTGGTTATAAGGAAACAGACAAGCAGGAAGTGTGGAGAACAGAGCAGGATTACAGCAACATCAAAGCAAAAACGAACAATAAGGACATGAAACCAGTACTGCAGTAAGGTAAAGGAAGCTATTTAGCTAAAAAAAAAAATGTCTTTAGTGATAATTTAATTACCGTCCCACCTAATAGGTGGGGTCCTTTTAAACAACACAAATCATGTATTACTAAAACCGAGGGTCAATTCAACCACTCAAAAAAAACACATTTAAATTCAGAACCAACCGCGGTATGGCTAATGGTGAAAGGGAATTATACTTTATTGTAGGACCCTAAAGGAGTTGTAAAGGAAATGTTTTTTTTTGCTTAAAATTAATGTCTGCAAGGTAGACAGACAGAATAGTAATGACATACCTCCCAACCAACCGTCCCTGAATTCACTCAACCCCCCCCCCCCCCGCTCAACAACTCTGATCCGTGGACCCCCCCCCCGCGGAACCCTGGATCTAATGATTCTGTTAAAAAACAAGTAAATACCTATTAAATTCCTTCATCTATATCACCTCCGGCCTTCTAGTTTCTGTTCTTTCATTCACTTCCTGGTTTGCATCACTTGTTCATGTAAGAACTACATTTCCCAGTATGAATTGCGGCAAGGCCAGTAATTCACACCTCCTTATAGTCTCTAACACGTAGAGAGCGTCCTGCCACACAGATGTCGTTCCCAGGAGGGGGTGAGCACGTCACTGACCACCGCAGTAAAGCCTCCCTTCACGGTGGTGAGTAACAATCAGACAAGCAGGAAGTGAACAGAAGAGAGAAGAAATAGAGCAACTTCTGAGCAAAAACGAACAATGAGGAAGTGAAAAGAGGAATGTCTGCATGTAAAGGATGCTTATTATGGATTTTTTTTTCCTTTAAAACCCCTTTAATGTAAAAAGGGGGCAGGGATGGACTAATGGGTGGACTAAGTGAGGAGGACTCCGATGTAAAAGGGGAGGGATGAGAACTGTGATGTGAAAGGAGAGGCTGAGGACTCTGATGTAAAATGTGTGGGTAAGAATTCTGATGGTAAAAGGGGGAGATTCTGATGTGATGAGTGGTCCCATTTCAGACTGGGTGCCTAAAAATTTCAAAAGGGTGCTGTGACTGAAATAAGGTTCCAAACATTGTGTTATGCCGCGTACACACGGTCGTTTTTTGCTACGAAAAAAAACGTCGTTTTTTAAAACGTCATTTAAATTAATTGTGTGTGGGCAAAATGTCGTTTGTTGTCTTCAAAAAAGCGACCAAAAAAAAATTCCAACATGCTTGAATTTTTTGTGTCGTTTTTCAAAACGTCGTTTTTTGTTTCACAAAAAGTCACCGTGTGTAGCAAAAACGTTGTTTAAAACAACGTTTTTCAACCCGCGAATGCCCAGAAGCTAGTTATGAAGCGAGCTTCAATGGAAAAGAGTGGTGAACGTAACCTCGCTTTTTGTGAAAAAAACGATGGTGTGTATGCAACACACGTCGTTTTTTACTTCACAGAAAACATCGTTTTTTTTTCATCACAAAAAATGATCGTGTGTACGCGGCATTAGACTGTAAGCTCTTGTGAGTTAGGCTGGCCATAGATTATGCAATTTTCTGTCCTTCAACCACGATTTCCACGTCATCATAGTGTTGATGGGGGAACCCCTCTGACTTCACTATTTTATTCTGACAGCTGGAGGTTTCTTTGCCATCAGAGTACAATAACCATTGCTAGCTGCTATAGCCAGTGGAAGTAGTCCTATATAAAAAAAAAAACACAGGCTGGTTGCAATGAAGTCAATTAATAGACCGACTTCAGTACATAGATGCATCAAAATTTTGATTTGTCTACGGTCTACGACCTCACATGAGTTATGGAAATATTCTTGTATTGTAATTTGTAATATGTCATGCTACATAAAAAAAATACAAATTTAGAAGCCAAACACATTAAGCCTCAGAGCTATGATTGAACGTTTTTTTTTCCCAGTGTCTATAATGCAATTGTTTGCTTTTTTATTTTTAACCAGCACTTGAACAAAACATAGAGCTGGAATATAATTGGCTGTTAAGGACAACACTGCCATCCCCTGCTACCGTAATTAGCCCCTAGGTCATTTGCTTTGGCTGGTAGCCCAGACAGATGCTTCCCTCGTGGGCAGGCCACGGTGTCCTTTATGTTGGCGTCCTGCCTAGACAACTGACCTCGGGCAATGCAGCGTATGTATTACGGGAGGAAAACAGATCACACTATTCAAGAAAATGTTTGAGGACAGCAAAGTTTCCTAATGTATATATTTCTCTTGGCACCTCAGAAAGACATAAATACATCACATGTGATCTTATACTTCATCTTGAAAAAAAATAAAGGTTAAAGTTCACTTGTTACAAGTGTAGAAGTGTAGAGCACCCCTAAGGAACCATTGGGTTAGATGAGCCCTCTGAAACGTAGATGGTGCGATTTTCTTTCCTGCAGCCATTTTCCTCCATCAACATGGAGTAAAACCCTCCTGTGGAGGAGCTGTCCCTGCCTGAAAAACACAGCGATTATTGCTATAGCCGCTGGCAGCAGGGCCGATCCTAGGGTCACAGGCGCCTGGGTGCAGAAATATTTCTGGCCCCCCCACATGGGCGTCATCGTGTTACCGACTCCTCCCCTTTACAAATGTTTCACTCAACTACAGAAATGCTCCCCCACAAAGTCTTCATTAACCTGGGATCCTTACATGATCTCTTAACAATAAACAAAATACAGGAAGAGGACACAGAGAGGGCTTCTGTTAGAGAGTCTGTTAGATGTTTGGCGCCCCCACCTCTGCAGGCGCCTGGGTGCAATGCACCCTGTGCACCCTACCTAGGATCGGCCCTGGCTGGCAGTAATTGCATGCCAAATATCCGACATGCTTGTTGTACCCAAGTTGTTTGATGGATCGACTTAGGGACATTCAGCTTGACCATAGATGATTTGCCTCTTGGCGGGTTTAGAAGGAACCATCTATGGCTGGCTTTAGTCCCCTTCTTCAGATTGTGGGCCTCAGCCCGTACCACTCTAACACTCTACTGAATGAACTAAACCAGGTTTGGTACACATGTCTATATTGCTAGCAAAGTGATTAAACCAGACAGGGTAATACAAACTGTGACCAAGATAAGGTAACATAAATTCCTATACAGAGTCAGGGGCAGACTAGGCCAGAGGGGGGCAAATGCCCCCCTAGGCTGCTCTGATGCCCCATAAAAAGGCTTCACCGCTTCCACCGCAGACATGCCTTAAGGCTTCCTGGTCAAAAGGAGTAAAAAGTCCCCACCAGTGTCCTACCCAGTGGAGGATAAGGACTAGGACAGAGCACAGGCTGCGTCTCGGCATGGTTTGGTTCACACCATGTCCGAGCAGAGGCCGACCCTATGCCCCACCAGAGGTTTGCCTCCCCTGGCCAGCCCCAAATGAGCTGGGTTGGTGCAGCTGTCCAGCCAGACATGCCTGGTGAGCAGAGAGTAGCTGGAACAGAGCTTCAGCCTGGGATTGGGGTCTAGGGCAGGGAAAAGGTAGAGCAGGAAGTGGGGCCGAGTTGCTTCACCATGGGCCTCTGGGTTGTACTTGCCCCCTAGGCCAAAAGTTGCCAGTCACCCTCTGTACAGATTATTGCTATACCAGATTTGTATGCAAGAAACAACAAAATGAGTAACTGAGCCCAGGTTTTAAAAAAGAGTTACCCAGAGTAATGTAAAGGCAGTCAGAAATAAAAAAGTATAAACACCCAAAGGCTAAGCTACCTTAGTTACCGGAGTGACTCTACTTGATTCAAGTTTGCCTGCAGGACTTTGAGGTCCTGAGGGATTATCTCCAACCATAGAGAAAATAAAATAAAAGTTAGTTTTGCCGGCATAGTTGGAGTCTTTTCAGTGGTGCACTAGTGATGATGTCAAGTGCCTTCCTGATCTCCCCAGTTCAGGAAGGTTAGTACTTCATGGAGAGTTCTGGTAGGAGGAACTTGAACAGGGCTTAACAATAGTTAAGAGATCAGGGCTGAGAGGAGTTGAAGTGGTTGTAAAGGTAAAACATTTTTTCCCTAAATAGCTTCCTTTACCTTAGTACAGTCCTCCGTCACTTACCTCATCCTTCGATTTTGCTTTTATATGTCCTTATTTCTTCTGAGAAATCCTCACTTCCTGTTCTTCTGTCTGTAACTACACACAGTAATGCGACACTTTCTCCCTGGTGTGGAGAAAGCCTCTTGAGGGGGGAAGGGCGAGCAGGAGGGTCAGAACGCTATCTACTTTGCAGATAGAGAAAGGAGCTGTGTGTTAGTGGGCGTCCTGACACTCCTGTTCGCCCCCTCCCCCCTCAAGAAACTTTCTCCACACCAGGGAGAAAGGCTAAGCCTTGCATTACTGTGTGGAGTTACAGACAGAAGAACAGGAAGTGAGGATTTCTCGGAAGAAATAAGGACATTTAAAAGCAAAATGGAAGGATGAGGTACGTGGAAGAGGACTGCACTAAGGTAAAGGAAGCTATTTAGGGACAATTTTTTTTACCTTTACAAGGCCCTTTGATCTGCACAGGTGAAAGGGGACAAATTCTCTTCTGTTTTTTTAGATTGGAGGTAGGCAGGCGTAAACGGACATCTGTCGCTCTATAGAGGTGAATTGAGGGTCCCATTTGATCGGGCTGATTGTGTGAAAAGGGCCTAAGACTGCTTTCACACTGATGTGCTGCCGTTTATCCACCCCACGGGTGCAGCGTAGTGCACCTGTGTCTATCCTGCGGGTTAGCTGAACTTTTCCATAGACTCCGCCTGTGGCAAAATCCGGCGCTGTAGAGGACGCATCAGCTTATGGAGCTCTGCCCCACAGCCGCTTTCTTCCTCCACCACCAGCTTCATTCACGACATTGATGTCGCGGTATGGCGGGCTGGCAACCTGCGATCTGGGCTTGCCAACCTGCCATTCCAGAGCAGGAGGTCGCGGGCCACATAGGAGGGCTCCGCGGGCCACATGTGGCCCCCGGCCACTGGTTGGCCACCACTGAACTACACCCTTCCCACACCCCTGGTCTCCATTGCACTTACCTCCTTGGATGATTTACTTTTGCTACTTTGTCTGCGGATGTAGCGGTCGTAACATTTAAAAACCACACTCTTCTGCAGCATTCTTCTTCTGGGTTAAGGCATAAGCTGCCTGCAAACCAAGGATCTGCAGCACCCATTTACCATATAACCATTTCCAGGAATGTTTGATTTGGGAATATTTCACTGGACTTCTTCTTGGACATCTCAGAATGATTCTCATTGGTTAGAACGATCATGTATCCCATGCTGATCAATGCCATCTAACTATTGGGAGCATTAAGGCTGTGTACTGCATTTTTCAAAGGCCTGGATAATTACAATTGTAGGCAAGGGCATCAGAGAAAAGTCAACTATGGAGGTGAGTGTAGCACTGATTGAGGATGTGGTTAGGGTGTAGCGAGTAAATTCTCCTTTTCATGTTTTTTAAAAAAGGTGAACTAACCTTATAACCCTATAACTGCATATGATATTCTTTTGGCAAAGGTAAACTTAAAGAGGAGTTCCACCCAAATTTGGAACTTCCTCTTATCCCACTCCTTACCCCCTTACATGCCACATTTGGCTGTCACGGCTGGGTGCCCACAGTCAGGATGGAGACGCCGGCCGGGGAGGGGGGGAGAGGAGCGGAGCCCCGGTCGGCGCGTCGCTGGAACGCAGGAGCAGGTAAGTGAGTGTTTATTAAAAGTCAGCAGCTACACTTTTTGTAGCTGCTGACTTTTAATAAACACATTTTTGGGCTGGAACACCCCTTTAAAGGGGTTGTATTTTTTAAATAACATACATACCATACTTACCTCCACTGTGCAGTTCATTTTGCACAGAGCAGCCCCGATACTCTTCTTCTGGGCTCCCTCTGTGGCTGTCTCGAGCTAACCCCCTTCTGGGAAACTCTCTCCCAAAGGGGTTAGCTTGCGGGCGCACTCCCGTGTGATACAGTGGCGGCCATGGCCGTAAAGTGTATCACTCGACCCCGCCCCCGGCGCGCCGTGTCATTGGTTTGATTGACAGCAGTGAAAGCATCTCCAATGAAGAGCTGCCTCAAGCTGGGGGAAAGCATCACAGAATCGCGCATGTCTCAGGTAAGTAAAACGGGTGGCTGGGGGGCCCGAGAGTGCAAGGTGTTATTTTAACATAGGATGCATTAAGGTGAGAAAAATGCAAAGCTTTACAGCCCCTTTAACCTTTAAGTGTACTTTAACAAAACCTAATCCTAACAGCCCCCCCGCTCCCATTATTCTAGCTACACCCCCTTGTGCTTAAAGGAGTTATAAAAGCAGAAGGTTTTTTTATCTTAATGCATTCTATGCATTAAGCTCCCTAATACTTACCTGAGCCTCATCTCTGTCCAGTGATGTCCATGAGTCTTTCGGCCATCTGGGACTCTCCCTCCTAAGACACAGCAGTGGTGCCAATGGCTCCCACGGTTGTGGCACCCCAGGTGGAGAGTAAGTCAAGGGAAACACAGTTCCTCTATCATTTCCTGGGTCACTGGTGAAGCACCTGATTGGATGCTGATGCCCCATGCTACTCCAGCATCTTGGGTTAGGCAGAGCATCCTTACGGCCCTGGCTCACAGGCTTGGCATGCTTTTTGAGAGTTGGGATAGGCACCCTACCTGTTAGGGACAGTATACTAGCAGTAGGGAAAGGTTCCTGGCAAAATCTTAGGATCGGTACTCCTTTCCTTTGGACATCTTTCTGTTTGGGGCAATGGACAGCCAGTTCTCTTAACAGATGCTGTCAGTGTCAACCCACCTGTCATCTTCACATTGCTGAAATTTGTAAGTGTGCTTTTTTAAGCAGGTTGCCCCTCCGGGTCGTTGCTTTACTTTGATAAAAGTTTTCTATTGCACTTATCAGTGTGAGTTTCTGCCACCACACGCTGTACCCCATCTACAAGCTGGCCATGTGTGGCCATTGTGGTTGAACAGAAGTTGATTTACTGGTTGACTTCTGTTCCATTGCCATGTTGGTATATTCTCACTCGATCAGCACTGCAGGCTATGGACTGAAGCGCCGATCTGTGCATTCTGATGGCGGAGGAGTCTCCCTACTGTCAGAATATAATGACGCAGCAGGGAGGATTTCTGCATCCACATTGAGTGTGTGGATGGGTTAATGGGGTCAGTTTTTTTCTTTTAACCCACTGATTGAACTGAACAAACTGACCCATGTTTGGCCTGCTTTATGGAAAATAAGTTCTCATGCGCAGTATGGCCAGCACTGAAGAGAGAAGATCCAGGAAGACTATTCTTGGCTGATGCAAAACAGCTGCTTTAGTCGTGGACAAGATACATATACATATTAAATCTTTTATCAAAGTAAAGCTGAACTCTTGTGATTTATTACTGTACTGCAGTCAGGTTGCATATACAGTCATAAATTTGCTGTTGTTTTCTTTTTAAACTGTTGCTGCAACAATTATTAGAATACCCTGTGCTGGCAGCATGAAGGAGACTTGTAGGGAACACTATTACGTATGTAGTGGCCTGGCTCTTTAGTAGTCCAACATTCCCTGTTTCCCCAGAAAATTGCTTCACCCAACAGTGCTGCCTAGAGCAGTTTAACCACTTAAGGACCAGAAGGATTTGCCCCCTTAATGACCAGGCCATCTTTTGCGATACGGCACTGCGTCGCTATAACTGACAATTGCCCGGGCGTGTGACACTGTACCCAAACAAAATTAACGTCCCTTTTCCCCCACAAATATAGCTTTCTTTTGGTGGTATTTGGATTACCTCTGCAGTTTTTATTTTTTTGTGTTATAAACAAAAAAGACAGAGAATTTTGAAAAAAATACAATATTTTTTACTTTTTGCTATAATAAATATTCCCCCCAAAAAGTCATTTGTTTAGGCCAATATAAATTATTCAACATATTTTTGGTAAAAAAATTGCAATAAGCGTATATTGAAAGTTATTGCGTCTACAAAATGGGGGATATATTTATGACATTTTCTTTTTTTTTTACTAGTAATGGCGGTGATCAGCGATTTTTATCAGGACTGTGACATTGCAGCATACAGGTTGGACACTTTTGACACTTTTTTGGGACCAGTGACATTTATACAGCGATCAGGGCTATAAATAGCCACTGATTATTGTATAAATGTCACTGATAGAGAGGGGGTTAACACTAGGGAACAATCAAGGGGTTAAGTGTTTCCTAGGGAGAGGTTTCTAACTGTAGGGACAGTGTACAGACAGGGAGTAGAAATAGATTGCTGTTCCTGATCACTAGGCACAGCAGAGCTCTCTCTACTTCCCTGACAGAACTGGGATCTCTCTGTTTACATTGACAGATCCCTGTTCTGTCTCTCTCTAGGATGATTGCATGTCGCTGGTGGACATCACAGCCGCCAGCCACACGCATCAGCTCTGGCATGCACACCCCCTAGAGCTCTTAAAGCGGCCGACGTACAGCTACGGCGATCTGCGCAGCCGTACCAATCTGTAATGGCTGGTCGGCAAGCTGTTAAAAAGAACAGTAGATTTATTGCTGTATATGCAGCCTGACGGTATTAGAGTAATAGCACCTTTTCTGGCCAGGGTATAGGATGACATGCTTCCACTACAGGGAAAGGGCTGACATTACCCCAGTGTGGAACCATTTCTGCAGTTGAAATGGTCATGACAATGAGAGTCTACAAAGCAACAAGAGCCAATAGTAGATGAAAATAACTGTCACGTAGGCTTACAACATACATTATGGCAAATAGCATGCACTAATGCTTATTGAATTGCCCGTTTGAGGGGAAGAAAAAAAAAATCAATATTTATTCCGTGCTTTTGACAGTTTGAGATGCTTTTAAATTAATTCAGAATTCAATTCAAGTGCATTTGACCAGCTTGAGTTGCTTTTGCACAGGGAGAGAAGCAGTTCCGGAGAGAACAAAAGCCCACCAACAATGGTCCTTAGAAATAATGAATTGAGATAAAATATCTCATCTATTTTAGGGTCTTGGCAAAATATGTCAATGTCAAAATATGTAAACTTTCGCATTGACAGCAACAGCGCATTATAGTGTATCACGTCATTAAAGCAAAGCATGTACATGGTCACAGAAACAAATCACATTGTAGTGGAAAATTACAACAACCAACAGCAGCACTGCCCTTCACTGGCTTCCAGTAAAAGACAGAATTGCTTTTAAAGCACTCTGTCTAACGCATAGATGCATCCATGGAAATGCTCCCCATTATTTATGCGAAAAAATAAAAGCTCACAATCCCAATCGCGTGTTGCGATCCGCCAATCAAAACCTGCTCCAGATTCCGAAAGCCAGTTACAAGTCCAAGGGAGAAAGAAGATTCGCGATCCAAGGTCCCAAACTATGGAACGCTTTACCAACCAGCATTCGGTTGGAGGAGAATCACTTAGCATTCAGAAGAAAGATCAAAACGCATCTCTTTTGATATCAAAGGGGACAGGAACAACAAGCGCCCAGAGGCGATTTAGTTTGCATGTGCCGCGCTATATAGGTTTCTCACTCACTCACTCACTCACTCACTTACTCACTCACTCAGCACAAATGATATCACACCATGACAGCACATATCACCCCATGACAGCACATATCACCCCATGACAGCACATATCACCCAGAAAATCGGCCCATGCAAGCACATTATATAGCCCAGCTAAACTGTATTTTACCGCAATAGCTATTTATATGAACTAGGAACATTGAATTAGAGAACAATATATGACAGATCAGCTAGACCCCAGCCTTGTCATATGCAGATCCTCTTATAATTATCCACCATCAGTTCCACTCTTATGTGCAACTATCCCACATTATGCCACCACCAGCTTCAAGAAGAGCCATTTACATTGGTGTTTTCAGAGGGAGAAGAGCCCCCTTTACATTAGTGTTTAAAAGAAAAAAAGCCTCCTTATATCGGTGAATAGTAGGAGAAGGTCCCCTCATACATTGATGTTTAGTAGGAGAAGAGCCCCCTTACATTAGTGTTTAGTGAGTGAAGAGTTTCCTTACATTGGTGTTTAGTGAGTGAAGAGTTTCCTTACATTGGTGATTGGTGGTTAAAGAGCCTCCTTACATTGGCTGTTAGATGGGGAAGAGCCCCATTATATTCATGTTGGAGAAAGAAGAGCCCATTTACATTGCTTCTTAGTGGCAGAAGAGTCCCCTTACATTGGTGTTTAGTGAGATAAGAGCCCCGTACTTTGGTGTTTAGTGAGATAAGAGCCCCGTACTTTGGTGTTTAGTAAGAGAAAAGCCCCCTAAAATTGGTATATAGTGGAAAAGGGGCCTACTGTATGTTACTTACATTGATGCATAGTGAAAGGAGCGCCCTTTACATTGATGTTGAGTAGAAGAAGAACCCCCATCTCGCCTACATTCATGTATAGAGGGCAGTGAGCCCTATTACATTGGGGTGAGGTGTAGGAAGAGCTGCCTTACATTAGTGTTTAGTGGGAGAGAGGCCTTCTTACACTGACAGAAGAGGGTCCTTGCAAAAGTGTTTGAGTATATGATCTCCCTTACTTTAGTATTTAGTGGGAAAAGAATCTCATACATTGATATTTCGTGGGAAAAATATTTCCTTACATTGGTATTTTGAGAAAGGTGAGCCACCTGTTAGGATGGAGAATAGCCCTCTTACATTCATGTTTATAGGGTGAAAAATTCTCTTGCATCGGTGGTTATCGGGAGAAGAGCCCCCTTACATTAGTGTTTACTGGAAAAAAGCCAACTTACATTGGTGTTAAGCCCCTTTATAATTGTGTTAGTAGGATAGGAGGCCCCTTTATAAGCATTTCGTAGAGGAAGATCCCCTATACATTGGTGTTTTGTGGAAGCAGAGCCTCCTTACATTGGTTTTTAGAGGGAGAAGAGACCCCTTTTATTGGTGTTTAAGTTATACACTGCTCCCTTACATCACTGCATAGTGTGAAAATAGTCCCCTTACATAGGTGTTTGATGGGAGAACAGACCCCTTACATTGGTGATTAGTGGGAGAACAGACCCCTTTCATTCATGTTTAGTGGAAGAAAAGCCCCATTTTATTGGTGGGTATTTGGAGAAAAGTCAGTTATATTGGTGTTTAGATGGAGAATAGTCTCCTTAAATCGGTGTTCAATGGAAGAAGAACCACCTTATATTGGTATTTTGAGGGAGAAAAACCTCCTTACATTGGTGTTTAGAGGGAGAAGAGCTCCCTTACATCAGTGTTAAGTGAAAAATAAGCCTCCCTAAATTGGTGTTTAGAGGGAGAAAAGCCCCAATACATTGGTGTTTAGTGGGAGATGAGCCCCTAAACATTTGTGTTTTGTGGGAGAAAAGCCTCCCTATATTGGTGTTTAGAGGAAAAAGAGTTTGCGTAGATTGGTGTTTGAAAACAGTAGAGCCCCTTACATCTCTGCTTAGTGGGAGAAGATCTCACCCTTACATGGGAGAAGAGCCCACCCTTACCTTTTTTCTAATGGGAGACATGCCCCTTTAAATTGGTGTTTAGTGAGAAAACAGCCTCTTTAGTTTTTAAGGGAAAAGAGTTCTCTTACGTTGGTATTTAGTGGGATAAGAACCCATAACTTTGGTGTTTAGTAGGAGGAGAGCCACCTTACATTGGTGAATAGAGGGGGAGACCCCTTAACATGGATTTTAGGCTGTTCAACCACTAATCACCAATGTAAGGATACTCTTCACATCAATGTATGAGGGGACCTTCTAACCACCAATGTAAGGGGGTGCTTTTGTCCACCTCCTGAAGGGGTAAGACCTGTACCCTGACCTTCGGGGCACAAGGCTCCTGATGGGTTCAACATGGTCTGCCTAACCAGAAGGCCTGGCAAACAACTGTTCTTCTTGGACAACCAAGGCCATCCCTGAATACTAGGTCAGGGGAGCTCTCCCGAATAGAGACCACCCCAGAGGCAAGGGAAGAAGGAACTATATGGCCACACATCCTCCCCCCAGACATAAGGGTAAGCCCAAGGACTCACACCCTTCATCCAGTGAAAAAAACACACACAAAAGTTGAAGTGACAAATGTGGGAGAAAAAATAAATAGTAAAAATAATAAAGTGGCCGTGCCCAAGTTGTGCATTGGCCTAGGCCCTGATGCCTGCACTCACACTAGTAGAACACTAAAAGGTGCTACACATGGAACTAGGCTTCAAGTACAGTGCTTGCCAGAGAGTGCTCATAGGATAGTTCTTTAATGTGACCCTCATGTCTACGGTCCTTTCCAGCATTGGTTCTTTTAAGATGGCTATACACAAAAGGATTTCGATAGGGTTAATCTATGGGTGCTCAACCCGAAGCCCTCCAGCTGTTGCAGATAAGTGTCCCATAAGGCACTGCAAGGCTGAAGCCCTGTACACACGGGCCAGAATCTCGTCAGGAAAAAAACTTTGTTTTTCCTGACGAGATTCTTGGCAAGAATCTCTTGCCGCCTGAGTGTACAGACACTCCTTTCAAAAGAACCGCGGTCCTTTAGGAAGGCAAGAACGTGGTAACGTCATCGCGTACGACAAGCATGCGCTCGTCACATTCGATGCCGTCGCCACCATCTTGCGTCGAACATGCACGGTGGGTTTCCACAGCGACAGGTAAGTATACACACTCTCGGGTTTCTCGGCAGGAAAACACTGCCGAGAATCACAACGAGGAAATAGAAAGCAGGTTCTCCATTTTTCTCGTCGAGATTTTAGGCAGTTTTCTTGACGAGAAACCCGAAAGCCTCGTACACTAGGTTGACCACATTTTCATTCCGGGACACTGTATTGTTCTGGAATGAAGGTTCTCGGGACAGACCTGCAAAATGCGGGACTGTCCCGGGAAATCCAGGACATGTCCTCTATCTTGGACTCCCAATGTACCAAATCGCTCGTCTGCAAGTCGTTCAAAATACGTCCGCTAGACTGGCGACTGGGAAAAAAACATGGGAATCCATCTCACCTTCGCTGAGAACCCTTCATTGGTTGCCTGTAAAATACAGAATTGCTTTTAAAGCACTCTGTCTGACTCATAAGTGCATTCATGGGAAGGCCCCCCAATATCTATGCGAAAAACTACAAGCTCACAACTCCAATCGCGTTCTGCGATCCACCAACCAAAATCAACTCCAGATACCCAAAGCCAGATACAAGTCCAAAGGAGAAAGAAGATTTGCGCTCCAAGGCCCCAGACTATGGAACACTTTACCAACCAGCATTCGGTTGGAGGAGAACCACTTGGCCTTTAGAAGAAAGATCAAAACTCATCTCTTTTGAAAGGAACAACGAGCGCCCAGAGGCGATTTAGTTCGCATGTGCTGCGCTATATACGTTTTTCACTCACTCACTCACTCACCCTATCGCACACATAGTCGGTATACTCGGCAAGAAAGCTCTGCCAGCAGTTTTCTTGCTGGTTCTTGCCGAGTAAACCGAGCGTGTGTGCGAGGCTTGAGAGTTACAAACATGATTCCTAAATACTGAGGCATGATGGGAATTGTAGTTCTGCAGAAGCTGGAGGGCCACAGGTTGAGCATCCATGGGCTAATCTTACAAAACAATCATGCAATGCAAGAGGCACGGCTACAAAGATCTTTCAATAAAAAGCTTTCTGAGAATGGCCAGCTTTTTACCTATACCTGTTAAAGGTGTTAGTGGAGGGGAGCTCCTGGCCACCGTCCCCACGTCTCTCTCATTATCTCTTATCAAAATCCAGAGCGGAAATCAATATTAACGACGACTGCCAGCAAGATAATAAATACAGGACCATGGCGAGGAGCCAAGTGGGTTTCCATGGTAATGCAGAGTTTAGCATCCCAGAGAGACCTAGTCTGCATTGTGATTCTGCTTTTACTGGCAGCCTCGGTGACACAGGCAGCTTGGAAAGGACTTACTAAGCTACGCGCGGCTTGGAGCCTAATAATTCAGTGAGCGGTGACGCCAGGGTCAGCTGTGACCATCACAACTCATTATGATTTTGTCCCAACAGAGTCTGCAGATGATATAATGTGTGAAGGAAGCGAACAAGCTTTTTTGCCTAATCCGCTGCTAGAGGGCGATCAGTGTTGCTTTAATTGCCTTGGATTTAGAAAGTAAGTTTGTTAGGTACACCTGCTTGTTAGACATTTAAGCCCGGAGCTACAATCTATCGTGTAGGCAGAGAATTAATGTTATTTATGTACTTTGCTTTAATTGGCAATTAAAGAGTCTAAAAACCTAATTTACAATAAAAGACCTGAAATAACTCTCACGTATATTTTCAAGCTTTATTAGCTTTTTAATAATAAATGTATTCACAACAAAGTTCTGGCGATGATGAGATGTTTTCCCGCACACAGTGTGGCTGTTTTCTCTTCTCTATGAGCAATGCTCTTTCCTTGGATGGATTGGTGGCCAGGCTATGGACATTCAAATATTTACTTGTAACGCACCCCCTAAGGAGCCGCAAGTAGAAAGGGATTCCCCATCCTGCATTCACAAAACAGTTCAGTGCTTATTTTTTTTTGTGTTTTATTGAGGGGAATAAACTTAAATGGGGATAGGGGTATTATGGGATGCCCACTTGACATGCAAAACTTCCTCTGTACCAGTGGCAGCCACTCATGCAGTTCGCAGGGGTACCACCCTCCTAATCCATGCGCCCGGACCCTAATCTACATGCAGGGCATTGGACGCATGGATTTCAATGTTTTTTTTTCCAAAGCACATGATAAGGGCCTGAGCCGAGTGGGGGGTTGACTGGCCAGCTGGGAGGGTAGAGGGGGTTTTGGCTACGGGCTGACACCCCCAAGAAAATTGAGCACCAGCCACCATTGTTCTGTACAGTCTATTTACACTCCTCAGCTTCCTCCAGCACCTCACTTGGTTGCAGCACAAAAATTCCAGGACCAGCTGGCACACTTTTAGGTGACCTGACAAAAGGGCTCAGTCAGAGGAAGCAAAGGCCCATTACAGGCAGAGACCATGGGCCCCTTGGTTGTGTAGCAAAGTCCTAGTGCCCAGCTGTCCTTCTGTGGCTACTGATCCCAGCACCACCTCTTCAGGCACTGCCAGCCCACTTGGCTGCAGCTTACACTTTCACTAGCCCTCCTGGCTAATTTTCCACAGTCCTCCCAGACTGACTCTTGCAACAATCTCAGACTACTCTCTCCATGTCCTCTCAGTGCTCCCTGACTGTCTCACTCACTGGCCCTCCGAGCTCTCCTCTCCCTGGAGATCTCCTGGATGTGCTCACTGGCTCCCTGCTCCCGCAGCCCCCTGCTCACGTGCCACTGACACCAACGATGGAGCATTATTCCTCCCAATGAATCCAACAGTGGGGCACTATTTCTCCACCTACCGGCCACAGGGCGCTATATAATTTTTTTCCTCCCACTGAACACCAAGACTTAGGGCCAGATTCAGGTAGCTCGGTTTAAAATTACACGGGCGTAACGTAGCTCTGATACGCTACGCCACCGTAAATTAGCGAGGCAAATGCTGTATTCACCAAGCTAAGTTACGGCGGCATATCGTAAATGGGCCGGCATAAGCCTGGGTATTTCAAATGTGAATGAGGTGGGCGTGTTTTATGGCAATGTGTTGTGACCCCACGTTTTTACGGTTTTTCTTAACTGCGCATGCGCCGACCGTGGACGTATCCCAGTGCGCATGCTCCAAATTATGACGCTATGACGCATTGTTTTCGACGTGAACGTAATTGACGTAAATCTCCATTCATGGACGAGTTACGCAAACGACGTGAAATCTGAAAAATTCAACGCGGTACCGACGTCCATACTTAACATAGGATGAGCCATCTTTACGCCGGAAAACGCCTTACGTAAACGGCGTAAATTCACTGCGTCGGCCGGACGTACGTTCGTGAATAGGCGTATCTCGCTGATTTACATATTCTAGGCGTAAATCAGCGGGAACGCCCCTAGCAGCCATCTTAAAAATGCAGTTAAGATACGACGGCGTAATACAATTACGCCGCTCGTATCTTAGCTCAATCCCGGCGTATCTTGTTTTCTGAATACAGAAAAAAGATACGCCGACGCATCTAAGAACTTACGCGGCTTATCTGGAGATAAGCCGCGTAACTTCTTACTAAATCTGGCCCTTAGACTTTGGGGTTGATTTACTAAAACTGGAGAGTAAAAAAAATCTGACGCAGCTGTGCATGGTAGCCAATAAGCTTCCAACTTCAGCTTGTTCAAGTAGGCTTTGGCAATAAAACCTGGAAGCTGATTGGTTTATATGCACAGTTGCACGAGATATTGCACTCTTCAATTTTCGTAAATCAACCCCATTGTCTACTCCCACTGGTCACTGTCTGACCCGCCAAAAGTCTGATAGACAGTAAACCAGCCCTTTATTTGGAATGTTTGGAGACCCGTGATTTAGGGCAAGCATGTGTGTTTGTGGGGCTAGGGGGAGTAATTAGGTCCTGGTTTGTCCCAGGGAAAAACATGACAATCGGGGAAAATCCACTTTTCCTACTGTCTTATGGAGGTTTTGTCACGAGATGTCAAGGAGAGCTTTCAGTAAATGTTCATTTATGTCTACAAGCACTTTTACCCATGTAAATGGGCTATTTGCTGAACAAGGTTGCAGGGATTTCTGTATTGTGATCAGATAGTGTTCCTATTTCTTTTTGTACATTTTTTGACGTCTGTCAAACTTGTGAGCATATTGCTCCTTTTTTGTTTAGTTAGGCCTACATATCTACATTTAAAGAGCCAATCCACATAAAATTATGAAAACAAAGCTATCGTAAAGACTCCAGTGCTGAGATTTCTGCTCTTAGGTTCCCAGGTTTAAACTTCTACTGTTATAATCAAGGAGGTCCCACTAATTTTGTATGAGCATTGATTTGATTGTATGGAAACAAATCCTGTTGTACATTAATAGTAGCACTTTGAGGTGGGAGAAAGTAGAATCAAGACCAATCCAAGCATCCTTCACCTTTAATGAAATCTGACTTTTGTATGTACTGGTCATTTCCACCCAAGCGCTGTTCTCAGTAAATCTTGTATGGCAGTTTATCTAATTAACAGTAGGCTCTGGCAAAATATCTGGAGCATCATGAAAACATCATCATGCTGGCTGTGATGATGTCATTTCCTGGTGACCTACAATTTTTGACACAATAATGTGAGTATGCCAGAGTCTAGTCAAAATAATAGATTGGTTATTACTCTGTTTCCACCATCTGACAACATTCAGCCCCATTGTTTTTCCAAAAATATAGATAATTTCAAAGAAGTTAGCATGATCGGGTGGCAAAATATTTATATTTTTTAAGTGTAGCGCTGGTCTCCCTATTGTAAATTTAGGGGGCGTCTGAGCCTTTAGTTGGGCTCAGACTTTCCTAATTCCATAAAATTGGCCTCTGTTCTGGCTATGGTTATGCTTGATAGAAGTTTTCCCCTGTTGCCTGTAGGTGGCGTTACCATTTCAGGCCCATGTTGGAACATAAGCTAACCATGGTGTGTTGAGTGACCCTTCTCGGCAGCAGCTCAGTGGGAGTGGTGCCCCGATGTGCATGCTGGGAACGGATACTTACTTTTTGGGGTCCTTCGCCTCGTGGTCCTCCTGGCTCAAGGAATGTGTGTGTAATTTCAGCCCCGGGACCACGTTGGTCCGAGGCTGCATCGCTGTTTAGTAGGCCCACCTATGCTGGCTGGAGCCTATGACTCTGAAGGGGATCCCAAGCTGTCCGTCCAAGTGGAGGAAGCTGCTTAACAAAGGAGACAGGGGGAGGACCTGCCCTGGAGGAGACTAAGCAACGCAGGCTGATGTCTCGGGATAGGCCTGGTGATTTCGTTACCAAGGGATTCACTACTCAAATTGTCTTACAGTTCGCCGGATCGGCTTAAAGGCTCTTTTGCTGTAAGACAGGACTAAAATCATGTGGCAGAGGATTCCTGGCTATCCATTTCGTTCTCAGACATTCTGTGGCAGAGACTGTTTCCATACTGTCCGTGCATCACCCTGGCTGCTAGGCCATGTGAGAGGGGTCTATCCGGTTGAGCAATACCCACTAAAAGCGAGAGTGGTGAATGCTGGAACTGAACTATTTTGTGTATTCTGTACCACGTACCTGAACCTTCCCCTTCTCTCTATACTCTCCACTTTCTTCACAAGTTTTGTGCAGCAAAAATAAAACCGGTCAGTTGAAGGTTTTACATCATGTGTGGACAGTTTTTACAGACTTTCTTCCCCGGACAACGAACTTAGAGGTAACGTGAAAAACCCAATTTAAACCAGAAGCTCCTTCTGTTAGATAATATTTTCCTGAAAGGATATTACTGAAGTGACTGCAATTATTGCCACCAGCCCAACAAAGTTGTAGAACCTTATAAGGGGTTACATAGACTATATGACCAAAAATGTATGGACTTCCCACCAATGTATTACGTTTTCAGTGAAGGGTACTGTGAATGCTACAGTACACATAAACAATGGTTGCTTTTTCAGCATGAACAAAAGTACTGTATTTATTGGCGTATAACAGTCAGTTTTTCACCCAGCAAATTGGTTGCAAATAGTGTGTGCGCGTTATACGCCGATACTGCAATTTTGGCAACCTCGGAGAGAACGGGGCGGGACGAGCGCCATCAGATTACATACAGTGAGAATCTCCTGTTTACTCAGCAGCCTCTGAAATAGGAAGTCCCGTCTCCTGGTCTGGCATTGGACCAGTGATCTGTCTATCATAGAAGCCGGTCCAGGAGGTGGAACTTTGTATTAAAGAGGCCACCGAGTAAACAGGAGATTCTCGCTGTATGTAATCTGACGGAGCTCATCCCGCCCCTTCCCTGAGAAGGGCATTGTTAAGGCTGCATTGATGGGCAATGGTGAGGCTGCAGATGGGCATTGATTAAGCTGCATTGATGGATAATTTTGAGGCTGCAGATGGGCATTGATCAGGCTGCATTGATGGGCACTGACCCTTATTTTGCTTCAAAGTTCTTTAGTTTTTTGTTTCCTGGTATGCCGGTAAATACGGTATGTCTCTCCAAGTCCATCCACACTTGACTTGCCCAATGCAAATGAAAACTAATGCAAACATTTGGACAAAGTGATGCACACCAACAGTTCCATAGTTCCATGAAATTTTCTTACGCATTTAAAGCCAGCAGGCACTTGCAGATTCATAGAGCCACTATGCACTTCTAACCTTGTGGGAAAACTTTGGGGAAAGGCCTTTTCTGTCCCACATGACTGTGGCCCTGTACACAAAGTCAGCTAAATAAAGACATGGTTTGATAAACTCAAGTGGCCTGCACAGAACCCAGACCTCAACCCCACTGAAAACCTTTGGGATGAATTGGAACGTTTGCAATTATGGAACGTTTGTAACTAACGTGAGCTAGACCTTTTACTTCAACCACAATACTTGACCTCACAAATCGTTTTTCAGATAATTCAGTATAATTTCCCTAGAGACATTAAAACATCTTGGTGAAAGCTTTCCCAAAAGAGTGTAGGCTGTTAAAGCCACAAAGGGTGGTGAGGGGCAACCCCACATTAATATCCATGATTGGATATGGGATGTCCAACAAGGTTATATAGGTGTAATTGTAAGGTGTTCACAAACTTTTGGACTTCATGCTTCATTGCTTAATGCCTGTGTTACTGAACTACAGGACTACATTCCAATTATAAACTGCTCTTAAGTAAAATAATAATTTCCAAGATTAGTTTTGAGTTTTTCTCATGCTAGTTTAAAGTCACGTTCTTAAGATTAGCGTCATATTGAAAATACTGCTCTCCTGATGCATTCTATGCATTAAGATAAAAAACCTTCTGTGTGTAGCACCCCCCCCCCCAATTACCTCCCTGAGCCCCTTCTTTCTCCAGCGATGTCCACGATCCCCTCAGCCATCCAGAACACTCCTCCTGATTGGCTGAGACAGAGCAGCGGCGCCATTGGCTGTCGCTCAAAGTCAGCCAGTCAATCAGAGGGGGCGGGCCAGGTCAGGGCTCTGTGTCTGAATGGACACGCGGAGCTCTGAATCGGCTTGGGTGCCCCTGTATCATGCTGCTGGCTGAGGGACATTCAAAAGGGGGAGTGGCCAGGAACAGCAAAGAGGGACCCGGAAGGGGAGGATCCGGGCTGCTCTGTGCAAAACCAACTGCACAGAGGTAAGTATAACATGTTTGTTATATTTAAAAAAACTAGCCTTTACAATCATTTTAACGTAATTAAAGATTTAATGCCACATACACACGACCATTTTTCTCGGCAGAGAAAAAAACAAATTTTTTCCCGACGTGTCTCCTCTCCAGCATACACACGTTCATGCAAAAAAACGTCCGACCAAAGCGCGGTGACGTCCAACACGTACGATGGGACTACAAAGGGAAAGTTCCTTTCAAATGGCACCACCCTTTGGGCTGCTTTTGGGCTGCATACTTGATTCTGAGCAATGCGCATTTTTTTCCCCTCGGAAAAGCATACACACGACCGTTTTTCGCGATGAGAAAAAAACTGACGGGAAACACGACGAGAAAAAAAGAGAGCTGGTTTCAATTTTTTTTTTCGGGCAGTTTTTTAGTCGAGAAAACTGCTAGACCGGTTTTCACGACCAATATAAAATGTCATGTGTACAAGGCATCAGTCATATTCCTTCTTTCCTTTCTTTCCTCAAGACTGTATATATCATGTACTTTTCACCATTTTTGTTGCCCATCTTTGCACTCGCTCTACCTTATACATATCTTTTTGAGGCGAGGTCTCCGATCCGATCGGGTCAGAACGCGGTGACGTAGAACACAACGACGTGCTGAAAAAACGAAGTTCAATGCTTCCAAGCATGCGTCGACTTGATTCTGAGCATGTGCGGATTTTTGGTCCGATGCTTTTGCGCACTAACCATCGGTTTGGTCCGATGGTCAGGCGTCCATCGGTCCGATTTTAAAGCAAGTTTTAAAACTTTGGTCCGACGGTCGACGGTCCGATGGGCCGTACACACGCTCGGTTTTGGCCGATGAAACTGGCCAGTTTATTGGCCAAAACCGAGCGTGTGTACGGCCCATCGGACCGTCGACCGTCGGACCAAAGTTTTAAAACTTGCTTTAAAATCGGACCGATGGACGCCTGACCATCGGACCAAACCGATGGTTAGTGCGCAAAAGCATCGGACCAAAAATCCGCACATGCTCAGAATCAAGTCGACGCATGCTTGGAAGCATTGAACTTCGTTTTTTCAGCACGTCGTTGTGTTCTACGTCACCGCGTTCTGACCCGATCGGATTTTGGACTGATGGTGTGTAGGCACATCAGACCATCAGCCCACTTCAGCGGTGAACCGATGAAAATGGTCCGTCGGACCATTCTCATCGGGCTGGACCGATCGTGTGTACCCAGCCTTAGAGGATCACCAGAAGAAGGAAGGGAGTCCTGATTCCTCTATATAGATCTTTAGTTATTATTAAGGCCAGTTTCATCGGACCAAACCGAGCGTGTGTACGCGGCCTAATGATAACTAAAGAACTATATAGGGGAATCAGGACTCCCTTCCTTCTTCTGGGGGACCCTCTAATGATAACTTAAGATCTATACAGTAAATAAGGACTTGCTTCTTCCTGCTGATGATCTCTTTAGTGATCACTAAAGATCTATATTTCAATCAGGATCTTTTTCCTACTAATATCGATCACCCTATTGGTAAATAAAGCTTTAAATAGAGGAATCAGGACTTCCTTTCTTCGACTGATGACCAGCCAATGATAAATATCTATATAATGGAATCAGGACTTCTTTACCTCAACTAGTGATCCTCCTGGTGATAACTAAAGATCCACATGGTGGAATCAGGACCTAATTCCTTCTATTGGCTCTACTGTTTGTTCACTTTGCAATCTTCTGAAGTAAGCACCCCCAAATCTTTTTCTTTTGTAATTCTGGTTTAGAGATAGTTACATAGTTACATAGTTACATAGTTAGTCAGGTTGAAAAAAGACACAAGTCCATCCAGTTCAACCATAAAAAATAAATAAACAAACAAAATAAAACACAGTACATCCCATACACCCAACTCCATACCCACAGTTGATCCAGAGGAAGGCAAAAAACCCCAGCAGAGTATGATCCAATTTGCTACCGGAGGGGAAAAAATTCCTTCCTGATAGTTACATAGTTACATGACCTAAACAATGTAAATCTTGGCGCTTGCAAAGTTCTTAGCTGTGTTCGCAAATGTCTCACACGGGTCAGCCTCTACTGCATCCTTTCCCCATGTGAATTGCTGCAATGTTAGGCCTTGTACACACGATCAGTCAAAACCGATAAAAATGGACTGAAGGTCCGTTTTATCAGTCCAAACCGATCGTGTGTGGGCCCCATCAGTCAGTTATCCTTCAGTCAAAAAAAAGAGAACTTGCTTTAAAATTTGACTGATGGAAGCCTGACCGATGGGTCAAAACCGATCGTTAGTATGCAAAAGCATCGGTTAAAAGGCTGTGCATGCTCAGAATCAAGTTGACGCATGCTTGGAAGCATTAAACTTCGTTTTTTTTCAGCACGTTGTGTTGAAACACGTAAACGTCACCACGTTCTGATACGATAGTTTTTTTTAACTGATGGTGTGTAGGCACATCAGACCATCAGTCAGCTTCATCGGTTAACCGACAACAACGGTCCTTTAGGCCATTCTCATCTGATGGACTCGTGTGTACAAGGCCTTAAAGTGTTATAGCCCATTCCTGCAGCAGATGGATGACATCATTTTAAGCCTAGACAAAGTCACTAGACTGGAGTTCAAGGACTGCTTTTTAATGATGAGCTTGGAGCTTTTCTGAAAATGAATACTGTTGCTGTATCTTGTGACATGTCAGGAATGCTTTCATGCAGATTTGTATAAAATGGTCCACTTTAACCACTTAAGGACCGCCGCATGTACATTTACGTCGGCACAATGGCACCGACAGGCACATCAACGTATATATATGTTGGTGCCTTGAGGTGGGTCGGGGGTCCGATCGGGACCCCCCCTGGTACATGCGGCGGTCCCCGCTGCTGTAGGAGCGATCCGGGATGAGGGGGCGGCTATTCGTTTTTGTCCGCCCCCTCCGGATCGCTCCCAGCCAATGCGTACGCACGCCCGCCCTGTCACTTCCTCCTACTGTGTAAACACAGGAAGGAGGAAGCGATGTGATCTCTCCCTCGGCGTTTTTTTCAACCACCGCTGAGGAGAGATCACAACACAAGTAAGTCCTGCACTAACACTACACTGACACACACTACATATAGGCACATTTAACCCCCCGATCGACCCCCCCCCTCCCCCCTGTCACAGTGTCACTGAATGCAGTAATCATACATGTATGATTACTGTATTTAGTGTCAGTGTGACAGGCAGTGTGACAGTCAGTTAGTGTTAGGTCCTGGGTAGCCCCTTACCCCCCCAATAAAGTTTTAACTCCTTGATTACCGCCCTAGTTAACCCTTTCACTCCCTATTGCCAGCATCACTAAGCGATCATTTTTCTGATCGCTGTATTAGTGTCGCTGTTCCCGCTAGGTAGCTAATTTTTTTTTAATTGCGATTTTTTTTTTTACTAAAGACATGTGGCTAAATACATTTTGGCCTAAATGTTTGACTAAAATTTAGTTTATTGATTTTTCTTATAACAAAAATTAAAAAATATTGATTTTTTTTTCAAAAATGTCGCTCTATTTTTGTATATAGCGCAAAAAATAAAAATCGCAGAGGCGATCAAATACCACCAAAAGAAAGCTCTATTTGTTGGAAGAAAAGGACGCAAATTTTGTTTGGGAGCCACGTCGCATGACCGCGCAATTGTCTGTTAAAGCGACGCAGTGCCGAATCGCAAAAACCCCTTGGGTCATTTGGCAGCATATTGGTCCGGGTCTTAAGTGGTTAAAGTGGCTGTAAAGTTTGAAGTTTTTTTTTATACCTTCATTAATTCTATGCATGAAGGTAAAAAAACCTTCAGTGTGCAACTCCCCTTCAGCTCTACCTATGCCCGATCCTGATCCAGCAATGTACGTGGAACCCATGGCTCTCCTGGGTCTCTCCCTCCTGATTAGCTGAGATGCAGCAGCAGGAGCCATTGGCTCCTGCTGCTATCAATCACAGCCAGTGAAGCAGGAGTCGGTGGGGACGGGGCTGAGCCATGCTCTCTGTGTCTTATGAACTAAGAGAGTTGGCTTGGGAGTGCGGCTTTCTATGGGGGCACTCGGCAAGGGGGAGGAGCCCAGAGTTCCGGCGGAGACCCGAGAAGGAGGATCTGGGCTGCTCTGTGCAAAACCACCCCACTTATCAGGTAAGTATGACATGTTTGTTATTTTTTTTAACTAAAATTTTCTGCTTTAAAATCACTTCAACATTGGCTCTGCTTGCGAAATACCTGCAACAGGTCCACTGTGAATGCCAAGCAAGCCTTTGGATGCTTCTGCTCTTGTCTGTGCCTGGTAATACATGCTTAGATCTCTATAACTCTTTCAGAATTGGCAGTGCAGTATGTGTTCTTTGGCCTCTATTAAAATTGGTATTTGTTTAATATCACAGAATACACAAAAGGAGCTTTATCAGTGTGTCAAGCATCTGTGCTGTATTTGCTTAAACATGTTATCTAAGATTAACGGAAAACGGTGTTCGGAGAAACAGCTTTGTACAGGCACATTGTAGATTTCTCTATCGTATATTTATTTTAATGTCCTGTATGGCCAGAAGAGATTACTGGAAAACAAAATTTATTTAGCAAAAAAAAAAAGAAGCTTTGTATTCCTTCAAATGAAACCTTTTAACCTGATATATACATTGTATTGCTCGTCAAAGGATTTGACCTATTAGATATGACATGGTCCCTGGTTACATCAGCCGACCCCTTTTCCAGAGTCATTTCTCTCCCAGCACACTTTCCAGTCTGTCTGACCCTTTTAGGAAGAGTTCAAATGTTATACAACTTGTTGGGTGCATGGATCAGCACACCTAAACGCTTGCGAGAAGCCAGCTAATGTCTCCTAACATGATTTTCCATTCTCCCTATATTTAATTTAGAAAAGTAGCAGGGCAGGCCTCCCGCACACCAGCAGGCCTCTATTGCCATGGCAACCCCCCTCCAGCATAAGTGTCCCTGCTACGCTCTCAGTCATTCTAACGAGGTGACATCGTTAGGGAAAAAAAAAAAAAAAAGGAGAGGGATTTAAACCTATTACACAATGTGGGAGGGAGTTAAACAGAAGCCAATTTGCTAATGAGCTGCTAATTTTTCCCTTTCGTTTGCTTTAGGGAGGCCTACTTGTTTGTCAGTTTTGTTTTTAGCTTTGTAAGGTCTTGAGGAAAGTACTTTTTTTTTCCACTCTTGTTGTGAAATTATTAGTTGAAAGTACTTACTCCGGTTGAGTCTATACAAGTGTACATTCGAGTAAGGAATGCCACAGGCTTAATCGGCCTGGGAGTCTCTCAAACGTGGGGGCCCAACGCGGCGTTCGGATGGGGATGGACTGACTACAACGGCGGACTGTGATTAGAAGACATAAAAGAGTGATTGGCTCAATGAAGGATGTAGATGGGACTAAAATGGCCGATCTAAAGTTTTTTGGTAGATTCCATGGGGCAGGAGGGACAATGGATTCTGGGTAAGTGACAACTGTCAGTTCTTGCAGTGATATTAGAGTAGCCAAAGTGGCCATAAGTTCTGCTCCAGTTTACTTTTGTGATATTTTTCCTTATTAGCTGAACATTTTGAGTATGCTGGAGGATTTATTCTACAAGTGATATTGCATTTCTGTTACATGCTGCTTAAAGAGGGGAGCAATCTCTTGTTGACGCTTTGTTGTTTAAGTGGAAATTATAACAGCTTTTTGTAATATATCTTATATATGCATGTTCATATTTTCAAAGCACTGCAGTTGTGAATAGGTAGGTCAATTGGGGCTGCCATATTTGCTCATTTTATATACAGTCTCTGCTTCTTGCATAGCGGAGTTGCATGGTAATTGTCCTTGATGTGTTATCAAAAGCCTAGCAGACAGGGTCAGCCCAGTTGACAAGTTCAACAACAAAGCATACCCATGGTGCTCCTAGTATATTGAGACCATGTGATTTATTTCCATAGCTTTACAGTTACATAAAGGTAGTCAGAAACCTTATTTTTTATTCATAATAATGGTAAGAATGTGATTTGGTAATGCTGATATGTGAGCTCTTGATTCACATAAAGTATGAATTTTAATGTTACATTAAGGGAAACCTGTACTTTGATAAATATAGTGTCTGCCATTGCTGCATTCCTTTTGAAAATACTAGATACCTGGTTGTCTCTGGCATCAGCACTTGGCGTCCCTGACCCGAAACTTATGCTGGCCATACACTATATGAAAAATCTAGCGAAATTTGGACATTTAGACAGTACATATGTTTTTTGTTCAGTTAATGGGCACAACATCAATAACCGTTGGGACGTTTTTGAGCCGAAAAAACGAAGGACAAGTTTGGAAATTTTCTCCTGAACGAACGATAAATTGAAAGGTCAATGTGTTTCAGTCTGAACTGTCTGCACTAGGTATATGTAAAAAAAATGAATAATTTGTTGGTCATTACATGATGGTGCTATCGTTTGCGCTCACGGCCATTTTGTTTTTTCGAAAATGGGTTTGGCCGATTTTTCGTATAGTGTATGGTCAACATTAGATTAAAGTCAACAACTAATTTACATTCATGTTCCACAACCTTGACTCTCTTGAAGTGGCATGACAGTCAGGTAACTATCAACTTGCGAATGAGGGGTCAGCAGTGACTTGCTTGCTGAACCTCCTCAGTATAGTTTGGGTATTGTTTGAAATAGGTAATGATTGGATAAACCTATTGAATGTATTGCTAATGAAAACCACATACAGCAAACTTTCTCAACTAAGGTTTCATGGAACCATGGGGTTCTTCTGGAGATCGTGAGGGGTTCCTTGAGAAGAGATCATTGGAAGATTGATCTCCTGACTATACCAACCACATTTGTAGGGGGTCACTATAGTTTTCACAGTCTGTGTTTCATTTCTAGCCATTATTATTTGTTACACTTTGTGTTCCATAACCTTGACTCTCTTGGAGTGGTGTGACAGTCCAGTAACTATCAAATTCAGAAGGTGGGGTCAGCAGTGGGAACTTGCTTAACCTCCTCAGTATAGATTTCCTTTAATCAATACATTAGCCGCATTGCCCAAACCAGTCATGGTGGGATAAAGACACAAATATATTGCTCATTGAAGACCAAATAGAGCAACCTTACCTTTCCCAGCCTTTCTCAACCAGAGGTCCATGGAACCCCAGGGTTCTTCTAGAGACGGCTAAAGGTTCCTGGAGAAGAGAGCATTGGTAGATTGATCTCCTGGCTTTACTGACCACCCCATACGTATTTTTTGTTAAATTTCGTGTTCTATACCCTTGACTCTCTTGGAGTGGTGTGACAGTGCAGTAACTATCAAATTCAGAAGGAGGGGGTCAGCAGTGAGAACTTGCTCAGTATAGATTTCCTTTAATCAATACATTAGCCACATTGCCTAAACAGGTAATGATGGCATAAACCCAATGAATGTAGTGCTTGTATGAAGACCACAAAGTAGCTTTTCTCAACAAGGAGTCCATGGATCCCTGGGGTTCTTCCAAAGGTGGCTAAGGGTTCCTGGAGAAGAGAGCATTTGCGTATTGATCTCCTGGCTGCACTGACCACCCCATAATTATTATTTGTTACATTTCATGTTCCATAACCTTGACCCTCTTGGAGTGCTGTGACAATCAGGTAACTATCAAATTCAAAGAACGGGTCAGCAGTGACAATTTGCTTAACCTCCTCAGCATAGATTTCCTTTAATCAATATATTAGCCACATTATAAAACAAAGTATCACACTAATTAACCACTAAAATTCAGTTGATTAAAACATGATAAACAGCGCATAAAAAGTCCAATGTAGATTTAAAGTGTTAGATAAGGTCCATAGATCAGTAAGTGAAGCTGAGAAAAGCGTGAGGAATGCTTGGGAACAAATGGTGATGTACCCTCCACCGATCTCCAATTTCCACCAAAACGTGAGGCACACGCCCCCTCAGGGGTTCAAACTCACCAAAAATACAAAAGAACAAGCCTTGTATATCAGTGGATCATCCTGACCAGACCTCCAACATCAGTCACGGGACAGCAGGGGTTAATATATAAAGCTCCAGTGATATGGATCATAAAGGAAACAGAAGCACTATATAGTGTAATACCGTTTAATTTAATATAAGAAAGCCCAGATAGCACCGCCCCGCAGCATATCTACGTACATAAAAGTATAAGTAAATGAACAAAAATAGAGTGTAAGGTTCACCGCTCTCCTCCGCACGCTGGAGGTCGCGCTTATCCCGCGGTCACGCTGCTGAAGGCGCCTCTCTTGGTAGCGATGGTGAGATGGTGGAACGCACTCTGCTCTGCTCCAGCATGCCACATCCTCTGTATTCTACAAGCCGTGTAAGGTTTGCTATCCTCTGTTGAAGTCGGATGTGACGAAACGCGTCAGTGCGTGGCTACGACGGCGTTTTTGTTCATTTACTTAAACTTTTATGTACGTAGATATGCTGCGGGGCGGTGCTCTCTGGGCTTTCTTATATTAAATTAAACGGTATTACACTATATAGTGCTTCTGTTTCCTTTATGATCCATATCACTGGAGCTTTATATATTAACCCCTGCTGTCCCGTGACTGATGTTGGAGGTCTGGTCAGGATGATCCACTGATATACAAGGCTTGTTCTTTTGTATTTTTGGTGAGTTTGAACCCCTGAGGGGGCGTGTGCCTCACGTTCTGGTGGAAATTGGAGATCGGTGGAGGGTACATCACCATTTGTTCCCAAGCATTCCTCACGCTTTTCTCAGCTTCACTTACTGATCTATGGACCTTATCTAACACTTTAAATCTACATTGGACTTTTTATGCGCTGTTTATCATGTTTTAATCAACTGAATTTTAGTGGTTAATTAGTGTGATACTTTGTTTTATACTTTGAATAGACGAATTTATTTGTCTTATTTTAAATAGCTGCTGATAGTAACATATATCGCTTGACTGCTCTCAAGTGGAGATTTTATATCTTGAGATTTGTATATGTTATTATGTTATAATTTTTTGGTATTTTTGTATTTATACACTTGTATGGTTGGTATACTCCTTGGATTTATCCAACTCTCAGTCTAAGTAATACCTGTCCTTGGCGCCGGGAAGTGCACAGTGAATTTCCTTCTGCTGCCGTTCCCCCTTTTGTCTTTCTTTGTGCACTCTTTTACAGATATTAGCCACATTGCCTAAACATGTCATGACCGGATAAAGACATCAAATGTTTTGCTAATGAAGACCATCTAGTGCAACCTTACTCAGCCTTTCTCAACCAGGGGGTCAATGGAACTTGCTTCTCCCAGAGGTGGCTAAGGGCTCCTGGAGAAGAGAGCATTGGCACATTGATCTCCTGGCTGCATTGATCACCCCATTATTATTATTATTTGTTACATTTCTTTATTGTTAGGCAAACCCCATTCTTTATTATTTTATTTAAAATTCTCTAGAACCCACTGATCTTGCTAATTTTAGTACCATGAACCATATGTCTAATCTTTCTAGTGGGCTTTCCCTGAGACCTTCAAACTAATTTAGGGGGTTCCTTTGTGGTAAAAAGGTTGAGAAAGGCTAACAAAGGGTGCAAACAGCACTACTGATGTATTCTATGCATTATACTTGTGTGAAGCTGATATAAAATTGAATTGTTATTATTTCTACTCTCTCTATAAAGCAACAATATAATCTTTAACAATTTTAATCCTAAAATCAATGTTAAAGGATTATTATAATATAGCAAAATAACAGATGTTGGTAAGATCCTGCAAGCACTCAAGATCTGTTGGAAATAGGGGAATTGAGACTTTCAAAACATGTGGCTTTTTTGTACTAAGAGCCATTTAAGTTTAGTTATGAAACATAATACGTTCATTAAAATTTCTATGTGAACCTGTCACCCAGCTGGGTTCTGTTAAATGACAAAAAAAGTGTGGTAGATGATATACAGGTGTGTGTGTGTGTATATATATACTGTATATATATATATATATATATATATATATATATATATATATATGTAGCGCCCCCCCCCTAATTGGTGGGGTGCTACGCTAAAGTTAGTGGGGAATGGGAGAGTTAAGTTACTCCCATTCACAAATTGCCTAAATTTGGGCCGCTGCCATTTAGAAATTGCCTTGTAGGTCGGTCTGCATGTCAGGGGGTGTTATTACCCAGTGACAGTCGGTGCTAGAGGGGGTTCTGACAGATCCACCTTCTCCCAGCTGCCAATCAGAGGAGCGGTTCTTTCTCTGGACATGCTGGCGGGAGTATATCTGGGGCAGTGGCCTGTGAGAGTTCCAGGTGCGGCATCCACCTTCAGGGTGCACGCATCCATGGGCCCCGCCATTGAGGCCCGCCTGGCCGAGGTTGCGTACCCAGCGGAAACCTTATTCTGATGCAGAGAGGGGCCCCAGCGGCTTGCTGGGTCCCAGATCCTAAGCGGGAGCTAAACGGTGGGGAATCGGCTCGGGAGAACCCAGAGGCAGAGGTTGTCTGCGAGGCCTGGACGAACCACCAGGGATCCGGTCACCACGCCACATGACAGGTACACTTTAGCTGTCAATCGGTGACCTTGAAATTGGAATTACTGGGAGGATTCACTGGTTCTAACTAGGGTTGTCCCGATACCACTTTTTTAGGACTGAGTACAAGTACCGATCATTTTTTTTCATGTACTCGCCGATACCGAATACCGATACTTTTTTAAAATGTGTCCCCAAATGCAGCCATGTCCCCCACATATATCCAGCCATGTCCCCCCACATATGCAGCCATGTCCTGTCCCTCACATATCCAGCCATGTCATGTCCCTCACATATGCAGCCATGTCATGTCCCTCACATATGCAGCCATGTCATGTCCCTCACATATGCAGCCATGTCATGTCCCTCACATATGCAGTCATGTCCCTCACATATGCAGCCATGTCATGTCCCTCACATATGCAGCCATGTCATGTCCCTCACATATCCAGCCATGTCATGTCCCTCACATATGCAGCCATGTCATGTCCCTCACATATCCAGCCATGTCATGTCCCTCACATGTCCAGCCATGTCATGTCCCTCACATGTCCAGCCATGTCATGTCCCTCACATATGCAGCCATGTCATGTCCCTCACATATGCAGCCATGTCATGTCCCTCACATATGCAGCCATGTCATGTCCCTCACATATGCAGCCATGTCATGTCCCTCACATATGCAGCCATGTCATGTCCCCCATACCTAGTGGTAGATGATGCCGATGCTACCACCGCCGCTACCGCCGCTGCTGCTGCTGCTGCCGCCGCGTTAACCCCAAGCATTACAGTGCTGCACTATACAGGCATCTTCCGTTTGAATACTCCTAATCCCCGCCGCGCCATGCATAGACACTCCCCTTCTCAGGATTGGACGGATCCGTCCATTCCCGAGCAAGGGGGAGTGTCTATGCACGGGATTAACGCGGCGGCTTTGCGGTATGCGGCGGCGGCGGTGGGGGGGCGAAGTATTCTATTTAGGTATCGGGGGTATTTGCGGGAGTACAAGTACTCCCGCAAATACAGGGTATCGGTCCCGATACCGATACTGGTATCAGTATCGGGACAACCCTAGTTCTAACCTTCAACAAACCTAATGCCGCGTACACACGATCATTTTTTGTGATGAAAAAAAACGTCGTTTTCTGTGAAGTAAAAAACGACGTTTTTGAAACGTCACTTTTCAAAGACGATGTTGCATACACACCATCGTTTTTTTTTCACAAAAAGCGAGGTTACGTTCACCACTCTTTTCCATTGAAGCTCGCTTCATAACTAGCTTCTGGGCATGCGCGGGTTGAAAAACGTCGTTTTAAACGACGTTTTTGCTACACACGGTGACTTTTTGTGAAACAAAAAACGACGTTTTGAAAAACGACACAAAAAATTCAAGCATGTTGGAATTTTTTTTGGGTCGTTTTTTTTAAGACAAAAAACGACGTTTTGCCCACACACAATCAATTTAAATGACGTTTTAAAAAACTTCGTTTTTTTTTCATCGCAAAAAACGACCGTGTGTACGCGGCATAAGAGAAATTCATTAGGCCTGTAGTAGAGGCCCTGTTTTCTCCCAGTGACTTTGTTTAAAAGTGGCACTTTGGCTGCCAGGCTCAAGAGAATCGCCTGTTCGGGGCACTTTACCCACTCTGGTGAGAGTGGCAATGTTTAAATTTGACTATCTTTGATATCCAAGGCCTGGTACTACAGTTCTCTCCTTGCTCATCAACCTTTTCTCTATCGTGTGTCATGTTTATGTTGGCCGTGTTGGGCCTTGGAATAAAGCATTGAAAACTCAAGTTGACGTCTGGACACTTGGGGCCAGATTCTCATAGATTTGCGCTGGCGTAGCGTAAGCCATTTACACTACGCCGCCGCAACTTAACAGAGCAAGTGCCGTATTCTCCAAGCACTTGCTCCGTAGTTTGCGGAGGCGTAGTGTAAATGGCCCAGCGTAAGGCCGCGTAATTCAAAGGGGGGGTGGCTTGTATTTAAATTAAGCGCCCCCCCGCGTCGATCGAACTGCGCATGCGCCGGCCGGGGAAAAAGCCCAGTGCACATGCTCCAGCTCACGTCGGAAAGCGTAGTTGAAACCGACGTCAAAACGACGTGATAGGCATTTACGCAATGCCCTATTCGCGAACGACTTAGTAAAACGACGTAACCGACGGAAAAAGCCGACGCTGACCCGACGCCATACTTAACATGGCATCCGACGGTACTGCGTAAGGTTACTCCACATATTAGCAGGGGTAATCTTACGCGTACGTAAACAACGTAAGCGACGACGGGGCAGCGTAAAAGCGTTCGGGAATTTGCGTAGTAGCCTCATTTGCATAGGCAAATGAGAAAACAACGTAAAGGCCACCTAGTGGCCGGAGTTGTCATTACATCTACGATCCGCAAGTGTAATTGTATTACACTTGTCGGATCTTCACCGGTATCTATGCCTAAGTGATTCTAGGAATCACTCGCATAGATACCCGGGGAAAAAAAGGGCGATACGACGGGGTATCTGAGATACCCCGTCGTAGCGCCTCTGAGAATCTGGCCCTTGCTCTTTAACCACCTTCACTAATATTATCCCTAGACAAGAATCACTGGTAACCAAACATGCCGGTCCCAAACTAATCAGCGGCTCCTTCGGGGGTGAGAGCTACACGTATGTATATATATATATATATATATATATATATATATATATATATATATATATATATATATACACAGTATATATAAAAAACATATGCAATATATATATTTTTAGTATTCAGTATTGTCAGCAGTCAACAGAGTAGATGTAAAGTTTGAGGAGATTTTGGAGGATTTAGTAAGCTGACTCACTGCCTTTTTAATCTACACCTCGGGATCATTCTTCCCATATATGTCCAGTGCATGTGCTTATCTTTCTGTTTCAATATTTTTATTAAAGTTTTTAAAAGAGGAATACAACCAAATCATAAATTTAAGTAGATATGGAAGTACATTAAACACCTCATAGTAAAGTTAATGCTACTGCACATGGTGGTTGACAGTGTTCAAGTGTACAACCCACAATATAAAAAAAAAAAAAAGAGATGTACAATCTACTCAGCATTACAAAATGTTATTCAATTTCCTTATCTATCTATATCATGCCTTCATACTGCATACCTATACACGGATCAGCCAAAACATTATGACCACCCACCATTACATTATTACTACCCACCTTATATTAAATAGGTCCCCCTTTTGCTGCCTAAATAGCTTTGACCCATCAAGGCATGAACTCCACTAGACAAAGCATCACACTGCCCCCACCAGCTTGCCTTTTTCCCAAAGTGTATCATGGTGCCATCTCTTCCCCAGGAAGCGACACACAAACACTCTGCCATCCAGATAGTAAGTAAAAGAAAAAAACGTGATTCATTAGATCAGGCCCCCACTTCCATTGTTCTTTAGTCCAGTTCTGATGCTCACATGCCCATTGTAGACACTTCTGGCTGTAGATACGGGCCAGCGTGGGCACCTGACTGGTCGGCAGCTATACTCCCCCATGCACAACAAACTGCAGAGTCACTGAGTGTTCTGACCTCTTTCTATTTGAGCTCCAGTAGCTCTTCTATTGGATTGGACTACACAAGCCAACCTTCACTCCTCTCATGCATCAATTGGCCTTGGCCACCCTTGATCCTTTCCCCAGTTGGCCAGTTTTCCTCCCATTAACCACTTTTGGTAGGTCCTGACCACTGCAGACTGGGAACATCCCACAAGAGCTGCAGTGTTGGAGTTGCTCTGACCCAGTCGTCTAGCCATTACGATTTAGACCTTTCAAAGTCAATCACATGTATTAGCTTGCCCATTTTTCTACTTTCTGTTTCAATGTTTTTATTTAATTTTTTTTAAAAGTGGTACATATGTTAGATGAATAAAAGAAAAGCATAAGTAACATAAGTACAACGGTCATCCATGACAATGAGCAAATAAGCAAATTTAGGATGCATCACAAACAAACCTAAATCCGGTCCATAACTGAGATTCAAATACTACCGCAAGGTTAAATGCCCAAACATATCAGGGCTAGCTCAAATTCGGCTCAAGGGCCATCGACTTGTGTACTATCCGCTCTCAAGGAGCTACTAGATAACAATAAACAACGTTTACATCGGCAAATCATCTAAACCAAATATAACCTCCAAAAGTAAAGGAAAAAGAGAGAAAAGAAAGAAAAGAAAGGGGAAGGGAGTAGAAGAAAGGGAGGGGAAAAAAAGGGGGGGGGGGGTGGTGCCCTCCTGCTCCGTAGGGAACCTCGGTCATATCTCCTGGTCAGTACGCGTTCATGAGATATGTGATCCATGGGTCCCACACCTTATGGAACATGGCAATTTTATCATTTAAAATAGCCGATAGTCTTTCGTTTACCATTATCCAGGATAATTTGGACTTCAAAAGGTGGAAGGGGACAGAGGAGGACCTCCAAGACCTTGCTATGGAAATTCTGGCTGCTGTAAAAATAAAGGCAATCAATTTTTTCAATTGTTTAGATGTACCCTCCACTGGACGTCCCAGCAGTGCCTGCAGGGGCGATTTAGTAAGGTTTACCTGAGTTAAAGAGTATATTAAGTTGTACGTACGTATCCAAAATCGCCTCACCTTTTGGCATGTCCACCAAACATGGTACATTGTACCATCCGTGGCGCAACCCCTGAAGCACCGCGGGGACGCCCCGGGCACAAAAGTCGCCACTCTTGCTGGGACCATATACCGCCTCATCATAACCTTATAGTTGGCCTCAATCAACGAGGTGTTAACGTAGGACTTGGAGGCATGTAGTAACAATTTGTGCCACTCAGCAGTGTCTAGTGTAATGCCAGCATCTTGTTCCCATTTTTGCATATAGGCCAACTTGTGAATACTAGGGGACAGCATATTATACAATAAGGAGATAAGGCCGGAGTGTTTGTCAATGGTCCTGCAAAGATGTTCCATAGGCGTGAAGGAAGAGAGATCAGAGGTGCGATTCAGAGACGCCAAAAAATGAGCTATTTGAGCATAACGGAAGGATTCCAAGTCCGGAAGACCATACCTCTCTTGCAGGGCCAATTTTGACAAAGCTCCATTATGATCGCAGAGATCAGCTATCCTCAGTAGGCCCTTATTGATCCACCATGAAAAATCCCAGGGACGGAGACCTGGGGGGAACAGGGGATTATAGAACAGGGATGCCATTGGCATATGTGGTGATTTAAACCCATGGGCGGAGGCTAGGCGATCCCAAAGGCTCAGGGAAAGAGACAGTGACGGGCATAACACAGAAGGTCTGTCCCTGTTTTTCAGCCACATAAGATGCTTGACCTCTCTAATTGGGGTCGAGGATGACTCAATTCCCATCCAGAGTGGTCTGGATCGGGAGGTATGAAATCTAATCAGGTGAGCCAGTTGGGCAGAGTGGTAGTGTTTAAGGAGGTCAGGCATTCCCAGGCCTCCGCCTGATTTAGGGGTATATAAAGTTTTCCTGTTCACCCTAGGCCTTTTATAGTCCCATACATAATCGATAAGTTTAGCCTGAAAGTTCTTCAGGTCTTTGCATATTATTTGTATTGGGAGAGTCCTAAAAAGGTAAAGTACCTTGGGCAGTATAGTCATTTTGACCGAATACAACCTACCGAACCATGACGGGGGTTTGTTTGACCACCTCCGAAGGTCTTCCAACAACTTACGGAACAATGGGGGATAGTTCCTCTCATACAACGTAAGGAGAGTAGGAGTTAGAAATATACCCTCGTCTTGCCAGTGGAAAGAAAAGGATTCCCGAAGAGCCCGAACTATGTGGGGTGGTAAGGATATATTGAGAGCCTGAGATTTAGATTGGTTTACCTGTAGACCCGTAAACAGTGCAAAGTCTCCTAATACTATATTAAGAATGGGTAATGAGGTGACTGGGGAAGAGAGGAGCAGCAGAATGTCATCGGCGAATAACGCGCACTTATGCTCCCATGCCCCACAGCCAACCCCTAGTATGTCTGGGTGTGACCTAATTTTAATTGCCAAAGGCTCCAAAGCCAAAATAAATAACAGGGGAGATAGTGGGCATCCCTGACGAGTTCCCCGTCTTATGTTAATATCGCTAGACTTATATCCTTTAACTGTCAAATTAGCGGCAGGGTCACTATAGATCATGCAAAGCGTTTTCAGGAAGTTTAAGCCAAACCCATATCTCTCCAGTATAAAGAAAAGATACTCCCAGGACAAGGAGTCAAAGGCTTTGTGTAGGTCCAACGACAACAGCAAGGCCCCTCTTCGGCCTCCCCGTCCCACCCCGAATTCAGCGCAGATATAATATCGATGACCCTCCTAGTCTGATCCGAAGCCTGTCTGTGAGGCACAAACCCCACCTGGTCAGGATGGACATACTTTGATAGAAATGAATTCATGCGGGTGGCTAAGACTTTAGTTAGCAGTTTGAGATCCACATTTATTAGCGATATCGGCCGATAATTATTGCAGTCGCTATGATCCTTATTAGGTTTGGGGATGACATGTATAAATGCTCTATTTTCGTGGGGTGGGAGAGGGAAACCCTTACGTAAACTATTGAAAAAGGCGCAGAGGTGAGGAGCCAAAACATCCGCATATTTGCGGTAATAGTGGCCAGTAAACCCATCTGGGCCAGGTGATTTAGACGGGTTCAGGGACTTAATTGCCGCTAAAATTTCCTCCATTGAAAACTCTGCCTCCATCAGATCCACATGATCTTTGGATAAGTTGGGAAGAGATATGTCATGTAAAAAGTCCTCAGCCTGGGCTTTATCAAAATCCCTAGGGGGTTTATATAATTTGGAGTAAAATGTGGAGAATTCTTGGACTATCAATTGGGGGTTCTGAGTGATCTGGCCGTCCTTTAGTCTCAGCTTGGGGAGGGCAGGGTTAAAGGGCCTGGGGGGTCAATTTTCTCGCTAACAGTGCGTTTGGCTTATCTCCCAGGGTATAGAATCTATGACGCTTCCATCTAAGGTATTTCTCTGCCTTCGTTGTGAGGCTCAGATTTAAAGCCGTGCGTACCACATCAATTTGGCTTCTAAAATCAAGGTGAGGGTTGGCCCTCTGTTCCTTTGTGAGGCGACGCAACTCTCCTTCCTGCTGGTGTATCGTTTGTTCACGCTCTCGTTTGGCCCTCGAAGCGAGTCTTATCAGTTCGCCGCGAATGGTGACTTTGTGAGCCGCCCATAACGTCGCCGGGGAGGAGGCCGATAACGAGTTATCTGTGAAGAACTGTTGTATGGATTTCTCGATTTCCTTCTCTAAAACAGGGTCGTTCAGTAATGACTCGTTTAGTCGCCACGACGATGGGCCAGATTTGATCCAGAGACCAGTCAAGACTACTTGGACTGAAGAGTGGTCTGACCACGACATAGGAAATTTTTTTGAAGACGATACAAACGACAGCAAGGGGGAGAACGTAAACAGATGGTCTATACGCGAGTACGTCCGATGGACGTAGGAATAATACGTATAGTCCCTATCAGATGGATGAGCGTCTCTCCATACGTCAATTAGATCGTAACTATGTAGGAGGTGAGCCATCGCACTACTCTGCCTAGAGGCATGTTTCAGGAATGGTTTCCCAGGATCGGACTTATCAAGGATCCGATCTAGAGAAACATTGCTGTCCCCGCCAAATATTACATGCCCAGTCACATGAGGCATTATGGTTTCTAGCATTGTGCGAAAAAAGGACAATTGTCCTGTATTAGGGGCATAATATGAGAGGAAGGTAACCGCATTGCCGTTGACCCTCCCCGCCACCATAATGTACCTGCCCTCCTTATCCCTAATCACAGCCGTGGGCGTGAAGGGAACCTTCTTGGCAAAACATATGGCTACCCCCTTCTTTTTATCCTGTCCGTTAGATGGGTATTTCGCATTTAGATAGTTCGGGGCCGAGGATCTAGAGAAGCGGGTCTCCTGTAAGAGAAGAACATCTATCCCCATTCTATGGTATTGTTGGAAGGCCTTTGCTCTCTTAGCGGGCGAGTTAAAACCCTGTACATTATGTGTTAAAATGGAATATTGCATGAGGGGTCTGTTAGCCATGATGGTTCGGTCTGTTGTACTCACGGTTTAGGAGCTTCAGGTGGCCACCTTCAGAGAACCCCAGATGATGCGAATATGGTCCATCTAGGCAGGAGGATGCACCCAGAAAGGGATGAGCTAGGAAAGGAAGAAAAAGGGTCAGGTCAGAGGAAGAGAGAAAATGCATAACGAACAGTAAGGCAATCATCAAATCGTATTCATACAAACTAATCCATGTAGTTATCGTATCAAAAAGGAGAAAGTATAACAAAATAGTAAAAAAGAAAAAAAAAAGAAAAAAAGAAAAACGCGCCTCAAAATCAGCGCGTTGGCGGGAGAATAAACTCCCATTAACCAGTGTGAAATTACCTCCGCTCAAAAAAGGGGGGATAAGTTCACCAGTAGTGGCATGCGTTTACACCTCGGCCTGGCCCATTCGCAAAATGGGACAGACAGGTAGGATCAGCTCACCCAACCACTCAATAGTAGTAAAAGGTATATAGCACTTATTCGGGGTCAAAGACCACCCAAGTGGAAACAGTCTCGGAACCATAGCATAAACATAACTAAGTGTCCCTCCAGCCTCAGGCTCGGGTCCAGAGCAGTAAGGACCAATCTCAGGAACCTATCAGGAGGGGAAATAGGAACGGAGGAAGGGAAAAAAAAATAACCAAACACGTAGTAGGTGGCATAACTCAAGTGTTCATGGGGGATCTCCTGGTTCTGGAACGGCCTTGTTGTGACCAGAGAGGAGACAAAGGTCTGTCCTCCATTTCAGTGATGCCCCAGGGGGTCTGTTGATCCGTGGAAATCAAACCCAATTTTTGGAGCAGTTCTTCTCCCGATTGGAATGAGTTGAAGGAATATGACTTTCCCTTATACGAAAACGACAGCTTAAACGGGAATGACCAACGGTATTTTATGCGATGATTGATGAGATGACTCAAAAGGGGCTTGAGGGTTCTTCTCTTCTGGATTGTTACTTGAGAAATGTCTGCAAAGACCTGGATCGGGTGTCCCATGACGACAATGTCTCCCCGTTGTCTGGCTTCCAGCATCACCTTCTCCTTTATCCTATAGAAATGAGGCTTAACTATGATATCTCGAGGCAAACCGTCTGGCCTGGGGGCCGCCAGGGCACGATGCACTCTGTCAAGTTCTAACTGATGAGACGAGATGTCCGGAATCAACTGGGTCATCAGGGTATGAACAGCCTCCTCCACATCCACCACGGTCTCTGGAAGACCCCTCACCCGGAAATTGTATCTTCGAGATCGGTTTTCAAGGTCCTCGATTTTTGCGTTGGCCTGGTCTAATTGGTCTTGTAGGGACGTAATCATCCTGGAGTTCTGATTTACGCGTTTGACCGTACCATCCACTTTAGAGTCGATGCTGTCTAATCGCGCTCCAATATTTTGGAAGTCAGACTTCATCCCAGCGGTTATCACAGAGCAGGCTTTTGTTAATTCCTGTTGAAGAAGGGCTGAGAATCTGGCCAGGAGCACTGTGTCCCCAGAGTATGAGGGAGCAGGGACTGGAGGCTGTGAGAGCCCAGAGCTGGTCTGGCTGAGGGTGACCCCAGCAAGTTCTGCCATTTGTCTGTCCATGGATGAGGCAGGGGATAAAACACCCAGCAGCATAGCACCGTCAGGGGAGTCTGACAAGGGTGAGAGCTGGAACCGACTTTGGCCACTACATAGGGAGGGGGTGGGTGACCCATCCTGAGACTGAGATGAGAAGGGGTCTCTATGCACCACTGCCTGGACTGAGATTCCGGTCCCAAGTGAAAGCTCTGTGGGCCCTGTACCGCGATTTCCTCCCATTGTCACATGTCCCCGTCCTGCAGCAGCACAGGCATAGAGACCTGATGTGTGTGTAGACCGTCTCCCCCCTCCGCCCTCGGGGTATGGTGTGATCCCATCCAGGGCGACTGAGATCCCGGCTGAGGGCTCCCCGCTACAGTATCTCCCTCATCCCGCCTCACCGCGTCCTGATCAGTCTGTAGCTGGCCTCGAGTGCTGCCGTGCGCCGCGTCTTCTTCATCCGGCGCCATCTTGGGTTGCGGGGAGTGTTGCTGGGCCTTCGAGGCTCGGGTTCTGCGGCCGTGTTGGGTGGGACGTCGCTGGCTGTGTTTGTTACCGGCCGTCCTCCGCTGCATGGTCCGAGCCCAATGTGCTAGGCTCTGGTTGGGGAGCAATCCGCCCGTCCGGTGGCTAAAAATAGCTTGTAGTAGCCGAGGTGGAGCGGAGCACGATCAGACCATGACCGTCCTCGGCGCCTCGCGCATGCGCACTTCCATTTTTCTACTTTCTACTTTCAACATATCGACTGTATAATATGACCCACCCACTTTCAGATGCTAATGTAACAAAATAGTCAATGTTACCTAAAAACACATGTAGCGGCATCCCCAACCACCAAAAGCCTAATGGTGACCTCCAGAGTCAGGGAGAGCTGACATCCTTCCTTCTAGTGTGGATTATTTGGCATGGTGGGTGTATTGCAAGTTGGAAACATGAGAGCCAGTCACTTTTTGGAATACATGAAAATAGATTTATTGTCTTGTAAACAGAACTGATTGGCTGACTCCGAGACAAAACAATAGGGAGACAGCAATACAGGTAGAGGGCCTGAATGCAGCAACTATGGCCCGGATTCACAGACTCGGCGCACATTTATGCCGCTGTAGCGTATCTCTTTTACGCTACGCCGACGCAGCACAGAGAGGCAAACATGGAATTCACAAAGCAAATGCTCACAATGTTGCACCAGCGTGGCGTATTTTTCGTAGGCATAAGCCGGCGTAGGTGGAAGTGGGCTGGAAGTGGGCGTGATCCATGCTAATGAAGCGTGACCCCATGCAAATGATGGGCCGGGCGCCAGACAAGTACTTAAAACGAACTGCGCATGCATTGAGACGTGGACGTATCCCCGTGCACATGCGCACAACCACGTCGGAACAACTGCCTAACATACGCCGGATCACTGTGAACGCCGTTAACGTAAGCTACGCCCAGCCAGACCCACGTCGGCCCATATTCACAGACGTCCAATGTACAATACGTAGGCTTGTCTTCCCTGGTCCATACCTTTGCATGGGTTGCACCTCATCTATGAGGAATAACTTTACGCCGGACGTAAAACTTATGCAAACCGCGTATATCATGCGCTGGGCGCAAGTACATTCGTGAATCACCGTATTTCCCTCATTTGCATATGTAAATGCCTAATCAATGGGAGAAGCAACATACGTCCAGACCATATTTGCGCCCACGCCACACCGGCGTTAGTAAGAAACGTCGGGGTAGGATGGCCTATTTTTAGGCGTATCTTGGTTTGTGACTCTGCCGCACACATACGCCGGGCGCATATCTACGCTACGCCGGGAAAAGGTGAGTTACGTCGGCGTAACTGCTTTGTGAATCCGGGCCTATATTTGTAGAACTGCTGTCTCCAATGGCAACTGAACTTTGAACAGTCAATAGAGATCCATACACGTAGCTCACAGTAACCCGTTGTAGCTCTCCTCTCACATCTCACAGTATCCCACTGTAGATATTCACTCACTGAGCTCCCAGTCTCTCACTAGACTCCAAGATCCCAGTCGTCGCTGGATCCCCTGAGCTCTTGCACAGCTAATCCGCTGTAACTCCTTAAGCTTCACCCATGCTAACCCACTGGGTCCCTGGCTTGGCACTCTGCTGAAGCTTTTCCACTTCTTCACCATCCGCGGCTGGTGAGAAGGCTGCTCTGGTACTCCTTCAGACTTCCATACACTGGCCTCTGATAACAGGAATGGTTGTCCCTTGCTGGCAACTATTCCTCCCTTCACCTCTGGCCTTGATCATCACTTGCCCCTGGCGGCAAGAGTGGCAACTGCTTCTCCCTCACCGCTGCCATTGATTCAGTTCCCCCATCCAGCAGAACCTCTGCAACTTCGTTGGGCTTCCACCCTGAAGCACCCACACTGCGCTGCCTCTCTCAAGCCTGGATAGGCCTTAGAGAGTCCCCAGTGCAGGCCTCAGGGTTCTGGCCTAGCAGCCCAGAGTCTTGTGACACACGTCCACCCATACAGACATCCAGGTGGCACAGAACCCCAGTCACCTGACTCCTCCTGAATAAATTGGCGCTCCCAGCAGGCCAAGGGACCAAAGAGACCCTGCCAATTCAGTCAACCTATTCACTCCTAGTCTGGATTACCTATGCCCTTATCATTCTATTGCCACAGGCAACAATGACACCTAGTGACAGAAGAGAGAGGTGCATCAAATTCAGAGTTAGGGAAAAAGCCAGTGAATCAGCAAAGGCTAGTTATCACCTAGCAAGCTAAGTTTGTTAGCAACAGTGTGTACTATGAGGGTGCTACACACAAACTAGAATCACTCAAAGCTTCACTTATTATTACTCAGTGACTTCAATCTCTATAGGGTGTTTACTTCCAAAGGGGTTCTATAGGGTGTTTATTTCTAGTTTGTGTGTAGCACCCTCATAGTACACACTGTTGCTAACAAACTTAGCTTGCTAGGTGATAACTAGCCTGGCTGATTCACTGGCTTTTTCCCTAACTCTGAATTTGATGCACCGCTCTCTCTTGTCTGGCCCGACACTACCAACAATCAAAAGAGAAGTTGAAAGTGCACACCAACTAACTGCCTGTTCGGATAAGGTAAAAGATCAGCTTCAGCTTGTCTCCTCCTAAGCCACACCCATCTAACCTGTTTCACCCGCTCACGGTCTTAATCAAGTGGTTAAGCCTGTAAGCGGGTAAAACACATTAAAGGGGCGTGGCTTGGGAGAAGACAAGCTGTAGCTGATCTGTCACTTCATTGGTGCACTTTTAGGTTCCCTTTTGACTGAAGATAAGCAGTGTTATTCAATTTACCTCCAGTGGTCATAATGTTATGGCTGGTTGGCATACAATGGCTGTAGCCACACATTTGAAGTGGTTGTAAATCTCAGACATGAAAGCACATCCCACTATAGTGTGTACTTATTTCAATTAAAATCACAAATGGTCATTTCTGTCTGCTGCTTCGTTCCTCTGCTATCAGCATGAATCACTCTTGACAATTTTTACTGAGACCAAAGGAAAAATGGTGACAGGGGAAGGATCTTCATCAGATTGAAAGCTTCAGCTCTGTGTGCTGTGTGTTAGGTCGGTTGTCCCATCCAATCAATACTTTCCTTACTGAGCTTTCCGCCCCCTTTTTTCTGAACTGAGACAAGTTCATAAATTCTGCATTTTGAAAGGATGAAGTGATGGCTGCAGATAAACAGATATAAATTATATAGGAGGATTTGTTTCACCTCTGTGTATCATCTGAAGTGATGGCTGCAGACAAACAGATATCAATTATATAGGAGGATTTGTTTAATCTCTGTGTATCATCTGAGGATAATCCCTTCACTGGGTATATGAAAGGGTTTTACAACCACTTTACTGGGGTGGATATCCAGAAGGCAGCTGTGGGATAATGCAAGAAAATTTGTAGGAACAGTGGTGGCCTGTCCATACAGGGTGCCCTAATCCATGCACCTAGCCCCTAATCTTCATGCAAAGCGCTGGACACATGGATTTCAATGTTTTTTTTTTAGAAGCATGTGATAAGAGCCTGAGGCCCCTAATTGGCTTCAAAAGAGGGTGGACAAGCCCACCCAGTTGTGTGACAATAGTGAATGAATATTCGCTATCGTCTTCCTGATTCTTCTTCCGTCCAATCAGGAAGCGGGTTCTGAGACCCATCACCAGATTGGCCGAGAGGAGAAGCAAGGAGATGCAGAGGAAGCCTCCGAAGCCGAGGAGGAGAGGAAACACCAGGTGAAGCCGCTGCCCAGAGGAAGCGCTGCCCGCGACCTAGATGGGGTGAGTGTGGTAACACAGCAACCTTTTTTTTTGCAGAAAGTGTAGCCCCACCTCCCCTCCAGCCTATCAAAGGTATTAAAGGATACATGTGAACAAAAAATGTGAAAAGACAGTACCGCGCTGTCCAAATAGTGAAAACTTACAGCAGCTAACACAGCACAATTGATCAAAAATGTTGCAAATAAAATAATGTACAAAGGAAAGTGTAGCGCTAAATAAATATGAAAAGGATATCCTAAATGGATATCGTAATTAGTATTACAAAATTAGCGATTAAGACCATATGTGACCACCGTGCTAGAAAATAATGACTGAACAAACTAAAGTGCCAATCACATATGAAAGTCCAATAATTTCGGTGACTGAAGAAATTGACAGAGGATCCACCACCAAATGTCTGAAGGCTTACCGGAAAGATTAAACCCAGATGAGCATATACCCACTAGGTCAATCTAGCTTGTTAGAGATCACACAGCCACAATAGGAATATCTTAGATATCTTTGTAACATGGGTCCTGGAACCTAGCATAAAATTCAGCTCAAAGGATTCAGGAGGTTCAATGAAGAGGCTCCAAATTTAAAGTATCATGTCAAAGTATCCATTCAGTACATATTGAAGGAAGGAGGAAAAAGAAGTAAAAGATGATGTTCCCTACAACGAAACGCATCGGGGAGGACTACTGATGCCACTGTTTGTTCTTTTATGAGCGCTCTTTACATCACTGCAAATGTGAGTATATTTCTTTCTTTTAATAAATAATATTGAATAATTCGCAGAATTACGCTATGTGCGCCCCTTTTTCTTCTATGACCCTTTTAACCCATCAAAACACTTTGGGGTAGATTCACGTACCTCGGCGCATCTTTACGCCAGCACAACATTGAGAGGCAAGCATGGAATTCACAAAGCAAATGCTCCCAACGTTGCGCCGGCGCAGCGTATAGTTGTCAGCGTAAGCCGACGTAAGTCAAAGTAGGTGGAAGTGGGCGTGATATATTAAAAAGAAGCGTGACCCCATGCAAAGGATGGGCTGAGCTTCAAAAAACGAACTGCGCATGCGTCGTATCTTGGACGCATCCCAGTGCGCGTGCTCACAGTCACGTCAAAATAACTGGCAAAGATACGGCAAAACACTGCCTACGACCTGAACGTAACCTACGCACAGCCCTATTCACGTACTACGTAAACTACGTAAAAATCGACGGCGTTCGTTCCCTGGTCCATACCTTTGCATGGGTTGTGCCTCCTATATGAGGAATAACTTTACGCCGGACGTAACCCATACGCAAATCGCTTAAAACATGCGCCGGGCACAAGTACGTTCGTGAATCGGCGTACCTTACTCATTTGCATATTTAACATGGGTACGCCGAATGTGTCCAGTGTAACAATGCGCCCACGATACGCCGGCGTAGGCAAGTTACGTCGGGCGGCTGAAGCCAAATTTTTCAACGTATCTAGCTTGGGGAATCGGCGCAGAGATACGACAGCGCACATTTGTACTTACGACGGCGTATCTATAGATACGTCAGCGTAAGTCTTACGTGAATCCGGGCCATTATCTTTAACTGAATGTGTCTTTTAATAAAAACTGACTTAATTAAACACCTCTGGCGCTTTCCTTCCTGCTCATGAGTTGTTTTCAGATACATGCTGATCAAAAGCTGGTATTTGAGAGCTGCCGCCTTGAAATAAAACACTATATCTGACAATTTTCCAACTAGAATAATCACTTAGAACCCCATACCCCAAGTTCTACCCTTTGCCTACCCTATTAAAATTCAGTCTGGAACCCCATTTCAAAAAAGTGCAGGCATATTTAGTCCTTTATAGAAAATGTAGGGTTTCTCTTGTTTTCTTTAGCAAGTATTATTGTCAACGTCATTCGTTCCCCAGTAAAAACTGATCCTTTTTAAAGATTTTTATGTGATAGACCAACACAAAGTGGCACATAATTGTGAAGTGGAAGGAAAATTATAAATTGTTGTAATTTTTTTTTTACAAGTAAATATGTGAAAAGAGTGGTGTGCATTTGTATTCAGCCCCCCTGAGTCAATACTTTGTAGAACCCCCTTTCACTGCAATTACAGCGGCAGGTCTTTTTGGGGATGTCTCTACCAGCTTTGCACATCTAGAGAGGGACATTTCTGCCCATGACATGTGAAGGACTGATCCTAGTGATATATTCCCCTCTATCCACCATACCCTAAAACCCCCTCTATACCTTACCCCACCCCCCAATAATACCAGTGACCATGTAGTGGAGTAAAAAATTGCCCTTCTTTATTTAACCATATAAAAATGTAACATAAATAACTTTTTTAACCACTTAAGGACCTCCGCACGCACATATACAGCCACAGAATGGCACGGATGGGCACAAGGGCGTAAATTTACGTCCTCGCCCAGTAGCGGGTCGGGGGTCCGATCGGGACCCCCTCCGCGGCGTGCGGAGGTCCCCGTGTCTCCGGGAGCGATCCGGGACGAGCGGGCGGATGTCGGTGTTTGCCCGCCCCCCCCGCGATCGCTCCCAGCCAATCCCTGCGCTCTCCCGCCCTGTCACTTCCTCCTCCTGTGTTTACACAGGAAGGGGGAAGTGATGTAATCTCTCATCGCAGCGGTATTTCCAACCGCTGCGCTGAGAGGAACACCTCACAGTAAGTTTGCACCAACATTACACTGACACACACACACATAGGCATACTTAACCCCTTGCGATCTGCCCCCCACCCCCCCTGTCACAGTGTCACTGAATGCAGTGATCTAATCACTGCATTTAGTGTCAGTGTGACAGGCAGTGTAAAAAACAGTTAGTGTTAGGTTCAGGATAGCCCCCCCACCCCCCCTAATAAAGTTTTAACCCCCTGATCACCGCCCTAGTTAACCCTTTCACTCCCTATTGCCAGCGTCACTAAGCGATCATTTTTCTGATCGCTGTATTAGTGTCGCTGTTCCCGCTAGGTAGCTATTTTTTTTATTGCGATTTTTTTTTTTTACTAAAGACATGTGGCTAAATAAATTTTGGTCTAAATGTTTGACTAAAATTTAGTTTATTTGATTTTTTTTTTAACAAAAAGTAAAAAATAGAGTTTTTTTTTTTTTAAATGTCGCTCTATTTTTGTATATAGCGCAAAAAATAAAAATCGCAGAGGTGATCAAATACCACCAAAAGAAAGCTCTATTTGTGGGAAGAAAAGGACGCAAATTTTGTTTGGGAGCCACGTCGCACGACCGCGCAATTGTCTGTTAAAGCGACGCAGTGCCGAATCGCAAAAACACCTTGGGTCATTTACCAGCGTATTGGTCCGGGTCTTAAGTGGTTAAATAACTTTTACATAACTATATACACATTATTAACACTTAGTGGTCCAGCAGACCACACCTCTCAAATTGGACACTGGGACAACCATTATTATTACCTAGGCCTCAGTCGCGACACACCGACTCGGAGGCAGCATAACGGTCCTCAGTGACCTAACACTTTTTAACAGCTTCCTGGTTAACCCACATCCACCGGAAGGTACACAATAACCCCCATACCACGTATGGGTACAACCCTTCCTACCCCAATTTCCTGACTTTTCCGTCTTACAGGGACCCAAAAAACTTCCCGCAACACAAGCCCGAAAACCAGGGAGGGTGGGTGGGCAGCTTCTTCCTAGGTTGAAAAATGGAGGAGTGACAAAAAATGTCACTTCCTCCGCACCAGCCACTCCTAACGCCCCCCGCCCCTCTCAAGCTATCTCAAGCTCTGTCAGATTGGATGCAGAGCATCTGTGAACAGCAATTTTCAAATCTTGCCACAGATTCTCAATTGGATTTAAGTCTGGACTTTGACTGGGCTATTCTAATTCATGAATATGCTTTGATCTAAACCATTCCATTGTAGCTCTGGCTGTATGTTTAGGATCGTTGTCCGCTGGAAGGTAAACAGGTTTTCTTCTAAGATTTCCCTGTATTTGGCTCCATCCATCTTCCCATCAACTCTGACCGGCTTCCCTGTCTCCACTGAGGAAAAGCATCGAGAAGCCATGAGGGGGACACAGCAAACATGTGGAAGAAGGTGCTCTGGTCATATAAGACCAAAATGTAACTTTTTGGCCTAAAAGCAAAACGCTATGTGTGGCGGAAAACTAACAATGCACATTACCCTAAACACACCATCCCCATGGTGAAAAATGGTGGTGTATCATGTTGTATCATCCCCTCAACATGATACACCACCATTTTTCACCATGGGGATGGTGTGTTCAGGGTGATGTGCATTGTTAGTTTTCCGCCACACATAGCGTTTTGCTTTTAGGCCAAACAGTTACATTTTGGTCTTATATGACCAGAGCACCTTCTTCCACATGTTTGCTGTGTCCCCCTCATGGCTTCTCGAGAACTTCAAACGGGACTACTTATGGCTTTCATTTAACAATGGCTTTCTTTCTACCACTTTTCCATAAAGGCCAGATTTGTGGAGTGCATAACTAATAGTTTTCCTGTGGACAGATTCCCCCACCTGAGCTGTGGATCTCTGCAGCTCCTCCAGAATTACCATGGGCCTCTTGGCTGCTTCTCTGATGACTGCTCTCCTTGCCCGGCCTATCAGTTTAGGTGGACGGCCATGTCTTGGTAGGGTTGTACTTGTACCATACTCTTTCTATTTTTGGATGATGGATTGAACAGTGCTCCATGAGATGTTCAAAGCTTGGGATATTTTTTTATAACCTAACCCTGCTTGTTCACTAAGGTTCTTTAATAAACCTCTGAGGGCTTTAGAGAACAGTTGTATTTATACTGAGATTAAATTACACACAGGTGGACTCTATTCACTAATTAGGTGACTTCTGAAGGCAATTGGTTCCACTAGATATTAGTTAGGGGTAGCAGAGTAAAGGGGGCTGAATAAAAATGCACACAAACAGGGCTGTCTTTAATATGGTAAACACTGCGCAGGCGCGAGATACAGCGGTGAAAGCTGGGAGATGAGCATTCACTGCTTCCAGGAAATCATTGCTTGTGGGCTTCACAATGCCCACAAGCGAAATGGAAACTGCCAGGAATAGATTTTAAAAGTTCTTCTTTGCCACAGAAACAGACAGGGGATATATGCAGACACCAATCAAGTGAGTATATAAGTTTGTATTGTGAAACCCCATCGAATGCCCAAAAAAAAAAAACGATTGGCCGTGGAATCTTCGCTTTAAAGAGGAAGTAAACCCCCTCCCCCCCAAAAAAACCTGCAAGACAAATGCATAATGAGCTAGTATGCATATCATACTTACCTGAGATCGAAGCCCCTGCACCTGACCTTGTTCGTCTCCTCCGTCGCCGCCATGTCTCCCGGAGTGACTTCCGGGTATCGCGGCTCCGGCGCTGTAATTGGCCGGAGCCACGATAATGTCACTCCCGCGCATATGCAGGTGCCGCCACTAATGGCATGATCGCCTGTGCATGCGCGCTGTTGTCTATGGTGCATGCGCCGTAGACATCGGTGCATGTCTTTTGCAAATATCTTCTAAACTGTGTAGGTTTAGGAGATATTTCTTGTACCTACAGGTGAGCCCTAATCTAGGTTTACCTGTAGGTAAAAGTGGTCTGTAAGGGTTTACAACCAGTTTAACTAAGTGGAAGAATGGGTTTGGCAATAAAGTTTGCAGTGCCTCCACCCAGGACAAGACCTCTGTAAAACAGATGGGACTCCCTTCCCGGCGTAATTAACCAGAAATCAAATCAAAGTAATTGGGAGCAGAAGGACTTCCGTAACTAACATATATCATTAACCACTTCCATACCGGGCCTATTTTGGCACTTCTCTCCTACATGCAAAAATCATAATTTTTTTGCTAGAAAATTACTCGAAACCCCCAAACACTATATATGTTTTTTTTAGCAGACACCCTAGGGAATAAAATGGCAGTCATTGCAACTTTTTATCTTGCACGGTATTTGCTCAATAATTTTTTAAACGCCTTTTTTTGGCGGAAAAAAAAACGGTTACATGAATTAAAAAATAACAAAACAGTAAAGTTAGCCCAATTTTTTTAATATTTTATTTTTATTTTACTTAATTTATTTTATTTTGACACTTTTTTTTTCATTTTTTTTTTAACTTTTATTCCTATTACATGGAATGTAAACATCTCTTGTAATAGGAATGGTTTGTGACAGGTACTCTTTTTGGAGAAATGTGGGGTCAGTAAGACCCCATATCTCTCCTCAAGGCTGGAAAGCATGAGATTGTGAAAAAAAATCACGGCTCTCATGGTTTCATCCCTTGTAATAGGAATGGTTTGTGACAGATACTCTTTATGGAGAGATGTGGGGTCAGTAAGACCCCATATCTCTCCTCAAGGCTGGAAAGCATGAGATTGTGAAAAAAAATCACGGTTCTCTTGGTTTCAGCCGCGATTGCGGCTTTGTTTACATTCATAACATCGCACCCGGGCCTCCGACGAGCGTAGAGTTGACTGGTGACTAGCTAGTCACCAGTCATCTCTATACCTCCCATTCAGCATCAACAGATCGTTTCTTTGGGTCTCCGATGGCATGGGAGAGCCCGAAGAAGCACCGGATGGCGGAGGGAGGGGGGGGGACGGACGTCTATAAGAACGATCAAGCAGCGGAACCGCCGCTATGATCATACTTATGGTGCACAGGATCGCCGGCTGAAGAGATGGATATCTGAATGATGCCTGTAGCTGCAGGCATCTTTCAGATAGCCCCACTAAAGCCGGTATTTTCAGCAAAAAGTCCTGATAAGAGTCCTGGTGGAATTGTGCACAAATTTTGTACCTGGGTATATAAATGTAATAATAGAGATACTTCCAGACGAATGTTGTAGCAAAGTCCAGTTGCAGGGGTCCCTAAAGATGATACAGCATCTGTCACTGTGTGAGAGACCTGAAGACAAAATCAACGGTCTCGGGGTATCCTCCAACTGTTGTCCGACCAGCCTGGAATGACACTTCTCACCAGCAAGGACTGTTGTGTGACATTGGAACTCAGATTCAGAGTTTCCCTTCCTTCAGCTGCTCCAATTTGATATATAAATGTATTTCCTTCATCCCGTGCTCTTTCATGTCCCTGAATATCATCATAGGCAATATTGGTCATTTGATAAATAATGTATTTTCCCTCATTGCATGCTTTTTCATATCCCTAAATATTATCATAGAAGTGATTTTGGCAAAATGACCAATATCAGCTCTCACCCCTGTAATGGCAACCCAAATGGGACAGGGGTTAAAGCCATTTAGGATATTCCATTCCCGAACACAAGGCAGCTACCGACACTCCACAGTTGGGAAAACAGGACCCTTAGGAATAATACAAGACACAGCTCTGTATGAAGTGCAAGCAGGTCTGACAATCTTTATTGAGAAAGCAGGCTCTTATATACACAAAAAGAATACTGCAGTAACCAATTGAACAATGACACAACTCCGCCCACAACACCACGCAATAGTTACCTATTGAGCCCCCTCAATACATCTCTTAGCCGACATTCTGTCTCCGGGTCCTGACCTAATTTACATGAGCTAATTAACTACAGCTGATGACTCAGACGCCTGACCTTTAGGCTGTCTGTTAACTTACAATACACATTTATCACAGTAGCAGACTATAGAATGCAATCACACCCCACCTCATCACAGCAAGCTTTATACTACACTACAACCAACACACAATATATACAATATATACAATAGATACCACATGAAATCTGACTAGCACAGACCATAGTGGGGTTTTTATTCATCCTGTGCCCCTATTAGAGACACAGGGTGATCTACACTTAAGAGGCATCGGGGAAGCTGAAACAGGAGTATCTCATACTTTCTAAGAGCTTCTGGGTCTCACGGGCCCTTCCGGTACAACCCCTAATTATCAATTACTGCACCCTCTCCTTTTGTCTGTGACTCTTGCTGAACCTCATCTTTTCCAACAATTTTTTTCTGTAGCTCCATGTTCCTTAAGACTAGAGGTCGACCGATATATCGGCAGGCCGATATATCGGCCGATATTTGGCCGTTTTTTTTTAATCCAAATTAGGCCGATATTTTACAATTCCCGCTAGTGGTGCCACGGCTCCGGAGCTAGGTCGAAGCCACGGCCTTTCCTTATGCTGTAACCGTGGCGGCAATCCACGGATTGCCGCCATGGTTACAGCATCAGGAAAGACCACGGCTTCGGCCTAGCTCCGGAGCCGCGGCCATCTTGGTACACCCAGCGCGGCATCCCTCCTCTGTTTACGCCCACAGAGGAGGAGGGGCCCGCGCTCGTGGGACACACACCGCTCTCTGGTGTCTGTACTACGAGGGGCAGGAAGGGGTGTCTATACTGGAGGTAGAGGGGGGTCTGTACTGAGGGGGGTGACACCATTTTTTTTGCACCAGTGCCACCTGCCAGTGCCAATTAGTGCCACTTGCCATCCAGTGCCATCTGCCAGTGACAATACCAGTGCCACCATCCAGTACAAATTAGTGCCACTTGCCATCCAGTGCCATCTGCCAGTGACAATACCAGTGCCACCATCCAGTGCCAATTAGTGCCACCTTCCATCCAGTGCCATCCGCCAATGCCACCTGCCAGTGCCAATACCAGTGCCACCATCCAGTGCCAATTAGTGCCACCTTCCATCTAGTGCCATCCGCCAATGCCACCTGCCAGTGCCAATACCAGTGGCACCACCCAGTGCCAGTAAGTGCCACCTTCTATCCAGTGCCACCTGCCAGTGCGATCCAGTGCCACCTGCCAATGCCAACCAGTGCTAACTATTGCCACCCAGTGCCACCTGCCAGTGCCACTTGCCAGTGTCACCTGCCAGTGCCACATGTCATCTGCCAGTGCCAACCAGTGCCACCTGCTAGTACCATCTTTCAGTGCCATCCAGTGCAACCTGCCAGTGCCAATAAGTGCCTTCTGCTAGTGCCATCTTCCTTCCAGTGCCAATTAGTGCCATCCAGTGCCACGAGCCAGTGCCACCAATAAAAATAAAAATAAAAATCGGCCTAAAATATCGGCCGTAAAAATCGGCATCATATTTCGGCCATTGGCCGCCCAGATTTGTAAATATCGGCATCGGCATCGGCCAGCGAAAAACCCATATCGGTCGACCTCTACTTAAGACTTCCATTTTCCTGTCATAATTTAGAAAGACTTATTTCGTTTTTCCCTTCTTTCAGTAGCTCTCTTTAGATATATAAATGAATTCCCCCCGTCACTTGCCCCTTCATCTCCCTGGCACCTTTATCTTCCTCGCTTTTCTCTCGTTTCAGCTGATAAAACCGTGTTTTCATTCTACTGTCAAGCATGAAATCGTAGCCTAACCTGGTGGAAAGAACAGATTGTAGAATTAATTTTCAGATGGGGATTTTCATAGGCGCCCTGTTCCTTGTCAGGCCTGCACTCCAGCACACTCTATCCCTCCTTCCGTTAATTAACCAATCCCCGGCAATAGGCACCTTCCAGCTGGAGGTAATTGTGGTGCAGCCACTCGTGCGTGTAATGACCTCCTGCTGTTTCCAAGAGAGGAATATTTCAAGTGGAACTAAAACCCCCCAAAAAGTGGCAAAGGATCATTTTCTGAACTCAATGGCTGGGACCTGATCCGTGGCGTCAGCCATAGTGACCTGTGGTGCGAGTTACATATAAAAAGGAAATTAGAGGATAACAGAGCTTTCTATTCATCTTGATATTGCATTAACCAGGGCTGATAAATTAAAAAGGCTTCTAATGCTCTCTGCCTTTTTCTCTAAATTATTTTGAGTGCAGACATTTAACGTACGCCAGAAAAATCGTAATAGCTGAGCTCAAGATGGGTTTTACTGTCGTTCATCCTGTAATGATTGCCATTATTTGCATTAGCAAAATGTACAACCTGGATAATGTACACGTATAACCCTTGGCATATAGCTAAATACACGGTTAACATACAATTATCTTTACTGTTTTAGCTTCTACAGCTTCTACATTTCTTTTTAATCGCTCTTATGATTCACATACATTTTCCAAACCCCACAGCCAGATAGATGATAAATAGTTCACATTAAAGTACTGTTTATCTAAAGCCATTGTTACAATTGCTGTCAGGGTTTTTTCATGCTGTGTGTGTCCCCACTGGGGAGAATCATTCTCTATATTTGTGCGGGTGTCCAATGTCTCTGCAGGCTTGACCAGACGGCAAAGACATGAAAAATGTATTGATGATGCACATTCTTTACTGACATCCTGAAATATTACAAACATATTACATATTACAAACTAAGACAACTGATATTTAAAGCGGAAGTAAACGGTCACAAACATTTTTTTTTAAAACAAAACCTGCAAGAGAAAGGCATAATGAGCTAGTATGCACAGCATGCTAGCTCATTATGTGTCACTTACCTGAGAACGAAGCTCCCGAAATCCTCCACGGTACCATCCACCGCCGCCGCCATGTCCCCTCGGAGCTTTCTTCCTGTTATCATCACTCCGGCGCTGTGATTGGCCGGAGCGGCCATGACGTCACACCCGCGCATGCGCGCGGGACCGGCAGATCCCCGCACATGCGCAGAATTCCGGCATTATTTCCGGCATTTACAGGAAACAAGCCCTGCAAGGTCAGTGCGCCTGCGCCGTTGTCTACGCATTCCTTTCTGCATATATCTCCTAAACCGTGTTTAGGAGATATTACAAACACCTAGAGGTAAGCCTTAAAGGAACACTAAAGGTTTGTTTTTTATTAGATCAGTTGATTGCTGTAAGCTAGAGAATTTAAATATCACTTACCTCGTTTTTCCTTTTGACCTTCAAAATACAGTAATCCTGGTTTGAAAATGCAATTTCCTGTCTCTCCTCTTCTTGCTTTCCACCAGCATCTGAGCCGTTTGCATGGTGGAAAGCAGAATGTGCTCACCCCCTCCCTATGACTACAGCCCTGCGTGAAGATGCTCTCTTATCCCTCACAGGCATGGAGACTAAGCCTAAAGGGAACTGTAGTTCCCATTAGGCCGTGATGTAGCAAGAATGAATATGCACCGCAAACCAGGAAGTCAGTGAGAATAACGATTCAGGAGTGTCGGAGGTTAATAAAACAGCTCGATTTCAACAGGTATCAAACTAGTTATAATGCAAAACATTACTTTTTACTTTATCAGCTACTGTCATGCCGCGTACACACGGCAGAGAAACTCGACGGGCGGAACACATCGTTCCGCCCGTCGAGGTTCTCTGCCGGCCGGCAGATTCGGCGACCCTGTTCTCTATTTGCTCGAAAGGTTTCCTGACGAGCGGGGCTCGCCGAGAGCGTACACACGGCCGAGGTTCTCGGCAGAATGCGGCTCCCAGCGAGAACCTCGGCCGTGTGTACGGGGGTTCAGACTTTAATTTAAGAGGAAAATATTTTTGTTTTTACAACCCCTTTAATCTAGGCTTACCTGTAGGTGAAAGTGACTTAGGAGGGTATACAACCACTTTAAGCAGTATAAACAATATGTAAACATTAACCATACTCAGAACAAGTACAGTGGAACCTTGGATTGCGAGTAACGCGGTTAACGAGCGTTTCGCAATATGAGCATTGTATTTTTAAAAATCCTGACTCGGTTTGAGAGTGTTGTCTCGAAAACTAGCAGAATTCAAACCAAAGCGGTGTGCAAGGTGTCCTCGGGCCTTTCCGAGTGATTTGGAGGCTCTCCAGTGCCCCCCTCATCTCTGGTCACATGCGGTATTGCATGCATTGAAGTCAATGCGGAACAAATAATTTTTGTTTCCATTGACTTCAATGGGGAAACTCGCTTTGATATGCTAATACTTTGGATTACGAACATTCTCCTGGAACGGATTATGCTCGTAATCCAAGGTTCCACTGTAATCTGCTGGTTTTACAATGAAAATCTCTAAACAGAGTGACAAAATTTGAGCATGATTAGGACTATTAAAACTTTGGGCACTCTGGGATAAAACAAAAAAATAAGTTTGGCGATCATTAAGTATGGCCAGATTTTGGCACAACAGTGGAATGGGCCTAAAGGGGATCATTAAACACAATCTGTGCCTAGTCGCTATATACACTGCACACATATGCCATAGTTCATGTACCTACAAAATATTCCTAATTACTGTACCACAACTGACAGCCTTGCAGACACAAATAAACCTCAGGACAAAGGATCATTTAAAAAAAAAAATTAAACATTAACATTACTAATATTACTAATACTTTTATTTTTTATTTTTTATGGTATTACTAATACTTTTATGCATGCAAAAAGGATATCATTTTGTATGACTGAGCCTAGCTAAAAGAAGAACTTAATTAAAACCAGCAACTGTTGAATCAATAAACACCTTGGTTAGGACTATGTAATGTACAAGATAATGGGGTTGTTTAACTAAAGGTAATTATACCGTGCACCAGTGGCGGCTGGTGCTTAAAATTTTTGTGGGGTCGCAAACAAACGAAAAAAAAAAAAAAAATCAATTGCAGCCTCCCTGTGCCCATTAAACGCAGCTACTGTGCCCATCAAAGGCAGCCACTGTGCCCATCAAATGCAGCCACTGTGCCCATCAAATGCAGCCACTGTGCCATCAGTTGTCAACACTGTGCCATGCCATCAGTTGTCACCACTGTGCCATGCCATCAGTTGTCACCACTGTGCCATCAAATGCAGCCACTATGCCATGTCATCAAACGCAGCCACTGTGCCATCATTTATCGCCACTGTGCCCATCAATTGTCACCACTGTGCCATGACATCAAACGCAGCCACTGTGCCATCAATTTTCGCCACTGTGCCCATCGTCACCACTGTGTCCATCAATTGTCGCCACTGTGTCCATCAATTTTTGCCACTGTGCTGCCCATCAATTGTCACCACTGTGTCATGCCAAACAGAGCCACTGTGCCATCAAACGCAGCCACTGTGCCATGCCATCAAATGCAGCCACTGTGCCATCAATTGTTGCCACTGTGCCCATCAATTGTCACCACTGTGCCATGCCAAACGCAGCCACTGTGCCATCAAACGCAGCCACTGTGCCATCAATTGTCACCACTGTGCCCATCAATTGTCACCACTGTGCCCATAAATTGTCACCACTGTGCCATAAATTGTCGCCACTGTGCCCATCAATCGTAGCCACTGTGCCCATCAATTGTCGCCACTGTGCCCATCAATTGTAGCCACTGTGCCCATCAATTGTAGCCACTGTGCCCTGTAAAATGCTGCCACTGTGCCTTGTAAAATGAACCCCGCCCAGCACTTACCTTTCTGGGGTCAGCCACCCTGCTTCCACCGTCCCTCGATGTCTTCTCCTGCCCTTGATAATGCTTCAGCCAATCAGGTTATCGGTAACCAGAACCGGTGAACCTGATTGGCTGAGACACCTGTCAGTGTTAGCCAGGGAACACACCCCCCCGTGCGTCCCCTGGATAACTATTTGGAAGCCGATTACAGCCTGAGCGCTGGCTCTAATAGGCACTTCCAAAGCCAATCAGCTGCCGTTATTCAGATGGCCGGCGCTCACCAGGGGGCCGGCCATCTGAATAGTGGGTGGCAGCGACAATACATAGATTCATGCATGAATCTATGTATTGTTGAAGTGGCGGTGCAGAAGAGAGAGGGGGCGGCCCTCCTGCACCCTCTATGGACGCACCGCCACTGCCGTGCACTGCAAGTGCAGTTGCTCCAGAGCTTACTAAATTAGGTAAGGCTTAAATTTTGTATAATATGCAAGTAGATAAAAAAACAGCATTTTTGCTTGCACATGATTGTATGATAGAAAAGCAGAGCTTCCCCTTGTTTCAGAGCTTCCCCACAGATCTAGAGCAAGTGCACTTGCAATGCACAGTATATTTGCCTTTAGTAAATTAACTTCCCTGTATAGATTGCAGAGGTCAGGAGTAAGTAACATACAAAACAAGAGTATAGCAGGATTAACAATCTGTTCACATGAGGCCGCGTACACACGGACGGACATATCCGATGGAAACGGTCATCGCATATGACGGATATCATCGGATATGTCCGCCGGGCTATTTTGGTCCGATGGCGTGTACACACCATCGGATCAAAATCCCCGCCGGCAGACAGTGCGGTGACGTGGCGGTGACGTTGACGCCGCCACGTCACCGCACCAGGAAGTAAACAACTTCCACGCATGCATCGCATCTATACGACGCTTGTGCGGGAGGATATGTCCGCTGGTGAGTGTACTAACCAGCGGACATATCCGACGGCCTTTTCCCCGGTGGACAAATTTTAAAGCATGTTTTAAAATTTGTCCGCCGGTCAGACATGTCCGCTAGCCCATACACACGATCGGATTTGTCCGCTGAACTGGTCCTTCGGACCAGTTTCAGCGGACAAATTCGATCGTGTGTACGCGGCCCTAGAGTTCCCCTTATATCAAAGCCCCCAGCATTGCCCTATACATTAGAGTTCCAAGAGTCCCTCCACAGACTTCCTCCTTACACAAAAGTCTCCAGAGTTCCCCCTTACATCAGAGTCTGCAGGGTTGTATCTGACATCCAGGGCCGGTGCTACGAATAGGCAAACTAGGTAGCTGCCTAGGGCACACTTCTGCCTAGGGGCACCCAACCACTGGTGTTCCTACTCACTTCTCTCTGCAGCAAGCAACTAAGTCTCAGCATCAGCAGGCAGCCGCCGCTCAGTTAGCACATACAGTATGTCAGAGGCGCATCGGCGGCAGAGGATTGTGTCTGTGTCCCAACTCCTGAATGAATGGAAGCAAGCAAACATTCATTGATGGGCGCTGGTGAGGCTGCATTTGATGGGCGCTGGTGAGGCTGCATTTGATGGGTGCTTGTGAGGCTTCATTTGATGGGCGCTGGTGAGGTTTCATTTGATGGGCGCTGGTGAGGCTGCATTTGATGGGTGCTGGTGAGGCTACATTTGATGGGCGCTGGTGAGGCTGCATTTGATGGGTGCTTGTGAGGCTTCATTTGATGGGCGCTGGTGAGGCTGCATTTGATGGGTGCTGGTGAGGCTACATTTGATGGGCGCTGGTGAGGCTGCATTTAATGGGTGCTGGCGAGGCTACATTTGATGGGTGCTGGTGAGGCTACATTTGATGGGTGCTGGTGAGGCTACATTTGATGGGCGCTGGTGAGGCTGCATTTGATGAGCGCTTGTAAGGCTGTATTTGATGGGTGCTGGTGAGGCTACATTTGATGGGCGCTGGTGAGGCTGCATTTGATGGGTGCTTGTGAGGCTTCATTTGATGGGCGCTGGTGAGGCTGCATTTGATGGGTGCTGGTGAGGCTAAATTTGATGGGTGCTGATGAGGCTACATTTGATGGGTGCTGGTGAGGCTACATTTGATGGGTGCTGATGAGGCTACATTTGATGGGTGCTGGTGAGGCTACATTTGATGGGCACTGGTGAGGCTGCATTTGATGAGCGCTTGTAAGGCTGCATTTGATGGGTGCTGGTGAGGCTGCATTTAATGAGCGATTGTGAGGCTGCATTTGATGAGCGCTTGTTTAGGCTGCATTTGATGGGCGCTTCATCAAAAAGTTGGGGTTTACATGGGATGAGCAAAGCGGGTGAAGTCAGGGGTGGAGCCAAAGGGGGGCAGCAAAATGAGGTTTCGCCTAAGGTGTCAAAATTCCTTGCACCAGCCCTGCTGACATCAGAGTCTGCAGGGCTGTATCTGACATCAGAGTCTGTAGGGTTCACACATACATCATTGTCTGCAGGGTTCACCCATAATGAATGAATGAATGAAAAACTTATATAGCGCGGCACATGTGAACTGAATTGCCCCATACATCATTGTCTGCAGGGTTCACCCATACATCATTGTCTGCAGGATTCACCCATACATCAGAGTCTGCAGGGTTCCCCCTTACATCTGATATGGAATTTTATAGATAGGCAACTCCTATCCTCATATTGATTAGTGGTTCCAAATTAATAATAACTACTGCAGTAGGAACAGACACAAAAGATCCACTCCGCATTTTTCCAAATAACTGTTCTGCTTTATTATGACTCAATTGAAGATTTTTATACACATGATTACGTAGGTATCACATTAATATTACAATTGTACATTTATGGTAACAAGGGGCGTAACATAGGCAGGCTAATTACAATCAGGACTCGAAAGGATGCAAACATACTGAAAACCCTATTAGCGCCGTGTGCACAGTGAGGGCAGTGTGCAAAACATACAGTATAGAATACAATTATATACAGAACTTACAAATTTCCTTTACAATCTCCTCTCTTTTGATCATTTACCATACCTGTTATCACCTAACCTGGAATCTCCACACGCTCAGGTGGAGGTAGTCCTGGCCAAAGAGGCAAAACTTCATTGTGGAGAATATAATAGCTGAGCAGCTTTTACATTACAAAATGACTTTTCATTGTGAAAAACAAATGATTGATAAGACATATTTACAGAGTACTGGCTGTACACTCTTGTGGCCAGAATGGCCTTCTAGCTTAATTGTTGGCAAGCTGACTTATCAGCATATGTAAACACAGACAAAAGACAAATTCACCATGACTAAACTACTTTTCAAATCACATTATATATATATATATATATATATATATATATATATATATATATATATATATATATATATTAGGGCTGTTACTGATTAAAAATGTTGTGTTCGATTAATCGTTTTTTTTTTTTAATCGATTAATCGACAAATTTTGATTAATTATAACGCACATACAGATCTAACTACTTTTAGCTGATCTCCTTGCATTGCAACTCTGCATTAGTCATTGGTAAATGTGATATACACTATATACAATCACCCGACACTAGTTGGTTTCCACAATCCATGACTTAAAGGGGTGTTCCAGCCGCGATTTTATTTTTTTTTAAAGTCAGCAGCTACTAACAGTGTAGCTGCTGACTTTAAATAAGGACACTTACCTTGTCCTACTTGCCCGCGCTGATGGCCCCCCCGATGCCGGTCCCACGATCGCTCCGGGTCCCGCGCCTCCATTCACACTATGGGAAACAGGCAGTGAAGCCGTACGGCTTCACTGACCATTTCCTACTGCGCCTGCGTGAGTCTCACGCTGGCTTGTGAATGGGCGGCTGCTCTCTGAGAACACACACAGTTCCCAGAAAGCAGCGCGCCCCATTCACAAGCAGAAGAAGCAGAAGAAAAGACACCGCGGTGTGGAAGAGGCAGATTACGGACTTCCGCATAGCAACAGGTATTTCGGGTGAGTATTTTTTATTATTTTTTTCAGGTTTTTTTTTATTTAATTTTTTTAAGCAATATGGGGAAATGTTGTTTTCCTGGGTGGAACTCCGCTTTAACTTCACAGTTCACACAAATACATTTTAAATTCAAACTGTAGTACTGACGTAAGTAATTTTTTCTTATTAAACTTTAAGAAAAACATAGTTAGTTTACCTTTAATTATAAACGTATCTAGTATATTGACTGTCAGTCACTTATATATATATATATATAGTAAGCAAGTGGGCATCACTTTAGCCAGTCACACAGACATACCAGAGTGTTAACATTTTCTGGAAGCAGACGTGATCGCATTTTATTAACAATATACCCTGAAGAACTGAACAGTCTTTCGCACGGAACAGATGTAGCCAATACACAAAGAATTGTCTGCACAAAACTGCTCAGGACAGGAAAACGATGGCTATTTTTGCCCCCTTCCCCTGATGGAGCCTGATGCATCCTCCTGCTGCACAGATGCAGAGGTACCTCAATCCAATGGGTGCAGTTTGTTCGCATCCAGCAGGGTAAGTCTCACTGTCCAGGCTGTCCGGTGATGTCAAGAATTTTGATCGATCAAAAGAATTTTGATCGATCAAAAGAATTTTGATCGATCAAAAAAATTAAAGATTAATCGAGGAATTAATCTTTAATTTCCCCAGCCCTAATATATATATATTCCTTACAATTAAAGTTTTTGAATGAATAGTACGCATGCTCGGAAGCATTTAACTTAATTTTTCTCAGCATGTCATAGTGTTTTACATCACCGCAATGGACACAGTCAGATTTTTGACCGATGGTTTGTAGGCAAGACTGATGAAAGTCACCTTCATTGGATATCCGACGAAAAAATCCATCGGATTAGATTCCATCAGATATCCGATCGTGTGTACAGGGCATAATAGGCGTCAATAAAGGTGAACAGCGAGCGCCATGCTGGGAGCTCGCAGTTAACTCAGTTGTGTTTTAGGAAAGCCAATTAATGTTTGCTTTTCTAACACTGAATCACCTCTCCGCCAATCAGGTGCTCGTGTCTGTTACCTCTCACCTGACTGGCTGAAAGGACAGGCACTGTGATTCGATGTCTATCTGGCATCCAATCATAATAGAGGACAGAAAGAGAGGACGGGAGAAGACATCGAGAAGCGTGGAGAACACCACCGCCGTGTCCCGCTGCCCCACTGAGAAAGGGTAAGTGCCAGGTGGGCGGGGGATGCACATTGGCAGCATTTGATGGCACAGTGGCGGCAATTTATGGGTACAATGGCCGCTTTTCATGGGCACAGTGGCTGCATTTGATGGCACAGTGGCGACAATTGATGGGCACAGTGGCTGCATTTGATGGGCACAGTGGCGGCAATTCATGGGTACAGTGGCTGAGTTTGATGGGCACAGAGGCTGCATTTGATGGCACAGTAGCTGCCTTTGATGGGTACAGTGGCTGCATTTGATGGCACAGTGGCTGTGTTTGATGGGCAGTGTGTCTTGTAGTGCTTGGGTCTTCAGGCCTACCCTAAAGTCTAGGAGGGAGGATGTGTGACCATTAGGTTCCTTCCTCCCCTGCCTTGGTAGGTCTCTCTTTGGGAGAGCTCCCACCCAGTATTTGTTGATTGGCTTTGGCTGATCATGAGGAGAGAGGTCCGCCGGGCCCTTTGGCTAGGTAGACCTGTTTGTGCCCGCGGGAGGGTCAGGGAAGAGTCCTTCCTCTTTGGGAGGGGACTATAAGTGCCCTTTTTTGTGTGGTCAGATACATTTTTTATTCACCTTTAGTGTTTAGTTTATGTGCACTGCATTGTTGGCTCAGAATAATAAAAAATAAATAACCTTGAAATAACAGTATTGAATGTACTGTCCCTATAAACCAGGGGTGTCCAAACTTTTTTCAAAGAGGGCCAGATTTGATGAAGTGAACATGCGTGAGGGCCGACCATTTTTCCTGACATTCTTTGAACCATTAAAATGCAGTCTAATGCCGAAAAAAAGTCAGACGGAAGCTTTTCATTGGATATTCTGTCCATGTGTATGCCCTATTGGACTTTTTCCATCGGAAAATCTGACGCAATTAGATAGAGAACATGTTCTCAATTTTTCCGATGAAATTAAATTCTATCGGAATTTCCATTCGTCTGGATGCAATTCCGATGGACTAAAAACGTAATTTTTCTCGGCTTGTCGCAGTGTTGTACATCACCGCATTCTTGACAGTCAGAATTTGGTGTGATCGTGTGTATGCAAGACAGCTTGAGCGGAATTCCGTCGGAAAAAACGTTGGAGTTTATTCTGACGGTAAAACCGGTCGTGTGTACAGGGCAAAAGTGTGCTTGTCAAAGCACGAATTCACTGCCCAACAAGAACTACTTGTGGCTGTGTGTGGTGAGCTTGGGTGTGTTATTTATATATATCGTATTTATCGGCGTATAATACGCACCTTCACTTTAAGAGGAAAGTTTCAGGAAAAAAATGTAATTTTAAATAAAGAACTGTGAAGCAAAATAAGGGTCAGTGCCCATCAATGCAGCCTAATCAGTGCTCATCTGCAGCCTCACCATTTCCATGAATGCAGCCTCACCATTGCCATCAGTGCATCCTGATTGACGCCCATCTGCAGCCTCGGAGGGGACAGGGAGGTGGGGCGGGACGACCGCCGACACATTACATGAGTGAGTGAGTGTGAGTGAGTGAGTGAGTGAGTAAGTGAGTAACTTGTATAGCGCTGACAAATGCGAACCAAATCGCCTCAAGGCGCTTTGTATCCAGAGTTGTGCTGATCCTTCAAAAGAGATGGGTCTTCATTTTTTTCCTAAAAGCCCGATGGTTTTCTTCCATGCGAATGGACGTGAAAATCTACATTCTCCCTTAGATTTGTAGCGGGCTGTGGGGATTTCCAGAAGGTTTTGGTTAGTTGATCGAAGCACCCGATTGGTGACGTAGGGTTTAATTTTCTCGTTTAAGTATTGCGGAGCACTTCCTTGTACGCATTTGTGAGTGAGGCAGAGTGTCTTGAATATGATCCGATCCTTTACGGACCGCAAGACCGGGGAGATGGACTCCCACGGTTTTTTACCTGTTACCAGTCTGGCCGCCATGTTCTGGACGACTTGAAGACGCAAAATCTGGTATTTGGGTAGTCCTAAGTAGAGGAAGTTTGCGTAGTCGAGTCAGGAATTGATGATTGTACCAACCACTACTGCTTTATCCTCTTCCGGGATGAAGGGGATGAGACTACGTAGCATGCGGAGAAAGTGGTGAAAACCGCTGAGTACTGCTCCTATTTGTGCGTCCATAGTCATGTCTGAGTCAAAGATGACACAGAGGCTTTTGACTTTGTTGGTTGGGTTGATGGTTTGTCCAAGAATGGTGGGTGGTGTCCATGTGTTCCCAGAATTTGATTTCCGATTTGCGTGAAGTATAAGGAGTTCTGTTTTCGATCCATTAAGTTTGAGTGAGCTTTCAGTCATCCAATTATCGATCACTGTAAGGCATTTTCCTAGTTCCTGATATTGGTGTCTTTTGTTGGAGATACGGTGATACAAGAGAATCTTCTGTTTACATGACGGCCTCTCTAATACAAATTCCTGCCTCCTATGATAGACAGACAAGTCATCCAATGGCAGCCCAGGAGACGGGACTTCCAATTACAGTCGCCGCCAAGTAAACAGGACATTCTCCTGTATGTAATCTGCGCTCCTTCTGCCCCCTCTCTGTCCCCTCTGAGGTAGCGCTGATAAATACCCTGGGGGGCACATCAAACTGGAACGCAGGCCGCAATTGGTTATGCACCCTCAGTCACTAAAATCTAAAAGCAAACTCTGAATGAAAACAGACCAGCAAGTATGTAAATATGTGTAAAGCAATATTGACATCGTCTGGGCGAACGGATTGCTTATTTTTCCTCTTTGCTGTGCAACAGATACCACAACAGATGGTACTTAAACAGACTAAAAAAAAATATGGCTGTGTGTTGTAAGCCAGCGCAGGAGTGAAATGGTTAACACCAAGCTCTGTGTGTGCAGCTGTGTGAAATGATCTGAGAAGGCTCTGCCTATGTAGAGGTTGAGTGTTCCTGAGATAAAGGCCGGTGCTCCAGAGCGGTGGTGACACCGCCATACCACAGCAGCAGCTGCTCCGTTATGTAATTGATACCGGTACAGGCCGATTCCTGCTGCGACCAGCAGCCTGCAGCCAGGAGAATTGTGTTCTCGTGTTGTAAGGGCACATGTGAGACCAGAAGCATCTTGGTTTGTGACTAATTATACAGGTGGCTTGCACAGGGGATATCCTGTAAAAACACGTGGCCCCAGTTATCATTATATACGATTTATAAAGCTCCAACAGTTTGCACAGCGCTTTACAAAATAAAGGCAGACAGTAAAGTCACATGCAGCGCCCATGTACTTCCAAGTACTGGTGCTAGTGAAATTTAAGGGATAATCAGAGTGTAAGTGACTCTGATTTTAATTGTAATTGTTTAGCAGGGTCTCTGTTTCAGCTTGGCTGTGCTGTGGGCTCGTTCTGTTGTGCCCGGGGGTTTGTTCCACCCCAGGACAATAGGTGGCAGCAGTGGAAGCTGAGGTTTGGGTGTTCTCTCCAAGCGACGAATCTGGAGGCTTGGGTCTCGCTGGGCATGCTGGGAGAGGGTACTTATGGAACAGACGCCATTTGGTCTGGGTTCTTCTTCTTCGAGTGTGGCACCCACCTTTAGGGTGGCCACATCACCGCGCCCCTAGCGTTATGGCCTACCTGGCTGGGGCGTGCGTGCCACGCGGTGTTCCTGGTTTCTGGGCCATGTTGGTCTGGAACATTCAAGTAGGAAGGGGACTCAGTGAGTGACTGAGTTCCCACTTTTAAAGATCCCAAGCAAGTGTGGCTGTTCGGTGGGGAGTCTGAGGAGCACCATTGAGAGGCTGGCGGTCCAACAGGATTCAGACAAAACACCGGGGATCAAGGTACTGGACACTGAAGGATTAACTCCTCTTTCAGTCGGTACCTGGGTGTAGCTGGCCAGCTAGAACCTGTCCTAGGTAGCTAATATATCTTACATGTATATACAGCTAAACCTGCTAAGAACCTAATGTAGAGCACATTTTTATATGTGAGAGACAAAGGCAGAGTTATTCACTGTGATTTTGTGTTTGGATGTTATGTGACAGTTGTATGTTGTGTTTACAGAAGCAAAAGAAAAAATATGCCTTTAAGAGTCATTTGTTTGTATGGGGCAGGAGGTAAGCAAAGTTATTCACATTTTAATTCATACCGGAAAGCATAGAGTTAAGCTTTTGTGACTCATCAGAGGCCTTGGCCCAATCACAGCCAATCTCACATTGAGCAGAGTCTTGACCAGTCACAGCCAGCTTTGCATCCACTCTGTCTGGGAGGTTCCTAGTGCTGTACATGTGCTCTGCTAGATTGTTCCACAGAGACAGAACCACATGGAGACAGAGACACACAGAGACATACAGAGAGCAGTTCTTATGGAAGCCACAGGGCAAAATTAGGTAATTATACAGTTATATATATGTTCTTATTGTAAATAGTGTGATTAGAACTGTATACTGATTTAGCTGTGTAAACAAAAAAAGCCAAAGGCTGACGCTGCGCTAATTAAAAATTGAAAAAATTAACCTGTGAATGGAAGAACAATGAGCTGCTGGCACTAAAAATTGTGTACAACAATTCAACAAAGCAGAAAAAACAGAAAGAAGTGCAGCGCTAGAAATAGTTAACAATTAAATACATAGATCAAGTGATAATAAAGCTCATTGAGAAATGGGTTGAAAAGAGCTGATTGATAAATGTGAGAAAGGATAGATCTCAATAAACTAATAAGTGATAAAGTCCAGTGCAAAAAAATCCAACAATAATTCTTGTGCTGAAAAATTCTAAAGGTGATCAGGTGCGATCCAATATGCTGTTAAAGGAGAAAGGATTTCCACAAATTCACCCGTGAGAAGACTGCCTGCTTACCACAAGGAGAGACTGCTTTGCATCAGTCTCATGGAGCATAGGGAAGTCCTGGTCTCCCCGGAACCAATCCACGCAATTCAGCAGCAGTAAGTCCAGGATATGTAATGGTACAATAAAAAAAAGACTCTCATAGTGTATCAAGTAAAACCAAAGGGAACGGTTTAATCAGTAATGCACTCACAATTAGTAGGTAGAAACAGGCATATCAATCAAAGCCGCGGTCTCTCCACTCCGATACCTCTCGCTACTCCAATGCAAAAACACCGCCTACGTTCAGGACGGAACGCGATGACGTCACGGCTCCCTACGATCGATTCGTCACGATAGGACTTCAACGGGGGATTGGCCGTTTTACTGAAGTGGTGACAAGTTTGTGGTAGTTTTAAATACATCACGGCGAGAAGCATTGACCGAATATATGAACATTTGATTAATAATATAGGACAGTGACCAAAAGAGGACTTACGGACACATCCTCCATCTTTATATATTTATTTATTCTTTATTTTTTGTACTCACATTTATATATATATATATATATATATATATATATATATATATATACACAGTTTTTGTGTTTTGATAATATATTTATTGATTTGGTATAGAGGAATGGAGGAGTGAATAGAACACTAACGAATACACAGTATATTGAGGAGGGGATTTTTTATCCACGTTTATTTATTTTTGGGTATTTGGTATATATAGTAGGCACTATATTTGAGAACACTGTTTAAGAAGGTGACCACAAACACCATATAGTAATAAGAGTTGAATAAATATTATATAATAGTAGGTGGTAATAGATGAATCCACCAGGGAAGCGCAATTACACCACATATATATTTTTTTTGAGGTTTGGATGCCATTTGGTATCTTACCCACTTTTTTAATTGCAGCAAACCCACGTTCTTAGAATTACTTTAGATTCCACTTGTGCCCACCACACCTATCTTTAAAAACGGTAAATAGTAGAAAGGTGAAGGGATAGAAGAAATGGCGGATTCAGGGTTAACTGGCGTGAAAACAGTCCTGCTTTCAATGATAAATCTCTTCACCACTCTAGCCAGAGTGGGTACAGTGCACATGGATAGGCCTCTCTCACCAGCTTAGCAGCTAGAGTGTCACTCGGAACTTTAGGTTAAGGTCTCTGCCACAGACCCTCCTAAAGGTTGAGATAATTTCGGTCCAAAATCCCTCTCAGCTTCAATTGCAGCAATAAGTGACAGGCGACCATCGTCCAGCCTCTCAGGTATGAAGTGTCCTTTGATGAGCAGATAGGCCTCTCCTGCGCCACCAGCCTTGTGCTCGGTGTCCCTCAGACAGGTTCCCCATTGACCGGCTTCCTCCACTTTGGACAGAAAGAGACCACTTGTCTGCTTACTGAGCATACTAGGTAAATCAATGCTCCGGACCAACATGGTCCCGGAGCCAGGAACACAGCAACACACACACACCCTGGCCAGTAGAGCCACACACAGGAGTGGTGGGACGACTGCCCAGGTGGAAAGCGTGGGATGGCCACGACCCCCACTGATGACGTCTGCCCCTTAAATACCCCTCCCCAGCATGCACAGCGAGGTGATCAACCCTCCTGATTGGCTGCCGAGGAGAAGTATCCACACGACCCTGATTCTACTGATGCCCCCTACCGTCTGGGGGTGACTGAAGTCCCCAGACAGGAGCATAGGCACACAGCACAGCCAGGGCTGGAACAGAGGCCTTAAATTTAGCCAAATAACATGGTCAGAGTTAATTAACTCTCTGTCCCCCTTTCTAAATTTACAATAGCACCTGCTATAAAAGTAGCCAGGCGCTACACTAGATTTATTTGGTATCTGCTTACCTGAATCTATTTAAGCCAAGTAAAAAAATGTAAGCCCTTGTGAGGATGGAGTTTGTACTTTTTGCTAAAATAAATATCCCCATTTTCTTTTTTTTTTAAAAGCATTTTTTTCTCAGTTTAGGCCAATATGTATTGTTCTACATATTTTTGTTAAAAAAATCGAAATAAGCGTATATTGATTGGTTTGCACAAAAGTTATAGCGTCTACAAAATACGGGATAGTTTTATAGCATTTTTATTATTAATTTTTTTTGTACTAGTTATGGCGGCGATCTGCAATTTTTATTGTGACTGTGACATTATATAGGAAACTTTTGACACATTTTTGGGACCATTGTCATTTTTACAGCGATCAGTGCTATAAGAATGCACTAATTACTGTGAAAATGACACTGGAAGTGAAGGGGTTAACCACTGGTGGCGCTGAAGGGGGTGAAGGGAGTGATTCCTAACTGTTAGGGGGAGGAGCTACCAGTGGCACATCACTGATCGCTGTTCACAATCACGGGGAACATTCGATCAGTGACATGTCACTAGGCATAACAGGCGAATGCCTTGTTTATAAAGGCATCCCCCTGTTCTGCCTTTGCCGACCTCAATCGGGGGCCACCCCGGAACATTGAGTTCCCGGGACTTGCGAGCGCACTCACGAGGCACGCTGCAGGCGCGCTGGGCAGCAATTTTAAAGGGACGTAGAAGTACGCACATTTGCCTGCCTGTGCTATTGTGTCGACGTAAAAGTGCATGCGGCGGTCGTTATGTGGTAAATCCATATATACCTGAATGGTAGAACAAACAAAATTTTTCAAGTTTACACCTATACTGACTTACAATATACAACAATTTAATACCAGGAAACTGAATACACAATGGCTTAAGCCATCCCCGCTGGGAGAACACAGTAAATGCCTCTAGCGGCTAAAATAGCTGCTAGCAATAATCATATGATAAATCCCACAGGCTGGTTGTACCCAAGTTGATCGATCAATCAACATGGGTACATTCAGCCTCCCCATACATTGTTCGAATCTCGGCCGGTCCCTGCCGAACCGGCCTAGATTCCAACCATCTATGGCCAGAATTAGTGATTGGCACTTCTGCTTACAGCACTGGGGTCCAGGGTCCGTACCCTTGTTAGAACACTCTCAGTATGGAGTTTTGCATGTTCTGCCTGTGCTTGTATTTAAATGCATGCATGGGGTAGGAACCTTAGACTGCAAGCTCCTTGACAGCAGGGATAGATTTAAATCTACAATATGTAAAGCGCTGTGTTAATTGCTGGAGCTATAGAAATAGCTGTAATAATAAAAATGTCCAAATGCCAGATGATCTAAGAAACATAAAGTGTTACAAGTTTCTTACTAATTTCTCATATTGCTGGCACATGTGAAAAAGATAAACAAGATAATGTCATAATCATCCTAAAATTACTCTATAAAAAATAAAGATTTTAATTTTGACTCAGTCCCAGTGGGTATAAAGATGAAATGTACCAATTTCCAGACATTTAGCAGAGATGGGTCATAAAGACAATGATTATAGATGAGAGCCTAGGTTGAGGAGAGGAGGTGATTGAATCTTAGAGTTATAGAAAAGTAAGATGGATTTACAGACTTTTAGCTTTACACCCGCTGGGACTTAATAAAGATAATGATCTTTATTTTTATAGAGTAATTTTAGGATGACTATGATGATGATATCTTGCTTATCTTTTTAAGATCTTCAACAACTGCCAACATAATGAGAGACATTAGTGAGAAACTTGTAACTTGCAATTTCTTGTATTCTTGTACTTCTTTAGATCAGCCTTTCTCAGTCTTTTTATTCTAGAAACAATTCAAATATGTTTTTTTAGGTCTCAGGGAACCCCCTACTAAAATTAATTTATCAAGGGTCAGTGGGAAGAATGCCCCATACATTGGTGATCAGTGGGAAGAATTCCCCTTACATTGGTGATCAGTGGGAAGAATGTCCCTTACATTGTTGATCAGTCGGAAGAATGTTCCTTACATTGGTGGTCAGTGGAAAGAATGCCCCTTGCGTTGGTGATCAGTGGGAAGAATGCCCCTTGCGTTGGTGATCAGTGGGAAGAATGCCCCTTGCGTTGGTGGTCAGTGGAAAGAATGCCCCATACATTGGTGATCAGTGGAAAGAATGCCCCATACATTGGTGATCAGTGGGAAAAATGCCCCATACATTGGTGATCAGTGGGTAGAATGCCCCTTACATTGGTGATTAGTGGGAAGAATGCCCCTTACATTGGTGGTCAGTGGAAAGAAAGCTTCTTACATTGGTGGTCAGGGGGAACAATGTCTCTTGCATTGGTGGCCAGTAGGGATGAGCTTCGCGTTCGAAACGAACGTATGTTCGAAACGAACATCGTCCTTTCGATCATTCGTCGAATTTCGAACAAAAACAATCGTTTGCGGCAAATTCGAGTGAAACGAAACGACCGTTTTTAAAACTTTTTTTCCATTGATACTACTATCAATGGAAAAAAAAGTTTTAAAAACAGTTGTTTTTTCAGGAGTCCTGCTCCTGAAAAAGCGACTGTTTTTAAGACTTTTTTCCATTGATACATGTTCCCTGGGGCAAGACCCGGGTTCTGAAAGACGTTTTCCAACAATAACTTGAATATTGGTCTTTAAAATGATCGTTTTTGAATTTGAACGTTCGAGTCCCATAGACTTCAATGGGGTTCTAAATGTTCGTGCGAACGATCGGACTGTTCGACGGTTCTGGTGCGAACCGAATGCGGGGGTGTTTGGCTCATCCCTAGTGGCCAGTAGAAAGAATTCTCCTTACACAGGTTGCCAGTGGAAAATCATTTTCTGGTATCAGGAACCCTTGTTAATAATTATTATATTTACAGTTCCCTGTACACTGGTGTGGTGGTCACTGGGAAGAATACACCTTACATTTGTGGTCATTGGGAAAAATCTCCCCTTACAGATAGCTGAAAATGTAATTATTTTCAGTGGCTACTTATCTAAGTACCCGTTTCCTCGGCCGCTAGCAGGGGCTAAAAGCGTTCCGTTAGCGGCCAAAAAGCACCGGTATAACAGCAGTAAAGCGCAGATAAAACTAATGGCGCTTTACCACTAACGTGGCCCGCGCCCCAGTGTGAAAGGAATTTAAATGTTCTGCTCATTATGTCAACTGTCATCCTTTTTTTGCTATCTCAGGGTGTATAGATTTAAAAGACTAAAGAAAGTGCAAAGAGACCTGTGCCACATCTCTCCTATGTGAATTATAGGTTTTGCTGGTGGATGGGCCCCCAGGCTAAAAAGTCTTCTCTCTACCAGCTTGCCAGCTGGGACAGTACATGTCATTGATCTTAACATAAAGTATGCCTAAATCATGGACGGGCAGCAGGAGAGCTGTCAGCATAGTCAGTACACTACAAGGGAGCAGTGCCGTAGATAAAAGTTATAGTTGTAGTAGCTATAATATTAATAACCATAATGATTTTAGGTATTCTATACAATTTTAGCTGAGGGGACACTCTGGGATTTGTGACTGCATTTGACATACAGGGTTCATTTTAGTCTGTAGCAGAAATGAAGAGGGCAATAAAGCTACAAAGACATCTAAGCAAATGCTTCCTACTGCACAGTGTGATCCGTAATCCTGAGTCAATTTTCCTTAACTGACTAATGGGGCCCCCCCTTATATCCCATGCTCCACAGCAGTTGCATGGACTGCTATGGCTATTGTTACACCACTGATACTTACAGACACAATATATAGCTAAAAGTATGTGGAAATTATGATTATATTATTATTATTATATAATTATGTATTATCAATGCTTGTGATCATCCCCGGCCAACACACTATACGAGGTGCGTCCAAAAAGTAATATTGTTTTTAAATTAATGTTCAATTGAAAAATGTTACAACTGAACATTTTCTCCTTCAAAGTATGCACCTTGTGCATGTTTCATAAGACTCCCGGCAATTTATCCATTCTTCATATCATCCCTGGAAATCTTCAAGTGGGATGGCGTTCCGGCCCTGCGTTGTGGTTCTTTCAAAATGGTTTCCTTTCTCCTTGTCAAATGGTTTTATTGAGTTCACAAAAAGGTATAACATATTTGTTCATTAAACATATTATGACAAAAAGAATGAAGCTTGTTACAATAAAGATTTGTAGACATACGAAGCATACAATAGATAACCAAAAATGTAATCAGGAGTGTTTGTAAAGAGCCTTATGAGAACACAACCTATATTAGAATGTCCAACTAAACCAACTGAAGTTAGTATAGGTAAGCTGAGGAAGAAAGTTATATTCTGATAGATCAAGAACTTCAAAATTATAAAAAGGGATGGGGGGGGGGGGCGAAAAAAATATAAAAATAGAGAGGACGAGAGCAGGGAAGAAAAGAAAGGGGAGTCTACGGGGTCGATTCAAAAGCCATCACGAGATATAATATGGTCATTCATAAAACATCTACCATGGCAAGAGAACATTTTCGTCAAAGGTTGATGGTAAGTAGTAATTTACTCATGGGTGCCATCATTTTCCAAACTTGGTGATCTGATCTTGCTCTATAGCCACCATTTTAGCATGAATTTCGTCTCAACTACCACCAATGAAGGGGAGTTTCCATGCTTTTGCTATCGTTTGCTTTGTGGCTGTAAGGAGCTGAATGAAAGAAAAATGGTGTCCTTTCTCAAGTTCAAATCCCGAGTCACCATTTCATGAACAATTAACTTGGTAATTCCTGTTTCCTCTGCAATCATTCTAATAGTGAGCCGTCGCTCAAAAAAAGGAAATGATTTGGATGTGGATGTGGATGCAGTAAGGTCTGTTCTCAACCGTGACTGATGGTTCATTATCAGAATGATTGCAGAGGAAACGGGAATTGCCAACTCAATTGTTCATGAAATTGTGACTCAGGAGTTGAACATGAAAAGGACAACATTTTGGTAGTGTGGATAACGTCCAAGGAGCCACTATGCAGGCTCTGAGCGCCATCCCACTTGAAGACTTCCAGGGATGCTATAAAGAATAGAAAAATCGCGGAGGGGCAGGCTCGGAGAGGGAGAGAATGCTTGTCACTCCCCTTTTCGCCGCCGGACCAGCCCTGGACAGACACAGGCACTCTTGCACGAGCACTGTGCTTTTGTATCTTTATATACCTGCGAATTTCTACTATGTTTTGTATTGAACCTTTTTGAAATCTAAAACTGTTATTTGGAAAAAAAAGAATAGAAAAATCACTGGGAGTGTTGCGTACATTCACAAGGTGCATACTTTGAAATAAACAATGTTCAATTGTAAAAATTTTCAATTGAACATTGATTTAAAAAAATAAAAAACATTTTAAATATCATTCTCATTACTTTCTGGACACACCTCGTATATGTGTGTGTACAGTGTATATATATATATATATATATATATATATATATATATATATGTGTGTTCTGACTTGATCTGAGGAAGGGGTAAGCATGTAAGCCCGAAACAGACATCATATCACCAACGTCTGAATAATTTGAATTCTTTTTTGGTATGTAACCTTTATGAAGATATTTGAAAAATAAAGAATGATTTTAGGTTCTGTAACTCTTGAACTTTTTTCATATATATATCTATACACACACTGTATATATACTAATACACATTATACATACATATGTATATTTTAGTGTATCCTGCCATACAGTCAGTTGACCAAGTGCAACACCAATAAAGATTTGAAGCTGTTTCTGCAATAAACACGAAAAGATCAATGGTCGGTATATTCTTTTCATGTTTATTGTAGAAACAGCTTCAAACGTGATCCTGAAAAGGCAGAGGTTAGCTCTGAGAAATGTGTTGGGAGAGATCTCTGCTCCAATGCCTCATTATCTAACTGTATGGCAGGATATACTAATATATAGACCGCTAATGGGTGTTGGATGAGGATGAGTATAAGTATTGAGGCCAGTGTTACTTTAATAAAAAATAAAAAAAAATCGGAAATGAAATTACACTATATATCAAATTTCGATTTAGTTTTTGCCTAAATTTGACTAAAATTTCTCAAAGTTTCTCATGCGAATGATTGCAGAGGAATGCAAAGTCAATTGTTCATGAAAAAGTGACTTGGGATTTGAACATGAGAAATTTTAGTCAGAAGACTATGAATAAAACCAAATTGGAAATTTGATGTCAAAATTTACACCGGTTATATATCACAACGGCTAAATTTGTGTCTGTAGTGGATTTTTAAACCTTAGCACCATAAATAATATGTTATTAGATTTTTACTCCAAAAGTATATAAGGGAGTTTGGAAGTTCTAGAGAAATGCTTAAATAATGCACTACAATTTAACATAACCCATTCGATTTTAGTCGACTAAAATACGACTAAAACTAAAAAACTACTGTCAAGGAGGGGGGATTCCTTTTTATTTCTATAAGAATTTCATTTTTTTTGTCTCTGTCTTTGTCTTGTCATATGTTTGTTGTTTCGGGTGATTGAAAGAGAAGAAAAGAGAGGGGTAGAGATCTTACTATAATATGGGGGGTTCCCCAGGCGCCAGGATATTTGAGGTTCTTTTTTTTGGCTGAGTTTTTAAATACGTGACCAAGGGGAGATGAATATTTGGAGAAATAAGTGGTATATTGTGCTTATGAACAAAATGAACTTAAGATTTGAAATGTATTTATTATCTTGTTGGTGGGGTATGTGTTATTTTGACGATGTATGGAAGATGTCTTGAGATTATCTTTCTGAAATAAAGGAAAAGATAAAAAAAAAAAAAACTAGGACTACAACTAAAATGGCATTTTAGTCAAAATGACTAAAACTACATTGAAACTTGACGTCAAAATGAACACTAATTGAGGCATCTTATGCCCTGTACACACAATCGGAATTTCTGATGGGATAAAATCTGATGGAATTTTACATCTGAATTCCGTTCAAGCTGTCTTGCATACACACTGTCAGACCAAATTCCGACCGTCCAAAACACAGTGATGTAAAAGACTACAACGAGCTGTGAAAAATTAAGTTAAATCCCTCTGAGCATGTGTCAACTTGGTTCTGAGCATGCGCAGGTTTTTTCTCCCTCGGAGTTCCACACAGACAATAGGATTTTTTTCCATCTCCGATGAAAAAAGTCAGATGGGGCCCACACACGGTCGGAATATCCGATGAAAAAATTCTGTCTGACTTTTTTCATTGGAAATTCCGATCGTGTGTACAGGGCATTTTATATACTAGATTGTATCTGTGAGCAACAAGATTTTAATTTGTTTTAATGGTATTAATAAAAGTCGATGATTTCATGTATGACTTGGCCTGGGGCTGCGGCTTCGCTTGTGGGCCCAGTTGTCTGGCTGGGACCTGTGTTGAAAGGGTGATCCTGTGCTGTCCTTCCTGCGGGAGGAAGCCACTTGATGAAGGAAGCCAGGGGGGGACCTATCCTGGAGAGGGCCATGCAAGAGGCTGGTACCTTGGGAGAAGGCCTGGAAACTTCATCAAAGGATGCACCATACACCGAAAGGCTTGACAATGTCGCCTGTCGGATCTAAAAGTTCTAAAGAAGCCAAGCTAAAGACTTGACAAGACTGTACTTTGCTTCGTGCGCCATCACGGCTGCTAGGCCAGTGAGAGGGACCTATCCAGGTGAGCAATACCCACTCTGGTGAAAACACAGAGGTAACGTGCCACCCGAAAATATAACCAGCAGCTCCTACGGGGCAGGGGCGGACTGACCATTGAGTCACCCGGGCACTGCCCGAGGGCCCCATGCCACTAGGGGGCCCCATCAGGGATGCCAGGCTCAGTAAAACCAGGGACAGTATGTAAAAATCAGTTTTTTTACATCTGTCCCTGATATATCCAAAACCGACGTGCTTTTGATGTGAAAATCCAGAGATTTTAGCTGCCCCACCTCTGCACTGCCTCCTGGCATGGTGGCCATCTGTAAGCCCAGGGGCCCCATAATCTTCTATTGCCCGGGGGCCCCATGAGTTGTCAGTCCACCCCTGCTATGGGGGTAGTGCTACATCTATGAGATAAAACAGAACAGAGTTTGTGACCTAGGTGCTGTCATCCATCATCAGTACCTGGCCTCACAAATGCTCTTTTGGGTGAATGGGCAAAATTTGCAAAAGACGCAATTCAAAATATTGTAGAAAACCTTTTCAGAAGAGTGGAGACTGTTATAACTGTAAAGTAAAGATGGGGGGGCGGTGGCTTTATATGCGCATTACTGCAATGCAGTACTGTGGAAAGGACCCGAATGATCTCTGAAGCATCTCAAAACAGATGTAAAAGGCAAGCAGTGTGCACCTTAAAGCCAAATTTGTTAATCTGCATTAACCGTAACTGTTTATTAAATACCATTTTCTTTCTTATGCTCAAAATGAAGGAATTCCCTTCCTAAGAAGTTAATTAGTATTCTAAACAAAGTAATTGGGAGCATAACTACTGCATGATTGGTTTGCACACAAGTTATTCTACAAAATAGGGGATAGCTTTATGGCATTTTTTTCGTATTTATTTACTAGTAATGGCGGCGACCTGCGATTTTTATCGGGACTGCGACATTATGGTGGACATATCGGACACTTTTGACACATTTTTGGGACTATTGGCATTTATACAGCGCTATAAAAATCCACTGATTACTGTGTAAATGTCACTGGCAGAGAAGGGGTTAACACTAGGGGTTGATCAACGTGTCTTCCTCATGTGTGTGTTCTAAGTGTGGGGAATGGGACTGACTATAGGAGATAAGAGATTGTGGTTCCCAGCAAGATCTCTCTCTCCTCTCCTCAAAGAACTGCCTGCGTGCGGCAGGCAGTCATGGCGACCGCCGACCACGGGCATCGGCACCCCTGCTGTGCAGCGCGCGTGCGCCTGCTATCATGCTTAAAGGGACCGACGTACAGCTGCAACGGTTTTCGGCAAGTGTTTAATAGAGATTCCTCCAGATGAATACTATAGCAAAGTCCAGTTGCAGGGACCCTTTAAGATGATGAGGTGTCTGTCTTTGTGGTGGAGACCTGAAGATAAGATCAGAGGTAATGGGGAGATCCTCCAACTGTTGTCCAACTAGCCTGGAATACAGCTTCTTGCCCGCAAAAACTGTGGTGTGGCACTGCAACTCAAATTTAACCTGCACTTTAGTCCCTCCCTAGTACTTTCTAATCTGACATGCAACTGGACCTCTAACTACCAGAAGTGGCCATTAGATACCTAACTTGGCTTGTTAATGAGCTGTAAGCTGTAAGCTAAAACTAGCTATAGAATCACAGACCAGAAAGGACAGGGTTGACAGAATACCAGTAGTTGCATATACACTATATCACAATAAACAGCATCACCTACTAATCTATTGGAAGGTGACCACTAAATGCATGCATTAACACAGACCTAGCTATCTGTCACTTTGCATGTGAGATACTAACAATAGGACACAGACTCATCTGTCACTAGGATTCAGAAATACACTCAATACGCTATAGGCAGCTGCAGTTAAACTATTGAAACATAGTAGTGTTTGTATAATAGTCTCTGCTTCTGGTCTGGGTGAAAATACAACTGCAGTAGCAGCATCTGTGTGTAAAAGGAACTGTGTCTCAGTTATCTATCTCTCTCCCTTCACCTCTTCAATCTGGGTTTTTTGAAGCCCCTCCCTAAGATAGGAAGTGTTAATACATAAATATACTTAACACTGTGATATTTGCAGTTACTAGTAAAGGGCAACAGATCCCTACACAGGCAAGAAAAAAAAACATGCTATAGACAAGAGAAAATATGCTATAGGAGAGAAAAAAAGCACACTTTAGGTAGGGGAAAAAACACTGTAGGCAAAAAAAATATGCTTTAGGTAAGAAAAGTAAACATTCTTTTAGTACATTTTTCATTTGAAAGGTCTGATGTATTGACATATTTTCTTTAGTTGTGTACATCCACAAATCTAAAATCTTAATAGATGCTTATTTCTTCATCTTTTCCAGGGTCCTGGTAGAATTTTATGTGAATGAAAACTCCTTCAAAGAGCGGCTGAAACTATTTTTTATAAAAAATCAGAGATCAAGTAAGTATTTTATTTCAAACTACTAAAGAATGTACAAATAAATGAAGAATTCAGGAACTAAGCAGTCCAGTTTAGGTCCTCATCTTTATTGAAAATAAAACAATAAGTCAGGCATAAGTCATTATTTTAGACATATAGGCCCGGATTCACGAAAGTTTTACGCCGGCATATCTAGAGATACGCCGTCGCAAGTACAAATGTGCGCCGTCGTATTGTAAGGCCGATTTGCAAAGGTAGATACGTCATAAAACAAGGCTTCAGCCGCCCGACGTAACTTGCCTACGCCGGCGTATCGAGGGCGCATAGTTACACTGGACGCTTTCGGCGTACCCATGTTAAATATGCAAATTAGTAAGATACACCGATTCACGAACGTACTTTGCGCCCGGCGGTTTATGCATATACACGGTTTATGCAAGTCGTACGTCCGACGTAAACTTACCCCACATAAAGCAGGGGTAAGTCATGCAAAGGTATGGACGAGGGAACAGCCATCGCATTGTACGTCGTTTACGTAGTACTATGTGAATAGGGCTGTGCGTAGGTTACGTTCAGTGATTAGACGTATCTTAGGCGTTTGTCCCGACGTTATTCTGCGCATACTGGGAAGCGTCCACAGGACGGCGCATGCGCTGTTCGTTCGGCCCTTCATTTACATTGGGTCACGCTTCATTATAATAAATCATGCCCACTTCCACCTAATTTGACTTACGTCGGCTTACGCCGACAACTATACGCTACGCCGTCGCAACGTTGCGCGTATTTTCTTTGTGAATACCAGGCTTGCCTTTCAATGTTGCGGTAAACAAGATACGCTACGCTAGAATAAAGATGCGCCCAGGTACGTGAATCCGGGCCATCATTTCTTCGTCTCCTGGAATTTGCCCAACCTTGTAAAATACAATGTCAAGCTATAACTATGGCCATTAGAAAGCTTATAATGTGGCTTTGACTGGCTAAACATGAACAAAGGAAAGCACGTTCTTGGAACAGCTGAACTGTACATATATATTCTTTGTTCTTCATTGAACTAATAATTGATTGTTCACATTTTTGGGGGAAAAAGCCAGTACAGCCAAGTGACACAGACAGGAGGATCTATGGAGCATGGAGTCTGTGCCTCCCACCACAGGGTGACACTGCATAGGAGGATCCATGTGACATTGAGTCTGTGTCTCCCACTACAGGGAGACACCACACAGGAGGATCTATGTGACATTGAGTCTGTGTCTCCCACCACAGGGTGGCACCACCCAGGAGGATCTATGTGGCATGGAGTCTGTACCCCCCCCCACCACAGGGTGACACCAACCAGTAGGATCTATGTGACATTGAGTCTGTACCTCCTACCACAAGATGACACCACCCTGAAAGATTTGTGTGACATGGAGCCTGTACATCCTACCACAGGGTGACACCACCCAGGAGGATCTTTGTGACATTGAGTCTGTACCTCCTACCACAGGGTGACAGCACCCAGGAGGATCTATGTGACATGGAGTCTGTACATCCTACTACAGGGTGACACCACCCAGGAGGATCTTTGTGACATTGAGTCTGTACCTCCTACCACAGGGTGACAGCACCCAGGAGGATCTATGTGACATGGAGACTGTACATCCTACCACAGGGTGACACCACCCAGGAAGATCTATGTGACATGGAGTCTGTACATCCTACCACAGGGTGACACCACCCAGGAGGATCTAGGTGACATGGAATCTGTACCTTCTACCACAGGGTACAGTTCTCATGCATGCTGAGACTGTCACCACGGGCAGAGGATTCACCTGGCTTTAATTCCACCAACGATGCTGGATTTGGTGAAGCATGTCCTATAGTGTCTATTCCTGCTCCATGAACCTGACACATCAGTATTCATCAGTAAACAAACCTGTTTTAAACTCACCTCCCTAAACAATTGAACTGCTGGTCAATATCCCAATCAAGGATCCCTACCAGAGTTTAGGTTTATATGAACTGGTGCAAGAGAAGGACTATATATTTTTCTATAATTTTTGTCCGTTTCGTGTGTATCAATACTACTGATACGTCCTCTGCCTATATTGTTTCTTTACCCTCCTTATTTGGAATAATTCGTTTTAAGCTCCTGACAAAGCGTTTTTCTCAACGCGCAACATGTCGGGCTGAGCATCGTATCACATTTCACCTTCTGAAAACTTCAAGGGTCTTTTTCAACTATAAATGAGAAGTGGTCGCTAGTCTCCCACTCTTATTATTTTTGTATACTATACCCATATATAGTAGGTGGTCTGTCATGCCAGTGGTTATTTAATTTTAGGCCTTACAATTGCCTTAATTATGCAATTTATGTTTTTCTATTAATTTTTTTATTTTCTTAATACAATTTTTTAACTTATGACGCCTTCAAAGTCCATCATCTGTTTTATACATACTGTATATGTATTTATTAATATATATATGTGTATACTTTTTCTTCAAATCTAGTTATCGGGACGTGGCAGTTTATTATTTTTTCTCACATCCGCAGTCCCAATCTGTGATGATTTGACTCACTATTTCTACCACAGGGTGACACCACCCAGGAAGATCTATGTGACATGGATTCTGTATCTCCTACCACAGGCAGGGTGACACCACTTAGGAGGATCTATGTGACATGGAGTCTGTACATCCTACCACAGGGTGACACCACTTAGGAGGATCTATGTGACATGGAGTCTGTACATCCTACCACAGGGTGACACCACTTAGGAGGATCTATGTGACATGGAGTCTGTACATCCTACCACAGGGTGACACCACTTAGGAGGATCTATGTGACATGGAGTCTGTACATCCTACCACAGGGTGACACCACTTAGGAGGATCTATGTGACATGGAGTCTGTACATCCTACCACAGGGTGACACCACCCAGGAGGATCTATGTCACATGGAGTCCGTACCTTCTACCACAGGGTAACATAGACAGGAGACACTATGTGGCATGGGATCTGCACTGCAAGGGGAAACATACAGTAAGAGATATGTGACATGCAGTCTGCTCCTCAATTAAAAGTATTTTTATACATAAAGTTCATTAATATTTTGTTTTGCAGGTTTAAGGGTCCGACTGTTCAATTTCTCATTGAAGCTGTTGAGTTGCCTGCTCTACATCATACGAGTATTACTAGATGATCCACGAGATGGCAAGGGGAACTGGTATGTGTTTCTGACTCTCTCTCCAATCACTTTTGTACCTTGGCTGGTATTGGCCAACAGCAATAGGACTGGTTGGCAACACATTAATAGGAGTATAAGAAAAGGTGCCCACCCTACATAAGCCTAATGCCTATACATCAGTCTTTGGTTTAACACAAGCTTTCATCTTCATAATAGGCATCCATTTTTGACCACTTGTTAGATGTTGGAAATGTCGAAAAGAAGATCTGTTGGAGCCTTGTGCATAAAGATATTTGAAGAGTCAAATGTTCTCATTGTCCATAACAACCAGAATCTCACTTTCATTGACAAGTACATGACAAGGAGACTCCTATTGTCTGGTGTATGAAGCAAGACTGATTCATCCTCCAGCTACTTTAATGATACAGGCCTGCTCTGTTTCTCTCCATAGACCAATGAATACATTTATGAGAAAAAACTCAGGCAAAAAGCTGGATGTTTTTTTTCTTCTATTCTCCTCTACCGCTTCAATATTTTTAATAGTGCAAGCTGGTATACCCTTACTAATTTGTGAGGCAATTAGCAAAACTAATGCCGTGTACACACGACCATTTTAATGGTCTCTCTAGAAAAAACAATGGCCCAGATTCAGGTACTGTAGAGTTAGGCTGGAGTATCTGTGATGCTCCAGCCTAACTGTCACTTTAAGCCGGCGTTTCTGTTTTCTGTAACCAGAAAACAAGAAACGCCGGGTTGGTGTTCCGATGCGATCGGCGCAATTGAATTTCGCCATCGCATCACAAATTTATTTTAAAAATGGCGCCGGGGGCGTTCCCGCTGATTAACGCTGAAAAAATATGTTAATCAGCGGGAATCGGAAATTCACGATCGTTTTCGGGCGCGACGCAGTGACTTTCCGACGTTTCCGTAAGCGATACGCGACGTAAAGATAAAGCAGCCCCCTAGTGGAGTATCCTATGTTAAGTCTAGCCGTCGTCATCGCGTCGAAAAAAAAAAAATTTGCGTCGCTTGCGTAAAACGTTCATGAATGGGGATGTGACGTCATTGACGTTCACTGACAGAATTTGGAGCATGCGCACTGGGATGTATTGACAGTTGACGCATGCGCAGTACGTTCGCCGCGGGATCGCGCTTAGTTTAAATAATACACGCCCCAATTTCGGCAGAGTAACGTAAATGAGAAGCGTTACTCCAGAGCAAAGATGCTCCCATCTACCTGAATCTGGCCCAATGTTTTTTTTCAACCCGATTATTGTTAAAGGGGTGTTCCAGCCTTGTTTTATGTTTATTAAAAGTCAGCAGCTACAAAAAGTGTAGCTGCTGGCTTTTAATAAACAATCACTTACCTGCTCCAGCGTTCCAGCGACGCGCCGGCCGGGGCTCCGCTTCTCTCCCCCCTCCCCGGCCGGCGTCCTCATCGTAACTGTGGGCACCCGGCCATGACAGCCTTTGGCTTCATGGCCGGGCACCCACTGCGCATGTGCGAGCGGCACTGCGCATTCGCGCGAGACGCGGCCCGCCGCTGATTGGACAGGCGATCGCATGGGACCTGTCATGTGTCCCAGGCGATCGCCTACAGGGAGGGGCTGCTGTAGGCGATTAAGCTTAATCGCCTAACCAGCCCCTCGGCGGAAGAAGAAAGTGGGACTTCCTCCTGAAGCCCCCACTCCCCCCCAAAAAAAATTACATGCCAAATGTGGCATGTAATTGGGTGAGGAGTGGGATAAGCGGAAGTTCCATTTTTGAGTGGAACTCCGCTTTAAGCCGGCCTTGCCTACACACGATCGTGAAAAAAAAATGGTCTAGCAAAGCGCGGTGACGTACAACACGTACGACGGCACTATAAAGGGGAAGTTCCATTCAGATGGCGCCATCCTTGGGGCTGCTTTTGTGTTAGTAAAAGACGATTTGCACTTTTCAGTCTGTTACAGCGTGATAAATGTGCTATCTCAATTACGAACGCTAGTTTTACCAGAACGAGTGCTCCCATCTCATAACTTGCACATGCATGTTTTTTTCACGTCGTTAAAGCCCACAGACGACCATTTTTTATGAAGTTAAAAACGACAACGTTAAAAACTATGTGAAAATTTAGAGCATGTTCAAAATTTTTAATGCCCATTTTTTACGTTGTGAAAAATGCTCTGGAGCCCACACACGATTGTTTTTAATGACATAAAAAAAAAAAAAACGATCGTGTGTACGCGGCATAACTCTTTTGGCAAACAATTTTTGTATTTCTGTGAAGAATGATATCAAGTGACACTACATCCAAATAATAAATAGACAACAAAGAAAACATTTAAAAACCGAGCATTTTTAAGGTGCCAAAGAGAACTTCAGGAAATTTACTTTTTGTTAAAAATGAAACCATTTTATTTAATACAAACATTAAAATAACACCATTAAAACCCATCAAATAGTATGGAACATTAGCACCCCCTAGACACATAAGGTTACTATCCCCATTTAACAGAGCAGACCTCTTATAATTGGTGTACCAATATAACTTTACTTATAATAAAACATAAATATGGCAAACTGTGTACTGTACAGGGGAATCACCAAAGGTCCCAACGTGTTTCGCATATGTACACAGTTAAGACTTGCTTCCTTTATGTACAAATCATGTCGTTGAGTATTTACAGATACAGTGGATCCTTGGTTTATGAGTAATGTGGTTAATGAGTCTTTTTAATAACGAGCAACTTTTTTTTATTTTTATTCTGACTCGGTTTGCGAGTGTTGTCTTGCGAAACAAGCAGAATTCAAGGTAATGGAGTGTGCATTTGGCCAGAGGTGCTGGGGGGGGGGGGGTGTTTGAAAATACTCAGAATCACTCGGAAATACTCAGTTCCCGGGTGTTTCCGAACCTTTCCGAGATTAGTCGCGCTGTCTCTGAGTATTTCCGATGCTCTCCGGCGCCCCCACCTCTGACCACATGCAGTATTGCATGCCATAGAAGTCAATGTGGAACTAATTATCTTTGTTTCCATTGACTTCTATGAGGAACCAAAGGAGACAGGAACAACAAGCGCCCAGAGGCGATTTAGTTTGCATGTGCCGCGCTATATAAGTTTTTCATTCATTCATTCATTCAGGAAACTCGCTTTGATATGCGAGTGCTTTGGATTATAAACATTCTCCTGGAACGGAATATACTCGTAATCCAAGGTTCCACTGTACAGTACAATGTGTCTATAACTCATGCTGTACCTTAACCAGAGTTGGCCCATGCATTCCATGAGGCTGCAGTGATGGAACCAACAAAGTGGATGGTAAGAGAGCCCACCCTAGGATTACCCAAGGTTAACAAAGAAAGTTGCCAAATATATGTATTACAAAATTGTATAAGGTAGTGAGGAAGGTACCCAAAGCCCTGCTGTAAAAGTACCTGCCACAGATCGCCAATCTGGCTGCCCAGGGTATAAATGCCTAAAGTGATGACCACAGCTACCAAACGACAGGAGGAAAGAAAAGGAGGTACGCTGTACAAGACAACCATGCATTTATGTGGTACCCACAATGAGTTCAACCCTTTGCAAATGCTGTCTCTCAGCAGACCTACCTCCAAAAGTAAAGCCAGCAGTCCACACATAAAACACACAACGTGATCTTGCAAACTCAAAAAGGACCAAAAGGTCCAGAATATATATATATATATATATATATATATATATATATATATATATATATATATATACATACATATACAGGGAATTGGCTCCACACCTACACCATCCGGCGCCGCTCTGCCACCTCTGGGCATGTGGGGCAATGATCAGGGCTGCACATGCCCACCTCCTATCAGAAGTCATGCTGGCGGAATGGAAAGGGAGGGGACCTAATTCCCTGGTCACCATTTCTCCCAGAGTTTGGGTTTACAATTATTGTTTTTTCTTATTAGGCTGTGGGGTATCCTGGGGTGGGCTTTTTTACCATCCACTTTGTTTGTTCCATCGCTGCCACCTCATGGGAATGCATTGGCTGTCTCTGGGTAAGGTGCAGCCCTAGTCCTAGACACATTGTACTGTATCTGCAAGTACATAACTACATGATTTGTATATGAAGAAAGCAAGTCTTAACTTTGCACGTATGGTTTTAAAATACACATTAATTTCCCAGTATCATTGGGTCTCCTGAGGACGCAACAGACTGCGAAATGTGTCGTGCCCTTTGGTGATTCCATTGTACAGTACACAGCTGCAATAACTCCTTTCACATAGAGTACTTCTGTGTTTGCCTTATTTATGTTTTATTATAAATATAGTGATATTGGTACACCAATGATAGGAGGTCTGGTCTGTTAACAGTGGAAAGTAACCTTATGTGTCTAGAGGATGTTAATGTTCCATACCATATGATGGATTTTTAATGGTGTGATTTTAATGCTTGTATTCAATAAAATAGTTTTATTTTTAACAAATATTTTGTGAGTCCATTTCCCGAGGTTCTTTTTGGCACCTTACAAACCTCAGTTTTTCTTTTTTTCCCAATGTTTGTTTTTCTTCTAGGCTGATTCCGAAAAACAATATTCCTTACTTTTTCCTATAATAAATATCCCCAAAAATAAATAAATAAATAATAATTTCTTCATCAGTTTAGGCCAATATGTATTCTTGTACATATTTTTGGTAAAACAAAAAACATTGCAGGGATGTGAAGGGAGGTACAGCAGTGGAGTAGATGAGCAGGGGGTTACAGTGGTGGGGGACAGAAGAGCAGGGTGGTACAGTGGTGGGAAGGATAAGCTACAGTGATAAGTTACAGTGGTGGGGCAAATGTGCAGGGGGTTACAGTGGTGGGGCAGATGAGAAATGGGGTACATTGGTGGGGCAGATGAGAAAGAGGGTACATTGGTGGGGCAGATGAGAAAGGGGGTTACAGTGGTGGGGCAGATGAGAAATGGGGTACATTGGTGGGGCAGATGAGAAAGGGGGTACATTGGTGGGTCAGATGTACAGGGGGTTACAGTGGTGGGGCAGATGAGCAAGGAATTACAGTGGTGGGATAAAAGAGCATGGTGGTAAAGTGGTGGAGCAGATGTGCAGGGGGTTACAGTGGTGGAGCAGATGTGCAGGGGGTTACAGTGGTGCGGCAGATGTGCAGGGGGTTACAGTGGTGGAGCAGATGTGCAGGGGGTTACAGTGGTGGAGCAGATATTCAGGGGGTTAAAATGTGGTGGGGCAGATGTACAGTGGGTACATTGGTGGGGCAGATGTACATGGGGTTACAGTGGTGGGGCAGATAAGCAGGGCGGTACAGTGGTGGGGCAGATGAGTGGGGGGGTACAGTGGTGGGGCAGATGTACATGGGGTTACAGTGGTGGGGCAGATAAGCAGGGCGGTACAGTGGTGGGGCAGATGAGTGTGGGGTTACAGTGGTGGGGCAGATGTGCAGGAGGGACAGTGATCTGAGGTGTGAAGGCGCATGAAAAAACCCTTTTCGTGATTGAGAGTGTGAAGTTGACATTTTCTTGTTATAAAATCGTTACGCTCAATTTCTTTAAAAACATTTTGGCACACTGTGCTCAAAAGGTTGCCTACCCCTAGTCTAGGGGATGACTTTTTAAAATATATTGCTAACTTGAACAGGAGAGGGGTTCAGGGGTTTAGGAAACTCCAAACAATAACAGAAATAACAGGAGGACGGCTTCTCACTAACCTTCTCTGAACAACTTTTCCTACAGGGGTTGGCCAGTAAATTTAGGATTCTATAACAGCAATCCTAGTACATATAGAATCTTCTGGCACATAGTTCCCTTCTAACACCTGCACACCACAGCAAGGTCTTTACTCCTAATGTCCCAGGAGCTGTCTGACACAAGGATGCTCTGGTAGGTTCCTCCGTTAGGGAGACAAAAGATCCTTCCCCATACCTCGACTTTAGGGCAGTGTCCTCCAGCAAACATGATACTTTTTCAGACCCTCAGCCCAGCACCTGTCCCACTATCTATTTCCCAGGGGCAGCAGCCCCTCTCCAGAGAAGAAAGAACACTCTGAACAGGCCTCTTAAATATGCGTCACTATTTTCTGGATGCCCCCTTCCAGGGATTGGATGAAGCATGATAAATATTCATATTGAACATTTGACTTTCCTTGCCATATATCTTGGAAGCGTCCTTCAGGAGCAAAGAGGAGAAAATTAACACCCAATCACAATAGACTAGTTTTCCACTAAATGCAATGAAGCAAAAAAATTAATTTATCCTAGCAGCCTAACTAGAGGAGGGCACTAAACAGAGATTCCCGGCGGGCCAATGGCTTAGTGGGCCGGTCAGAGGTCCACGGTGATCTACTCGTCAATCGCCGACAGCTGTTGCCTGATGGGTAGATCAAGATTTAGCGAGCATGCAGAGTAGCGCAGGAAGCCTGTGTAATATGTTCTCTCTCTTGTCATGGCACACACGCTGCTCCCCGGCGGTCCCTCCTATCTTCTTGTCCATCCCCATTTGCTTGTGACATCATCTGGATGGACAAGAAGAGAGGAGGGGCCGTCTGGGAGCCGAGTGAGTGCTGTGACAGGAGAACATTTACACACACTTCCTGCGCTACTCTGCATGCTGGCTGGTAAACGATGTGCACCATAATGTGCTCTGTGCCCTAATGTGCTAAGTGCCCTGATGTGCTATGTGCCCGTGCCCCAATGTGGTGTGCCTCAATGTGGTGTGCCTCAATGTTGTGTGCCCTGATGTGCTGTGATGGGCCCTGATGTGATGTGCCCTGTACGTGTTGTGCCCTGTACGTGTTGTGCCCTGATGTGGTGTGCCTCAATGTGGTGTGCCTCAATGTGGTGTGCCCTGATGTGCTGTGATGGGCCCTGATGTGATGTGCCCTGTACGTGTTGTGCCCTGATGTGATGTGCCCTGTACGTGTTGTGCCCCGATGTGGTGTGCCTCAATGTGGTGTGCCCTGATGTGCTGTGATGGGCCCTGATGTGATGTGCCCTGTACGTGTTGTGCCCTGATGTGCCCCATATCCTGATGTGCTGTGCCCTGATGTGCTGAGCTCTGTACCGTGCCCTAAAGTGCACTGTACCCTGATGTGTTGTGCCCTGGGCCGGTCTGGATGAAGTCCAGGGCCACATTTTTGTCCCAGTCCAGCCCTGCTAAGAGAACTGTAGAGAAAAGGAGGTTTTTAAAGGATGCTGATAGAAGGTGGATAGGAACCCATGTCTTCTTTCTCTTGTTTGGTGCTCTTCAAGGTTAAATAGTAGCTCTTTATATTACGCAGATTTCATACTGCTTCCAATAGCACATTCCTGCATTAGTATTTTCTAAAATAATCACACGACACAAGGGGCAGGGCTTGTACAAAAGATTGTCATCATTCCCGTAAGTGTTGTCTCAGCCCCTCCAGTCATTGGTAGTTACTATTGGTATAATATTTCAGTATCGGTGGTATAACTACAGCTCATAGTGCTAATGAGTTCTGGATAGCTTATCTACTTTCCTGTTAAATGACAAGACCACAAACCAAAAGTGCACAATAATGATGGAAGTAACATTTATTATTAAACAAAATTATGTATGAAAAGACATTGACATGATCACATAAAAGCTATTTTGTAGAAGAAACCGCCCCAAAAAGCATTTATATCCAATCTGTTATTTTCATTGTACAAATTTTGGAAGAATTGATAACATTATGTAGTGCATACTTAGCAAATGTTCTGTCTCACGCAGCCTGTAGGGAACCGGCATGGTCTCCTGGGTCCTCTTCTTCAGTCAGGTTCCTTGTTTGATGACTGTAAAATGATTAGTACTAACTGTTCTTTTTAGAGAAAGTAAATTGTATTTTAATTGAGTGCATATTTTGAGCATTACTGCCGAATTTACCTTACAGCCATGCTTGAAGTGACTTTCACATTATTTGCTGCTGTATTAAATATAGAGGTAGATTAGTCACTATAGGCTGGTAAATTAACCAAGGTTAGATGTTCAGCATGCATGCATCCATTCAAATCCACGCATGCAAAGCAAAGTACATCTCTAATGAGGGAACAAGGGAGATGCCATTGTCAAAGGCATAGGCGTGCACACAGGGTGTGCCAGGTGTGCCCAGGCACACCCTAATCATCCTGTGCCGAACAGATTCCCCAACTGACCTGGCTCCCCCTCCTTCCCGCCACAGCACTTCCGGCTTCCCTCTTCTTCCACTGGTTGTTGCTGTGGATGTTTTAGAATGAGTGGGGGAAGGGGCCAGTAAATGTAACATTAACCAGGCCCCTTACCTTTCTGAATGAACATCGTTAGTGATCGGTAGAGTGTGTTTTAGCTTTGGGGTGCACACCCTAATGCCAAAGGCTGCGCACACCTATTGTCAAAGGTAGGGTTGTCCCGATACCACTTTTTTAGGACCGAGTACAAGTACCGATACTTTTTTTCAAGTAGTCGCCGATACCGAATACCGATACTTTTTTTTTAATGTGTCCCCAAATGCAGCCATGTCCCCCCACATATTGCAGCCATGTATGTCCCCCCACATATTGCAGCCATGTATGTCCCCCACATATTGCAGCCATGTATGGTCCCCCACATATTGCAGCCATGTATGGTCCCCCACATATGCAGCCATGTATGGTCCCCCACATATGCAGCCATGCGAGAAGGGGAGTGTCTATGCATGGCGGCGCGCGCTTTACAAGTATTCACAACGGAAGCTTGTAATGCGTGCGCGGCGCTACGCTACGCTGTAATGCAGGGGATTAACGGCGGTGGCGGCGGCATCATATATACAGATATGGGGGACATACATGGCTGCAATATGGGGGGCGGGGGAAGTATTCTATTTTAGTATCGGGGGTATTTGCGGGAGTACAAGTACTCCTGCAAATACTCGGCATCGGTCCCGCTACCGATACTAGTATCGGTATCGGGACAACCCTAGTCAAAGGTCTAAATATCTTAATTGCATGGCGGTACCTTCCCTAGATTATTCCGGGGATCAAACTCAGGACAAGCATTCAGCAGCAAATGGGAGTTTTTATACTTGTTCCAGGTCATTGGCTCAATGAAGCCAAAGCAAAATCATGACAGCATTTCCAAAGGGGGTGGTCAGCAATGGGAACCTCCAATTTTATTTCATGACAGGCTTCCTTTAATAAGTTTAGTTGCTATGGGTGAGCAAATGTTGTTTATCCTTTTTTTTTTTTTTTACTTCTGCTCATTTCTATTACATGTTTTTTCATTTTATGCCCTGACCCTACTCCCTTTCACCTGTGATTCTCCAACCCTGCCTTTGGTTCTGATGTCCTGGTTTAACTGGCCTTTTAGATTTACCCTTTAGATTTGCTGCTAGACTTATGCCGCGTACACAGGATCATTTTTCGGCATGAAAAAAAACGATGTTTTTCAGCATGTAGAAAAAACGTAGTTTTTTCCAACTTCATCATTAAAACGACGTTACCCAAACACGATCGTTTTAAAAAAAATGCTCTAGCAAAGCGCGGTGACGTACAACAGTACGACGGCACTATAAAGTGGAAGTTACATTCGAATGCCGCCACCCTTGGGGCTGCTTTAGCTGATTTCCTGTTAGTAAAAGACGATTTGCGCTTTTCTGTCTGTTACAGCGTGATGAATGTGCTTACTCCATTACCAATGGTAGTTTTACTCATAACTTGCTTCTGAGCATGCGCGGGTTTTTTACGTCGTTTTAGCCCACACACGATCATTTTTTACAACCCGAAAAATTATATGAAGCCCACTCATCATTTTAAATTACATTTTTTTAAAACGTCATTTTTTTCATGCCGAAAAATGATCTTGTGTATGCGGCATTATACACCTCACTAACCGGTCCGTGACTGCTGCTCCTCTCTGCCAATCCCTTCACTGGCTTCCCCTACCCCACCGTGGAAAATTCTAAATGATAACCATAACATACAAGGCCATTCACAACATTGTCCCCATCTACTTCACCAACCTCATCTGCAGGTATCACCCAAATCATCCCCTCTGCTCCTCCCAGGACCTCCTGCTCTCTAGCTCCCTTGTTACCTCCTCCCATGCTCGCCTGCAGGACTTCTCAAGAGCCTCTCCCATCCTCTGGAATTCCCTGCGCCAGTATGTTCGATCAGCCCCTACCCTGTCCACCTTTAGGAAATCTCTGAAAACTCATTTATTCAGGGAAGGCTATCCCACACCCACCTAACAACTGTCCCTGAGCCACCCCCATCAAATCATTTTCTGCAGCTATTTCCTTTTGTACCACCACCCCCTCCCTTTAGAATGTAAAGGGCCCTCCTGTACCTTCTGTATTGAACTTTACTGTAATTGTGTTGTCCCCCCTATATATTGTAATTTTGTAAAGTGCTGTGTAAACTGTTGGCGCTATATAAATTGTGTATTATAATAATAATAATTTACCCATGCCCTACCCTGACCTAGTTTTTCTCTAGCCATTTGCTACTATAGCAGAATGTCTACTTTGATCTTAGGCCTCGATCTGAGCCTTTTGTGTTGGCAATTGGAAGAGGCTACTTTGGTATAATTATCTGGTCCACAAAACCTAGAGCCACTTAATGTCAGTACACAAACAAAGATCATTGTAAGGTGGCCATCATCCCTAATCATAGTCTGACCCTTTTAGCAGGCATGCATTTCCTATCATTCACCCCAATATAGTATATATATACATTTCTTGTTCACTTAGACGTTTTGTATTCCATTTATCTATTGTTCACTTGAAACTTTCCTGTTTACAATGTGCATTTTTTTATGAGCCTTTATTTCTTCTCTACAGCTGGGAATGTCCAAAACAGAACTATTCTTCACAGCACAAATTTGACTGGTAAGAACCACAATGCCACAGCACAGCTAAAAGAGATTCTCAGCTAATCACAATTAGTGGTCACTTGGCATTTATCTAAAGCAGGGGTCTTCAAACTATGGCCTGTGGGCCAAATCTGGCCTGCAGATGTAAGGGGGACTTTGATGGGGACTCTGATATAAGGGGGATACTAATATAAGGCAGACTTGGATGTAAGGGGAACTTGGATGGGATGGGAACTTTGATGTAAGGGGACTATGATGGGGATCTTGATGTAGGGTTGGACTCTGATGGGAACCATGATGTAAGGAGGGGCATACACGGGGACAGGGCCGGCGCTGGTGCCGTAAGGCAAGTTCCCATATTGCCTCGCGCTATCGCCGACCCTGTCTATAAGTATGTCACGTAGCGTAGGTGCCGCCGCCTAGCCGACTCACACACATACACTGACAGAGAGTGACTCACTGCATGCAGGTCAGCGCCGCTGCGGGGACAGGGGGGGGGGGGGGACTCGTCCTGACTCCAAGACCGAGTCCTCCTTCAAATGCCGCTTTCGCAGGCGCAGCGGCAGCCATGAGGCGAGCCCACAGACTGTCACACACTCTCTCTACAGGCGGGGGACTGTCCCGGCGGCGGCGGTGACCCGGTCAATTTTCCGCCCTGTTCCCAGGGCCGGCACTGGCGCCGTAAGGCAAGTGACCATGTTGCCTTGCGCTAGCGCCGGCCCTGCATGGGGACCCTAATGTGAGGGGGTGTAGGGACTGTGATGAGCTCAGGTTTATTTGAAATTTACATGCTTTGTTTTACAGAGGTTTTTTCTTGTTTGCTCTAAATCATATCATGTGGATTAAAAAAAGATTCCCTTTTTCATTGATTGAAATGTGATTGTTCATCTATAAAAAAAAAATAAGATCTAACGGTAGCAAAGACCAGCATTATAGAACGATTAGTTGTATTTTTTTCAGGGAATCTATGACTTCTCTTTCGTAGTCTTTATTTATGATGTTAAAGTACAGGCTATATACAGGTTTATTAACAAGTTTATTCATTTCCAGCCAAACTCACCTGGGATCACCAAACCCCCGATGCAGGCAATTTCGCATTTACTTTCACTCCAACACCTATTTGGAGGTGATTTATAATTGACACTTTCCAGCATCTTCCAATTATCCTCTTACCACGTTAAAATAAGCTGGGTCATTAAGTAAGAGGCTGAACTGGGCCTAGATAGAGAACAGAGCAGAGGAAAGCAGAAACATGCTTTCAGATACATTTAGCTTGGTTCTGAGTATAGTTTCAGGTGGCGTACACACGGCAGGGAATCTCGACGGGCAGAACACATCGTTCCGCCCGTCGAGGTTCCCTGCCGGCCGTCGAAATCGGCGACCCGCCCGTCGGGAATGGCAACCAGCCATTCTTCCAGGCGGGCCGTCGAGGAAATAGTGAGCGGCCGCGTACACACGGCCGAGGTTCTCGCTGAAAACCAGCGAGAACCTCGCTGGAATGTGCATTCCAGCGAGGACCTCGGCCGTGTGTACGGTCTCGGCGAGCTTCCCGTCGGGAAGCCCGTCGAGCAGAAATAGAGAGCACGCTCTCTATTTCCTCGACGGCCCGCCTGGAAGAATGGCTGGTTGCCATTCCCGACGGGCGGGTCGCCGATTTCGACGGCCGGCAGGGAACCTCGACGGGCGGAACGATGTGTTCTGCCCGTCGAGATTCCCTGCCGTGTGTACGCCGCCAGCGTGCTCTCTATTTCTGCTCGACGGGCTTCCCGACGGGAAGCTCGCCGAGACCGTACACACGGCCGAGGTCCTCGCTGGAATGCACATTCCAGTGAGGTTCTCGCTGGTTTTCAGCGAGAACCTCGGCCGTGTGTACGCCGCCTCAGACATAGTTCTCAAAGATGCGTCTGAATTAAAGTTGACCCCCTTCTGACTGCAGTTGATGTTCTTCTGACCTTCAGTTGACCTCCTGACCTACAGTTGATCTTCTTTTGACCTACAGTTGGCCTCCTTCTGACCTGTAGGTGAACTTCTGACCTGCAGCTGATCTTCTTTTGACCTATAGTTGACCACTTGACCTGCTGTTGATCTTGTTCAAAAAAAAAAAATCGAAGAAAGGTGCTTATGTGCACTGTGTCCGGGCGTCGGGTGCCGGGCACAGTGCAGTATCAGTAGCGCCACATCTGTGCAATCACGAGATTGCAGACGTGGGCTACATTGGCAGCAAAAAAATGCCTTTGTGGCGGAGCCCAACGCTTCACTTGCTTACGGCGCGATGGACTTGGTCTTGTGGCCGGGCGGGTGCACAGCACCCAGTATATTTCTGTGCCTGTGCACGCCAGGAAGTAACGTCGGCACTCTGCAGCCTAGAGGGACGCACCTCCGTGAGCCGGGCATGAAGGTAAGCCTGTTTACAGTAAAGCTAGCTGCCTATGCCTAATGTTAAGCTTCTTAAAGCCGAGCTCCACCCGCATTTTTTTTTTTTCAAAGTCGGCAGCTACTAACAGTGTAGCTGCTGACTTTGAATAAGGACACTTATCTGTCCTAGGCGCCCGCGCTGACGGCCCCCGCCGATGCCGATCCTCGATCCCGGCACCGCCATCCACAGTCAGGGAAACAGGCAGTGAAGCCGTGCGGCTTCACTGCCCGTTTCCTACTGCGCATGTGCGAGCGACGCGGCGCTTTGTGAATGGTCCGGCTGCTTTCTGGGATACACACAGTTCCCAGAATGCAGCGCGGCCCATTCACAAGAAGACACCGAGAAGAGGAGGAGGAAGAAAACAGCACTGCGGATCATGCGGGCAGATTTGGGACTTCCGCATAGCAACAGCCTATTTAGGGTGAGTATTTTTTTTTTCCATTTAATTTTTTTTATTTTTTTTTCAGATTTAAAAAAAAATAAAAAATATCAGGGTGGAGCTCCGCTTTAACTTTTTTTTCTTTTTTTTAATGTTCAGCAATCAGCTACAAACGGCCCCATAATCCCCCCCCCCTAACAGTTTTTTTTTTAATTACTTGTTCGCCTATAACTTCCTGGGGAAGACACATGGCCAGGTGATATCAGTCATATAATCTGATTGTAGGAGAGTATTAGTATGAGTAGACATGTGCAGACTGGAATATTTAGTTTCGTTTTTTTGTTTTCGTTTGGAAAATAAATGTATTTAGTTACTCCCGAAAATCGTTTTGATTTATTTCGTTTTTCGTTGGGGAATAGCTTTCGTCCGAAAATCCAATAATACTTGGTTTCTGTCGAATGGGCAAAAAAAAACAAACAAAAAAACAAACAAAAAAACAAAAAAAAAATTTGACGGAACGTCGAATCTTTTTGGTTACTGGTGGATATCAAAAGAATATTCGACGGAGCGTCGAATCTTTACGTCTCATAAATCGAAATCTATTCTCTGAAATGTCGAATCTATTATTTCTATAGTGTCGAATCTTTTCTCTATGATGTCAAATCTTTTCCCTATAATGTCGAATCTCTTTATATATTTTACCGCAACGAAAACGAAAATAAAGCATTTTTTATGTCGGATCTTTCCGTTTTCGTTTCTTGCATTTTCGTTATCGTTTGTTAATACGATAACGAAAAAAACAGATTTTCGGACGAAAATGCATTCTAACGAAAACGAATGCACATGTCTAAGTATGAGAGATGTCAGTACATATGTGAGATATCCCCCCCAATGCAGTTATTTCCGCAGTCTCTGGTAATCTTGTGCAGTCAGTATATCCGCAGTCTCTGGTAATCTTGTGCAGTCAGTATGTCCGCAGTCTCTGGTAATCTCGTGCAGTCAGTATGTCCGCAGTCTCTGGTAATCTTGTGCAGCCAGTATATCCGCAGTCTCTGGTAATCTCGTGCAGTCAGTATGTCCGCAGTCTCTGGTAATCTCGTGCAGTCAGTATGTCCGCAGTCTCCGGTAATCTCGTGCAGTCAGTATGTCCGCAGTCTCTAGTAATCTCGTGCAGTCAGTATATCCGCAGTCGCTGGTAATCTCGTGCAGTCAGTCTATCCGCAGTCTCTGGTAATCTCGTGCAGTCAGTATATCCGCAGTCTCTGGTAATCTCGTGCAGTCAGTATGTCCGCAGTCTCTGGTAATCTCGTGCAGTCAGTATATCCGTAGTCTCTGGTAATCTTGTGCAGTCATTATGTCCGCAGTCTCTCGTAATCTGGTGCAGTCAGTATATCCACAGTCTCTGGTAATCTCATGCCAATTTAGAGTCCTTCATTACTAACAGTGTAATTTTTTAGTTTGTTTGCGCCGATCTGTAAGTCTGCGCTATATACCATGTCCTGTGATGCTGAGCTGTATACTACTGACACTATGGGTAGAAACAAGTGGAATACAGGGGACGGAGTGGGTGGATTCTATAAGAGGTGTGGCTTATGAGAAGTGAGAGGGACCAAATGTGGAGAGGCGGGGTCTTGCGCCCCCCCCCCCATCCTAAAACTTCACCAGCCGCCACTGGTTGGAGTCCTTCTGACCTGCAGTTGACATTCTGACCTGCAGTTGACATTAGGGTGACCACATTTCCAAACTACCATTCAGGGACACCCTTCCTTCCCAAAAATCAGCTTGTGCTGTATTTAATCGCAGCACAGTGATTGGACACAAGAGGCATGATTTATGATTTCTCCAATCACAAGCAGCGGGTGGGATTGTGCTCCTCCAGGCATTCCTGTCCAGGACAAGTACTGTCAGTGTGTAAAGCGGTGATGTTGCGGCCTTTTTTGGGGGCATCAGATTGGCCCAGGGAGTGGCTGTGTCAATTTCATTCCGGGACTCTGTATTGTCCTGGAATAAATGTGCCCAGTACAGGCCTGCAAAATGCGGGACTGTCCCGGGCAATCCGGGACACGTGGTCACCCTAGTTGACATCCTTCTTAGCTGCTTTATTTCTGTTGACTTGCATGGGCAGCAAAGCATTTCTAGAACAAGTAAAAACCCATTCACACGTGTCCTTTCACAGCTGAGAAATATGCAGAATAAGTAGCCCAGTTTAGCCTCCCTGCAGTGCAGATTGCTCTTTCAATAGTAAGCAAGCTACAAATGATGGGAGCATGACTGGAAAGGTCACTTATCACATGCTCAAGTTGTAGTTAATTTTTTTTAAATCTGGTGACAGGGGGCATTCACTGCTGACTTGCAGACTATAATGCCGCGTACACACGGTCGTTTTTTGCGATGAAAAAAAAACGACGTTTTTTGTGAAGTAAAAAACGACGTTTTTGAAACGTCACTTTCAAAGACGATGTTGCATACACACCATCGTTTTTTTTACAAAAAACGAGGTTACGTTCACCACACTTTTCCATTGAAGCTCGCTTCATAACTAGCTTCTGGGCATGCGCGGGTTGAAAAACGTCGTTTTAACCACTTAAGACCCGGACCAATACGCTGGCAAATGACCCAAGGGGTTTTTGCGATTTGGCACTGCGTCGCTTTAACAGACAATTGCGCGGTCGTGCGACGTGGCTCCCAAACAAAATTTGCGTCCTTTTTTTCCCACAAATAGAGCTTTCTTTTGGTGGTATTTGATCACCTCTGCGGTTTTTATTTTTTGCGCTATAAACAAAAATAAAGCGACAATTTTAAAAGAAATGCAATATTTTTTACTTTTTGCTATAATAAATATCCCCCAAAAATATATAAAAAAACATTTTTTTTCCTCAGTTTAGGCCGATACGTATTCTTCTACATATTTTTGGTAAAAAAAATCGCAATAAGCGTTTATCGGTTGGTTTTCGCAAAATTTATAGCGTTTACAAAATAAGGGATAGTTTTATTGCATTTTTATTAATTATTTTTTTTTTACTACTAATAGCGGCGATCAGCGATTTTTTTCGTGACTGCGACAATATGGCGGACACTTCGGACAATTTTGACACATTTTTGGGACAATTGTCATTTTCACAGCAAAAAATGCATTTAAATTGCATTGTTTACTGTGGAAATGACAGTTGCAGTTTGGGAGTTAACCACAGGTGGCGCTGTAGGGGATGTGTGACCTAATGTGTTGTTTACAACTGTAGGGGGGTGTGGCTGTAGGTGTGACGTCATCGATCGCGTCCCCCTATTACAGGGATGCCGCGATCGATGCTCCGGCCACAGAGAAGCACGGGGAAGCCGTGTGTACACACGGCTCTCCCCGTTCTTCCGCTCCAGGGACGGATCGCCGCACTGCAGCGGCGATCGGGTCCGCGAATCCCGCGGTCCCGGTCCTGGAGCTTCGGACCGGGTCGCGGGCGCGCGTCCGCGGGCGCGCGCCCGCGACCCACGGCTGGGTACTAAAACCAACGTATATATACGTTGATGTGCCCAGCCGTGCCATTCTGCCGACGTAAATGTGCAGTAGGCGGTCCTTAAGTGGTTAAACGACGTTTTTGCTACACACGGTGACTTTTTGTGAAACAAAAAACGACGTTTTGAAAAACGACACAAAAAATTCAAGCATGTTGGAATTTTTTTTGTTCGTTTTTTTTAAGACAAAAAACGACGTTTTGCCCACACACGATCAATTTAAATGACGTTTTAAAAAACGTCGTTTTTTTTCATCGCAAAAAACGACCGTGTGTACGCGGCATAAGGCTTCATTTCCACTGGCGTTTTAGCAGCCACTTTTCTGAGCGTTTTTTACAGCTTAAAAACGCCTGTCCATGTTTATTTTATAAAAAAAAAAAAAAAAAAAATTTTTTTTTTTTTTGGAGCTGGAGCTTTTTTGAGCGTTTTTGAGCGTTTTTTTAACGTCTGGCGTTTTTACAGCTTTTTTTTGCAGCTTAAAAACGTCTCAGCCATCTGCAGCTGAAAAACGTCATGGTGGGCATGAGGCCATGGACTAACATGGACAGGCGCTTTTAAGCTGCAAAAAACGCTCAGAAAAGTGGCTGTAAAAACGCCAGTGGAAATGAGCCCTAAAGGGTCTAAACAACCAAAGATTTGAAAAATAGATGTTCAAGGGTGACCTGCCAGCATTTACATTGAATATCAAAACACTCCAATAACTGATATAAAAGTAACATATAAAATGTTATTATACAAAATTATTTTAAAAACATCAATACATACAATCAATCATTCAATGTATCAAAATAGAAGATTTGCTGTAAAATTTTCAAAATAAGTGACGCATTTTGCAGTTCATAAGGCCTCTTCAAGACATTATTCTCATATATGACAGACATTCAATATAAAACATCTTGGGCCAGATTCAGAAAGATCCGTGGATCTTTCTGCTGGCGTAACGTATCCCCGATACGTTACGCCGCTGTAAATATTTGCGCAAGTTCCTTATTCAGAAAGAACTTGCACCATTATTTACGGCGGCGTAACGTATGTGTTGCGGCTTAAGGCCGCGCAATTCAAATGAATGAAGTGGGGGCGTGATTCATGTAAATGAATCATGACCCCACGTAATTCAAGTTTTTTTGGACGGCGCATGCGTGAAATCACTTCGCTTTTCCTCAATGTAATTGACGTGAACGTAACTAACGTCGAGCCCCATTCCCGAACGATTTACGCAAACGACGTAACCGACGTACAATTCGACACTGTCCCGACGTCCATATGCCTCCTATAGCAGGGGTAACCTTACGCCACTCTAACGCTTACGCAAACGACGTAAACTACGACACGCCGCCGCAAGTATGTTCGGGAATCGGCGTAAATAGCTCATTTGCATATATTACGCGAAAACCACCGTAAGCGGCACCTAGCGGCCAGCGTAATAATGCAACTAAGATACGACGGCGTAACAGACTTACGCCGCTCGTATCTTAGAAGAAAGCCGACGTATCTTCTTTTCTGAATAACAAAAAAAGATACGCCGGCTATTCTTAGTATTTACGCAGCGTATCTCTTGATACGCTGCATAAATAGTTTTCTGAATCCAGCCCCTTATATCTAAAATTAGACAACAATATATAATAAATATACAAGCACATATATATTTTTGCCACGTGCAGATAAAAACTATCCCAACAAAGGAAGAGGGGAAAGGAGAATAGAATGGGAGGAGCAAAATGCACAACCACTTTGTTAGGGTGAAGTGAGTGAGTGAGTGAAAAACGTATATAGTGCAGCACATGCAAACTTAATCGCCTCTGGGCGCTAGTTGTTCCTTTCTCCTTTGTAATCAAAAGAGATGAGTTTTGATCTTTCTTCTGAAGGCCAAGTGGTTCTCCTCCAACCGAATGCTGGTTGGTAAAGTGTTCCATAGTCTGGGGCCTTGGACCGCAAATCTTCTTTCTCCTTTGGACTTGTATCTGGCTTTGGGAATCTGGAGCAACTTTTGGTTGGTGGATCGCAGAATGCGAATGGAGTTCTGAGCTTTTACTTTCTCGCATAGATATTGGGGTGCCTTCCCATGAAGGCACTTATGCGTCAGACAGAGTGCTTTAAAAGCAATTCTGTCTTTTACTGGCAACCAATGAAGGGAACTCAGTGAAGGTTTGGGTTAGGGGGTTAGGATTAGGGGGTTAAGGTTAGGGGATTAGGGGTTGGGGTTGGGGTTAGGGTTAGGGGTTTTTACTTGAAAAATAAGGCTAGGACTCAGGAATTGGAACAGGGACCTCCCCCAGAGGTCAAAGGTCTGAAGGCAGGTTCCCAGAGGTCAAAGGTCACGAGGCAGGGCTGACACCCCGCCACCAAAGTATACCACCTACCCCAACTAAGTCAGGGAATGAACAAGTTGGGGAAACAGATATGTGCAGAGAAGTAGTCACAACATCCCAGGCTGCTGGGAGGTATGAGAGGGGACCATCAGGCGAAGTGGATCACATGGTCCTATATGGCTAAATAAACAACAAAACGCAATGGATCATCAAGACCTTTGAGTGTATTTAGAACACAATATGTATATTATCGAACAGGGATACAACTTACCTACAATGCCACCATCACAAAGTCAACTCCCTGGTCTGTAAGCTGCCATGGGAAAAGGGATAGAGGCACACATTCTCGTGGGTTGGTGACCCTACGGTATAGGTCTGTATAGATACAGTCAGGGGCGGACTGACCATTGAGTCACTGCCCGAGGGCCCCATGCCACTAGGGGGCCCCATCAGGGTTGCCAGGCTCAGTAAAACCAGGGGCAGTATGTCAAAATCAGTGTTTTTTTTACATCTGTCCCTGATATGTCCGAAACTGACATGCTTTTGATATGAAAATCCAGAGATTTTAGCTGCCCCGCCTCTGCATTGCCTCCTGGCGTGGTGGCCATCAGTAAGCCCAGGGGCCCCATAATCTTCTATTGCCCGGGGGCCCCATGAGTTTTCAGTCCGCCCCTGGATACAGTAACGACTTCCACTGCTGCTTTGGCAGCCCCACATTGCCTATTTTTATCGATGTTACCTATATATACCTATATTTATTAAGAACATACGATGTTCTAATTCCCACAAGGCACCATTTTTTTTGGTATATATGATGTTCAAATGTCTAAGCATTCACCCTGACATCACAAATAATCCCCATATGCCTGATGTGTTTATTTACTTTGGACATCAGCTCCATCTAGTGGCCATAATGCTGTATTTTCCTGAAATACCTCAGTCAAGAAAATACTGGCCATTAGATGGAGCTAAAGATCGTAGGAATTACACATAGTAGACATAATGTGGGGATCATTTTGGACAGTTGTGCGAATGTATAGGCATTGGTACAGCGTTTTTTTTAAAGTAAATAATCCACTAATGTTCCACAAACCACTGGATCAGTAACAATTGCATCTTTCTTCCCTATAGGGCTACATGTTACTTTACACACATAACAATATATATTTTTATGTTTTTCTAGGACCCCCATCATTTGGGTGAACCGGCCTGTTCCTTTGTGGGCACTCCAGGTAAATTCATTTATCATTTCATATAGGTGTTGTACACAGATTCACACTGCCCTCATCTCACCTGTACTATCCAGTGAGCTGAACCCTGTATGTCATCTGCAAATGGATAAAGTTTAAACCTGGACTTTAGACAAATAGCTAAATACCCAGCTGAAATACATTTATGTCAATGGTCTTAAAGTGGAACTAAACCACAGTTTAAAAAAAAATACAGTCCCAGCATGTGTCTGGAATGCTAAATGTCACGTTGGCTCTCAACCAAACTTTCAAACCATTGCTGGTGTCATAACCACGCTTTTAAGGGGTTGAAACAGGGGCTGAGGAGGGGCTACAATGCCTCCTCACTGCCCGTCAAATGCTCTCTGAATAGCAAAGCAGGTGTAGACTAACCCTTTAAGTTTTTCTTTTAGATTTGCTTGGAGTTAACTTAGAGAACATAGTTAACACATGTTGTGTTATTACTGTCAGGTCCGTCGCTACAGGACAGGCAAAACAAACAATTGCTTGGGGCCCCAAGCTGGCCTGGGGCCCCAAACTTCCCCTTCCCAGGCTGTAACGTGGCAGAGCTCCTCTTCCTTCCTCCTGGAGTCCTGTCAGTCCGGCCAGGTACCACGCGGGGTACAGGAGATTTATTTTCCTGTTCCTGGCCAGACTAACAGGAAGTGCACACTGAGTGCTCACTTCCTTTCAGTCCGGCTGGGAACACAGGAAACTGAATCTCTTGTACTGCACAGTGCCCGGGCACTATCTGATAGGGGACTGGGGACCCATAATGATAGAAAACCAGACTGACAGGAGGAAGAGGAGCTCGGCCACGCTACAGCGGCAGCCTACAGGGAAGAAGGGGGGTGGAAATAGAAAAATATAAGGAAAAGGGGGGGAGGAGTAAGAACATGGGTGTAAAAAATTGGTGTAGCGTTAACGTAGGCTTTGCGTGCAGGGGGGTGCTTGGGGCCCCCAAATTCCTTCAAACGGCCCTGATTACTGTATACTGTATAATGCTCTAATTGTATATCACTGCTTTTAGCTTTGTGAAACCTCATTCAATGTTTCCTTTCCTCGTAGGTGCTTGTTGCATTAATCAGCTTTTTAGAAACCATGCTGCTGACCTATCTGGGATACAAGGTGAGTCTCATTTCCCAGATATCAAGGATAGCTTGACACAAATTTGTAACTTGCTGCACTTTTTCACTGGCAAGTTGTACACATGCAGAGCACTTGAAGCATAAGTTCTTTGTGCAGATGGGTTGAAAGGGGTCTGAGAACAAGGATAATAGGCAGAGCAGGAGCCTTTGGCATTAGGGTGTGCACCCCAGAGCACAAACACATGTGTGTATATCTGTAGAGCAGAGATTGGTGTCAGTAGGGCAGTGGATGGTGCCAGTAGATTTTTATTTTTAAAAACAATTTTTTTCAATTTTTATTTACAATATCATTATTATTTTTATTTTTTTATCAGTTTTTTTCAAGACCTCTGCAATTCACCTTGGCGTGATGTGAATCAACTTCGTATAAGTTACATAGTCACATAGTAGGTGAACAATTTTTTTCAATTTTTTTTTACAATATCATTATTATTTTTATTATTTTTTACAATTACTTTAGGAGCCTTGTAGGGGGATTTCAGCGAAATATCAAGGGTCTAAACAGAGGGGAAGGGAATGAGAAAAGAGCCTCCTCGTTCCCTTTCTCTGCAGCCTCAGCTGCACTGGATAGTGAACAAATGGGAAGTGCTCTGTGCTAAGCAGCTTCCTGTTCATTCACAACTTGAAGCATAATTAACATAGTTTACTATGCTTCAGTTAAGAATGAACACAGGATCGATCAGTACAGATCACGCAATGTATATATTCAATCATCCACCCTGAAAGATCCCTTACTGCAGTCAGTGGGAGTGGAGGAGGGAAGCTGGCACCACTGAAGGGAGGGGAGTGGGGGATCCCAGGAAGCAGGGGGTCTTGGCACCACATAGGGTGATTAGGGTGAGCCCAGGAGATCTGCCAATATGGTTCCGGCTATCGGAAATGTCCGAACCTCTGCCTCCGGAAGCTCGGACGGCTCGCTCGGCCTCCTGGCTCTTTTTTTTTTAACATCCTCCAAGCCACGGGGATGTTAAGGAATAAGCCTGGATGCCGAACGAGGTTCAGAGATTTCCGTCGGCAAGGATTGCGCCTGCGCTGTCCTTACAGGAACCATCTCCATAGGGGAACTATACGGACAAGTCACTGGAACATCCAGCACACCCTGTGCACATGCATATGGTCATCCCAGATCTGTCAAAACCTCATGTTCTACACAACCCCTATGTAAATGGATTTGGTTTGTGTACTCCAGTTTCCCCCCACGATTTAAATAACTCAGATTTCACCCTCATTTGCTGGAAGAGGACTGTATTACTGTGGTTATGGTATTTTATTGTGTTCTTTGTGAAAATGTATTTTAGTTACATCTCTCATGAGATATAAGGAAGACTAAAGTTTTACTTACAGATGGAAATATTTGCCGTAAATTGATTTTGGCAGTAATTAGCAGGTAATTTCTTCTTAGTCAATTCCCCTCTGAGCTGTAATGATCCAGTCTATTTTAATTAACTCCCTGTCTGGGGGAAGTAAACAACACTGGCAGGGCCTGTAAACTTAAAATTGATTGCTTCTGTATTGGTCTAGCCATGTGTACTGACTGTATGTCATTTGATGAACACCATACATTAAGTATCTGGTGTATGGATCACTGTGGTGGAACGCTTTGTTGTTTGAAAGCTGCATTGGTTTGCACACACAACCGTTATATGATCGTTTCTCATCTTCCCTAAAAGATGTGAGAAACTGATACCCACTCAGACCACCTATGTCTGTCCTTAATCACTTCCCGACGGCCCTACGACTTTGTACGGCCGCAGGGTGGCTCTAATTCTCTGGGAGGACGTCTTTAGACGTCCTCCGCTCCTCCAGGCCACTGGGGGGTGCGCGAGTACCGCCGGCGGCGCGCACGTGTCCGCCGCATCCCCGAGATACCGATGCACGTGCCTGGCGGCCACGATGTCCGCCGGGCACTCGCGATCGACGATACACAGACATGGACGTGGATCTGTGTATGTAAACACACAGATCCACGTCCTGTTAGGGAGAGAGGAGACCGATCTGTGTCCCTTGTACATAGGGACACAGATCGGTCACCTCCCCCAGTCACCCCCCTCCCCCCACAGTTAGAACACAATGCAGGGTACACATTTAACCCCTTCCTCACCCCCTAGTGTTAACCCCTTCAATGCCAGTCACATTTATACAGTAATTAGTGTAAATTTATAGCACTGATCGCAGTATAAATGTGAATGGCGCCAAAAATGTGTCAAAAGTGTCCGATGTGTCCGCCATAATGTCGCAGTCCCAATAAAAATCGCAGATCGCCGCCATTACTAGTAAAAAAATAAATAATAAAAATTTATAATAATTCTGTCCCCTATTTTGTAAGCGCTATAACTGTTGCGCAAACCAGTCGCTTATTGCAATTTTTTTTTATTTTTTTTTTACCAAACATACGTAGAAGAATACGTATCGGGCTGAGAAAAAAATAATTTTGGAAAAAAAATTGGGCTATTTATTATAGCAACAAGTAAAAAATATTTTTTTTTTTTTTTTTCAAAACTGTTGCTATTTTTTTGTTTATAGCGCAAAAAATAAAAACCGTAGAGGTGATCAAATACCACCAAAAGTAAGCTCTACTTGTGGGGAAAAAGGACGCCAAGTTTGTTTTCGTAGCCACGTTGCACGACCGTGCAATTGTCAGTTAAAGTGACTCAGTGCCGGAAGCTGAAATTTCACCTGGTCAGGAAGGGGGTATACGTGGCCAGTAAGAAAGTGGTTAAGGATGGTCACATGTGCCACAGATTGGGCCTAATACCCCTGAGAACCAAATTATGCCAAATTTTGCCCAGAACAATTGTATTCTGACCACCCTGTAATATACGGTGTGGCCAACAGTTTGTGTGGCCAACAGTAGCCGTGGCCAACAGTTTTAAGAATGACCCTTGCTTCATGATTTGCTGCTTCAGTGTTTTTAGATCTTTTTGCCAGATGTTATTATGGTATACTGAATTATAATTACAAGCATTTCAGAAGTTTTAAAGGCTCTTATTGACAATTACATTAAGTTTATGCAAAGAGTCAATATTTGCAGTGTTGACCTCTGCAATTCACCTTGGCATGATGTGAATCAACTTCGTATATGTTACATAGTTACATAGTAGGTGAGGTTAAAAAAAAAAGACACAAATCCATTAAGTCCAACCTGTATGTGTGTAATTATATGTCAGTATTACATTGTATATCCCTGTATGTTGTGGTGGTTGTTCAGGTGCTTATCTAATAGTTTTTTTAAACTATCGATGCTCTGCAATGAAACCACCACCTGTGGAAGGGAATTCCCAATCCTTGCCAGTCTTATGCTGCGTACAAGAAAAGTTGGATGTGAGCTTTTGGTCGGAAATTCCGCCCGTGTGTAGGCTCCATCTGACTTTTTCTGTCAGAATTTCCGTTAAGAAAAATTTAAGAGCTGGTTCTCAAATTTACGACAAGAAAAGTTCTTGTAGGAAAATTTGATCGTCTGTATGCAAATCCGACGCACCAAAAACCATGCATGCTTGGAATCAAGTCGATGCATGCCTGGAAGCATTGAACTTAATTTTTCTCGGCTCGTCGTAGTGTTGTACATCACCGCATTCTTGACTGTTGGAATTTTGTGTGGCCGCGTGTATGCAACACAAGTTTGAGCCAAAATTCCGTCAGAAAAAAATCCACGGTTTTCTTGTCATAATTTCCGATCGCGTGTACGTGGCATAACAGTAAAGAACCCTCTACGCAGTTTAAGGTTTAGTCTCTTTTCTTCTAATTTTAATGAGTGGCCACCAGTTTTATTAAACTTCCTTCCGCATAAAAAGTTTTATCCTTATTGTGGGGTCACCAGTATGGTTTTTGTACATTGAAATCATATCCCCTCTCAAGCGTCTCTTCTCCAGTGAAAATAAGTTCAGTGCTCGCAACTTTTCTTTGTTGCTCTTCTTTGTACTTGCTCCATTTACAGTACATCTTTTTTGAGGACTGGTGCTCAGAACTGGATAGCATACTCCAGTGGCGGCTGGACCAAAGTCTTGTAGAGCGGAAGAATTACCACTTTATCCCTGGAGTTAATCCCCTTTCTAATGCATGCCAATATTCTGTTTGTTTTGTAAGCAGCAGCTTGGCATTGCATGCTATCATCTACAAAGATCCCCAGGTCCTTTTCTATCCTAGATTCCCCCAGAGGTTCAATGGCTAGAGTTTGTGTTTTTTTTTTGATCACTTCCCCTTTTAAAGGTTGACCACAAGTTCTCAATGGGGTTAAAGTCTGGGGAGTTTCCTGGCCATGGACCCAAAATCTCGTAGTTTTGTTCCCCAAGCCACTTAGCTATTACTTTTGCTTTATGGCACGGTGCTCCATCATGCTGCAAAAGGCATTGTTCCTCACCAAACTGTTCTTGGATGGTTGGGAGAAGTTGTACTCGGAGGATGTTTTTGTACCATTCTTTACCATTTTATTTATGGCTGTGTACTTAGGTAAACTTGTGAGTGAGCCCCCCACTCCCTTGTCTGTCACAGGCACAGTGAGGCATGTGAGGCATGTTACAGGCACAGTGAGGCATGTGAGGCATGTTACAGGCACAGTGAGGCATGTGAGGCATGTTACAGGCACAGTGAGGCATGTGAGGCATGTTACAGGCACAGTGAGGCATGTGAGGCACGTTAGGCCCTGTACACACGATCAGACATGTCTGATGAAACTGGTCTGCAGACCAGTTTCATCAGACTAGTTCGATGGTGTGTACGGCCCATCAGACCGTTGTCTGTCAGACCAAAGTTTTAAAACCTGCTTTAAAACGTGTCTGATGGAACCTGTCCGTTGGACAGATTCGATGTTTAGCATAGCTCCCAACTGTCCCTGATTTCGAGGGACTGTCCCTGATTTAGAGAAATGTCCCGCTGTCACTCATTCCTTCTCATATGTCCCTCATTTTGGTTTGATATATATATATATATATATACAATGCACTTTTTATCTATCAAAAAGTGTTTTCCGGAACTAAACCTTTCATCTGATTTCTAAATTTTTAAATTTCAAAAGCCAATATAAAGGAATAGACGTCGGAACGCCTTCTAAAGCCGTCCCGACGCCTCCTCCTGCTGTCGGCGTCTCTCAAGTTTGCGGGGGTTCCTGTGGGTCGGGCCTGTCACCTTTTTCGTCGCTCGTGACGTAATTTCTGGCGCGACGGCTGTCGGCATTTCCGGGTGGTACAGCGTGGGGACGGATGTGGGACTCGCCTCCTTTCAGCCATCCATTTCGATTGGTTAAGACGGCACTTACTGCGTTTGCCGAACAAAACTAATTGACAGCTCACGTACGCATTAACACTGCAACCTGCTCCTACGGGTGAAGAAAATTACTTGTGAAATGCGACATACTAGAAAGGGAAAAATAACCCCTAATGCAACGTAAAATGTAAAGTACCAAAACCGAAGATACTGAGAGAACTCGCTGGGCTGACTTGACCAATGGAACATGCGGCCTCAATGATCCCCCACCCTGCGATCCGTACCTGAAAGGAAAACATGAGAAACAGGCAAATGTAGCATGCGAGCAGAACGGTAAGACAACCTGAAGGGAAAGACAACCAGATCAACATGGACAGAAACCATCACCTCAATGAGATCTGATGAGAGAAATCGTGACCTATGAACGGAAGGACCAATCGTGCCCCCCCCCCCCCCCCCCCGGTGACTGAAGGAGAAGCGAATCCTACCCTGATGCAGACATGACAGTGACCCGATAATGCGTCAGAGGAAGGAAGGTACTCCACAAAGCTCCTGACGGGAAGGATGGTGCACCATAACATAATGATAACTGACCGTGGAAGAACTGGTGCCCCATTATGCTAACAGTGAAAAGGACAGAGCCTCTACATGCTGCCAGTGGAAGGAACAGTGCCCCAATAGTGCTGCCAGTGGATAGAATGGCGCTCCCACAGAGCTGTAAGCGCCACTATTGCTGTGAATACCCAAACCATGCCCCATTATGCCAACGGTGGACGAATAGTGCCCTACACGTTGCTGACAGTGCCCCTTATATAGCTGTCCGTGGGTAGACAGAGCCCCCTGAAATGCTGACAGCGATGGAGAGTGCCCCATACCTTGCTGTCCGTGCTGACCAGTGCCCCATACATTGCTGACTGTGGAACCAACAGTCTATGTCCTGGGCGCTAGTAGATATAACTAAAATGACATCTGCATACACAAACTATGAATAGTTCTGCAAAGCTGAATGAGCAGAAGTTGAAAGAACAAGTATGGAAACCTGCAGCTCCACCTATGAAGAAAATGACATCCTGCCAGCATACAGTTTGCCTCAACTATATATTCTGACCAGAGTCTACAACAAATGTGTAAAGTACACCTCTTATCTGGTCCATCAACACAGAGAACCTGCTTAAATATGACATGTACAGCAAGGACCTCCCCCAGCAGCCTATGCATGCCCCTTAACTTCGCTGAAATGATATGCCCCTGAGAAAAGCTGGGAGGAGGGGGGGGGGGGCACAAACATACCGAGCCCACACTGTGAGAGGTACCTGAACCGATCGAAATGGATGGCTGAAAGGAGGCGAGTCCCACGTCCGTCCCCACGCTGTACCACCCAGAAATGCCAACAGCCGTCACGCCGAAAATGACGTCACGAGCGACGAATAAGGTGACAGGCCCGACCGACAGGAACCCCCGCAAACGTGAGTGTCGCCGACAGCAGGAAGAGGCATCGGGGCCGGCTTAAGAAGGCGGCCCCGAGAGTTATATACTTCAATCATTTATTTATTTTAATTTTAAAGATTATGGCTTACAGCTAGTAAGAACCCGAAATTCAGTATCTCAAAAAACTAGAATATTACATAACACCAATAAAAAAAAAAAAAGTATTTTTAATACAGAAATGTTGGCTTACTAAAAATGATGTCCATGTACAGTGTAGAATGCACTCAATACTTGGTCGGGGTTTATTTTGCATGAATTACTGCATGAATGTGGCGTAGCCCATGTTGCATTTTTGGGTCTGGTGTCTCTTCATCTTACCCCTGACAATACCCCAGAGAATCTCCATGGGGTTTAGTTCAGGCCAGTTTACTGGCCAATCAAGACAGGGATACCCTGAACATTAACCTCCCTGGCGGTATGATTCTTTCAGATTTTAGGTGCTAAAAGCGGTACCATTATTTGCAAGGGAATTTGGCGTTTTATACTGTAGGCTTGTAATTCTTAGGAATAACTCACTGAAATCTATCCAAACAAGAGTCTAATAGGCATCCTGGGTATGATTTTTTTTTTTCTTATTAAAAATTATAATATAATAAATAATTATAAAAAATTATAACAAATAATAATATAATTATAGTAAAAATTATTCAATAATGTAATCAAATCAAAATCACTGAAATTTGCTCAGTTGCAGAATTTTTGCTGTCATTATTTTTTTATTTTTTATGACGAATTTCCCCATAAATCGCTATCGCTAAATTCTGCAAGTGATTCTGATTTATTATCGCTGTTTTTTAGCTGCTCTAAAACAATTTTTGCCATAAAGGGACACTTTTGGTTGCTATGGGCAATCTACAGTTTGCAGGGAGAAAGAACAGTTTTTATTATATAAAAGGACATGTAGTGTACAGGGCAGACCACTAGGGACATGGGGGGTGTGTATTTTTTACATACAGTACTGTAATCTATAAGATTACAGTGTACTGTATGTATAGTGTTTGTTTACTTTTTTAAATTTGGCGCCGTTCCCCCCCCTACGTCGCGACGCTCGCAGGGAAGGGAATCGGCGGAACACACAGCATCAGGCGGACATCCGCCCGCCGTGTACTGCGGGGATTCATCGCTGGATCGCAGAGAAAAGGTAAGTAAACTTTTTTCTGCATCCAGCGAGGCAAGCCCGTGTGTGGCACGGGGTTACCGATCGTAGCTTTAAAACCTCACCCCGTGCCACACACGGGAAGACCACCAGGGAGGTTAAAACAGTTATCGGTACTTTTGGCAGTGTGGGCAGGTGGCAAGACCAGCTGGAAAATGAAATCAGCATCTCCATAAAGCTGGTCAGCAGAGGGAAGCATAAAGTGCTCTAGAATTTCCTGCTAGAGGGCTGCACTGACTCTAAACTTGATAAAATACAGCGGACCAACACCAGCTGATGACATGGCTCCCAAAATCATCACTGAGTATGGAAACTTCACACTGGACCTAATGCAACTTGGATTCTGTACCTCTCCACTCTTCCTCTAGACTCTGAGACCTTGAATTCCAAATTAAATACAACATGTACTTTCATCTGAAAGAGGCCTTTGGACCACTGAGCAACGGTCCAGTCCTTTTGCTCCTTAGCCCAGGTAAGACGCTCCTGACGTTGTCTCTGGTTCAGGAGTGGCTTGACACTAGGAATGCAACAGCCCATGTCCTGGATACGCCTGTGTGTGCTGGTTCTTGAGCCATAGTCCACTCCCTGTGAAGCTCCCCCAAATTCTTGAATGGCCTTTGCTTCACAATCCTCTCAAGGCTGTGATTATCCCTGTTGCTTGTGCACCTTTTTCTACCACACTTTTTCCTTCCACTCAACTCTCCATCAATATGCTTGGATACAGCACTCTGTGAAAAGCCAGCTTCTTTAGCAATGACCTTGTGTGACTTAATCTCCTTGTGGAAAGTGTCAGTGACTGTCTTCTTAACAACTATCAAATCAGCAGTTTTCCCCATGATTGTGTAACTATTAAACCAGAGACAATTTAAAGGCTCAGGAAACCTTTACAGGTGTTTTGAGTTGATTACTCGATTAGAGTGTGACACCATGAGTTCAGAATATTTTTCACTTTTTCACAATATTCAAATTTTCTGAGATACAATTTATTTTATTTTATTTTTTACTAACTGTAAGCCATAATCATCAACATTAAAAGAAAGAAATTCTTTCAAATACATCACTCTGTGTGTAATGAATCGATATAATATATGAGTTTCACTTTTTAAATTGCATTACTAAAAATAAATAAACCCTTTGATGATATTCATAGTTTTTGAATTGCACCTGTAAATACATTATATACAATTTATTTTTTCTGGGTATATAGTCAATACTACCACAAAATAAATTCTTGAGACCATAAAGTTTATTGCACACACATTAATATTATAAATAGCACCATATCCAATATTCTACAAAGTAGAGTTCACAGATCTTATTTCAATTCAACATCCACATGTTATTTCAACACGTTTCAAATGCTTCAAACATCTTCATCAGGAGAACATGTGAACAGCAACGTTGGCAGCGTGAGCTGTGAACATGTGAGCAGCATTGTTTGGAGTGTGGCTGTCCAGAAAAATATATATGATATAGGGAACCACAATCAATAATGTCACACCTACAGCCACACCCCCCTACAGTTAGAAACAGAAATGAGGTCACACTTAACCCCTTCAGCGCCCCCTAGTGGTTAACTCCCAAACTGCAATTGTAATTTTCACAGTAAACAATGCATTTTTAATGCATTTTTTGCTGTGAAAATTACAATGGTCCCAAAAATGTGTCAAAATTGTCCAAAGTGTCCGCCATAATGTCACAGTCATGAAAAAAATATCGCCGTCGTATTTTACGTTGTTTACGTGGTACTATGTGAATAGGGCTGGGCGTAGGTTATGTTCACGTCGTAGGCAGTGATTCGAAGTATCTTAGGCAGTTATTTCGACGTGGTTGTACACATGCGCACGGGGATACGTCCAAGTTACGAAGCATGTGCCGTTTGTTTTAAGAACTTGGATGACGCTCAGCCCATCATTTGCATGGGGTCATGCTTCATTACCATGCATCACGCCCACTTCCACCTACTTTGACTTACGTCGGCTTACGCCGACGAATATACGCTGCGCCGGCGCAACGTTGGGCGCATTTAAAGAAGATACGCTACGGCGGCATAAAGATGCGCCGATGGCTGTGAATCCGGCCCAATATTTTTAGTGGTACTAGTCTTTTAAGCCCAGCTCCAAGTTGGCCACAAAATTCAAAACTGTTCCTGAAAAAATAAAAATCTTTGTTATATATATACCTTATTCCAGCTGTTTTCTATTCCCGGCCCAGCAGATCAGTGGCATATTGTGGAAGGATTGTGGAAGGATAGTAAAATATTAATTACCAGGCCAGAGGTGTCTCCATTGCTCCTCCAGTGAGGTGGAGACATCCTAAGTATATGACTGACCGGATCAGCAGGTCAAAATAAAAATAAAAAGCCTAACGCCGCGTACACACGATCGGAAATTCCGACAACAAAAACTTGGATTTTTTTCAGACGGAATGTTGGCTCAAACTTGTGTTGCATACACGCGGTCAAACAAATGTCTGAAATTCCGAACGCCAAGAGCGCGGTCACGTACAACACTATGACGAGCCGAGAAAAATGAAGTTCAATGATTCCAGGCATGCGTAGGATTTTTCTGCGTCGGAGTTGCATACAGACAATCGGAAGTTCCGACAAGAACTTTTGTTGTCGGAAAATTTGAGAACCAGCTCTCAAATTTTTGTCCAATGGAGCATACACACGGTCGGAATTTCCAACCAAAAGCTCACATCGATCATTTGTTGTCGGAATTTCCATCCGTGTGTACGCGGCTTAAATAACAAATGCAGCCAATGCGTTTAAAGTGTTACTAAACCCACAACAGTAAAATCAGTCTGTATCTGCAGTAAAGCATGCTTGTTATGCGCACTGTGTAACCTAAGGGGTTAATCCTCTGCATTGTGTAAAAAGGCTGCTAAATCCTGTATGCACAGATCCTCCTTTTCTATGACTGACTCCAGTACATGTCCGGATAATACAGAGTTACTGGAGTAAGGCCACACATGGTCAGTTTGGTGTGTATTGCTAGAGAGTTTTATTTATTTTTCCTTGGGAGAGTGCATTTGATCAGCACAGAGCCAATCAGCACTGTCCAGACAGAGAGTCAGAGGCCCTGCATCCTGATAGGACAGCTTAGTGCAGTATGAAAACTTCTCCTACAAGCTTACCAGGAACTGATAGAAGTCACAAGACTGCTATATACTGCTGATGGGAAAAGATATTTATATTTACTAAAATAATTGCATTTCTATGTTCTGTGTACTGTGGGAGAATAGATATATTGAAGGCACGGTCCTGGGTTTAGTAACGCTTTAAGGGTTGGTATGACCACCACACCATGTACATTTACGTTGACAGAATTGCACGGCTGCACAAAGCAACGTACCTGAATTTGCTGCCGAGCGGGCGCGCGTGCCCCTGCTATGAGCTCTGTGACTGAGCCCGCGGGACCCGCGGACTCAATGTCCGCCGGTGTCCCGCGATCATGTCAGAGAGCGACAGAACGGGGAGAGGCCAGTGTAAACAAGCATCTCCCCATTCTGCCTAGTGACAGGACACTGATCGTCTGCTACCTCTCATCGGGAGCAGTGATCAGTGTCGTGTCACAGTAAGCCCCGCCCCCACATAGTTAGAATCACTCCCTAGGACACACTTAACCACATTACAGTCCCCTAGTGGTAAACCCTTTCCCTACCAGTCACATTTATACAGTAATCAGTGCATTTCTATAGCATTGATCGCTGTATAAATGTGAATGGTCCCAAAATAGCGTCAAAGGTGTCCGATGTGTCCACCATAATGTCGCAGTCACGATAAAAATCGCTGATCGCCGCCATTACCAGTAAAAAAAAAATATATTAATAAAAATGCCATAAAACTATCCCCTATTTTGTAGACGCTATAACTTTTGCGCATACCAATCAATAGATGCTTATTGCGATTTTTTTTTTAACAAATATATGTAGAAGAATACGTATCGGCCTAAACTGAGAAAAAATAGCTTTTTTAATATAATATTGGGGTATTTATTAAAGCAAAAAGTACAAAATATTCCTTTTTTTTTTCAAAATCATCGCTCTATTTTTGTTTATAGCGCAAAAAATAAAAACCGCAGAGGTGATCAAATACCACCAAAACAAAGCTATAGTTGTGGGAAAAAAATGGTGTCAATTTTGTTTGGGAGTCACGTCAGTAATTGTAATTGTCAGTTAAAGCGTCACAGTGCCGATTTGCAAAAAGTGGCCCGGTCATTTGGCAGCCAAATGCTCCGGGGCTGAAGTGGTTAATGTAGAGTATTTGCTGATTGAATCCATTATAAGCCACCCATAATTACGTTACTTGGTTCATGTGGAGCTGTTTATTGAGTATGTCACTCACAATCCATAAATCACATTCCTTTTTTGTTTTCTCTTTTGTGTTTTAGGGAAACATTTGGGAGCAGATCTTGAGATTCCCTTTCATTCTGGAAATGTTCAACACACTGCCATTCTTTGTTACTGTAAGTACAACTCCCCACCCCCCCCCCAACCTTTTGTTCATTACCCTTTTCATTCTTCTCTTTCTGATCTATTCTCCTCCAATCCTGCAGAACCGGCCCATATACAGAGCAGCTGACCCATGACCACTCATGGCAAACACTCCACGACTAAAGTCCCATTAATCTGCAGTCAGGATCTGTGTGTACCTTGCCTGGAAAGCTTTCATGCACAACAGGAGGTCCGTCTGTAGGAGTGTGGGTGCAGGAGCGAATGAACGCTTATTATTTTTAGTGCTTTTAATCCTCAGTTCAATTCCACGAGTGGCACAGGGGGTCATATATTTGCAGCGGGCAGGTTACATAAAAAACCTCCATAGCTGCACCGACAAATTATTATGACCAGTATGGGTCTTTATAAATAGATTTGGTGGTAATTTATTTGCTATTTTTGTATTCTTTTCACCTTGCATCTCATTTAAAATGAAATTCTACTTGTGTTCTTAAAAAAAAAAAAACGGAAAAAAAACAGAGCTCATTTATATGTGTAGCACCCCCTTGATCCCCAGAAGCATGGTGGCACCTCCAGAGTAGGGTGACCACTAGTGTTGAGCAGAATATGCCATATTCGATTTCGCGATATATCTCGAATATATAGTCGAATATTCGAGATATATTCGTTAAATGCGAATATTCGCGATATTTTTTGGAAATGAAATGATTGCGAAATTTCGCTATTGCGAATGCAAATGCGAATGCGAATTGCGAATGCGAATGACATTTCGAGAAATGCGGAAGGAGCACTCTGATTGGCTCAGAATATTCGTGATATTTTATAATACAAAATAATTGCGAATATTCGGCAAATGCGGAAGGAGCACTCTGATTGGCTCAGAATATTCGTGATATTTTATAATACAAAATAATTGCGAAATTTCGAGAAATGCGGAATGGAGCACTCTGATTGGCTCAGAATATTCGTGATATATTACAATACAAATAATTGCGAATATTCGGCAAATGCGGAAGGAGCACTCTGATTGGCTCAGAATATTCATGATATTTTATAATACAAAATAATTGCGCAAAAATGCGAATGAGAAATTGATTGCGGAATTTCAACAGTAACACTCTGAAATCAAATATATGTGTTACTTTAGCTAAAAACAATATTGCGAATTTCTCGAAAATAATCGCGCGATATCGCTATTGCCGATTAATCGCATTGCGATTTTTCGGCAATATAAAATGATCGCTGCAGCTACTCGGCCCAAGGTCTCTAATCATACCAGCAATGCTTTTAGACGTCGATGGGGATCTCTAGGATGTGATCTGTTCTAAAAAAAAATTGAAAAAATACGAATATTCGAAATAGCGAATATTCACCGCGAAATTCGGAATATATCGCGAATACTCGAATATGCCATATTCGAGCCGAATATTCGCAATACGAATATTCGTGAGCAACACTAGTGACCACACGTCTCGGATTGCCCGGGACAGTCCCGCATTTTGCAGGTCTGTCCCGGGCACATTCATTCCAGAACAATGAATCGGAATGAAACTGACACAGCCACCCCCCGGGCCAATCTGATGCCCCCTAAAAAAACTGCAACATCACCGCTTTACTCACTGACAGTTCTTGTCTTGGCCAGGAATGCCTGGGGAGCACAATCCCGCCCCCTAATCAATGCCTGTACTCTGCTGACAAACTTGTGCTGTGCCCAATTACATCATGTGTCACCAAGGGGGCACTCATGCGTGCCACCAAACCAAGAAGTACACCGCAATTTACAGGTAAGACGCGGTGCTTGGCTGCGCCACCTGTTCGCAGTATATCTACTGTTAACAGGTGGCACGTGGTAAGAATACACATGACAAATGTATTTCATTTGAACCTTGGTGTACTTTGTGTATTTATTCCAGATCTGTGCAGTAATCCAGTGTGAGACTTTCCCTCTGTGTAGAAGCTTCCTGTAATAAAAACCAATCACTGCCGCTTTCTCTCCTTGTGCAGGGAGACTGGTCTTGTCTCCGCCCCCTCCTGTAGTTTTCTGCAGGCAGCATGTAGTGGGTGGGGTCTGTTGGCCCATCCCACAGCTCTGCTTTCTGCGCAGGCTATATACTGTACAGTGATGATGTCACGGCGATTTTTTTAGGGTAATATCTTGGTTTGCAAAAGGTGTTTGATACACACTAATTAGATTTATATCCTCTGTGGCTATTGAGAACGTTTTTTTGTGCCTGGAGTTCAGCTTTAATGCTTTTTACACAGGCCATTGTTGGTATGAACATATTGTTAGTCTAAATCCATCTCCTATTGTTGTATTTCTCTTTCCTCAGTGCCTTGCCTGAGTGTCCTTATTCCCAATTCCCTTCAACTCTGTGCTTTAGATCTTGGCTTCATCTCTTTTTTTCCTGTTTGTTTTAACTAGTACCTGTCGGATAATATAATTTCTCCCACACTCTTTCTGCCCACGGTGGGTGTCGGGAAAGCTGGAAGATCGGGCACAGCTGCCAATCACTGCCTACAGACGTCACTTTTCAGGCAGCTTGATGAGTACATGACCTTGCCCCTCTTGGAGTGCTGCTCGGCGGCTCCAATTCTCCTCTTCTCCAATCACTCCAACCTCTGGCTACCGTGTAATAAGACGAAAGCTGTTATTAAGGCTTAGGGGAGAGATTGGAACTCGATGCCGGCTTATTAGGAGCTGGCCCATTCTGCTACAATTGCACAGACGCGTCAGTCCCTTGTCATCCTCTTCTGCCTTTTAGGCTTTAATTCTAATCAGCGGCAATACCGTGCGCCACTGTGCAACCGAAGCAAAAGGCTGTGTAGGTGTTTGTATCTGTGTGTGGGAGGAAGGATTCCTTATCAGCTCTTTTTAAAGAAAACGCTATTAACACATTCACTTAATCCAGGTATTCATCAAATAAATGTGAAAACGGATCACATGATGCCTCAAAAAAAGCCGAACGTTCTGTCGATTGAAAAACAAAAATGTCACAATACGATTGTGCCATCATTCGTTTCATTTTTCTAAACAAAATTCAGCATGCTGGATGTGGCACTGTCGATTGCGGCACGAAAATCACATATAGCATCTGGCACGCTAATGATTAGAGTAACACAGGCAAAACATACCACACCAGGAATCGACAGCGAGTTTGCCTGTCTTTTGCCTGTTCACAAGTTCTGGTGCGAACCAAACCGGGGGGTGTTCGGCTCATCCTGATGCCGCATACACACGATCATTTTTCGGCATGAAAAAAACAAAGTTTTTCGGCATGTAGAAAAAACTTTGTTTTTTCCAACTTCATCATTAAACTGACGTTGCCCACACACTATCGTTTTAAAAAATGCTCTAGCAAAGCGCGGTGACGTACAACACGTACGGCGTCGCTATAAAGGGGAAGTTCCATGCGGCTGACGACACCCTTGGGGCTGCTTTAGCTGATTTCCTGTTAGTAAAAGACAATTCGCGCTTTTCTGTCTGTTACAGCGTGATGAATGTGCTTACTCCATTACGAATGGTAGTTTTACCAGAACGAGCGCTCCCGGCTCATAACTTGCTTCTGAGCCTGCGCAGGTTTTTAACGTCGTTTTAGCCCACACACAATCATTTTTTACAACCCGAAAAACGACATAGTTTAAAACATTGTTAAAAAATGCAGCATGTTCGAATTATTTTTTTGTCGTTTTCCAGAACCCAAAAAATTATGCGAAGCCCACACACAATCATTTTAAATTACATTTTTTTCATGCCGAAAAATGATCGTGTGTACGCGGCATTAGTGATTATGACCATCCTTTCTGCCCTTTCCCCCATTCATAGAAATTGTAGTAATAAATCCATCAATGAAAAGCATTATATAAATAGAAGAGGGGGACCCTTTATCCATCTGCATGTTCTCTATTCATAAATCTCTTTTCATTGCTTGAAAAGTGAAAGAAATTCCTAATTTAGATTGTCACCAGAACAGGATTAGAGGGCACATCTTTCAACAGAGAAAACTAGAGATTCCTTCACTTTTGAGGGACTTCCTTTTACTTCCAGATTTGGCTGTGAGGAAGTCAGCGAGTGAAGGGAAATCTCTGAAATGGAACTCATATGGCAAAAAACTGACATATAACCCTCATAAACAAATTAACCAAGAATACTAAATTACTGTCAGCTGGGTCAGTCTTCCTTCAGGTTTCACCCGACCACTAATTTTCTGATATTTTGGGTTGCATTGAATTGTGGGTTTGTTTTGAGACAAAAGGGCACTGATTAGGTAACCAGTATTTTTGTCTCACCCCAAACCTTTTCTGGTTTGTCCAACATGGCATTATAGCTAGGGTTGTCCCGATACCACTTTTTTTTAGGACCGAGTACAAGTACCGATACTTTTTTTCATGTACTTTCCGATACCGAATACCAATACTTTTTTTAAATGTCATGTGACAGTTTTCAAACCACAGTACAGACTAAGGATATTTTCTTTAGAATTATGAAGAACTCTAACTCAAGACATTATAAAATAATAAAAATGAGTAAAAAATGTATAAAAATGTTTTATTTGCTTGTCACGCAGTAGTAAAAAAACTCAAAGAATTTTCACAGAACATGTTGATAAATACAAAAAAAGTATCGGCAGAAGCATCGGGAGCATTTGCGCCAGTACAAGTACTCCCGCAAATACTCGGTATCGGCACCGATACTAGTGTCGGTATTGGGACAACCCTAATTATAGCAATGTTAATTAACATATCACAATTCTGCCTTCATTTACTCTTATCTGTGCTCTGTTTTAGGTATTTTGGCCTCCACTGAGAAGTCTTTATATACCAGTCTTCCTCAACTGCTGGCTGGCAAAGCATGCATTGGAGAACATGATCGTAAGTTACATTCCCTGCTACATCAAATGTGTCTTAGAATTAAGATGGGGATACTATTTTGCTCCTAGTTTTAAAGTGTATCAGGATATTCCTTATCGCACCTTCCACTGTCTGTTCTCCTTAAAGAGTTGGCGTACACTTATAGGCAAATGTCCTACTTGTAAAACCTTGGGTCAGGCAAAGTGATAATGTCTCCTCGGTTATTTGTAGTGGTAATGGAGAAAACTTTACTGGGACATTTTAGAACCACTCTGTCACTGAAAATTTACCGACCAGGGCTCCAGTCCTTCAAACCGTTGGCCAACACAAAGAACACATACTCAGTATTGCGGTCGTTCTTTGGTACATTTGAACGTTCCCATATTGCCTTATACCAGTACTCTCTCTTTTCCTCAATTATGGGCATGAGAGCTGGAGGCACGTAGGGATATTACCACCCGTAGTCCATGGCCACCTTTCTCATCAGGATTCGTTGCAGGCGGTCCAGTTTTGGCAAGGTACGGGGGTGTCCAAGTCCTTGCAGGACAATAGCGCCAGGCGCTATTTTTAACACCGGCAAAAGAGCAGGCATGGGGTTAACAACACTGGTACTTGGCACCTCAACTCTCTATGTACACTGTGGGAAATTCGCAAGTGGCGCAGCATCACTGGAGTGTTTCCTGTGTTTACGGGGTTTGAAAGCCTGGGAGTTTTTACCCCGCTGTGACTCGGGAACCTGGCTCGAACCATTCGTCATTTTCAGCATCAGATAATGAGTCCAGGTCATATGTGTCATACTCCTCAGCAGACAAACACATATGCTCTCCGGCAAAGGTACGGACCTTGTCATGTTTGCAAGGGGGCAGGCATCTACCACAGCCGTGGGAGACCTGGATGGGGCCCATCTTTTCAATAGCGTGCCAAACAGAGACCACATTGGTTGGCTTATCTCCGGTGACACCATCGGGGTAACAGCCGATGGCAGAGTCAACGTAGATGAGACAGTCACTATTTCCGGATCAGCGATCGCAGTAGTTGAAGAGGGTTCCGGCCATGGGACCTCTTCTGTGGTCACTGTCCCAGTAATCCAATCCACTATGTACTTCCCCGAACAGCGGGGGCAGGACAGTCCGAGGGCCTCCACGCTACCGCTGGAAAACAGGATGAATTTTCCCTGGGTCCGCATTCAGATTCCGGTATCCGTCAGGGGTACTCCAGCAGCAGCAGGCATCGCATTGACTCCTGGCACAGACATCGGGGGTTGCAGCCTTTCAAATGGCGTTGATGGCACAGACATGTTTGCACGTCTCTCTCTCGTGGGCGGGCAATCACTCTGTCCTTTGGCGCCAACTCGCCCTACGTCTCACGCAGGGGTGGGTAACTCCTCCCACTCCAAGGTCTTTTTCTCACACATGGCAGGCGCACATGGCTTCGCCGCACGTGCGCCCAACTTTAATGGCGACGCATAATTTCTTGCATTAATGGCAGAATAAACGTCTGAATTCGGGTATTCGAGGTAACAGCCTATCCTGGATGAGCCCCCACGTGTAGCATTACCCTCGGAGGAGCTGCTGGTTGTTTTGGGTGGCACATTTACCTTGTGATTGTTCCGAATTCCTAGGAGTGAATGGTGCATATAGCACTGCTTGAGTGGGAATAGAGTACCTGGACAGGCCTCTCTCACTGACCTGGAAGCCAGAGTATCGCTCAAACCTTTGAGGAAAAGTCTCTGCCACAGACCCTCCTTGAATGAATGTCAGGGAGACACCTCTGCCACAGGCCCTCTCTGATTGCAGTTACGGAGGTAATCCTCATTAGGTGAATTACGTCTGGATCTCCTTCGTAACGTCGCCCAGGTACCGACTGACAGGTGATCAATCCTTCAGTGTCTGGCTACCTTGATCCCCGGTGGTTTGTCGATCCTTTTGGATCGCCAGCCTCTCATTGGTGCTCCTCAGACGGACTCCCCAACGAACAGCTATACCGCTTGGGATCCTCAAAGGTGGGAACCAAGTCGATCACTGGTCCCCGTCGCTGCTCAAGTGTTCCAGACCAACATGGTCCCGGAACCAGGAACACTGCGTGGCACGCACGCCCCGGACAGATAGGCCATAACGCCAGGGCGCCGTGATGTGGTCACCCTAAAGCTGGGGGCCACGCTGGATGAAGAAGACGAACCCAGAACTAATGGTGTCTGCCCCATAAATACCCTCCCCCAGCATGCACAGCGAGGCTCAACCCTCCTGATTGGCCGCTGGGGAAGAGCACCCAAACCTTGACTCCACTGCTGCCATCTATCGTACTGGGGTGGGAAGAACACCCCAGCACAACAGAATGAGCCCATAGCACAGGCAAGCTGAGACAGAGACCCTGCTTTGAACATAAAAATTAGGAGTCTAACTACACTCTGACCCCCCTCTTAATTTAAATAGCACGGGTACTCTTAAAGTAACCAGGCGCTACAGCTGCATTTCTGAACATGTTTCTTCTTTTCTCCTTTGCGCTTCTTCTCTGATCCTCCCATCCCTGTTCCCCATATTTTTGTCCTATTTCACTTGTTCTCCTTGATGTCAATCTGCACTTTTTCTGCTACTTTTCTCCATTCTGCCTCTTATCCTGTCTCTCCTGTCCTCCTCCATGATGCATCTCTGATCCTGTCTCTCCTGTTCTCCTCCATGCTGCCTTTCTGATCCTGTCTCTCCTGTCCTCCTCCATGCTGCATCTCTGATCCTGTCTCTCCTGTCCTCCTGCATCTCTAATCCTGTCTCTCCTGTTCTCCTCCATGCTGCCTCTCTGATCCTATCTCTCCTGTCCTCCTCAATGCTGCATCTCTGATCCTGTCTCTACTGTCCTCCTTCGTGCTGCATCTCTTACCCTGTCTCTCCTGTTGTCCATGCTTCATCTCTGATCCTGTCTCTCCTGTTCTCCTGCATGCTGCATCTCTGATTCTGTCTCTCCTGTTCTCCCGCATGCTTCATCTCTGATACTGTCTCTCCTGTTCTCCTGCATGCTCCATCTCTGATTCTGTCTCCTTTTTTCCTGCATGCTGCATCTCTGATTCTGTCTCCTGTTCCCCCGCATGCTGCATCTCTGATGCATTTCCAAAACATGTCCTCCATATCTTTCCTTTCGGTGAACTTTAGAACCCCATTAAAGTCTATGGGACTTGAACGTTTGAAATCTAAAGTGCTAATTTTAAAGGCTAATATGCAAGTTATTGTCCTAAAAAGTGTTTTGGGACCCGGGTCCTGCCCCTGGGGACATGTATAATTTCGGCAGCAGTGATTTTAAACTTTTTATCCTTCAGAAATGACACTTTGTTCGGGGACAGTTCTAAGCACGGGAAACAAGCGCTGCTTTACGGGCATACTATACACCCCCACCCAGGTGCCAAATTTAAAAGAATATTTCACTTTTATTGTTTCACTTTAAGCGTTATTAAAATCATTGCTCCCGAAAAAAATGCATTTTTTTAAACTTTTTTTGCATTGATACATGTCCCCTGGGGCAGGACCCAGGTCCCCAAACACTTTTTAGGACAATAACTTGCATATAAGCCTTTAAAATTAGCACTTTAGATTTCTCCCATAGACTTTTCCAGGGTGTTCTGCAGCTTTTCGAATTTGCCGCGAACACCCCAAATTGTTCGCTGTTCGGCGAACAGGCAATGTTCGAGTCGAACATGAGTTTGACGCGAAATCCAAGCTCATCCCTATTCATAAACATACTTTCCTATTCTGATGCCAGATGCTCCATAATGTCCAGTTATTCTACTGCCTCCCTGTGCTGTCATAAGCTGCTGCCTCTAAGTGACATAACGCTCAAATTCAGCCCAAGAGTTACATGTAGCTTGAAAAAAGAAGTCCATCCAGACTAATATGATTGTGGAAGCAGCAGTATGGGATCCACATAGACTTGTTGAATAAATAAGTAGACTTCTTAATTTGAACATAGCGCACTGTTGCTGGTATGGCATTAACATTTAATATTTAATTTTACTTGTTTCTGGAGTTGCTCATTATTTTATCTGATGATTCTCAGAATTGAGAACTGTCTGTTCTTGCCGGAGGACTTTCATTTGCTTTGATTAATCACTTTAATTTGTTTCATGCTATCCCCTGATTGTAATAGATTTGTCTGTGCTGTTACTCTTAAGAATCTTTTTCATTTGTGGTAATGTGTCTGATACTAGGTTGGACGATCCTTCATCATCCTAGTCCTGGCTTTCTGTTCTTTTTTTAAAAATTATTTTCAGCAACAAAATGTGTTCTCATTCATGTGAATGCAATGCACGTTCTAACTCAATTTCAAGTTTACAAATCCTAGATCCTACCAAGGTCAATTGAAGGGTCAATTCTGGGTATTTTTCATGTCACATTTCTACACTTTAGTTGGCTAAGATAATACACTTAAAGGAGTTGTAAAAGGAAATGTTTTTTCCCCCTAAATAGCTTCCTTTACCTTAGTGCAGTCCTCCTTCACTTACCTCATCCTTCCATTTTGCTTTTAAATGTCCTTAATTCTTCTGAGAAATCCTCACTTCCTGCTCTTCTGTCTGTAACTCAACACCGTAAAGCAAGGCTTTCTTTCTGGTGTGGAGAAAGCCTCTTGAGGGTGAAGGGGGCGAGCAGGAGTGTCAGGACGCCCAATAACACACAGCTCCTTTCTCTATCTGCAAAGTAGAGAGTGTCCTGACTTGCCTGCTCACCCGCTTCCCACTCAAGAGGCTTTCTCCACACCAGGGAGAAAGTCTTGCATTACGGTGTTGAGTTACAGACAGAAGAACAAGAAGTGGGCATTTCTCAGAAGAAATAAGGACATTTAAAAGCAAAATGGAAGGATGAGGTAAGTGAAGGAGGACTGCACTAAGGTAAAAAGGAAGCTATTTAGGGGGACAAAAAAATCCTTTACAACCCCTTTAAAGAGGCTGTATAGGTATTTTTTTTATTGTTTTTTTAAATGACAAACATACCATACTTACCTCCACTGTGCAGTTCGTTTTGCACAGAGTGGCCCCGATCCTCGTCTTCTGGGGTCCCTCTGCAGCTGTCTCGGATCCTCCATACAACAGCTAACCCCCGTTTTGGGAAGCTCTCTCCCAAGGGGGTTAGCTTGCGGGCGCGCTCCTGTGATACTGATGTATCACTCGCCCCGCCCCCCGGCACACAGCATCATTGATTTGATTGACAGCAGCGGGAGCCAATGGCTGCGCTGCTATCAATCTCCAATGAAGAGCTGCCTCAAGCTGAGGGAAACCATCTCGGAATCGCGCCCACTGAGTTTCGTGGCTCAGGTAAGTAAAATGGGGGGGGGGGGGCTGGGGGGCCTGAGAGTGCAAGGCGTTTTTTCACCTTAGTGCATAGGATGCAATCAAGTGGTTGTAAACCCTTACAGACCACTTTTACCTAGAGGTAAGCCTACATTAAGGCTTACCTGTAGGTACAAGAAATATCTCCTAAACCTATGAGGTTTAGGAGACATTTGCAAAAAATACAGGTACCGATGTCTACGGCGCACGTGCTGTAGACACCGGCACAGGCTCACTGAGTGTGCCATTTCTAACGGCGGCTCCCGTGCGCAAACGCGGAAGTAAAGTAATCACGGCTCCGGCCCGTCACTGCACTGGAGCCACGATACCCAGATGTCACTCCGGGAGAGATGGCGGCGACAGAGGAGGGGAACGAGGACCATTGCGGGGGCTTCAATGTGATGCTATGCATACTAGCTCATTATGCCTTTGTCTTGTATTCATGTTGTGTATTATTATTTTTTTTCCTGAGGCTTTACTTCCTCTTAATAGTCTATTACGAGTCATTCAGTTTTTAGCAAACTACAGCATCTTAAAGTTTCTATTGTGCCAAAAGACTTTTGCTTGCTGCCAACTGGGAACTGTAGAAGCAACGTAATCCAAAAACCCACATTTATTTTATTATGTAGCTTACCAATTCTTAGATGCAATGGCTGTATTAAAGCAGAGTTTTAGCCTGGGTGAAAAAAATATTAAAAGTCAGCAGCTACAAATACTATAGCTGCAGTTGACTTTTACTTTAAGGACACTTAAAGTAAATACTCCAAATCCATTGAAGTGCTGGCCACCTTATAGGACTCATATAGTGTGAATCTGTTATTTTACCCCCTGCTTGTTATACTATGATGTTTCTTAACCATTGATATGCTGGGGCTAAGTATTTTCATAGTTGTATAGACCATTTACATTTTTTGATGACATATTTCTGCAACATCTGCCCTGTGTGTACCTGTGATGTATACATTAATACAGCCCTCAAAATTTCCACTCGCCTACTAGCATTTGGCGAGTGGATTTAAGCTGGGGGCGAATGATCACAGGGCTGCATGACCAATCTCCCTCCAATCTGTGCCTACACTTAGAGTCCCAATGAGATTGGCGGCCGATGAGGAAAGGTGCATGCTCAGGTGCAGGCTCAAAGTAGTCTGGTGAGCCGTGCACAGGCAGAGCAGTACACAGGTGCTCTCCTTACAATTCTCATTAAGCCATGGGACCTAACAGTATGACCTCTCTGAGCCTGCCCCCCCCCCCGACCAATGTAGCTAGAGAGCACAAAGTAATGAGTGAGGTGGAGGATTGCGAAAATTACCACTCCGGTGCAGCGCTCACTGAAAGTTGCCCTGATATGAGAGCGTCAGCCTTCCAGTTTGTGCAGTTTTCTTCTCCATGTGCTCTATGTAAGTGTCCAACAGTTCAGCCTGAGCACTGTGAACAGACTGGTCTCAATGTGTGCTGTGCAGTGTCAGTGTGCGCTGTGCTATGGTGTCAATGGATGTGCAGTTGTGTGGATCTCAGCGCTGGATTGTACTCCCTCCCGCTCTGCTGCAGCTTCTCTCCTCACTACCAGCCTGAATAAAAGGGGGAAGTGGGGACATGCAAGCATGGAGCTGCACACACAGGCTCCTGATGATAAAAGGGAGAGAGAGAGAGAGAGGGTATATGGGAGTTGCAGAGGAGACAGCAAGAGAATGGGAAAGAGACACAGTTCTAGTGCCATGTCCCTCTGGTCTGCCCCCTAGTGCCATGTCCCTCTGGTCTGCTCCCAGTGCCCTGTCCCTCTGGTCTGCCCCCAGTGCCCTGTCCCTCTGGTCTGCCCCCAGTGCCCTGTCCCATTTTGTTAAAGTTGTTGTTGGTAATATTTAATTGTGTTACTTGATTCTGCATAAAACAATTGTCATTCCATGACATAATCTACGAGGGCGTATTTATAGGTGCAATTAGGCGCATGGCAGTGTATGAATTAGGTGGGGCAACTGGTGGCGAGTAACTCTTGAGGCCTGGCTAGTAGCTCAGGACTTGAAATTTTGAGCCCTGCATTAATATATGCCTGAGCTCCTGAATAAGTGCTTTAACATGTAACATGTTGAGCTGAGTGACAGCACGCCCCAACCAATCTACACTAAGCCTTATAGAATATTGGCAACCGTCTTTTTAGGGCGCTTCTACGGCCGTTTAGGACACAACCTTGCGGTGTAATTGGTGGTGTGACTTAGAGAATCTAGGCTTTATTTACATTGCAATTATTTTAGTAATGTTTGTGCGTTTTTAATGTAAAAACTTTTTTTTGTAATAAAGATGTTTAAAGGAGTTGTAAAGAAACATTTTTTTTTTTTTTTTTGCTGAAATGACTGTTTACAGGGTATAGAGACATAATAGTTAACTGATTCCTTTTAAAAACGATTAAAAAAATAGATAAAAATCAATCATATAATGTACCTGTAGTTTCTAGATTAGTTTTTGCATCTAGTTTAATTTTTGCATGTTATTTCTTGCCTCTGTGCTATACAGAGCAGTGATGGTTTGGAAAACGAAACTAGAAACTAGACACACAGTAATCACACCTCCTTGAAGTTAGTGACCACAGAGAGAAAGCTCCCAGCACTGTGGTCATCAGGAAACAGACAACCAGGAAGTGTGGAGATCAGAGAAGAATTACAGCAACTTGAGAGCAAAAAACGAACAATGAGGACATGAAAACAGCACTGCATTGAGGTAAAGGAAGCTATTAAGATAAAAAAAAGAATTCCTTTACAAACCCTTTAACTTTTAACAATGTGTATCTCAGTGCCTATAAAGTCCAGTATCAAATCTTCCAAATAGTATTCTAAATTATTTAGAACGTGGCACATCTTTATTAATTTGGTATCTACAGTGCCACCCTGTGGTGATACAAAAACTTGATTTTTAGACAATTCGGTAGGACCTGTGAATCTGCAACTGTCAGAGGAGGGAAGAGAAGCATCTTTGGGAGGTTGGTCATGCAGCTTGGAGGAAGCCTGCAAGGGTTGTTTCTATTTTTTCCTGGAGCTAAAGTAGAACTAAAGGCAAAACTTTTTTTTTTTTTTTTTGGATAGAGCAAGGGGGGGTTATAAAATATATGAGAGCACAAGTCTGCCTGGAAATATCAGCACCAATGCCCTATAATAACTGCAAATCTTTCCGCCATCATTGTCCTATTGCGGACGTTTCCTTCTACTTCCTGTCTCATAGCCAAACAGGAAGTGAGAGGAAATATCAGAGAAAAATTAAGGGAATGCCTTGGAGCCACCTAGGTCACCAGAACTAATGTCCCCATTGGAAAATTTCCCCTCTATTTCTTTTCTGGGGACAACCCAAAATTTGGGATTTTCTTTTACTTTCTCTTTCAATGATAATAGTAAACAGAATAAATAGAGAGGGTAAATCTCCTTAACCACTTCCTTACTGGGCACTTATAACCCTTCCTGACCAGGTGAAATTTCAGTTTCTGGCACTGCGTCGCTTTAACTGACAATTGCGCGGTCGTGCGACGTGGCTCCCAAACAAAATTGGCGTCCTTTTTTTCCCACAAATAGAGCTTTCTTTTGGTGGTATTTGATCATCTCTGCGGTTTTTATTTTTTGCACTATAAACAAAAAAAGAGCGACAATTTTGAAAAAAAGTCAATATTTTTTACTTGTTACTATAATAAATAGCCCATTTTTTAAAAAATAAAATAAAAAAAATTCTCAGTTTAGGCCGATACGTATTATTATTCTACATATTTTTGGTAAAAAAAAAAAAAAATCGCAATAAGCGACTGGTTTGCACAAAAGTTATAGCGCATACAAAATAGGGGACAGAATTATTATTAATTTTTATATTTTTTTTTTTACTAGTAATGGCGGCGATCTGCGATTTGTATTGGGACTGCGACGTTATGGTGGACACATCGGACACTTTTGACACATTTTTGGCGCCATTCACTTTTATACTGAGATCAGTGCTATAAAAATGCACCGATTACTGTATAAATGTGACTGGCAGTGAAGGGGTTAACACTAGGGGGGCATGGAAGGGGTTAAATGTATTCTGGGTGTGTTCTAACTGTTTGGGGGGAGGGGGGTGACTGGGGGAGGTGACTGATGCTGTGTCCCTATGTACAAGAGACACAGATTGGTCACCTCACTCCCTGACAGGACATGGATCTCTGTGTTTACACACAGAGATCCATGTCTTGTCCCTGTAACCGCCGATTGCGAGTGCCTGGCGGACATCGCGGCCGCCGGGCACGCGCATTGGCATCTCAGGAATGCAGCGGGCACGCGCGCGACGCCGGCAGCGCTCGCGCGCCCTCTAGTGGCCATTAAAAGCACAGGGCGCATATATGCGCCCTGTCAGAGATTCAGGACGGCCGCAAATATTCGTACGGCCGTCGGGAAGTGGCTAACAGGGGCACAGTAGAAATGTGCACTGTGGAAAAATTCATACATTTTCGTTTCATTCGTCTTTTAGCTTTTTTTCGTAAATTCAAAAATGCTGGAAATTTGAACATTTGGAAATTCGAAAATTTGGAAATTTGAAAATTCTGAAATTCAAAAATTCAAAAATATGGAAGTTAAAAAGTTTGGAAATTCTGGAATTTCGGAATTAACAAATTTGTCAAATTTTGTTAAAAAATGAATTCGGAACTAAACGAATTGCACATCTAGGGCACAGACAGCAATACAACCTGGCAGGTGCTCTAATCCCTCTTCACTCTATCCAAAACTAAAGTGCTGATAAGTATTGAACCTTACCCAGAAACAATTGAGTAAGGAAGCTGTAAATTGCAGATTGTACTGGCCAGTTTATCTATATTCAATGGTGCAAAATTTACCTACCTATGATTTTAACTTATCTTTCTTTTTCAGGTCCAAAGTGAACATGGCAGCAGCTCCAAATAAATTCAGTGTGGAAGAGCATAGGACCATAATCAAGTTCCTGTTTCTCCAAGGAAAAGGTGCGAAGCAGATCCATGATGAAATGTCACAAACTTTGGGTGACAGTGGCCCTTCATACAACATCGGGTCTTCAAATTTAAAACTAGCCATTTCGGTGTTAAAATTGGGAAACCCAATGGAAGGCCTGTTTCTGTCTCTGTGCTTGCAAAAGTCAAAAGTTTTGGGATCCAATTTGCTGCAAGCTTTCTCATTTTCAAGTTGTTGAGGATAATGGCACCAACTCTCTCACGTGATATTCCCAGATATGTAGCAATACTTTTGATTGATATTCGGTGGTTCTCCATGATCATCTCATGGCTTTCACATTTGCAGGCACAGAGACAAAAACAGGCCTTCCACTGGGTTTCTCACTTTCAACATCGAAATGGCCAGTTTTAAAATTGGCAACCCAACGTTTAAGTGTTGCATATGAAGGGCTAATGTCACCCAAAGTTTGTGACATTTCATCATGGATCTGCTTTCCAAAATTCCCTTGAAGAAACAGGAACTTGATTGTGGTCCTATGCTCTTCCACATTGAATTTTTCTGAAGGTGTTGCCATGTTTACTTTGGACATGAAAAAAAAAAGATAAGTTAAAATTATAGGGAGGCGATTTTTGCACCATTGAATGTAGACAAGTTGGGCAGTAAACCCTGCAATTTACAGCTTCCTCGCTCAATTCCATCTGGGTAAGGCTCAGTACTTATCAGGAACCCCTTGTACTTACCTTCTCTGTGCAATAGTTTTGCACAGAGTGACCCCAAACCTCTTCTTCTGGGGTCCCCACCGATGCTTTAGGCTCCTCCTCTTCTCAGTGCACCATCATAGGAAGCCGCTTCCTATGGGGGCATACCTGTGGACTTGCTCCCTCTGTACAGGATTTGAATGACAACAGCAGAAGCAAATGGCTCCCACTGCTGCCTCTCTGTCCTGTGGGGAGGGAGAGAGAGACCAACGCCACTGGAGACAGGCATATCGCTAGATCGAGAAAGGACTCAGGTAAGTATAAGGCCTCGTACACACGATCAGTCAAAACCGATGAAAACGGGCTGAAGGACTGTTTCATCAGTCCAAACCGATCGTGTGTGGGCCCCATCGGTCAGTTATCTTTCGGTCAAAAAAAAAAACTTGCTTTAAAATTTGACTGATGGAAGCCTGACAGACGGGTCAAAACCGATCGTTAGTATGCAAAAGCATCGGGTTAAAAGGCCGCGCATGCTCAGAATCAAGTTGACGCATGCTTGCAAGCATTGAACTTCGTTTTTTTCAGCACGTCGTTGTGTTAAAACACCTAAACGTCACCACGTTCTGATACGATAGTTTTTTTTAACTGATGGTGTGTAGGCACATCAGTCCATCAGTTAGCTTCATCGGTTAACCAATGACAACGGTCCGTCAGACCGTTCTCATCGGATGGACTGATCATGTGTACAAGGCCTAAGGGGGACAAGGGGGCAATACTACGGCCGCGTACACACAATCAAATTTATCTGCTGAAACTGGTCCGATGGACCGTTTCAGCAGGCATCTCCGATCGTGTGTACGGGCAGGCGGACATGTTTTCCCAGCGGACAAATTTCAAAGCATGCTTTGAAATTTGTCCGCCGGAGACATGTCCATCGGATATGTCCGCTGGTTAGTACACTAACCAGCGGACAGAAATCTCCGCACATGCGTCGAATGGATTTGACGCATTCGCGGAAGTATTTTACTTCCTGGAGTGGTGATGTGGCAATGTCAACGTCACCGCCACGTCACCGCGTCCTCAGACCGAGGGGATTTTCGTCCGATGGTGTGTACACGCCATCGGACCAAAATCCGATGAGACATGTCCACTGCAAACGGTCCGTCGGACATGTTTGAGCGGACATATCTCATTGTGTGTACGCGGCTTTTCACTGGGATATTTTTACCCTAATGCAGGGAATACATTAGGGAAAAAATATTCTACCTTTACAATCACTTTAAGCTTTAAATGTTTGAAAATTTAAGTAAACCCTCCTATCGTTTTCAGCCAAGGAAGCTGCCAGCTTTGCCTCTGTTTAATCTTCAACGGCCATGATGCTGCACATGTGATCAGTTATGACACCAGCCATTGGATGGTTTGACAGTTTGGTTGAGAGTACAACCAATGGGAGTGTTAAGTTTCTAGCAATAAAACTGTTTTATGGATGGGTTTACTTCCACTTATTCATGGGTGACTCTAACTGCCTGTAGGGTTTAAGCGTCTCTAATGAAAACAAAATTATGGTAACAGGGTTTGTCATAGTTAGATGGGTGAACGCAATTATAAAGATATAGGGCCAGATTCTCAGAAGAGTTACGATGGTGTAACTCCATATACACCGTCGTATCTCTGTTTCTGAGGCGGTGTATCTATGCGACTGATTCTTAGAATCAGTTACGCATAGATTTGGCGTAGATCCGACTGGCGTAAGTGACTTACACCGTTGTATTTAAATTGCAATGTTACACTGGCCGCTAGGTGGCGTTTTCGTAGATTTATGTGTCAAATATGCAAATGAGCTAGATACGCGTATTCCTGAACGTATTTGCGCCCCGTCGTCGTAGTTTACATAGTTTGCGTAAGCGTAAGGTTACCCCTGCTATATGAGGGGTTACCTTGCGTAGGTTCGGCGTACGCCATGTTAAGTATGGACGTCGGGACAGCGTCGTGTTTTTTCGTCGTTTACGTAGTTTGCGTAACTCGTTCTCGAATAGGGCTTTGCGTAAGTGACGTTCACGTCGGTTTCATTGACTTTTTGCGACGTGATTTGGAGCATGCACACTGGGCTATGTTTACGGGCGGCGCATGCGCAGTTCGTTAGGCACGCTTAATTTAAATACAACACGCCCACCTTCTTCCTACTTTGAATTACGCCACGCCGCGCAAATTACGGAGCAAGTGCTTTGAGAATACAGCACTTGCACGTAAAAGCTGCGGAGGCGTAGTATAAATGGGATACGCCAAAAATATGCAGATCTACGAGAATCTGGCCCATACTGGGTATCTATTTACTTATCTCAACCTCATTATTTATATTCTACTAAAAAAGTGAATAATATATTGTGTTTGTGTGACCTCAAATTAACGTTAGTGTATTTTATACTGAAATTTGCACTTGTTGAATAATTGTACTAATATTAAGTGACATAAAAAAATGGAACTACCACTGTTCTTCGGTGTCTCTGGTTTCAGAAAGTATATAATGTTTTTGGAGTTTTAAGTAATCTTCAGGCCTAAATTTTTTTTTTAAACACCTCTATCAGCAAAAGACATAACCTCATAATGGGCTGATAGGTAAGGTGTATCTGTTTTTTCCTGTATATTCTTGTACAGTCATTGCCAGTCACTTTTAAACATAACTTTGCTATTTTCTACACTGATAAGAAAAGCATGTTGGTGTTCTAGTTAGCTTCCAGGCATATCTATTGATCCATCTTTGTCTCCATCTATCACTATTTCATGTCTATTATGCTAACCATACAAACACTGATTATTTATGCTTTCAGTTTGATCATTGTAATGGATTGGAAGCCATAGCAACACACATAGTGAAATCCATGTACATGAACCTAAATCCATGTACATTCCATTTCAAATGTATAATAAAAAGAGTAAACAAACATATAAAGGTGTCGTCCAAATCACGTAATTACTCCCAAGGCCAAACCATCGTCTTGAAAACAACTAGCAAAATTGGTCAAAAGTAATCAAAATGGTAGTGTAAAAACAATCAATTGCCAGATTTGATCCGAGTATTGAAATAGTTGTTTTATATAATAGTTGATGTGATACCTGCTACATACAGAGTGCAGAGTTCAAGAGTGTGCTACGTACAGAGTGCAGAGTTCAGGAGTGCACTACATACAGAGCGCATAGTTCAGGAGTGCACTATGTACAGAGCGCAGAGTTCAAGAGTGCGCTACGTACAGAGTGCAGTGTTCAGGAGTACACTATGTGCAGAGTGCAGAGTTCAGGAGTTTGCTACGTACAGTGATATATTGAAGGATGCACTGCACATATTGAGAACAAACTGTTTTTGTTGAGTATATTATTATAATTTTTTTTTTAAAGTGTATTTTTGTGCGTGAACTCGAGAGAGAGGAGCCGGACTGCAGGAGTTGGGAGTAGGCAGACCCTCCCCCGGAGGCAATCGCCATCCTTCTCCATGCCCCTGGTGGCAATGGCGGGTGTGAGGGGGGGCCTCCCACTCACCCCACCCTACCTGCTCCTCTTGGGAGCCCAACTGGGGCCCAACGGGACCCCAATGGGGCAGAGGGACTTCCCCTATGAGGGAATGAGGGGGCCTAGCCCATCCAGCCAGCCCCGTAGGTCCTTCACCTCTCTTTATTTTAGGAGACCGTATGGCCAAAGTGTGTGTGTTTTTAAACCAATTTTGTGTGCGTGCAAGTGTGGTGGTTTTTTTTGGGGGGGGGGGGGCGTACTAAGCACAGGTGTACCTTGCATAGCACACCCACCGGGAGCCGGGCTGAGATCACCAAAACTCAATTCACATGTAGCCGAGACCGGGATCCGAATCCTTGGCTGCAGAGGTGAACGGCTTGTCAGCGCAGTGCCAATCACGTTGAGCCACCACAGCTCCCACTGTTGAGTATATTATAAACCGTTTTGTCCAAGAGATTGAAGCTGGCTCGAATTTCAGACAATTTCTGTGAATCTGCCAAAATGGGAACCATAGGTGGCCCTGTCGACACCTCCCTACTTGACAAACTTTGTTAGCAAAATCAAAGGAATCTGGCGGAAAAAGGTATGCTCAAGTAGTGGTACAACAGCTGCAACTGCATCTAGATACCTACAAGCTACTTGACCCATTGCAATCAGGCTTCCGTCCCGGACATGGGACGGAAACAGCATTGCTGAAAGTATGGGACGATGTTCTCAAGGCCGCAGACGAAGGAGAATCTTGTCTCCTGGTTCTGTTGGACCTAAGTGCAGCTTTCGACACTGTAGACCACAATCTGTTACTGACTCGGCTTGCTGAAGTAGCCAGAGTCGCAGAAAGCGATTTATCTTGGTTCTCCTCTTTTTTGGTAAACCGATCGCAAACAGTGAAGTTAGGACCTTTTACGTCTGAAAAACGCACAGTAACATGCGGAGTCCCTCAAGGATCGCCTCCGTCACCAGTGCTGTTTAACATTTATCTTCGACCTCTTTTTGAGATTATCAGCAGCCAAAAACTGCTCTATCACTCATACGCAGACGACACGCAACTTTATTTCCGCATCTGCAACAGACAGGATCACCACCTCAATCTAGAGACATGCCTCTCTTTGATAGAGGACTGGATGACAAAGAGTTATCTTAAACTCAACGGAGCGAAAACAGAACTTCTTCTGTTTCACGCCAAGCGCAGGAATCAACTTTCAACAGCGTGGACCCCCCCGCCTATTCTGGGCAAATTCATCACCCCTAGCGCCAAAGTCAAAAGCCTAGGGGTCATTTTTGACTCCTTTATGACAATGGACGCACAAATAGGGTCAGTAGTCAGCGGATCTCACCATCTACTGCGCCTACTACGTAGACTCACTCCGTTCATCCCCAAAGAAGACTTAGCGGTCGTGGTGGGAGCAATTGTAAACTCCAGGCTGGATTATGCAAATGCCCTTTACCTCGGCCTCCCCAAGTACCAAATCGCCCGTCTGCAAGTCGTTCAGAATACGGCCGCCAGACTTGTGACTGGGAAAAAACCCTGGGAACCCATCTCACCTTCACTGAGAGCCCTTCATTGGCTGCCAGTTAAAGACAGAATTGCTTTTAAAGCTCTGTCTTACGCATAGATGTGTCCATGGGAATGCCCCCATTTATTTATGCGAAATAATAAAAGCGCATAATCCCAATCGCATTTTGCGATCCACGAATCAGAACCTGCTCCAGGTTCCGAAAGCCAACTTCAAGTCCAAAGGAGAAAGAAGATTCGCGATCCAAGGTCCCAGACTATGGAACGCTTTACCAACCAGCATTCGGTTGGAGGAGAACCACCTAGCATTCAGGAAAAAGGTCAAGACTTTTCTCTTTTGATATCAAAGGAGACAGGAACAACAAGCGCCCAGAGGCGATTCAGTTCGCATGTGCCGCGCTATACAAGTTTTCATTCATTCATTCATTCATTCAACAGTGACTGCATCCCGTCAGCTGCCTTCACTGTTCAGGTATTCTGATAGCCGCAGGTTCTGGCGGGCAGATTAAAATAACCACCAAGAGAAGATTTGTCCATCTGCATTGTTTATCGTAGATGGGAGAATCTATTGATTTCTTGTGTTATTATTATTATTATACACGATTTATATAGCACCAACAGTTTACGCAGCACTTTACAATGTATAGGGGGGACAACAATTACAGTGCAGTTCAATACAGAAGTCACAGGAGGGCCCTGCTCGTAGAGCTTACATTTCCAAAGGGAAGGGGTGGTGGTACAAAAGGTAATTAGCTGCAGAGAATGAATTGATGGGGGTGAGTTGTGTTCAACCCATTGGGCTGAACAAGTGTAATTTTTATTTGTATGGCCAGCCATGGGCGTCCGCTCATAGGAGTAAGGGGGGGCCAGTGACCCCCCCTGGAATCGGCAAGGGTCTGCCATGCTTGCATCTCTAGCTGTGCTGACTCTCTCTGTGTTTGTGCGAGTTGGCTCCACAGCTGTTGCAAGATCAGTGTCACTGAGTTACAGAGCTCTTTACTGCCACCTCTGGCTGCTTCCTGTATGTGCACCCTCGTGTTTGCTTTGCTGCCTGTAATGTATTTTCAAAGGGACATGTGGAAACAGGACTAGGGAGAAGGAAGACCACCGTGACCTTACAAGTGGGGACTGTGAGTACAAGTTAAGGGAGAAGGCTTTATGGGATAATGACTAAGCCCCTGCCCTTCATGACATTGTCAAAGAAGCGGAGCATAGGTGACCGTAAAATTATGCCCCCCCCTGGAAAAAGTTCAGCGGACGCCCATGTGGCCAGCTTTAGTTTCATATTCTCTATCTAAATGTAGGAAAGAAGGTGATGTTCGTAATCTTACAGTGTTGTGATAGAACCTCTGCCAGGTTTTTATTGATCTGGCCACTGGGAAAATTCACTGGTCTTGGTGACCATTTTCAGTGGAACAGAACATGATAAGAAATCAATAAATTTCAAACAGGATTTTTTTTTTTTTTTATAACCACTGAAGGTCACTACATTTCATGATTTTGTTATCATACCACTTAGTACATAGTCTTGGTTCAGTATGCATTGTTATCATCCAAGTTCTCAATGATAGAAACTCTGTAACGTTTATTAGAACTTATTTAAACATTTTAAAGCTTTAAACTTCTTGTTTATATATATATGAGCCTTGAAGATATATGTGAGTTCTTAACCACTTCCATACCGGGCCTATTTTGGCACTTCTCTCCTACATGCATAAATCATATTTTTTTTGTTAGAAAATTACTCAGAACCCCCAAACACTATATATGTTTTTTTTAGCAGACACCCTAGGGAATAAAATGCCGGCCATTGCAACTTTTTATCTCGCACAGTATTTGCGCAATAATTTTTCAAACGCCTTTTTTTGGGGAAAAGAAAACGGTTTCGTGAATTAAAAAATAACAAAACAGTAAAGTTAGCCCAATTTGTTTGTATAATGTGAAAGATGAAGTTACGCCGAGTAAATAGATACCTAACATGTCACACTTTAAAATTGCGCACACTCATGGAATGGTGCCAAACGTCAGTACTTAAAAATCTCCATAGGGGTCATTATTTTTCTTTTACAAGTTACAAATTTAGAGTTACAGAGGAGGTGCGAGAATTGTTGCTGGCACTCTAAGGCCGCGTACACACGAGGGGATATGTCCGCTGAAAACGGTCCGATGGACCGTTTCAGCAGACATCTCCGCTCGTGTGTATGGGCTAGCGGACAGATTTCTCCACCCGACAGATTTCAAAGCAAGCTTTGAAATCTATCCGGTGGGAATCTGTCCGCCCGACATGTCTGCTGGTTAGTACACTTACCAGCAGACATGTCGGCTCCCAACACCGCCGCGCCGCTGCCGAATGGATTCGGCGCATGCGCGGAAGTGTTTTACTTCCTGGTGCGGTGACGTGGCGGTGACGCGGCGGCGTCAACGTCACCGCCGCGTCACCACTACGTCACCGCGCCGTCCGGCGGCGGGGAATTTGATCCGATGGTGTGTACACGCCATCGGATCAAACTCCCGATCGGACATATCCGATGGAAATGGTCCGCGGACCGTTTTCATCGGATATATCCGATCGTGTGTATGGGGCCTTAGGCCTCGTACACACGAGGGGATATGTCCGCTGAAAACGGTCCGATGGACCGTTTCAGCAGACATCTCCGCTCGTGTGTATGGGCTAGCGGACAGATTTCTCCACCCGACAGATTTCAAAGCATGCTTTGAAATCTATCGGGTGGAATCCGTCCGCCCGACATGTCTGCTGGTTAGTACACTTACCAGCAGACATGTCGTCCCGCACCGCCGCCGCGTCGCCGCCGAATGGATTCGGCGCATGCGCGGAAGTGTTTTACTTCCTGGTGCGGTGACGTGGTGGTGACACGGCGGCGTCAACGTCACCGCCGCGTCACCGTGCCGTCCGGCGGCGGGGAATTTGATCCGATGGTGTGTACACGCCATCGGATCAAACTCCCGATCGGACATATCCGATGGAAATGGTCCGCGGACCGTTTTCATCGGATATGTCCGATCGTGTGTACGAGGCCTTACGCACGCGGCGATACCTCACATGTGTGGTTTGAACGGCGTTTACATATGTGGGCAGGACTTGCGTGTGTTCGCTTCTGAGCGCGAGCTACCAGGGATAGGGGCGTTTAAAAACATTTTTTTTATTATTTTATTTTTTATTCTACTCAATTTCTTTTATTTTTACACTTTTTTTTACATATTTTGTTTTGATCACTTTTATTCCTATTACAAGGAATGTAAACATCCCTTGTAATAGTAATGGCTCTTGACAGGTACTCTTTATGGAACTATGCAGGGTCAATAAGACCCCACATCTCTCCTCCAGGCTGGAAAGCATTAGATCATGAAAAGAAAAACACAGATCTAATGCTTTCAGCCGCGATTACGGCTGTGTTTACATTCCAGGACCCGGGCGTGACGTCATAACATCGCGCCGGGCCTCCAACGATCATAGAGATGACTGGTGACCATCTCGTCACCAGTCTACTCTATGGTTTCCATCCGACGCCGGCGGATCGTTTCTCCGGGTCTCCGATGGCAAAGGAGAGTCCGGAGAAGCACCGGATGGAGGCGGGAGGGGGGACGTCCCCTCCTGGCGCCTATAAGAACGCTATCATCGTTCTTATGGTGCACAGAATCACAGGCTAAAGAGATGGATATCTGAATGATGCCTGGAGCTGCAGACATCATTCAGATATCCCCACTGAAAGTCCAGAACGTCATATGATGTCCTTGGGCGGGCTGGGGTTAAGCCCCGGACCATTTGGCTGGCCAAACACCAGGCCATTTTTGCGATTCGGCACTGCGTCGATTTAACTGACAATTGTGCGGCCGTGCGATGTGACTCCTAAACAAAATTGACAACCTTTTTTTCTCACAAATAGAGCTTTCTTTTGGTGGTATTTTAAATCGACGCACTATTTTTTGCGCTGACAATTTTGAAAAAAATGCGATATTTTTAACTTTTTGCTATAAAAAACATCCCAAAAAATATATTTAAAAACATTTTTTCCCTCAGTTTTACGTATTCTTCTACATATTTTTGGTAAAAAAAAATTGCAAAATGCGTTTATTGATTGGTTTGCCCAAAAGTTAAAGGCCCAGATTCAGAGAGAATTAGATTCTCGTAGCGTATCAGAAATACACTACGCCGCCGTTTTTTACCTGGCTCTACGTGGAATCCAGGTAGATTTTGTCCAGTAAACGACGGCGGCGTAGTGTATTTCTCCCGTCGCAATCCATCTACGCGAGTAGGGGGCGTGAAGGATTTAAAATAGGCGCGTTCCCGCGGCAATCGAACTGCGCATGCTCCGTTCGCAAATTTCCCGCCGTGCATTGCGCGAAATCACGTTGTTACGTCATTTGTTGTTTGAGTAGCGTCGTTTACGGACATTTCTATTCCCGAACGAGTTACGTAAAAAAATAAATTTAATTCAACGCGGGAACGACGGCCATACTTAACATGGGCTACGCACCGTTAGACCAGCAAAAAGCTGGTCTAACAGTACGTAAAAAAAAATAGACGTAAGCGATTGCGAAGACCGCTCGTATCTTCGTGGATCATCGTAAAAACACATTTGCATATCCCGACGCATCAAAACGACGCAAACTCCTCCCAGCGGCCGCAAAAATATCGCAGTGTAGATCCGAAGGCTTACGAAGACGTAAGCCTCTGGGATCGAAGCCCGAAGCCGCCGTATCATGGTTTGAGGATTCAAACTAGTGATACGGCGCGCAAAATTTGAAATTACTCCTGTCTAACACCAGTTAGACAGGCGTAATTGCTCTATGAATCTGGGCCAAAGCGTCTACAAAATAGGGGATAGTTTTATGACATTTTTATTAATATTTTTTTTTACTAGTAATGGCGGCGATTATCGATTTTTATAGTGACTGCGACATTATGTCAGACACATTGGACACTTTTGACACCACTTTGGGACCACTGTCATTTTTACAGTGATCAGTGCTTTAAAAATGCACTGCTTACTGTAAAAATTACACTGGCAGTGAAGGGGAAAAGGGAATAGCCGCTCCAGGTGAATATCCTTTGTTGCAGACAACTCAGGTGCAGGCAATGCATTTAGCAAAGCAAGAAAGAAAAAAGATTGACTGGACAGCCGCACTCTGAACAAATTGTAGTCTTTTATTAAAAGACTACAAGTCACAGCAAAATAAAACCTGACCTCTGACGCGTTTCGCACTGAAACTAGTGCTTAGTCATAGCTAAAAAAAGTTGTAGCTATGACTAAGCACTAGTTTCAGTGCAAAACGCGTCAGCAGTCAGGTTTTATTTTGCTGTGACTTGTAGTGCTGTCCTTCTTTTAATAAAAGGCTACAATTTGTTCAGAGTGTGGCTGTCCAGAGACAATCTTTGTTCCTGCTTGGCAGTGAAGGGGTTAGCCTGTATGGGGCGCTGAAGGAGTTAAAGGGGTTGTAAAGACAAAAATATTTTCCTCTTAAATTAAAGTCTGACAGTAGCTGATAAAGTAAAAAGTAATGTTTTGCATTATAACTAGTTTGATACCTGTTGAAATTGAGCTGTTTTTTTCACCTCTGTCACTCCCGAATCGTTATTCTCACTGACTTCCTGGTTTGCGGTGCGCATTCATTCTTGCTACATCACGGCCTAATGGGAACTACAGTTCCCATTAGGCTTAGCCTCCATGCCTGTGAGGGATAAGAGCAAGAGAGCATTTTCACGCAGGGCTGTAGTCATAGGTAGAGGGTGGGCACATTCTGCTTTCCACCATGCAAAACAGCTCAGGTGCTGGTGGAAAGCAAGAAGAGGAGGGACAGAAAATGGCATTTTTTAAACCTGAATTACTGTATTTTGGAGGTCAAAAGGAAAAACTAGGTAAGTGATATTTAAATGCTCTAGCTTACAGCAATCAATTTAACTAATAAAAATCAAACCTTTAGTGTTCCTTTAAGTATGGGAGTATAGGGAGTGATTCTAACTGTTAGGGGGCATGGCTACCAGTGACATGTCACTAATCGCTGTTCCCAATGAGAGGGAGCATTCAATCAGTGACATGTCAAACACAACATCTCCCCGTTCTTCAGCTCTGTGACCTGATCGTGGGACACTGGCAGACATTAAGTCCGCGGGTCCCGCGGGCAGGGTAACAGAGCTCGCGACCATGACGCAAATTTAAGGGGACGTATATATACGCCCATTTGCCCAGCTGTGCCATTCTGTCGATGTATACGTTTGTGCCGCGGCCAGCAATTGGTTAAAGAGGAACTTTATTCCCACTCTGGCACCACCATCTTTGGTATGCTGGTGTAGGGTTTGGGTTCAGGCACAGCCCTGTGGCACATCAGCACGTGCATGGGGGTTTCTGTCTGGGGTGAATCTCATTCTTACCTAGGCAAACACAAAAAAGCACTAGACAAAAAAAAAAAAATGTATATCCAAATGTGAGAGAGGGAGGGGGAGAAGGCAGAGGAAAACAGTTATTAATTAGGGTGAAGGTCTACTTTAAAGATATGGCGATAGTGGGTCATCTTATTTGCTTCTAGGGGAATGAACCAAGAAGTAATGTTTTAAACATAGGAAACCCATTTGAGACTGAAAAAGAAGTGTGATAAGGCATTATATTGTCACCCTGTTTATGCAACCTATACACTGAATATATTATTCTAAATGCAAGGCTAAATGAGTCAAAAGCCACAATTAGAACAGCCAGGAATATAATCAACAACCTCTGATATGAGGACAATTCTGCACCGATGTGTCAAAGTGAGGATGGTTTGGGGAGACTTTTAATTAGTGTAATAAAGGATAGCACTAACATTAACTTCTGCACAGCTTTTAAAAGACTAAAACAGACTAAAATAATTCCAACTAGCCCTAATAAACCTCAGTGAGTAGATTGTGGAGACAGCAAAGTGCTATTTTCTTGGGCATCAAAGAACCCCTCAGATCCTAACCTCAATTGTAAAATTAAAAGATGTTTCTTCTTAGGAAGAAAGGTTATGGTAAATCTAAATAAGATAATAAAGCTCACCTACTCTTAAAGGGTCACAAGGAAAAACATTTTTTTGCTGAAATGACTGTTTACAGGGTATAGAGACATAAAAGTTAACTGATTCCTTTTCAAAATGATTAAAAATAGATAAAAATCAATCATATAATGTGCCTGCAGGTAAGTTTCACTTTTGAACTGGCTTAATGTTTCTGCAAAGTAGAAATAGACACACAGAACAAAAACAAACGAATCCAGGGCAGTGTTTTGTTTTTAACCACTTTCCGACGGCCGTACGAATATATGCGGCCGTCGGGCGGTTCTGAATCTCTGACAGGACGCATATATGCGTCCTGTGCTCTTCCTGGCCACTAGAGGGCGCGCGCATGCCCGCTGCATTCCTGAGATACCGATGCACGTGCCTGGCGGCCTAGATGTCCGCCAGGCACTCGCAATCGGCGGTTACAGGGACAAGACATGGATCTCTATGTGTAAACACAGAGATCCATGTCCTGTCAGGGGAGAGAGGAGACCGATCTGTGTCTCTTGTACAAACGGACACAGCATCGGTCACCTCCCCCAGTCACCCCCCACACAGTTAGTACACACCTAGGGAATACATTTAACCCCTTCCATGCCCCCCTAGTGTTAACCCCTTCACTGCCAGTCACATTTATACAGTAATCGGTGCATTTCTATAGCACTGATCGCAGTATAAATGTGAATGGCACCAAAAATGTGTCAAAAGTGTCCGATGTGTCCACCATAACGTCGCAGTCCCAATAAAAATCGCAGATCGCCGCCATTACTAGTAAAAAAAAAAAATTATAAAAATTAATTATAATTCTGTCCCCTAGTTTGTATGCGCTATAACTTTTGCGCAAACCAGTCGCTTATTGCAATTTTTATTTTTTCTACCAAAAATATGTAGAATAATACGTATCAGCCTAAACTGAGAAAATAAAAAAATAAATAAAAATGGGCTATTTATTATACTAACAAGTAAAAAATATTGAAAAAATTGTCGCTCTTTTTTTGTTTATAGCGCAAAAAATAAAAACCGCAGAGATGATCAAATACCACCAAAAGAAAGCTCTATTTGTGGGGAAAAAAGAACGCCAATTTTGTTTGGGAGCCACGTCGCACGACCGTGCAATTGTCAGTTAAAGCGACACAGTGCCAGAAGCTGAAATTTCACCTGGTCAGGAAAGGGTATAAGTGCCCAGTAAGGAAGTGGTTAAAATGAATCTGATTCTGGGAAGTTTTAGGCACACAGTAATGACAGCTTAAACCATCGTGAGAAAGCTCCCAGTACTGTGGTTAGAAGGAAACAGACAAGCAGGAAGTGTGGAGAACAGAGCAGGATTACAGCAACTTCAAAGCAAAAACGAACAATAAGGACATGAAACCAGTACTGCAGTAAGGTAAAGGAAGCTATTTAGCTAAAAAAAAAAAAATCCTTTAGTGATCCTTTAAATCTTAACTCGTTGTAGTTTGAACATTATTCTTGCTGTGGGGCTTCACACACAGCACGATTTAAATGCTCAATTTCCCTAGGGGGTGATTTCACTAATGTAACAGTGCCTGGGCAACTTCAGTTTTTGTAGACTATGAAGAGTTTTATGTAATCAGAACCATATGCCACCCACTCCTGTTTCTTATTCCTTAATTGCACTAATAGTGTCATCAGTGTAGAGTCTAGGAACAGGAAGAGCTGCTCAAAGTTAGCCTATATTTTCACAAACACAGCAGAAGCACATACTGCAGAATGGATGAGAAAATTTGGACTAGGCAAAAGAGCCCAAACTCGCTCATGCATGTCTTTATGGACCTTGCTTTGTGCACTGGTACGCAGTCATGTTGGAACAGGAAGGGGCCATCCCCAAGCTGTTCCCACAAAGTTGGGAGCATGAAATTGTCCAAAATGTCTTGGTATGCTGAAGCCTCAAGAGTTCCCTTCACTGGAACTAAAAAAAAAGACTAAAAACACAACCCCATACAATAATCCCCAGTCCATCAAATGATTTGGACCAGTGTGCAAAGCAAGGTACATAAAGACATAATTGAGCGAGTTTGGGGTGGACCTGCACACAGTCCTGACCTCAACACCTTTGGCATGAATTAGAGTGGAGATTGCGAACAAGGCTCTCTCATATAACATCAGTGTCTAACCTCACAAATGCGCTTCTGGAAGAATGGTCAAATATTCCCATAGACACACTCCTAAACCTTGTGGACAGCCTTCCCAGAAGAGTTGAAACTGTTATAGTTGCAAAGGGTGTGCCAACTCAATATTAAACCCTACAGACTAAGACTGGGATGCCATTAAAGTTCATGTGTGTGTAAAGGCAGGCGTCCCAATATTTTTGATAATAGTGGGCCAGATTCAGAAAGGCTTTATTCCGGCGTATCAAAAGATATGCCGTCGTAAGTACAAATGTGTGCCGTCGCATCTTTAGGCCGATTCAGAAAGAAAGAAACGCAGAAAAACAATAATCCCCAGTCCATCAAATGATTTGGACCAGTGTGCAAAGCAAGGTACATAAAGACATGAATGAGCGAGTTTGGGGTGGACCTGCACACAGTCCTGACCTCAACACCTTTGGCATGAATTAGAGTGGAGATTGCGACAGTCGTCCGGCATAACTTGCCTACGCCTGCGTATCGTGGGTGCATAGTTACGCTGGACGCATTAGACGTTCCCATTAAAAATATGCAAATGAGTAAGATACGCCGATTCACGGACGTAGATACGCCCGGCCACTTCATATACGCGTTTTGCGTAAGGCTTAAGTCCGGCGTAAAGTTACCCCTGCTATATGAGGCGCAGCTAATGCAAAGGTATGGGCCAGGGATCAACGCTGTTGAATTTTACATAGTTTATGCCGTTTACGTAGTACGGGAATAGGGCTGGGCGTAGGATACGTTCACACGTCGTAGGCATTGCGCGCCGACGTCATTTAGGGAGTTTTTTCAACGTGATTCTGAGCATGCGCGCACATTCCCAGTTCGAGCGGCCATTAATTAGCATGGGGTCATGCTTAATTTAAATACATGAAGCCCACCTCCTTCCTACTTTGAATTAGATGGGCTTTCGCCGGCCCATTTACGCTACGCAGCCGTAACTTAGGGAGCAAGTTCTTTGTGAATACAGCACTTGCCTCTCTAAGTTGCGGCGGCGTAGCGTAAAAAAGATACGCTACGCCCGCAGAAATATACGCCGATCTTTCTGAATCTGGCCCAGTGTGTGCAATTCAATGTCCAAATCTTGGCCATATGTTCAATTTAAGGAGAAGATACATAATATTATCAGTCATTGTCTACTGCTCAAAACGTATGTTTAGGTCAGTTGGACCATGCGGAAACCGGAGGGCCATAAAATCATTGATTTTAAACACTAATATTAGAAAAAATGTCTCTTTGAACTGCAAGAAGATCAAACCAATTAATAACTGCAAGATGCCCTAACCAAAACACTCCCTTGAAGGACTGATGTCAGAGTCTAAAGATTCTGGACTCTGATGCCGTGTACACACGATCATTTTTCGGGTTATAAAAAAACGAAGTTTTTCAGGCTGTAGAAAAAACGACGTTTATTTCAACAGGATCGTGAAAAAAAATGCTCTTGCAAAGCGCGGTGACGTACAACACGTACAACGGCACTTTCAAAGGGGAAGTTCCATTCGGATGACGCCACCCTTTGGGCTGCTTTAGCTGTTTTCGTGTCTGTTACAGCGTGATGAATGTGCTTAGTCCATTACGAATGGTAGTTTTACCAGAACAAGCGCTCCCGTCTTTTTAGAACTTGCTTCTGAGCATGTGCCATTAAAGCCTACACACTACCATTTTTTACAACCCAAAAAACGTTGTGAAAAAATAGAGCACACAATCGTTTTTAATGACATTAAAAAAAAAGATATTTGTCATCAAAATACATATGTAAACAAAAAGTATAAGAATTGTGTAAAGTCAGTATATAGTAATCATATATAAATACAGCATATGAAACAATCCCACAAAGAAAATAGTGAAAGATATGTGGTTCGAAGATCGAAGGTGAATGTTATCTCCTTCCCTTTACCAAAGAGGCCAATCACCAACACCCTAATAAGATGTCCTCTCTTTAGAGCTTGTGGACCCTTAAATATAAGCGGGTCAAAAGGGCTGTTGGGGACCCGCTCCCACTAGCAGTACTTGAACTGGAAAGCACAACCTCAGGGATGATGTCTCGGGTATGAATCCAGAAAGATATCACCAGCTCCCAATAACGTTGTACTGTACATATAAATAAAAAGCACAAAATAGTGTAAAACCTTAGGACAGATATTTATTTAAAAGCGAGTGCTACTCACACAAATAAAAGAACACGCGCATGTGTCCATAAACAAATCCCTCCACTTCCGAGTAACACAATGGCATGACCAAGCCACTCCACCCTATGTGTTTCGTCACCATAGGACTTCTACTGGAGCACTTTGGTTCAGAGCAGAGTTGCCACTCTCTTGTATTCTGTGTTTGGTGAAGGGAAGGAGATAACATCCATCTTCGTTCTTTTAGCTGTTGGAACCACAAATCTTTTACTATTTTCTTTATGGAACTGTTTTTCATGTTGGATTTATATATGATTACTATATACTGACTTTACACAATTTTTGTTAGCGCAACGCTTTTTTGTTTACACTTGTAATTGAATGCTGCAATACCCATATTTTTCATGAGTGGCCAAACTCTACTTAGCTAGCTGACTACCATCTATTATGTGGCATCCACTCAACGTTTACCCTGTTAACCTTTAAAAATTATATCTTGTAATTTATTTGAAGGGATAGGCCTTTACCCCTGTATATTTTTTCCCATCATCCACATAATTTGCTATTATTAATGGATAGTGTTGTTTTAAATGCGTAAGTGGTTGAGTGCCTTTAACCGCTGCTATCATTGTATACTTCAATAAAACTGTCCGTTTTATTTGGACACAATCCAATGTGCTTACAACTAATCCCTTTCATCTGTAATTACCCCAGCGGAACTATGCACTCATGAAGTCATCAAGAGAGAGTAGACTGCATTCCTGGGGTATGCTGTCTGTGTTTTAACCTTTTAGCGTTTCCATTGGACTGTCCCACAAAACCATAAAAAAACATGATGTATAGAGATTTGCAATAGAGCCAGGTCAGTTAGAGTTTTAGCATTAAACTGTGGAAGCGGCATAAACTCCCAAAGCTATATTCAAAAGAAAAAAAAAAACGTAAAAAAAAAGTAAAGAACGACTTTTTCTATCGTCGGCACCATATGCAGAGGATAATGAGTAGCTGCAGCCTAGTGCCTCAGGAACGCAGCTGTGAAAATCTCCTTTTTCACCTACATCCTACTTCTATGTATGAATGTAAATGCAGCCTGAGGGAGAAGTTTCTCTCACCGGGCTGCGGTCTGTAGTGCTAATGAATGTGAAACACCCTGCGTTCCCGCTTCTAATTGAGCCGTAGCTGTTCAGAATCTATTTATACGCTATGAGATCACTTGTGCGAAACTCTGGTGCACAGTTCTCTTCTGACAGGTGTCAGTGTGACTTGGCTCACCTGCAGCTATAGAATTATGCTGGTCCTAAGTGATGTTTTGTGATCACTTCTATTCAGAGCAATCAAACCTTTGGGCGGTCATTGTATAATATGGGCCAGATCTCCATGGTGCATTACATGGCACCAGATTACCTTGGCTGTGCCAGAACCCTGAAGTGCTCAGGAAACACTTAGGCTTGGGATATACCAGGATAATTTCATTGTAAAATTTTAATGGTTAGTGAGGTCAAATAAGCATTCAATTACGACCATTGTGAAGAGAGAATTCAAAGGAGCTGGATGGAAATTCTTCTTAAAAAAACAAAATTCTAACTGAGAATGTAGTTCATTCAGTAAAAATTGTACATATTGCAATGAAACATGTTTAACCACTTCAGCTCCAGAAGAATTTTCCCCCTTCCTGACCAGAATGCTTTTTGCGATTCGGCACTGCGTGGCTTAAACTGACAATTGCGTGGTCATGCCACGTTGGTCCCAAACAAAATTGACGTTCTTTTTTTCCCACAAATAGATATTTCTTTTGGTGGTATTTGATCATGTCTGCGGTTTTAATTTTTTGCTCTATAAACAAAAAAAGAGTGACAATTTTGGAAAAAAAAAGCAATATTTTTTACTTTTTGCTATAATAAATATCCCCCAAAAATATATATAAAAAAATGAATTTCTTTCTCAGTTTAGGCCGATATGTATTCTTCTACATACTTTTGGTAAAAAAAAATCGCAATAAGCATATATTCATTGGTTGGCGCAAAGTTATAGCGTCTACAAAATAGGGGATAGATTCATGGCATTTTTATTAAAAATCTTTTTTGTTACTAGTAATGGTGGCGATCTGCGATTTTTATTATTATTATTTTTTTTTTTTAGTAAGGCGCCAATTTGTGATTTTTATTGGGACTGCGACATTATGGCAGACACATCAGACATTTTTGACACTATTTTCAAGCCATTGTCATATATACAGCGTACAGTGCTATCAAAATGCACTGATTACTGTGTAAATGACACTAGCAGCGAAGGGGGTTAAACACTAGTGGGCGATCAAGGGGTTAAGTGTGTCCTAGCCACTTAAGACCCGGACATTTAGGCAGCTAAAGGACCCAGCCAGGTTTTGCGATTCGGCACTGCGTCGCTTTAACAGACAATTGCGTAGTTGTGCGATGTGACTCCCAAACAAAATCGGCGCCCTTTTTTTTCCACAAATAGAGCTTTCTTTTGGTGGTATTTGATCACCTCTGCGATTTTTATTTTTTGCGCTATAAACAAAAATAGAGCGACAATTTTGAAAAAAAATCAATATTTTTTACTTTTTGCTATAATAAATATCCCCCAAAAATAAATAAATAAATATTTTTTTTCCTCAGTTTAGGCCGATACGTATTCTTCTACCTATTCTTGGTAAAAACAATTGCAATAAGCGTTTATCTGTTGGTTTGCGCAAAATTTATAGCGTTTACAAAATAGGGGATAGTTTTATTGCATTTTTATAATTTTTTTTTTTTTTACTACTAATCGGCGATCAGCAATTTTTTTTGTGACTGCGACATTATGGTCGGACACTTCAGACAATTTTGACACATTTTTGGGACCATTGTCATTTTCACAGCAAAAAATGCATTTAAAATGCATTGTTTATTGTGAAAATTACAATTGCAGTTTGGGAGTTAACCACAAGGGGGCGCTGAAGGGCTTATGTGTGACCTAATGTGTGTTTACAACTGTAGGGGGGTGTGGCTGTAGGTGTGACATCATCGATTGAGTATCCCTATAAAAGGGATCACACGATCGATGATGCCGCCACAGTGAAGAACGGGGAAGCCGTGTTTACACACGGCTCTCCCCGTTCTTCAGCTCCGGGGACGGATCGCGGGTCTCCAGCGGCAATCAGTTCCGCAAGTCCCACGGTCCCGGTCACGGAGCTTCGGACCGGGTCGCGGGAACGCGCCACGGGTGCGCGCCCGCGACCCATGGCTGGGCACTAGCACAGGACGTACCTGTATGTGCATGTGCCCAGCCGTGCCATTCTGCCGACGTATATGTGCAGGAGGCGGTCCTTAAGTGGCTAGTGAGTGATTCTAACTGTTGGGGGGATGGGCTACCACTGACAGGCAGGCAAATTCAAAGGGACGTATATCGGTGTGCAGTGGTCGGGAAGCTGTTAATATAAGAATTAAGAAATTAGATGATATTTATTTTAACTTAGTTGGGTTTACTGTTGGAGGCATATGTAAAGTCCTATAGAGTTTTTGGCCAGGAATTCCGGCCGTGTGCATGCTCCCTCGCAGTTTTTCCGAAGGTAAAACTGCCAAAATCCTCCGGCAAAAAAGAGAACCAGCTCTCTTTTTTGCTGTCAGTATTCCCGACTGACTTTTTCCCATTGGAAATAACGAGCGTGTGTACGAGGCATTACTCCCTTTTCTGAAGCTCATGGTGGTTTGATAAAGCAGTCGCAGGGGAGCATATCCATAACACCTGGGTTCATACGAAGAGGGTTAACAAAAACTGGCCATCATTCAGCCTAGAAGAAGATTGGTGCTGGTTCATTGGGGCACTGAATGTACAGCATTGGTGGTCAGCTTTCTTGATATGGGAGGCCTCAACTGCAACCACAGACATCATCAAAGGTTTGCATATAAAATTCAGTGAATATTCACTGTAATAGACAGCAGACAGACAACAGGATATCGTCAAAGACTATGGGCATGATACAAGAGGTTGTCAGAGACCGTGGACATGGTACAAATGATGGTGAAAGACTGTGGACATATTGCAAGAAATGTTCAGACTGAGGGCATGGTACAGAAGATAGGTCAGAGACTTATCTCTTTTGATATCAAAGGAGACAGGAACAAGCAGCGCCCAGAGGCGATTCAGTTCGCATGTGCCGCGCTATATAAGTTTTTCATTCATTCATTCATTCATTCATTCATTCAGAGACTGTGGACATGGAACAGGAGATAGTCAGAAACTGTGTACATTGTACAAGAGATGGTCAGAGACTATGGACTTATATATATCTATGGACATTCTCCAGGAGACTTTCAGAGACATGATACAGGAGTTGTTGGAGACTGGGTACATGCTTTAGGAAACAGTCATAGACTGGAGATATATTACATGAGACTGTTAAAAAAACATTGCTATACCAGAGCAAAATAGAAACACTGACCAGTAGGGGCCTGAGGGCTGCATAGTGCCAAAAGGGCTCCATAGTACCAAAAGGGCTGCACAGTGCCAAAAGAGTCAAAGGGCCGCAGGTTGGGCACCCGGGGTATAGCTTTAGGGACAGGGTGAGTATTGTGGGTAGAACTGTTTTTTTAACCTGTGCAGGGAACATTTTTAAAGCTGGAGCTAAGCTTTAAATGGCTTGGTTTATTTCCATTACACTTTCTTACTTTTTCTGTGCTGTCCATGCCCTTTTCTCTTTTCATGTCTTTATGTCTGACCTTTTACAACGGAACTTACCAAGAGAAATATCAAATTTGGCATTGGTAATTGTTTTATTTTTTGGTGAGTTCGGTTTATTGAATTTTCAAAGTAGAAAAGTATACAGAATAGAACCTTTGGGCATTCCCCGACTCGTATAAACAAGACAAAAGATAAAAACACTAAAGAGAAAATAAAAACATGAAAACTACAGTACGGTAGGTCAAACACAAAAGAACATACCAGTGTTTAACGTGACCTTCAACTGTTCCAGCAACTGGATGGATAGAGTGATAATATTACTATAATTATGTCACACAGAAAGTTACTGGTAGAGAAAGAACCTGAGAGAGGATTTTATGTACCAAGTCTTGAATCATCTCAAGTGATCATTGAAAAGCCTGATAGGCAAGATCAATATAACCTTAACCGAATGGTAGATGGTTCCCGCTTATAGAATTTGGGGTAGTTACTGAGTGACGTTAGTCAAATCATATTCTAACCAAATATTCAAAATTTGGTTATACACCCCCTGGAAAGGCGCGTTGCTTTATTTAGGGGAATTTCTGAATTTATCAGAGTTTTCCAAAGTCTTAAGGTGTGACCTTCCTGTTGATTCCATGTATTACTTTTCTGGGCTAAAAATGTAGCACACCTATGAGAGTCTTAGTTGGTCGCCGGTGCACTAAAGAGCTCACCAGGCCCATCAAGCAAACCGAGATGGTCATTGGAATAGGAGAAAGGGAGTCACCATTCCAGATGGGTCTACTAAGCAATCAAGGACTGTTCAGGATGACTAAGCACTGAACCAATGTGAAACGCGTCGGCTGTCCCTTTTCTTGATTTTTGCTGTGATTCGGTGGTGCATTTTTTACTGTTTTTATCAATAAAGTCAACTCAAGAGTTCTTTTTGGAGTGCAGCTGTCCATCCCTTTGAAATCTTCATTATCGTCATTGGAATAGGGATTGTTACTAAAAAGGTCATAAAATGACAGCAGTTTAGGGCAGGACCATAACATGTGTTGGAAATCCGCTACGCCACCCCCACATTTCCAGCAGTGGGGATATGCCCCAGGGGAAGATTTCATTTATGCCCTGTACACACGATCGGTCAAACGGATGAGAACGGTCTGATGGATTTTTCCATCGGTTAACCGATGAAGCTGACTGATGGTCAGTCATACCATACAAAAAAACGATTGTGTCAGAACGCAGTGACTTAAAACACAACGACGTGCTGAAAAAAAGTTCAATGCTTCCAAGCATGCGACAACTTGATTCTGAGCATGCGTGGATTGCTAACTGATGGACGTGTCTACAGACGATCGTTTTTTTGCTATCGGTTAGGTATTCATCGGTTAAATTTAAAACAAGTTTGCTTTTTTTTAATCGATAGATAAATTACCGATGTCGCCCACACACGATCGGTTTGGTCTGATGAAAAGTCATCGGTTTGGTCTGATGAAAGGTCCAGATAACTTACACAATGGATATGTAGGAATGAGTGTCTTACAGCTAAGACCAAAATATACAACAAGATTCAGCAAATGTAGCCCTAAAACAATGCCATTGAACAGTTCTAAACTAAAACCAAACCTACTGTAAACAGTTAAAAGACTGACAGTTCTACCTATTTCTTTCACAAGCAGATCACACCAACATCTATCCTGAATCTGCCTACATAAGCATATCTGAAACAACCTCATTAAACTGATAAATGATAACTGTCAGTTGCTTGTGCTCTCACTCAAACTATCAAGCCGGTCACATGTGCAGTTCCATGGCAACTGCAGGTCAAACAAAGGCTAAGATGTACTGTAGCTCCCATAGCTGTAAAGTGGGGGGTTGGCAAGCCATTGATTGCGATCAACCGGCCGACCACAGGGAGCAGACAGGTGGATCACGACCATGGCTCTGCCTCTCCCCAGCCTCTGATATTCTCATCTTAACTAGAGAGCAGGAGGCAGTATAGCGCTGGATGGAAAAGAGGAGCAGGAGCTGCCTCAGTGATTGCTTGCTAGGCGGTCCTAGCAATCAATCGCCATCTTGTTATTTTGAGCTCCGGCATCTCCCGCTCCCGCCCTCCACCCAGCACTATGCTGTCTCCTGAATCTCCCCTCTGCTGTAAACACTCTGGCAGGTAGGAAGTGCTACCTACACAGCACTGTGTGTATGTAAAAGGGGGGGGGGGTGTGAAGGTGACAGAGAAGACAATTTTGAAGGGGGGGGGGCAGAGGACACTACAGTGTGTGTGTGGGGGGGGGGGGTAATTGTGATTAACAATTCACAAAGGACACTGCTTGGGGGGGGGGGGTCACTGCTTTCCTGCTCTCAGGGCGCAGAGGATATTTCTATGGAGGGAGTTAAAGGACACTACATTGTGAGGGTAGTGGGCGGTACAGGACACTACTAGAGGGGTGATGCGAAGGGAACCAGAAGACACTGCTTTGTGGGGCAGGGTGGTACAGGACACTACTGTGGGGCTAGGGGGGCAGAGAACACTGCTATGGGGGACAGAGAACACTACAGTGGGGGGGGGGGTGATGTGAAGGGGCAGAGGACACAGCATTGGAGGGTACAGGACACTACTGTGGGGGGAGGGGGCAGAGGACACTACAGTGGGGGTCAGTGTCATGTGGAATAACATCCTTGCAGGATGTCTCCAATTTACAAGCCGACCTCAATGCTCTGTCTAAGTGGGCGACTAAGTGGCAGATGAGGTTTAATGTTGATAAATGTAAAGTTATGCACTTAGGGGCTAAGAATATGCATGCATCATACATGCTAGGGGGAGTACAACTGTGGGGATCTTTAGTGAAGAAGGATCTGGGGGTTTTAGTTGATCATAAGCTCAATAATGGCATGCAATGCCAAGCTGTGGTTTATAAAGCGAGCAAAGTCCTTTCTTGTATTAAGAGAGGTATGGACTCCAGAGAGAGAGATATAATTTTGCCCCTGTACAAATCATTAGTAAGACCTCATCTGGAATATGCAGTCCAGTTTTGGGCACCAGTTCTCAAAAAGGATATCGGAGAACTGGATAAAGTGCAGAGAAGGGCAACCAAACTGATAAGAGGCATGGAGGAGCTCAGCTATGAGGAAAGATTAGAAAAACTGAATTTATTCACTCTTGAGAAGAGGAGAATAAGGGGGGATATGATCAACATGTACAAATACATAAGAGGTCCATATAGTGAACTTGGTGTTGAGTTATTCACTTTAAGGTCAACACTGAGGACAAGGGGGCACTCTTTACGTCTGGAGGAAAAGAGATTTTACCTCCAAATACGGAAAGGTTTCTTCACAGTCATGCCGCGTACACACGATCATTTTTTGTGATGAAAAAAAACGACGTTTTCTGTGAAGTAAAAAACGACGTTTTTGAAACGTCACTTTTCAAAGACAATGTTGCCTACACACCATCGTTTTTTTCACAAAAAGTGAGGTTACGTTCACCACTCTTTTCCATTGAAGCTCACTTCATAACTATCTTCTGGGCATGCGCGGGTTTGCTACACACGGTGACTTTTTGTGAAACAAAAAACGACGTTTTGCCCACACACGATCAATTTAAATTACGTTTTTTTTCATCGCAAAAAACGACCGTGTGTACGCGGCATGAGGAAATGTGGAACAGACTCCCTCCAGAAGCGGTTCTGGCCAGCTCAGTAGATTGCTTTAAGAAGGGCCTGGATTCTTTCCTAAATGCACATAATATAACTGAGTACTAAGTTCTGTAGGTAAAGTTGATCCGGGGTAAATCCGATTGCCTCTCGGGGGATCAGGAAGGAATTTTTTCCCCTCCAGTAGCAAATTGGATCATCGCTCTGCTGTTTTTTTTTGCCTTCCTCTGGATCAACTGTGGGTATGGAGTTGGGTGTATGGGATTGTACTGTGTTTTATTTTGTTTGTTTATTTTTTTTTTTTTTTATGGTTGAACTGGATGGACTTGTGTCTTTTTTCAACCTGACTAACTATGTAACTATGTGCAGGGGGCAGAAGACACTCCTTTGGGGGGGGGGGGGGGTAGAGAACACTACTATAGGGGTAGGGGGCAGTGGACACTGCTATAGTGGGCAAAGGACACTACAGTGGAATGTTGATATGAAGGGGGGAGAGTTAACTATTGTGACACACACTGTGTTCTAAATGCCATCTTTTGGGAGCTTGATGGATTTTTTTTTTTTTTTAAGGGCGCCCCCCCCCCTCCTCCAAGGATCTTTTCTTGCCTTCATGTTGTCCAGGTAGATCTCAACTCTGAAAGGTTGCCTACCCCTGCTGTAAAGGATAGGATGATATAGTTCCACTTTAAGTAAATGTATGAGTAGGGACTTTAAGTTTGTTCAAGTCCATTTCACTGAGATGCAGAAGGAACTAGGTGGAGTTGTCAGAAGGTTATACTATATATAGTATATAGTCGTTAAAAATATAACATAATGATGTTTGAATGGAACACATAATTGCCTGAAGGATGGTAGTATTTGCCTGAGGTTATACTTCAAATATTAGAAACAGTACGTTGCATTGTGTACTTCTCATATGTTTACACAGTTTCTATAAAGGAAGAGGTGGGCGCCAAATGCATTGACGCCTCAGGCAGTTTAGTGATTATGTTCTCCGCTGCTTGCCCTTTTCAAATGTTGGGCTGACATGTAGAGTGAAAGCAGAAGATTATATACATTGTGTTGCCCTATTCATACTGCCCATCATTTACATATCTCCTTTCTCTGCCAGAATGACCTGCATCGTGCAATCCAGAGGACTCACTCTGCCATGTTTAATCAAGTCTTCATCCTCATATGCACCCTTATCTGTCTAATGTTTACTTGGTAAGTATGGCGAGATATCATGTGACTGTCGGTTATCTGCGTCTGTGAATGCATAGATCTGACCCCTAGTAGCACACTTGTAAATGGCACCTCACTTTCCCAGCAGCTAATCTGTCAGCTACTGTTATCTTTAAAGTGGACCTATCAGTTTATATTCCCAATGCAACTGCAAAAGTCAAGAGTAGAAAAATAGACCTTGCTTGTCCCCCCCTCCCCCCCCCCCCAGAAACTCTGGACAGTTATTTTTTTCCCTTCATTTTCTGGGGCAGAATTCCTCAATGGGGGTGCTGTGAAACCCTGGGGTACTGTCTAGATCTGTGGGGTACTGTCTAGCTTTGTTGGGGTGCCACACTGCACCCGGTAATTTTACACAGCTTTATGCGTCTCTATGTCACAGGCAAGCTGTTTGCCAACACCATGAAAATTCATGACACAAATCAAATCAGGTGGCATTCAAAGCAGGAACAAAAATTGTCTCTGGACAGCCTCACTCTGCTTTTCAGATTCAGTGTTTACGAGACTAAAACATTTTTATTTGCTATAAAATAACTTAAAACCCCCAAACATTATATATATATTTTTTTCTAACACCCTAGAGAATAAAATGGCAGTCATTGCAATACTTTTTGTCACACCGTATTTGCGCAGCGGTCTTACAAGAGACAAGGGAGATAATACTCTTGCGCTATCAGAAATGGACACCGGGGGGCACTGCTGCAAACACCAGGGTAGTCTGCCTAACACAGAGAATATGCAGATATAGGTAGGTGATGGTGAAGCGCTGTGAATCCTAATAGGGTATATAACCAAAGGGTAAATACCAAGGGAGATAAGCTAAGTGACTGTATGGTGAACAGAGAGGTGAATAAGCAACAAATAAATAAACATGTGAAATGTACCAAACACACTTGTTGCTTATTCACCTCTCTGTTCACCATACGGTCTTACAAGGGAACTTTTTTTGGAAAAAAAACACTTTTTTAAATAAAAAAATAAGACAATAATAAATTTGGCCCACTTTTTTTACATATTGTGAAAGATAATGTTACGCCGAGTAAAATGATACACAACATGTCATGCTTAAAAATTGTGCTCGCTCGTGGCATGGCGTCAAACTTTTACCCCTAAAAATCTCGATAGGCTCGAATTATTATTCTCGCTCTAACGATCGCGGTGATACCTCACTTGTGTGGTTTGAACACCGTTTTTATATGCGGGTGCTACTCGCGTATGCATTCGCTTCTGCGCAAGAGCTCGTCGGGACGGGGCGATTTAAAAAAAAAATGTTTTTCGGATTTATTCTATTTATTTTACAATTTTTAACACTGAAATAAATAAAAATAAAAATTATCACTTTTATTCCTCATACAAGGAATGTAAACATCCCTTGTAATAGAAAAAAGCATGCCAGGTTCTTTTAAATATGAGATCTGGGATCTCATATTTAGGCTTAAATGAAAAAAAAAAAAGAGAAATGTTACCTTTTGAAAAAAGGTAAACAAAAAAATTGTCTCTTTAAGACGCTGGGCGGGACAGACGTTTTGACGTCACTTCCGCCCAGCAGAGCTATGGGGACGGGTGGGTGCCATGTTGGCCTCACCCGCATCCCCACACAGCAGCCGAGCGGACCTGATCACCTCCGTCGCTACCAAATAAACAAAGAAAATATGTAGCGCTTAAACATATATAGAATAGAAAAACAAATAGTGTAAGCTAAAACTTAAACACCATAGGTGTACTTGAAGTGTCCTTTGAAGTGATATAAAGTCCACAGGGGTCAATACAGTGACTTGAGTGAGAGTGATCCACCACCGTAGGATAAGTTGAAGAGGCTTACCAGATGAATAGTGACCACACTAGGTGTACACCTATTGGTCAACTATAGCTTAGAGTTAGACGCTGTTCTCAAAAGGACTCGGAAGAGGTGAGTCACCTTTGTTACTCACCTCTTCCGAGTCCTTTTGAGAACAGCGTCTAACTCTAAGCTATAGTTGACCAATAGGTGTACACCTAGTGTGGTCACTATTCATCTGGTAAGCCTCTTCAACTTATCCTACGGTGGTGGATCACTCTCACTCAAGTCACTGTATTGACCCCTGTGGACTTTATATCACTTCAAAGGACACTTCAAGTGCACCTATGGTGTTTAAGTTTTAGCTTACACTATTTGTTTTTCTATTCTTTATATGTTTAAGCGCTACATATTTTCTTTGTTTATATTGTGTTTTGCTAAATTGATCACTTAGTTATGTTGGCTGCTTTAGTGTTTTAGTAGCGCGGTGAGTGTACATACCTAGGTATATACCAATTTTTACCTCCGTCGCTACCGACAGCTACGGTAAGCGGCGGAGGGCGCGGGAAAGCGGCGGGAGGAGGGCCCCTCTCCTGCCACCGATAATGGCGATCTCGCGGTGAATCCGCCGTGGAGACCACCATTAGCATTGACAGGACCGCGCACTGAAGAAATGAATATCTCGGTTGTGGCAGCAGCTGCTGCCGTTACCGAGATATCCATCTTTAAAGTACCGACGTATAACGAAGGTGGGCGGTCTGTAAGTAGTTAAAAGAAGGACGGCACTACAAGTCACAGCAAAATGAAATAAAAACCTGACTGCAAAGGTGGAATTCAAGGCAGTCCCAGCAATCAGAAGCAGACAAAAATCCTCCTCATTCTTGACCTGTTCTGCCTCTGCCATGCTGCCACATATGAACTGTGGTGAAGATCAGAAGGTAGGACTCCTAAGTGAAAGAGGAAGACTGAGGATTCTGATGTGAAGGGGTAGGGCCAAGGACTCTGATGTGAAATGGTACTGGGGACTGAGGAGGGGGACTAAAGACTCAAATTTTAAAGGGTAGGGGGACTCTTATGTGAAGGGGGGATGGAGGACTCTGATGTGAAAGGGGGGTGGACTTGGGATTTCTCATTTGAAAGGTGGGGAAGCTGAGGAGTCTGAAAGGGGGGCTTCTGATGAGATTATGAAGCTCTGTTGTGAAAGAGACCCCATTTTTAGACTAGGGTGCCCTGAGATTTAACATAATTTTAAAGGTCAAGGGTTGACAAGCAATGTTCTAGGGCAGGGATATGCAATTAGCTGACCTCCGGCTGTTGCAGAACTACAAGTCCCAAACTCTGACAGCCACAAGCATGACACCCAGAGGTAGAGGCATGATGGTACGTGTAGTTTTGCAACAGCTGGAGGTGCGCTAATTGCATATCCCTGTTCTAGGTGATGATCCAACCCAGAGTAATACTTACCCTTCTCTGTGGTCCCACAGTTTTGCTCCTTGCCAGTTTCAGTTTTTACCACTTGGTACCCCAAAAGAGCTCTTATTACTGTATAAGAAAATAAGAACCTGAGTAATGTTTACTTGTCCTGAAGAACCAAAGTTCCGGTCCCTCCATGATGATGTGTTATGTGACCAATGCTAAGGCATTAATCACTTAGTGCAGGACAATGAAGTTTTTTGGGAAATGTGGCCAAACACCAGGTCTGCCTAAATGCCTTTGTCAGCAGTCTTTGGACTCGTGCTGATGGCATCGGTATGAAATCAGTTTGAGACACGCTTGAGGTCATTCAGAGATCAAGGTTAGGGTTTAATATTAAGGTTTAATAATTAACATTAAATTAACATTTCAATTAATTAACATTTAATAATTAAATCAGTTGACCTCCTTTTGACCTGATTTTGACATACTTTAAGCAGATTTTGCAGTCCTATAGACTTGAATAGGAATGTAAATCTTGAACCAAACAAAAGGCCATCGACAGGTCCTAAAGTCTACACCTCACCTTCAACATTTACAGCGGTTTTGCAGTGGGAACTGGCTGCCTGAAGTTTAGCTAGTCTACATACTTCCTCTTGCCTCATGACTTTCTGAGGCGGCGTACACACGTACGAGAACCTCGATGGGCAGAACACATCGTTCCGCCCGTCGAGGTTCTCTGCCGGCCGTCGAAATCGGCGACCTGCCCGTCGGGAATGGCAACCAGCCATTCATCCAGGCGGGCCGTCGAGCAAATAGAGAACATGCTCTCTATTTCCGAGAGCGTACACACGGCCGAGGTCCTCGCTGGAATGCAGCTTCCAGCGAGGTTCTCGCTGGTTTCTAGCGAGAACCTTGGTCGTGTGTACGCCGCCTAAGTCCAATTGGCCAAACCAAACATCCAGAAGTGATCAAGCAACTTTACACAGCTGAATCCATACCTCTACATCAATGTTTCTGTAAAAGAAACCTATAGACACTTTGGAGGATAAGTTGCTCATACTCTAGTCTTCACTCTTGCTGGCTGACCCAGTTTTCATCACTCATGTGTCAGTAAAATTCACAGTACAGATTTAAAAGTTGTATAAAAAAATCTCAGAATCGTAAATTGTCTGGAAGCGGAGTTGTCTTACATTTTATACCCAATAGTACTATTGATAATGTTTTCTAAGCATATTTTTTGCGGCTACTTGGACAATGGCAGTTTGGCTAATTTTTAGGTTTTTAGACACAGATTTGGTGCCCAGCCCCACTGCCTGCAGACGGTCAAAATCTATAGAAATCTACATTCGGGGCATAATTAAATTATCAACACTTGCACATGTGTAGTTTTCCCTGAAGCAAAAGCAGATTTAATAAGATCAGCATGGCCTTCGCCGACACTGCAGTAAGCAAAGTTGAGTATTTTTATTTTTTTAACAGGTATGCCTTGCTTAATTTATTTCATATATCATATCAGTTAGCAGGTGCCAACTAGCTCTTCTGCCTTCCTTTCCTTGAGATAGACTTTCCCCTCATCCCTGCTCCAGGCCTATGCCAGAACTGCATATCTCAAAGATGGTCTGTAATAGCTCACAGCAGGTTCCTCCATCAACCTTCTGACCTCCCTCATCCAGATCCAGCCCTTATAATAGAAAGAGATGGTCCAATACATAGTATACAGTATAGGGATGAGCCGAACACCCCTGGGTTCGGTTCGCACCAGAACCTGCGAACAGACCAAAAGTTTGTGTGAACTTTAGAACCCTGTTAAAGTCTATGGGACTCGAACATTTGAAATCTAAAGTAGTAATTTTAAAGGCTAATATGCGAGTTATTGTCCTAAAAAGTGTTTGGGGACTCGGGTCCTGCCTCAGGGGAATGTTTGGGGACCTGGGTCCTGCCCCAGGGGACATGTATCAATGCAAAAAACGTTTTAAAAAACAGCCGTCTTTTCAGGAGCAGTGATTTTAATAATGCTTAAAGTGAAACAATAAAATTGAAATATTCCTTTAAATTTCGTACCTAGGGGGGGTGTATAGTATGCCTGTAAAGTAGCGCTTGTTTCTTGTGCTTAGAACTGTCCTGCACAAAATGTAATTTCTGAAGGAAAAAAGTCATTTAAAATCACTCACCTTAGGGTCTGGTATGGATATTAAGGGGAACCCTGTGTCAAATGAAAAAAAATTATGTAGGGTTCCCCCCAAATATCCATTCCAGACCCTTCAGGTCTGGTATGGATTTTAAGGGGAACTCCACCCCAAATGTTTTAAAAAAATGCCGTGAATCCCCACACAGTTTTTTTGTTATGAATGACTTTTCTCTGTATTGCCCGGGAGCTGACAATTCATTATAGCAGCAAGTGATTTCAAATGACTTTTTTTCCTTCAGAAATGACACTTTGTGCAGGGACAGTTCTAAGCATGGGAAACAAGCGCTACTTTACAGGCATACTACACCCCCCCAGGTATGAAATTTAAAGGAATATTTCACTTTTATTGTTTCACTTAAAGGAATTATTAAAATCACTTCTGCCAAAAAAACTGCAGTTTTTAAAAAAAATATTTGCATTGATACATGTCCCCTGGGGCAGGACCCAGGTTCCCAAACACTTTTTAGGACAATAACTTGCATATTAGCCTTTAAAATTAGCACTTCAGATTTCAAACGTTCGACTCCCATAGACTTTAACTGGGTTCTAAACAGGCAATGTTTGAGTCGAACATGAGTTCTACTCGAACTCGAAGCTCATCCCTAATACAGTACACCCGGGTCACGGTATCCTCCTTAAAGGGGTACTAACCCCTGCTTACAGACCCCACACCTTTTTGAACTGATAAAAAGGGACACCTTTTACCACCTGTAGCGTTGACCTCATAGGAGCCGCTGACTTTAACTGTTCTTTCCCAAAACAGTTAAAGTCAGCCAGGCACACGGCAACAGCCAATTCACTCCACCTTATTGGACAGTGATGGCGAACCTTGGCACCCAAGACATTTCCATGATGCTAATGCACTCTGCATTGTAGTTGAGCATCATGGGAAATGTAGTTCCAAAACATCTGGGGTGCCAAGCTTAGCCATCATGTTCTATTTGCTTGTAGAACTTGCAGCAGGACAGGGTTTGGGGTGGTATGGGATACATCAAAGCATTTAAGCACAATAGACAGAGGATACTCTTCTCTTAGCATAGTCTATCTCTCATAGCTAGGTGAGTGAAGGTAAATGTAGTCTGAAGCAGTCTTAAGTTTCATGGCTGGGGACCATGATCAGAAGTAATTGTAGACTGAAGCAATCTATAGTCTCGAAGCTGAGGACCATAAGGTAGTTTGCAGCACAAGTAAATGTAGACTGAAGCAGTCTGTAGTCTCAGAGCTGAGCTACAGCTGGTGCCCCAGAAGTAGAACTGTACACAGTCACTACATCTTGAGCTTGGCTTAGTACTCACAATATTCTGGGTAGCTGCACACCTCCCAGCTTCAACCAGGCACTATTCAGTGAATTCTCCAGACCACATTCTTACTCCAGAACAAATTAGGAATAGGCCCCCCAACTCCAGCAAGATTGCCTCGAAGGGGCAGTAGCCCTAAAGACCGGGGACTCCTCCTGCAGGACAAAACAAGGGGCTGCTCCAGGCCTCTCCAGGGATTGGCTGGAGCATAATAAATATTCAGGCTGCCCACCTGAATCTTCCAACCCTCTGTCCTCTACAAAACTCTAGAATGCTAGAGGAAGCAATCAAACCTGTAGTCTGTGGGACCTAGAACAGCCCAAAGAAATCAACAGTTGCTCCAATGATTACAGAGGAACCAAAATTACCTAGCAACCTTTCTAGGATGGCTCTACACACACAGTAGGTAAGCAAAGAACATGTCCCTTTACGAGGACCACAGAGATGTATTATGCAGTGCTTTTTGACCTCTATTTTTCCTTTATATTAGCTTTGGACATTAACAAATGTAGTAAAAAGTAGGATGGATAAAAAGTTTAGTGCAGCAGAACACTATTTGGTAGTAAATTATACATTTTTGCCAACCAAGCCTTTTCTGGCACTTTTTATTTACAAGTTTTAATTTGTATTTTTTGCTAGAAAATTTCTTAGAACCCCCTAAACATTATATATTGTTTTTTTTTTTTTTAGCAGAGACTCTAATAGAGAATAAAATGGCAATTGTTGCACGGTACTTGCGCATCGGTTTTCAAAATACCTTTTAAAAACAAAAGATCAAAATAAAAAATAAATGATTTTTTGCTTTACAAAAAAATATTGTTTTATTCCACCCTAGACCCGAAGTGATGTTATGACATTGCTCTGGTCCTCCAAGACCATAGAGGTGATTAGAGACAATCTGGTCTCTGGTAACCTCTATGGCCAGTCATGCAAAACATTGGATCATTTCTCGGAAACGCATAATCACAACAGAAACTACCCAAGTGACCCTAATCAAAAGTTTACATACCCTGATGATTTTGGCCTGCTAACATGCACACAAGTTGACACAAAGGGGTTTGAATGACTATTAAAGGTAACCATCCTCACCTGTGATCTGTTTGCATGTAATTAGTGTATAGCCCTGTTCACATGCTCGGTTTTCACGCTGTGAAAACTGAGGGGAAAGCCGAGAACCCGTCAGGAAAACTGCCATGGAATCCCGACCGTGTGTATGCTTCATGGGCACTGGCTTGCAGTATTTCCCATAGAGTATTAGTAAATCTGGTGGCAAAAAAGCCGCTGGGAATCCCGACGGGAAAATAGAGAGCAGGTTCTCTATTTTCCCGTCGTAATTACCGTCTGTTTTCCTGACAAGAAAACTGCTAGGAAGCATACACACGTCTGGTTTTCCTGGCCAAAAGCTCTCTTGGCAGTTTCTGGACTCCTGACAGACCCTTGGATCTTTCATCCAGTGCTGCACTGACGTTTCTGGATTCTGAGTCATGGGGAAAGCAAAACAATTGTCAAAGGATCTGCGGGAAAAGGTAGTTGACTAAAATTTCAGCCACAACTGCCAGAAAAATTGTTTGGGATGCAAATAAAATCCCACAAATAACTTCAGATGAAATTCAGGACTCTGAAAACATGTGGAGTGGCTGTTTCAAGATGCACAATAAGGAGGCACTTGAAGAAAGATGAGGCTGCATGGTCGAGTCGCCAGAAGAAAGACATTACTACGCAAATGCCACAAAGTTTCCCACTTACAATGCCAAACAGCACAGAGACAAGCCTCAAACCTTCTGGCACAAAGTCATTTGGAGTGGTGAGACCAAAATTTAGAATTGGCTGCCCAATTTTTTTGCGATACGGCACAGTGTCGCTTTAACTGACAATTGCGCGGTCGTGCTGTGCTGTACCAAAACAAAATTTACGCCCTTTTTTTTTAAATAGAGCTGTCTTTTGGTGGTATTTGATCATCTCTGCAATTTTAATTTTTTGTGCTATAAACAAAGAGCATCAATTTTGAAAAAAACACAAAGGCAAATTGTCATGATCGGTGTCATGACTTGGGTCGCCTGCTGGTGGCACTGTTCCCTCTGGTAACAGGGGTGCAGTTTTGGTGGCCACCAGCAGGTGTCTCCCAAGTTGCAGCTGCACTGGTATATAAGCCCGCCCTGCACTTCAGTCCAGTGCTGCAGTATTTCGTCTGTTAAGCCCTGTTTCTGTCTGTCCTGATACCAGTCAGTTTCTTGATCTGCTCCCTTTGACCTTGGCTTGTACTTCTGGACTTCGCTGCCCTCTCCGATCCTTGACCCTGGCTTTCACCCTGGACTTGCTTGTTTCTTATCCCTGCTGGTTACGTTCTGATTTATTGTACATATTTATGTTGACTAGTTTTGGTGGTTTTGACGTTTATTGTATGTGTAGTTGGCGTGCTTGTTTGTGGGTGTCCTGTTTTTTCACGTGTGCCTTGTCCTCAATAAATTCATATTGTTCACTTACCTTCTGCCTATTTCCTTAGTGCAGCCCATTGACCTGTCCTCTAGCATTGGGTGTCTGTGTAGACATCCCCCTGACACAAATCCACTTTGCACTACAAGTACAGAATAGGGGATAGATTTATAGCATTTTTATAATTTTTTTTTTTTTACTAGTAATGGCGGCGATCTGAGGTTTTTATCGGGACTGCAACATTATGGCAGACAGATCGGACACTTTTGACACATTTTTGGGACATTGGCATTTATACAGCGATCAGTGCTATAAAAATGCACTGATTACAGTAAAAATGTCACTGGCAGGGAAGGGATTAACACTAGGGGGCGATCAAGGGGTTAATTGTGTTCCCTAATGTGTGTTCTAACTGAAGGGAGAGGGGACTGACCTAGAGGAAATTACAGATCGTGGTTCCTAGCCAGTGGCGTAACTAGAGACTTCAGGGCCCTCGGTGCAGGAAATCATGAAGGGCCCCCCCTCCACAGTGACATGACAGTCAGGTGGACCCCTCACACTGGCGGGTGGCGGTCGGGCACCTCACAGGAGCGGGTGAAGGCCCCCCGGATTTGGCTGAATTACAGGACCCAGTCGAAATGACGACTGCTGCGACACTGATAATTCCGCCACTGGTTAAAGGTGTGCTACGTACAGAGTCCGGGGTGTGCTACGTACAGAGTCCGGGGTGTGCTACGTACAGAGTCCGGGGTGTGCTACGTACAGAGTCCGGGGTGTGCTACGTACAGAGTCCGGGGTGTGCTACGTACAGAGTCCGGGGTGTGCTAAACAATCAGCAGATAAAGATACTCCAAAATTCTAGTGTTGGCACCTCAATCATCCCGGCACCATGGTTGTTATGGTGTCAGGATGATTGAAGCGCATTATTTCTATTATCACATGGTAATATAGAATGAAATTATTCAACTCACCATAATGCAGAATCAGTGGGAGCCCTGATATCACTTTCCCCAGCCAGCGGAGTGCTTCCTTACATCTCAGGAGTCCCCAGTCAGCGGAGTGCTTCCTTACATCTCAGGTGTCACTGTCCCCAGCGGAGTGCCTCCTTACATCTCAGGTGTCCCCAGCGGAGTGCCTCCTTACATCTCAGGTGTCCCCAGTGGAGTGCCTCTTTACATCTCAGGTGTTCCCAGCGGAGTGCCTCCTTACATTTAAGGTGTCCCCAGCGGAGTGCTTCCTTACATCTCAGGCAGGCCCGGACTGGGACAAAAAATAGGCCCGGGCATTTTGGAATGAGCAGCCCATGACTTCTTAACTGGCCCCTTCTCCACTTTCAATCCTGATGGATCCCCTGGGAGAGGGGAGGGGGAAACCCTGCAAAGGTGCAGGTGGCGAGGGGACAGGGAAAGAGCAGGGGGAGCAGAGAGCACAGGGAAGAACCTTGAGAACATGGGGTGGTGTGAGAGCACGGGGGAGGCAGAGAATACAGGGAGGAAGAGGAGAGCACAAGGGGGCTGGAAATCATGGGGGTCTGGAGAGCACAGGGGGGACAGAGAGCACAGGGCGGAGAGCACAGGTGAGAAGCGGAGATCATGGGGGGCTGTAGAGCACTGGGGGAGGTGGAGATCACTGGGGGATGGCGAAGGGCACGGGGGTGGCAGCAGAGAGCATGAGAGGAGGTGGAGAGCACAGGGGGTAGGTGAAGATCAATGGGGGGGCTGGAGAGTACTGGGGGAGAGGCGTAGGGCAGCGTAGAGCATGGGGGGAGGTGGGAAGCACAGGGGGGGCTAGAGAGCACTGGGGGAGAGGCAGGGGGCACAGGGGGGCAGCTTAGAGCATGGGGGAGGTGGAGAGCACAGGGGGAGAGACGGAGGGCATAAGGGGCAGCGTAGAGCATGTGGGGAGATGGAGAGCACAAGAGGGAGGTGGAGTGAAGAGGGGGGCTGGAGAGCGCTGGGGCAAATAGAGAGCACTGGGGGAATAGAGAGCACTGGGGGTGTTGGTGAGAATTAGGGGTAATTGAAAAGAGCACAGGGGGAGAGGCAGATGGCACAGGGGGGCAGCGTAGAGCATGGGGGGAGGTGGAGAGCACAGGGGGAGACCGTAGAGCATGTAGGGAGGTGGAAAGCACAGGGGGAGGTAAAAAGCACAAAGGGAGAGGTGGAGGGCACTGGGGGGCAGCCTAGAGCATGGGGAAGGTGGAGAGCACAGGAGGGAGGAGGAGAGCACGGGGGGGCTGGATAGCACTGGGGGAGAAGTGGAGGGCACAGGGGGCAGCGGAGAGCATGGGGGAGGTGGAGAGCACTGGGAGAGAAGTGGAGGGCACAGGGGGCAGTGGAGAGCATGGGGGAGGTGGTGAGCACTGGGGGGGGGGGCTAGATAGCACTGTGGGGGGGGGGGGTAGAGAGCACTGTGGGGGCAGCAGAGATAAGCAGATTAGGAGGAGCGGTGGGGTGGCTGCATATAGAAGAATCATTCTCTCCATCTTCTTCCCGCAGTACCTGAATGCCTGCGAGAGGGAGAGGAGCAGAAGCAGGCATTCAGTGACCGTGGGAGGACGATTGAGAGAATTATTCTTCTATATGCAGCCACCCCACCGCTCCTCCTATTCAGGTTACAGGGGGCTGCATGTTCTCTCTGATCCCATCGGCAGACCAGGCGGCGGGCGCCGCAGCACTATTACAGCAGGCAGGGCTCCCTTCTCGTTGTGGTCTTCAGGAAAATGGCGGCCGGCGGAGAAATTATCTTCGCCAGCCGCGGACCTCTAGCGGCGGGGCGGGACCCCGAGTTAATACTCCCTTGTGCTCTCCTCAGTGTTAATAGCCTGTGTAGTCCACGTATAGGGTGGATCGGCCCTACCCGGAACGAATAGCATGCACCAGCAGTGTTTGGGCACCTCACACGGGCGGGTGGCGGGCCCCCCGTACTTGGTGGAATTACAGGGCCCAGTCGCAACGGCGACTGCTGCAACACTGAAAATTCCGCCACTGTTCCTAGCTATTCCCTCACTGAACAGAATAGGGATGTGTGTGTTTACACACACACACATCCCTGTTCTGCCTCTCGTGCTTGGAGATCGCTCGCGGCCGGCGATCATCGCGACCGCCGGTCATAAGCATTGGCACCCCCGCGATGCAGCGCATGCCTGCTAGCCCGCTTAAAGCGACCGACATACAGCTATGACAGTTCGCGCAGCAGAGCCAGCCTGCTGCAGTATAACTGTGGCGGCTGGTCCTTAAGCGGTAAAAAAATGTAAACACAGTTGATTGATAATAAATGGCTTAAACACTAACCATCAGTAAAAGAAAAGTTTTTGTGTTATAATTTATATTCTCTGAAAAATTGCCAAGAAATCATAAATTCTGCCAGAGTATGTAAACTTATGAGCACAACTATATATTACTGTTGGCAAGTAGATAGAGATGTACACATCAGACCAAAAAGAGAGACAACCAAGGAGGCCTCGAGGGACAGAGGGACTGTTGGGAGCCATGCTTATAGAAACAGGGTCACTTTGAGCTAACCCTAATTTGTAGTTTGCTATAGAGTCAGCAATGTAGCAGGTGTACGAAAAGTGACAATATTCTCCTGTCATATCAAAGGAACCCTACACCGAAGAAACATGTAAGACTTTTATGGAAAATGCTGAGATTTGCCTAGAACTTCAGCTGTCTTTTATCTCTGGAACTATTGATCATTTTGACATGTGGTGGTTTTCACTCTAGGCAATCTCTGATTATGTATTTTTCATGATATGTTATTTGTGGCAGATTTACTTCAAGCCATGATATGCAGTGTGTTCGGAGGTATAGGGAGAATTGCATAACATTTATTATAGTCTTCAATACATCAATTGTGATCCATTGACATGAGCTTTTCTGGAGCTGTAAAAGTCACTCGCCAGTGCAGCAGATTGTTTATTTCTGTGCTGGTTGGCGGTAATATAATAACGGTGGAGAATTTCTACTGCTCTACCCTTAGGATACAGGCAAACAGACTGCTGTGCTTGAGCTGCCCACCTACTCACATGCATCTGTATTAGTGTGCTGGGGATGTCGGATTATGAGCTCCACTGGGGCAGAAACTGCTACGAAGAATGTAAATACTCTCTGGAAGATACTGTGAAATATGTTGACTTTGTATAACACTGGAAACAAATAAAATAAAATATGCCCTGTACACACGATCGGTTCGTCTGATGAAAATGAACCGATGGATTTTTTCATCAGATATCCGATGAAGCTGACTTTCATCAGTCTTGCCTACACACCATGGGTTAAAAATCCGATCATGTCCAACGCAGTGACATAAAACACAACGACGTGCAAAGAAAAATGAAGTTCAATGCTACCGAGCATGCGTCGCCTTGATTCTGAGTATGCGTGGATTTTTGACCGATGGATTTCCCCACAGACGATCGTTTTTTTCTATCGTTTTTATTAACCATACGAAAATTTAAAAACAGCTTTTATTTTTTTTCACCGATGGGAAAAAAACTGATGGGGCCCACACACGTTTCGACAGATAAAAACGGTTTGTTTTCATCAGACGAACCGATCGTGTGTACAGGGCATAAGTCAAAGTTTTAACCTCCCTGGCGGTCTTCCCGTGTGTGGCACGGGGTGAGATTTTTAAGCTACGATCGGTAACCCCGTGCCACACACGGACTTGCCTCGCTGGATGCAGAAAAGAGTTTACTTACCTTTTCTCTGCGATCCAGCGATGAATCCCCGCAGTTCACGGCGGCCGGATGTCCGCCTGATGCTGTGTGTACCTCCGATTCCCTTCCCTGCGAGCGTCGCGACGTAGGGGGGGGAACGGCGCCAAATTCAAAAAAGTAAACAAACACTATACATACAGTACACTGTAATCTTATAGATTACAGTACTGTATGTAAAAAAATACACACCCCCCATGTCCCTAGTGGTCTGCCCTGTACACTACATGTCCTTTTATATAATAAAAACTGTTCTTTCTCCCTGCAAACTGTCAATTGCCCATAGCAACCAAAAGTGTCCCTTTATGGCAAAAATTGTTTTAGAGCAGCTAAAAAACAGCGATAATAAATCAGAATCACTTGCAGAATTTAGCGATAGCGATTTATGGGGAAATTCGTCATAAAAAAAAAAAAATAATGACAGCAAAAATTCTGCAACTGAGCAAATTTCAGTGATTTTGATTTGATTACATTATTGAATAATTTTTACTATAATTATATTATTATTTGTTAGAATTTTTTATAATTATTTATTATATTATAATTTTTAATAAAAAAAAAAAAAAATCATACCCGGGATGCCTATTAGACTCTTGTTTGGATAGATTTCAGTGAGTTATTCCTAAGAATTACAAGCCTACAGTATAAAACGCCAAATTCCCTTGCAAATAATGGTACTGCTTTCAGCACCTAAAATCTGAAAGAATCATACCGCCAGGGAGGTTAAGCACCATCTATTGGTTGCTGATGGAAATGCATGTGTTTTTACCACTTGCCACCCAAGCCAATTCTGGCACTCATTGCAAATCATAATTTTTTTTACTAGAAAAATACTTATAACCCCCAAATATTATATCTGTTTTTTTTTTTTTTAGCAGAGACCCTACGGAATAAAATGATGGGCCTTGCAACTTTTTATATCACACAGTATTTGCGCAGCAATTTTTCAAACACTTTTTTTTTTTTAAAACACTAAAGTTAGCCTGATTTTTTTGTATAATGTAAAAGATGGTGTTGCACTGATAAATAGATACAAATAAATTGCGCACACTTGTAGAATGGCACCAAACTTCGGTACTTAAAAATCTCCATAGGTGACATTTTTTTTTTTTTTACAGATTACCCCTTTAAAGGAGGTCTTGGCCTAAATGATTGCTCTCACTCTAACGTTCATGACAATACCTCATGTGTGGTTTAAACACCATTTATATTTAAAGGCGCGACGTATGTATGCATTCACCTCTGCTTGCGAGCATGCGGGGACAGGGGCGCTTTATTTATTTTTTTGTTTATTTTAATTTTATTTTTGTATTTTGACACTTTTCCTTTACATTTTGTTTTTTGATAAATTTTATTCCTTTTACAATGAATGTAAACATCCCTTGTAATAGGAATAGGGCATGACAGGTCGTTACAGTGACATCTGGGGTCTATAGGTCCCCAGATCTCGCCTCTAGGCTGGAAAGCCTGAGATAATAAAAAAAAAAAACGATCTTGGCTTTCCAGCCGAAGAAACAGCAGTGTTTACATCTGCCAAGGGCAGACGTGATGTCATAACATGGTGCCCGGCCTTCAAAGGTCATAGAGATGACTGGGGACTATCAATTCATTCTCCGGCTTACCGATCGCACGGGCGACCTGGTAGAAGCACCAGAGGGCTGCTTAAGGGGGGGCATCCCCTCCCACTGCCTGGAAAAACAATTAAGCGGCTATGATTGTTTTTACATGACAGGGAATCTTTGGCAGAAAAAAAAAGATATCTGAATAATGCTTGCAGCTGCAGGCACCATTCAGGTATCTCCACTCAAAGTCCTCAACGTTATACTATGTCCTTGGGTGGGAAGTGGTTAATTCTTTTTTTTTTCACTTTGCAAGCAGCCAACATCTGTTCATTTAAAACATAGTGATTAAATTGGTGTAGTTTGCAGGACCAGAGTTATCATTAGGCATAGTAGGTGACAGAAGCGACAGGAGGCTTTTTCCTATATAGTTTTCGGACATTTCTTCCCATCACCAATAGAATTAGTCATCTCATATATACTTATTTACACATTATCACTTTAGTCTAATGCTGGCCTTACACTTGTAAAATGTAATTGGAATGTTTAGATGAGAAAGTATAAAAATTGCTTGTCCGACCATTTCATGGTGTTCTCATGGACTTGACTAGCCCAAGGTACGTCTATGGACGTCCTTGGCTTTGAGCAGGGATATCTGAATGATGCCTGCAGCTACAGGCATCATTCAGTTATCATCTTTTAGAGCCGGCAATTCTGTGCGCTTGACCAATGTAGTAAAGATATCACCCATTTTACCCGTACCACCTTAATTTACCCACAATACTCCCCCACATCCCATTTTTCTTACCCCACCTAAATGAAAACGACCACACAAGAGTTTGGAGTTATAAATGGCCATAGCAGCCTTTTTATTAACCAATTAATTCAATAATTAATTAATTTCCAAATAACTTTTGTAACGACAACTGTTTTAAACACACACACAGTCTGTTGGTCTTTGACGGCACCCCGAACTTAACCTTTTCCACCACTACACTGCATGACAACCTTTTTACCATACCAGGCCTCCAGCCGTATCACCAGCTTGGAGACAACCCCCTGTTTTCCGCAGTGCAACCATAACCGTATTCCAGCAGACACCATTCCACTGGAATACCCCAGAGGGGCCCATACCACAGATGAGCCCCCCACCACTGCCATCACATATGTCATCTGCCACCATCAAAGACCAAGGACACCGCCGTTACACCGCTGCTATGACGACCCAAATCCACGAACCTGAAAGAGAAGAAAACAAACAAACAACACGACATATGCAAAACACAGGGAGGGTGGGTGGGAAAAACTGCCTCTTTCTGTCTCACTCCACATGAACTGTTCCCTACATTCCCCTCCTCCTCCTTCCCTATATATAGCCAGGCCCATCACTACAGGAAAGGCAAAACAAACAATTGCTTGGGGCCCCCGAGCTGGCCTGGGGCCCCCAACTTCCCTTTCCCAGGCTGTAGCTTGGCCAAGCTCCTCTTCCTGCCTCCTGGAGTCCTGTCAGTCCGGCCAGGTACCGCACGTGGTACAGGAGATTCAGTTTCCTGTTCCCGGCCGGACTGACAGGAAGTGCACATCGAGTGCTCACTTCCTTTCAGTCCGGCTGGGAACACAGGAAACTGAATCTCCTGTACCGCACGGTACCCGGCCGGGCACTATCTGATAGGGAACTGGGGACCCATAATGATAGAACACCGGACTGACAGGAGGAAGAGGAGCTCGGCCACGCTGCAGCCGCAGCTTACAGGGAAGAAGGGGAGGTGAGAATAGAAAAACATAGTGACTGGGGGGGGGGGAGTAAGAACTTGAGTGTAAAAAATTAGTGACTCGCTAACATAGGCTTTGTGTGTGTGTGTAGGGGGGGGGGGTGCTTGGGGGCCCGCATTTTACTTGGGGCCCCCAAATTCCTTCAAACGGCCCTGTATATGGCTCCTCCCTTTCCAACAACTTTCTCATCCTGTCACCTCCCCTTCACATCTCCTCTATCTTAACCCTTTCATGGCTCACTTTAAACTTAGTAATGCCCGGCCCTCCGTTATCTTTCTCTCTGTTTTTCTCAGCTCCAGGCCTCCCTGTTCCGCCGCTTGATCGTTCTTACAGGTGGCGAGAGTGGACATCCCCCCTCCCGCCACCCTCCGGTGCTTCTACCGACTCACTGCTGCAATCGGTAAATCGGAGAACAGATCTGCCGGCCCCAGAGGCCTACCATAGAGATTTCCAGATGGACCAGATGGTTGCCGGAGTCTCTATGATTGTTCGGAGGCCGGGCACGATATTATGACATCACACCTGGCCTCTGCCTCGGCTGGGAAGCGTGATAATTTTTTTATTTTATTTCAGGCTTTCCATCCAAGAGGTGAGATGTGGGGTCTTATTGACCCCATATCTTGCTGTAAAGAGGACCTGTCATGATTATTCCTATTACAGGGGATGTTTACACTCCTTGTAACAGGAATAAAAGCAGTTATTTTTTTTAAAGTGTCAAAGTAAAAGTTTAAATTACATTAAAAGTGCCCCTGTCCCCGTGTACTCGCATGCAGAAGGGAACACATACATAAGTCCCACCCACATACGAAAACGGTGTTCAGAACTTACGTGTGAGGTATCGGCATTAACGTTAGAGCAAGATCAAATATTCTAGCCCCATGAAACCAGTAAAAAATGTTAAAGCGTCGCCTATGGAGATTTTTAAGTACCAAAGTTTGGTGCCATTCCACGAGCGTGTGCAATTTTGAAGTGTGACATGTTAGGTATCTATTTACTCGGCGTAACATCATCCTTTACATTTATGCCAAAAAATTGGGCTAACTTTAATGTGTTTTTCTTTTTTTAAATGTTTTTTTTTATGTGTTAGAAAATTTGCTGCGCAAATACCGTGCAAGATAAAAAGTTGCAATGACCGCCATTGTATTCTCTAGGTTTTCTGCTAAAAAAAAATAAAAACAGGCTAACCTTAGTGTTTTTTTTTTTTTTTTTAATTCGTTAAACAATTTTTGTTTTTTTAAACGTGTTTGAAAAATTGCTGCGCAAATACTGTCCAAAGTGCCTCAATTGGCCCGGATGGAAAGTGGTTAATGATTTATTATTCAAGTACCATATCAGTGTCTCGATTTTTATAGAACGAAGCTATACAACTAGATTAACTTTACTAAGTGCATGCACATAAGACTAGTTAGGATTTTTTTTGGGAGTAAATTCAACTATTAGAAATATGATAATTTCCATTCGATTTAAAAGGTTTTTCCATACTTGTCCTTTTTTTGCTCTTTCTGGTTGAAACCGATTGTCAAATTATCCTCTTTAACTCTAATGCCGCGTACACACGGTCGTTTTTTGCGATGAAAAAAAACGTTGTTTATTAAAACGTCATTTAAATTGATCGTGTGTGGGCAAAACGTTGTTTTTTGTCTTAAAAAAAACTACCAAAAAAAAAATTCCAACATGCTTGAATTTTTTGTGTCGTTTTTCAAAACGTCGTTTTTTGTTTCACAAAAAGTCACCGTGTGTAGCAAAAACGTCGTTTAAAACAACGTTTTTCAACCTGCGCATGCCCAGAAGCTAGTTATGAAGCGAGCTTCAATGGAAAAGAGTGGTGAACGTAACTTCGCTTTTTGTGATGCTTCACAGAAAACGTCGTTTTTTTTCATCACAAAAAATGATCGTGTGTACGTGGCATTAGATAATCCAAGCAACGTTCCAAAAAAGTCTACAGATCTTAGGCTAGTTTATAAAAAGTCAGGACCAGTAGAGTAGAAAAGGGCTTTGCTTAAGAGCGATGATGCCAGAAAATGGGAGTTGATACAGGTGTCAAAGGCGGTGTGCCTTTTGGTGCCTATAGACTACAAAGATGGAAATTTGGACCTGGTAAGTGAGTGGGTAGGTCAGGGACAGTTAGGTGTAGTACAGGGAAAGACTCATGCCGTATAGGGGATACGGTTATTGTTTCTGGACTGGGTCAAAAGCACCCCAGCTCCACTGTTCAAACACCAATCAGGTACATCCCTGTGCACTGGTGACATTAGAGAAGCTAAAATACCATCCACTCAGATGTGTCCTGTTGCATGGCCATGATGAATCTCGCTTAAGGTTACAAGCAACCTCCGCAACCATCCCATGTAGGCACTGCATAATTGTCGTGTTCTGGAATGCTAAATATGCTATTTTGTGAATGAAGTGCCTTGTCTTTGAAACATTTATTGTAATTATCATTTTTCCACTATTTGGCAGAGTAAACAGTTTTTGTCTGATGCCTCTGCACCATAACCACAAGCAAGCCCCACATACATGCATGTGACAAGGTGACAATGCAGCAGCACAATTGGGAGACAGTTGTCATCTCATTAAAGGAAGTGTGTATGCAGGTGCAGTCTACTTTCTCCACTGTAGGTGGCGCTCAATCACAACAGCATTGTAGGGGGAGAGGAAGTCAAGAGGCACATGGCTTCTCTATGGATTGCTGGGTCACTGGGGAAGCTATCTGATTGGATGATGCCATCCCAGGTGACTCTAGCAGCCATCTTGGATCAAGCAGAGCCTATTTAGCTCCTGTAAAAACAAAAATGAGTGCAGCACTACTGTGAACCCCCCATATTGCATTACATAGTGCAAAAGTGTACTTTTTTTTTAAATAAGTGGATTAAATCCAACATATAAATACTCTCTGAAGTGCAAAAATACATTAAACGAAAACTTATATATATGCATAAAGTGCAATGTGTCCATAAATTATTTTAATATAATAAAGTGTAAATTGTCCATAAACCTGCTCCAATGAGCTAATTGAAAATCTAAACAAATATAATCTCACCATCATGTAAATGCAACATATTCATAAAGTGCATATGTCTATCCTCCACCTGTGAGATCTAAATGCTCACCTCACATTAAGACCCATGTTTCACCAGCGGGTCATAATTAGCTGTTCCCCTCTGGGGGTAATGTTAGGTCTTTGTAGCGATCTGCCTCTCTGCATCTCCAATTTTCACCTGTCATCTCTCACAGTCACAGGAACAGATAGCATATGGTGATTCCAAATGAAAAACAAACAAAAGATTTAGTTCTCTGTTTAAATGAAACCTATACTTTTTGAGTATAGGTTATGCAAATTTATTATAATCTATTATTTTTATTCTATACATATTTTTTTTCTTATTTTCATATATATATATATATATATATACACACACACCGTATATTGTTTATATTGTATATATTTTTTTGTTTTTAAAATATTTATTTTAAGTGGAATTGGGTCATGCTTAATTTCTAATAAACTGTGTGGGCCAGATTCAGGTAGAAATTCCTATCTTTAGGCATGCCTAGCGTCTGGACTTTAAACTAGGCTGCCGCAACTTTTTCAGGCAAGTGCTTTATTCATAAAGCACTTGCCTGTAAGGTTGAGGCGGCGCAGCGTAAAATCATCCGGCCGAATTCAAATTCGGCGGGTAGGGGGCGTGTATCATTTAAATGAAGCGCGTCTCCGCGCCGAACGAACTGCGCATGCGCCGGCCGTGATTGGTTCCCAGTGCACATGCTCCAAATCTCAACGTCAATACGACGTGTAAACGACGTGAACGGCACTTACGCAAAGCCCTATTTGCAAACGTTTTACGTAAACGATGTGAAAAAAAAACGCTGGCACGCCGTCCATACTTAACATTGCCTGCGCCTCATACAGCAGGAATAACATTACGATGGTACTACGCTAACGCAAACGACGTAAAAAAAAAATTGCATGTTTTAGACTGGAACACCACCTAGCGGCCAGCCTAAAATATGAAAATAAGATTAGACAGCGCATGTCTGATCTAAGGAAAATCTATGCTAAACTGATTTTATGAATCAGTGGCATAGATTGGAGGCCTAAAACGCAGAGATAAGACGGCTTATCTGGAGATAAGCCGACTTATCTCCTACCTGAATCTAGCCCTAAATATGCACAAATTTCAGGTAATCTTTAAAAGAGATGTATGTTCTTTTGTTTTGTTTTTTAGAATCATACTTATCTAGGTAGATGCAGCATCAATCCAATGTTGCATCTGTCCTTCAGCGTCTCTAACACTGAGAACCGAGCAATTGAACACCGCCGATCGCTCAGTTCTCACAGCTCTGTCAGCTGAGAGCTTCTGTCAGTCACCGGTCTTTGCTCTGCCCCCTCCTTGCTCACTGGAGCACTGGGCTGTGGAGGGGGCAGGAGCGGCCGGCTCAGATTCTCAGCGGCTCGCTGACAGGCTGAGCAGAGTACCTGTCCAGGGATCTGGGTGGATCCTGACTCTATGGTTGTGCTGAGGTTCAAGAGTAGACCAAGTCTGTGACGTCAGCAGAGAGCGGACTTTAGTCTGCTCTCTGCTGAAAACAGGTCACAGGAGTGCAAAACTAACTGAACTCCTGTGATCCATAGGAGAAGTACATCCAAACAAGCTTTGGCTGTACTTCTTCTTTAAGGTTTTATGTTAATAAAGTATGAAATTTCTTGTAAAGTTGACTGCGAGGTGATATAGTAGACCAAAGGCTTTTCTCTGACCATTAAGGTAGAGGATAGAATAAAAAATTTGGAAGACCTTTAATATACATTGTTTGACCTGTATCCTTGGTCAGGATGTCCCCCAGGAGAAGCTGTTAGATACTATGCTCAGGGAGACACCTATTAGCAGTTCCATTTTTCTTTAGTGTGCTAATTAGTCCGTTGTGGCACTGCAATGCCCTATAGAGGGTGTAACGGTCACCACCGTTTACTACCTTCCATCCACCCACGACAAGCTTATCCGACACTCCACAATCCAGCAGACATGATCCATTCCATTTCCCATAATCAAGATGAGACTCCGCTCTGTACTTGTTTCAAATGAATGAATACTTTATTGGTTTCTTAGCTTGCTTATAAATCCAGTACAGCATATTAAGTTAATCACAGGACAATGCAATCTCCACCCCCCTCATCACACACTATGGCTAATTACTATGCAGACATTTCAGCACCGACTGACGAGACACATTACATTCCTTTATCAATAGAATTCAAACAAAATACCATCACACAATCAGTTGCCCTTCAATCCACATCTAGAGACAGACGTACTGTCTCCGGCAGAATAGTCTTAACACCTGGGCATCAATAGGCTATCACACAGTGTTATCACAAAATGAAGAGGTCTTGGAGCAGACCTGAATTAACACCTTTACTTAACATAATTGACATGCTAATTCAATACATCTGAAGAGAGACGTGTGATCTTGAATACCCAATCTTTTAAGTGTAAACACAGAGGAATGAGTCACTGTCTTGTTGACCTGGTCAGGTCAACCTTAACCAACACTTGTAATATCTCAAGACATCCTTCAATATGAAGTATCAATATTGTCCCATCTCATGTAATACATGAATCATGATTTTTTTAGCCACCCTACGCCCAAAAGGGCACAGGGTGGACTTAGACCCAGGAGTTATTAGTGCCGCTGGCACAGGAGTATCTCTCATCCTTCCAAAGTCTCTGGTTGTCACAGGTCATTCCGTTACAGAGGGGATTGGTTGCCTGGTCATCAGCTGTATTTGTATATTTATAGAGTGGAGATGAGCCAGGGTTTTACTCCTACTGAGGAAGTCCTCGCCCAGGGATGTAACGCATATGAGGGGGCAGAGACTTTTTTGATTTTCATCCTTCGGCTATCTCAAAGGTTTTAACTTGTTTTAAATGTCTGTACCAGCTAGCACTGCTTAAGTGCTTATTTATGTGAGTGTACCACTTTTTCTCTTTATTTTGGGATTAAAATTTAAACCGCAAGCACTAGATCTTTTGTTTTGTTTTTCATTTGGAATTGTCATATGCTTTATGTTCCTGTGACTGTAAGAGCTGACAAGTGAATATTGGAGATACGGAGAGACAGATTGCTGCATAGACCTAACATTATCCCCAGAGGGGAACAGCTGATTATGACCCACTTTTTTTTTTTTTCTCTCAAAAAGGATGTTTATTGCCACACATGATAATAAACAGAAGAGTTACATACATACAGATGCATAAAAATAGACATTCCGTCCAACATTAAAAATGGAAGCCAATACATAGCATAAAAGGAACAATAATACAAAAAAGAAAATACAGATAACCTCTCACATCCCACTGATCAGCAAGGATACATCCAGCCAGACAACGTCATTCCTACCCCCATATTGTCCAAGACCAACCGTACTTTGCACACAGTCATACCCCACCCCTGCGGGCGCCCGGCACCCCCTTTAAAGGAGCAGCCTGTCCATTACCATTTCAAGTGGGGCCAACCCCGGGGTGTTCATCCAGGGGGCCCACAGTAGTTCAAATTTCCCCTGCCGGCCTCTATGGGCCAGATTCAGGTAGAGTTAGGCTGGAGTATCTGTGATACTCCAGCCTAACTGTCACTTTCTGTTTTCTGTAACCAGAAAACAAGAAACGCCGGGTTGGTGTTCCGATGCGATCGGCGCAAGTGAATTTCGCCATCGCATCACAAATTTAATTTAAAAATGGCGCCGGGGGTGTTCCCGCTGATTAACGCTGAAAAAATATGTTAATCAGCGGGAATCGGAAATTCACGATCGTTTTCGGGCGCGACGCAGTGACTTTCCGACGTTTCGGTAAGCGATACGCGACGTAAAGATAAAGCAGCCCCCTAGTGGAGTATCCTATGTTAAGTATAGCCGTCGCCATCGCGTCGGAAAAAAAAAATTTGCGTCGCTGGCGTAAAACGTTCATGAATGGGGATGTGACGTCATTGACGTTCACTGACAGAATTTGGAGCATGCGCACTGGGATGCATTGACACTCGACGCATGCGCAGTACGTTCGCCGCGGGATCGCGCTTAGTTTAAATAATACACGCCCCGTACCCGCCCAATTTGAATTCCGCCCGCTCATTTTCGATAAGCTGCCGCAACTTTAGGAGCAAGTGCTTCATGAATAACAGCACTTGCTCCTAATATTTCGGCAGAGTAACGTAAATGAGAAGCGTTACTCCAGAGCAAAGATGCTCCCATCTACCTGAATCTGGCCCTATGCTGGTAAATGTATTTTTCCAAGCGCAAAGTTGACCCCATCTGTGCTATCCATTCACTTAGCTAAGGAGGATCACTTTCCTTCCAATTCTGGAGGATAAGTTTACGAGCCTGAAAGAGGGCTCTACCAATGGCTTGTTTCAGGTTATCATCCACTGTCAGATCGTCCAGTATACCCAACACACAGGCTTTAGGGTTTTGTGGAATCGTGACCAAGAATACCTCATTTAGAGTTTTTAAAACCCCACTTCAGTAGAGGTGCAGCTTGGGGCACCTCCACAGCAGATGAATAAGGTCCCCGTGATCTTGCACACATCTGGGGCAATTATCATCATCATCATCATCAATTATCATCCCCAGCCAGACCCATCCTGAGCAATCTCGCTGGCGTAAAGTGCACCCTCATGACAATGAACAACTGTGACAGTCGTTGTGCAGTGTTGAGGGAGCACCTCTGCACTGCAAGCAGTGCCTCTTCCCACTGGTCCTCCTCAAATACTCCCACATCCCTCTCCCACGAGGACAACACCTTCGCGGGAAACCCTGGTAGAAATGAGGATAGTAAAATGGCATATGAACTGGAGATAAATCCCTTAAAACAGTCCACTTTAGACATATAATGAAAAATTGGGGCGGGGGACAGGGTCCATGGGTTGTCTCCTGCCTGAGCCCTGACTGCGTGACTCAACTGTAAGTAATGAAAGAGCATGGACTGGGGCAACCCGAACCTCTCCTGTAGTTCCACAAAAGAGCGCAGACGGCCACCTGAAAAAATATGAACCAGATGGGTAACGCCGTACCTCTTCCAGTGCTCCGCACAAGTCAGAATGAGCAGTTTCCCATAGTACCGGTTGTTCCAGATTGGACTATGACCTGTAAAGCCCTCAACATTTTGTAATTGACGCGTTTATTCCAAATTTTTTGGATCAAGGCATATGTGGGGAAGAGTTTGTTCGATTTGCCAAACTGCAATGCTTCTAATCCCGTGACTACCGCGTCTGAACCCGAAGTATGTTGTAGCAGGGCAGTTACTGGGTCCCCGCCACCCTGACATGTATCCCTCCCCTTAGATATGGCCCTGGCTATGTGTTGTAATTGGGCCGTTAAATAGTAAAGCCATGGATTAGGAAGGGCCAGCCCCCCCGCCTCCTTGGGTTTTTGTACCTGCTCCAGTTTAATTCTAGGGGGTTTGTTAAGCCAAAGGAAAGCCCGAAATAAAGAATTAATTATCCTAAAAAACTTCAGTGGGATCACCATAGGGGTATTATGGAGGATATACAGAAGCTGCGGCATGAATATCCTTTTTGTGAGATTCACTCTGCCCACTAGTGACATCTTCAGCTTAGACCATACCTTGGATTTGTCTCTAATCCGGCCCAACAAAGGCGAGAGGTTCAGAGCAATGTAATCACGGGGGTGTGGTGTGACCCAGATACCCAAGTATTTAAATTTAGTGGCCACCGGAATGTTCTGCAACGTGGGACCCTGCAAGTCTACAGCGTCCAGCATCATAATCGCGGACTTGGTCTAGTTGATGACTAGACAGGAGTACGAGCCAAAGTTTTGAATTACCCTTATAGCCTCACTCAGGGAACCCAAAGTATCCCCCAGCAACAGCAGGGTATCGTCTGCATATAACATGAGTTTCTCATGTACTTGACCGACCCACTTTTTTTAAGTCCGCGGTGGTGCAAAACCTTGAACAAAAAACCCGTAAGTAAACAAAAAAACGTGTAAGTAAAACAAACTAAAAAGTGCACTTAAGGTTGTGCTTTAGTCCATCTCCGAAGAAGTAGGACCTCTCCCTGACCCCCGGGGTGCAAGGCTCCTGACGGGGACATAGGATTACATGATCTGCCTAGCCAGAAAGCCTTGCAAACCCTGTTTTTCTAGGACAGCCGAAGCCATCCATCAAATACTAGGTCAGGGAAGCTTTCCCGAAGAGAGACCCCAGGGGCAGGGAAGGAAGGAACTTGAGGGCCACACATCCTTCCCCTAGACTTCAGGGCAAACCCAAGGACTGACACCTTTTATCCATGAGAAAACGCACACAAAAGTGAAAAGTGACAAACAGTGGGAGAAAATAAATAATCAAATAAACAAGTGCCCGTGCAAATTGTGCACTAGCTAGGCCCTGAGGCCTGGTAGACAAAAATTGCCCCCAAGATTATCCAAAAGGCCTAGCGTTAAAAAGAGCTGTGCAAAGGGAAAACAAATTTGTTGCTGTGACTAGGGATGAGCCCAACACCCCCCTGTTCTGTTTGCACCAGAACCTGCTAACAGACCAAAAGTTTGTGTGAACTTTAGAACCCCATTAAAGTCTATGGGACTCAAACGTTTGAGATCTAAAGTGCTATGTTTAAAGGCTAATATGCAAGTTATTGTCCTAAAACGTGTTTGGGGGACCCGGGTCCTGCCCCATGGGACATGTATCAATGTAAAAAAAGGTTTTAAAACAGCAGTTTTTTCGGGAGCAGTGATTTTAAATGATGTTTTTATCCTTCAGAAATGACACTTTGTGCAGGGAAAGTTCTAAGCACGGGAAGCAAGCGCTGCTTTAAAGTCATACTATACACCCCCCCTAGGTAGGAAATTTACAGGAATATTTCACTTTTATTGTTTCACTTTAAGCATTATTAAAATCACTACTCCTGAAAAAACAGCAGTTTTTTTACATTGATACATGTCCCCTGGGGCAGGACCCAGGTCCCCAAACACTTTTTATGACAATAACTTGCATATAAGCCTTTCAAATTAGCACATTAGATTTCTCCCATAGACTTTTCCAGGGTGTTTTGCGGCTTTTCAAATTTGCTGCGAGCACCCCAAATTGTTTGCTGTTCGGCGAACAGGCAATGTTCGAGCCGAACATGAGTTTGACTCGAACTTGAAGCTCATCCCTAGCTGTGACCATGTGTTCTGTTCACCCAAGTGTTACTAATGCCCTGTACACACAATCGTTTTTTTCTGACGGAGTAAACTCGGATGGTTTTTCCGATGGAATTCTGTCTTGCATACACATTGTCACACCAAATTCTGACCTTCAAGAAGGCGGTGAAGTACACTACAACAAGCCGAAAAAAATGAAGTTCAATGCTTCTGAGCATGCGTCGACTTGATTCTGAGCATGCATGGTTTTTAGTGCGTTGGAATTCCATACAGACTAACTGATTTTCCGATTGGAATTTTGTTCTCTATCCAAGTCTGTCTGAATTTTTGACGGAAAAAGTTTGATTGGGCATATACACGGTCGGAATATCTGATGAAAAGCTACCATCGAAAAATTCTGACCGTGTGTACAGGGCATTAGATAACCCCTAGATTGACCACTCCCAGGGAGCACAGACACAGCGGATCTTCTGCCTTCCCAATCCATGGCCAGACAAGGTAGAACGTTCAAATCAGGAGGTGATGGGCTCTTCCAGGTTTCCCAGGGGGGGATGACTCCCGTCCCCAAATTGCCTGTGGGTGTCCCGTTTTTTTTCCAGCCAGTACTAACCTTCCAAGCCCCTATCACAATGCCAGCACAGAACCTCCACTAGATCACTCATAAGAACAGATACTACACTTGATCTTAAGTGAAACAGGGGTCGTAATGTGAGGTGAGTGTTTTCTTCCAAACAACTCAACTTTGCTTTCATCTGTCCACAGAATATTTTGCCAGTACAGCTGTGGAACAACCAGGTGCTCTTGTGCAAACTGTAAATGTGCAGCAATGTTATTTTTGGACAGCAGTGGCTTCCTCTGTGGTATCCTCCCATGAAATCCATTCTTGTTTAGTGTTTTACGTATCGTAGATTCGCCAACAGGGATGTTAGCATATGCCAGAGACTTTTGTAAGTCTTTAGCTGACACTCTAGGATTCTTCTTCACCTCATTGAGCAGTCTGTGCTGTGCTCTTGCAGTCATCTTTACAGGACGGCTACTCTTAGGGAGTACTGAACTTTCTCAATTTATATTACCGTAGACTGATAAACAGCAAGGCTTTTGGAGAAACTTTTATAATCCTTTCCAGCTTTATGCAAGTCAACAATTCTTAATCTTATGTCTTCTCAGAGCTCTTTTGTGCGAGGCATCATTCACATCAGGCAATGCTTCTTGTGAAAAGCAAACCCAGAATTGGTGTGTGTTTTTTTATAGGGCAAAGCAGCTGTAACCAACACCTCCAATCACATCTCATTGATTGGACTCCATTTGGCTGACACATCACTCCAATTAGCTCTTGGAGATGTCATTAGTCTAGGGGTTCACATACTTTTTCCACCTGCACTGTGAATGTTTACATTGTGTGTTCAATAAAAACATGGTAACTTTTAATTCTTTGTGTGTTATTAGTTTAAGCAGACTGTGATTTTCTATTGTTGTGACTTAGATGAAGGTCAGATCACATATTATGACCAATTTGTGCAGAAATCTATATCATTCCAAAAGGGTTCCTATACTCTTTATTGCAACTGTATATTAAATATCTGCTCGTGTTAATAGAGTTGTGCTAATTGTATATCTAGGCCCTGGCTCCCAGACTTGACACATTTTGCATGTGGGTAGTGTAGGGGCAGGTCACCTCTCTGACATGGACAGTGATTAGTGGCAGGGAGAGGCTCCAGACAAGTAGGTAAATGACAGGGACACATCATTCTTCCTGTACTACTCCCCATTTGGGTGAGGACCAGCCAGGCCGCATTTGACCCCTCAAGTCAGACACTGTCAGCATGTGGAGACTTGCTCTGTTTCAGGTTGCTACTGCATTCTGTGAGTGTTCCCTGTTGGGTGTCTTCTCGCAAGGTTTGTTGTAACTGCCGAAGTTTTACATCAATATAAATCCTGTTCTTTGCAACTTCACAGTGTTTACTGCCACCACACCACACTGCACCTCCCCACAAGTGCCTGAACAAAGACATTGATAGCAGGATCACCAGGGATTCTTTTAATGAAAGCTGCAGATTGAAAAGATTGAGATGCTTGTCTTGTCTGTTAGATCTCTGTGTTTTTCCAATGTTTTTACAATCTCTCTCATCTTCTCTCCTTAGTATCTGCGGCATTCAGCACCTGGAGAGAGCAGGCAATAATCTCACTCTCTTTGACTCCTTATACTTCTGCATTGTCACCTTCTCCACCGTGGGCTTTGGTGATGTAACCCCAAAGATATGGCCATCACAGCTTCTAGTGGTCATCATGATCTGTGTTGCCCTTATTGTGCTACCTATCCAGGTAAATTTGGCTGCTTAGGCTAAAAAAATAGAAAATAAATACTGTACATTATTATTATTATACAGGATTTATATAGTGCCAACAGTTTGTGCAGTGCTTTACAACATCAGGGAAGATAGTACAGTTACAATACAATTCAATACAGGAGGGATCAGAGGGCCCTGCTCGTTAGAGTTTACAATCTAGAAGGGAGGGTCAAGTGGAACAAAGGGTAGTAGCTGTGGTGGATGATCAGATGGACTAAATGAAAATACAGTTGTTAGGTGTGGGTAGGATAGGCTTCTCTAAAGAGGAGGGTTTTTCAGGGATCCTCTAAAAGCTAATAGAGTAGGAGATAGACAGACAGATTGGGGTAAGGAGTTCCATAAGCTTGCAGCGGCTCTGGAAAAGTCCTGGAGATGAGCATGGGCGCAGGTGATGAGAGAACTAGAAAGAGGTCGTGAGAAGAACGAAGAGAGCAATTAGGTTGATATTTAGAGACTAGCAGGGAAGAGCTGTGGATGGCTTTGCAGGTAGTTGTTAGTATTTTGAATTCAATTTGTTGGGTAAGCGGAAGCCAGTGGATGGATTGACAGAGAGAAGTAGCAGAGACCGAGCGGTTGGATAAGATGGATTAGTCTTAGGCCTCGTACACACGAGGGGATATGTCCGCTGAAAACGGTCCGATGGACCGTTTCAGCAGACATCTCCGCTCGTGTGTATGGGCTAGCGGACAGATTTCTCCACCCGACAGATTTCAAAGCATGCTTTGAAATCCATCCGGTGGAATCTGTCCGCCCGACATGTCTGCTGGTTAGTACACTTACCAGCAGACATGTCGTCCCCCACCGCCGCCGCGCCGCCGCCGAATGGATTCGGCGCATGCGCGGAAGTGTTTAACTTCCTGGTGCGGTGACGTGGCGGTGACGTGGCGGCGTCAACGTCACCGCCGCGTCACCGCGCCGTCCGGCGGCGGGGAATTTGATCCGATGGTGTGTACACGCCATCGGATCAAACTCCCGATCGGACATATCCGATGGAAATGGTCCGCGGACCGTTTTCATCGGATATGTCCGATCGTGTGTATGGGGCCTTACAGCAGCATTCATGATGGACTGAAGGGGGGATAGAGTATGCAGTGGTAAACCAATGAGGAGGGAGTTGCAGTAATCAAGGCGAGAGATGACCAGGGAGTGAATTAGGAGCTTTGTTGTGTCAATAGTTAGAAAGGGGCATATTTTGGAGATGTTGCAGAGGTTGAGGCGGCAAGATTTGGATAGTGATTGGACGTGGGGCTTAAAGGAGAGTTCAGAGTCCAGGACTACTCCTAAGACCTTGGCATGTGCGGATGGGCTGATAGTTGTGCCATCAATTTTGACAGAGAGATCAGGGAAAGAGGCACGTGGGGGAGGAAAAATTATGGGTTCGGTTTTGGATAGATTGAGTTTGAGGGAGTGGTGTGACATCCAAACTGATATATCTGATAGTAAATTAGTGATACATGAGGAGAATGAAGGAGTGAGTTGAGGGTGAGAGAAATAGATTTGAGTGTCGTCAGCGTAGATGCACATTTCCTCATGTTTTATCCCTTTAAAGTGTAAGTAAACCACCCTATCGTGTTCAGCCAAGGAAGCTGCCATCTTTACCTCTGTTTAATCTACAACTGCCATGATGCTGCACATGTGATCAGTTATGACACTAGACATTGGAAGGTTTGACAGTTTGGTTGAGAGCCCAACCAATGGGAGTGTTACATTTCCAGCACGTGCCAGAAATTAAACTGTTTTATGGATGGGTTTACTGTTTACTTCCGCTTTCAGAAAAAGACCTGTTTATCATGCCAGGAATCCAGAGAGCTCCAAACTTGCTAGGTTAGTTCCTAGTGACATTGGCACAACCCCAGAACTACAACTTCAAAAAGCCTATTCCCTATGCACAGTGCATGGGTAGGCTTCTGGGAGGAAAAGTAGCAGTATTGGTTTTCTGGAGAAGAGGCCATTAAATATGTTTGTAGTGAAACAGAGAAGGCAGGGGGTTATGTAGTCCAGCACAGAAGGAAATAATACTCTTTCCCCAAAAATAAGCCTGAGTCTTATAATAATTTTGGCAACCAAAAACTCAGCAGGGCTTATTTTTGGGGTAGGGCTTGTCATTTAATCCCCAGTGTGAACAGAGTAAAAGGGCTTATAAACTGCTAGAATCCTTCTTATAGCGCCGCTCGAAAGCTCCCATGACCCGCCTGATTGGTCTTCCTTGGAACAAGCACTGGAGAGGGAGGGGGCTCGAGATCCCCTACTGACAGCTGGCAGAAGAGGAGAGCAGTGGGGATCAGCTGAGCACGGCTTGGCGCTTCCGTGGCCTGTCTGAGCTCTCTTACCTGCTCTGAGCTTTGCAGTGGGGGGCCAAAATCCCCCGCTGACAGCTGGGAGAAGAGGAGGAGAGCAGCGGGAGGTCAGCTGAACAGCGTTATAAGAAGGTATTTTCCTTACTTATATTACAGAAACACACACCTTTTACATATAATACTGTAATAGAGAGTAGGAATGAGCTTCGAGTTCGAGTAGAACTCATGTTCGACTCGAACTTTGCCTGTTCGCCGAACAGCGAACTATTTGGGGTGTTCACGGCAAGTTCACGTGAACTTTAGAACCCTGTTAAAATCTATGGGACTCGAACGTTTAAAATCTAAAGTGCTAATTCTAAAGGCTAATATGCAAGTTATTGTAATAAAAAGTGTTTGGGTCCTGGATCCTGCCCCAGGGGACATGTATCAATGCAAAAAAAGTTTTAAAAATGGCAGGTTTTTTGGCAGCAGTGATTTTAATAATTCCTTTAGGTAAAACAATAAAAGTGAAATATTTCTTTAAAGCGGAGCTCCACCCTGATATATATATTTTTTTTAAAAATCTGAAATAAATAAATAAAAATGAAATGGAAAAAAAAAAAAATACTCACCTTAAATAGGCTGTTGCTATGCGGAAGTCCCGAATCTGCCCTCACAATCCACGGTGCTGTTTTCTTTCTCCTCCTCTTCTGGGTGTCTTCTTGTGAATGGGCCGCACTGCATTCTGGGAACTGTGTGTATCCCAGAAAGCAGCCGGACCATTCACAAAGCGCCGCGTCGCTTGCACATGCGCAGTAGGAAACGGGCAGTGAAGCCGCACGGCTTCACTGCCTGTTTCCCTGACTGAGGATCGGCATCGGAAGGGGCCGTCAGCGCGGGCGCCTAGGACAGGTAAGTGTCCTTATTCAAAGTCTGCAGCTACACTGTTAGTAGCTGCCGACTTTGAAAAAAAAAAAAAAACGCGGGTGGGTGGAGCTCCGCTTTAACTACTTCAGACCCGCGCTACCGTCAAATGACGGCAACAGCGCGGGTCTGAATATCCAACATGCCGTCTTTTGACGGCCACCCCTTTGGGCGTTCCCAGCGCGTGCTGTAGAGCGCACTGCAGGGAAGCCCTGTGTTGTCCGTGTCCCTTGGACACGGCCAATCACAGATCGCGGCGAACGGCCAGTCAGAGTGGCTGTTTGCGATGCGATCTGTGGGCGAATGAGAGATGATCTCATAGATCATCTCTCATTGCCGTTTTACACAGAGACAGCGTCCTGTCTCTGGAGAGGAGGAGACCGATCTTGTACATAGGGACACAGATCGGTCACCCCCCAGTCACCCCCCCTCCCCCCACAGTTAGAACACACCTAGGATACACATTTAACCCCTTCCTCACCCCCTAGTGTTAACCCCTTCAATGCCAGTCACATTTATACTGTAATTAGTGCATATTTATAGCACTGATCGCAGTATAAATGTGAATGGCACCAAAAATGTGTCAAACGTGTCCGATGTGTCCGCCATAACATCGCAGTACCAATAAAATTTGCAGATCGCCCGCCATTTCTAGTAAAAAAATAAATAATAAAAAATAATAATTCTCTCCCCTATTTTGTACGCGCTATAACTTTTGCGCAAACCAGTCGCTTATTGCGATTTTTTTTTTTTACCAAAAATATGTAGAAGAATACGTATCGCCCTAAACTGAGAAAAAAAAATGTGTGTTTTTTTTTTTAAATTGGGATATTTATTATAGCAACAAGTAAAAAATATTGTATTTTTCTTCAAAATTGTCGCTCTTTTTTGTTTATAGCGCAAAAAATAAAAACCGCACAGGCGATCAAATACCACCAAAAGAAAGCTCTACTTGTGGGAAAAAAAGGACGTCAATTTTGTTTGGGAGCCACGTAGCACGACCGCGCAATTGTCAGTTAAAGCGACGCAGTGCCGGAAGCTGAAATTTCACCTGGGCAGGAGGGGGGTGTATGTGCCCAGTAAGCAAGTGGTTAAATTTCGTACATAGGGGGGGTGTATAGTATGCCTGTAAAGTAGCGCTTGTTTCCCATGCTTACAACTGTCCCTGCACAAAGTGTCATTTCTGAAGGAAAACAAGTAATTTAAAATCACTTGTGGCTATAATGAATTGTCGGCTCCCGGCAATACAGAGAAAAGTCATTCATAAAAAAAAATGTGTGGGGGTCCACAGCATTTTTTTTTTAAATTTGGGGTGGAGTTCCCCTTAAAATCCATATCAGACCTGAAGGGTCTGGAAAGGATATTTGGGGGGAACTCCACATAATTTTTATATAATTTAATTTGACACAGGGTTCCCCTTAATATCCATACCAGACCCTAAGGTGAGTGATTTTAAATGACTTTTTTCCTTCAGAAATTACATTTTGTGCAGGGACAGGCACAGGAAAAAAGCGCTACTTTACAGGCATACTATACACCCCCCTAGGTACGAAATTTAAAGGGATATTTCAATTTTATTGTTTCACTTTAAGCATTATTAAAATCACTGCTCCTGAAAAAACTTCAGTTTTTTAAAACTTTTTTTGCATTGATACATGTCCCCTGGGGCAGGACCCAGGTCCCCAAACACTCCCCTGGGGCAGGACTCGGGTCCCCAAACACTTTTTAGGACAATAACTTGCATATTAGCCTTTAAAATTAGTACTTTAGATTTCAAACATTCGAGTCCCATAGACTTTAACAGGGTTCTAAAGTTTACACAAACTTTTGGTCTGTTCGCAGGTTCTGGTGCGAAACGAACCCAGGGGTGTTCGGCTCATCCCTAATAGAGAGTATTCTAGCAGTTTACAACCATTTTAAACTAGGTCTTATTTTCGGGGTGGGCTTATATTGCAGCCCTCTTGGAAAATCAGGGTAGGTCATAAAATTAAATAAGCTCAGAAATGTGAATAAGCTTTCCACAAATAGAGCTTACTTTTTTGTGTTTTTTCTTTTTCCGCTATAAAACCCCAAAAAAGTCTTCATTAGTTTAGGCCAATATGTATTCGTCTACATATTTTTGCACACACGTTATAGCGTCCACAAAATAAGGAATAGATTTATGGCATTTTTATTATTATTATTATTATTTTACTAGTAATGGCTATAATTAGCGATTTTTAGCAGGAATGCGACATTGTGGCAGATAGATCGGCCACTTTAGACACTTTTATGGGACCATTGGCATTTATACAGCGATCAGTGCTAAAAAAATGCACTGTTTAATGTATAAATGACACTGGCAGGGAAGGGGTTAACACTAGGGGTGATCAAGGGGTTAAATGTGTTCTCTGAGAGGTGTTTCGAACTGTAGGGGCAGTGTACTGACTGGAGGAGGAGAGAGAACGCTGTTCCTAATCCCTCTCTACTCCCCTAACAGAATGGGGATCTGTTTGTTTACATTGACAGATCCCCATTCTGCCTCTCTGTGGAGCGATCATGGGTGGCCGGCGGACATCGTGGCCACACGCATCAGCTCCCCTGCCGTGCACCTATAGCTGTTTAAAGGGTCGATGTACAGCTACGGCGATTCATGGGAACGAGCCAACCTGCCTCAGTATAATGACTCCAGCTGGTCGGCAAGTGTTTAAATCTCGAATTGCCATACTACCATGATGCAATCGCATGCATTGCATGGCAATCATGGGTTTAAACGTCGGTCGGCGCAGCCTGGTCACATGCACACCCTGTGTCCGTTCTCCCGGCGTCTGTCATAGAGACGTACCAACGAGTTGTCACAGCACGTATCCTCGAGTTACGAAGTTATGTATACAGCCACGGTTCTCTGAGGAATTACTGCTCGTTCAAGCAACACAGCGAGGCCGCTACATGTGAGTGCGCTATCTGACCCCCAGCTTGTTGATTGCCTGCAGCCTCAGTGCCGGGATAGGGCACTGTTTTTTGTAAGTAGCCATTTGGCTTGTTTTTATTCCATTTTTAAATTAAATTGATCGCGCTATGGGAGCCATTTCTCTGTCCATTTATTCCATGTATATCTCTATGGAGTGAAACCCCCTTTTTGCTTGGTGGTGAAGAAATTCTTCCAAATGAATGCAGGCATAATCCTGCATAAAGCGAGATTGACCTTCTTTTTGGTAAGAGGTCATGACCATCTGGTAAGCGGATTCTTTTTTATGAGCACGATTGGGGTGATTCAATCTGCCTGGTGAAGGAACTGTGGATTTTCTTTGAAGAATTTCTTTTTCTTTTTATTTTTCACCTTCTCTTCCTTTTGGATTTTAAGGACTGCACTGTTTGGTCATTATCTGAATACGATATAGGACGCACCAGTTACCTCAATTGGTTCTAATATTGCACAGCACATTTTGAATTTATTGCTTCACCTTATATATACATTATTGGGTTATTTATTACTATTTTCCTTTATCGTTTGTAGAATCATTCTCAGCGTGTTTATAGTACAATCACTCATTTACCCCAGCGCCCTCTATTTTTTCTTTAGCCCTATGAAGATTGCCAACCGATGTGGCAGACGCAACACTATGAAGTGCCTTTATGCGCTGTGGCATTAGAATAATTTTGATTTCTCCTTTAGTCCAAACAAGTCTATCTGTTACTCTGTAATTCCTCTAGCGCCATTCTATGGAAGCAGTAGGTTTAAAGAGCACACCAAACTCTTGAGATAACTTATTAACTTCAGCTTGTCTTCATATATAACCCTGACAATTTCAAAGCAGACAGTCCATGTACAAACAAGTGTTTAATAAAGTATAACAAATAGCGGTTCAACTGTTCAATCTTGTCATTCTATTTTGGTCACTTGCTTCCATAAAACAGAACTCTGATGCCCCGTACACACGACCGAGTTTCTCGGCAGAATCCAGCAAGAAGCTTGCTGGGATCCATATACTGACGAGAAGCTCGATCGTGTGTACACTTTCGTCGAGCGTCCCGTCGGGAAGCTCGTCAAGCCAAAATAGAGATCAGGTTCTCTATTTGCTCGACGGGCCATCGGGACTAATGGCTCGACGCCTTTTTCGACAGCCTGGCCGACGAACTCGACGGCCGGCCGAGAACCTCGTCTGGCGGAACGATGAGTTTAGCCCGACGAGGTTCTCGGTCGTGTGTACGCGGCCTATGTGGATGTGTGTCTGCTCAGATCTTCTCTCTCTGGTGTAATGAAGTTCTAGCAGCTTTGCTAGGAACTTTCCAAACAGAATGGGCCAGAATCAGGGAGCTTTGCGTATCTTTAGGCGGGCGTAGCGTATCGAATATACGATACGCCGACGTAACTTAGAGAGGCAAGTGCAGTATTCACAAAGCACTTGCTCCGTAAGTTGCGGCGGTGTAGCGTAAATTGGCCGGCGTAAGCCCGCCTAATTCAAAGTAGGAAGGAGGTGGGCGTCACCTATTTAAATTAAGCGTGACCCAATGCAAATGAATGGCAGATTAAACGGCGCATGCGCGCGCATTCTCAGAATCACATTGCATATACTCCCTAAGATTCGACAGCTCAATGCCTACATCATGAAAGTAACCTACGCCAAGCCCTATTCACGTACGACTTACGTAAATGACGTAAAATTCGGCGGCTGTTCCGACGTCCATACCTTTGCATGAGTTGCGCCTCATATAGCATAAGTAACGTTGCGCCGGACGTAAGCCTTATGTAAACGGCATAGATTACAGCGAAGGGCGCAAGTACGTTCGTGAATCAGCGTATCTTGCTCATTTACATATTCGACGTGTAAATCTATGGAAGCGCCCCTTGCGACCAGCGTAAATATGCGCCCAAGATCCGACGGCGTAGGAGACTTACGTCGGTCGGATTAAGCCAAAATTCAGGCGTATCTTCTTTCAGGAATAAGATGCATAGATACGACGGCGCATCCGTGGACTTGCGCCGCGTATCAGTAGATACGTCGGCGTAAGTCCTTTCTGAATCTGGCCCAATGGGTGTACGGCTTGGTGTGATTGGCCAAGACTCCTGCTCAATGTGAGATTGGCTGTGATTGGCCAAGACTTATGATGAGTCACAAATGCTTAACTCTATGCTTTCTGGTTTCAATTCTGCTGGGTATTGAGCTTACATTACAGTCACACAACAAATCTTAAAAGGCATATTCTCTCTTTTGCTTCTGTGAACACAATATACAACTGTTACATGACATCCATATATAAAGTCACAATAAATAACTCTGCTTTTATCTCTCACATATGAGCATATGAACTGTATTAAGGTTATTAGCAGTTCTAGCTGTATATGCATGTAAGTCACATTAGAAACCTAGGACAGGTCTTAGGCCTTGTACAGACGATTAAATGTGTCTGTTCAAATGCTCGAAACGCCACGTCACCGCACCAGGAAGTAAAACACTTCCGCGCATGCGTCGAAATCATTCGGCGCGTGTGCGAGAAGACAATGTCTGCTGGTTAGCATACTAACCAGCAGACATGTCGGGCAGACGGGTTCCCAGCCGGTGGCCAAATCCGTCTGTTTGCCCGTACACACGATCAAATCTGTCTGCTGAAACAGTCTAGCAGACCGTTTCCAGCAGACAGATTTGATCGTGTGTACGAGGCCTTAGCTGGCCAGCTACAACCGCCAGTAAATTTACTGACAGTTTGTAAGAATTTGTGTTCCAATTCCTATCCATCTTTTTTTTGGCAGATCGGATTCGATGGGATGTAGGCTGGTGTAAACGGACACATGCCGGTTTACACCCGCCTCTCCATAGAGAAGAATGGAGGTTCCGATCGGGTCCACCTGAAAAGCACATGGGAAAACCTGATCGGAATGTCTGTGTAAAAGGGGCCTACATCTGAAAAAAGGAAGACAATAGGGCCTTTGTAAATAGATGGTACAACCCACAGCTATTGGTTCCCAAAGCAGGACATTATTGGGAACGACCACAAACCATTTGCTCTATAGCTTCTGAAGCAGTGATTCAAGATTAGACCTGTGAAAAGTGAGTCAGACATGCCCTAAGAAGTATGTTGATTGTTATGTATGCCAAAGTTACCCAGTCACTGCCCTTTCTTAAAGTGTTAAAGCAATCTTGACATGTAGCTAATGACACAGTAAAAGTGTGTCATTCCCACCATTGTGTGAAAATTTGATTGATTTTATACAAGGTGTTGGGAGCTGTGCAAGTATAAAGACCTGCAATCAGAGAAGGTGCCATGAAAGTGGCAACAGGGTGCATAAATGAGTTCCAGGCTGGCTTATATGTGCCGATTCCCTATAATCTCAATCTCAAGCCTCGTACACACGCATGGTTTTCTCGACCAGAAACAGCAAGAAAACTGCTGGCAGAGCTTTCTTGCAGAGTAAACCGAGCGTGTGCACGAGGCTTTGAGGTTTCTCGTCGAGAAAACTACCCAGAATCTAGACGAGAAAAATAGAGAATCTGCTCTCTATTTTCTCGTTCTGATTCTCGGCAGTGTTTTCCTGCTGAGAAACCCGAGCGTGTGTATACTTACCTGTCTCCATGGAAACTCGCGCATGCTCGAAATGACTTTGACGCATGCGCGGTAGCTTCCAAGGCATAGGTAGGGTGAAGCAAGATGGGGGTGGCGGCATCAAATGTGATGAGCGCATGCTCGTCGTAGTCGATGACGTCACCACGTTCGTGCCATTCAAAAGAACAATGGTTCTTTTGAATCGTCCGTGTGTACACTCGGCCAGCAAGAAAATCTTGCCAGGAATCTCGTCAGGAAAAACAACGGGCCAGATTCAGATACAAATATGTATCTATCCGGCAGTGTAGCGTATGCTCTTTACGCTACGCCTCCGTAAATTTTATGGGCAAGTGCCTAATTCAGAAAGCACTTGCTCCATAAGTTGCGGCGGTGTAGTGTAAAGTGTCCGGCGTAACGGCGCCTAATTCAAAATATTAATGTAGGGGCTTGATTCATTAATCATGACCCCACGCAATTTACGTATTTTCGGAACGGCGCATGCGCCGTCCGTGGACGTATCCCAGTGCGCATCCGTCAAATCACGTCACTAGTAGTCAATGTAAACGACGTGTACGTAACTTACGTACAGCCCCATTCCCGAACGATTTACGCAAACAACGTAAACGACGTACAATACGACGCTGTCCCGACGTCCATACTTAACATTGGCTACGCCTTCTATAGCAGGGGTAACTATACGCCAGAAAAAGCCTTACGCAAATGACGTAAACTACGACGCCCGGCCGCAAGTACGTTCGGGAATCGCCGTAACTCCCTAATTTACATATTCGATGCGTAAAACGACGGAAGCACCACCTATCAGCCAGCGTAAATATGCAACTAATATGCAACGGTGTAAGTGACTTACGCCGCTCGTATATTAGCAGAATTCCGGCGTATCTTCTTTTCTGAATACCAAAAAAAGATACGCCGGCCATTGTTAGTATTTACGCGGCATATCTCTAGATACGCTGACGTAAATACTTTCTGAATCTGGCCCAACTTTTTTTTCCTGACGAGAATCACGGCCGTGTGTACAGGGCTTTAGTCTCTTTTTTCCCCATGCCTCTCCTCTCCGCCTCTACTGCCTTTCTCGTTCTCCCTGGGAATTGCTGTACTGAGCTTCACAGAGACGTCTTGATCAGTGATGGTGACAGTTGTCATGAGACAAGATGACAAATGTGGGTGCTGTGAAAGAAAGGCAGGGAGTAATATCAATCCTTTCTTGTAGTTATCCCGTCCCATCACGGGAGCCCCGTAATTATTGTCAAGGGCTCTTCACTATAGTTCAGACCCTTTAAAGTGGGTCGCTGTGATTGAGTTACTTTTTCTCTACAGCAGGGCTTACTCTGTAAGTGGAGAAAATTGTTTTTTTTTTTGCTTAGCCTCGTTTAAAGCAGATTTCCTCTTTTGCAGTTAAATTTGCGATAACCCCATTATAAGTTTTCCGGTGTTCTCTTTCACACAGCACGTCTAAACAAAATTATTAATGAAGAACTCACTGCAGACAGGGTTGATTATGTTAAACATTATTCAACAGCCCTTTGCTAAACATTACAAAGCTGGGAGAGCATGTAAGGATTTCTTAGCAACTAAAACGCTCTTAAAAAGGTAATCGTCTATTTTTTTTTTTAATAGGTTAGTGAGAACATGTAACAAATGAAAGTAGGTGTTATCCCAATTTAGCTGCAAAAGTGGAAATACACTTTAAAGAATAATTCCAAGCATGGGTATTTTATACAGTTATATTGATCCAGCTTGGACTAACAGTGGGAAAAACAATTATTTGATCCCCTGTAGATTTTGTAAATTTGCCCATTTACAAAGAAATGAAGGGTCTATCATTTTCATCATAGGTGTATTTTAAATGATAGAGACAGAATAGAAAAAAAAAAAACAGAAAAAACACGTAATGCAAATTAGGGTTGTTCCGATACCACTTTTTTAGGACCCAGTACAAGTACCGATACTTTTTATCAAGTACTCGCCGATACCGAATACCGATACTTTTTTTAAATCTCATTTGACAGTGGCACATGTGTCAGTATTTTTTTTTTTTTTAAATTTTTATCATTTTTTTTCACACAAATACAGTTTTCTTTTGGTGGTATTTAATCACCGCTGGGGTTTTTATTTGTTGCTAAACAAACAAAACACATGGAAAATTTTGAAAAAAAAATCATGTTTCATAATTTGTTATAAAATTTTGCAAACATTTCTCCTGCATTAATATGTGCTGATGAGGCAGCACTGGTGGGCACTGATAGTCTGGACTGGTGGGCACTGATAAGATGGCACTGATGGGAACAGATAAGTCAGCACTGATGGGGACAGATAAGGCGGCACTGATGGGGACAAATAAGGTGGCACTGATGGGGACAGATAAGGCGGCACTGATGGGGACAGATAAGGCAGCACTGATGGGTACAATAAAGCGGCACTGATTGGTGGCACTGATGGGTGACACTAATGGGCACTGGTAGGTGACACTGATGGGCATTGGTAGGTGACACTGATGAGCCCTGGAAGTTGACACCGATGGGCAGCACTGGTAGGTGACACTGATTGTTGACACTGATAGGTGGCACTGTGAGCACTGATGGGTGGCACTGTGGAGAGACACTGTGGACACTGATAGATGGCACTGGTGGGCACTAGTAGGAAGCACTGTTGTGCACTGGCAGGTGGCAGAGATGAGCAGACGGCTGCTCTCCTTGATTGGGACCGATGTCCCTCTAACAGCTATTGGCGTGAGGAGAAAAAATAGCCAATTACTGGCTCTGTTTACATCACATAAAAAAAGGAAGTATCGGTGTTCTCTATCTGTAGATGCAAAAAATTGCAAAAGAACCCGACAACTCAACACATCCCTGAATAAGCCAATTGCTATACCCCCGAAGGGGGTGTGTTTCCTCGGTGGGACTTTAAGTGTGTAAGGCGGGTTCGAGTATAGGACTAAATTAGTCAACAAGTAGGTATCAAAAGTATTCAAAATGTATTGGTTTAAATAATGTTGCTCATTCGAACAACGTATCAAAAGAAGGTTTGTTAACAGCATAGGTTACAAAGCAATTTCCCAAATGACCAGTAAAGAACAAGAGAGCGCGACCTGGGGGGGACAATTAACAACGGTACCTCACATTATACATGGTGAGACAAGACAATCAAAATTGTATATACGTGTACATGCGACAAAGGAGCAACAGGAAAAGCCCTCAAGACTGTCTCATGGGTATAGACAGGGATGCCAACGTTTCGAGGCTTTTTTTCTAGACCGAGTATCGCCTCTTCATCAGGGCGAGGGCGGTGTGCAAAGTGTCGCTGTACCGTCTAAAATAAGATAAAATAAAATAAATGCAAAGTTCATGACAGACATGTGTAGTTGAAACATTAATTTACACGATTTTTTACATATAGAGAAAAGTACATATAAGTAACCACGATTTTAATCCTCATCATGACTCCCGCCGTGTCTGGGGTGGTACCCGGACTAGCCCTGTGTGTATGGGTCTGGACTCAAAAATATTATGCACATATATATGCTTAAAGCGGATCTCCACCCTAAATACAACATGTGTTTAATAAGATTGCCGCTATCTGATCTTCTAAAAACTGTATTTTTTTTAATCTAAATCGGTACAGTACCTGTTCATTACTGTGCCTTCAGGTCTGTATCACTGCGGGAATTTTCCGGGCATTGCATCACTTCCTCTTAGATGCAGTGCGCTCTGGGAGCTTCTCTCCAGAGCTCCCTGTGTTCACTGCGCAGCCGTGTAATGAAGTATCGCGCTGTGTCACAACGGGGCGGTAACTTTTAATTGCTAGGCTTGCCATTGTCATGGCAACACAGACGCTCAAGCCACTGCTCCAACGTTGCTCGTGCGCATGCGCGAGATCGAGCGGTGGATGCTGGGAGATCAGCATCCACCGGAAGAAGGAAGTGCCGGCTTGTGGGCTTCTGCCTACAGTTAAAATGGAAACGTAACGGAAGGAATAATATAAGTTAATATTTCACACGGAATGGCAGCGGAGCGGCCGCGGGACACCGAAAACGTGAGTGTAGCAAATTACTAGCGTTAACCATTTAACTAGCACTTAAGAAAATAAAGATGTTGGCGTGGGAGATCCGCTTTAAACACTAATTGCCAAGTATATAAGTAACTACTAACCGGTAAGTGCGAAGGTAGGTATATAAGTCTCAGATGGAGACCATGAAAATTGCTTGGTCGGTTGTAGCAGAAATATGTCCTGGGTCATTAAAAGTACGGATTATTCACAAGGTATTGCCATACGATGTGACCTATGATGTGAGGAATATAAAGAGGCAAGAAGGAAAAAAGCACAATGTATCAAGTGTATCAAAATGCCAGACAAGAGAGCACATCTAATGCAAATTGTCAGGGACAGCCAAGACAAAAAAAAAAAAATTGAAATGGGAAGAAATTTATGTTGGCGCAAAACAAAACTTGAACCGGTTTGAAGTAAAATAAAAATAAAAAGTAATAAATAAAGTAAACCAGGTGAAATACAGAGAATATAGCAATCTAAACGAAAGTGCCTGGCTGTTGGTGTGGGAGTGGATAAAGGCAACAGAGGGCGGTCAGAAAATCCAAGAAGTCAGCGTCAAAAACGGAACAAACAAAAACTGAACAGACAAACAAAAGAGTTGTATACCATGCCCTCAGGTCCTATATAATTAGTATTAGAGGCTGGATTTATCAAAGCACCAGTGGGGTGTGCTAAAGAGAGGGGGCTGTCACTTGTTTAGATAAGAAGACAGCACTGCTTTGCATAAGCATAGGAGAAATAGATCTCATAAAGTAATTGAATCAAGCAAGTGGTATACATAGAACCCTCCATTGCACATAATGCATTATGTGCAATGGAGGGTTCTATGTATACCAGTTCAGTTTTTGTTTGTTCAGTTTTTGACGCTGACTTCTTGGATTTTCTGACCGCCCTCTGTTGCCTTTATCCACTCCCACACCAACAGCCAGGCACTTTCGTTTAGATTGCTATATTCTCTGTATTTCACCTGGTTTACTTTATTTATTACTTTTTATTTTTATTTTACTTCAAACCGGTTCAAGTTTTGTTTTGCGCCAACATAAATTTCTTCCCATTTCAATTTTTTTTTTTTTGTCTTGGCTGTCCCTGACAATTTGCATTAGATGTGCTCTCTTGTCTGGCATTTTGATACACTTGATACATTGTGCTTTTTTCCTTCTTGCCTCTTTATATTCCTCACATCATAGGTCACATCGTATGGCAATACCTTGTGAATAATCCGTACTTTTAATGACCCAGGAAATATTTCTGCTACAACCGACCAAGCAATTTTCATGGTCTCCATCTGAGACTTATATATCTACCTTCGAACTTACCGGTTAGTAGTTACTTATATACTTGGCAATTAGTGTTTAAGCATATATATGTGCATAATATTTTTGAGTCCAGACCCATACATACAGGGCTAGTCCGGGTACCACCCCAGACACGGCGGGACTCATGATGAGGATTAAAATCGTGGTTACTTATATGTACTTTTCTCTATATGTAAAAAATCGTGTAAATGAATGTTTCAACTACACATGTGTCTGTCATGAACTTTGCATTTATTTTATTTTATTTTATCTTATTTTAGACGTACAGCAACACTTTGCGCACCGCCCTCGCCCTGATGAAGAGGCGATACTCGGTCTAGAAAAAAAGCCTCGAAACGTTGGCATCCCTGTCTATACCCATGAGACAGTCTTGAGGGATTTTCCTGTTGCTCCTTTGTCGCATGTACACGTATATACAATTTTGATTGTCTTGTCTCACCATGTATAATGTGAGGTACCGTTGTTAATTGTCCCCCCCAGGTCGCGCTCTCTTGTTCTTTACTGGTCATTTGGGAAATTGCTTTGTAACCTATGCTGTTAACAAACCTTCTTTTGATACGTTGTTCGAATGAGCAACATTATTTAAACCAATAAATGTTGAATACTTTTGATACCTACTTGTTGACTAATTTAGTCCTATACTCGAACCCGCCTTACACACTTAAAGTCCCACCGAGGAAACACACCCCCTTCGGGGGTATAGCAATTTGTTTACATCACATGATCAGCTGTCATTGGCTGACAGCTGATCATGTGGTAAGGGGTCAGGATCATGTCTATGGGTATTGGGATGGAAGTATTGCTAGAGGAGTAAACTGGGGTACAAAGACATGATAGTCCACCAATTGGCCAGATTAGACAATGATCTTGTGTCCATGGGTATTGGGCTGGATGTATTGCTAAAGAAGAGGAGTAGACTGAGGTACATGTGGACATGATAGTCACCCATTTGGCCAGATTGGGCTGAAGGTATTGCTAGAGGAGTAAACTTGTGTTTATGGGTATTGGGTTGGCTTCTCTTGTTGGACAGCTTTGCCCTCTTGTCTCTCCATTGACACAAACTGGTAAGGTCTTAAGAACCTATTCTTATTCCTGGCAAGTCCTTAAAAAGGCAGATGACAAAATAAATAAATGTATCAGCACTTTGAGAGTTTTGTCCTAAACAAAATGCCTTAATGTCATTTAGTTTGAGCAGCTGGTGTTCCTCTGGATGGAAAGGCAGAAGTCAGGTGGGAATTACAGCCGTTACCGAGCTCAGACGGAGAAACATGTGGTCCTGTGTGTCAGCTCCCTAAAAATAGATCTGCTCATGGATTTCTTAAATGAATTCTACGCACACCCCCGGCTGCAGGTAAGAGGGACAGGGAACACAGTCTGGTAGATTTGGAACAGGCTCAGATTCCATGGATGAAGAGGGATTGTATTCAAGGGTTGAAAGAAGAAGGATCACATTCCTGGGTTGAAAGAAAATGGATAATTTTCCTGGGTTGGAAGAAGAGGGATCACATTCCAGGGTTGGAAGAAGAGGGATACCATCCCAGGGATATCAAAATGTATACTTACTGTGCAGCCAGCCAGGCTGGGATCAATTTAGCACAAAGCTGTGTACAGGCTTGCCTCCTTATCAGAAAGTATCAGTGCTTAGACAGTTTGACTGTTAGTTAAGTCCTCAATGACAGCTTTATTATTTCTTTCCTTGCGGGTCCACATTACAAAGGCAATATACTGTGCTTTTACAGCACTTTAGTGAAGGACTTTTGGGTTCCTTTGGACCCATCTAACCCTAAATTAAATAAATCATCCTTATGTTTTCTGTGCAGGATCATTATGTTGTCCTCCTTTGCCCCACTGAAATGGATTTGCCTGTAAGAAGAGTTCTACAAATTCCTTTGTGGTCGCAGCGTGTTATCTACCTGCAGGGTTCAGCCTTAAAGGATCAGGACCTCATGAGGGCAAAGTAAGTTGATATGACAAGTACGGACATGGATGTCTATGGTTTTTGATAAGGTGGAGAAGGGTTTTACTCTCTGTGATATTTTTGAAGGCTGTCTGTGTCGCCACTGGGTAGGTTCGCTCCTTTCTTTGTCCTGGTGACCACTGAGAATGAGAAATACAACATGTTACTATTCACCGAAACAGGGATGGAGGGAAATCAGCCTGTCGGGGCATTTGTTCCGGTGACCATTGTTGCTCTCAGTTTGGAGAGATTTCCTCTTACTTCCTTTGGTGCCTCCAATGCAGGAAACAAAGGGAATCTATCCCATGAGGCACAGCAGAAAAGAATCATGATATGAGTTTTACCCAAACAAGTTTTAGCTTAAAGCCCAACTCCAGGATATTAGCAACCCTCCTCTTACTAATCTGGTATGAAAAAAACAACCTATTTAAAAGCCCATTTTCCTTACCAGAAACCACTGTCACGTGATCCTTCTCTCCCCTTTGTTAACTTCCTGGGGTATTTTTTTGGTTTTCGACATGACTGCATGCAGAATAGGGACACCTCTTACAGGAGGAGATGACATTTCCAGTGACAGGGTCTTCCCTCATAGACTCCAGAGGCAGGAGAACACGTGGGGGTGGTAACTGGACCAGTGCACAAGAAGATAAGGAGTAGGGAAAAATGTCTGGTCCCCAGGGCAGAAAATGAGCTTGGCTTATGGAGGAATTTTTGGCTTTGTTCCATTACACTGAAGGATGGCTTAGGAAGAGGTGTTTGGAATCAGGACCGAGAAGTAAGGCTATGGATGCAAAATGCACTATTTAAATTTCATTTTTGCCTGGAGTTGGGCTTTGACAGAATCTGTAAACAGTTTTTGTTGCCAGCTATTTATATGTTTATTCTTTATAAGAATGATGTAAGAGCTGTATAGCACATAAAAAACGCCACCTGGTAATTTCTAAAGGTCTCCTAATAGCACAAAAAGGTTTCAGCTTTTTTTTTTTTTTTTTATTGCAGCTCACATTGTACAATCCTGCCTTTTATTTACTGGTAGCTGCTTCTTCTACCTACCTGCCTTACTAACGATCTTTTTTTATTGTCTTCTAACTCCTTTTCTTGTCCTTTCTTTTCTCACCTTTTCTCATCTTTTGAACTCACCTAATTGTATGTACTCTGTCCTCTTCCTCTTCACTTCCCTCCCCTCTTCCATCCACCTCTTTTCATCTTCACCTATTTCATCTTTTCTACTCTTATCTTCATCTCCACCTATCTCATTTCCTTTGCCATCTCTCTTCTGCCTCTTTAATTTCCTCACTTCCTTCACCCTTTTTATCTCATTTCACTTTTCTTCACTTTCTAACCTCCTTACTCTTACATTTCTTACCTTCTCCATCTTCCCACCTCTCCACCCTCCACTCTACCTTTTTATATTTCTTGTCTCCTGCATTTATTTCTTCCAACTCAATTCTCTTACCTCCCCCACCCCCTCTCTTTTTAATTTTGTATACCCATTTCACCCTTCTCTCGTTTTTGCCTCTCTTGGATCCTCAACCCTGCTTACTACTCCTTTACTTCTCTTACCCTCTTCTCTCCTTCCTTACTTCTAATTGATCCACCCTTCTTCTTTCTCAATTCTCTTATTCCCTCCACCCTCCTCAATTCTCTTACTTCCTCCGCCCTTCTCTTTCATTAACTCCTTTTACTTCCTTCACCCTTTTACCACCTCCTTCACTACTCTTTCTTTTTCTACCCTTCTCTCTCCTGTTTCCTCTCTCCTTCCTCTCCCTTCACTTTTCTTACCTCCTCCACCCACTTATCTTCTTTTTTTCCCTATCTACCTCCATCCTCCTTTGTTCTTCATTTACCTCCTCCACCCACCTCTCTCCTTTTTTTCCCTATCTAACCCCCATCCTCATTTCTTCTTCTTAATTTCAACCCTCATTACTACTTCCCTTCTCCACCCTCCTCTCTCCTTCTTTAATTCTCTTACTTCCTCCCCTCTTCTCTCTCCTTCACTACTTTTACCTCACCACCCACCCCACCTCTCTCCCTCATTCTTTACTTCTCTTACTTCTTCAACCCTCCTCACTTCTCTTACCTCCTCCACCCTCCTTACTTGTCTTTCTTTCCCCACCCTCCTCACTTCTCTTACTTCCTCTACCCTCCTATCTCCTCCTTTACTCCTCTTACTTCTTTAACTTACATACTTTTTTTCAATTCTCTTACCTATTCCCTTTCTTACCTCCTGTCTTTTTTTACTTTTTCTACCTTCTCCACCCTCCTCTTTCCCTACTAATACTCTTATCTCACCTCTACTAACCTTATACTTTTTGCTGGCTTCTCTCTATTCCTCTATTATCTCACCTACATTACTATCCTCTCTCCTTTTCTTGCTTTTTGTCTGTTACCTTCTCTACCTTTTCCTTCATCTTTTCCCATTCTTTTCTTTCTTCCTTTTTCATATCTATGTCTCCTCCTTTTTTTATTTTGTGTCTACCTGTTGCTCCTTTCCTTCTGTTGTTTTTCTGTAGAATTGATGACGCGGAAGCCTGTTTTATTCTCAGCAACCGCTTTGAAACAGACCGCATCGCAGCGGTACGTCTAACAATGCTCCAGATGGAGAAAAATTACTTATTTTACTTTATTAATTTTGGGGTACACGGATGTTTCTGTATTTTGATATTGTCTGTCCTATAAATTGATAATAAACATAAAAAGTATCTATAAGTAACTGTATAATGCACTTATTGGGCCAGATTCTCATATATTTTCGGCGGCGTAGCGTAAGCCATTTACACTACGCCGCCGCTGCGTACTAGAGCTAGGGCCAGATTCTCAGAGGCGTTACGACGGAGTATCTCAGATACCCCGTCGTATCGCCTTTTTTTTGTCCTCGTATCTATGCGAGTGATGCTTAGCATCACTTTTGCATAGATACGCTTCTACATCCGACAAGTGTAAAAGCATTACACTTTCGGATCGTAGGTTTAATGACAACTCCGGCCACTAGGTGGCCTTTACGTTGTTTTCGCATTTGCATATGCAAATGAGGTAGTACGCCGATTCTCGATCGCTTTTACGCCGCCCCGTCATTGCGTACGTCGTTTTTGTTCGCGTAAGGTTACCCCAGCTTCTATGTGGAGTAACCTTACGAAGTACCGTCGGATGCCGTCGGGTCCCGTCGGATGCCATGTTAAGTATGGTGTCGGGTCAGCGTCGGCTTTTTCCGTCGCTTACGTCGTTTTACTAACTCGTTCGCGAATAGGGAGTTGCGTAAATGACGCTCACGTCGTTTTGACGTCGGTTTCAACGACGCTTTCCGACGTGAGCTGGAGCATGCGCACTGCGCTTTTTCCCCGGCCGGCGCATGCGCAGTTCATTCGACGCGGGGGCGCGCTTAATTTAAATACAAGCCGCCCCATTTGAATTGCGCGGGTTTACGCTTGGCGATTTACGCGACGCAGGCGAAACCTACGGAGCAAGTGCTTAGAGAATAAAGCACTTGCTCTAGTACGATGCGGCGGCGTAGTGTAACTGGCTTACGCTACGCCGCCGGAATTCTTAGAGAATCTGGCCCCAAGTGCTTTATTCTCAAAGCACTTGCTCCGTAGTTTTCGCTGGCGTCTCGTAAATCGCCAAGCGTAAACCCGCGCAATTCAAATGGGGCGGCTTGTATTTAAATTAAGCGCGCCCCCGCGTCGAACGAACTGCGCATGCGCCGGCCGGGGAAAAAGCCCAGTGCGCATGCTCCAGCTCACGTCGGGAAGCGTCGTTGAAACCGACGTCAAAACGACGTGAGCGTCATTTACGCAACTCCCTATTCGCGAACGAGTTAGTAAAACGAGGTAAGCGACGGAAAAAGCCGACGCTGACCCGACGCCATACTTAACATGGCGTCCGACGGCACCCGACGGCATCCGACGGAACTTCGTAAGGATACTCCACATAGAAGCTGGGGTAACCTTACGAGTCCGTAAACGACGTACGCGACGACGGGGCGGCGTAAAAGCGTTTGGGAATCGCCGTACTAGCCTCATTTGCATATGCAAATGAAAAAACAACGTGAAGGCCACCTAGTGGCCGGAGTTGTCATTACACCTACGATCCGAAAGTGTAATGCTTTTACACTTGTCGGATGTAGAAGCGTATCTATGCAAAAGTGATGCTAAGCATCACTCGCATAGATACGAGGACAAAAAAAAGGCGATACGACGGGGTATCTGAGATACTCCGTCGTAACGCCTCTGAGAATCTGGCCCATTGTGAATACACCAGCCAGTTGAACTATAAAATGTGCAGTTTATTAAGGGCACGTCTGCAAACAGATGAGTGCCAACGAACAATCTTAAAAGGCTGATATCTCTGTTTGGCAGTATTGATATGTTGATATCTATAATTCCTGGATAACTCTGTGGGATGTTTTCCCCCAAGATTTTGGCTTTGTTTTGTAGTGTTCTGCCAATATTTATGGTGTATTGCACTTATATCTGTACTTTTTTGGTAAAGTCTAAAGCCAAACTACACCCCTGCACCTAAGGTTTTCCCCTCTCTATAATATTGGAGGCATACAAGAGAACCATATAAAAAAAGCAAGGTCTACTTAAGTGGGAAATTGTTCCTTTGGATAAACAAACCTGTCTTCAAATATAAGAGATTTTGTCAGGGTCTGCTCTAGTTGTCATTTAACAAAACTGAGCATTGATAGTAAGAATAAAATTATATATCACACTTAAAATGAAATGTCCTTTATTTTAACTTAGGATCACCAGACCATCCTCCGGGCCTGGGCAGTAAAAGACTTTGCTCCCAACTGTCCTCTCTTTGTCCAGATTCTCAAACCTGAAAACAAGTTTCATATTAAGTTTGCAGGTAAAGTATTTATTGTTGTCAGAGTATTGAAATAATGCACTGAAAGCTTCTTGTTTGCAGCAATACGGCTTTACTTTCATGGAGAATGGCAGAACATATTTTACAGCATGTTTTTATAATGGGACAGGAACAAGGAGGATACAACTACATACACTGAGAGGGATAGAACTTACTCTGATTACACTACCATAGATACACACTACAGTGCCACCTGCTGGATAGATAGTTATAATGCATACAATATATAGTTCACGGTATAGAAAGGTATCTGCTATTCTTCCAACATTTACTAGACCCCGGAGATGTTCCACACCCAATGTCTGCCTTGCAAGAGGTTGTATAAAGCTGAAGGATTTATAGAGGCATACTGCTTTCTGTTAAAGGGTCAGTTCACCCAAAGCTCATGTTTCTAGTATTGGTAGATTTCAGTAAAATGAATCATTTCACAATTTGTTGTATGTCTCAGGGACTGTATTGCTTAGATCTCTGCATTCCTAGGTCTGCATGCCTGTCCTGGTCAGTATAAGTGGTCCCCACGCTTTCTTCTGGATTTTTACCTTTATTTTTATCATGGACAATGCAGGAGGAGGAGGAGGAGCATACAATAGGTGGGTACACTAATTTAGACAGCAACAGAACCAGGAACTACTATGAGGAGTCAAAGAGAGATATAGGAATCTAATTGGTGATGCCACCTGGAGCCAGCCGGTTACTAGCTAAAACAAAAAAAAAATACCACCCAGCCCCTCCATATAACCATATACAAAAAAAATATATTTTTCAAAGTTTTTTTTGCTGGTCCAATAATATCACTGGTCTTTCCTCTTCTCATCCAGTGGTGGTGGTCCTTACTGCTGCACTAAACAGCATTCATATAGTGATGAATGTCCAGTGCAATGGAGTAATAACCTGAGATCAGGCTTGTAACTGCGCTGCACGGGGGGCAGTCTATGACTAAGAGTGAATGGGCTGAATGATGCTGGCTGTCATGTAACCCAGAGAAAACCCAAGATTGAAGGTGTGTATAGGTGTATAAGCTGTTTTTTTATTAAATCTGATCTTTTATTGAATCATTATTTTTTTATTACATTTTTTGGTGACATATTGGTTTAAAGAAAAAATTACAATTTTTTGTTCTGCCAGGGTTTCTTAATCTCACAGTTGGAGTGTTCATATATATATATATATATATATATATATATATAAAAACAATGAATACAGCATGGAGTGTAATATTCAGTGAAGGGGAATGTGGGTTTCAGCTGGAAGAAACTGCAATATCGAAAATGGATAGAGTCACCTGGCTATGTATTTCTGCTTCTTAGTGAGAAATGGAGGATCTCTGGGCTTTCATTGTAAAAGTATTTGTGTATGGATGATCTCATTTCTGATTTTTAGTCACTTCATAGGCTGTATTCACACCTACTTATAGTCATAGAATAGATATCACCAAACCATCCCCAGAACCTTCATGACTAAGGCTGTGCAGTGGCCAAAAAGCACCGTGGCGTCTGTTATGTAACCTCTGGAGATAGTGAATAAGAAGGCTTTTATGTAACATCTCCCTTTTGAAATGCTGATGGTTGGAGTCTATCCTCCCAGAAAGCTGACTTTTTTCATGTTGCTGTGACAAATGTTTATTCTCTGCATCTGTATAAATAAGCCATTTACTGCTAGGCCAGTTTTTTTCATTTCTCACAAACATATGCTAAACTGCACATTTTTTTTACATCAAACATGTATCTAAACTAAAGTATACAATACTTTTTCTGAATATAAATGACCTGTGAAACAAGAAGATGCCAGTTACAATTTATTATGTTGCACAATATTTGCACAACTGTTTATCAAATGTATATATTCAGGTGACAGGTTCTCTTAATTGAAACACCAGAGGTCATAATTTCTACCCTCGACTCAGCCAAAGCAGATCAAGGACAGAGAGTCACCAATCTGCTGTTTACCTGGCCCTTGACCTGGGATTTAACAGCTTTGAACCCAGAGATGAGCACTTTTAAGTTCATATTCTGTACAGGAGATTGGGGAAGGGCTGTTCCACAATATCATCCTTCTTGCTGTCCTGAGCTGTTTTTTTGGAGTCCTGGCTTCCAAGGAAAAGTAGTTAAGCCCTGGAACTACAGAGGAAGGTAGAGGGCATTTTTTTACAGTTGTAGAAGTGCCGTGGCTACTTTACAGCAGGGCCTTAATCGCATCATGGACCCCTGGAAGTGGGCGTAAATAGCATCATGGACCCCGCGGGAGTGGGCGTTCCTAATCACAGGCTGTGATTGACGTGCTTCCGACCGTCGCATACTGCGCGTCACGAGTTGCCGAAAGAAGCCGAACATCGGTGCGGCTCTATACGGCTCATGCGCACCGACGTTCGGCTTCGTTCGGCAATTCGTGACGCGCAGTATGTGACGGTCAGAAGAACGTTAATCACAGCCTGTGAATAGGAACGCCCAGTCCCGCAGAATTACCTACTCGGAAGCCGGGGGTCAAAATAGGCCTAAAATGGTATGTACGCAAAAAAAAAAAAAAAACAACAGCATACTGTCGGTCTCATAGGTCGGCTCCATGTAATGCTAGAAACATATTTTAGGGTGAACCCCCGCTTTAGGACAGCTCTGCTTTACAGATAACCTGACAACTTCTATAATCCAGAGCTTTACTGACTGTATCATGTTAACACATTAGAGACTGGAACTGGACTGGATACTGAATACTGGACTGGTATTGAGACTGGAAACTTGTTAATTTTCATCCTGCCCCACTGTAGTATTTTGAGAAGGGGTAATGCCAGCCTTTTAAGAGAATTGTGGAATGAGCTGGTGATGGTGAGAGAAGCGGGCCATTCATTCCCAGTACCAAAAGGATTAAAGCTTAAACTCAAAAAACAAAATGTAATAAATTGCAGGTTTCCAGTCTTTAGATTAGGTGGCTGCATTTGTTTTCTTCTTTTTCATTTCCCCTCCCCCTTTTTTTTTCACCTGGTGATAAAGTCATAATCAGGGCGTCAGGCTCGGAGACCAGTAGCTATAGCTGTAAGGGGACTCCCACCGATCAGGATAGCTATGCAAACAGGTTACCCTAGCAGATGACACAGGCTCATCTGAGGTGTGGCGTCTAAATACTAACCAGTGTTCACTAGAGCGCCTGGTGGTGAAGATGGGTTTTGCTGTAAGTCAGTAGTCAGTAAAAAAGCCAAGGGTTGGTAACATGTGGTTGCAGATAGGAATCAGGCAGAAACATAGTCGAGGAGCAAGCCAAAGGTTGGTAACAAGTGGTACTAAAAATATGGACGGCAGCCAGGAAGACAAGAGCGAGATATTGGCTGGAGAGAATACAATAATTTGGCAAACAGGAAGGGCAGAGACATGGATTAAATTAGGGAGTTCATTGGAGAAGTAAAGTGTTCAAGGTTCAGCAGAAGTCGAGGCAATAGATCAAGGGTGCCCAACCTTTTGAGGATTGAGGGCCACATAAGCAACTTGGTAACCGGTTGCGGGCCACAATGAGTGGAGCGTGTGGATGGCAGCCAAATCTACTCTATAGAGCCACTTTTTTGCGGATCGGATTGGAGGTAGGCGTCTGTAAACTTAAGTCCATTTACATCTGCTACTCCTAATGCTGTGTACACATGGACAGTGCGATGGATTTTTTTTTCATCGAAAATTCCGATCGAGTGTGGGCCAATTGGACTTTTTTCCGTCAGTGTTTAGAAATAGAACATGTTTTATTTTTTTCCGATGTATAAAAAAACGATAGGAAATTCCTGTGTGCAACTCCAACGGAAAAAAAATCCACACATGCTCAGAGGCATTGAACTTCATTTTTCTCGGCTCGTCATAGCATATTAGGAATTCAGGAAGGAATTTAGGAATTCAGACAAAAATTTCCATCAGATTTTAGGTCATCACAAATTCCGATTGTGTGTAGAGATAAATGGAGGGTCCAATTGTGTTGGACTGGCCGTGTCAAAAGGGCCTATGGCAGGTAACCCTCAGGTGTACTGCTCTGCACCTGTGGATCGGTTTGAAAGCAGCCCAGTAACCACTGCAGAACAGATATGCCCATATATACATTGTGATATTAGTAATAAACTTACCATTAATAACAGTATTCTATTCTATTCCATCCAAGAGCAGGAGGTCGGGGGCCACACCAGAAGGCTCCTCGGGCCACATGTGCCCCCCGGGCCACTGGTTGGGCACCCCTGCAATAGATAGTCCAATAGATCTGTGAATTCCACAACTTACAGCTCTGTGTGGCTACCATCAATCCTCCATTGTATCTGCAGAGAAAGCCATGGCTACTACACAAGCTGAACTTCAGTGTCAAAAGTTTTTTTCACCTTAATGCATAGGATGCATTAAGGTGAAAAAACGTCAGGGTTTACAACCCCTTTAATCTCATAAGGATGTTTTTACATTGTTATCAATTCAGCCTTTAAAAGAGTTGCTTTCACTGAATAAGAAATGTTCTCCCTTAAATTAAATATATTGACTCTTCTCTCTCTTGTTTCTGTTTTAATTTCCACCCTCAGATCATGTGGTCTGTGAAGAAGAATTTAAGTATGCCATGTTGGCGCTTAACTGTGTATGCCCAGCCACCTCTACGCTGATCACTTTACTGATTCACACTTCTCGGGGACAGTAAGTAAAACCTAAAAGATGAAGCTGATATAATTAAAGCGGTTATAAAGGTATTTTTTTTTACAGGACTAAGAACCTCAAGGGGCAAGGGAATTTAAACTGGGATAGTTGGCAAGTATGAGGCAACTGCTTTGGGCCCCACTACAGTGATGGGGCCCAGGGCAGCTTCCCCTTTTGCGCTGCTTTAAAAATGGTCCTGGGCACAGCACAGGGGGCTAGGAGGACACATCACAGGGCATTTGGAGGGCACAGTACAGGGCATTCGGTACATACCAGTCTTATACACGGACACCGTACTGTACATTATATACAGACTGGTGTGTGTATAACATATAGTATGGTGTACAGTACAGTGTCAGGGTACAGATTGGTCTGTATCTTATGTACATTGTCAGTAGACAGACTGGTCTGTATATAATGTACAGTGCTTGTGTATAGGACTGGTCTGTACCCTGCTAACACTGTACTGTACTATACTGTACATACTACACTGACCTGTTTGCATAATTGCCTCACACTATAGAAACACACGTTCTGATGCTGCACAGCCCCCTGTCCTTGGCAATGACATCACCCACCCTCTTCTTGTTTACAGAGGCAGGAGAGGATTACGGCGGAGCTGTATAATCAAAAGAAGACAGCCACAAGCAGAAGTGTTAGTGTGGCCAGCTGCCAGACTGTTCCCACTGTGCTGCTGCATGTTTGTATTGCCTGCCCACCAGTCAGTGCTGAGTGTGATGGGAGCTAGCTCCTCCGCCTGTGTAAGTGGCTGAGGATTTTCCTGCACCCCCTATCTTGGCAGGATGTGTACTGCTCCGAACCTCTGCTGCCTAGTATTACCAGTATCAGTATCGGTGCATCACTACTTTTTAGTATTTATTGCTGAAGAACTTTAACAAAAGAGGGTGTTTAGGGTCAGAGGATTCTATGTAGCCACCTTTCTGAGAGGTAATAGGGAATGGCCAATAATTCCCTATAGTCCCAGTAAATATATCCGATTCTGGCACTTAATTCCCTTCTGGCACTTGCAAAACTAATAGTCCCCAGCAAGGTTTTTACTCACAGTATTCAGCCACCATCATCCACAGGTAGAGCCTCCGAGACAAAAAAAACCTTCACCAGACCAGATAGTGCCCTCCAGCAAATGTATCCTTTGGCAATCCTCTCTAGATCCTCAACCCAGCAGCTGCTGAGGCCCAGACCGCAATCTTTGGCTCAGTGAGGCTTTTGCCAGGGGCAGCAGCCCTCAAGAGAATTGGAACCCTCCCGGGAGAGGAAAGAACACTCTGGGGCAAGACTTCTCAAACATTTATTACTTCCACAGCCACCTTCTGGACAACACCTGCATCCAATAAGATGTGGACATTATTCAGGTATTTTGACAGCTGGCAGGGCAGCCAGAGTAGGAGATTCGTTGGATTAAGGAATATATATGTGTATGGCCAGCTTTGGGGTGTTAGGCTTAAAGTCTCTCGAGTTTAAATAATAAAAAATAAAAATAAACCTGAATATATAAAATCCTAAACCCACAGTTGATCCAGAGGAAGGCAAATATAAACAACCTTATAATGCATGGTCCATTTTACTCCAACAGGAAATAAAATGAATTCCTAATCCCCTAAAGGTAATCAGAAGTTCCCTAGACCAAGAATCTACGGTGTTATTACTTATAAATATTAATAGCTCATCATATTTTGTGCATTTAGAAACGCATCCAGCATTTTTTAAACAACATACTGAGCTGGCTGGAACTAGTTCTTGAATAAGTTTATTCTGCATGTTCACTGCCTTTTGCTATGATGACATTTTTCCATATGGGGAAATTAAACCTCTTTTTCTCTAGATTTAAAGTCAATTGCAGTGACCTTAAAGTGGCATTAAACCCAAAAGCAAACTACGGTATATTGCAGCTTACCAATTCTTCGATGCGATGGTTGCATTCCTTTTCTTTTTAAGGCTTTCTTTCTTCCATTTTCATCTTGGGATCCAGCCTAATGTTTTTTAACCTCCCTGGCGGTATGATTCTTTCTGGTTTTAGGTGCCGAAAGCGATACCATTATTTTGCATGGAAATTTGGCGTTTTACATTGTAGGCCTGCAATTCTTAGGAATAACTCACTTAAATCTGCCCAAACAAGAGTCTAGTAGACATCCCGGGTATGATAAAGTTTTAAAAACAAAATCATAAATTATAATATAATAAATAACTATAAATAATTATAACAAATAATAATATAATTATAATAAAAATTATTCAATAATGTAATCAAACCAAAAACACTGAAATGTGCTCAGTTGCAGAATTGTCGCTGTCATTACTTTTATTTTATTATGAGAATTTCCCCACAAATCGGTATCGCTCAATTCTGCAAGTGATTATAATTTATTATCGCTGTTTTCTAGCTGCTCTAAAACCATTTTTGACATAAAGGGACACTTTGTCCTCTCAGACTGACAATGCTGCTGTCCAAATGTGCCCCATGTGCCCATTCATTCAGAGTTGGGGTCCTCTAATAAAGGGGATGTGTTACTGGCCAGATCACCAGGTGAATGCAGGGGGGAAAAGGCTTAAAAAGAAAAAAAAATGAATGCAGCTACCACATTTAATGATTGATAAGTTTCAATATATTAGAAATGTGCAGAATGGAAAAATTTGTTTGGTTTTGATTCGTTATTTACAAACATTTGTTAAGTTAAATTTGTTTTTGGAATTCATTCCGTTTTTTCAGACTCAATTCAACCAAATTATTCTATTTGAAATATGAATTTTGGAAGAAGGTTATGTTCTTTCTATATTACTCTATTCTATTGTTGTTCTATACTATTCTTTTCTATTTAATTTTCCATCATATTCTTTTCTATCCTATTCAAATTCTAATTTATTCTATACAAAATTCAAATTCTGGCTATATTCTTTCTATTTTATTATATTCAATTTTTTTTTCCTATTCAAATTCAATTTTTTTCCCCTTTGAATTTCAGAAGAGGGTTATATTATTTCTACTTTATTCTATTGTTTAAAAAAAAAAAAAAAAAAAAAACTATAATGTTCGGGGGTTCTAAGTAATTTTCTAGCAAAAAAACTTGTTTTTAACTTGTAAACACGGAGTCTGAAAAACAGTCTCGGTCCTTAAAGCCGCGATGCTTCGGCCACATTTCTCACCTAGAGCATGATGGTCATCATGTGACCTAAACGTCACACAGTACAAGAGGCTTAAATATTGTGACCGCAGTGCGCATGCGTTGGATTTCTGAAACAGGAAGGAACTGTGGGCGAAAATTATCACTGTAAAAGACGCGGAAGACCACAACAGATATGGCGCAGGCTTACTACAGAAATGACTCTTTACAAAATCAACGATTAATGCAGTAAAACTAGTAATGAGATTTATTATATAGGGATAAATCTAATGTAGAAATACAAGGTCTTTAAGTATATGTAAATCGTTTGGATAGTACCAAAGGGCTTACTACCGCTTTAATTGGCTAGGCAGAATCAACCATCACAAAATATTATTAGAGGACATAACGATGGAAATGCACAAAATACCTTTTAGCCAATAAAAGGGGCCTATAGTCCCAGAGCATTTATTACAATTGGGAAAAGAAAGCCAACTGTAGCACTACCCCCGAAGGAGCTGCTGGTTTAGATTTGGACCTGCCATTATCTTACTGTTCCATACGCTCGTTTTAGGGGTTGTCCTTGAAGAGTTGTCCATAAGAATATATACGCACAAACACAAAGTCTCTTTCAAGGGTTTTATTAGGCAAAGTTCTCCAACAGAGGGGTAGAGGGATAGGGAAAGACTCAGGTACTTTTGGTTTGCGGATCACGGGTACCACTTAGATCCAGAGGATTAACTCAGCTCCACACTGGATTTCAGCAACCACCAGATAGGCCTACTCTCACCGGCCCAGCAGCTGGTGCAAAGCTCGTCAAAGTCTCGGCCACAGACTTGATAAGTGTCGCCAGGCCATCCCACGATCTTCTGCCACAAGATCATGCAACCGACTGCACACTCAAAATAGTTACAACAAAAGTTACACGACTCACGGTGCCAAGGATCTTTCAGCCAAACCGGCAGCACAGTGAGGTAAATCCGTCAGAGTAGGTCCATCAATTAAATCCCACTGCTTCAGCTCCCTTCCATAGATAAGGTAACGAAGGACCATCCCTGGATCAGTAGGCCCCCAGAAACTCCTGGGCCTACTCTCAGATGCTAGGCCTCGGGCCACCTACGAAACAGCTCAACATCCCTGAAGCCAGGAGGGCCATCAGGTCGGGTTCGGAAGACGAACCCTGCCAAACGGCGTCGAACGGGTTTACCACGCCCCCTGAGCCACTTCTGAGAGAGAGATACCCAATACATCCAGCCTGTTGCCTTTCCAACCATGACCTGCGGTGAAAGCGATACCCACAGTCAGGGGGAAACTTGTGCAACCAAGCTAAACTGAACAGAACCAACAATTTAGAATAATTATTCTAAAACCAAAACTACTGCTCAGGCAACTATAATTTAACAAATAGCGCCCACTCAATGGGATTAGGGCGATACACAACCATTCTACAAAAAGGTATACGGGGTATAATAGACTATTCTAGTCCATTATAATGGGACAAGGTGTAATTCATGAAGCACAATGTTCGAGTAAAGCTGGTTTACCCAAGAGAGCACCTGGGATGAAAGCCAAATGTTAGGAAACAAAGTTATCACCACTCCAATTTTTGTAGAGTCCTTAAAGGGGTTGTAAACCTTCTTGTTTTTTCACCTTAATGCATCCTATGCATTAAGGTAAAAGCAAAACACCTTGCAGTCTCCGCCTCCCTCCGAGGTCCTGTTATATTTACCTGAGCCCCGAACTTCCGAATTTCCGAGGGCGCGATTCTGCGTCGTTCTCCCCATGAGCCTGATTGGCTCTTAATTGGATAGATTGGTAGCAGCACAGCCATTGGTTCCCACTGCTGTCAATCAAATCCAATGACGCGGCCGCCGGGGGCGGGGCCGAGTCGTACATTCGGCAGCTATGGACACCGATTGTATGGTACAGGAGCACGCATGCAAGCTAACCCCCTCGGGATAGAGCTTCCCAGAGGGGGTTAGCTCTTGCATGGAGGAGTCGTCATGGGACCCCAGAAGAGGACAATTGGGGCCACTCTGTGCAAAATTAACTGCGCAGTGGAGGTAAGTATGACATGTTTGTTATTAAAAAAAAAAAAAGTGAACCTATAGTGTCACTTTAATGGGGATGATACAAGATGTTACAACATGTGTGTTTGGGGGGTTGCCAAAGTCGTCCTTCATGGGGGTTTTAAAAGTTGTAAAAATATGTGGACACATTATCAGGTTATGAAGGTTTAAACTAAACCCTTTACAGGTTATATGCACATGTAGGAGTTTGGAGTCTTTTGGATTTCTTCAGCTGTATTTAGGGTTTACACCACTATCATTCCCCAAACTATTTTTTGGCACAGTCCACGAATGTGAGAATCTAATATCTTCCAAGTTCTTTTAATATGATAATGATGGTGGATTTTTTGACGTTTCTGTGCCCCGTCTTTGTCCTTTAAGCCAGAATGATTTTTTTCTTTCAGGACAGCTGCTATGGACCCTTTTCGCCAGCGCCCTAGTCCCTGGCAAGCTCTATCCAGGTAGAGTAATTTTTTTTCTTCCTTTTTCCTCTCTCGTAAAATTGACAATTTTTCAAGGGCCTGTCGACTTTTTACTAAACTTTTGGGACGAATTAGAGCAGAGCCAGGCCTTCTTATCCAAAATCAGTGCATGACCTCACAAATGTGCTTCTGTAAGAATGTTCAAACATTCCCATAGACACACTCCTAAACCTTGTGGACAGCCTTCCCAGAAGAGTTGAAGCTGTTATAGCTGCAAAGGGTGGGCCAACTCAATATTGAACCCGACGGACTAAGACTGGGATGCCATTGAAGTTCACAAGTGTGTAAAGGCAGACATCCCAATACTTTTGGTAATATAGTGTATTTTAGGGATTACATTTACAAGTATGCCTGTGAACTTGCGATCTAAGGAAATTATTTGTCTGGGATGCCTGTTTTTTTTTTTAATACAAAAACCTTTTTTTTGTTTTTTTATTGTAATTTTCTCCTGATACCCTATTATGTGCAGAGATAATAACCCCACATCGCCTGACCAGTGGCAGAAGAACTACAGCCGTTGTTCCGCCAATGAAATCTACCACATACGACTGAGCGAGAGCAAATTCTTTGGAGAATATGAAGGCAAGAGCTTCACGTATGCCTCCTTCCACGCCCATAAAAAGTGAGTCCCAAAATCCTACACCTCTGTACCATGGAACCAACAACCTCAAACATTTTTGACTGAAAGTTCTAACATTTAAAGGGACCCTGTCATGAAAAAAACCAGACCATGGACATAGCCATTGAACAGCTTTGGGATATCAGAGTTTGCTTACAATTCCTTCTGACCCTGTTTCCCTTAATGAACAATTCGAAAAAAACAACATTTTTTTGATTACCATTTTTTTTTTTTTACTTGAGTTCGTTAAGGGATACAGGTCCCATCCCATCTTATGATCACTCCTACTACTGCGTTTTGCATGAAAATGAAGCATGATGGGAGTGGGAGGGGATATATATGACTGACTAACAGCTTTTTTGTTGCCTGTGTCCAGTCTCCTGTATGCAGCAATATAATCCAGTTGTCTCAGGATTTTACGGTAAGTCAAGAATCCTGTTATTAAAGGAGTAGATATTTTCTTTAGGAAAACATTTTTTAAAAGACTGATATCATATAAATATAAAATATATTTCATGCCCTTTATGACTACAGTGTCCCCATGTTCTGATGGCTCCTTCCAGCAGGATAATGCACCATGTCACAAAACTCCAAACATTTCACCACTGGTTTCTTGAACATGACAATGAGGTCACTGGACTCCAATGGCCTCCACAGTCACCAGATTTCAATCCAGTAGAGAACATTTGGGTGGTGGAATGTATGATTCGCATCATGAATGTGCAACAGACAAATCTGCAGCAACTGTGCGATGTTATCATGTCACTATGGACCAAAATCTCTGAGGAATGTTTCCAGCAGTTATGAAGGCATTGGGGGTCCAACCCAGCACTAGCAAGGTGTACCTAATAAAGTGTCTGGTGCTATAAACCGGTGTGACTGATCTTAGAATAGCTGATGACTAGGGATGAGACGAACACCCCCCTGTTTAGTTCGCACCAGAACCTGAGAACACACCAAACGTTTGTGTGAACTTTAGAACCCCGTTAAAGTCTATGGGACTCGAACGTTTGAAATCTAAAGTGCTCATTTTTAAGGCTGATATGTAAGTTATTGTCCTAAAAAGTGTTTGGGGACCTGGGTCCTGTACCAGGGGACATGTATCAATGCAATTTAAAAAAAATAAAACGCCTGTTTTTTCGGGAGCAGTGAATTTAATAATGCTTAAAGTGAAACAATAAAAGTGAAATATTCCTTAAATTTTGTACCTGGGGGGGGGGGTGTAAAGTAAGCATGTGAAATAGCGCATGTTTCCCGTACTTAGAACTGTCTCTGCACAAAGTGTAATTTCTGAAAGAAAAAAAGTAATTTAAACTGGACTCGCGGCTCTAATGAATTGTCGGCTCACGGCAATTTAGAGAGAATTCATTCATAAAAAAAAAAAACGTGGGGTCCCCCAAATTCAATTACCAGGCCCTTCAGGTTTGGTATGGATATTAAGGGGAACCCCGCCATCAATTAAAAAAAATTACGTGGGGTTCCCCCCAAATATCCATTCCAGACCCTTCAGGTCTGGTGTGGATTTTAAGGGAACTCCACTCCAAATTTAAAAAAAATGTGGCGTGGAGTTCCCCCAAAAATCCACATCAGACCCCTTATCCAAGCACGTAACCTGGCCGGCCGCAGAATAGAGGGGGAACAGAGAGCGCCCCCCCTCTCCTGAACCGTACCAGGCCACATGCCCTCAACATGGGGACAAGGGCCTCATCCCTACAACCCTGGCCGGTGGTTGTGGGGGTCTGCGGGCAAGGGGCTTATCAGAATCTGGAAGACCCCTTTAACAGATCCTGGCCCCCCCTATGTGAATTGGTAATGGGGTACATTTCACAAAGGAAGTGTAAATAGTTGTAAAAAAAACACACACCCTGTGGAAAAAAGTCCTTTATTAAAAAGAAAAAAAGGAAATAAATCCAGTGGTAGTAATCCATTTGGTCCTGACTCCCCGCTCCAACGTTGTCAGTATCCAGCGACGGGTAATCACCTCTCCGGTCCAGCGATGAGAAAATCGTCCAGGATCCCGCCCCCTCTGACGCAAGGGGGAAGCCCAGCAGAGGGTGCATCACAGGGGTGGCGGTCACGTGACGGGTGGCCCCACCTCACCAATATAAGAAATGTCACAGCTTCAGCAGCGTAATTCGCTGGATCCCGGACGATATTTTTTTTAATAAAGGACTTTTTTCCACGGTGTGTGTGTGTGTGTGTTTTTTACAACTATTTACACTTCCTTTGTGAAATGGTAGGGGTACAATGAACCCCATTACCAATTCACATGGGGGGGCAGGATCTGGAGGTCCCCCAGATTCTGATAAGCCCCCTGCCCGCAGACCCCCACAACCACCGGCCAGGGTTGTGGGGATGAGGCCCTTGTCCCCATCAACATGGGGATATCCCCCCTCGTGTTGAGGGCATGTGGCCTGGTACGGTTCAGGAGAGGGGGGGGCGCTCTCTGTTTACATTCTCAGATAAGGGGTCTGGTGTGGATTTTTGGGAGAATTCCACGCCATTTTTTTTAAAATTTGGGGTAGACTTCCCCTTAAAATCCACACCAGACCTGAAGGGTCTGGAATGAATATTTGGGGGGAACCCCACGTCATTTTTTTTAAATTGACGGCAGGGTTCCCCTTAATATCCATACCAGACCTGAAGGGCCTGGTAATTGAATTTGGGGAGACCCCACGTTTTTTTTTTTTTTATGAATGAATTCTCTCTGAATTGCCAGGAGCCGACAATTCATTACAGCCGCAAGTCCGGTATAAATGAATTTTTTTCCTTCAGAAATTACACTTTGTGCAGAGACAGGTCTAAGTGGGGGAAACATGCACTATTTCATATGCTTACTTTACACCCCCCCCCCCCCCCCATGGTACGAAATTTAAAAGAATATTTCACTTTTATTGTTTCACTTTAAACATTATTAAATTCACTGGGAATTTAATAGGTATTTTCATAGGTAGTAAATACCTATTAAATTCCTTCATCTATATCACCTCCGGCATTCTAATTTTTGTTCTCTCATTCACTTCCTGGTTTGCGGCGCTCGTTGATGTAAGAACTACATTTCCCAGTATGCATTGCGGCACACCCATTAATTTACACCTCCTTGTAGTCTCTAACACGTAGAGAGCGTCCTGTCACACAGATATAGTTCCAAGGAGGGGGCGAGCACGTCACTGACCATCGCAGTAAAGTCTCCCTTCATGGTGGTGAGTAACAATCAGACAAGCAGGACGTGAACAGAACAGAGAGGAAATAGAGCAACTTCGAACAATGAGGAAGTGAAAAGAGGAATGTCTGCAGGTAAAGGATGCTTATTATGAAAAATAAAATAAAAAATTCATTTACAACCCCTTTAAGTGTGACAATAGTGCAGTGTTTTTCAACTCCAGTCCTCAAGGCACACCAACAGGTCATGTTTTCAGGCTTTCCATTATTTTGCACAGGTGATTTGATCAGTTTCACTGCCTGATTACCACAGACATTTTATCTGAGGGAAATCCTGAAAATTTGACCTGATGGTGTGCCTTGAGGACTGGAGTTGAAAAACACTGCAATAGTGAATATTAATCCGCTATTGTCGCACAACTGAGCACTGTGCCCCGATCCCACCCTTTTTTGCAGCTTATTAGAGCCTCTGGCTCTAATCACATGCTTCAAAAACAAAAAAAACAGATTGGAATCCATGCCCTTCATGTAGATACATAGTTAGTCAGGTTGAAAAAAGACACAAGTCCATCCAGTTCAACCATAAAAAAAAAATAATAATAATAACATCAGACAACCCCATATACCCAATTCTATAACCTCAGTTGATCCAGGGAAAAGCAAAAAACCCCAGCAAAGCATGATCCAATTTGCTACAGCAATCGGATATTCCCCGGATCAACTTTACCTATAAATGTCAGTACTCAGTTATATTATGTGCATTTAGGAAAGAATCCAGGCCTTTCTTAAAGCAATCTACTGTACTGAGCTGACCAGAACCACCTCTGGAAGGAGTCTATTATGGATTAGAGAGCCGGACGCATGGATAGGGAGGGTGACGCCTGTGCGCCCTGCATTACGGGCTACCACTGGATGAGAATCAAGTTGTGTTAATGGCATACTTTTTTTGTATTATTATTTAACACAATTACATACTAAAAAAAGCTATAAACACACAAAACCCTTTTAAATGAACCGGCATATTACTTTTTTTTTGTTCTTTAAATAGAACATATAAAAATTGTCTGTAAAATATTTTTTTGGGGTAATTAAATCCCTGTGTTTCTATATATATATATATATATATATATATATATATATATATATATATATATATATACACATATATATATATATATATATATATATATATATATATATATATACACACAGTATATAAAGCTTGCATGTCATGTAGGACGAGCATCAGTCGCTGTACATTTTAATTTGAACATTTGTACACTTGAACATTTGTACATTTTAATTTGCTCAGCTGTTAACACACTAAAGTAGTTGAGAGAGGAGCCCCCTGCCTAGCGCCACAAAAGACACAAAAGTGAGGACCACCTACTCAAAGGAAATTACCTGTAGACTTAAATTAGACTTGTCATAATTTCACGATGCAAAACAATCCACTCTTTCTTCTAAACTTCATACTGCGTGCTTTTATATGAACAAAAAATGTGCTTATAACTTTGTAAATTAGGTTTTACTTTCTATTATTTCGAAGAAAAAAAAGACTTCTTGGAAATAGACTACTTAAAGGGACACTATTCTGTGTATTTAGCATTTATTTCCATTTATATACAGTATTTATGAGAATTGCCCTGCTATACCAGTTAGGGTTCATTTAGATCCCTCCAGGGTGGTGTATTGTTAGAATGAGCACATTAACACATTACCTGTGTTGGTGCGTTGCCTTGTCATTCATTGTAAATGACACCCCAATGCATTGAACCAGTGCAACTCCGACACACACGCTGCAGTGTACCACAATGCATGGTAAATCTGGAGCGCAGAAATACTAGTGCATGTAAAATATTTGGTCTGATTTGGGGTGTTAGTAGCCCATTCATTTAACCACTTCAGCCCCGAAAAAAATTGGCTGCCCAATGACCAGGCCATTTTGTTGCGATTCGGCACTGCGTCGCTTTAACTGCGACATGGAACCCAAACAAAATTGACGTCCTTTTTTTCCCCACAAATAGAGCATTCTTTTGGTGGTATTTGATCACCTCTGCGGTTTTTTTTATTTTTGCGCTATAAACAAAAAAAGTGCTACAATTTTGAAAAGAAAAACTATATTTCTTTACTTTTTTGCTATAATAGAATACATATCGGCCTAAACTGAGGAAGAGATTTTTTTTTTAATATATATTTTGTTGGGGGATATTTATTATAGCAAATATCCCCCAAAAATATATATAAAAACCAAATTTTTTCCTCAGTCTAGGCCGATATGTATTCTTCTTTTCGTCTTTTCGTAAAAAAAATAGCAATAAGCGTATATTGATTGGTTTCGCAAAAGTTATAGCGTCTACAAAATAGGGGATAGTTTTTAGGCATTTTTATTATTATTATTATTTTTGTTTTGCTAGTAATGGCGGCGATCTGCAATTTTTATAGTGACTGCGATATTGCGGTGGACACAACGAACACTTTTGACACATTTTTGGGACCACTGTCATTTATACAGCGATCAGTGCTATAAAAATGCACAGATTACTGTGTAAATGACACTGGCAGGGAAGGGGTTAACCACTAGGGGGCGAGGAAGGGGTTAAGTGTGTCCTAGGGAGTGATTCTAACTGTGAGGGTGCTGGGCTACCAAAGACATGACATTGATCACTGCTCCTGATGACAGGGAGCAGTAGATCACTGTCCTGTCACTAGGACAGGGATTTGCCTTGTTTGCATCTTCCCGTTCTGCCGCTCCGTGACACGATCGGGGGACACCGGTAGACATCGAGTCTGCGGGTTCCGTGGGCACAATCACTGAGATTGCAGTGGGTGCTGCACTGCTTCTTAAATGGGACGTACAGGTACGTCCATTTTCTCAACGCTGCCATTCTGCCGACGTGTACTGGCGTGCAGCGGTTGACAAGTGGTTAAGAAGCAGGAATGAGCATATCAACACGTTACTAGCATCGATGCATTGCAATGTCATTCGTGGCACACCAACGTGCCAAATCAATGCAACTCTGGTGCACATGCATTTCAGCACACCACAATGTGTGTTAACACTGTAGCAGACAAATATGATGCATGTCCAATTTTGAACTGCTCTGCTGTGTTGGTAGTCTATCTATTTAATTGGGATGCCTTAACGATGCCTTAATGCAACGCACATTAACCACTTTAGCCCCGGACCATATTGCTGGTCAAAGACCAGGCCACTTTTTGCGATTCGGCACTGAGTCGCTTTAACTGACAATTGTGCGGTCGTGCGACGTGGATCCCAAACAAAATTGGCGTCCTATTTTTCCCACAAATAGAGCTTTCTTTTGGTGGTATTTGATCACCTCTGCGGTTTTTAGTTTTTGCGCTATAAACAAAAATAGAGCAACAATTTTGAAAAAAATGATATATTTTACTTTTTGCTGTAATAAATATCCCCCAAAAATACATAAAAGACTATTTCTTTCCTCAGTTTAGGCCGATACGTATTCATCAACATATTAAAAAAAATCGCTATAAGCGTTTATTGATTGGTTTGCGCAAAAGTTATAGCGTTTACAAAATAGGGGATAGTTTTATGGCATTTTTATTAATATTTTTTGTAACGGTATAGCCCGTGGTGGCCAGAAACTTTTGAAGGATGTGGGGTACTCCTGTGCCAGCTTCACCAATGACTCTTGGGTCTAGGGTCATGTCCGATAGGGGCATAGGATGACTGAGAAATTATATCATCAATTACATGAGATGGGACAGTAATGATAATTCATGTATTACATGATATCTTGAAATACTACAAGTTGTTTGTTTATTCTGACCCCAACAGGTCAATAGAGTGACTCATTCAATGTGTAACATAGACTGTTGAGGTGCTAATTAAGTCTACCTGGCTGTAGTGATGGGGCTTGCTGTGATTGCATTCTGTTGTCTATTGTGCTAATTAAGTCTGCTCCTAAGATATTTCATTGTGTATGCTAATGACACTGTTTTGTGTGAAAATACTATTGATAATAGATGTGGAATGTGACTTGTCAGCTGTAGTAATTAACTCCTGTAGATTCGGTGTCAGAATGTCTGACATAGGAATGTGTATTGTGTATCAGGTGAATAGCTTGTCCCGGAGTCAGAATGTCTGGGTAATGACTAATAATTAACTCATCTGAATGTCATTATCTAAAAGAAGGTGTATTGAAGTTCCTTGTGTAATGTGGTGGGTGGAGTTGATTCATTGTTCACTTGGTTTCTAAACTGTATATAACCAGCTGAGTTACCATTAAAGTATTCATTATTTTGAATCAGAGAGAACAGAGCTTGTCTCGCGTCTTTCTGGGGAATTGATATGGATCGTGTCTGCTGGATTGTTGGAGTGTCGGATAAGCTGTTGTGGGTTGGTGGAATGGAGAATCGTAAACGGTGTTGACCGTTACAAGTGGTGGCAGCAGTGGGATGATTCCATCACCAGAAGAACAGCTTCAAGGACACAGGACAATGGAGACACAGTTTGAACGGCTGAAGCTCTCTTCCCTCAAGGACCTACTGGAGAGCTGGGGCAAACCAGACAGCAACCGTAAGAAAAGGGACATTATTGCAGAACTTGTCAAAATGGATAGATCTGAAAGGCCCAGCGTAACAGACAGGACACCCGAGGAAGAACGTTTTGATCGGGCTGGTAAAAGAGGACTGGCACAGTATGGTCTTAATCCTCCACCGGAGATCATAGACCTGGTTATAGCGGCTGTGGATGCAACTTGGCTACATCAAAGAGGTGCTGCAGCAGCAGAAGTCACAGCAGCACCAACTGAAGAGAGAGGAGAGGTACAGATACCAGTCGCCATGGAAGAGGAATTCAGAAGGAGGTTACAAGAGATGCGGATACAGCACAGAGGACCAGTATCAAAGGAGGCCCTGCTGGGATGGTCGGATTTGATCCGTTGCCAACTCTGTAAGGAAGCGCTAGCTCTTGAGCAGCAACACCGGGGAAAGGTCCTCCCCTCCATCCATGTAAGGTACTGGCCGCAGTATGACGTACGAATGCTGTTGTTGGGGGAACAACCAAAGCAGGAGTGGACAGCAGAGTTAAGCAGGCTGATCCGGGCAGAGATGCGGTTGGACGAGAGCTACAGAGCCCTCCGGTGGTATATAGCCCAAGAGTGCCTGTGGTCAGTGGATGACAGCCCCATGGAAGGCTATGACTATGATGGCCTGGGATTGTTGTATTGGAGGATGTCCAGTGATCCTGACTTTGGGGATGATCGGGAGTGGCGCTTGGAGAAAATAATGAAGCACAGAGAGCAAAAATTGAATGTTTTGGAAGGGCACTGGTTACAGGAAGATTTGGAGTTTCTGGCCGTCCAGGAATGGGAGCTGGCGATTGCCTACAGACAGCTGCTAGACTCTGTTCAACAGCAGGGTGGGGCTCCCCGTTGCCTGGGACTATGAGGAAATTTCAGATGACAACTCGGAAATCCTGGCTGATGAATCGGCAGTGGAAAATATGGAGATTGCCATCCCTAAAGCCAAAGCGGATGATGTGGAGTTCCAGAGAGCCGGGGCAGTTGGCCCCTCTCTCCAGCAACAAGCTGAGGTGGTAAAGCTTTTACTCCCAGCTGAATCACTGGCAGCAGGGCAGGATGCTACTGGCCGCTGCACACAACTGCAGCTTGAGCTGATATCGGGGGATGGGACTGTGGTCTCCACTCACTGCAACCCAACAGAAGAGCTGGCAACAGAGCAGAGTGCCACAAGCCTTTGCTCTCAGCTAGCAGGAGAGGGAGTTTCTGTGGAAGTGGATGGGACTTCAGTCTCCACTGGTATACCCCAGGGATGGGGAGAAGTTCGCCCAAATCCCCAACAGCATGATGAACTAAGCCCAGTCACCCTGTCTTCTCTCCAGCGGCTGAAAGGACTCCAGGGAGAAGGGCCAGTCCAGGCCTCTCCTCAGCGGCAGGCATGTTCTCTGAGAGAGGCAGAGGATGGCTGGGTGAGTAATGCTCTGTTTGGAGCAATTTATTTGGGGTACTGTATGGATACCAGCATTGGAGGAATGGAACTATTGACTAACTTTGGAATCAACCCGTCTGGGGTAGCCTCCTGTGTTAGTCTCCTATCGAAAGGGGAGAGATGTAACGGTATGGCCCGTGGGAACCAGAGACTTTTGAAGGAAGCGGGGTACTCCTGTGCCAGCTTCACCAATGACTCTTGGGTCTAGGGTCATCCTATGTCCGATAGGGGCATACGATGACTGAGAAATTATATCATGAATTACATGAGATGGGACAGTAATAATTCATGTATTGCAGGATATCTTGAAATACTACAAGTTGTTTGTTTATTCTGACCCCAACTGGTCAATAGAGTGACTCATTCAATGTGTAACATAGACTGTTGAGGTGCTAAATAAGTCTACCTGGCTGTAGTGATGGGGCTTGCTGTGATTGCATTATGTTGTCTATTGTGCTAATTAAGTCTGCTCCTAAGATATTTCATTGTGTATGCCAATGACACTGTTTTGTGTGAAAATACTATTGATAATAGATGTGGAATGTGACTTGTCAGCTGTAGTAATTAACTCCTGTAGATTCGGTGCCAGATTCGGTGCCAGAACGTCTGACATAGGAATGTGTATTGTGTATCAGGTGAATAGCTTGTCGCGGGGTCAGAATGTCTGGGTAATGACTAATAATTAACTCATCTGAATGTCATTATCTAAAAGAGGGTGTATTGAAGTTCCTTGAGGAATGTGGTGGGTGGAGTTAATTCATTGTTCACTTGGTTTCTAAACTGTATATAACCAGCTGAGTTACCATTAAAGTATTCATTTGTTTGACCCAGAGAACCAGAGCTGTGTGTCTGGATCGTGTCTGCTGGATTGTCAGAGTGTCAGATAAGCTGTCTTGGGTTGGTGGAAAATCATGAACAGTGGTAACCCCTGACCGTTACATTTTTTTTACTATTAATGGTGGTGATCAGTGATTTTTTCGGTACTGCGACATTATGGCGGACACTTCAGACTTTTGACACATTTTTGGGACCTATGGCATTTTTATAGCGATCAGTGTTATAAAAATGCATTGATTACTATAAAAATGCCACTGGTAGGGAAGGGGTTAACACTAGGGGACGAGGAAGGGGTTAATTATGTTCCCTGGGTGTGTTCTAACTGAAGGGGGTGGGACTGACTAGGGGAAATGACTGATCGCTGTTCATACATTGTATGAACAGACAATCAGGCATTTCCCCCCCTGACAGGACCGAGAGCTGTCTGTTTACACACAACTGTCTGTAAGAGCGATCGCGGGTGCCCGGCGGTGATCGGGACCGATGGGCACGTGCGTCGGTGCCAGGGGCGAGCATGGGGCGCGCGCACCCCTATTGGCTGCTCGGCGACATGACGTATAGCTACGTGATCTCGTCCAGCAGAGCCGACCTGCCGCCGTATAACTGCGGCAGCTGGTCGGCAAGCAGTTAAGATGCCTACTTTAATGCAGTGCATTGGAACAAACAGATTTTAATGGGAGAGATGTGTGATCTAATTACACTTACTGCAGTAAGGTCTCTTATTTTGTTTTGGCATAGCCAAAATGGCTATTTGAGTGGTTAGGAAGGTAGGAGGAAATAAAGCTGACTTTCATCAGTCTTGCCTACACACCATCAGTCAAAAATCCAAACGTGTCCAACGCAGTGACGTAAAACACTATGACGTGCTGAGAAAAATTAAGTTCAATGCTTCCGAGCATGCGTCAACTTGATTCTGAGCATACGTGGATTTTTGACCGATGGACTTCCACACAGACGATCGTTTTTTTCTTCATAGGAAAAATGTAAAACATGTTCTATTTTTTTTTCACTGATGGAAAACAAACCGATGGGGCCCACACATGATCGGTTTGTCCATTGAAAACAGTCCATCGGTCTTTTTTCATCGGACAAGCCGATCGTGTGTATAGGGCTTAATTGTTACATACTGGACAGATCACTTTCTTGTTCCTCTTGCGAATTACTAGTACTTCTGGATACAAGGAAGCATGTGACCCTTAGGCCTCTTTCCCACGGGCTATCCGATCAGATGCGCATGGACCCTTCATTGTCCTCTATGGAGCAGCAGATGTCAGCGGTTCTGCGTGGCCGCGTTTTAAAAAAAAAATGGTCAGGGACTTTCTCCTTGCACTTCCTGAAAATAAATGGGCTGCTGTGTCTGAGCTAATGCACACACATGGACCTGCACGAGTCTGACCCTGGGAATATACTTAGATCATTTATGCTTATATTTTTTCTCATTATCTATATTACACCTTTTCTTTTCTCAATTCTCATGTCTAGGTATGGGGTGTGCCTGATTGGAGTTTGCCGAGAAGATAAAGCCAACATTTTCTTAAATCCGGGTCCTTGCCATATAATGTCACCTACAGATACATGTTTCTACATCAACATATCAAAGGAGGAGAACTCAGCCTTCAGTTTTAAAGAACATGAGCACATGCAAAGATCAGGAGCGCCCAAATCTGCCTATCATGGTCTGACCAGGCTTCCAGTACACAGCATAATAGCCAGCATGGGTATGTCAAGCATGTTTTGGGAGTCATTCCTAAGCTGAAATTGATCATACTTCCTAAAGAGCCAATCTGTATAAAGATTAGACATGTGCAGACTGGAATATTTCGTTTTGTTTTTTAGTTTTCGTTTGGAAAATACATTTATTTAGTTACTCCCGAAAATCGTTTTGATTTATTTCGTTTTTCGTTGGGGGATAGCTTTAATACTTGGTTTCTGTCGAATGGTCAAAAGAATATTCAACGGAACTTCAAAATTTTACGTCGACTCGTACATTTCCGGTCGAATATTCCGCCTACAAGAATTCTAATGATGTATGACTAGTAATAACATTGAATCTATTCTCTATACAGTAATGTCGAATCTATTTTCTCATAAATCGAAATCTATTCTCTGTAATGTCGAATCTATTATTTCTATAGTGTCGAATATTTTCTCTATGATGTCAAATCTTTTCCCTATGATGTTGAATCTTTTCTCTATAATGTCGAATCTCTCTATATCAAATTTGTACCGCAACGAAAACGAAAAAAAAACATTTTTATGTCGGATCTTTTGGTTTTCGTTTTTTGCGATTTCGTTATCGTTTGTTAAAACGATAACGAAGAAAAAAGATTTTCGGACGAAAATGCATTCTAACGAAAACGAATGCACATGTCTAATAAAGATTAAACCCAAGCCTATCAATTTAAGCCAGTACATGGGAATGTAGGCTATACTAAGCTATCAACTAATAAATAAAATAAACCAAACCAAGACCATCAAAGATGGTGATAAATTGGCCGCGGCACCTTTATTGGTATAATATAACATAAACATTAAATATATTTAAATAATTACCTTTATTAAAATTATCAATACATAAATATTTAATTTCAAATATATTTTTTCAAATCTTTACAAATCTCACTCAGTCATAAGACTCAAGTGAGTGCCATAAATAAAATATCAACCAAGTCCCCCCTTGATTCAAGGGTGACAAACCACATAAAAGGTGCTGCGACAAGGGTGGGGGGATGGGGAGCTTTTTAACCTGTAAGGTAAAATTGTGACCAGACTCCTAACACCTGTAGGCCTTATATACCCCTCTTCAGCACGTGTATGAGTCATCAGTACATGTGTTTTTCCCGCTTGAACTCACATGTACTTCCCGCCTGAAAACACGTGTAAATCCGGCCTAAATTCACGTTTTTCCCCGCATTAAAACCCGTGCCTGCTGCTGCCTATTTAAAACTATGAAACCAAGTTTTTTTTTTTTTTTTTTTTAATACTGTAAATTCTTTAGTGATAGCCACAATCCCATGTAGTGGGAAAATAATGCCCCCTTTTTCATTGGGGTTATAAGCAGTAAACATAAAAGAATCTTTAACCACTTGACTACTGGGCACTTAAACCCACTTAATAACCAGACCAATTTTCAGCTTTCGGTGCTCTCACATTTTGAATGACAATAACTCAGTCATACAACACTGTAACCAAATGAAATTTTTGTCCTTTTTTTCCCCACAAATAGAGCTTTCTTTTGGTGGTATTTTATCACCTCTATTTTTTTTGCTATAAATAAAAAAAGAACGAAAATTTTGTAAAAAAATGAATTTTTCTTCATTTCTATTATAACATTTTGCAAAAAATGAATTTTTCTTCATAAACTTGGCCTAAAATGTATACGGCTACATATCTTTGGTAACAAAACAAAAAAAATTAGATATTATTTAGTCTGGGTGAAAGTTAAAGGGTCTACAAGCTATGGTACCAATTACTGAAAATTGATCAATTTAAATCACATCTGATGTACTGACAGCCTCTCTCATTTCTTGAGACCCTAACATGCCAGAAAAGTACAAATACCCCCCTAAATGACCCCTTTTTTGAAAGAAGACATTCCAAGGTATTTAGAAAGAGGCATTGTGAGTTTTTTGAAGTTGTCATTTTTTCCCACAATTCTTTGCAAAATCAAGATTTTTTTCATTTTTATTTTCTTTCCACAAAATTTTCATATTAGCAGGTTATTTCTCACACACAGCATATGCATACCATAAATTACACCCCAAAACACATTCTGCTATTCCTCCCGAGTATGGCGATACCCCATGTGTGAGACTTTTACACAGCGTGGCCACATACAGAGGCCCAACATGCAGGGAACGCCATCAGGCGTTCTGGAACACCCAGACCAATTCTGACATTTCTCTCCTACATGTAAAAATCATCATTTATTTGCTAGAAAATTACATAGAACCCCAAAACATTATATATGCTTTGTTAGCAAAGACCCTAGAGAATACAATGGTGGTTGTTGCAACTTTTTATCGCGCATGGTATTTGCACAGCAATTTTTCGAACACATTTTTTTGGGAAATAAAACAGTTTTGTGCTTTTAAAAAAAAAAACATTAAATTTAGCCCAATGTTTTTGCATAATATGAAAGATGAAGTTACGCTGAGTAAATCAATACCCAACATGTCACCCTTCAATATTGCACACGCTCGTGGAATGGCGCCAAACTTTGCGACTTAAAAATCCCCATAGGTGACGCTTTAAATATTTTTACTGGTTACATCATTTTAGTTGGAGAGGAGGTCTAGGGCCAAATTGATTGCTCTCGCTCTAACGTTCGCAGCGATACCTCGCATGTGTGGTTTGAACACTGTTTTCATATGTGGGCGGGACTTACGTGCACGTTCGCTTCTGTATACGAGCACGCGGGAACAGGGGCGCTTTAAGTTTTTTTTTTTTTTTTTTATTGTTCATTTTACTTTATTTATTTTAGTTTGACACGTTTTTCCCCAAAAATAAATGTTTTGATTACTTTTATTCCTATTACAAGGAATGTAAACATCCCTTGTAATAGGAATATAGCGTGACATCTCACCTCTAGAAAGCCTAAAAAAAAAAACGACCGCAGAGTATTGCGCAGGGAGTATTGCGCAGGGAGTATTGCGCAGGGAGTATTGCGCAGGGAGTATTGCGCAGGGGGTACTGCAGAGTATTGTTCAGAGTATTGCGCTGGGGTACTGCAGAGTATTGCTGGGGGTATGCTGAGTATTGCGCAGGGGTATGCTGAGTATTGCGCAGGGGGTTGCAGGGATGGCTGAGCAGGGATGGATGGATCTGTGACTGCAATAGTCACAGATCCATCCACAGCGCTACCGCCATCTGCGCTCCCCCTCTCACACTGTACCGATCGGTACAGAGAGAGGAGGGAGGAACCGGCGTCCTCAAATGACGCCGGTCTGTTTACATGTGATCGCGCCGTCATTGGACGGCGCGATCACGTGGTAAACCGCCGCTATCAGCGGCGATTTACCGTGATCCGTGACATTCCCGTGTGCGCGCCCCAGGGGGAGCGCGACTCTGGAATCACGTTATATAACGTGATCCCAGAGTTAAGCAACCACCTTGCCGCCGTTATTTTGCGGCAGGTGGTTGCTAAGTGGTTAAACGTAACACGGGTGGTCTTTTTTTGTTAAAGTGGAGTTCCACGCAAAAATGTAACTTTTCCTTTTTGGACTCCTCCCTCCCCCCTCCGGTGTCACATTTGTCACCTTTCAGGGGGGAGCAGATACCTGTGTAATACAGGTATTTGCTCCCACTTCCTGGCATAGATCATTGTGGTGATCGCGGTGACCTACGTCATGTCCAGCGTCTACGCTGTCCACCTTGCTGTCTTCTGGAAAACACACAGGTCCCAGAAAACAGCAGGCACCAGTGAGGATGCGCAGCGTGTCTCGTGCATGCGCAGTAGGGAACTAAGCAGTGAAGCCGCGACACTTCACTTCCTGATTCCCTCACCGAGGATGGTGGCTGGGGCAGCCGAGAGCCGAGCGATTGATCGCTTCGGGCTGCCGACATCGCGGGCACCCTGGACAGGTAAGTGTCCATTAATTAAAGGTCAGCAGCTGCAGTTTTTGTAGATGTTGGCTTATAATATTTATTTTTTCCGCTTTAAGTAAGGAAACCAGTCAATTTCTGTTAATTTAAAGCGGAGCTCCACCCTAAATTAAACATAACCTCAAAAATAATGATAATAGTGAAATACGCGCTAAATATACAACTAATATTGTGAAATCCAGTAAAAATATATAAGACTAGAGCATATATATATATAGTGATCACTGAGGCCTCAACGGCCAAATACATCATGTGAAACAATGTAACCATATATTAATGTGTTTGTGCTCATGTGTTCACACCATTAAAATAAATTAAATAATAAAGTCCATCAAGTAAATAATTAGAATCCATCAAATATCCACACTAGATATGAAGGATAAGATGAAACTGAAAATCCAGCAAATTGTCATTTGCGATAATTGCATGTTTGGTGTGAACACATGAGCACAAACACATTAATATATTGTTACATTGTTTCACATGATTAATTTGGCCGTTGGGGCCTCAGTGATCACTATATATATATGCTCTAATCTTATATATTTTTACTGGATTTCACAATATTAGTTGTATATTTAGCGCGTATTTCACTATTATCATTCTTTATTTTGGTTGGTGCACCAGTCACTTATACAGCTGCTTTTTTACATTTGGTTATTAATTTTTGTGGTGTATTTTAGAGGTTTAGTAGCGCTGTATTTTCCATACAACCTCAAAAATAATGCTGCTGATCAACAATGCTTAAACCGATATTTTCAATAAAAAATTATTTACTGTACCAGTTAAACTAGATGGGCATCAGGTCTGCAGCCCTCGGGTTTCTGTCGGGTTTTTCTGTGTTTCCTGTCCCGCGTAGTGTCTTCTGGGAGCTTGTGTCATAGCTCCCTTGTTATCGTATTCTGCCCTGTTAGACTAAACACCGCGCGATTTCGTGGAGCAGGAAGTGACGCGCAATGTAAACAAAGGCAGGAGGGCGGGCTTTACAAACAGAGGAAACAAAGACGCTGACGCCGTGCTCCTGGGTGCGAGTGCGCATGCGCGAGATCAAGCGGTGGATGGACCGTTTCAGCAGACATCTCCAATCGTGTGTAGGGGCTAGCGGACATATTTTCCCAGCGGACAAATTTCAAAGCATGCTTTGAAATTTGTCCGCTGGAGACATGTCCGTCGGATATGTCCGCTGGTTAGTACACTAACCAGCGGACAGAAATCTCTGTGCATGCGTCGAATGGTATCGACGCATGCGTGGAAGTAATTTACTTCCTGAAGTGGTGACGTGGCGGTGTCAACGTCACCGCCACGTCACCGCGTCCTCAGATCGAGGGGATTTTGGTTCGATGAGACATGTCCGCTGCAAACGGTCCGTCGGACATGTTTGAGCGGACATGTCTCATCGTGTGTACGCGGCCTCAGAGCTAATCCATCATACTCTTTTTGACACAATGCATATTTTCCAAAAAAAAAATGGTCCCCTTGGGATATACCACTACCCTGAATATCTTCTAACTTAATCCATTAATTATTACTAACTTTTGGATGTATATTATGTAGCTGATCTGCAATGTATTACCATGTTCATCTTTATACGTTTCATGTATCTCATGTCAAGTTCATGCCTGTTTACTTTGAAAGTACGTTTTGCTTATGTAATAACTCTGTATTAATCTTTGACCTTCTACTATAATAAAATTGTTTGTAAATAACAAAGGTCAGTGAGGATTTGTTTTAGATCCGGTTCACACTGGGGCGACGCGACAGACGGCTCAGCCGCCTGACGAGTCGCGTCCCATGCACTGCAATGGAACCGTTCTAATAGGAGCGATGCAAGTCGCTCCGACTTAGAAATTTGGTTTCTGTACGACTACGGGGGCGGCTCGGGGCGACTTGCATTGACTTCTAAACAGAAGTCGTTTTGCAAATCGCCTCTGAAGTCGTCCTCAGGACGACTTGCAGAGCCGCCCCCGAAGTCGTGTTACCTGTGTGTGAACCGACTCTTAAGACCTATTTACCGAACAGATTTGCTGAGAGGTTTCTCTGGTTTTAAACATTTTCATCCATTCATGAAAAGCACATGTCCGACATGCAGAAAGCTCCCCATTTATACAGCCTCCTTATTTTCTTCCATAGGGACAGTGGCCATCGATCTTCAGGGGTCAAGAAGCCCAGAGAGTGTTGATGGCAACTTGCTAAGCCCACCGGCCGACTCCACTCATAAAAGAAAACACAGCATCGATCCCGTGCCTGACTTAATTGATGGTGATACCAGCACATCCTTTGACCTTTTGAGTGACCAGTCTGAGGATGAGATCAGTCAGTCAGATGAAGAGCTGGGCTCTTACAATGAGTAAGCTGATGACAATGCCTAGAGGGTAATATGGAATTTCCATAAATGCCTGATCGTATTCTCTAATTCTTCTCTTTCAGCTGGGTAAAGGGCTATCCCTCCAATACACCTTACATTGGCAGCTCACCCACTTTATGTCACTTACTCCAGCAAAAGAGTCCATACTGCTGTTTGCGACTTGATAAGGTAATATACACATTTTATTTACTGTATAAGCATTTCATCACATCTTATAAATTAGCTCTTTAAAAGTATGGTTGTGACTTATTGTCATGTATATTTCAAGGATCGATATCTGCTACTCACATTCTTGCTCTTGAGGAACGTCCAAAGGATGTTACCTCCAAATGGGAAGCTTTGGGTTCTGATACAAATTAAAGACCAAGGACCCACTATATCTAACAAAAGAGAAAAGGCTGTTGCTATGGAAATCATCTAAAACATGTAAACTTCATTGTTACTGATGAAAGCCAATGTTTTTTAGTCTTTAGGCCTTAATCATGGCTGACATGATTACATGAAGGTGATAGCTCGAATGCACCTGTTCTACTACAGTACATCTAACAGTTAGTGTCATCAATTTACACACAAATTCCGCACACAGCATAACTCGTAGGCATGAAAGTCTCTGTTACAGTAATTCTCAGCCAGGGTTCTGTGGAACTCTAAGGTTCCTCCAGTGCTTGCTAGGGGTTCCATGATCGATTGACAGTATAGTTCCAGGGCCAACACTACTTGGCAGATCTAGCAGCATGACAGAATGAGTTGTCTGTAAGGGTGGTATTTTGACTACCACTGTGAAGGACATATTCTTTCCACTGACCCAATGTAAGGGAGGCATTCTTCTCACTGACCCCACCAATTAATTCATTTTAGCAGGGACTCCCTGAAACTTGAACATTATTTCAATGGGTAACCTGAGCTAGGGACAATAAATGCAACAGCCATGATGTAATTAGCTTCACATCAAAAGCCCTCCTTCACATTAGAAGTTCCCTCATCACATTGACTCCTCCGTCACATCAGAAGTCCCCCTTCACATCAGAGGTCCCCTCATCACATCAGAGGTCCCCTTATCACATTGACACCTCCTTCACATCAGAAGTTCCGCTTCACTTTAGAGGTTCCCACGTAACATCAGAGGTCCCCTTATCACATCAGAGGTCCCTTTATGACATCAGAGGTTCCCCATTGTGTCAGAGGTCCTCCCATAACATCAGAGGCCCCCCTTCACTTTAAAGTCTCTGCTTCAAATTAGAGGCCCCATCATATCAGAGCCCCCTCTATACATCAGAGGCTCCCCTATACATAAGAGCTCCTCATCACATCAGAATTGCCCCTCTACATCAAAGGGTCCCTGTATATCAAATGCATAAGTCCCCCCTTACATCAGAGCTGCCCCATGACAGAGCTCCTCAGTCACAAAGTCTACCCATCACAGAGTACCCCCATCACAGAGGCCCCCCATCACAGAGCTCCCCAACCACCTGTTCCCCTTATGACAAAGCTCCCCAATCACACAGTCCCCTCTTTGCATCAGAACCTTACCTTTTAGCTCCAGGGCAGGAGGTGGAGGGGGTGTGGAGCAGGCAGACTTCCATTTTCTCCTAAATGCTGTGGCAGCCCTGCATGCTACCTGTCCTGGATTATTGGCAACCTCTGCAATTGTGGGGGCAAACTGGTCTCCATCACCAAAGTAACGAATGATGCCATGTGTCCTAGCTGTTATGCTGCTCGTGGCTGGCCCACCCAAACCATGTCAACCCATGAGGCTGACCCTGGCCAAGCTGGGTCCTGTGCTTGCGGCACCCTGGTTAATAAACACTGAAGTACCTTAAATATTTGAACACTGGAAGAACCAATAGCATGTACTCACTCTTCACACAGTTTTATCTTATGTTCCATTAAGTGAACTTTTTTTTCCTGAATGGCATTATTAATTCAGAAACTAATTTTCCTTACCGCCTGCGCTGCTTATTAATTAAAATAAATATTAAAGTACTAAACTCTAATTACATATATTGTGCTCTAATACAATATTATAAGCATTCATCACTATGTTTGTACTGTAGATGTATTAAGGTGATGTCACTGTCTTGTTTTTTTATGAAGGGTTGCCACCATTTCCCCTATGAAGATGCACGGGCATATGGCTTCAAGAATGCCCTGGTAATTGTATCAGCCGAGCGAGCGGGAAACGGGTTGTATAACTTCATTGTTCCTCTCCGAGCGTACTACAGAGCCAAGAAGGAGCTGAGCCCTATTATACTTCTACTGGAAAACCCGTGAGAACCAGCTGGCTATTTAAAATATCATCTTAATTCTTTGTATTTACACTTGTGGCTGGAAAGGAAGGGGGCTAGAGGTAAACATAGGTGGATGAGCTGCATTTTTACTGACCCCCCTTAAGCTGCAAAGACAGCTAGACAGGGCTGTGCACATGCTGCAGCCTACAATTCTTCGCGTCTGAAACAAAAATTGTACTCCCATAAAAAAAAAAATGTACTCCCTGTTTTGTTTAGCAGGCAATGCAACTGCTGAATACGACCAATTTAAATCTCAGGAATAGACAAAGTAAATAAACTATTTTTATTTTGAGTATAAATATTAAAAATGGGGTATAAAAAGAGCATTACGCTTAAAACCTGCATAGCCTGTATCAGACACCATATCACATATAATGATAGTTCATAGATAAATATATAAGAGAACTTTACAATATATAAACAAATGAGAAGAGATTGTAGTCATAACATATTGTTCGGATGTAAACTCTCAACGCATTTTGCGGTAAAGCTTCACCAGGAGCCGTTTTGGTGAGCTGATGTGTATACAGGGGCAAATGTGTGCAGACATGGGAAAGAGGCCCCCAAGATGTTACGGGGACAAGCATCTAAAAACCCACCAAACCAATGTGCCCATATGGAGGGGTCATATACTGGGGGGGCGGGAGGGGCAAGATCCAGCGCCACCAATACTCGTAACCCCAAGGTGAGAGTGCTGCTTAAAAAGGGTGAATCACCAACCAAAGCAGAAGTTTACGAGTGGGCCTCCAGATATGAGAATACTTCTGACCTGCTCTTAACACAGCATCCTCCATCGGTGGGGGAGACATTCCCCATGTCCACGTCCACCTGACCTTACAGTATCAGGAAAAGAACAGTAAAGGACATGCTTTTGGTTTGGCGTCTTTTAATTTATCCCCAAAACAATCTTGGTTTGCTGCACAATTTCAGACTTAAAGTGGTTGTAAACCCTCACATAAACCCAGTGAAATGACTGACCTTATTATACACAGGAATGAAACAAATCCTCCTATATATGTATTACCTGTTTATCTGCGGGTTTCTCTTCTCTACACCTGTTTAAAGTCCAGAATTTATAAGCCATCAGAAAAAAAGGGGGCGAGAGCTCTGCAGAGCTCTGTGAGGAGAGCTATGAGAGCTGATTGGAGGGAAGGGACACACCCCTTTCATACAACTCACAGGAACAGAGCTGAGGCTGTCCCTCCCCTCACCCCTTTTTACCTCTTGGTGTCAGGAAATTTTGTCAGAAGTGATTCATGCTGATAGTAGAGGACCGAAGCAGCAGGGGCTTCCCGGCCATTGTCATTTCTTCCTAACGTTGGTAAAAGGAAATGTTGCTTGTTTGGCTGTATTTCTCCTGTGGATCAGAGGAGTGCAGTTCACTCTACACTCCTGTAACCTGTTTTCAGCAGACAGGGGGCTAAAGCCTGCTGTCGACTGATGTCACAGAGCTGGCTCAGGCATGATCGCGATAATGAAGTCAGGATCTACTCATATACCTAGACTGGCATGCCTCTGAGAGCCTGAGCCAGTTGCTTTTGCCCCTCCACAGCCCAGCACTCCAGTGAACGAGGTGGGGGCAGGGGCAGAGCAGACAACAGAGACCGACAGTCACCAGCTGTGTGCTCAGGGAGCCCTGAGAACCTAGTGATTGGTGGTGCTGCATCGTTCGGTTCTCTTAAGCCCCGTGCACACGATCTAAATTTCCAATGGAAAAAGTCAGACAGACTTTTTCCATCGGAAATTCCGACCGTGTGTATTCTGACCGTGTGTATGCCCCATCGGATTTTTTCCATCGGAAATTCCGAAGGATTCCGTCAGAGTTTAGATAGAGAACATGTTCTCTTTTACTCCAATGTAATTCCAATGTGATTTTTACCGGTCAAAAGTCCGACCGTGTGTACGGGGTTTAAGAATCAGTTGGGGACAGATTCAGCATCGGACCAATGCTGCATCCACCTAGGTAAGTATGATTCAGAAGAGTTCTTTTATGGCTAGATGTGAGAGTAAATAATAATACATGGGTTGCCAAGTATACAAATGCGTGTCTATAAAATAGGCCTGGAAACAGCATCAGCACTGGCGTATCTCTGTGTAAACAATGGCAGTCAAACAAGTGTTCATACAGTTGACCGATACGATCTGCTTGTGCCATAGGAGGCTATTGCCTAAACAGGTCATCTGATACCTCATACACAGCTTTATTTAGTACAACGGTAAAAGTTTCATACAGCTAAAGTAGGTTGTATAATTATATTATTATATTATATTATAATTGTATAACTCTTTTTCAGACCCGATACACAGTTCCTTGAGGCCATCTGCTGGTTTCCTCAGGTCTTTTACATGGTGGGATCCATTGACAAGTAAGTATTAAAAAAATACTATATACATGATAAAAAATAGGTATAATCCATTGCATTCAACAGATAATAGGGTTGGAAATCTTAGCTCACCCTATGCTATTGGTAATAGAGTTGAGCTTTCCTCCCCATCTTCTGCCATCTTGTTTTGCATTAACATTTTAATGTAATAAGCAATTGTGTCTAAATCAACCAAGAATAACTGACACATACTGTACCCTAGTCATTTAAAAGTTAGGCCTACACATAAGTATGTCTATATGCGCTTGTATGACAACCTCCTAAATATTGGCTCATCGGATTAGCAGTGTAATCCTGAGCCTTCTCCGATCTCCCTCTGTTTTACATTCCCAGCACTAATTGAGACCTACCTTACAAGGCTGAGTGGATAATGGCTTCAAAAACACTGATGCCATGGTATCTTCCCCTGACAATTTTAGCAGCAAAAGTGAAGTTGTGTTTTGAGAGGATCTTTGATTCTCACAACCCTAGTTCTACAAAATGTAGATGAAGAGTCTAGAACAGTGGTCTCCAAACTGTGGCCTACAGGCCAGATGCTGCCCTTTGCCCTGTCTTTATCTGGCACAATTCCTCAAACTGTCAGCAATGTTGGAGCATTATTTCTCTCACTGTCACCAACAATGGGGCATTACTCCTCCCCATAGGTGTGCCTGGGCACACCCTAATCACCCCATTTGAATTGTCATTATGCAGGGGCGGCACCAGGTGGGTGGATGGGGGATGCCAGTGGCCAGTGTAAATGCCCCAATTATATAAAAGGCTAGTTTCAACTTTAGGAACACATTACGCTATATGCTCCCAATCAACTGTCTCCCACCACCAAAGCCTTCTCCCTGTGACAGCAGGTGGCACACCCTAATGCAATAGGTGCACACCCTAATGCAATAGGCTGTGCACACCTATACTCCTCCCATTGATATAATCAATGGGGGTACTATTCTTCCCACTAATACCAATGATGGGGCATTGTATACTCCACTGACCACAGTGTGCCCCCCTTAAAGTCTAAAGGACAGCCCTTTGTTTAGAAAGATTGAAGACCCCTGGTTTAGAATATATAAACAGCTAGTTTAATATGTTTTATTATAAAAAAAAAACAACAGAATGTGCTTGCTAGAAACAGTGACTAGCCTGTCACGTTTCAAGAGAATCTTCATCAAAGGCAGCTGCATGCTGCTTGTGAGAATAAAAGTTCCCCTTTGAACATGAGTCCAGCTTTGATGCCAGAATTGTGATGAGGACATTTCCTAATGCCCAACTCCCTGGGCTAGATTCAGGTAGGAGCGGCTTAATTTTTAACCTGTAAACATATAAACATGTAAACATATTCGCCAGCACACCAAGGATCGTTTTAAAAGAACGTCCAAAAAAATTTTCATGCAAAGAAACGATCACAAAAAGCAACGTTTCGAGGCCACGCAGGGTCTCTTCGTCAGGCAGCGTACGGTATTTACACTACGCCGCCACAACTTTTTCAGGCAGGTGCTTTATTCTCAAAGCACTTGCCTGTAAAGTTGAGGCGGCATAGTGTAAATGGCCCGTCTTAAATCAAATTGGGCGGGTAAGGGGAGTGTATTATTTAAATAAGGCGCATGCGCCAGCCGTGAATTGATCCCAGTGCGCATGCTCCAAATCACAACGTCAATACGACGTGTAAACTACGTGAACAACACTTACGCAAAGCCCTATTCGCGAACGTTTTACGAAAAAGGATGTGAAAAAAAAACGCCGGCACGCCGGTTATACTTAACATTGGCTGCGCCTCATACAGCAGGGTTAACATTACGACGGACCTACGCTAACGCAAACGACGTAAAAAAATAGCGCCGGCCGGGCATACGTTCGGGAATCGGCGTATAGGCTCATTTGCATATTTTAGACGGGAACGCCACCTAGCGTCCAGCCTAAAATATGAAAATAAGATACAACGGCGTAAGAGACTTACGCCAGTTGGATCTTATGGAAATCTATGCGTTACTGATTCTATGAATCAGTCGCATAGATAGAAGGGCTCAGACGCAGAGATAAGACGGCTTATCTGGGGATAAGCATCTTATCTCTTTCCTGAATCTGGCCCCCTGAGTTTTATAATCAAAAACAGCTTTTGCTGAAGCAGACCACTGACCTAAGACAGTGCTGTTTTGGCCCTGTGTTAATGAGGTCCAATAAGTCAAAATAACAAGTAATAAAGAATGTGTAACATGCTAAATCCTCTTTAAATCTGTGAACAAAAGCCCATCAGCTTTGAGGCAAAATAAATACTATTAGACACGGAGATGACAACGCTCATAGTGAAAATTACAGCTCACGGGTTGATGTTATCATTCAACAGCAAGGATGCTTTAGGGACACAAGTTGGAACTTGCATAATATAGTAGGTACTTCCAGATGTTATAGAATGTAAGCATCCGGGTAACTCCAAAACTCTGGGTGCTTTGAAATGCAAATACTAACCAAGCTGCTATCAATGTTGCCAACCTACCAGATTGAAATTTACTGGCACAGCCACGTTTTTACTGGCATTTCCAAAAGTTTTAAAGTTACAGTTTTAAGTACAAAATTTTGTATTTAGGCTACAAATATGCAATTATTATTGTGCTCTGCGCCCCAAGCCTATCCCTTTTTAAGCCAATTAGAACCTTAGGCTCTAATCATGTGCTTCTAAAAAAAAAAACAATACATAAAAATCCATGTGTCCGGTGCCATTCTTGGAGATTAGGGGGTCGGGTGCACAGATTAGGGGGGCAGAGCCCATGCGCCACCAATGAGCGGCCGCCATTGCTCACGAGGGCTAGAAATTAGAATGGGTGGCACAGATACATAAAACTGACTCTCAAAGTGACACTGTCATCAGTGTGCAGCAGCACATATGATGACGATGCCTCACCAACATGACATGTCCCCTCCTGAATCACTGTGACAGCCTTGCTCCATGCCAGGTGGTCCCTTCAGTCCACTACAGTCCAAACAACACTGACAGTCCCGCTCCCGCTTGGTCGCTTTGCTCAGCTCTCTTGCACTATGACATCACACGATACGCTAAGACACCGCCTCCGCCAGACCTGCCCCCATCAGCTCCACCTGATTACACTCTAGCAGGCACTTGAGCATCACAGCCATATTTTTGTCTGCCGATAAAAATACTGACAGTTGGCAACACTGCCTGCTATGGTTGTAGGCTCTGCACCTCACTTTTGGCGCATTGCTAAGATGATGGACCTCACTGACCAATAGTGAAGCACTGGCCAGTGCCCATGTCCATAATAGCTTGGTCAGTACTTGCATAACCATGTACCCTGAGGTTAGAGGAACTTGGCATGCTTTGGAAGGAAGCACAGAGAGAGAAGAGAGGGTGAAATGAAACAATGGTTCTGACTTATTTACTATTTGGTACACTTTAAAAACATGGTTGGTAGGGCACTCATTTAGGCATGTGCTATTCAAACATGGCATGCATCTAAAAGTCCTTTCTCTTTATGAAGAAGCTTCATTGCATACATTTTCCAAAGAGCCCTGAATGAATATTCCCACTGTCATCTGCCGGCTCAGTGGGGATCAACGGAGCAAGCGGATAAGAAAGGTATGGATCCTTACGGGATCCGTACATGTGAAAGGGCCCTTATGCAGTTCTCTGTGGGGGCAAGCTTATGGTGTTTTTATTTAACATTATCCTTATGTTTTATTCCATGCAGGCAACACAGGTAGACCTTTACAGCATATATATTACAGAGTGTTTGCACTTTTGTGTTATTTGAAAACAGCATGGCATAAACTGGAATACAGTATCTCTTTAAGCCCACAATGCCCTAATTATGTCTCTAACACTTATACATTATGGCTTGGGCAAAAAATACATATGGAGAAAAACCTGTTACATTTTGTAAGATCAAGAACAATGTCCTCTTCCCATATTATGACACATGTCAGAGTGTTTGATAGCTCACGGCACGGATTACTCATCAAGACCTTTCTGAGAAGCATTTGTCTTCAATTACAGTTTCATTTTTCTGAAAAGTTTGCAGAATATATATATATATATATATATATATATATATATATATATACAGTATATATATATATATATATTTAAAATACAATTTGAGGCTGTCTATCATTTTAAACTTTTAAAAGTCCTGTCTATGAGCATACAGCACACTATATTACTGCGAAAACCCTCCTCAGATGTAACCCATTGTCCAATGACAGTGCCTCAATGCATAATAAGGTTTGTTTCTTCATTGCGCAGTGGATGGCAGTTTGTAATGCGTGGCCTAAAGCTTAGTACACACCAGTCTTTTTTCGTTCAACCCAGTGAGTTGAACTTAAAAAAAAAACAGATGGCTCCAGTCAGAGCCACTGGAGGGCGCCCCCCGCCCCCAGAACACTCCGGTCAGCGATCTCTGCTATTGGCTGAGAGTGCTGGTCAGGAGCCAGTCGGCCACTGGTTTTCTAGCATGCGCGTTCGCCATAAGCCGAGCGTACTACCAGCTTCTGTCAGACCAGTTGCCATATACACGGCCCGAATGTCGGCTATCTTTTATTGAACCGGCCGATGTTGCCCAACATTCGGCCCGTGTGTACTAGGCTTAAGAGTCAGGGAAGAGAACCCCAGTGACAAAGTGAGACTAATTCTAAAGAGGTGCACAGGTAATAGCAGGCATATCTAAAGGAGCTTTATCTGCTAAAGGATTTGTATGTCTGTCTACCCAGTTCTGAGATTTACACAGCTCTGCCAGCAGGGCAGCTTGCCTTGCAGGGCAAGAGACCTGATTTTTCTCTGCTGCAGTTCACTTACACTTAAAGTGTAAGTAAACCCCCCTATCGTTTTCAGCCAATGAAGCTGCCATCTTTGCCTCTTATTAATCTACAACTGCCATGATGCTGCACATGTGATCAGTTTAGACATCAGCCGTTGGATGGTTTGACAGTTTGTTTGAGAGCACAACCAATGGGAGTGTTATATTTCCAGCATGTCCTGGAAATGAAACTGTTTTATGGATGGGTTTACTTCTGCTTTAAAGTGTTACTAAACCCTGGTCCCTGCATTCACTATATCTGGTCCCCCACATTACACAGAACATGGAAATGCAATTATTTTTGTAAAAATATACTGCTAAACACCTTTTATGTTTAGCAGTTAGAGCAGTCTTGTGACTTCTAACAGTGTCCAGCCAAACACTGGTTAGAGCTTGTAGGATGAGTTTTCTGACTGTCCTATGAGGCTGCAGGACCCCTGACCATCTGTCTGGACAGTGCTGACTGGCCCTGTGCTGATCACATGCCCCCCCCCTTCAAAAAAAAAAAACCTCTCTAGCACTACACACCAAACTGAGCATGTGCAGCCTGACTCCATTTTCAGACTGATTTAATGGTTGTGGGTTTAGTAACACTTTAAAACTGATACACACTATGAGTATTTTTTTTTGTTCAACCCAGCAGGTTAAACAAAAAAAAACTGCCAGCTCCAGTCTAAAGTAGAAGTTAGTGCAGCATTCTACTCTGCCCTGCCCCCCCTTCAGAAGACTCCAATCGCGTTCTCTGCCATTGGCTCAGAGCGCTGATAGGGACTCGGACAGCTGCTGGTCTTCCAGCATGCTCGTCCGACAGACCAACACACACACGGGCCGAATGTCTGTGTTTTTTTTTAACCGGCCGATGTCTCTTGGTATTTGACCTGTGTGTACCTGGCTTTACAGGATTCCTTTTGTTAGCATATGAACACTGTAGTACAGCTGACTAGCAGAACAGAGACTGTAGACATGATACACCAAATGTTTAGAGACTGTATGCATGACACAGAAAATAGTCAGAAACTGCAGACATGATGCAGGAGATGGTCAGAAACTGCAGACATGGTACAGGACAGGGTTAGAGACTCATGAGTCTTGATACAGGAGATTTTCCCAGACTGCAGACATAGGGTATATCCAGAGACTGCACACTTTATACAGGAGGTGGTCATAGACTGCTGTCATGATAGAGGAGATGGTCAGAGACTGTACATGTGATACAGAAGGTGGTCAGAGACTGGCGACACGATAAAGGAGATGGTCAGAGACTGTACATGTGATACAGGAGGTGGTCAGAGACTGCAGACATGATACAGGAGATGGCCAGGGACTGTACATGTGATACAGGAGGTGGTCAGAGACTGGCGACATGATAAAGGAGATGGTCAGAGACTGTACATGTTATACAGGAGGTGGTCAGAGACTGCAGACATGATACAGGAGATCATCAGAGACTGTACATGTTATACAGGAGGTGGTCAGAGACTGCCGACATGATACAGGAGATGGCCAGAGATTGTACATGTGACACAGGAGATGACCATAGATTGCATACATGATACAGAAGATAGTCAGAGACTGCAGACATTATACAGAATATAGTCAGAGACTGCTTACATGCAATAGGGGATTGCCTGAAACCGGTGACAGGCTACAGGAAATGGTTAGTGACTACTAACATGCTGTCGGATTGATTTTAGACTACAGCAGGGGCGGACTGACCATTGGGACTCTCGGGCACTGCCCGAGGGCCCCATACCACTAGGGGGCCCCATCAGGATTGCCAGGCTCAGTAAAACCAGGGACATTGTGTAGAAATCTGTGTTTTTTTTACATCTGTCCCTGATATGTCCGAAACCGACATGCTTTTGATGTGAAAATCCTGAGATTTTAGCTGCCCCGCCTCTGCACTGCCACCTGGCTTAGTGGCCACCTGTAAGCCTGGGGGCCCCATAATCTTCTATTGCCCGGGGGCCCCATGAGTTGTCAGTCCACCCCTGGACTACAGACTCGGGAAGACAGTGAGAGATTATACCATGAAACTGCCTGAGATCACTGCTATTACATCCCCTTTACAAGTCAATGCTCCCACATTTATGCGCCCTATGGGTCCCTAAAAAATTACTATTTATTTTTTAAATTACTATTTTTAAATTACTATTTATATACTTTTTATTAGTATTTGATATATCTCTCAGCAAAAACTATTATACCAGATCAGTGGGAAAAAAAAGAGAAAGGTGAATGAACAACAGAGAAAACATAAGAAAGGAGAACATTTTTAAATCAAACCTTTTAAATAGCAGAGGTCTCCCTAAGAAATATTCTTCCTACACTGATAAGGCCTGAGGTCTGAACAATAAGTGACACAAGGCTCTAGTCCCCGGGCCCCAGGTTGAGTATCACTTAATATATCTCTGCAGATTCTCATTTATCTAGTAGTGGATTCATTCTGTCTACTGAAGATGTTTTTCAGCTTATCCAGGTCACATCTTCAATTCTTGGAACTAAAGAGCATTCTGGATCTGCGAAAGATCTTCAACATCACAGAACAAGTCTAATTGAATAAAACTAACTGCTAGATATCATTTAATATCTTTTTAGAAGTAAAAGGTTCCTATACTATGCACCCAATCTTTACATCGCAGGCACCAAATCCTTACAGCATTGGGACACTGACAACCCCAAAAAATTGAAATACATCATTACAACTGTAATTAAAAATTGTGACATGTACTTTATATATAATTGGCATTATCAATGAAGAGGTCCATCTATTTTGATTGTATTAGGACTTTATTTTTGTAGATTTGCATACCTTTAAAACAAAAAAATGTTGTACAGGGGGGGTCAGTTATATATATTTTTCTGTGTTTTTTGACTACCGCGTTATCATTCTCTCTGCAGTCTAGATGATATGCTAAGGTGTGGTGTGAGCTACGCTGCACACATGGTGGTGGTCGGGGAAGAGAGCTCAATGATCGCAGAGGAGGATTATATGGCTGATGCACGGACCATCGTCAATGTACAGACCCTCTTCAGGTATAAAAACCTCATTTATACTCAGACACCAAATCTGAACAGATAGGACAAGTATGGTTGCACCATCCAATTGGTTGAAATTGACGCATATACCTACCTAAATATTTTAGTGTTGTTTGTGTCCCCACTAGGTAGATTCACCTTCCTTATTTGTTTTGGGGACCACTTTCCCCTGGAGAGAAAATAAGGGAGAAACAAAATGTTATGCCGCGTACACACGATCACTTTTTGTGATGAAACAAAACGTCATTTTATCTGACGAAACAAAACAACGTTTTTCAAACTTAATTTTCAAAAACGACATTGCATACACACCATCGTTTTTCCACAATGCTCTTGCAAAGCGCGGTTACGTAAGACACTTTCGACGGCACTCTGTTCCATTGAAGCTCCCATCTCATAACTTGCTTCTAAGCATGCGCGGGTTTAAAAACGTCGTTTTAAACGACGTTTTGCCCACACACGATCACTTTTTATGACACAAAAAACAACATTTTGAAAAACGACACAAAAAATTCCAGCATGTTGGAATTTTTTTTGGTCGTTTTTTTGAAGACATAAAACGACCTTTTGCCCACACACGATCATTTTAACCACTTGTCCTCCGCCCACCGTCAAATGACGGCGGCCGGAGGACTCCATGGTCCTGACATCACGTCATATGACGTGATGTCCTTTTAAAGCCGCGGGCGGGCGCGCGCGCCGCCGGCGGTGCGCGCGCACCCGCCGCTCTGCTGGGATCCCGGTGCGAGTGCCCGGCGGCAACGATCGCCGCCGGGCACACGCGATTGCCCAGTAACTGAGCGGGGACGTGGAGCTCTCTATGTAAACACAGAGCTCCACGTCCTGTCAGGGAGAGAGGAGACCGTTGCTGTGTCCCTTGTACATAGGGACACAATCGATCACCTCCCCCAGTCACCCCCCCTCCCCCTACAGTTAAAACACTCATAGGACACACATTTAACCCCTTCCCCGCCCCCTAGTGGTTAACCCCTCCACTGCCAGTCACATTTATACAGTAATCAATGCATATTTATAGCATTGTTCACTGTATAAATGTAAATGGTCCCAAAAATGTCAGAAAACTGTCCGAAGTGTCCGCCATAACGTCGCAGTCCCAATAAAAAAATCGCAGATCGCCGCCATTAATAGTAAAAAAAAAAAAAAAAAAAATGCCATAAACTATCCCCTATTTTGTAAACACTATAAATTTTGCGCAAACCAATCGATAAACGCTTATTGCATTTTTTTGTTACCCAAAATATGTAGAAGAATACGTATCGGCCTAAACTGAGGAAAAAAATCTTTTTTTTATATATTTTTTGGGTTATTTATTATAGCAAAAATTAAAAAATATTGCATTTGTTTTCAAAATTGACGCTCTATTTTTGTTTATAGCGCAAAAAATAAAAACCGCAGAGGTGATCAAATACCACCAAAAGAAAGCTCTATTTGTGGGAAAAAAAGGACGCCAATTTTGTTTGGGAGCCACGTCGCACGACCGCGCAATTGTCAGTTAAAGCGACGCAGTGCCGGAAGCTTAAATTTTGTCTGGGCAGAAAGGGGGTGTAGGTGCACAGTAGGCAAGTGTTTAAATGACGTTTTTTAAAACGTCGTTTTTTTTCATCACAAAAAGTGATCGTGTGTACGCGGCATTAGAGTTGAATTGCACCTGTGCCCAGACTATGGACATTAAACTATTTACATATTCTTAACAATCCATAACATAGATTTAAAACAAGCCTCCACTGATCTCTCTAGCTGCATGTACTTTGAAATAATCCATTCTCAAACACCTTAAAAGATAACAATAAAAACTCCAGTTAAAAGGGTTGTAAAGGTAAAAAAAAATTCCCTAAATAGTAGGGTTGTCCAGATACTAGTATCGGCATCGGTATCGGGACCGATACCAAGTATTTGCGGGAGTACTTGTACTCGCCCAAATGCTCCCGATACCTAAATAGAATACTTTTTTTGTATTTATCAACATGTTCTGTGAATATTCTTTGAGCTTTTTACTACTGCGTGACAAGCAAATAAAACATTTTTATTCATTTTTATTCTTTTATAATGTCTTGAGTTAGAGTTCTTCATATTTCTAAAGAAAATATCCTTAGTCTGTATTGTGGTTTGAAAACTGTCACATGACATTTAAAAAAAGTATCGGTATTCGGTATCGGCGAGTACATGAAAAAAAGTATTGGTACTTGTACTCAGTCCTAAAAAAGTGGTATCGGGAAAACCCTACTAAATAGCTTCCTTCACCTTAGTGCAGTCCACCTTCACTTACCTCATCCTTCCATTTTGCTTTTAAATGTCCTTATTTCTTCTGAGAAATCCTCACTTCCTGTTCTTCTGTCTGTAACTCCACACAGTAATGTGAGGTTTTCTCCTTGGAGTGGAGTGTTGTGCTCGCACCCTCCCTTGGACAACAAGAGGGTCAAGACGCTCTCTAAGTTACAGATAGAGAAAAGAGCTGTGTGTTAGTGGGCATCCTGACTCTCCTGTTGTCCAAGGGAGGGGGCGAGCATGACACTCCACACCAGGGAGAAAGCCTCACATTACTGTGTGGAGTTACAGACAGAAGAACAGAAAGTGAGGATTTCTCAGAAGAAATAAGGACATTTAAAGGCAAAATGGAAGGATGAGGTAAGTGAAGGAGGACTGCACTAAGGTAAAGGACACTATTTAGGAAAATAATTTTTTACCTTTACAACCCCTTTAAGTTTCAGTCAGTTTCTAATCACCTATAAACATCTTGGGCCAGATTCTCAAAAGAATTACGCCGGTGTATCTACAGATACACTGGCGTAATTCGAATAACCTGCCGGCGTATCATTGTTTTGTATTCACAAAACAAGATACGCCGGAATTACGCTACAATCCGACTTGCTTAAGTCACTTACACCATCGGATCCTAAATGCAATAATACGCTGGCCGCTAGGTGGCGTTTACGTCGATTTCAGCGCCGAATATGCAAATGAGCCGATAAGCCGATACGCCGATACGCCGATTTCCGAACGTTTTTGCGCCGCGTCGATGTAGTTTGCGTACGCATAAGGTTACCCCTGCCATAAGGAGGGGTAACCTTGCGTAGTTCCGGCGTAAGCCATGTTAAGTATGAACGTCGGGACAGCGTCGTGTTCTTCCGTCGTTTACGTAACTCGTCGCGAATAGGCCTATACGTTGATCACGTTGCCGTCGTAATCGCTGTATTTGCGGCGTACGACGGAGCATGCGCAGTGGCCTACGTTTAAGGCCCCCCTCCTTCCCTATTTGAATTACGCAGACTTACACCGTCCCCTTTACGCTACGCCGATGCAAATTACGCAGCAAGTGCTTTGAGAATACAGCACTTGCCCGTAAAAACTGCGTAGGTGTAGTGTAAATGGTATACGCCGCAAATACGCCATTTTTTGAGAATCTGGCCTCTTGACTTTATGTTTGCACAATGCACGTTCAGGCACACATTTTACCACTGATGAAGCCACAATAAGTGGTGAAACATGTAGGGTTTATTTGGGAAGCACTTTATGGTTTTCATTGATGGGAATTGTGCAGTAAAAGTGAGTACTTTTTGAAAAGAGGAAGAAAGGGGAGCAATAGATATCACCAGCAGAAGTAAAATACACTGAGAGTAAATAAGAGAATAAGATAAAGAACAATAGAGTTAAATAACCATAAAGTAAGAGATTAATGAGATCTATAAGCCATAACACTGGAAACTTTACTGGTGTAGTAAATTTATGTTGCATCATTTCCCATTATGAGTGCCACCTTGTAGTAAAAAATTAATACACAAAGATCAATAATAGACAGAGAAACTTTATTTAACCACTTGCCCACTGGGCACTTTCACCCCCTTCCTGCCCAGGCCAATTTTAAGCTTTAATTGCTCTTTCACTTTCAATAACAATTCCGCAGTCATGCAACCATATACACAAATTAAATTTTTAGCATTTTCTTCACACAAATAGAGCTTTCTTTTGGTGGTATTTAATCATCACTGGGTTTTTTATTTACACCCTTTGGGCCCCTTCTGCTAATTTTGTGTTTGGTGAGAATAAATTTCGAGCATGCGTGTTTGTACATTCAACTTTTGTGTGATGGACTGGCGGAAAATAGACAATTTTCCGCCAAAAATGTACTAGCCTGCCATCCAACAAGCTGGACAACATATGTCAGAAGGAACGTACTAATGGTCAGATTTTAGGACAACAGTCTGTCAACAGACAATCCCCTGCCAACAATCCGTTTGTGTGTACGAGGCTTAAGTCACTGCTCTCTGCTCTGCTCCTCCAGCACGCACTAGAGCAGGAATCCTCAAACTACGGTCCTCCAGCTGTTGTAGAACAACACATCCCATATGGCATTGTAACACACTAACATTCACAGACATGACTAGGCATGACGGGAATTGTAGTTCCTGAACAACTGGAGGGCCGTAGTTTGAAGACCCCGGCACTAGAGCAACAGGCAGGGGGAGGGGGCAGATGCAGCTGGGTCCAGCTCTATCCCGTGGGATGAGAGGCAGAGCCAGCTGTCAATCAGGCAGCTGGGTGGCTTGTGACAATATTGTTGGGATCCTTATAGAGCCTGGAGAAGCTCTGACATGTTGGCTTTTAGTAGGCAATAGCTTCCCATCAGCTGACTCTGGGTCACAGGAGAACAAAATTAAGAGATCTCCTGTTACCCACAAGAGAAGTATAGCCAAAAAAATAAAAACTTTGGCCATACATCTCTTTAAAAAAAAAAAAAATGGCCGCAGATACAATTTAAAAGGATAACTAAACCCAACAACAACATTTAAAATTGTGTTGCTTACCAGTCATTGGATGAGGTGGCTGCATTAGATGCCATTTTTTGTAAACTTTGTGAGCTAAAATTAAAGCACAAACAGTGTTATCTTCCTTCTGTAGACTACTACTACCCCATGTAATGGAGATGCATAGAGGAACACATATTTCAAGTCAGAATTAGGAGAGAAGCTTGGGTTGCAACCATAGCTCCTTCCAAAGAAACAATGGAGTGAGTAAGCATGGCACCCAGAGAGAGGAAGTGTGTTATTCACAGAATTATCAAGTTAATGTAAAAGGAATAAGAACTGCTAAGCTGCAATATATTACATTTTTGTTTTTCGGGTTTAGATACATCTTTGTTTCTAAACCTTCATAGTTTTGATTTTATGCACACTTCCATGCTTCTAAAATACACTACAACCTTTACAGCTAAAAAATAAATAGGTAAATAAGGACAGTAGGGAAAGGGGATATCACCGCTCCAGATAGATCAGATTGGAATGCACATCTCCTCCAGATAAGAAGCCACAGGTGCTGGCAATGCGTATAGCAATGAGGTTGAGAGAAAATTCTGGACAGCCACACTCTAAAAATGTGCCCTTATTTGTAAAAAATAGGATCAAAAATACATGCCACAGCAGAACAGACAGAAGAACTGACGCATTTCACACTATCACACAGTGCTTAATCGTAGCTCAGGATTAAGCACTGTTTGATAGTGTGAAACGCATCAGCTCTTCTGTCCATTCTGCTGTGGCATGTATTTTTGATCCTATTTTTTACAAATAATGGCTCATTTTGGAGTGCCACTGTCCAGATTTTTTTCTCATCCTCATTTGAATAAGGACAGTACCAATAGTCCATCCATTCTACAGGAAATTAACGTAATGGAGAATATGCTGTATTAGTAATATTTGTTCTCTATGCAGTAAATTCAGTATACAGTTTTTATCTTTCTTTTTTTTCAGGCTTTTTCCAGGATTAAACATCATTACAGAATTGACACATCCAGCAAATATGAGGTTCATGCAGTTCAAGGCCAAAGATAAATACTCAGTGGTGCTGTCTAAGCTGGAGAAGGTACATGCTTTGACTCTCTCTTTCCTCATCTTTGACTGTCTCTTTGATGTCTGTCTCCTTCCTGTGTCTTCTGCTCCTCTTCCTAATCACTCCCTCAAAGCTCTATCCTCTCGCAGAGGGAGCGTGAGCGGGGATCTAATCTGGTCTTCATGTTCAGACTGCCGTTTGCTGCCGGAAAGGTCTTCAGCGTCAGCATGCTGGATACACTCCTATACCAGGTACCCTGATAATCCCTGACTTTTCCTGTTACTCCACAGAAACTCATCTTACAATTACATTAATTGTTCCACATAACATATCTCCTTGACTATTACGGTACTATACTGTATCAAACTTTCTGTAACACATGGCTGTCAAAAAAAAATATAGGGTTCCTTGTGGCCTAAAATCTTAGGGCCCCTTAGATTTCAGATAAGCTATTTGGGCTCATTCTTACACCTTGCCACCCCTCGAAAAAGTGATCCTTGGTGGATGAGGAGGCATTATGTTGCCTCCTCACTGTTTTAAACCCTAAAAAAGGCTGAACCACGTTCTGTAACCATGTGTGTTGCACACAGTTGCAGGCTGGATGTGGCGGGGCCCTATAGAATTAAATGGATTGTGCTTGGTGCTGGTACCTCTCACAGAATGCTACATCCGGTTTAATTTTTGCTACATACATGGCATGTCTACAGCTCTGAGCAGCTATACGCCCTTCTTTATGTGGGTATTGCGGAGGGAAGGTAAATCCAAGGTTTCAACCACCTGCTTTTATTAGCCCCTGGGTGCCTGTGTGATCAAGCCCTTAGGGAGCTGAAACATCTTCCTGGTTGGGCGCCAAGACTCTTCCCTCAGTGTACAGAAAGTCCAGAGACAAGTTAAGACGAAATTGAGCCTTATGCACAGTAGAAACTTTGGTTTCCTCCATCCCTTTGATGGACATTGACATGGTTTGCACTAAGCACAGACAATCTGCCCCATTTGTCTAATATTTATGTTATGGCCCCTCGCTATCAGACACCAATTACCTACAAGTCCTGCCTTCTAAAAATGATGGGCAGGGGGACAGTTTTGACTATCCTCTAGGTTTACTGCTAGGATTCCTGGATATCCTAGGTTGCTTTGTGGATGATCCAGCTCTGAGCCAACAGTTTTTTTACAATATAAATGGGGCAGTACAGTTACAATATAATTCAATACTGTAGGGTTAGGAGGGCTATACTTATGGGAGCTTACAATCTAATACAGTGGTTCCCAAACTGTGGCCCTTTTCCTGCATTTATCTGGCCGTTAGGGCATATTTCTCTCATTGATATGGGACACTATTCTGCCAACTGACATTAACAATGGAGCACCATTTCTCCCACTGACACTGAGATTGGGGCACTATTCCTCTCAGTGATACCAACAATAGGGCACTATTCATCCCCCTAATATGAAATGTAACAATGTTTACTCCCACTGATGCCAGAAAAATATCCAGTCTCTCTGGCCACAGTGCGGCCTCCCTAAAGTCTCAAGGACAATAAACTGATCCTATGCTTAGAAAGTTTGGAGACCCCTGATCTAATAGACCTCCCTCTTGTTTGGAGAAAGTCTGCACCTCCAAAGATTAAAGCCAGCCATATTGAAATTCGGTCTGTTCTACTAATCGATTTCTCCACAACTAGCCTGTCAGGTTCCTCCGGATCAATCCGTGCCACCGGCTACAGTCGTCAGCACTGATCATTGTATTCTGGTGGTGGGGAAGGCTCCCTACTTTCAGAATACATTAGTAACAGCGAGAGGATTCCCCCATCCACGTCGAATGTGTGGTTGGAGAAATCTAATAATTTTTTTTCCCTTCAACTTGCTGGTTGAATGAAAAAATATGATAAACGTATGGGGTGCCTATCATTTTTTTTCTGTTTCCTCTAAATAGTGCTGGCAACTAGTGTTGAGCGGAATACGCCATATTCGATTTCGCGATATTGCGCGAATATATAGAAGAATATTCGCGAATATTCGCTAATATCGAAAATTCGTGATATTTTATCCCAAAAAAAATTTGCAAAAATGATTGCGAAATTCTCATAAACGGAGATCATTTCCTGTATTACTAAACTAATATGCACTAAACGCTAACTCTACACTAACTCTACTTAAAAGAAAGGAGAATAAGGGGGCAAAAGAAGGGCGGAGAAGATAATCGCGCAATATTCCTATTGCGCGATTATCTTCTCCGCCCTTCTTTTGCATCAGAGCTAATCAGAATAACTTGAATATTCGGCAAAAGGAATATCGCGCGATATTCCTTTTGTCGAATATTCGAGTTATTCTGATTGGCTCTGATGCAAAAGAAGGGTGGAGAAGATAACCGCGCAATATTCCGTTTGCCGAATATTCGAGTTATTCTGATTGGCTCTGATGCAAAAGAAGGGCGCATCAGAGCCAATCAGAATAACTCGAATATTCGGCAAAAGGAATATTGCGCGATTATCTTCTCCGCCCTTCTTTTGCATCAGAGCCAATCAGAATAACTTGAATATTCGGCAAAAGGAATATTGCGCGATATTCCTTTTGCCGAATATTCGAGTTATTCTGATTGGCTCTGATGCAAAAGAAGGGCGGAGAAGATAATCGCGCGATATTCCTTTTGCCGAATATTCGAGTTATTCTGATTGGCTCTGATGCAAAAGAAGGGCCGAGTAGCTGATGCGATTCTTTTATGTTGCCGAAAATTCGCAATGTGAATTTTCGGCAACATAAAAGAATCGCATCAGCTACTCGGCCCAGGGTCTCTCTCTAATCATACCAGCAATGCTTTTAGACGTCGATGGAGATCACTAGGATGTGATCTGTTTTAAAAATAAATTTGAAAAAATACGAATATTCACCATAGCGAATATTCGCCGCAATATTCGAGTTATTCGCGAATACTCGAATATGCAATATTCGTAGCGAATATTCGCAATGCGAATATTCGTGAGCAACACTACTGGCAACAAGTCTCATATTACTAGCAACAGAAAACTGCAGAATGTTCCATCCATCCTCCATATGTAAACTACCTCCTCTTGTGTGAATAAAGATCAATGTGCTATATCCCAATGTGAACGTATCCCTTAGCTTTCTAAGCCCCTATTAACACAACACATATCCCTGCCACCTTCCCCATTACCTACACATACAATATCTACACTTGTATTACCATCACATATCTCCTCCCCCATTACCACCACCACCACATATATTCACCCCCATTACCACACAGATTTCCTCCCCAATTACCAACACATAGCTCAACCCCTGTTACCACCACATATCTCCACTCATAATACCACCACATATCGTCTCCCCCATTATTACCACATACCTCTAGCCCTATTACAATCACATATCTCCACTCTCATTACCATCACTTATCTCCACTCCCATTGCCAGCACAAATCCCCACCCTCCTTACCACCACATATCTCCTTTCCATTGCTAACACATATCTCTAATCCCATTACCATGACCTATCTCCACTCTCATTACTACCACATTTCTCCACTCTCATTAGCATCTTATCTCTCCACTTGTGCAGAACCCTTGCCATTCCAATTCATACTAACACCAGCTATGCAGAACACATGGCAGGTCCACTCTCATTACCATTTCATATCTCTACTCCCATTCCTATCACATATCTGCACTCTCATTACCTTTAGATATCTCCGCTCCCATTTCTTTCTCATTACCAACACATATATCCTCCCTTATTACCACCACATATCTTCTTCGTTATTACTACCATATATCTCAATTCCCATTACACCACATATCTCCACCACCATTACCATCTTATTTCTAGCATATTGTTATGTATGTCCTCCTTGCAGTATGAACCTAGAGGCAAGTAAGTGTGTATGTCCCATGGTGTACAAACAATGGATTGCCTACTTTGCTGTGTCTTCTCTCAGGACCCTGATATACCCCCCCCCCCCCCCATGGCAGCCATGATACAGTGAGGTTGATTTACTAAAGACAAATAGGTTGTTCACTTTTCAAGGGAAATTTCTCTTAACGTAGGTTGAGGTGAAGCTTTGTTGACTTATTGACAGCAAAATGCTGATTTTTATTTTTTTCGCTCCTCAACTTCCCTAGTGGTAATCGCCAGTGTTGCTCGGGTTAATTTTCTGTACCGAAATTGGTAACCCTGGGCCACACTTAGGATTACACCGCAGTAACCAGGTACAGGTACTTACCTTGTCCCTAGGATCCTGCGATGTCCTCCCACTGTGTCCTCCGGCCGGATCCACCTGATGTATCACTGTTCTGGGCTCCGTTCCCTGGGATGCATAGGGCGGAGCCCGGCGGCAAATTCAAAAATGTTAAAAAAACATAACAAGCACAATACATTGTAATCTGTAGATTACATTACTGTATCAAATCATTTCACCTCAGTTTTGTCCCTAGTGCTTTGCCCGGTGCACTGCCTGCACTTTTACCATTCTTCAGCCTGGGAACTTGAGAACGTCCACGGCATTCAAAAAGCGCCCCTCTACGTCAAAAGAGGTTTTAGATCAGCTATAAAACCGCAATAGTGAATTAGAATCACTTGCAGAATTGAGCGATAGTGATTAGTGGGAAAATTCGTCATCAGACACTAAAAGTTACAACAGCGAGGATTCTGCAACTGAGCTCAGTGATGTGCGAACTTGGTGCTCTATTGACTGTGGTACAGATCACGCAGCGCTGAGCTCAGTCACAGAATTGTCGCTGTCGTCACTTTCAGTGTCGAATGACAAATTTCCCCACGAATCACTATCGCTCAATTCTGCAATTCACTATCGCTTTTGATGTAGAGGGACGCTTTCCATTGTCCTGATTGTGACGTCACACTTTGTGCAGTCCAATGTTTTAAAAATGTTCATACCCGGGATGTTTACTAAACCAATATGCAGTGTCTAGTATTACATGACTAGTAAGATTGGATCCTCGTTTGGACAAATTTTGGTGTTTTTTGATTTGATTACATTATTGAATACATTTATTAATATTATATTATTATTTTTTATTATTATTTATAGTTATTTATAATATTATGATTTTGTGTTTCAAACTTTATCATACCCATGATGTCTATTAGACTGTTGTTTGTATGGATTTTTTTTTACTTTTGGTGGCCCGTACGGGGACCAAACCCTGTTTTGACAGATTTAAGTGAGCTATACCTAAGAATTACAGGCCTACAATATAAAACATCAAATTTCAATGCAAAACAATATACATATAACATTCAAAAATCAGACATAATCAGACCGCCAGGGAGGTTAAACGTGATTGGACATTTTTTGTGAAATTTCATCACATTCATTAAGCTCAGGTAAAATTCATTAGTAAAAGGTCAGAGCTTATTTGCTTTTAGTAAATCATCTCAATTGTCTCCCTATTTCTTCCCTGTAACCCCCCTTTCTGTAACCATGTGCATTTTCCTGTAGTTTCCTCCTATAACCCTGCTCTCATTCCCTCTCTCCCCTTTATGGCACAGTCCTTTGTTAAAGATTACATGATCTCCATCACCCGTCTGTTACTGGGTCTGGATTCCATGCCGGGTTCTGGATTCCTGTGTGCTGTAAGTTTATTTTCTGATCTGCTCCTATCATCTAATGTTTGCATGACAGTTATACACCTGCTTCCTGGGATTGTAGCAATCAAGCTTAAAGTGGATGTAAACCCACTCTCATCCTTTCTGAACTACTGCCATAGTGCTGATCTATAAGGATATAGATTAAGGTGACCGGATTTTAAAATGAAATCCGGGGACATATTTTTTTTTTTACTAGCAATAGCGGAATTAAAGCGACTCTCTGCCTGTCGCAGCCCGCCTCATAGACTTTCAAGTCTTAGGCCCCATACACACGAGCAGACAGATTTGTTCAAATCTGTCCGTCCGACAGATTTGAACAAATCTGTCTGCTGGGATTTTGGTTTGCTCGCGTGTACACACGAGCAAACCAAAATCCCCGCCAGCAGAGAGCGCGCTGACGTGTCGGTGACGTGGCGGTGACGTTGACGCCGCCACGTCACCGCACCAGGAAGTAAAACACTTCTGCGCATGCGCCAAATCCATTCGGCGGCGGTGTGGCGGCGGAGCGGGACGACATGTCTGCTGGTAAGTGTACTAACCAGCAGACATGTCGGGCGGACAGATTCCCACCGGATAGATTTCAAAGCATGCTTTGAAATCTGTCGGGTGGACAAATCTGTTTGCTAGCCCATACACACGATCGGAGATGTCTGCTGAAACGGTCCATCGGACCGTTTTCAGCGGACAAATTCGATTGTGTGTACGAGGCCTTACTCTTCGGGAACTGGCTACTAATGGGTGGGGTGCGGAGGAAGATCACTTCGCCAGTGTAGGCAAGGAGATCAAGTCCCGGCAGGCGGCTGGCCGGGACTTGAGTCAAGGCAGAAGAATATGCGAGCGGAGCTGAATGGGCATGCACCCGAAACTGAAGAAATATTCCCTCCACTCCGACCAGCACATGATCATTGGAAAGGGGCACAGATAATGGAAAAAAATACACCCTACTAGGAGTGGTGGAGAGGGAGGGGGGTGTAATTTAGATTTTTTTTTTTATTCTGCACTGACTGTCTTTGAAATTGTCCCAGCCCCTGTTCAAATCCAATCCGGGGACAAAACCGGGGACAGAGTTGGTCCGGGGACAGTATCCTCAATCCAGGGACTGTCCCCTGAAACCGGGGATGTCTGGTCACCCTAATATAGATGCCTCCTGCATGTTTCCTTACCTGTCAAATGTCTCCCCTCTGTGTGTTATAAGAACTGAAAAACTACAGATTCTGTGAGTAGGTCTGTTGTCTGAAACTCTGTGGGTGGAGTCGTGATGTCAGTAGGCTCCCCGCCCACCTCTACACTCCCCTTGTCAACATGCATTTTTCCTTACTCAATTTTGCTATGATCACTAACATCCAGTCAAAATCCAGAAAAGCAACCACATAACTTTAGAAAAGGAGTGGGGGTGGTAATTAAAAAATAATGCCTGTCTCCAGACTAGTGCATGAGATCTGTTAATAACATGTCACTTACAGCAAGGGGGTGGAACGGACTAAGGTTTTTCTCTGTAAAGCCCCATACACACAGTCGGACTTTTGGCCAACCAACTTCAAAATCTGCAACTTTTCAAATTTGTCCGATCGTGTGTACGCTCCATCGGACCAACTTTTTCTGGTTTCATCCGACAAAAAGTTGGGTCTGCGAACGGACCAACTTTTCGGCAACAAAAGTCCGATGGTGCCTTGTGTGACCTTGTGTACAGCAATCCAACCAACTTTTGTACAAAGTGCAAATGCGCATGCTCAGAACCAATGTTAAAATCAACCAACAATAGCAGAAATTAACCAAAGGGTGGCAGTAACGAGCAGAAAAGAGCAGAAAAATTACGTGATGATGGGAAAGTTTTAGAAAAGTTTGCAGAAAAGTTTGACTGTGTGTATGCTATGGGTGTGACAGGACAAATCAATTAGGACAAAAATCCAAGGGAAATTTTGTTGGATGTCCTACCGTGTGTACGGGCCTTTAGTCTGTTTTATTTCACTGAACAATAAAAGAGGATTTCTCAGAGCTGGATTAACTTTGTGTGGCAAGACTGGGCACAGATGATAGGAAATGTTATACTGTACATTGTGACATTAAAAAAAAACATTTCGGGTTTACATCCACTTTAATTAATAAAAAAAATTAAAAATACAATATGGCAAATCGTTTGTGGATTCCATGAGGACAACACCTCCCTGACAGATTTGAGCTTTACATACACTTTATGGATTTTAGATGTTTTTTTTCCATCGTGCCAGGCAGTGGCTAAATATTGCAAGATGTTTTCTTATGAAGTATTAACTTTTAATTTCCCCAACACACATAGACCCAGGTGTGCTTTCTTTACAAACAAGGATTACTTTGGCTCTCAGCCTATATAATCTCAAATAAAAGCCAGGATAAGTACGATTAACAGTAATGCGCTTAAGGAAAATACAAAGAAACATCATAAATAAGTAACGTATAATGTACATTGACTGAGCCTTCCTTAGTAATTCTGGATGTAAAATTTGGAAAGGCAACTTGATCTGGGAACTCCTGGGTGTCTTGGAGGTATGGAATAAAAATGGAAGATGTATTCTTGCACCTTATAGTAATAGCTGTTGGGCCTATTATTGTTTTTATATATTATTTTAACACAATTTTAAAAAAAAATTATGTAATCTAATATTTTGTAATATTATTGTGGTCTTCTAAAGGCAAAGCATAATGCCGTGTACACACGATCGGTCCATCCGATGAGAACGGTCTGATGGAGCTGACTGATGGTCCGTTGCGCCTACACACCATCGGTTAAAAAAACGATCGCGTCAGAATGCAGTGACGTAAAACACAACGACGTGCTGAAAAAAATGAAGTTCAATGCTTCCAAGCATGCGTCGACTTGATTCTGAGCATTCATGGATTTTTAACCGATGGTCGCGCCTTCTAACGATCGGTTTTGTTCTATCGGTTAGGAATCCATTGGTTACATTTAAAACAAGTTGGCTTTTTTTTAACCGATGGTTAAATAATCGATGGCGCCCACACACGATCGGTTTTGACCGATGAAAACAGTCCATCAGACCATTCTCATCGGTTTAACCAATCGTGTGTATCCGGCATTAGGGTTTTACAGGCTTATAGATATACACTATAGTACCAAAAGTATTAGGATGCCTGCCATGCACATGTACTTCAAAGGCATTCCAGTCTTAGGCTGCATTCACACCTGAGCGATGGTCGTTTGGTCGTTTTTTGGGCGTTTTTTTCCAGCGTTTTGTCGCGCATATTCATGCTTATTTGCGCGTTTGCATACAGCGTCGTCCGACGTTTTTGTACTTTGACGTTTTTTATTTTAGCCAATAGGAAAAATTATTATCTTTTCATCACTTGTTGCTATGTTGGTAGATTTGTTTAATCTTCTGCCTGGGTGAAAAGTTCTATTGATTAAAGCGACACAACGCCTGTAGCAAACGCTCGTTGTCGCGCTAGTCGCTTGAATCGAGCGTTTCCATTACTTTCTATGGGAAATGGAAACGCTCAAATACGCCCAAACCGCCCGATACGCGCGACAAAAAAGGGTCCGGAACTTTTTTTAACTACAGGCGATGGGCTTTCATGTATTTATCTCCCTCTGGCGTTTGTGAGCGTCGCGCTACAGGCGACAAAACGCCTAGGTGTGAATGGAGCCTTAGGGTGCATTCACACCTGAGTGTTTTGTAGCCTGAAGCATGAAGCTCCAAAACGCTAGAGGGGAAAAAATCCATTATTCTCAATGGAGATGGTTCACATCTCTAATACAAAACATCTGAAATCGAACGCCTGAAGCTCAAACAAGTTCTGGACCCTTTTTTGTTGCGTGAATTGGGCTGATTTGGGCGTTTTTGAACATTTGTATTCCCATAGAATCTAATGTAAACGCTTGATTCAAGCGTCTAGCACGACAACGAGTGTTTCTACGGGCGTTTTGTCGCTTTAATCTGCTCTGTAAAATAGAATATTCACCCAGGAAGAAGATAAAAAAAAAATCTAAAAACATAGCAACAAATGATGAAAGAGATGATAATTTTTCCTATTGGCTAAAATATAAAACGATGAAGTTCAAAAACGTCGTACAACGCTGTTTGCAAACGCGCGAATACATGTGAATATGTGCGGAAAAAACGCTCAAAAACGATACGCTCAGGTAGGAATGCAGCCTTAGTTCGTAGGGTTTAATATCGAGTTGCCCCACCCTTTGCAGCTATAACAGATTCAACTCTTCCCGGAAGGCTGTCCACATGGTTTAGGACTGTGTCTATGCAAATGTTTTACCAGAAGCACATTTGTGAGGTCAGGCACTGATGTTGAACGAGAAGCCCTGGCTCGCAGTCTCTGCTCTAATTCATCCCAAAGGTGTTCTATTGGGTTAAGTTCAGCACTTTGTGCAGGCTTGTCAAGTTCCTCCACCTCAAACTCACTCATCCATGTCTTTATGGACCTTGCTTTGTACACTGGTCCAAATCATTTGGTGGAGGGGGGATTATGGTGTGGGGATGTTTTTCAGGGGTTGGGCTTGGCCCCTTAGTTCCAGTGAAGGGAACACTTAAGGTGTCAGCATACCAAGACATTTTGGACAACTTTATGCTCCCAACTTTGTGGGAACAGTTTGGGGATGGTCCCTTCCTGTTCCAACATGACTGCACACCAGTGCACAAAGCAAGCTCCATAAACACATGGATGAGCGAGTTTGGGGTGGAAGAACTTGACTGGCCTGCGCAGAGTCCTGACCTCAACCCGACAGAACACCTTTGGGCTGAATTAGAGCAGAGACTACGAGCCGGGCCTTTAACTCTTCTGGGAAGGCTGTCCACAAGATTTAGGAGTGTGTCTATGGGAATGTTTGACCATTCTTCCAGAAGCACATTTGTAAGGTCCACTTGATCGCCCCTTATCTTAACCCCTTCCCTGCCCGTGTCATCAGTACAATGTCAGTGCAGCGGTTTAGCACTGATAACTGTAATAATGTCACTGGTTCTCAAAAAAGTGTCAAAAATGTCAGTCAGGTGTCCAATCTGTCCACCGCAATGTCACAGTCCCGCTAAAAATCACTAATCGCCGCCATTACTAGTAAAAAAAAAAAAATGCCATAAATCTATCCCTTAGTTTGCAGATGCGATAATTTTAGTGCAAACCACTCAAAAAACGCTTATTGGGATTTTTTTACTAAAATAGTTTAATGAGCAGAAAACATATTGGCCTAAACTACTGGATATTTTTTTTTTTTTTATCGGGGATGTTTTATTTATTATTTTCCAAATTGTTCTAATTTGTTTATAGCGCAAAGAATAAAAAACGCAGAGGTGATCAAATACCACCAAAAAAAAGCTCTATTTTTGGGGAAAAGGGACAACAAATGTATTTGGGTACAGTGCAATTGTCAGCAAAAGTAACGCAGTGCCGTATCGCAAAAAATTGCCTGGTCATGAAGGGTGTAAATCCTTCCGGGGCTAAATTGGTTAAGTAAAACTGTCTCTCATATGAATAAAAATCAAACACAACCACTCTTGTGCAAATTAATCAACATCTTCCAAGGGTGAGTACACAATGTGCCTGTGGCTGTGCTCTCACCTTGTAAGGTGGACCCCTATAATCACAGGAGGTCAATACAGCATGTCCAGTATAGCACTTGTAGTACATCACACCTTTCCCCACAAGCAGCCTGCCAGAAGCTTACATCTGGATACAGAGCCCCTCAAGCAACATAATAAGACCTCATAGTGTTCTACATTTTCATTATGTAAGAATCGCACAAAAACACTCACATTGAGGAGGAAATCAGTCACCTTATCATACAGATCTGACAAATGCCGGTTTCTTCATAAGTACAGTGCAGACAACGCCCAGCGTGATGACGTCAGCAGACACTCCCATCTACGATAAGATGGGAGTATCTCCTGAATTCATTCACTACAGAAGGGGGCGGAGACTAGACCAGTCACCCTGCACAAGAAGAGTATTTATACAGAATTTGTTTAGCTTTAGTTTCAGTTTTAAAGTGGATGTAAACCCACTCTCATCCTTTCTAAACGGCCATAGTGCTGATCTATAAGGCTATACATGCCTCCTGCATGTATCCTTACCTGTCACATATCTCCCCTCTCTCTGTTATGAGACCCTAAAAACTGTAGATTCTGTGGGTGGGTCTGTTGTCTAGAGCTCGGTAGGTGGAGTCGTGATGTCAGTAGACTCCCTGCCCACCTCTAGACTCCCCTTATCAACATGCATTTTCCCCTGTGTATTTCTTACACTGAACTTCTGCTATGATTACTAACATCCAGTAAAAACCCAGAAAAGTCACCACATGACTTCAGCATGCCCAATCATGCTGAGGTGTGGAGCAGCCAATCCTGGAAGAGCTGGAGAAGAAAGGAGGAGGGGATATGAAGTCCACAGAATGCCTCTCTCAGGATCCTGCATGAGATATGTAAATCATCTGTCACTCATAGCAAGGGGGAAGAACTGACTACTATTTCTCTGTGTGTCAGTTTTTATCTTACTGAAAAAGGATAAGAGGATTGCTCAGATCTGGATTAACTCTTCGTGGCAAGAAGGTACAGGCCTTAAAGCGGAGTTCCACACAAAAATTGAACTTCTGCTTTTTGGAACCCTCCCCCCCCTCCGGTGTCACATTTGGCACCTTTCAGGGGGAGAGGGGGAGCAGATACCTGTTTAATACAGGTATTTTCTCCCACTTCCGGGCATAGATAGCTGCATCATATGTGGGAATCTACGCCACTTCCCACCAGCTGTCTCCTGGAAGGCACACAGGTTCCAGAAGACAGCAGGGACCATTCGGATTTCGTAGCGCAGTAGGGAACCAGGTAGTGAAGCCGCAAGGCTTCACTTCATGATTCCCTTACCGAAGATGGTGGCGGCAGCAACCGCGAGCCGAGCAATAGCTTGGCTTCGAGTGCCGACATCACGGGCACGCTGGAGGTAAGTGTCCTTCTTTTAAAAGTCAGCAGCTGCAGCAGACCAACCATTTTTGCTCATCATATACCAATGCTTTATTTCCTGCTTACTCTTACTGCATAGCGACTGTGCGTCCCTGCTCCTCTGTTTCTGTGCCAGTCAATCAGTGTAACTGACCTAGATTAAAAACACCATAACAGTGGCCAAAGGTAGCATGATCGTGATTGATTTACAATCGCAAACAAGTGATCTGTTATCGAAGGATGCAACACATACAGTATTGCTTTGAATTTTGCAATCAACTGAAAATATTAATCTATGAGTTATAGATGTAATCGATCTATTAAAAGCAGTCACTTAATCAATTGCAATTCCGATCAATTCATGCAGATATTTGTTCAAATGATTATAAGCGATCTTCAAAATTCCACCGCAGCCGATCATCTTGGCAGAGTCAGAAAGCTCACTTCAACCCTTGATTGCAGGATATTTGGCTGGCACTTTTTTTTATTTAATTTAATTGTTGTGTTTATTGGCATGACCAGTGGGCAGAGTCTCTGTACAGCAGGGGCTGTTTCTGTGCTCTCCCCTTAGTCTCTTTAGTCTATGGCACCAGCTGACTGAGACATATTACTGGGAGATAACACAAAGCCCTGGGCAAATCCTGTCTTCTCTTCTCCCACGAGCAATCACGAAGCATCACTTAGACATGTTCAAATGAGCTTTATAATTAGATACACGATTCTCAGGCCAGAAGTCAATGTGAAGCCTGATGCAGATTAATTGAAGTTAGATTAAAAAAAAAAGAAAAAAAATATGCAGTTATTTATTTATTAACAAATATATATATTAAATGTTATTTTAGTTGCAACATTCTGGCTAGGAGAGGGAGAGTGAAATAAATAGGGGATGGTTTTGACTTCCCCCTATTTAAATGATAAATATGCATTATCTTGTCTGTTCCTGTAATTAGCTAGCCTATCAAAGATCTGACAATATTAACCACTTCAATACAGGGCACTTTCACCCCCTTCCTGCCTAGGCACTATTGATCACCACGTTGCATGCCCAGTCATTATAATACAGGATAATACAACCACCCGTGGCCATCATTCTGCATACGATGACAATATTAGCTATAAAAATAAACACAATGCTTAAAGAAGTAAAGGTCTTGTTTGTTTACAAAGAAAGTAGAACACTGACATAAAATCTAAGGATAGTAATACAGAGCACATAAAAAAAGTGCAGAGATGATACATTACGTAAGTCCTTCCTCAGGGTTATTTATGTTGTCTGGGCTCCTGGTGAAAGAGGGGGCCTTCATTGTTGGCCCTCACATTTTAAAGCACTCACAGACACAACCCACACAAACACCCCCCTACCCGCCCGTATAGTCTTCAATGAGCAAAAAGGCAGTAAACATTCAGGAAGTGTGTTACTGTCCTCGATAACCACCAGCAGATGGCATTGCTATATTGCCGTTGAGCCCTTGACCCAGGTCAGCATCACAGCCCACTTCTGGTCCCTTTGATGTTCTGGTTGAAAGCGAGGTAATTAGGCACTGTAATCTTCACATCACCAGGAGGTCTGAGCTCATGCTCTTATTCCCATATCCCACCACCAGGGGGTATGCGTGAATCCTCTCCCAGGTGAAGACCTTATATGCATCCTATTGCTTCAGTATAACTTTGTCTCAACAGTCCAGAAATATCTGATATTAAAAACATGTTGACTTCCAACATATGCTACTTTGTGCCTGAATGGCACACATCACCCTTTTTCAGAGACAGCCTCCATGGAACAGTCCAGAAATGTCTGACTGTAAGACATGTTATGATTCCCAACAGAGGGGCAGGGCTACAAGCTAATCAGACTGCAGCATTTACTGACAGTGAGCATGCTAACAAGTGGAGAACCTAATAACGGGAGTGGCAGCACTAGGAGTAAGATGCTGCTGCACTTACTGACAGTGTGCATGGAGGAAAAATTGGGAGAGGAAGACAGAACAAGGAGCCAATTATACTGATGCACCTACTGACAATGAGCATGCTGACAGGTGGAGAAAGTGGAAGAAAGATGGGCAGCAATAGGAGCCAATCAAATTCGGTTGCATGTACAATGAATATGATAACAGAAAATGTAAAAGGGAAGGGCAGTACTAGGTGTTCGTCTCTGCTGTATGTACTGACAAAGAGCATGCTGACAGGGGGAAAAGGTGGGAAAGGCAGGACTAGGAGCCAATCAGACTGCTGCATCTACTGACAATGAGAATGCAGACAGGTGGAACATCTTGGAGAAGGAGGTACAACATTAGGTGCCAATCATACTTTGTTGCAGATGTAGCACCCTCCTAATTTAGAGTATGCTGCTAGGTAAATGTAGTCATCTACAAAGGAGCAGTGGTTGGTTGGTTTGGGCCATTCGCTTAGATTTTTACAGAAGTGTAGTGGGAGGAAGAGCAGGACCTGGAGCCTAAATGTTTGTGGATCCCTAGCCAATCCCTAGAGAGGGTGGTCCATTAGGTGGCTGGGGTGTCTATAAATATTATGGGGCCTGGCAGCAGGATTTAGAGTTTCAGTATAAAACCATCTGGAGGAGACCCCTGTCCTGGGGCAGAGACAAGAGAGAGAGAGAGAGAAGCCTCATGAATCTGGTGTAGTCATCAAGGTCCCACTTAGGCCTAGCGGGGGGATAAAGAGCCAGGAAATCAGGAGTGAGGGGGCTTAATTTTTGTCTGGGACTGAGTGAGTACTTGATCCAGCTGCTCAATGAAGAAATAACTGTAGGGTGATTCACACTACAAGTCAGTACTGGGAGCAGCAAGGAGTTGTACTACTATTAACCAGGATAAAGTACATTGCAGCCTAAGTTGTGCAATACGGCTTGCAACTTGTAAAGAACAGCCAGAAACGTACCCGTCCTCAAAGTTCTTCAGTTTCTACCGTTCGGGGTATCAGGGTATACTCCCCATCCCTATCCAAGCTCCTTGTTCCCCAATAAAAAACAAAACTCCAGACTGATTATTAAGCCAGTAGAAGAATGCAGAAATGCTGTGTGCCTGGTTGTGTGTGCTGTGAATGTGGAAAATATGCCCATTTGCCAGCGGCTCCTGTGGGGGGTAGCTCAACATTCATTATATATAAATATATATCTATATATATATATATCTATATATATATAGATATATATATATAGATATATATACGTATATATATAGAGCACATGTTGACCAAAGAAGGGAGAAACAGGGCAGATGACTCTGCCTATGCTCCTTTATTGTCCAATCAGGAGGCTCTATTGTATTCCTAGCCAAACTGATGATGCTGCAGTGGAGGACAGGGACTTGGCTGTGCTATCTGGCAGGGGTGTCTGGTTTACAAGACTTAAAGTGATTGTAAAGTCTTGTTTTACTAAGCTTTGCATATATTGAGCACTGTGATCCCCTCCTGCCTGTGCTATTGCGCCCTCTGCTGTTGAAATGGGTAATCTACTGTAGTAACATAGTAACAGTAAATGGTACTGCTGGTTTACAGTTGCAGGTGACAGAGGAGGACCTTTGGATTCGTAGTTACGGTCGGCTGTATCAGAAGCTCTGCTCCACTACCGGGGACATACCCATCGGCATCTTTCGGACTGAAATCCACATGCTGTCAGTTTCAGAGGTATACCCATGGAAGGTTCACCTGCAGATAATGTTTGATGAAGATTCATTGCTTTATGAATAAACCCCCAACATTTGTCTAAAGCATCTTTTTTTTGGGGATTGAATGAGGAAGGGTTCGACCGCTGTCAGTTTTTTTTTTTAATTGTTGCTTGTGTTTTCCAAAAGATAAAATAAAAGCCTATATATCCTTTATTCTTGATAACAATGTTGCAACCAGCAGAAAATAAATGACCAATGAGCCAGGGCTAGAAAACAAATATATACACAGATAGTAAAACGTGTATAAATCATATGTGGAAACATAAGATGAGCAAGAAACTCTTGAGTGTGCCAGACAGCAAGCATAATATCACTACCCGTGATCACATTTGAAAACTCATCTCACTATTAAACATAAAATCACTTGATTAGATTAGGAAATTCATAATTACCTAGCAGTCCACTAGAGGGAGCACGTATTTAACTTCTATATTTGAATCATTTTGAGTAAAATACGACCTCCCTCTAGTGGACTGATAGTTATTTATGAGTTTCCTAATCTAATCCGGTGATTTTATTTTTGATGATGGAATTTGGCTTTATTTATAGATAATTATTTATAATTTACATATGTAATGTTTTATATATAAAAAAAAAAATCAGTCACATTTATATTTTGAATGAAGATAGTTTAATTTATTTAGATAAACATGTGTTTTTTTTTAAATACCGTATTTTTCGGACCATAAGACGCACTTTTTTCCTGCAAGAATATGGTGGAAAATCTGCCTGCGTCTTATGGTCCGAATACTGAATGTCCAAGGCCCCCACCCCCGCGAATTTGCCTTTTAACATACCGGTGGTCAGACAGCATGTCCGCAGAGAGCAGGCAGCCAGCGCGATCAGCTTGAGCTCACGGGGGGTGGTGTCAGACTAGTCTGCGGCATCTTTTTCCCAGCAGTATGGTACAATACACAGTAGGGACAGGGAGCGGCCATTGTAGCCACCAGGAAGCTTTGCAGTGCACGCCCACACAACGTCACTGTTGCGCCATGTAAGATGCTCGCCGATGACGCTACTGCGCATGCGCCGCTTTAGAACTGCTGTACACAACTATAGCTGACTCGTATTAACCCCTCACATGCCACAGCAGCTGCGGGATATGGCGACGGCTCACAACGGAGACACAGGATGGCTGTATTAGATATTAGATAACACAGGCTGGATGGGGCACACCATGGATAAGGGCTCACAATGGACACACGGGCTGGCTGTATTACATAAGACAGGCTGGATGGGGGCACACCATGAATATGATGGAGGAGGGGGGGGCACTGATTCCTGTATGATGGAGGGGGGGGCACTGATCCCTGTATGATGATGGAGGGGGGACACTGCCCCCCTCTTCCATCATACAGAGATCAGTGCCCCCCCTCCATCATTTTAATAAATATTTCAGTAGACCATTTGTGTCAGAATAATTTTTTTTTTAATTTTCCTCCTCTAAATCTAGGTGCGTCTTATGGTCAGGTGCGTCTTATGGTCCGAAAAATACGGTATATATATATACAGTATATATATACTTTGTGACTGATATAAAATATTCTTTGTATATCCATTTGTAGAATGCAATGGAGGGAGTACGGTGAAACTATCTGCCCCATTGCCCCTGCTGATTGATGAATGGGGAAAAAAAAACTAACTGGTACATCATGACACAAGTTAAAGCATTAGTCCACCCAAACAAAAAGCTCAGGCCCAGATTCACAGAGCAATTACGCCTGTCTAACTGGTGTTAGACAGGAGTAATTTCAAATTTCGCGCGCCGTATCACTAGTTTGAATCCTCAAACCATGATACGGCGGCTTCGGGCTTCGATCCGAGAGGCTTACGTCTTCGTAAGCCTTCGGATCTATGCTGCGATATTTTTGCGGCCGATGGGAGGAGTTTGCGTCGTTTTCATGCGTCGGGATATGCAAATTAGTTTTTACGGCGATCCACGAAGGTACGAGTGTCCCTCGCAATCGCCTACGTCATTTTTTGGCTACGTAATGTTAGAGGAGCTTTTTGCTGGTCTAACAGTGCGTAACCCATGTAAAGTATGGCCGTCGTTCCCGCGTCGATTTGAAAATATTTTTTTTTTTTAACGTAACTCGTTCGGGAATAGGAATGTATGTAAACAACGCTACTACGACGTAACAACGTGATTTCGCGCAATGCACGGCGGGAAATTTGCGAACGGAGCATGCGCAGTTCGATCACCGCTGGAACGCGCCTATTTTAAATGCTTCACGCCCCCTACTCGCGCAGATGGATTGCGACGGGAGAAATACACTACGCCGCCGTCGTTTACTGGACAAAATCTACCTGGATTCCACGTAGAGCCAGGTAAAAAACGGCGGCGTAGTGTATTTCTGATACTCTACGAGAATCTAATTCTCTGTGAATCTGGGCCTCAGTTTTTGTTAAGATGGTGGAGAATTAAAGCTGTTATTAAATGTACCTATGTAGTGGGTCCCCCATGCACTACAGGGTTAAATGTTTTAAAAACAGTACAATCCTCTGTTCCATGCAACTGAGGATTGTACTGTTTTTAAAACATTTATGGCAATTTTAAATTGAAATTTTATTTATTTTCTTTTGCCTATTCATTGAGTCCGCATAAGACTTGGCCCAAAGTAGCGCTCTTTATGTGGTTGCTTCTGATCCTAGCAATAAAGTGTGCATACAGGTTTGCTAATCTGACAGAATACCACAACCAAGTGAGGGTGTCCTAAAATGTCTGCCAGTGCCTTATAACTTTAGACGTCGTTTTGCCCACACACGATCATTTTTTGTGAAACAAAAGACGACATTCTGAAAAACGACATAAAAAATTCATGCATGTTCGAATTTTTTTTGGTCGTTTTTCAGAAGACTTAAAACGACATTTTGCCCACACACGATCATTTTAAATGACGTTTTTTAAAACGTTGTTTTATTTCATCATAAAGCAAATAAGAGAAGTTTGTTAGGCTTTTCATGCACTTTAGCTCTTCCCTGTTTGTGTGCATATATGACTTATTGGGAGTTAATTTTGCTGCTGATTGCCTTAATGAATGGCAGAATCAACCTATGAAAGTGAACGAATGCTCTCATACATCAAACTTCTCCATTATTACAGTCACAGGTCTCTATAAGTGTGGAGGACTATGAAGACACAAGAGAGACTCGTTGGGGAGACACAATCCAAAGCCGAGGCCCACACCGCAACTCCACCTCTAGTGACCAGTCTGATCACCCATTACTGCGCCGGAAGAGTATGCAATGGGCCAGAAGACTAAGTCGCAAAGGAGCAAAGCAGCCTGGCAAATCAGCTTCTGAAAGGATCAGCCAGCAGAGAATGAGCCTCTACAGGCGGTCAGAACGGCAGGAGCTCAATGCGTTGGTGAAGACCAGGATGAAGCATCTGGGCCTTTCCACAGCAGAGTACAGTAAGAGACACAAATTATCTATATTAACTAGGGTTGTCCCGATACCACTCTTTTAGGACCGAGTACAAATACCGATACTTTTTTTCATGTACTCGCCGATACCGAATACCGATACTTTTTTAAAAATGTGTCCCCAAATGCAGCCATGTCCCCCCCACAAATGCAGCCATGTCCCCCCCACAAATGCAGCCATGTCCCTCCCATAAATGCAACCATGTCCCCCACATATGCAGCCATGTCCCCAAACATATGCAGCCATGTCCACCACATATATGCAGCCATGTCCCCCACATATATGCAGCCATGTCCCCCACATATATGCAGCCATGTCCCCCACATATATGCAGCCATGTTCCCCACATATATGCAGCCATGTTCCCCAAATATATGCAGCCATGTTCCCCAAACATATGCAGCCATGTTCCCCAAACATATGCAGCCATGTCCCCCAAACATATGCAGCCATGTCCCCCAAACATATGCAGCCATGTCCCCCAAACATATGCAGCCATGTCCCCCACTTATATACAGCCATGTCCCTCACATATATGCAGCCATGTCCCCAAACATATGCAGCCATGTCCCCCACATATATACAGCCATGTCCCCCAAACATATGCAGCCATGTCTCCCAAACATATATGCAGCCATGTCCCCCCACATATTGCAGCCATGTCCCCCATATATGTAGCCATGTCCCCCCACATATATCCAGCCATGTCCGCCCACATATTGCAGCCATGTCCCCCCACATATTGCAGCCATGTCCCCCCACATATTGCAGCCATGTCCCCCCACATATTGCAGCCATGTCCCCCCACATATTGCAGCCATGTCCCCCCACATATATCCAGCCATGTCCCCAAACATATGCAGGCATTTGCCCCATACCTAATGATGATGCCGCTGCCGCGTTAATCACCGTGTGGCTAACATTACAGGCAGCTTTTGTTTGAATAGCTGTTTTCCCTGCCACGCCGTGTAAAGGACACTCCCCCTTGCTTGGATCTGTCCAATCCCGAGCAAGGGGGAGTGTCTATACACGGCGCGGTGGGCAAAACAGCTATTCAAACTAAAGGTGCCTGTAATGTTCGCCGCACGGTGATTAACGCGGCAGCGGCGGCTTTGCGATATACGGCGGTGGCGACGACGGCGGCGGCTGGGGGGGCAAGTATTCTATTTAGGCATCGGGGGTATTTGCGGGAGTACAAGTACACCCGCAAATACTCGGTATCGGTCCCGATACCGATACTGGTATCGGTATTGGGACAACCCTAATATTAACCATGAAAATTGGATACATACAAGTGGGATCTGTGTGACACTGGAGTCTAATACCTCCACCCCAAGGTTTAGTACAGTATTTGTACAGTCTGTGGCTAATTGGAAACACCTGGCTGTACCATCTGAAGAAATACACTGTTCTGGGCGGTAAACGATGTGCGAAAGATGCACTCCTAGGGCTTTTATGGTATGCATTAGAAAATACTAAATGAAAATACTTTAGGGGACAATATCAATTATTTTAGAACGAACATGTATACTGACACAAATGTATGACCTATGCATGGGCAACTCGTCTACCACCTAGTTGGTCTCCTTTACCCTACTAGCCTATTTCACCCCCTTCATTACCAGGCCATTTTTGGTTTGACTGACAAATACTTAATCATGCAACATTGTAGCAAAATAATTGTATATAATTTTTGTTAAGACACATAGAGCTTTTTATTAGTAGCATTTTATAATCACTGTTATATTTATTTTATATAAAGGCAGTGGTGACCTTCCATATGGGACACAGAGGCGCCGTGCCCTAATCCATGCGCCCAGCCCCTAATCTACATGCAGGGTGCCGGACGCATGGATTTCAGTGGGGTTTTTTTTGGCACATGATTTAACCTTAGGCTCTTATTGGCTTCAAAAAAGGGTGGAGCACTGCACCCTGAGCCCACCCAGTTGTGTGACAATAGTGAATATATATTTGCTATTGTCTTCTTGATTCTCCTCCTGGCCAATCGGGAAGCGGGTCCTGAGAACCTATCTTTGTCATCTGCCTCCTAAAGTAAGGAGGCTGATTGCAGCATTCCCCTCCGTCTCCTGCGAAAGGATGGGTTAGGGGGGCGGGATTGAGGCATACCCGGATCGCTGCCCCAGTGAGCCAGGAAACAATAGAGAAACAGTATTCTCTTCTCCTGCATTGCTTCTGCAGATGAGTGCCACCTACAGTGTAAAAAAGAGACTGCACCTGCCTACAAGGAGAGGGGTTTATAATGTAAACACTAGTCTGTTGACATTTGTGATCACTGTGATTGGTTATCACAACAATCACAAGGTAGAGAGCCACTCGGATCAGCTCTGTATGCTGTATATGTAATCTAAGCCATCCAATGATAGCTTGGTTCAGAGCTATTAATCTTGCCACCTCAACCCCTACAACAACTCCAAAATACACCCCTTTCTAACTAATGACAAAACAAATCTCTTAATTCACTCCCTGGTCACCGTTCGCCTCGACTACTGCAACTCCCTCCTCATTGGCTTACCTCTACATAGTCTTTCCCCCCTTCAATCCTCCACCTTACTAATTGCTGTGTCTGCTGCTCCTCTCTGTCAATCCATCCACTGGCTTCTGCACACCCAACAAATTTTATTCAAAATACTAAAAACTACTTACAAAGCCATCCACAAATCTGTCCCTAACTACATCACTGACCTAGTTTCAAAATACCAACCTAATCATTCTCTTTGTTCTTCTCAAGATCTCCTACTCTCTAGCTGCCTCATCACCACCTCTCATGCTTGTCTCCAGGACTTTTCCAAAGCCTCTCCAATCCTATGGAAATACTTACCTGATATCTGTCTGAATATCTCCTACTCTATTAGCTTTTAGACAATCTCTGAAAAAGCTCCTCTTCAGAGAAGCCTATCCTACCCACACCTAACTGTATTTTCATTTTCTCCATCTGATCCATAGCTATTTATATAAAAAAGCGCTGCTAAGTTTGCCCTCTTCTCTCAGTGCCGCTCAGCGCTCAGGGGGTTAAGGTATAAGTAATAGATAGAGAGAAATATATATAGTGATGGAAAACTACTCCCAAAATCACATATTAAAAATAGCAGCCACTAAAATTACAAAATATGAAAAATAAACAATAAATAAAGAACACAAACAGTCCAATAGTCACAAACAGGCAATTTATATTGGACTGTTTGTGTTCTTTATTTATTGTTTATGATCCATAGCTATTACCTTTTGTTCCACTTGACCCTCCCTTATAGATTATAAGCTCTAACGAGCAGGGCCCTCTGATCGCTCCTGTATTGAATTGTATTGTAACTGTACTGTCTTCCCCGATGTTGTAAAGTGCTGCACAAACTGTTGGCACTATATAAATCCTGTATATTCTGCAGTGTTATTTAAAAACGGCACTATGGAAATGAACCACCACTCCTGCAGCGTTTTTAGACATACAGGTACATAATTAAGTGGTTAAAGAACAACTGTACAGTTAGCTGATAACACGCATGATCAGTATTACACATACAGGATAGATCTGTGTGACATGGAGCCTAGGCTCCCACCATAGGATGACCCAGAGATGGAGGAATCATGGGATGTGAAGTCTGTTCCTCTTGCCAGAGGGTGACAGGGACAGAAGAAACTATGTGACATGGAGTTTGTCCCTTCCACCACAGGGTGACACTACCCAGAAGGAGCTATATGACACAAAGTCAGACCCTCCCAAATCAGGATGACACCCCCCAGGAGGAACTATGTGACATGGTGACACAGAGATGGAGGAGCTATGAACATGAAGCCTGTCTCTTTGCCAGAGGGTGGCAGGGATGAAAGGAGCCATGTAACATGTAGTCTGTCCCCTCCCACCACAGGGTGACCCAGACAGGAGGAGCTTTTCTTCCCCTAATGTGTGTATACTGTGTGGGTGTGTGCATGTGTATATATATATATATATATATATATATATATATATATATATAATTTATTTTATTAATATTTTTTTTACTACTGTTTCTCTCTTTCTTGTAGTGGACATAATGGATACAGATAATTCAGTATCTTATATACTAATAAATCCTCCTCCGGACACAAAGCTGGAACTTAATGATGTTGTGTAAGTCTCATAATCTTCTCTTAGTTCATCACTGTGCAGTTCATTTTTAGGCTCTAGACAAATATATCATTGGGTGATGCTGTGTACCAGGTCCTGCTTCATAGCTACTGGTTAGCCATTCAGTAGCAGGATTACAATATACTGTAAATGCATTTCAGTGTCAGAATGCATGCGATAGAAGAAGACAGCTATGACTTGTCCCTGGTAGCTTGCCATGTACTTTTTAGCATTTGATGGTTTTCTGTTTCTTTTCCCCAAGACCTAGTGGCCATCTAGTACAGGGAGATTACTTTTGTGTCCATATCATACCCTGATATGTAACATAGTGTGAAAGCCTTTATTAACCTCCCCACTGTAACGGTCAACACCGTTTACGATTTACATTCCACCAACCCAAGGCAGCTTATCCAACACTCCACAATCCAGACACGACCCATTCCACTTCCCAGAATAACCGAGACACAAGCTCTGGTTCTGGTTCCAAAATGAATGAATACTTTTAATTAGGGTTGTCCCGATACCACATTTTTAGGGCCGAGTACAAGTACCGATACTTTTTTTCATGTACTCACCGATACCGAATACCGATACTTTTTTTAAATATCATGTGACAGTTTTCAAACCACAATACAGACTAATGATATTTTCTTTAGAAATATGAAGAACTCTAACTCAAGACATTATAAAAGAATAAAAATGAGTAAAAATGAATAAAAATGTTTTATTTGCTTGTCACGCAGTAGTAAAAAACTCAAAGAATTTTCACAGAACATGTTGATAAATACAAAAAAAGTATTCTATTTAGGCATCGGGAGCATTTGCGCGAGTACAAGTACTCCCGCAAATACTCGGTATCGGTATCTGGACAACCCTACTTGTATTGATAAAACACAGTCTTTTATACACTAAAAAGCATGCTGCAGTAATCACAGGGACAAAGACACACTCCACCCACACATCACACAATGGGGGGGCTAACGAGTCTCCAATACACATCCCACAGACTTTTCGGCACCGGTCTGACATAATTAACATGACCCAATTACTACACCTGAGAAGTCAGACGTTATGACTCTCACCTGCTATTCACATCACATATTATCATCAATAGTATTTTCACACCGGTTCGCACCAGAACCTTCGATCGGACCGAACCTTCACGCAAAAATTTAGAACCCCATTGATGTCTATGGGACTCGAACGTTCAAATTAAAAAGTGCTCATTTTAAAGCCTAATATGCAAGTTATTGTCGTAAAACGTCTTTGAGAACCCGGGTCTTGCCCCAGGGAACATGTATCAATGGTAAAAAGTTTAAAAAACGGTTGTTTTTTCAGGAGCAAGACTCCTGAAAAAAATACAGTTTTTAAAACTTTTTCTCCGATTTTTTTACAATATTTTACAATATTTAAAGGAATTTTTAATTTTTTAATTTAAATTTAAATTTAATTATTTTTTTAATTCCTTTAAATATTGTACCTGCTGGGTGTCTATGCCTGTGATAACGTCTTTAAATAGCACAATCATCCGCCTGCCAGTAAATTAGGAAGAACTGCTCTAGCTAAGCTATACAGTGTATAAATATATGTACAACACCTGGGCTGTATATATATCCTCTACACACTGTACCATTAACTGACTAGCCTGCCTGCTCTATCTACCTGCAAAAAATGACACTCTCTCTGCCTCTCTCTGTTCTCTGTTAACTGCCGCAACACACTACACAAGGCCGTCCTGCAGGCGGCCTTTTATAGTGTGGGGCGTGTACTAAACCCCCTGAGCCATAATTGGCCAAAGCCACCCTGGCTTTGGCCAATTATGGCTCTCTGTTTTTTGCGCTCTGTGATTGGCCAAGCATGCGGGTCATAGTGCATGCTTGGCGAATCATCAGCGCACAATGCCGCAGTGAATTATGGGCCGTGACGCACCACTCGAATTTGGCGCGAACGGCCCATAATGTTCGAATTTCGACGAACAGTCCAACAGACGATGTTCTTTGAATTCTGGTTGTAGTAGGGAACAGAGAATGTAGATAAAAGTAAACCAATTTGAGTGAGATTTCGGTCTTTAGTTTAGCTGCATTTTTTGCTAAACAGCATTAATGACTAACTGGATTCATCTGTTGGCTGGGATAGCCGTTTAATATTATACTTCACATTATTTTCACAGCTACTTGATCCTTCCCTGTCCCTGCTGAATAAAAGCATCATCACAACATGATGCTGCCACCACCATGTTTCACGGTGGGGATGGTGTGTTCAGGGTGATGTGCAGTGTTAATTTTCCACCACACATAGCATTTTGCTTTTAGGCCAAAAAGTTAAATTGTTGTCCCGTCTGACCAGAGCACCTTCTTCTACATATTTGCTGTGTCCCCCACATGGCTTCTCACAAACTGCAGATGGAACTTCTTATGGCTTTCTTTCAACAATGGCTTTCTTCTTGCCAATCTTCCATAAAGGCCAAATTTGTGTTGTGCACGACTAATAGTTGTCCTGTGGACATATTCTCCCACCTGAGCTGTAAAATCTCTGCAGCTCCTCCAGAGTTACCATGGACCTCTTTGCAGCTTTGATCCCCCTGTATGCTGCCCCACCCTGCAGTGCTGCTGACTTCTTCTCCTCTCACTCCCATCATCTGTCATCTGCTGTGGTGGATCGTTTCAGTATGGAGAGGGATGGGGGTGATAAACATATTTAACTATTTAAACACAGTTAGGGATTGCACATTGAAAAGGTGCCCTTGTGTGGCACTGTGGCTTCATTTATATTTGCAAATATGTGCAAAAAAAACGTCATTGTCTTGGCTAGCTGGATTGAGTGCAGGGGAATTTTTAAAAAAATGTTCAATGCATTGCTGACCCACATGCACCAATGGATAGTCTAAACCTGGAGGGATCAGTGTGGATCACTATTTGATTCACAAACAAATTGATCTTCTTAGTGAACTGGTAAAGTTCACTTTTTGTTGCACAGGGCCCTTCTGGAAGGATAATGGGCTCCTACCTATCCATTCTACTTCTAGAATTAGCCATTAGGCAAAGTCTTATTTTCATCACACCAATCAGATTAAGGCTGGGTTCAGACCTAATGCGGACCTGAAATGGTTAACGGGGACACACCAGACCCCCTGCTGTGCCTGCCCCCCCCTCCCCGTGCCGCACATATTGTGAACCTGGCCTTAAACCTGACTTTTGAAGTTTTAATGTGATTGGACTTCAGGAAGTATACTCCTAATGGTCCTGTAAGGTAATCTTTGAATTCTGGTTGTAATAGGGAACAGAGAATGTAGATAAAAGTAAACCAATTTGAAAGAGATTTCGGTCTAGTTTAGCTGCATTGTTTTCTAGACCACATTAATGACTAACTGGATTTATCTGTTGGCTGGGATAGCTGTTTAATATTATACTTCACATTATTTTCACAGCTACTTGATCCGTCCTGATCCACTGACCCTCGCTCCTGGCAATGCCAGAAAGGCGAGCGTCACGCGAACTGAGGTTCCGGTTTATAATACCAAGAATAGCACTCATCTATGAACCATAATCAGGGTGATGAAGAGGAGAGTATAAGAAGATGTGAGGAAGCAAAGCCTCCTGTGAGCCAAGGATTCCGTGTCCATCTTGATTCCATCGCTACCTCCCGACCAAACACGGGAAACCTACGTACACGGCTTCTTGCTGCATATATTCCACGGCTTGCTTTAGCGCCTTATATTTTGTTCTCTAACTTCTCCTGTGTTGTCAGCTCCTTGATTAAGACTATCAGGAAGGCTATGGTATGGAGCAAGATAAGGGAGGTAGAATTTGACTAGTTATGTATACTGATTAGCCAATATCAGACATGCCAAGTAATTATTTCCATTTGCTCAGGTCTAAAGTTGCACTACAGTAGCCATAGAGTATATCATGTCAAACCCATAAAGTATATCATTTTAGGTCCTACTAAAAACAGGTTTTACAATTCAAAGTCTGATTTTATCAGACTCAATATGAGAACTTAACAGGTCTTGCCTTTTTTAGCCTCAGTGGTGTAAGTCTTTCATATGGGCACATATATCTTTATCCCAAAGACAAGGCCATGGTCTAGACATGAATGGTCCAGGTTGGTATGCTGACCTTTGTACAAGTGGTGTTGTGTTACCTTTTTTTTATGTGCTAGTGGTAGATTTAGCAACTGACTTAAAGGTAGTTCCGAATAGCATTTGATCACCTTTTGTTCAGTCTTTACAGCTCTATTTAACTCTGCTAACCTTGTTTTTATAGTAGGTGCGGATAGAAGCACCCTTTAGCCAATCAGATAATCAGAGTGCTGGTTGTGAATGCCAAATAATTATAATTATAAGACCTGGCAGACTTGGATTTGATGTTTAATTGATAGGTTTGAGAAAGAAAATAAACTCAAGATAGACAAATTTAAATTAATTAGTTCATTAGTATCTTTGCACAAAAACATTCATTAAGCCAACTTGTACATTTTAGCTATCAAAGATCGGGGGTTTAATCATGTGAACCTTTCCTTAGATTTATGTTACATATCCACCCTGTTTATTTGATGCTTGAGATAAACCCAGCATTTAAAGCCCGGGAACTGATCCTAAATTTAGCCATTTCTTGTATATAGGTCCAGATGATTATAGTATATGTAATTCATTTTGATGCTAAATACCATAGGATAAATTGTTCCATGTATCGGAGTCTGGTGGTGCAGAAAGATTGTGCATCTCATCCTCCCCTACTTAATGATATACCTATATTTTTACACTTCTGCAATAAGAAAGATTGTTATATTTTGATAGAATTTGCAATATGGGGATGGTAGTCCATGTTGGAAGTGGTTATGGGATGCGTTGCAGCATCTGCTGGGAGTAGCGGTTGAGTATAACACGGTTATGGAGGTTTACTTTGAATACAGCCAGATATCATGTATTCTACATGTACACATATTTTTTCCTTATATTTTGTTAGGTAACATGATGCACTGTTAATGGTATTGTACAAATGAAGAAAAGGAAAAAGGGTTTTGTCTATAGAGGGAAGGATTAGGCAGTAAAGGCAATGGGGCAATGATGGGACAGAGATGGAGAATTGTAAAAAAAAGAAAGCTAGAACAAGAGAAAAAAGGAAAGATAAAAGAAAAAAGTCCTTTCTCTACTATGTTCTCGTCTTGCCATTCTTCCCTTTCTTACCTTCTCCTTCCATCCTTCCTATCCCCCCCCCCCCCCCATTTCTTTATCCCTTCATTTTTTCCCTCTCTCCCTTTCTCTCTCTTACTTAGTCGTACAGTACAGGAAACATGATTTTTAGACTTTACCCATGAGTTATATGCAGTAACCTTCAGGTGATTGTACACTGGCAAACAAAAAAGCTGCAGTGACAATCTTCTCTGTTTTATGTGGAGAAGATGTGGGACTGTCCTGTAACTCTCATTTAAATACTGGTTCCTGCACGAGCACTCACCTTGGCACATTATACATTGTCTTAAGTTAGGTGCAAGGTGCTATACAGGTCCAGGACTGTGCTACACTAGCAGTAGTGCCCTGTCCCTGAAGACACCTTTGGGGATATGCCCATTGTGGACAACAAAGATAAGATTGGGCTGGCTCCCAACGTCTTTCCCAGATTATGAAGAACGCTACTACTATGGTAAGTTACATGGCTTGTGCTGTTCTTTGCCCCAAGGATGTTAGTGCTTCTATGTCTTTAGCTGCAACAGAGTGCAACACTTTAAACAGTGTGTTACAGCCATCGAGTGGAAGAAGCACCAACCATTCAAATTTGTTGCCATTTTTTCCCCGGCTATCTGTTGCAAGTCTGTCACACAGCTGCTATTGCACCTGCATGGTCTCAACTGCAATGGTTACTGTTCATATGTGTGCTATTTTCTTCCTCTTGGCATGCTCTCAGTCGGCACCTGGCTCCTGTAATATAGCACACAGATCTTCAGACACCATTCTGGGTTCAGCAGCCGATAATGCCTGGCACATAAAGCTTTATCCTTCCTACTCCACAGCAGTGAAGGTTGTTAGTACACCTTGAGGGTATTTTGCACTGTACATGGTAGATGGCAAGTGCAGGGGCATAGGGTCAGATGGCTTCACTAGCTCAGGCCCAGCTCATGGCTACAGGAATAGGGTGAAAGTCTCTCTCCACAGGGCCATAGTGCCTTATGTTTGGACAGCCCAGCCTGATTCCCTGCTTTCCTCTGGGCATTCCACCAGCCCTTTGGCCGTTCATGCTTCCTCATATCTTTCTAGAGAGGAGTATTCTGCCACTAAGTCTGATTTTATGGGCAGGATCTCAGTCCTTTTGGTTGATGCAGATTGTACAGGTCACAATTGAGTCCCTTCAGTCTCACCTCTGGAGTCTTGACTTGGCCTATGTGGCTGATACATTGCCTGAGGAGGAGGTAGATGGGGGTGATCCACCCTTTTCTGAGGAATTAAATTATTATAAAATGCCTTTTGCTGAGATTTTATCCAGCCATGATGATAATATTGCTATTTTTATTGACATGGTATGCTCTTGTGTAGCATTAGAGCAGCTTGTGTCTGTGCACCCTAAAGTCTCCAGCATAAGTTTCCTAAGATTGCCCACATCTGCTAAGACCTTCCCAGTCTACTCGCTCCTGGAGCCTGGCCTCACATGTTGCTCCTCCAAAACATTTTACTTAGCTATATCATTTTAAGGAGAGTTTTTTGCAGAAAAGGACAGTCCCTGTGGTGGACCCAGCCATTTCTTGTCTTAATGAGAAACTAAAGATCCTTGTGGAGGATAATCCCATGTTCAGTGACCCAGTGAATAAGAAGTTGGAAGTCCTCCTTAAGGTGCTATTTTTCTGAGGGGGTCTCGCCATGCAACCATGCTTTTATTACAGTCTCTCACACCTTAGCTATCTAGACCAAATGCATTGCCTGAAATTCTAGATCTATCTTAACGCAGTGGTCATCAACCCTGTCCTAAGGGCCCACTAACAGGCCAGATTTTATGTGTTACCTTGGGGAGATGCAGACTAGAATACTGCAATCACTGAGCAGAAAATAATATCACCTGTGATGTGTTTCAGTTATCTTGCAAACCTGGCCTGTTAGTGAGCCCCAAGGACAGGGTTGATGACCACTGTCTTAACGGATCCCTCCATTCACTACCGCCTGGAGATTTCACCTGTGGCCTTATGCTGCTGTGTGAATAGCTTTGTTATATCCTTCTATATACTGTATATGCAGACAGGTTCTTTGGCTCAAATGCTGGTCAGCAGAACTCCCATGCAGCATATGCCTCAAGCAGCTGCCCTTTACGGGAGAATGGCTGCTTGGCCCCTCCTTGGACAAGAACATCAAGGCAACACGGGGGTTAATATATCTCTCCTAACCAAATAAGTAGTCTCATATTTCTGCACGTAGACCTTCTACTCCTGAAAAGATTCTTTCTTCCCTCTTAGGCCTCCAGCTTCAAGTCTAATTTTAAAACATAGTCAGGGAAACCCTTTCCCCCAAAAAATAAGTTCTCATGATGGATTCCAGACTATTGGGCTTACGAGGACCCTGTATGCCATTTTTAATGGCTGTAGTCACTGGAAGAAGCCCATCTTCCAATCAACATTCTGGAGCTCATGGTGTTTCAGTTGTTACTTCAACACTGGACCTCTCAGCTGTGAGGCTTCCCAACAAGAATCCAGGCATACAATGGCAACCAGAAGTCATGCAGCATAAAAGAAAGTGGACTTGATCCTTGCTTGAGCAGAACTTCATATTCCAGTTCTGTTAACATGCCACACTGTGATAGTCTTCCTCTCAGCTATGTCTTTTTGGGAATGGGACTCCATTGTGTTTCTTCTCAAAGGTTCCTGCAAGGGACTCCATGCCTCTCACTTACTCATTGCTAGGTGGATTAAAACATCATCATTCAATCCTATAGTCTAAAGGATAAGGTTTCCCCCTTTCCCATTTAAACCTGGTTCACGCGTTTGTTAAAATTTACTGGGTGGATGCTCAGGGTTTTGATGCCAGTTTCCGTCATAAGGTGCTACCAGCTGCCATGTTGCCCACCCTTTATTGATCTGCTTATTGATGTCCCATGACCAAAGACTATAGATCCTGTGTTCTGTACTATTCGACTCTGAAAATAGGATTTTTGGCTTACCAGAAAAATCTGTTGCTTGAAGCATAGTACAGGACACAGGACTCTGTTCTTTACTTTATTATTTATTTATTTCAGGTACTTATATAGCACTGTCAATTTACGCAGCGCTTTACATATACATTGTACATTCATATCAGTCCCTACCCTCAAGGAGCTTACAATCTAATGATCCCCCCTATTGCTTGCTTCAAAGCTGAGGCTGCCTTGGAGTGTGAGACGCTATATAGGGGATGTTCCTGCAGCTTTATTTTTGCCAATCACCTGAACATAGCTGCACATAAACCCATATAAAGACTAAAGATCCTGTTTCCCGTACCGTTTAAAAAAAAAGAATTTTACTAGTGAGTCAAAAATTCTGTTTTTCCCTCACTTCTTTCTTCTTTTTCTCTTTTGCATTTCCTCTTTCTTTCTTTTTTTTTTTACTACTATGCATTCTTTCCTCTTTCTTTTTTTTTTTTTACTACTATGCATTCTTCCCTCGTTCTGTCCTTTTTTATTTGTCTCCTTCTTTCCCTTCCTTCCTCTCTTGTTTTTTTTCGCTCTCTTTTTATGATCCTTGCTTTTTTTTTCCTTTCTTACATCCTTACCTTCCTTCTTTCTCTTACTTTTTACTTAGTTTTTTCCCTGCCTTCCTTCTTTTCCTTCCTTCTTCATTTCCTTCCTTTCTTTCTTCCCTTCCTTCTTCCATTGCCAAGTCATCTATTTTCCCCCTTCCTCATAGAACACACTTCTAGTGTCTTTTGTTACGGCTTTAGATTAAGAAATGTTTGTCTGTCAGTGTCGAGCTGTTCCCAGTTCTAGATTTGTCTTGTTTGTATGTCCCAGCTGTATCACCAAGTCTAGGTGCCAGTGTTGAATCTACAAGTTGCCATTCTCTTTGTGCCCTGTGTCTGCCAGGTGCCAAGTGCTGTGGGAATGTAAGCTATAGAGTTACCCCTGTACAGCTCTTAAGGTATCCTGTTGTGTGTATTCATTGTAGAAACACCAGGTCTGTTGAAATTCTAAAGTAGACAGTGCCAACGGTGACTGCAGTGCAGGTGTTTCATCGGTCAGAATGTAAAGGGATCTGTATCCCAGTCATTAACACTGTGACATATACTGCTAAATAAAGACTGATGAACACAAAAGGCGTTCCTTATTCTTATTTTGTTCTAAAGCTTTTTGTCTACCTTTAAAGCATGAATACACTTTCAAACAAAATGCCCCTGTCCTTTTTTTCCCATTTTCTGCCAACGTGTTGAGCTACTGGAAAATGGCCCCATAGAAATCCATGCAAAGCTACTGTGCAGATGCAGCCATCAATTTTGCTAGACCTTTATGCATATCATACCCACTAGTGGGGCTAGCATTACAGCTGGGGCACTTGCTGTGATGAACGCAAACATCGGATCCCTGCCCTCCTCATAAACTCATGACAATGGACTGGCCAATCTCACACCACGATGTCTCATGCATAACAATGCCACTCTCAGCTGCACAAAATGTTTCCAGCTTGCTGGACCCAATCTGGGTGACAGCAGCCTGAGTGTAATTGTCAGTTGGTTATGTTTATTAAGCAATTAACCCTTTAAGCTACCACCACCCCTTTTGACTGAGAAGGAGAAACTCGTAATCTCAGCAATACCAATTATGATTTTAGAATAAATATCTGCAACACACACTGTCACCACACCCAGGTATGTTAAAAGATTTATACTACACCAGCGCTCTTCAAAAGACAGGGATTCTATTTTAGCTTGCATATCGCAATTAAAGACAAGGTTAACACTTTTCAGAATAAGGTTTATTAATGAAAAGGTCAATTGGTGCAAATGAAACATTTACAGAAAATAGTGTTACAAGCAGACAATAAAACAGAGAAAAAAAAAGTGTTGAGAAGAATATTTGCAGTGTCCTTGGGTTTAGTAGAGTTCAGTTAAATAGCAAGATGTTATTGGTTCTCAAACTTGACAGATGTTCTTTGTTGATGGTACATGAGAATTTTTCCAAATGTGGATGCATTCCACTTTTCTTCACATCAACGGGGGACTATCTGACCAATCATCTGGTCTAAGGGGTGGTTGCTGGGATGTCACCACGTTTATGACCACATCCCAAATACCATTTTCTATAAGTATTCATATCTCTGAATATCTACAGTTTACAGTTTGCTAACCAAAAGATCATTGTCCAGTGTGGAATTTGCTTCAAAATAAATATAAATACGTCAGGTTTCAGATGTCTACTTTACCTAGGAGAGATAAGGGGTGCCTCATATGGTCTGACATAGGTGTGTCTGGACTTGAAACGTTACAAATTACCTGAGAAAAGTAAATATGTCTATATTCTGGCTGTGTTATTGTTATTTTAGAAGTTATGGAATATACTGGGATGATGGATACTACCAAGAGACAGATATGTGTATTCTAGGGATTCCAACTAAGGTATTTATGACCCACTATGTAGAAGCAAGTACAGAAGGCATAACTGAGTCCCTTTTTAAAAACTATCCTACACAGAACTACCACAGGCTCTTCTACCCAAAAAAATGCAGAAAACAGTCACTACGGGACCCTGAGCTCAGGTCACAATGTCATGAGATTACCAGATACCTCCTTTCAGTGTCCACAAGACACTCTTCAGTGAGGGAGAGGTTAATGCTCACAATGCCACAGGACAGTCAAATTCCTTCCAACCTCCACTGAGCTGGGACCTGGATGAGCATGCAGCACGTTCCGGCAGTCTGCCTGATGGGGCAGAGCCCCTTAGGCCAGGAACTCCTCCAGCAGGGAAAACCAGCTGCTATAAATAAATGTACACAAGAAGGGAAGAGAGAAAGAAGGAAGGGAAAAGAGAAAGAAGGAAGGGAAAAGAGAAAGAAGGAAGTGAAAAAAGAAAGAATAGAAGGAAAGAAAGAAAAAGAGAAGGAAAGGGGGAAGGAAAGAAAGAAGGGAGCGGGTTCTCTTGATGAGGAATCTGTAAGGCCGTGTACACATGGAGGGACATGTCCGCGGACCGTTTTCATCGGACATGTCTCCTCGGGATACAGCGCGGTGATGTGGCGGTGACGTTGACGCCGCCACGTCACCGCACCAGGAAGTAAGAAACTTCCACGCATGCGTCGCATCCATGCGACGCTTGTGCGGGCACATATGTCCTCTGGTTAGTGTACAACCAGCGGACATATCCGATGGACATGTCGCCGGCGGACATATTTTAAACCATGCTTTAAAATTTGTCCACCGGTCAGACATGTCCGCTAGCCCATACACACGATCGGATTTGTCCGCTGAACTGGTCCGTTTCAGCGGACAAATTTGATCGGGTGTACGCGGCCTAAGGGTTCTGGCCAACTGAAACACTTTCCGATTGGCCAGAACACTTCCAGGCAGGGCCGAGCTCTGACAGCTGCAGATCCTTTCTGTCATCAAGAGAACCAGCTAGCGCCCTCCCGTCCCCCAGCCGCGGCTAAGACCGACGCACGGCTCTCGCTGCTCACCACTGTGTTCCCTTGCTCTGACGAGCTGTCAACCCTCCATGCCTGTTATACTGGATACCTTGTGAGTACACAATCTGCTTTTATGTTTTATTCTCTACTAATAAACAATACTGCACTATCGGTGGATTGGGCTTGGCGCTTCTCTCCCAACCCGTTGTTAAAGCAGCCTTACCAACTCCAGCAGACATTTAAAGAGACTATAGGTCCTATCAAGGAATTTTTATATCTACTGTGACTATTACTTTTATATTATCAAGACGTTTACCATGATCCATAGCCAGCAGGTCTAACTTTTCGTTTACTATCAGGTCAAGTGGCTAAAAGAGGCTTAAGGCTTTTCAGCAGAAGTTGTTTATAGGTGATGTGCTATGAAGCCCCTCCACTCTGTATTTCAGACAAACCAAGCTCACCTTTTCTGTAGTTGGCTGTGGGAACCTTTTAGGTGGTTTTACCATTTCTCTGTGTACTCTAATATCAGTGTAAAGTCTTCAGTAAAGGAATGAATATTCAATCCACAGTTCCCGCATCGCCTCTTGATTGACCAATTTGCACAATCTCTAGAGATCTTGAAATTCCTTTGATGAGATGCTCTACAAATCCTTAAAGAAAATACCATCAAAATATAATAGAACATGGTGTTGAAGTGGTGACTTTTGCTAGCGAGAGACAAGAGATCTCAGGTAATGCAAGAAGTATATTCTATACTAGAAGATACTTTTGCTCACAAAAAAAGCATGGGACTGATAGGCATGGAGCTGATAAAACCTTATATCCTTTGATAATTTCTGCACACTTCTGTGATAACTGGAGAAGAGAAAAAAAACAAGTGTAAATCTGACTGCATCTGGTACATACCAAGGAATTTAAAAATTGACACACAGCATATGTGAAGTGTTTAATGAACATCTATGAATCTCGTGAGACTCTTAGGCCGCGTACACACGATTGGTCCAACCAATGAGAATGGTCCGACGCACCATTTTCATCAGGTCACCGCTGAAGTGGTCTGATGGTCTGATGTGCGTACACACCATCGGTTCGAAAACTGATCGCGTCAGAACGCGGTGACGTAAAACACAACGACGTGCTGAAAAAACAAAGTTCAATGCTTCCAAGCATGCGTTGACTTGATTCTGAGCATGCACGGTTTTTGAACCGATGCTTTTGCGTACTAACCATCGGTTTGGACCGATGGTCAGGCATCCATCAGTCTTATTTTAAAGCAAGTTTTAAAACTTTGGTCCGAAGGACGATGGACCAATGGGCCCACACACGGTCGGTTTGGACCGATGAAACTGGACTTCAGTCCATTTTCATTGGTTTGGACCGATCGTGTGTACGGTACCTCAAAGTACTTACTATAAGTGGAATGTTTCCAGAATTTGGAAAGTATTGCTCTCCAACTTACCAATAAAGTCGGAGAGGAGAACTTTGAGACCTGGATGAGTCAGGCCACTCAGGCAGTAGAGGAATGGAGTGTTCCAGAAGATGTAAAGTGACAGCGACTTATACACCGCTCCTATAGCATCCTGCCAGCGCACCGCTCCAGTTTGAAAGCCCCCGGGCTTTCACACTGGAGTGCAATATGATGCTCTTTCAGGATGCTTTACAGGCGCTATTTTTAGCGCTATAGCACCTGCAAAGCGCCTCAGTGCGAAAGTAGCCTAAAGCCGCATACACACGACCATTTTTAATGTCCTAGAAAAAACAAAGTTTTTTTCGACGTGATTCTTGTCAAGCCTGCCTTGCATAAACACGAGGAAAAAAAAATGCTGGAGCAAAACGCGGTGACGTACAACACGTACGACGGCGCTATAAAGGGGAAGTTCCATTCAGATGGCGCCACCCTTTGGGCTGCTTTTGCTGATTTTGTGTTAGTAAAAGTTTCGCGATTTTCAGTCTGTTACAAACGCTAGTTTTACCAGAACGAGTGCTCCTGTCTCATAACTTGTGTAGCACTTAACCTCGAAGGAGCTGCTGGTTAGGTTTGGGATTGGCGTATTTAAGTTACCTCTGTGATGGTGTCTAGGGGTGATGATGGTGATGGGAGCAGTAATAAAATGTCCAGACCGTTGGTTGACGTTTACAATGCTTTATTTATGGTCCAACACGACCAACAGTCAACTCGAGGTAGATAGAGTAGATTGATGAAAGAAAGAATAACCTTGCAGATATAGGCTGTGGATAATAGAAGCAGTCCTGCCTCCACGAATGTGTTTGTCTCGTCACCACTCCAGCCGGAGTGGGTATAGCGCCCCTGGACAGGTCCCTCTCACAGGCCTGGCAGCCAGAAAGTCACTGAGAATGCTGAGAAGGAACAAGTCTAAATTTGTAAATCACATTTTTCATGTCGAGAAAAATGCTCTGGAGCATTTCCTATGGAGATTATTAAGCATCACAGTTTGTTGCCATTCCACAAGTGTGCACAAATTTAAAGCTTGACATATAAGTTATCTATTTACATCACCTTTATACTTTACAATTTTTTTATTTTGCAATAAAATTAATTAAAAGTGAATTTTAAAAATTGCGTTTGAAAAAACAACTGCGCATACTGTGTGATATAGAAAATTGCAATGACTGCCATTCTAGGGTTTCTGCTAAAAAAACAAAAAAAAATATCGAATGCCGATCAGCAGACCTTTTTTGGTCATGCCCATTCAACAGAAGCTGGACATTCAGACGGCTTCTGCCGGACAGGCTGTCGCACACACGGGCCGAATGTTGGGCGGTGTCAGCCAGTTCAATAGAACAGCAACATATCAAAGCACTCTCTGTGCTACAGCAGTAGAAAGTTAACATAAATTCTTGAGGAAGTCTGTTGCACTTGAACCATAAAATCCTTAAAAAAAAAAAAAGATGCTGCTGACCATATTGAGTCGATCAGATATGAAATAGCTGTACTCCATGCCAAGTCCTTTGTTATATGAACACAATGACTTAAAACTCACAACCTGTTCTACCTACCTCCTACTTGTTAATATATAATCCAACATGGTTTATTCTTCTATTCTTTCGAAAATATTCATAATTTCTTTTGTTTTCTTTGTATTAAGAACTTATTAACTAAACACGACTCAGTCAGTCCTGTCTATACAATGCTTAACCACTTAAGACCCGGACCAAAATGCAGGTAAAGGACCTTGCCCCTTTTTGCGATTCGGCACTGCGTCGTTATAACTGACAATTGCACAGTCGTGCGACGTGGCTCCCAAACAAAATTGGCGTCCTTTTTTCCCCACAAATAGAGCTTTCTTTTGGTGGTATTTGATCATCTCTGCGGTTTTTATTTTTTGCGCTATAAACAAAAATAGAGCGACAATTTAAAAAAAAATGCAATATTTTTTACTTTTTGCTATAATAAATATCCCCCAAAAATATATAAAAAAACATTTTTTACCTCAGTTTAGACCGATACGTATTCTTCTACATATTTTTGTTAAAAAAAAACGCAATAAGCGTTTATCGGTTGGTTTTCGCAAAATTTATAGCGTTTATAAAATAAGGGATAGTTTTATTGCATTTTTATAATTTTTTTTTTTTTTACTACTAATAGCGGCGATCAGCGATTTTTTTCGTGACTGCGACATTATGGCGGAGACTTCGGACAATTTTGACACATTTTTGGGACAATTGTCATTTTCACAGCAAAAAATGCATTTAAATTGCATTGTTTACTGTGGAAATGACAGTTGCAGTTTGGGAGTTAACCACAAGGGGGCGCTGTGACTTTGAGTGTTCCCTGTGTGTGTGTTTACAACTGTAGGGGGGTGTGGCTGTAGGTGTGACGTCATCGATCGCGTCCCCCTATAACAGGGATGACGCGATCGATGCTGCGGCCACAGTGAAGCACGGGGAAGGTGTGTTTACACACGGCTCTCCCCGTTCTTCAGCTCCAGGGACGGATCGCCGCACTGCAGCGACGATCGGGTCCGCGAGTCCCGCGGTCCCGGTCCTGGAGCTTCGGACCGGGTCACGGGAGCGCGCCGCGGGCGCGCGCCCGTGACCCACGGCTGGGTACTAAAATCAACGTATATATACGTTGATGTGCCCAGCCGTGCCATTCTGCCGACGTAAATGTGCAGTAGGCGGTCCTTAAGTGGTTAAAGCAGTCCACAGACAAGCTTTTATGGTTGAGAAGCCCACCCCCAGAAAGCCTGACACCTACACAGCAATACATGGAACAGAGACCATTGTGTCCAGCTCTTTCAACACACTTGTATAGTTCCGAATAAATTAAACAAACCAGAAATAGTCTTTAGGGCAAAAACAAGGAAACAGCCCTTCAAAAATGGAACATAAAGAGAAATGTAGCGCCTATACACAGAGGCGTACCTAGTGAAAATAGCGCCTATGGCAAGCACTAAAACTGCGCCCCTGTCGAAACATTTGAAAAACATCTTTCAGATAACCTTAACAAAAAAAACGGCTAACAAAACTAGTGATATTTATCATCCCTTGTGATACCTTGGGTAGTGACATATCCTCTTTATGGAGAAATCAGGTGGTTTATTAGAGCCCTGATCCCGTCTCTGCCCTACAAGGCAGGTAAATGCAGAACCAATACTGGAAGTGATGAAATCAGTTTTCACAGAGGAGAGGGAGAAACTGATGTTCCTCCTTTGTGCGCTGCCAATCCGACCAGATGGAATGGGAGAGCCTGGGAGAACAGGGGAGTGCTGTGGCTGAACGCAGCAGGGATAGCGCTGCCATTGTCCATTAGCAAAGCTGCTGAAAAGGAGATCCTGCCCATGCTCGGAAGGAGGGAAGAAGAGACCCTCAGACCCTGGTAAGTGCCTTGCTGCCCAGCCACTCAACAGTGCCCCCTTCATATGGCGCCCATGGCACCCACCCCCATCCCTCATGTGGACCCAACCGATGCATCTTGGTCACCAGGCCCCAGGCTTTACAAGCTCCTCCATGAGCTTGGCACTGCTGGAGATATGATCTAGATGGAATATGCGTTGGAGGAGATCAGTAATGTCCATTCCAAAGCTCTTTTTGCTGAGGCTAAACCTAGAAATTCTCAGCTCTGCGCACAGTCAAGATCAGAGCTGCAAATATGCTAAAACAGAGGCCAGGTGCTGAAGAAAATTGGTGCTCTCTGTCCTTGGTCTATTTCAGGTAGTCATATGCGAGAGATCTGGGGGTCTAATAGATTGTTTAGATTTCACCACTCATACCACAGGTAAAATAATAGTTTTAGGGCTGTCAGTTTTGTTTAAGTTTGAATTGATGCCCTGTAACATTTGTATATCCTTATTTCTTGTCGATTCTCATATACACACAATTTTTAGCCTTGCAAAATCTCTTATTTGTTTATTAGCCCCACAAAGTCTTCTCGTTTTTTAGAACACATTTCCAATGGCTCTGCTGTACATTACCTATATTCCAGGCCAGTCATTGAATTACAGCCAACGTACTGGAAAATGCTTATATCTAATAATCTAAAATATATGCACTACCGTGTTTCTCCGAAAATAAGCCTGGGTCTTATATTAATTTTTGCAACAAAAGTCACAGTAGGACTTATTTTTGGGGTAGGTCTAACAATGTAATGTGCTGTCTTCTTTCCCCCTTTCCCTGCCTGACCGGAATCCCCAGTGTGAACTGAGTTAAAATGCTTGTAAAATCCTATAATCCACTCTATTACAGTAGTATATAATGTACAATGCGTGCGTTTCTGTAATATAGTTGTGACCCGCCGGAGCTCTCTTCCCTGCAATTATATTACAGAAACACACACATTGTACATTATTTACTACTGTAATAGAGTGAATTATAGGATTTTGCAAGCATATTAAACTAGGGCTTATTTTTGGGGTAGGGCTTATATTGCAGCCCTCCTGGAAAATAACGCTAGGTCTTACTTTCGGGGAAACACGGTAGTTTAATGACCATACAACACTATTGTATAAAAAAAGATTGCGCTAATAATATAATGATGTGTAATAGCAATAATTGATGTGTTATATAAAACAAAATAAATTAATTGAGTTCATAGGTGAGAATCACATGTATGATCAATCCACCACCATAGGTGAAAAGTTCATGTAAACAAATTCCCCACATGTGTCAACTAATCCACATAAGAAAGGTGCTGGAATAGACAAAACCTCCACCAAGATCACATGAAGCCTCTTACCGGATGGAAATGATCTCTGATTAAGGAGATCTAAACAGCCTGATAAAATCTGATGTCAGCCGTGGATCAGTGACATCCAGTGCAGATACCCAATGGAGACAGCCCCGTGACCAAGTCCTGTCGTGACGAAACGTAGGGAGAAGGCGTTCTGACGTCACCGCGCATTCATTCTCTTTACCCGGAGTATGGGCTGTGTGTTCTCTGCCGGCCGGCTGTTTGTTTGTAGACGCGCTATTCATCTACTGTTATCACCAGGCTGTCTCCATTGGGTATCTGCACTGGATGTCACTGATCCACGGCTCACATCAGATTTTATCAGGCTGTTTAGATCTCCTTAATCAGAGATCATTTCCATCCGGTAAGAGGCTTCATGTGATCTTGGTGGAGGTTTCGTCTATTCCAGCACCTTTCTTATGTGGATTAGTTGACACATGTGGGGAATTTGTTTACATGAACTTTTCACCTATGGTGGTGGATTCATCATACATGTGATTCTCACCTATGAACTCAATTAATTTATTTTGTTTTATATAACACATCAATTATTGCTATTACACATCATTATATTATTAGCTCGATCTTTTTTTGCATTATTGATTCTGTACACACATAACACTTTTGATCGCTGCTTTTTTTGTTTTATTTGTTTATAACAAGCGCAATATTTTTTCCTTGAATACTATTGTATACATCAAAACCTATTCATATTTGGCATCCTCATACTTGGGATAAATAGGAGAAAACTATTTCAAGAAACCATTTAGAGTAGTATTATCTATTTATACTCATATATATTTGTCCATTTGTCTGTTTACTATAAAAAACCTAAGTCAGGGTATTTTAAAAACACAAACCAGTAAATGAAGACCCCATATGTGCTACAAAACAGTTTGGAAAATCATTTTGGTATTACAGAGCAGGTAAAAAGTTATTGAGAAAATTCCTGTATATCAATACTTTTAAAATTTGGTCTGATCATGAAGAATTTGATTTTCCCTGGGCATGACATGAACAGGGGCACAAGAATATTCAAAAACTTTTTTTGCTGGATTTCCAACTTTACTACTCACCAATCCAATCATACACTTTCAGCAATAGCAGTCTACATATTTTTTCAGCTCAAATTTCCTTTCATATAATTAGGCATTGGCGGGGATTACAAATATAAAATGCATTGAAATACATGAACATTATAGGACAATAAAAAGGCAAAAATATAATGAAAGGGTACAAAAAATTGAGCGAATAGCAGTATGAATGCTGCAAACTCCTTCTGTAGTTTCTATTTCCTTAAAGCTATGACATTTAAGATGTTTTATTTTTAAAAACATATCTATTCATTTCAATCTGAATTTATAAATGCTTAGCAAATATTGATAAAACTTTGTGTCACTATGCCATAGTAGTTTTATCCTTCACGTTTCAAGGTTAAATGCCCTGAACAAGTTGACCTATGAAAATTTTGTTCAGACAGAATGTCTGGTGCAGTTGTCCACAGCAAATTTATGTGTAGTGCGTAGGACAGAAGAGAATACATTTATTACATTTTTTTTAATCCAATAACTTCTTTATTGATTTTACATACAACACCTCATGGTAAAGAACTTTCTGAAGATCTGAAAAAAATAATTGTTGCTCTACATAAAGATGGCCTAGGCTATAAGGGGATTGCCAAGACCCCGAAACTGAGCTGCAGCACATGGCCAAGACCATACAGCGGTTTAACAGGACAGGTTCCACTCAGAACAGGCCTTGCCGTGGTTGTCCAAAGAAGTTGAGTACACATGCTCAGGGTCATATCCAGAGGTTGTCTTTGGGAAATAGACATATGAATGCTGCTAGCCTAACAGTGCTCAGACCATACGCCGCAGACTGCAAATTGATCTGCATGGCTGTCATCCCAGAGGAAAGACTCTTCTAAAGATGATGCACAAGAAAGCCTGCAAACAGTTTGCTGAAGACAAGCAAACAGACTAAGCACATGGATTACTAGATCCATGTCCTGTGGTCTGATGAGACCAAGAGAACTTATTTGGTTCAGATGGTGTCAAGCGTGTGGGGTGGCAACCAGTTGAGGAGTACAAAGACAAGTGTGTCTTGCCTACAGCCAAGCATGGTGGCGGGAGTGTCATGGTCTGGGGCTGCATGAGTGCTGCGGGCACTGGGAGCTACAGTTCATTGATGGAACCATGAATGCCAACATGTACTGTGAAATACTGATGCAGAGCATGACCCCCTCCTTCGGAGACTGGGCTGCAGGGCAGTATTCCAACATTATAACAACCCCAAATACCTCCAAGACGACCACTGCCTTGCTAAAGAAGCTGAGGGTAAAGATAATGGACTGGCCAAGCATGTCTCCAGACCTAAACCCTATTGAGCATCTGTGGGGCATCCTCAAATGGAATGTGGAGGAGCGCAAGGTCTCTAACATCCACCAGCTATGTGATGTCGTGGAAGAGGAGTGGAAGAGGACTGTGATGCTCTGGTAAACTCCATTCCCATAAGTGTTAAGGCAGTGCGGGAAAAAAATGGTGGCCACACAAAATATTACTACATTGGGCCCAAACTGGACATTTTCAATTAGGGGTGTGCTCACTTTTGTGAGATTTAGACATTAATGGTTGTGATCAGTTCCTCTGATCAGGAGTCAGCTCAATCTGAATTGCTCATGGATACTCCACTGGGTAGAGCCCAGATCTGTATTCTGGCAATGACTCCAATCCTTTCTCCGCCAGGGATGGCACTAGGCTGTGTGGCTTTCCCTCTGGTGGCGCACGGCAGCGGGGTTCTTTCTCTGATGGTGTTCTCTCAGCACTGTCCTCTGGAGTCCTGGGTGCACTTCCCTAAAAGCTTTCCTGGGGTCCTGGCTCTCTCTCTCTCCCCCATTCAGCTGAAGCCGTGTGGGCTGCAGTTTCTTTTTTACAGTGGGGCTGCCAGTCCTCGAACTACAAGTCCCACAATCCTCTTCTCTGCTCCTTTTTCTATTCTATTTCTTCCCTGGCAAGCATCGCTAGTACAGCATTGCGCGTGAAGAGAAGGAGGAGAGAGAGTGGGAGGAGGAATGAAGAGCCCGCAGCTGCAGTGGCGTCACCAGGGTTGTTGTCACCAGTTGAGGTAAAACATGGTGTTGCCCGCCTTCCTCCACCTATAGTCGCCCCTACAGACCCCCTCCACTAAGTATAGACCCCCTCCGTCAGTGCAGACTCCTAACTAAGTATAAACCCCCTCCCTCAGTACAGACCCCCCAGGACAAACCACCCCCCATGAGTACAGACACCCCCAGGACAAACCCCCCATTAGTACAGATACCCCCAGGACAACCCCCCATTAGTACTGACTCCCCCAGGACAACCCCCCCATTAGTACAGACCCACCCAGGACAAACCCCCCATTAGTACATACTCCCCTAGGATAACCCCCCATTAGTACAGACTCCCCCAGGACAACCCCCCCATTAGTACAGACCCACCCAGGACAACCCCCCATTAGTACAGACCCACCCATGACAACCCCCCATTAGTACAGACTCCCCCAGGATAACCCCCCATTAGTACATACTCCCCTAGGACAACCCCCCATTAGTGCAGACCCCCCCAGGACAACCCCCCATTAGTACAGACCCCCCCAGGACAAACCCCCCATTAGTACATACTCCTCTAGGACAACCCCCCATTAGTACAGACTCCCCCAGGACAACCCCCCATTAGTACAGACGCACCCAGGACAACCCCCCATTAGTACAGACCCACCCAAGACAACCCCCCATTAGTACAGACCCCCCCCCAGGACAAACCCCCCATTAGTACATACTCCCCTAGGACAACCCCCCATTAGTACAGACTCCCCCAGGACAAACCCCCCATTAGTACAGACCCACCCAGGACAAACCCCCATTAGTACAGACCCCCCCAGGACAAACCCCCCATTAGTACATACTCCCCTAGGACAACCCCCCATTAGTACAGACTCCCCCAGGACAACCCCCCATTAGTACAGACCCACCCAGGACATGGCAGGCTGAGGCAGAGGCGCTCAATCTCAGCTGAATCAGGCGGCAGCTCCGCTCGGCGCTCGCTCCCGCACGCTGTCTGAAGATGGCTGTGGCAGAGGTCACGGTGGGTGGAGCCGAGCGGCCGTGTGATGTCACGTCGTCACATCCCGCTCGGGTCTCGGATTGCTTCGGCGGCTCGGCGGCTCGGCCGCTCGGGAATAACAAAAAAAAAAAAACAACCTCCTCGGCGGCTCGGATTAAAAAAAAAAAAGAACCTCCTCGGCGGCTCGCTCGGCGCCTCGCGCATGACAGCGCTGGGTGCGGGGCACCAACTGCACCACGGGTAGAATCGGCCCTGTCGGCAACCATCAAACCCAACTGAACGGTAGATGTTTTGTAAGAAGAAATGGTCCAAATTACATTCATCCAGAATTCAGACACTCATTACAGGCTATAGGAAGCCTCTAGATGTTGTTATTTCTGCTAAAGAAGGCTCTACTAAATATTGATGTGATTGTTCTGTTGGGGTTCCCAAATTTATGCACCTGTCTAATTTAATTTTGATGCATGTTGCGCATTTTCTGTTAATCCAATAAACCTCATTTCACTACTGAAATATTACTGTGTCCTTTAGTTATTTGATAGATCAAAATGAATTTGCTGATCCAAACATCCAAATATTTATAAATGACAATCATGGAAGTTGGCAGGGGTTCCTAAGCAATTGCTTGTTTTGCCTGTCTAGTTCTGACGGGCCTGCTCCTACTAGTCTCACAGAACTCTCACCTCTATTAAGTGGTAATAGGCATAGATAAATCTCATATAGGTCAGTCTCGATATATATATATATATATATATATATATATGCACATATATAAATATATATATATATATATATATATATATATATATATATATATATATATAATTATCAGGGGATGAAGTCACGAGGAACGTGACGTAACAACGTAGGGCACGCGAGGCTGAACTGAAAGTAACCAGAATATATGTGAGAAGGCATCCAGAACGTCGTTTTTCATTGTTTGGCTTGTATTTTATATTTCTACCTTTTTAGCTCTAATAAATCCTTATTTTTTAATGGTATTGCACTATTGGAGGGCTCTTTTCTCTTTCTCTTCCCCCCATTCTTGTGGTTCTATCTCAGGTATGCTCATCATTAACAGAGAGATTGATACAGCTGTAAACAAGGAGAGAAACATCAGCTAGAGCTATACCGTCCTGTACACAGAACTGGAGAAGAAAGAGGAGAGAATGGGAGATAACAAAGTTCGAGGCTGACCTATATGAGATTTATCTATGCCTATTACCACTTAGTAGAAGTGAAAGTTCTGTGAAACTAGTAGGAGCAGGCCCGTCAGAACTAGACAGGCAAAACAAGCAATTGCTTGGGGCCCCCGAGCTGGCCAGGCGCCCCCAAGCAGAGCCCTTGCCTTGCACTTGCCATGCTGTCTCCACTAATCCTCCAGTCTGGTGCGCGCGGAACATCCGCGCCGTACTGTAGCAGTCCCCTGTCTGCACCCCTGCCCCTCTGTTTGTGTCGGCTCCTCTCACAGACATAGGCGGCTGATGAGAGGCTTCTGGTTGCCTGGAGCTGCTATCAATCATCCAGCCCTCCTAGCAACTGAAGATGTCACATATGCCCCACCCCCCTGCAATGTGCTTCTGATCGCAGTGCGCCTGAGCTACAGGCACAGTTGGACAGGTACAGGTCTAATGATCTTGGGGCAACTGTTGTGGGGGGCTCTGATGGGGACACCACCTGCTGTGGGAGGGCTCTGATGGGGACACCACCTGCTGTGAGGGGCTCTGATGGGAACATCACCTGCTGTGGGGGACTCTGATGGGGACACCACCTGCTGTGGGGTGACCCTAATGGGGACACCTGTTGTGGGGGGCTCTGATGGAGACACCACCTGCTGTGGAGTGACTCTGATGGGGACACCTGTTGTGGGGGGCTCTGATGGGGACATATGTTGTGTGGGGCTCTGATTGGGACATCTGTTGTGGGGGCTCTGATGGAGACACCTGTTTTAGGGGGGCTCTGATGGTGACACCACCTGCTGTGGGGTGACTGATGGGGACACCTGTTGTGGGGGGGGGGGCTCTGATGGGGACACCTGTTGTGTGGGGGCTCTGATGGTGTCACCTGTTGTGGGGGGGGGGCTCTGATGGGGACACCTGTTGTGGGGGGACTCTGGTGGGGGACACCTGCTGTGGGGTGACTCTGGTGGGGGACACCTGCTGTGGGGTGACTCTGGTGGGGACACCTGCTGTGGGGGGGCTCTGATCTGGACACCTGCTGTGGGTTGGGAGGGGAGGGGGAAGTAAGAAGTATGTTGGATTTAGTTATTGTGCACTTTTTATTTATATTAATTGATTTTATGGTACAGTGGTGTTTTTTGCAAATGTTCAATTGTTCGTATATGGATCGCTATGCTGTGCTTCCTGTAGGCTTTGCGGGCCTTTGGGGGGGGGGGTCCATTTTGCTTGGGGCCCCCAAATTTCTTCAAACGGCCCTAAGTAGGAGGATTCTATATCTATTCACTATCAGACTTACCCGATCGTTCTTTAACTTCAATGGACTATTTCCAAGGGTACCACCATTGGAATACCTGTCATTCAAGATAGACATCCACCTTATGATTTGCACATTAAGTGGACTTTTTTTACATTCACATTGTTTGGTTCACTGTTCATTTACTGCATTTCTGGATTCACTTTATTTACACTTTTTAGTGTATATTCCTTTTTATTTCGAGTTTTCACACCATTTATTCATTGTTACTTGAGTGTTTTCATTTTGTATGTATTTTCTTTGAGCGCAGGATCACCAATTTTATTTATTCATTTTTTTTGTGTACAGTGAACACTTTTTAGATATTGCTGCTTTGGAATTTGTACCACATTCCACGTTGTGGTCGGAGGTAGAGGGGAAACTGTCGCCACTAAGGGACCAAACACCTTATTACCAGGGACCACAGTGAGTAACTGAAGCCAGTACTGGGCAAAATTCTCACCAAACAGGCACAGTGGAAAATCTGGAAATTTCAGGCGGTAATCAAGCCAGGGACCCAACCAGCGGAGGTGATGCTTGCAGAGCAGCCTTGTGTGTCAAGCCAGGTAACGAGCCGGTCAGCAGGGGTGAAGCTTGAGAAGAATCTGGAGTGCCAACCTAGGGACCCAGCAGGGAGTGTGGGTGATGCTTGAGAGAGATACCTCCGCAAAGATTGGGGGAGCTCAAGGGATTCAGAGTCAGTGAATCAGAGAGTCTAGTAATGTGATCACTTCTAAAAAAAAAGGGGGAAAATGTATTTCATTTTTTTTATATACACAAATGTTTTGCCTTTCATTTCTATTTAAACTGAATAGGCTGTTTTTTACAAGGTGAGGGTTTACAATCACGTTAACTCTTTTAAAGGGTACAGTAGCTCTCAATATCATGTGTAATTAACAAAATCTCAAAAGACCGCAATATCACCCGGAATAAAATACATCAAAATCCAACAATTCATCAATAAACTAATGTAAAATGATTCATAAATAACATATATAAGATCGTCTTGTGCTGAATGAGCAAACAGTGCTAAATAAGCAATTGAATTAAAGTGTTTAGGGCATCAAATCCCTTCTTCAAATGTTCAGTGCACATGTGCAAAAAAAACTCTATGAACCAACACTTGTTTTCAATCCCGTGCCAAGTTTTTAAACTTCATACAAGGTGCTTATATCCCAAAACCCTCTTTATGGAACTTTATGAGCTGGCCACCATCAAAAAAATCTAACAACTCACCAGAGGTTTATTACTGCTGGTACAGACCCCAGTATAAAAGAGCTTTAAATCTCCATTTGAATAAAGGGACCCCCCCTTAATCCACTTTAATCTCCATAGGAACCTTTCACTATCCCAGCAGGAACATCAGTACCCAGTAAGCAGTTCCAGCGAGATTAGAGGGGCCAATAAGTGTGCTTTTGAATAAGCTAGCCCCTAACTTTAAAGAGTGACTCCCAGAGCAGCCATAGTGTCCGTGTACTGGAAGCTGATGTACGTAAGGTTAGGAAACTGTGCTTAAAGTGGTTGTAAAGGCAGAAGATTTTTGATCTTGATATATTCTATGGATTAAGATCAAAACCCCTTTGGTGTGCAGCAGCCCTCCTCAGCCCCCTTAATACTTACATGAGCCCCATCTCAATCCAGCAGTGAGCAGGAGTGCCTCGGCCATTTGGGACTCTCCCTCGTGATTGGCTGAGACACAGCAGCAGGAGCCAATGGTATTTGGCTCCTAATAAAAATATGCCTCATATAAAATCAAGCATTAACAGCGCTTAAACAAGAAATATATAATTCCAAAATCGATATGCATCCATATCCTGCAGTTTGTAAAAAGGAAAAAAAGGGGAATAAGATCAAAAAATAGGATCTATATTCCACTTCTTCTCTAGCAACAATGGACTTAAAAACAAACAAAAACAGTGCAATGCTCAAAAGTTCAAATGTGCACACACCACTTCAGTAGTTTCTCTGAAACAAATACAACTTAACACTTCATTCTCACTAACAGGGAGAATAGCAACAGCAGTTTATGTCGATTGAAGGAACATTACATCAGTCGCTATGGCTGTTACTGAAAGAGTGATTCCGTCACCGCTCCCACTTGTGTATCTCAGACGGTCGTTTGATAGTGCCTTGATATGATTTTTCAGACGGTTTTTTGATAGTGCCTTGAAAAAAACAGTCAGCCCCTCTCGGGATAGGCAGTAGTCCGGGTCAGTGGGGAGATGAGTGCAGCAGTGCGGACATAAAAGGAAACAAGGGGAAAACAAGCTTAACTTGTATACAGGGGGGTTGCTTTAATGTATTAAAGTGGATGTCCGCTCAAAATTTTTTATTAAAAGCCAGCAGCTACAAATACTGCAGCTGCTGACTTTTAATAGTAGGACACTTACCTGTCCTGGAGTCCAGCGGCGTCCGCAGCAGAGGACGATCGATCGCTCATCACTCTGCTGCCCCCCGCCATCCACGGTGAGGGAACCAGGAAGTGAAGCCCGCCGATTGGCTCCCGCTGTGTGCTGGGAGCCGAGTGTTCCCATCACACACCAGGGTGGCGACGGGAGGTGACGACATGCCCGCATTCTGCCCGAGAATGCTGGGCCGGAAGTGGGTGTAAATACCTATCTTTAGACAGGTATCTGCACCCCCCTCCCCCCTGAAAGGTGTCAAATGTGACACCGGAGGGCAGGAAGGGTTCCGATCGGCGTGAGTTCCACTTTAAACAGTTTTAACACTATGTGGAGCTTTCCCTTGTTTCCTTTTATGTTTTCATTAGAATTTTAGGGATTTTTGCATTTGTTTTAACAAACGATAACGAACGTACAAAATCCAAAATCTGACATAAAAATTGCTTTATTTTTGTTTCGAAAACAGTTCGGTATAGATAGAAGATTCAACATGATGGTGACAATAGAAATCTGTGTCTATCGAACCTGCAGTTGAATGTGCCTAACCTAACTCTATTAGTCTAAGATTATTCAACATTATAGAGACATGAAGATTCGACGAAGCAGCTAAAAACAGATGATTGCCGCAAGCGAACATTTATGGTCAAATGCTCCGCCCATATGCTACAGAAGAATTCTAATGTTGGTTGACTTGTAATAATAATTAATAAATATAATAGGATCTATATTCCACTTCTTCTCTAGCAACAATGAACTTAAAAACAAACAAAAACAGTGCAATGCTCAATTCTCTAGCAACAATGAACTTATTACTAGTCATACAACATTAGAATTCTACTATAGCTTGTGGGCGGAGCATTCGACTGGAAATGTACAGTCGCGGCATCGTACAGTTTAGCTGCTTTGTCAAATCTTTTTAGAACATTCGACAGACACCATAAGCCTTCAATTGACAGATTTGACCTCAATTAATTTTGATTTTCAGACAAAATGCATTTTTTAACTAAACCAAATAAATAAAAACAAATTTCGGGAGTAACTAAATACATTTATTTTTCGGATGAAAACGAAATTCCGAAAAAAAAAAATTCAGTGTGCACATGTCTACTGATGATTGGATAGATTTCATGAAAAGCGACAGGCTTAACCTAGATTTAACGAATACATACTTACATGGTCTTTGAATCCAGGTAATATCGTTGATTATAACTGTTATATTATAATGATCTTTTATTATTAAGGACAATACCATTGTATAATCTATTTATGTAAACAATTTGGATACATGATTTGTTATATTATGTGCCATTATTTCATGTAATGCGTGCCATGTACCTACTCAATCTTGTCAAAAAAATAAATACTTATTCATTTTTCATTGACTTCTTCAATTAGCCACAATATACTGTACACACCTCATTTAAAGTCCTGACCTTCTTTCTTTACGTACCTGAACAGGGATGGAGATGCATGTTATCATGCGTCTCATTTAAAGTCCCAAAAAAAACCTTTACTGTCTCCCAGATCATTTTTCTATAACTATTTATAGATAGCAGCCCTGAAACTCTGTGTAAAAATCACATTTACCAGAAAACTGTCCAAATACAATGACGTTATTCTTTATACGTGATCCAACCAAGAGTGAGTAGGCCTACATTATATTTCATAAACATTTGGGAAAATCACAGTACAGGCCACTCATGAACAAATTAGGGCAGGATTAATTCAGAATATACATAAGGTTTAAAAATAGTGTCCATGGGAGGCCAAATGTATGTGTTCACCACAAGTGTTAGTTTGCATCTGTATTCAAATCGCACAAGCCAAATGTTTGTACAGTGGAACCTCAGTTTATGAGTGGTTTGAGAGCGTTTTGATTTGCGAGCAACTTTTTTTTTTATTCTGACTCAGTTTGCGAGTGTTGACTCGCATGATGTGCAGAATTCAAGCTAAATAGGCCTGCAGTATCTCATTTGGCCTGAGGTACGGGGGCGCAGAAGCTGAGCAGAGCCGGAAATATGCCTGCAGTACCTAATTTGGCCTTAGGTACGGGGGCGCAGAAGCCAAGAAAAGCCGAACATTGGCCTGCATTACCTCATTTGGCCCAAGGTACGGGGGTGCAGGAAACGAGCTGAAGTGTCCTCGGGCCTTTTCGGCGCTCTCTGGCGCCCCCCCACCTTTGGCCGCATTCGGTATTCATCCCATTCAAGTCAATGCGGAACAAATTATTTTCGTTTCCATTGACTTCAATGGGAAAACTCGCTTTGATATGCAAGTACTTTGGATTACGAGCATACTCCTGGAACGGATTATACTCGTAACCTGAGGTTTAACTGTATTTGAATTCTTCAAAGATTTAGAATAGCCATGAACTCCTCCCATACCATACAATGCACAATTACTATATTTTACAAAAGTCTGGCTGTGCAGAGACCAACTTTTAGACTCTGTGCCATCGTTATGGTCGAGTATAGGGAAGTAATATATATATATTTTTAATGTTGGTACTGGTTCTACTAGGCATTAAACATCATTGTTTGGTCTTTACGCAGGTATAGTGTAACAACAGCCACGTCTCTTATTTTCACATTCTCAATTCATAACTTAGTTATGAGTTTTTGAAGTTTCTGATCACACAAATCCTACCTGCACCAATTAGAAAAGATGCAGTGGCCAGCCCATGTCATCCTATTGGACGGGTTGAGAGGATGGCAACTCATCTCTAAAGTATAAAGGTGAGAAATGTAATGACATTTTTTTCATATTGAAGGGACCTGATTCAAACTTTAAAGGTAAGATCTCTGTATGCCCAATCCAATGGGAGCAGGAGAAATGCTTTTTTTCTGTACACTTTTCCTTTTATTTTTAATACTGTGTGTATGTATGTCTTTGTTTGTTTTTAACTTTTGTTTTGTACCTCTCCTTTTCTGTGCATTATCTGCCTAGGAATAAAAATATACATATTTATATTAATACATTTTCTATAAATGTATACAATTATACATTTTTTGATTGGTGTAAAAAACACAAATCTGAAGAGGCTGTAAATAAGTGTTTGTATAATGCAAAGGTAGCCGTGTGCTGGGCTGCTTGTCCTCCATGTGTTTAATTGCCATGCATGTAGTCTTTTTAACCCTCTCCTGTTTGGACTTACAGAGGAAGTAAATGGGTTTTACTTCCTCTTTATTTCCCTGCAAAGGTAAAGCATAAAGGTAAAGAATAATGGGCTACTATGCATCGCATAGTACTGGAGGGTCTATTGATGCTATTTTCTGGGGGATCTATTGTTGCTGGGGAGGTCAGTTGTCACTGGTGGCGGGATCTATTGTTGCTGGGGGGCTCCTATGATACTGTGAGATGATCGTTGCTGGGAGACATCTACTGTGGAGGGAGAGGTCTATTGTTTCTAGCCGTTCAGAGTGTATTGTTGCTGGGGGTGCTCCATTTTTGCTGGCTACAGGGGATCTATTTTACTTCCTATTATTAAAAAATTACATAAACATTGCTTAGCACCAAAAATTAATACTTGGTTCTGTATCCATTACTGAGAGGTGGGTAGGGGGTGAAACCAAGGAACGGTGCTCAGAGGTGGGTAGGGGGTGAAACCAAGAAATGGTGCTCAGAGGTGGGTAGGGGGTGAAACCAAGGAACGGTGCTCGGAGGTGGGTAGGGGGTGAACCCAAGGAATGGTGCTCGGAGGTGGGTAGGGGGTGAACCCAAGGAATGGTGCTCGGAGGTGGGTAGGGGGTGAAACCAAGGAACGGTGCTCGGAGGTGGGTAGGGGGTGAACCCAAGGAACGGTGCTTGGAGGTGGGTAGGGAGTGGACCCAAGGAATGGTGTTTGGAGGTGGGTAGGGGGTGAACCCATGGAATGGTGCTCGGAGGTGGGTAGGGGGTGAAACCAAGGAATAGTGCTCGGAGGTGGGTAGGGGGTGAACCCAAGGAATGGTGCTCAGAGGTGGGTAGGGGGTGAACCCAAGGAATGGTGCTCGGAGGTGGGTAGGGGGTGAACCAAAGGAACGGTGCTTGGAGGTGGGTAGGGAGTGGACCCAAGGAATGGTGTTTGGAGGTGGGTAGGGAGTGGACCCAAGGAATGGTGCTCGGAGGTGGGTAGGGGGTGAACCCAAGGAATGGTGCTCGGAGGTGGGTAGGGGGGTGAACCCAAGGAACCCAAGGAATGGTGCTCGGAGGTGGGTAGGGGGTGAAACCAAGGAATGGTGCTCGGAGGTGGACACAAGAAGTGACTGAAAGGAGGAGGGAGTTCCTGAACCTATTCTCTAAGAAAAAAAGCCCTGTGTGTCACTTAGGAAATAGAGTGTGTCACTTACCTGAAACCGAAGCCTGCAATGTCACCGATGTCCCCACTGGCAGCGAGCATCCATCTTCACCCCTCTTCCTTTCCGGGGCCGCAAACTCCGGCTTTTGTGACTGGCCAGAGTTGCGTGATGTCACGGCATGACACCTGTAGAAATCTGCCCGTAGGCATCAGAGCACGGTTTTATTGTAAATATCTCTTAAACCGAAGAGGTCTGGGAGATATTTCGAGCACCTACAGGTAAGCCTTTAATATAGGCTTACCTGTAGGTAAAAGTGGTTGTACATGGTGTACAATCACTTTAACCACTTACAGACCACCCACCGTCATTATACGTTGGCTGTTTGAAGAGGAATACCGTTGTTATGGTAGCAGCTATACTGCTAACCATAACCCCGTTATGCTCTTCTTCAGCGGGTGGTCCGCTACAAGATAAAAGTGGTCTCTGCGGCTCTCTGGTGCTCTCCGTCTCTTACCGGGGGCCATTGGCAGCGGCGAAGGCGATCATGTCTGTCCCCTTGCTGTGTATGGAGACGGGTGAGTGGAAGATGACCCCACCCATCTCCATATCACTACAGGGCAGAAGCAACGTCAAAATGTCACTTCTGTCCAATGCTGTTAAAGGGAATTATTTTTTTTTAAATGACATCATTTATTTTTTTGTTTTTTTATTGCATTTTAGTCCAAATATGACATCAGAGGTCTTTTTGACCTCAGATCTCATATTTAACCACTTGGCATCCAGCCTATTCTCAAAAGACGGCCACAAGGTGGCTTTCAATTGCCGGGAGGACGTCCTTGTGTCCTCCGGCCACTGGGGGGCCCACGAGCGTGCATCAGTGAGATGCCGATGCGTGTGCCTGGCGGCCGCGATGTAAGCACACAGATCCACGTCCTGTCAGGTAAGGGAGCCCGATGCTATGTTCCTTGTACATAGGGACACAGATCGGTCACCTCCCCCAGTCAGTCCCTTCCCCCCAGTGTTAGAAACACTATGCAGGGTACATATTTAACCCCTTCCTCGCCCCCTAGTGTTAACCCCTTCCCTGCTAGTCACATTTATACAATAATTAATGCATAGTTATAGCACTGATCGCTGTATGAATGTGAATGGTCCCAAAAATGTGTCAAAAGTGTCCGCCATAATGTCGCAGTCCCAATAAAAAATTGAAGATCGCCGCCATTACTAGTAAAAAAAATAATCTGTCCCCTATTTTGTAGGCGATATAACTTTTGCGGTTATTGCGTTTTTTTTTTTTACCAAAAATATGTAGAAGAATACATATTGACATAAACTGAGAAAAAAAATATATATATTTTTTTTAAATTGGAATATTTATTATAGCAAAAAGTAAAAAATATTGTGTTTTTTTTCAAAATTGTCGCTATTTTTTTGTTTATAGCGCAAAAAATAAAAACCGCAGAGGTGATCAAATACAACCAAAAAAAAGCTCTATTTGTGGGAAAAAAAAATTGTTTTGGGAGCCACGCTGCACGACCGAGCAATTGTCAGTTAAAGCGACGCAGTGCCGGAAGCTGAAATTTCGCCTAGGCAGGAGGGGGTATATGTGCCCAGTAAGCAAGAGGTTAAGAGGACCTGTCATGCGTTTTTTTCTATTACAAGGGATGTTTACATCCTTGTAATAGGAATAAAAGTGACCCAGAATTATTATTTTTTTTTAAACAGTGTCAAAATAAAATAAAATAAATAAGAAAAAAAAAATGAAATCACCACGTCCCGACGAGCTTGCGCGCAAAAGCGAACACATACGTGAGCAGCGCCCGCATATGAAAACGGTGTTCAAACCACACATGTGAGGTATTGCCGCGATTGTTAGAGCAAGAGCAATAATTCTAGCACTAGACCTCCTCTGTTAATCAAAACATGTAACCCGGATGAAGTTGACTTCCTGTTTCCGGGGGGAGGTACCTGAGCCATGGAGGAGTGAGCGTGCACGCTAAGGGGATCTAGCGGAGCTTGTGGTGTGTGTGCCTAGGAGAGCAGCAGACTTCATCCCGCGACCCGTCCGCCCCTACCCCCCCCCCCCCGGCCGAAAGGAGTGTGGTGTGCGGCGTGTTGCCGCCGATGTCGCGGCGAGGACGGAGTGCAGCGAAAAAGTACAGAGGAGCGAATATCCAGCCCTGCCAGCCCGCCCATTCATATATCACAAGATACATGACGGTGAAACGGGGAGAGCTTCAGCCTGCACAGACGGACCCAGGAGAGCGGAGGAATCGGGGAGAGATAAGGAGACATTCCCTCATAGAGCACAGCCTACCAGCCCCCGCAATAACCGGCTCTACAAACGGCATAGACTGTTCAGGGAAAGAGGGAGCAGAGAAAACACAGCAGCCGGATGGGATCGTGAAGGATTGCGCTAAGGAGAGACAGCAGGTGAGCACAGGGGTGAAGGTGAACGGGGATCGAGATGGAAATGTGGAGGCGGACTTAAAGTTGAATAGCAGGATTAAATCATTGTCAGATGTGCCTTTAACTGACTTTCCATCACCGATAGCACTGCATAAAACCTGCACACATCCCTTTTCACTAGATAAGACTGTCCCCCACCAGACCACCCTATCCTGGGGTGAAATGATTAATGCTCACACTGCCCATACCAATCAGATTGACCAGACTGATCAACCTGAATCAAATCAAATAATGAACCCACAAGACATGTTACCGGCGCTTGGGGGAGCAAGGGTTATATAAACAAACCACTCAAATGAACAGCACAGAGGTTCAACTACAAGAAATCCCCCCAGATATGACTCATGCGGCTGATTCAAGCTCTCCCAACTAAAGAAGACATACAAACAATCCTACTAAATGTCACAGGTATAATTAGGGCTGAGATTGAAGAAGTACGCTCTAAAGTGAGGGAAATTGATCAGAAAGTGGAGGGCCTGGAAAAACTACAAAACACCACAGCAACCAGGCTTTCTATGTTAGAAGACAAACTAATATCCCAACAGCAACACATAATTAGATTGCAACTACAAACTGAGGAGGCCGAAAATAGAAGCAGGAGAAATAATCTTCGCATTAAAGGTCTCCCTGAGGGCCTGGAGGGTCAGGAGTTAAAAAAAGTGACCACCACTATCTTTAACAACATCCTGAAAAGAGACCCGGATACACCGCTTGAGTTGGATCGAGTACATAAAGTCCCCACAACACCTCGGCAAGACTTAAACAACCAAGACCACCCCCGAGATGTGCTGTGTAGGGTCCATCACTACAGAATGAAGGAGGAAATACTGAGGGCAGCATGGGGTGAGGGCTCAAGAGGTGCCTGGGAGGGCGCAGACATACAGATTTTCCCTGATCTGTGTTGGCAAACGAAACTTAGACGGCGCATGTTAAAACCCTTACTGGATCATATTCGCAATAATGGAGCTACGTACCGATGGGGGTTTCCTCTAGCCTTAAATGTGAAAAGAGAGGGAAGGTCTTTCTACCTGAAGGATCCCTCACAACTCCCAGCATTTTTCGAGTTCTTGGGCTCAGAGTCAATAACAACCCCTAATTGGTTGGACATATCTATAGTGGAAAGACCCTGAAAGTCTTCTTTAACAGAAAGCTTATAAACACAGAGAGGGCCACCATAGCAACGGTGATACAACCATCAGAAGCACGGGCGCCATCCAGAGTGACCCGCCTGATTTTATTATTTTTTTTTGGTGAATGTATTGGTGGAATCTCCCTCCTTTTTTTGTTTCCCTGAGTAACGATGGACACTGTCATTAAGTGAAAGACAGGACTATGTTTTTGATAGGTTCTATGGTTTGCTATGTGTTATTGTGACGTAGATAGAGGCGGGCAGTGCGCCTTAGAGAATATTGTTATCCATGCAGGGCTATGAAGCCCCTTTTGACTTTTTTTTTTCTTTTCCAATCTCCTTTATAGGTATCTCCCGAGGGTGGAGGGAGGGGGTAAGGTTAGGTGAGGGGGGGAGGGGTTATATATATATATATATATATATATATATTTTTTTTTTTTTTCTCTTTTTTTTTTCTCTCACAGCACACACACACTATTCAATCAAACACACTAAGCCAGACACAGTAGTAACCATCACTCACTTATATATGCACATACATGCGCATACGTACACGCATTCAATAACTCTCTTTGAGCTTATAGAACATTCACTCTTTTAGAAGGGACACTTAGGACACATGTTACACAACAACCTTTTTAAACCCAAGGGGGGTTTTTTCCTTTGGATTTTTTTTTTTTTTTTTTAATTTTTTTTTTTTTATTATTGTTATTCCTTTTTCTTCTCCCGTTGATTTGTGTGGGGGGAGTCAGACAAGTGTGGTTAAGGGTGGAGGGGTGGGACACGGAGGGGTACTGGGGCAAGATTGAAGTGATCGAAGTGAGTTAGGGGGGAGGGTTGGGGGGGGGGGAAGAGGGAGGGAAGGAGGGAGTTTGGGGGTGAGGGAGAACCTGGAGGGAGGTGGGACGACACTAGGGGCCATGATATGAGAGGAGAGTGAAGGGGAGTATATGACAGCTTAGGCTGGGAAGCAGGAACCGCTTTCATGATTATTATTGTCATAATTTATTTCAAAGTGTCTTAGACTATTACGGAAGACCGCATATTTTGCAAAAATAGAGGCGTCCCCGAGTCTATAGGGCCATGACCTACCTGGTTTATAGGGGTATTTGGAAACCCCACGTGAGGCTTAGGGGAGGGAGTACCCTCTTGTTAATTTTTTTTTTTTTGGTGGACTCTGTTTTAGTTGATAAACATGAAATGTTATAAAAGTGTGAAGGGGGTTTATGAAGGGTTAAAGGAGTAATGTCGAAGGTTGTATGTTTTGTCAAAGATAATATAGGTTGACATAGAATACGGGTGGAATGAGTTGTATTTAGGAGGGAGTGGACTTTGCTCATCTGACAAATATGATATGTAATGTTACAAGGGTGTGAAGGGGACATATGAAGGGTTATAGGAGCAATATGGAATGTTGCATGTCTTGTCAAAATAACATAGGTAGACATAGAACACGAGCAAAATGGGTTGTATTTAGGAAGGGCATGCAGAGGTGGAGGGGAACCTTGTCTCTCCGGGGTGCTCCGTTCTCGTGGGGGGGGGGGGTGGGCGGATGGGGGGGTAGGAGTAGCAGATTAGAAGGGGCATACACACCCAAGCAGAAGCATGACTCCCCGCTGTGTCTCTATACCTTACCCCCAAAGGCGTCTCTCCTCCTATTGGAGGGAAGTCGGAGACGCGCGTGGGTTTTTTTTTTTTTTATATTTTTTTATTTAATTTTTTTTTTTTTCGGGGGGCAGTGTCCCCGGTAACACCACTACCGTGAGGCGGATATAGATCCGAAGGTTCTAAGGTAGCGGGTTTTTTTAATACTCGGGTACTTGGACAGAGGACCTGAATCCGAGGTACGGGGTTTATATAAAAAAAAATTTTCTCCCTCCCTCGGCTCCCCGTGGGGTTTTTCCCTCTCTCCTCTCCTCTCTCCTCTCTTTAAACCGTACAAAGCCAAAAGACTTAAATGGATAGAATTAACTTTACCACCTATAATATCAAAGGGCTAAATATCCCAGAAAAAAGAGCCAAACTAAAAATGGAGTTAGGCAAACTAAAAGCACAAATAGTGTTTCTTCAAAGATTTCCAGCAGTATATGTGGGAGCTTCCCAATCGTCAAAAGCAAATGGGGTGGTTATACTGCTGGCTAAGAACATAGAGTGGAAAGAATCAAGAGTAACTATGGATGAAGAGGGACAATTTCTTATGGTCAAGGGGACTATTAATGATAAAAAGGTAACCCTAGTAAATATCTATCTCCCCAATGACCACCCGGTCTCTAGGTTGGAAAAATTTGCAGAAGCGATAATGCAGCATAGGGAGGGGACGTTAATTGTGGGAGGAGATATGAATATGGTCCTAGACCCAACAATGGACTCCTCTAGGGGGGCCTATAATATATCTAACCGTAAACTAATAAAGGCAAGGGGAATTCTACAAGGTTTACAGATAGTAGATAGCTGGAGGACATTGCATCCACACGAGAGAGATTATAGCTTTTATTCATCAAAACACAAAACATATACAAGAATCGACTATCTATTCCTTGACCAAAACGTATTGTTAAATTTAAGACAGACTTCAATTGGTTCCTTCACACTCTCAGACCATGCACCAGTAATTTGTACTATTGACTGGGGGACACCAGGCCCTAGGGAGTGGATCTGGAGGATGAACGAATCATTAATCAAGGATCCAAACTACGAGAGCAAGATAGATCGAGGTTCTTTGAAATGAATAAAAACGATGGGACTTCACCATTATGTAAATGGGAAACGCATAAGTGTTATGTAAGAGGACTGCTTATCTCCCTTGGTTTGCATCGAAAGAGGGCCATCAGTGCAAAACTGGATCACCTGCTTGGGGAGATCCGAATAGGAGAAAATGAACATAAAATATCGCAATCAGTAGATGTCGAAGAGAGACTAACATCCCTCAGAGACAAACTAAATTTACTACTCACAGGCAAAGGCCAAATTGAGTAGATGTAGGAGAACATTTTATGAATTTGGGAACAAACCAAGCAGGATGCTGGCGAATGCACTGAGAGAGACAACGGCTAAAAAACATATTGAAAAAATAAAAACGCAAGGAGATAAGTTGGTTAATTCATCACACTTAATAGCGGAAGCATTTAAAGTATATTATAGTGACCTATATCATCTAGAGCAGGGGTGGGCAACTTCGGCCCTCCAGCTGTGGTGAAACTACAAGTCCCATGAGACATTGCAGGACCTTGACAATCACAGACATGACTTCTAAAAGCAGAGGCATGATGGGATTTGTAGTGTCACCACAGCTGGAGGGCCGAAGTTGCCCACCCCTGATCTAGAGAGTCAATCTACACCAACAAGAGGTAAGAATAGTGAAGAGAGAATAAAAAAATATCTCATAGTCTCAGGGATGCCCACAATTCCAGAAGAAGTTACAGTTAGCATGGAGGGGCCGATCACCGCAGTGGAACTTTTAGAAGCAATAAAGAAAATGAAATCAGGTAAATCCCCCTGGCCAGATGGTTATACTCTATTATACTACAAAACTTTCTATCAAAAACTGGCGCCTCAATTTCTAGAGGCCTTTAACTCATTAAAAGACGGCCACTCGATGCGCAGAGAAACATTAGAAGCACATATAACGATCATCCCAAAGGAAGGTAAAGACCCCACCCTATGTCCTAGCTATCGACCGATTTCCCTACTTAACGTAGACTTAAAGATTTTTGCTAAAATAATCGCCAATAGACTTCTGCCCTTTATAACATCGCTAATACACCCAGATCAGGTGGGCTTTACCCCGGTGCGTGAAGGAAGAGAGAACACACAGAGACTCTTGAGCACTATCTATATGTCACAACTCCATCAAAAGCCAATGGTACTGATTTCAACTGATAGAGTGGATTGGGGATTTTTGAGAACTACATTACAACACATTGGACTAAGGGAAGGGATGCAGAACTAGCTTATACTCATGCCCTACGGCGAGGGTAAAGGTAAACGAGGCAATCTCGGATCCCTTCCCAATTTGGAATGGAACGAGACAAGGATGTCCCCTTTCCCCTATAATTTTCATTCTTACTCTGGAGCCGTTTTTGAGAACTATACGAGCTAATAGAGATATAAGAGGGTTTTGGTCTAAAGGAGTGGAATACAAAGTTTGTGCATTCGCAGACGACCTCCTGTCTTTACCAGCCCTTCTGAAGGAGATAGGGGACTATGGAATTGTATCTAATTTCAAAGTGAACTATAATAAATCAGAGGCGATGGGAGTAGAAGTAAATAGACAGATACAACACCAACTAGCTGCAAATTTCCCGTTCAAATGGACAGACTCCCATATATTATATTTGGGAACAAAAATACCAAGAAAATTAAATAGAATCTTTGACTTAAATTTTGCCCCCCTGATTAGGCAGTTTAAAATTGACCTCCAACGATGAGATAAGGAAACCTTCACATGGTTTGGGAGAATCAATATTATAAAAATGAATCTCATGCCAAGACAGCTTTATTTATTCCAGACCCTACCTGTAAGGATTCCTCTGGGGTTTTTGAAGGACCTAAGAGCTAGATTTACCAGGTTCGTGTGGGCAGGAAAACCGGCGAGAACCCGACGTGAGATTCTGTCCTTGCCAAAGGACAAGGGAGGAGTGGGTCTTCCTGATAGCAAGAGTGGTTAAATGGTGCGAACACCAGAAGACCAAACTCTGGATCACTATGGAACAAAATACCACGAAGATTCCGTTGGAGGGTTTGGTGTGGATCCGAGAGATAGATATCCCTCAAGAGGTGAAACATCACCCCACAATAGTGCTACACTACGAGTCACAAAAAGGAAGTTTAATAAGACAAAGTTGTCACAATATCCAAGTCCACTCATTCCAGTGCTGGGAAACCCGAGGTTTCAATTAGGTCTTACAGACGTATGTTTCAACAACTTAAGACGCGCAGGAAAGAGCAGGTTAATACATTTTGAAATCAACAACCTAAGGGAGAATAGCGGAGAATCGGAGGGTGACCCTATAAGCGGACTAGATCCATTGAGACAACTCCAGTTGAGAGCAGCAATCAGAGCATTGTCTCCGCAAGGGGACCCATCTAGAGAGCTCTCAGGGTTTGAGAAAAGATGTTTGGAGGGCAACCCATTAAGACATGGCCTGTCCTTAATGTATAGTCTCTTGATAGATCTAGAAGCCCCCAAAGACTTACCATACATACAAGCATGGGAAAGAGACCTGGGGATGAAATTCTCGGAGACCCAGAAAACAAAAATCTTCACCTTTACACATAAGGCCTCGTTAGCCACCAGATATCAGGAAGGGGGCTATAAGACTCTAACTAGATGGTATAAAACTCCCTCCGTCCTAAAACGCTGTTTTCCAGAAGTATCAGATCGGTATTGGCGGTGTGGAGACGAGGAGGGCACAATACTACATATTTTTTGGCAGTGCGTAAAAATAAAAGCATTTTGGGAAATGATCACGAGCACGATAAAAGAAATTACAGAGGTAGAATTAGGAGAAAACCCGGCCACGTATCTACTATTGGATCTCCCAATTTCAACGGTAAAATTCAGAAACTCATTGCTTAGACATCTCTTAGACATCTCCTAACAGCGGCAAGGTCCTGTATTCCAATCTTATGGAAAAGCTCAGAGACGCCTACTAGACAACAATGGTTAACCAGATAGAAAGATTACCCATAAAACAATGGGATAGGAGTTAAGGATTCTTAATGGTGTATCAGGGATGGATAGTAAATATATCTATGAGTCTGATCAAGTCTCTGCTGAGACTTGATCAGACTCATAGATATATTTACTATCCATCCCTGATACACCATTAAGAATCCTTAACTCCTATCCCATTGTTTTATGGGTAATCTTTCTATTTCAATACTTTTGAAGGATTCAGGTGTACTCGGATTTATTTAAATTGTACTACACTTTGATGTCAGCCCTATAACAAACCTTCTATAATGGTTAACCAGAGTTACGTACATTCAGCTGATGGAGAAGCTAACGATGGGAATAAGAGAACAGGAGGAGAAGTATAGACATATTTGGAACCCATATATAAAATATAGAGAGCAGGAGTCTTGAGGAGGGGGGGACGGGATGCCTGGGGAGCAGAGGGAGAATGTCCTTTTTTTTTTTTTTTCTTTCGGGGGGAAAGGGGGGGGTAAGGACACGGAGGTTCAAGGGGGGAAGAGGGGAATACATAATAATGTCATAGAGGGTAAAAAGGCGACCAGGAAAACGGACAGTTTGTCAAAAATAACAAGGTCGAGATTACCGTAAAAAAACGATATACTGTGTAGCTGTTTATGTAATCCCACGGGAATGTAGACTGTCAGATTAGAGATATAAGTTTGGTTGATATAATTGTAAGAAATTGGTATAGTGTATAAATGCATGTGCAAACTCTTTTTGATTTATGAATTGGCCGAATGTTGTTGGCTATCTGCTTGAAAAACAAAAATAAAGAATTAAAAAAAAAAAAACATGTAACCCGTAGAATTGTTTAAACGTCGCCTGTGGAGATTTTTAAGGGTAAAAGTTTGTCGCCATTCCACGAGCAGGCGCAACTTTGAAGCGTGACATGTTGGGTATCAATTTACTCAGCCTAACATTATCTTTCACAATATAAATAAATTGGGCTAACTTTGCTATAGTCTCATTATCTAATTATATAAAAAGTGATTTTTTTTTTTGCAAAAAAAAGTGTGCTTTTAAGACCACTGCCCAAATACGGCGTGACAAAAAGTATTGCGAAGACCGCCATTTTATTCTCTAGGGTGTTAGAAAAAAATATATATATATAATGTTTGGGGCTCTAAGTAATTTTTTCTAGCAAAAAAAAAATGTATTTAACGTGTAAACACCAAATCTCCAAAAGAGAGATTCTTGGTCCTTAAGTGGTTAAACCTCATACACACCAGACAACAAATTCCACTCTCCACGTACGATAATCTGATCGTTAGTACACAGCTGTCCGAAATTTTGAGAAGGGACAAACACAAAATAAAAAAAAATAAAACCCTACGTCACCAAGCGCGTGCTCCGGTCAACCAACCAAAACCTTCTCCAAATCCCTAAATCTCGCTACAAATCTAAGGGAGAACGCAGATTTGCAGTCCAAGGACCCAGGCTTTGGAATGCTCTACCCTCGAACATCCGCATGGAAGAAAACCATCGGGCATTTAGGAAAAAACTGAAGACACACCTCTTCTAATGATCAGGACAACACTGGACGCAAAGCGCCTTGAGGAGATTAAGTTCGCATTTGTTGCGCTATACAAGTTACTCACTCACTCACTCACAATGTTTTTACTCGTACAATAACAGATCATACGGTTTTAATTTTTTTTTTCAAATATGAAGTTTATTGTTTTCTTAAGCAGAAATGAAACAAAGGAAAAACAGAGTGTACTGTACAGTGCAAAATACAGTAATAAACATACACAGGTATCGGGGCTGAATAACATTACCCGTTGGTGTGGTAGACAGCAAGCCGTGAATATGTAATGTGGCTAATCACTGAAATCACGCCTGGCAGGCCTACCACATATTTAAACAAAGCTACTCCTAACCCGGGCCCAATACCCAAACCTGAACCACCAATACAACAAACGGTATCCTCTGGTGCCCTATACCTGGCGCTTGTGTGCACATAGGAAGAAAAAGAAAGAATATAGCAATATCGAGAGGGGGAAAGAAAAAGGCGAGGGGAGCAAATGAACAAGAGAGAAGAAAAAGGGGGAGGGGGGGGGACCTGAGGGGCTCTGTCAACGCAAGGAAAGGCGGGGCACTTATCCTTATGGTCGCATGCAGTCGTTCAAGTGGCTAACAAAGCCACTCCTTCATCGGAATAAATAAACATAGTCCAAAGCAACCATGCCTGGGAATGTTGCTCCTGTTTGTTTTGAGCTGAACTGATTAGATCTTTCAGTCTTCTGATCTCCTCCACCTTACGCAGCCACATCGCCACAGTCGGGGGGCAGGTATTCTTCCACAAAAGTGGAATGCAGGCCTTGGCTGCGTTCAAGAGGTGTCTCACAATCGATTTTTTGTAACTCCGAGCCGGAAGTGTAGTAGCATGTAGTAAGATGGTGGCTGGGTCATCTTTAATTTGATGGTCTGTGACTTTTTGAGTTATCGTGCGGACTGTCGTCCAGTAATGCTGCAGTAGGGGGCAAGACCAGAAGAGGTGGAGGAGGGTTCCTTCCCCTATCTGGCATCTCCAGCATCTGTCTGATGTGGCCGGAAAGAGCTTGTGAAGACGGCTGGGGGTGTAGTACCATCTGGTCAGGATCTTATAATTTAGTTCTTGTATCTTTGTGCAGATAGAGGTTGTTAGAGAGAATTCGATAATTGATCGTTTCTGGGCGTCAGTGAACGAGCATAGCAGATCCGCCTCCCATTTTTGTAGAAAATGCAACTCGGGAATTTCTGCCGGGGTATTAAGCATGTCATAAGTTTTGGACAGGACATTAAGTACCGTCCCTTCCCCCCCACAGTATTCCTCAAATGTCGTCAGGTCACGGTTGTGTTGCGCCGGGTGAGGTATTGATACGGTTTTAATTTAATCAGTACAGTTTTCGTCCAAAAATACAATACAAATACTTGACATCAACATGAGATTGGAGGAGAAGTGGTTTAACCCTCAGCTGCGTAGGAGGTTTTTCACTGTCAAGGCAATAAGGATGTGGAACTCTCTTCCACAATTGGTGGTATCAGCAGGGAGTATTGATATTTTTAAAAGACTGTTGGACCTGCGTCTTAGTGGATATGGGAAATGATTATCGACACCAGGGCTCAAGTCCTGCAGGAAGGCGTGGGAACAGAGTTCCTGCACTTTTTTCACAGCAGGAACTCAGTTCCCTTTGCAGGTCTAGAGCAGCCGAGCCGCCCGAGCCAATCCTTCACTAAGCGGCGATGCCCAGCTCGAGTCACTGTCAGGGGCAGGCGAACATTAGTAATCCTTTATGTTACTGGCCGCTTCCTGTATATGGATTCATTGGGTAGTGTGCGGGTATTCCGTCACTTCCTCGATGCCGCAATGTCTCCTGAGAGCTTTTGTCATTGTTCCCAGGAGACATTGCGGAGGTCTGCCGCGAGTTATCGCGGGATATAGAAAGAACTTGCTTAAAAAAAAACATGCGGTTTAGTAATTATGCATATTAGCGTATAACTTTTTTTTTTTGTGGGGGAGTGGATCTTGGGTGGGAGTTCCCACACTTTTTTCCCCAGGACTTGACCCCTGATTGACACTGACACATACACCTACACAGGTTGAACTGGATGGACTAATGTCTTTATTCAACCTTACTTACTATTAGTGATGTCGGGAACATAAAATTTTGCGTTCGCGAACGGCGAATGTGAACTTCCGCAAATGTTCGCGAACCATAGATTTCAATGGGCAGGTGAATTTTAAAACCCACAGGGACTCTTTATGGCCACAATAGTGATGGAAAAGTTTTTTCAAGGGGACTAACACCTGGACTGTGGCATGCCGGAGGGGGATCCATGGCAAAACTCCCATGGAAAAATACGTAGTTGTCGCAGAGTCTGTTTTAATCCATAAAGGGCATAAATCATCTAACATTCCTAAATTGTTTGGAATAATGTGCTTTAAAACATCAGGTATGATGTTGTATCTATCAGGTAGTGTAAGAGTTAAAGTTAGGGTTACGGTTAGGGTTAGGGTTACAGATAGGGTTAGGGTTACAGTCTGTAACCCTAACCCTATCTGTTACCCTTACCCTAACTCTATCTGTAACCCTAACCCTGTCTGTAACCTTAACCCTATCTGTAACCCTAACCCTATTTGTAACCCTAACCCTATCTGTAACCCTAACCCTAACCCTATCTGTAATCCTAACCCTATCTGTAACCTCAACCCTGTCTGTAACCCTAACCCTATCTGTAACCCTAACCCTAACCCTATCTGTAACCCTAACCCTATATGTAACCCTAACCTTGTCTGTGCCTTTTTTTTGTTTTGTTTTGCCAAAGTGCTGCACCAGAGGCCAGAAAAAAATAGGCATAATTACATGCTTGAAAAATTAGGTATTGTTGCAGCTGCTGCTGTAGCAGGCAGAAAGTGCACTAAAACATTGCGTCTTGAACCCTAGTTGGTGGTGGATAAGTCACGCAAGTCATCCGCCATGCACGGCACATGTGTCAACTTGCCCAAATTCAGTGCCGCCAACAAATTGCTTCTGTTGTCACACACCACTTTGCCGATCTCTAGTTGGTGCGGAATCAGCCACTGATCCATCTGTGCGTTCAGGGCGGACAGGAGTGCTGGTCCGGTGTGACTCTCTGCTTTCAGGCAAGTCAACCCCAAGACGGTGTGACACTGTCGTATCCGGGATGTGGAATAGCCCCTGGGGAGCTGGGGGGTGCAGTTGATGTGGAGCAAGACGCAGCAGCAGAAGAGGACTCGGCCGAGGAGGTTATCGAAGAGGATGGGGAGGAGGTGGCAGCAGGCCTGCCTGCAAGTCGTGGCGGTGTCACCAACTCCTCTGCAGAGCCACAAATTACATGCTTGGCAGCCGTCAGCAGGTTTACCCAATGCGCAGTGTAGGTGAAATACCTGCCCTGAAGACCAGGTATCAGTGGTCAGATGGACCCTTGCCCCAACACTTTGTGCCAGACATGCCATGACTTCCTTTTGCACAATAGAGTACAGGTTGGGGATTGCCTTTTGTAGAGGTGGCAAGGAGGACAGCAGTGGTTGACGTGGCTGAAGATGCTGGACCAGGAGGAGGATGGTGGCTTGGAGCTTGTGTGCTGCTTGTACTCATCATCATGTGTTGATCCCATAGGCGTTTGTGATGTGAGATCATGTGCCTTCGCAAAGCAGTTGTACCTAGGTGGGTGTTGGATTTCCCACGACTCAGTTTCTTTTGGCACAGGTTGCAAATGGCATCGGTGTTATCAGAGGCAGACACAAAAAAAATGCCACACTGCTGAGCTTTGCAATGACGGCATTCTGGTGGTGGCAACAGCATGCGTTGATTGGCGTGCTGTCTGGCTGACCCCGGGTGCCGATTCATGCTGTCTGACTGTGCCACTAGCTCCTTGCGACGACCTCCCCCTGCTTCCAACTCGTCTCCTCCTCCTCTCTGTCTCCCCATCTGAACTTTCCACCTGTTCTTCTTCTCTTGGAGCGGGCATGTGACATCCACGGACACATCGTCATCATCAACTGCTTCACTTGTATCTGACAACTCAGCAAAGGAAGCAGCAAGCTGGTACAACATCATCATCATCACACCATACGTCCATGTGTGTAATGCGGCCTGACTGAGACATATCCCTTTTATCTACATCCTCTGGCAATGATGGTTGTGCATCACTCATTTCTTCCAACTCATGTGTAAATAACTCCTCTGACAGATCAAGTGAAGCAGCTGTGATTCTAGTTTTGGTGGTGGCGGCAGGGGGGCGAGTGGTAACTTGAGAGGTGCCTGAAGCTGAGCTGGAGGAGGCTGGTGCATCAAGGTTCCAAGCAGAAGATGTAGAAGATTGGGTGTCCTGTGTTAGCCAGTCAACTATGTCCTCAGAACTTTTCGAGTTCAGGGTACATGGCCTCTGAACACTGGGCATTATTCTAGGGCCAAAGGGAATCACAGCCCCTGCCCCTGAGGAGTGGCCTGCCTCTGCCTGTCATTTTTTTTAGATTAGTTTAGTTGTACTATGCGTGCAAGCTACTGTGCCATCAGATATGAGTGGTGGCACTGGACAAGTGGGCACAGTATACGCTGTGAGCCTGAGACACGCTGGCAGACAAATGACTACTCTTCTCTATTGCAGTGATTTTTTTTTGAAATGTTATCTACTGTGCCAACAAAATATATATGAAATGTGGCACTAGACAAGTGGGCACAGTATATGCTGTGAGCCTGAGACACGCTGGCAGACAACTGACTACTATTCTCTATTGCAGTGATTTTTTTTAAATGTTATCTACTGTGCCAACAAAATATATATGAGATGTGGCACTGGACAAGTGGGCACAGTATACGCTGTGAGCCTGAGACACGCTGGCAGACAACTGACTACTATTCTCTATTGCAGTCAAAATTGTGTTTTTTTTAAATGTTATCTACTGTGCCAACAAAATATATATGAAATGTGGCACTAGACAAGTGGGCACAGTATATGCTGTGAGCCTGAGACACGCTGGCAGACAACTGACTACTATTCTCTATTGCAGTGATTTTTTTTAAATGTTATCTACTGTGCCAACAAAATATATATGAGATGTGGCATTGGACCAGTGGGCACAGTATACGCTGTGAGCCTGACACACACATGCTGCCTAGCAGGCAACTGCAATTAGAATTGTTTTTTTTCTATAAATGTTTTCTACTGTGCCAACAGATATATGAGTGGTTGTAGCACTGATCAAGTGGGCACAGTATACGCTGTGAGCCTGACACACACACGCTGCCTGGCAGGCAACTGCAATTAGAATTGTTTTTTTTTATAAATGTTTTCTACTGTGCCAACAGATATATGAGTGGTAGCACTGGACAAGTGGGCACAGTATACGCTGTGAGCCTGACACACACACGCTGCCTGGCAGGCAACTGCAATTAGAATTGTTTTTTTTTATAAATGTTTTCTACAGTGCCAACAGATATATGAGTGGTGGCACTGGACAAGTAGGCACAGTATACGCTGTGAGCCTGACACACACACGCTGCCTGGTAGGCAACTGCAATTTGATTACAAAGAAGAAAAATAAATAAAAAAAGAGCAGACTGATATATTAGCCCTAAAAGGGGCTTTTTGTGGTGCTGTCAGGACGCTGTCTTTACAGCAGAGATCAGATGAGTCTTTCAGGACTGGAGTGGACACTGAATACACTGACCTAGCTATAGATGTCCCTATTAAATCAGCAGCAGCTACACTGTCCCTCTTCTCACTAAGACTGCAGATTCAGAATGAATCTAAAATGGATGTTGTCCAGGAGGTGGGTGATTGGCTGAAATGTGTCTGCTGACTTTGAGGTTCAGGGTTAAAGTTTGCTCAATGATGATGAATAGGGGGCAGATCGAACATCGCATATGTTCGCCCGCGGTGGTGAATGCGAACAAGCGATGTTACTATGTAACTATGCTAGTAATCTGAGGCCGCGTACACATGATCAAATCTATCTGCTGGAAACGGTCTGACAGACCGTCTCAGCAGACAGATTCGATCGTGTGTACGGGCGAGCAGACGGATTTGTCCAGCAGACAGATTTTAAAGCCTGCTTTAAAATCTGTCTGCTGGGAACCCGTCGGACCGGTATGTCTGCTGGTTAGTACGCTAACCAGCAGACATATCTGCCCACACATGTGTCGAATAGATTCGACGCATGCGCGGAAGTGTTTTACTTCCTGGTGTGGTGACGTGGCAGCGTCAACGTCACCGCCACGTCACCGCGCTGTCTGCCGGCGGGGATTTTGGTTTGATCGTGTGTACAGCGATCAAACCAAAACAGCCTGCAGACAAATCTGATCAAATCGGTCTGTCAGACCGATTTGAACAGATTCATTTGCTCGTGTGTACGGGGCTTTACACTACCCTACCCCCAGGTTAACAATGCTGCTGTCCAAGGGCGTCTCGGTTTCTCATTCATGGGGGCACGCTAATACAGGAGGGGTGTTGTTGCTGACTAGATCACCAGGTGAGAATAAAGGAGAAAACCACATAAAAAAAACTAATGTAGCCACCACATATAAGGATGGGTAAACTGCAATATATTATATTTTTTGTTTTGGACCACCTCACATACATACAGTATCTCACAAAAGTAAATACACCCCTCACATTTGTGTAAATATTTTATTTTATGGTTTTCATGTGACAACACTGAAGAAATGACACTTTGCTACAAAGTAAAGTAGTGAGTGTACAGCTTGTATAACAGTGTAAATCGTCCCATCAAAAGAACTTAACACACAGCCAATAAACCTTTCATGCCCAAGCCTATTTCTGAACCCCCAAACATTATATATTTTTTATATTAGCAGAGAATATAGAAAATAAAATGGCGATTGTTGCAATATTTTATGTCACACAGTATTTGTGCAGCGGTCTTTTAAACACAAATTATTGGGGGAAAAGACACTTTAAAGCGGATCTCCACCCTAAAGTGAAGATCCGCTGATCGGAACCCCCCCCCCCCCCTCCGGCGCCACATTTGACACCTTTCAGGGGGGAGGGGGGGTGCAGATACCTGTCTAAAGACAGGTAATTTTTACCCACTTCCGGCCCGCAGTCTCGGGCAAAAGACAGGCTTTTCCCGTTGTATGCTGGGAACTCTCGGCTCCCAGCACACAGCGGTAGCCAATCGCGGGCGCAGCGTGACTCGCGCATGCCCTGTAGGGAACCGGGCAGTGAAACAGGAGCGCTTCACTTCCTGTTTCCCTCGCCGTGGATGGAGGGGGGAGCAGCAGGGTGACGAGCGATCGCTCATCCTCTGCTGCGGACGCCGCTGGACTCCAGGACAGGTAAGTGTCCTAATATTAAAAGTCAGCAGCTGCAGTATTTGTTGCTGCTGGCTTTTAATATTTGTTTTTGGTGAACCATCCGCTTTAATGACTTTCATAAAAAACAAAACAGTAAAGTTAGCCCAATTTTTTTGTATAATGTGAAAGATGATGTTATGCCGAGTAAATAGATACCAAACATGTCACACTTTAATACTGCGCACGTTTCTGGAATGGCAACAAACTATGGTACCTAAAAATCTCCATGGGCGACGCTTTAAAAAGAAGATAATGGTTACCAGGTTAGAGATACAGAGGAGGTCTAGTGCTTATTGCTCTCACTGTGACGATCGCGGTGATACCTCACATGTGTGATTTAAACACCGTTTACATATGCGGGCGCGACTTACGTATGCATTTATTTTTCTGCGCGAGCGCTTATTTATTTAATTTTTTTTTTACAAAAAAATACTTTTGATCACTTTTATTGCTGTCACAAGGAATGTAAATATCCCTTCAGACAGTAAGGCCCTGTACACACGATCAGACCGGTCTGATGAAACTTGTCTGACGGACCGTTTTCATCAGACAACTCTGAACTTGTCTGATGGTCTGATGTGCGTACACACCATCGAACCAAAATCCCATCGGACCAGAACGTGGTGACGTAGAACACAACGACGTGATGAAAAAACGAAGTTCAATGCTTCCAAGCATGCGTCGACTTGATTCTGAGCATGCACAGGTTTTTGGTCCGAAAGCATGTTTTAAAACTTTGGTCCGACGGACAACGGTCTGATGGGCCGTACACACCATCGAACTGGTCTGCAGACCAGTTTCATCGGACCTGTCTGATTGTGTGTACGTGGCCTAATAGGTGGTGACAGGTACTCTTTATGGAGGGATCGGGGGGTCTAAAAGACCTCCAATCCCTCCTTTGCACTTCAAAGTTTACAGATCGCCAAAAACAGAGACTGCAGCCATATATTACAGGACAGACTGCAGACTGCAGATACAGTACAGGAGATGGTCAGAGACTGCAGAGACAGTACAGGAGATGGTCAGAGACTGCAGAGACAGAACAGGAGATGGTCAAAGCCTGCAGATATAGTACAGGAGATGGTCAGAGACTGCAGAGACAGTACAGGAGATGGCCAGAGACTGCAGAGACAGTACAGGAGATGGTCAGAGACTGCAGAGACAGTACAGGAGATGGTCAGAGACTGCAGAGACAGAACAGGAGATGGTCAAAGCCTGCAGATATAGTACAGGAGATGGTCAGAGACTGCAGAGACAGTACAGGAGATGGTCAGAGACTGCAGATATAGTACAGGAGATGGTCAGAGACTGCAGATATAGTATAGGAAACGATAAGAGACTGCAGACATAGTACAGGGGATGGTTAGGGATTGCAGACATGATTGATTCGGGAGATGGTCAGAGACTGCATTTAAAGCTGAACTTAGTGTAAAGGTATATAGTATTGCTGGGTTGCTCCACTCTATTTAAACCATCTCTGCAAGATCAAGTCAGTAATTTTCCTTTGAAAGTACAACCAAGTGACAGAAGAAAGCATCACATCCAAATTCCAAAATACAAATTTTCTTGCAAACACTGAACTGTGCGACTTCGAAACGTTGCTATTTTTGTGATGGTTTCTTTGCAATACATTTTTTGGATGTTTTTTATACGATCCTTGGTGTGCTGGCGAATATGTTTACATGATTGCTGTTCCAGTTCCCTGCTGGTGATCGCTTCAGCACCCTTTTTTCTTATTGGCCGTTCTCCAGGAAGGTGTGCAATTGGAATATTTATTGAGTTTGTAAAAACGGGCACTTTTTTACCCCGTTTGTAAATGTCTGTGGTTGCAGGAATGTGCCAGTAAAAATAGCCAAGATCGGTTTGGCTTGGAACTGCACATGGAGATTTGAGGCAGGGGGTGATGGTGGCTGCGGTGGCACAGCAGAGGGGGATGGAGGCAGGGGGAGATTGAAGGCGGGGTTGTTAGTGGCAGGGGGTGATTGGAGGCAGGGAGTGTTGGTGGCACCGCAGAGGGTGGGGGATGGAGACAGGGGTTGTTGGTGGCACCGCAGAGGGGGATGGAGGCAGGGGACAATGGAGGCTGGGGGTGATTGAAGGGAGGGGGCCTGGGGGAGATTGGAGGCAGAGGGAAATTGGAGGCAGGGGGAAATTGGAGGCAGAGGGAAATTGTGGCACCGCAGAGGGGGGTGATTGGAGGCAGGGAGTGTTGGTGGCACCGCAGAGGGTGGGGGATGGAGACAGGGGTTGTTGGTGGCACCGCAGAGGGGGATGGAGGCAGGGGACGATGGAGGCTGGGGGTGATTGAAGGGAGGGGGCCTGGGGGAGATTGGAGGCAGAGGGAAATTGGAGGCAGAGGGAAATTGTGGCACTGCAGAGGGGGGTGAAGGCAGGGGGTGTTGGTGGCAGAGGGGGATGGAGGCAGGGGGTGATGTGACTAAATAATTTGCCCTTATTATATCGAAAATAACAAAAATATTTTTTTTTTACCTTAACTAGATGCCGACCGCCCGCCGTCATATTACTGCGGGACGGTGGCACTGCTGTGCGAGAGCCTGTTGCTATACGTCCGCTCTTTAGCGGCCGCTAGGGGGCGCGTGCGCGCCACCGGAGGCAGCACGCGTGCGTCCCTGCTCGCCCCCGAGTCCCGCGTGCGTGCCTGGCGGGTACGATCGCCGCTGGGCACGCGCGCTCGTTCGTTACAGAGCCGGGAACGGGAGCTTTGTGTGTAAACACAAAGCTCTCGGTCCTGTCAGCAGGGGAAACGCTGATCTTCTGTTCATACAATGTATGAACAGAAGATCAGTGATTTCCCCTAGTGAGGCCACCCCCCTATACAGTTAGAACACACCAGGAACACACTTAACCCCTTCCCTGCCCCCTAGTGTTAACCCCTTCACTGCCAATGGCATTTTTATAGTAATACAATGCATTTTTATAGCATTGATCGCTATAAAAATGCCAATGGCCCCAAAAATATGTCAAAAGTGTCCGAAGTGCCCGCCATAATGTCGCAGTACTGAAAAAAATGCTGATCGCCGCCATTACTAGTAAAAAAAAAATATTAACAAAAATGCCATAAAACGACCCCCTATTTTTTAAACGCTATAACTTTTGCGCAAACCAATCAATAAACGTTTATTGCGATTTTTTTTAACGAAAAAATATGTAGAAAAATACGTATCGGCCTGAACTGAGAAAAAAAAAAATTTAAATATATTTTTGGGGGAAATTTATTATACCAAAAAGTAAAAAATATTGAATTTTTTTCAAAATTGTCGCTCTATTTTTGTTTATAGCGCAAAAAATAAAAACCGCAGAGATGATCAAATACCACCAAAAGAAATCTATATTTGTGGGAAAAAAAGGACGCCAATTTTGTTTGGTAACCATGTCGCACGACCGCGCAATTGTCAGTTAAAGCGACGCAGTGCCGAATCACAAAAAGTGCTCTGGTCATTGGACAGCAATATGGTCCGGGGCTAAAGTGGTTAATATCTACCTTAAATCACATTGCTATTTGCTATATACTGAAATTTGCACCTAAAAATGTAATTTAGTAACTTTTGTGAAATGCCAGTAAAAACGTGGCTGCACCAGTAAATTTCAGGGGATCGTGCCAGTAAATTTCAATCTGGTAGGTTGGCAACACTGGTCAAATCGGCAGCACTTGCCGACTATTGCCAGCAATGACACCGCCCTAATCAGCGCTGCACCGATTTCAAAAAGTAGTTTCTGTTTTTGCAATTTCGGCCCGCGATTTACATTGACATCTGTGCATAAACCTGGACTGCCAGCGGGAGTGAAATTCTGCGAGTTCAACTGAACTTGCACGGCTTCACTCCCGCAGCCCAGTGTGAACCTGGGCTTAATCCTCATAAAAAAAAATAGCTGATTATAAGCTAAAATGGTTAACAGCCATGTGTTCCTGGTTCCTTGCTGCTGCAGTCTTCCAGTGTGATCAAACAATGTGCAGGTCAGGTTAGGCAGACCTGTTACTGGGCTCCTCATGATCCTGTTTTTTCCATTCAGCCAGATTTGTGTGTCCAGCAGAATTTGCATTGTTGTAGTCATGCCTTCTTGCATCTCCCTCCTGGACTCCTCATTCAGCCCTGCTCCAGCACTTATGCCGCGTATGCCGCCGTTGTGATAAAATAAAACGATGTTTTAAAAAACGTCATTTAAAATGATCGTGTGTGGGCTTTACCCACCTCTCTCTCTCCCCCCACCTCTCTCTCCCCCTCTCTCTCCCCCCCCCTCTCTCTCTCCTTCTGCCCCCATTTTTTTCTCACCCCACTTTCTCTATCTTTGCCTCCCTCCACCAACTATTTTTTCCCCCTTTCTCCTGTATCCCTCTTCTTGTTATATACAGACCAGTGTATATAATGTACCGTATGGTGTACATAGAATGTACAGACTGTACCCTGGCACCATACGGTACATTATATACATACCAGTGTATATATAATATACAGCGTGGTGTCGGTGGGGGGGTGACACCATGTTTTCTGCTCCGGGTGACACCAACCCTAGTGACGCCACTGAGTGAGACAGCACTGAGCAGGGCAAGCAGTGGGCAAATGATGGACCAAAAAAAAGGCAACCAATTGATATGATATGCACCCTACCCTGGCTTGTCACTGTCAGCAAAAAAGTTTGTGTGTGTGTGTGTATGTATGTGTATATATATATATATATATATATATATATATATATATATATATATATTGTGACAGGAAGTCAGGTAAATCTGTGGGTGTTGTCACAGACGGGAGATACATTTCTGCCTTGTTTAGACAATACACCAATTACTACCAGGTGTCGGCTGCAGAAATAGCCAGAAAGGTTTAGAGCGTTGGAAAACTCCAGCTGTTCAGAATAAGGCAATTAAGGCCTCTATAAGTCATCCAAAGAATGACTACTGATTGCTGCATCCTGAGGCTTTTTGAGTTAAGGCGAGCAGTGAGACAGACTTCTGAAGAGGTGAGGTGGTTGTTGATTTTTCTGTGTGATAAAAATCAAAAAGACTATTGTTTCTCTGCTGTATGACCAGCAGTGTCTGCCCAGCAGTAGGCTGTGCCAGACTCCATAGATAGGTTCCTGTGTGGTGAAGGTAGACGCCCCAAGTGGCAAGGGTTTATTTTATGTTTTGTTTTTTGCTGTTTGGATGCTTGCACTTGTATCCAGCAATATGGAAGAATAAACCAAACTCTTTGGCCCAGATTCAGGTACATCTGCGCATTATTGGACCGGCGTAGCGCACCGCCTTTACGTTAGACTTGCGCAATTTCGCCGCGTAATCACCCTATTCTCGTAGCTTTTGCGCAGGAAATTGTGCATGCGTAACGTTTTTTCAGAGGCGTAAGGAGGAGTAATACAAATTAGGAAGGACGTGGGCGTGTTACATTGAAATGAGCCGTGACCCCATGCAAATGAAGGGCCGGCCGGCTCGCGCATGCGCGCTTGAAGCATACCATGTCAGCTCCGCTGTGCGCATGCTCACAACTCGGGAGCGGCGCAATCAGTGAAATTGGAAATGGACTAGGGCAACGTTGTGAACTACGCAAACAGCATAAATAGACACACACAAACGCACTTGCATTGCAAAAGTACATATTTTTGTCCCTTCCCATTTAACCAAGTGCTTTTGTCCTGTTGTTCGTTGCGGTGTGTTTTGTAGTTGTCAGATTAGTGTTCTGTGTGATCAAGTGTTTGTTAGTAGATTTTTGAAAGTGGTTTTTGATAAGTGTTTGAGAGACTGTTTGTTTGATTGATATATTTGTGTTTGTTTGTTTTCCTGCTGTATTTTTGTTTTGTTTTTTTGTGACTGTTTATTGCTCAGTAGTTTTCTCTCTGTGTGTGTTTTTGCTTGATTGGTTGTGCTTGTTTGTGTGAGTGAATTTTGTTGACTGGGAGTGAGTTTTTTTGGAAGGATGACAGAGAGAAAACGAAAGCTGAATTTTACAGTTGTGGAAAAACAAATTCTTGCCCGGGCCATTAGCGAGTATGGGCGTTACCTCCACGGCTCAGAGAGTGCCAACACCACCCCGGCCAGGAGGAGGGAGATTTTGGATAGGATCACTGAGCAGGTCAATTCAGCGGGGCAGGGGGAGACACGGACCCGATCTGGGATTGACAAAAAAATCAATGACCTCCGGCGTCTGGTCAAACAGAAGCTGGCCAGAATGCATGCCCATGCCAGGGGCACAGGAGGGGGCCCACCATGCTGTATTAGGCTGACAGCGGAGGAGCGTGCGGTGGCCCTGACCTTTCATCAGCATGAAGTTGAGGGCCTGCCCGGCTTTGACTCAAGTTTTTTTTTTTAATATCAGGTGTGTAGCATGTGTGGGGGAGGGGTGAAAGGGAATATGTGGCAAGTGTGTGGATCCTCCAACCTGTGAATGTTTTGTGTCATCCACAGATGTGCAGGAGGGTGCAGGGCCATCTGGCCTGACCGCACCAACCCCAGGACAGCAGCCTAATGAGGCCCCCCCAACAAGGCCGGAGTCCGCAGAGGAGGTTCAAGAGGAGCAGGAGAATCATGAGGAGGAGGAGAATCATGAGGAGGAGGAGTCCATGTCAGGCACTGGACGTTTGGTTTTTGAGGACTCTTCCCCTCTGGCTGGCAGCAGGCAGGCCTCCCTAAGGGGGAGCCCCCCTCCTCCTCCCCCAACATGCCTCCCCTCACAAGGGCCTCCCCTTCTCCCCGGCCACAAGCATCAGCTGGAGGCAGGATGTCATCCCAGACCACCAGGGGGGTGGCCGATCTCCTGCCCGCCACTCTGAGAAGGGACCAGTTCCTCCAGACCCGCCATCTAGGACAGGTCAGCCAGACATTGGTGCGGATGGAGGAGAGCCTGTCCTCCATCAAGGATATGCTGGGGAACCTGGACTCCCACTCCCGGGCTTTCACAACCTGCCTAAACGAACTGCAGACGACATCAGCAGGCGTTGGGCAGGATGTGAGGGCCCTTACCCTGGCTATCCAGGCCAACACGACAACACTTGGTGCTGCCCTGGACAGAATAGCCGTGGCCTTGGAGGGCAGGCCACTAGGTGGGCAGAGATCAGGGGCTGCTCCTCCTTCCCCGGTTTTACCCCTCCCCATGAGTCTCCCCTGAGAAGCCGGGGCCGTGGCCGGGGGCGCTCCAGGCGTGGCTCACGCAAAGGGTATTAATTTGTTTTTCCACTTTTTTTTTTTTTTGCTGGAAATTTTTTGCTTTTGCAGGTAATTTTTTTTTTTTGGGGGTTGTGAATGCTGTGTGAATGTGTGGGTGACATTCCTGCCGGAAAAGGGGTGTCACCCTCAATTTTGGTGGAGAAGAGTTCCCCAGGACCAGGGAGAAGTGATCCCCAGGTCCGTGTGAATGGTGTATGAATGTACAGTGACATAATTGGAGCCTTGGCGTGGCCTTGCTGCTCACAAGTCCTGCATGGTGGACTGGTGCCAATCCAATTTGATGTGGATGTGGGGTGTGTGTGCTAGGGACCACAGTGTTGTGCATGCATGCATTCTCATTGTGCCATGATTAATGTGTATGTTTAACGTGCAAAGATGCCCAATGTGAGCTGTCTCCTGGCTGCTCTTCCCTCAGAAGACGGGGTAGCCTCGGTTAGGGGGGGATTGTCTGGTTCAGGGGTCAGGTCATCACGTAGGTCAATCTGCAAGCCCTTTCTTTCTGCAAAGTTGTGCAGCATGCAACATGCACCGATGATCTGGCACACAAAGTTTGGGGAATACAAGAGGGTACCCCCAGACTTATCCAGGCATCGGAAACGTGACTTTAGTAGGCCAAAGGTGCGCTCCACCACTGCTCGTGTTTGGGCATGTGCTTGATTGTATCTTTCCTCTCCTGGGGTTTGGGGGTTCGGGATAGGAGTCATGAGATGGGGTCCCAGTGGATATGCAGAGTCACCTGTAAGGGAAAAGACAGGAGGATGTTAGTCATGCATGTGCCCCTTGTGATGTGCATCATGGGAGGGGATAGTCATGCCTGCCACCCATGTCACTCACCAACCAGCCAGGTGTCCCCATACACGTTCTAATCGAATTCCATTCGGATGTGGCATTGATTGTATATGTAGCTGTCATGGCTGGACCCTGGGTGTTTGGCACGGACGTGCCATATGAGGCCTTGGGCATCGACTATCACCTGTACATTGATGGAATGCCAATGCTTCCGATTGCGCTACATGTGCTCTGTCTCCTGGGGGGGCTGGAGTGCCACATGTGTGCAATCAATGGCCCCCACAGTGCGTGGGAATCTGGCAATTCTGTAGAAATCTGTCATTGCCTTCAGCCGCAGGTCCTCAGTGGTGGGTTTGATGATTTGGTTGTCCATGCGTCTGAGAATTGCAGGGACAACCTGGTGCACACATCTGCTCATGGAGGATTGTGACATCCCAGCCACCACTCCACTTGTACGCTGAAAAGAGCCACTGGCAAGGACATGGAGTGTTGCCAGTACCTTGACCAGTGGCTGCACTGCATGTGAGCGGTGTGTTGGGCTGGTGATGTCCTCCTGCAGGGTTGTGGTTAATTCCAGGATGGCATGAGGGGTGAATCTGAAGATGCGAAACACCTCAGAATCACTCATGCCAAACAGGTCTATGCGGGTGCGGTATATCCTCTCCCGTGCCATCCTCCGTGCCATCCTCCGTGCCCTCATCCTTCTTTGTTCATCTAAAGTCAGTAGTATAGCTATGTGCGACGATGCCCCTGGCATGTTGGCATACAGATTGTTGTGCAACACGTGTGACTGCTGAGCTCCTCACTAACAGTGTTGCTTTATCTAACAAGTAGACTTTTTTTCTCCTTTTAGACCAGCTTTTATATGCTCTAATTTTAGACAGGACATTTTGCTGTTGCGCACACTGCGTCGCCTGCGCTGCCCCAACGTTGTTTTGTGGATCCCCGTAAGTCCCTCATTAGCATATTTGACTAGCAAATCAATGGTCTGTCTAGCGCACTTTTGCGCGGACGGATGCGCCAGTCTAACGAAATTACGCGGAACAAAAATAAGTAGATTTTTTGCGTATCTCTATCTGGGGATGCCGTGCATCGAAACGCACGCGCACATTTCGACTTACGCACGCGCATCTCCTGTTGCGCAGGCGTAATCGCTCTGTGAATCTGGGCCTTTGTTTTCAACTGTCTTCGGCTGCCTCTCTGTATAGTTCAGTGTGTAGTGAACCCATCCAGGGGGTCACACCCCCCGCTACCGAGCTAACCCCTATATATATATATATATAAATCTGCACTTTTTTGCTGACATATGTAATACATATATACTCATTTTTACACAATATAAATATATATATATATATATATATATATACATATACACACACACACGCAAATCAAATCGATATGAACCCTGGCTTGTCAGCAAAAAAATTGCACGCACAAACAGACGCACGTGTGTTTAAGCTTTGGTTTAAGTTGCACACCCTAATGCAATAGGCTGCACACGCCTATGAGGGGGGTAATACTGTGTGGGGTGATATGTGATGGGGCAATACTGTGTGGGGTGAAATGTGAAGGGGGACAGGGCTGTGGTGGGGAAGATGTGAAGGGGACAAGCAGCTGCGCACAAAATGAGGTGCTGCACAGAAAACGTGAAGGGGTACCATTGACTCCTAAATGCACTAAAATGCAAAGTGCAATTTTCTGCACATGGAAATTGCATGGTACAAACACATCATGCCGTTCCCATGTGGCTACCTTTTTAAAAAGATGCCAGGACCTTTTCCCAGCAGAAAACGCAGGCACAGCAGCCCATTCAAACTAATGGTGTGTCGTGCCTGCACCCCTGGGCTGTGATGTAAAGAATCGGGGTAATCGCACAAAACTGCGATGCAGACCTCGGCTGGAAGAAAATTTTACTAATCGGACCTCCATGAATTTTAATTCAATACCCCTAGTCTAAACCCTCTCTCTGGCGGGTATTGACTCTCTCAACGAGCGTTTGGGTCAGTGGATGGATGGGCAGTTAATGCCATTGGTAGTGACTCTCCCGGGCTATCTTTGCGACACCAAAGACCTTTTCATCAAACTTCATAGCTTTACCTGGACAGATAAACACAGATGGATAAGTTGCGATGTTACCAGTCTATATTCATGCATCCCTCATCATTTAGGAATGCAAGCAGTTAACAGCTTCCTTAACCACTTAACCCCCGGACCATATTACTGCCCAAAGTCCAGAGCACTTTTTGCGATTCGGCACTGCATCGCTTTAACTGACAATTGCGCGGTCGTGCGACGTAGCTCCCAAATAAAATTGGCGTCCTTTTTTTCCCCACAAATAGAGCTTTCTTTTGGTGGTATTTGATCACCTCTGCGGTTTTTATTTTTTGCGCTATAAATGGGGAGATGTCAGTGTAAACACAACATCTTCCCATTCTTTCTAGTGACATCTCACTGATTTTTTGTACCCTGTCATCAGGAACAGCGATCAGTGATGTGTCATGACAAGCCACGCCCCCTAACAGTTAAAAGCACTCTCTAGGTCACACTTTACCCCTTCAGGTTAACTCCTTCACTGCCAGTGTAATTTTTACAGTAATCATTGCATTTTTATAGCACTGATCACTGTAAAAATTACGATGGTCCCAAAATGGTGTCAAAAGTGTCGATGTGTCCGCCATAAAGTCGCAGTCACGATAAAAATCGCAGATTGCGGCCATTTATGGTAAAAAAATTATAAAAATGCCATAAAACTATCCCCTATTTTGTAGACGCTATAACTTTTGCGCAAACCAATCTATAAACGTTTATTGCGATTTTTTTCCAAAAATCGGTAGAAAAATACGTAAACTGAGAAAAAATATGTTTTTTTTATATATATTTTTGGGGGATATTTATTATAGCAAAAAGAAAAAAAATATAAAAAAAAAATATAAAAAAAAAATCTAAATTGTAGCTCTATTTTTGTTAATAGCGCAAAAAACACATTTAACTTATTTTTAATAAGAATATGGACATAATAAATTTTCCACATGGGGATTACGGGGGTGGGGGGATATCATGGCTACACATTCCAGGGAGCTTATTTAAAAGAGAAGTTCAGGATTTTTTTCTTAAACAAGTAAAATTGTTGTCTGAATTGCTATGGTCCTTATTACATTAACCACTTCATTACTGGGCACTTAAACCCCCTTCCTGCCCAGACCAATTTTCAGATTTCACCCCTGACGCATTTTGAATGACAATTGCGCGGTCATACAACACTGTACCCAAATTATATTTTTATAATTTTTTCAATTTGATCATCTCTGCACGTTTTTATTGTTTGCGCTATAAACAATTTTTTTTTTTTTAAAACCCACAATATTTTGTACTTTTTGTTATAATATCCCATTTTTTTTTTTTATATTTTTTTCCTCAGTTTAGGCTGATATACGTATTCTTCTACATATTTTTGTTAAAAAAAATCGCAATAAACGTATATTGATTGGTTTGCATAAAAGTTATAGCGCCTAGAAAATAGGGGATAGATTTATTTTTTATTTTTTACTAGTAATGGCGGCGATCTGCGATTTTTTTTATTTTATTTTGTCAGGCCTGCGATATTGTGGCGGACATATTGGACACTTTTGACACAATTTTGGGACCATTCACATTTATACAGCGATCGGTGCTATAAAAATGCATCGATTACTGTGTAAATGTGACTGGCAGTGAAGGGGTTAACACTAGGGGTTAAGGAAGGGGTTAAATGTATTCTCTGGGTGTGTTTTAACTGTGTGTGGAGGGGGACTGACTGGGGGAGGTGACCGATGCTGTGTCCCTATGTACAAGGGACACAGCATCTGTCTCCTCTCCCTGACAGGACGTGGAGCTCTGTGTTTATACACAGAGCTCCACGTCCCTGCTGTCACCACCGATCGCAGGCACCTGGCGGACATCGCGGCCGCCAGGCACGCACATCGGCTTCTCAGTGATGCGCCGGGCACAGTGTTTCCCCGCTGCGCTCCCCCAGCGGCACACGGGGAATGCACATAAAAGGATGTCCAGGGACGTCCACCCGGCACTTGAGAGCCATGCTGTGGATGTCTTTCGTCTACAGCGCACCTCTCAAAAATTAAACCGTAAAAATGTGACTCAAATGTCAACAATTTAAAAAGACCATTTCACCATAACAGGCAAAGTCCTAAATTCATAGGGCTAGATTCAGGATGGAGAGCGGATCTTTGTGGGGGCGTAACGTATGTCATTTACGTTACGCCGCCTCAACTTTTCCAGGCAAGTGCTTTATTCATGGCCCGTCGTAATTCAAATTGGGAGGGTAGGGGGCGTGTAGTATTTAAATTAAGCGCGATCCCGCGCCGAACGTGCTGCGCATGCGCCGGCCCGTGAACGTATCCCAGTGCGCATGCTCCAAATCACGTCGCAAATTGTCAATGAAAACGACGTGAATGTAACTTACGCCCAGGCCAATTCTGAATCGACTTACGCAAACGACGTAAACGACGTCTGTCCCGACGTCCATACTTAACATTGGCTGCGCCTCACTATAGCAGGGGTAACTTTACGCCAGGCGAAAGCCTAACGTAAACGACGCAAGTAGATACGCCGGCCGAGCGTATGTTTGTGAATTGGCGTATTAGGCTAATTTGCATATTTTAGACGGGAACGCCACCTAGTGGCCAGCGTAAATGTGAAACTAAGATACGACAGCGTAAGTGACTTACGCCGGTCATATCTTAGCAACATTTAAGCGCATCTCATTTAGAGCATACGCTTAAAGTTGCACTGACTCAGATTAGGACTTACGACGGCGTATCTACTCATAAGTGCTCCTGAATCTAGCCCGAAGACTGCCTAGAAAGCCCTTTAGAAGACTAGATATAATAAGTATAAAGCGACCTACTGTTTTTTGAGCCAACAAAGTACATACATGTAAATATTCTCTTATCTTTGTGCAGAGGTTCCGGTGGGATCCAGCTCAATGGGACGACGCTTTGTGCTGAGGATTTCTAGCTCCCTTGTGCTCACATTGATGTTTGCATCTGGATACCTGTACTTAAAAAATGAAGAATGGCTCGTTAATAGGTTGATGGTGTTTCAGGAACTTTTAAGCAGCCAGGAAATCGCACATCCTGTAAACAATCTGACCTACCCAGGCTTCCAACACCCACTGGCCCCCCCTTACCCTTACCCATACAAGTTCCTCATCAACCAGGAAAAAAAGTGCAAAGACCGGAACCCCTTCCTAGTCATAATGGTAACTGGTAGGTCTGATGATATCGATAGTAGGCATGCCATTCGAGAAACCTGGGGCAATGAGAGTAATTACAATGTTGAAATGGTGAGGATCTTTTTGGTTGGTCTTCCAAAACCCTTTGTGAAAAGAACCCAGAGGATGCTGGAGGAGGAAAGTGAAGCCTTTGGGGATATTGTCCAACAAGACTTCATGGACACTTACTATAACCTCACTTTAAAAACCTTGATGGGCATGGAATGGGTTGTCAAATTCTGCCCCACAACCAGCTACGTGTTGAAAATCGATGATGACGTATTCCTCAATGTAGACTACCTTGTCCACCAGCTTCTTCGCCCAGAGCTTCCAGTCCATACAAACTATTTCACAGGGCAGATAGTGAAAAATACAGGACCACTGAGGGGTAAAGCATACAAATGGTATGTCCCTAAGGAAGTTTACCCCAATGACACCTACCCACCCTACTGCGCGGGAACTGGTTATGTCTTTTCTGCAGACATGTCCAAAAAAATCTATGATATATCACAAGTGATTCGCGTCATCCCCATGGAAGACTCTTTTATGGGAATTTGCCTTTATGAACTCCATATTCCACCCACTGAGCCCCCTCCAGGTATATTTAATGGTCACCGGATAGAGTATAATCGTTGTCGATTTAACAAGCTCATTTTGGTTCACCATTATGGGGGTTCTGAGCTGAGGACAGTATGGGCAGATTTTTGGACTAACAAAACTTCAGGGTGCTGATAAAAGCCATATAAATATTTTACAACACAGGGACATGAGAGTGCTGGACTTTACGGGAACACATTTTGGTGCACTGAGTAGCACCCAACTGTTTTCCTCTCTAGACATACTTAAGATATTTAAAGAGACCCTGCCTGTAAAAAAAGACGTATACTTACCTGTCTAGGGGGTAAAATTCAATACTTTTAGGTGTATCTGTGAGCATGTCCCCTGTTGGGTCATTGGCCACTACATCACTGCTGTGTCCTGTAGGGATTCAGAGCCACAGTAGGGAACCATTCCTCAGTGTCAAGTCACCCAGAAGTTCTTCAAGAGAACAAAGATTTATTTCACCATCTAACAAAAAGGTAAGTATAAACCTTTTTTTTAACAGGCTGGGTTTCTTTAACCACGTCAATACCAGACACTTTTACCCCCTTCCTCCCCAGGCCAATTTTCAGTTTTCAGAGCTGTCACACTTTGAATGAGAATTGCGTGGTCATGCAACACTGTACCCATATGAAATGTAAAAAAAAAAAATAATTGCAGTCCCTGTTTCCAGGAGAAGGATCACAGTCCTGCTAGCCCTGTCTACCTTCTGGAGAAAGATGACTTGCTTGGTTGCCACTACCAATCTCAGAAAGAAAGGATTTCACTGTGATTGAGAAAACCAAAATCAGGTGACAGTTTGCGGAATTACTGTTGAGCTTCTGGGAACTTTGTTGAAATAATTCCTGAAACTTTGCGTCACTTACTACCAAACCCCTCTGCACTCTGTGTCCCTTTAAGCCACAGCCAACATTCATCGCAATGGATACCACACCCAACTTTTGCTGCTGTGGGGGCCCAATTTATGACCCTGCACACAGGCCCACTGCATCACATACATCACATACAAGCACGTGGGCTGGATGTGAGAGGTGGATGAGCAGGATGAATGTGCCAGGACAGGTTGATGTGTCTCATCTCTGCTTCCTTTGACCACTCTGCATATTTCACATATCATAGGTGAAAATAGGGTATAGTGGTGGGGAAATGAGCAGGAGGGGTTCAGAGGTGGGACAGAAGATCAGAAGGGTACAGTGTTGGGCCAGATGAGAAGGGAGTTTAGTGGTGGGACAGAAAAGCAGGGGGGTAGAGCAGTGGGGCAGATGTGAAAGGGCATACTTGCCAACTGTCCCGTTTTTAACGGGACAGTCCCGTCAAATAGGACCTAGTCCCGGCTAATTTAGCCTGCCGGGACTTGTCCCGGCTAGTGGGGAAGGCAGTTGCCGAATCCGAACACATTATTAGCCACGAGCGTCCGGGAGTCAGGACCATCTGATGCCGAAGGTTGCCGAGTTGCCGAGGGACCGCCCCTCTCCCTTCCTCCTTGCCGCACATCCCGCCCCCCCACTCACAGCGAATGAAAATTGTTAGCCGCCGGGGACCGCTCCTTTCCCGCACATCCCGCCCCCGTACTCACAGCGCGCGTATTACAATATTTGTCAGCTGCCTGGGACCGCCCCAATTCCTGCCTCCTTGTTGCACATCCCGCCCCCAGCACTCGCAGCGCGGGCATTACAATACCCAGCCACCTAGGACCGCCCATCTCTCTCCTCCCTTGCCGCACATCCGCCCCCCCCTTCAGGAATAGTGAGCCACCTGGGACCACTCCTCTCCACTTCCCTGCTGCTGAGCGTCTAAGGAGTGGAACAGTTCATATGCTTCAAGCCAGTTCTAAGTGGGTGGGCTCAAACCCTCTTGGTCCATCAATGCCTGACTCCCTGCTGCAGGATAAAGGTAACTACGACTGTGTGCTGTGATTAAGGGGGTTGGAGCTAAAGGCGTTGAACAAGATGTGTGCTGGGAGAAAAGGAGGGGGGGGGATTGAGAGCATAGATGTGCTGAATTGAGAGGGGGGGGACTTAATTGGAGGCATAGGTATAATGGATTGGGTGGGGGTAGAATTCCACCCCCCCAACCTATCATACCTATACCTCCAATTTCACTGCATTGACAGGCACTGGTGAGGCTGCATTGACAGGCACTGGGGAGGCTGCACTGACGGGCACTGGTGAGGCTGCACTGACGGGCACTGGTGAGGCTGCACTGACGGGCACTGGTGAGGCTGCACTGACGGGCCCTGGTGAGGCTGCATTTACGGGCACTGGTGAGGCTGCACTGACGGGCACTGGTGAGGCTGCACTGCTGAGGCTGCACTGATGGGCACTGGTGAGGCTGCACTGATGGGCACTGGTAGGCTGCACTTTTGGGCACTGATCAGGTTTCATTGATGGGCACTGGTTAGGCTGCATTGATGGGCCCTGATCAGGCTGCACTGATGAGGCTGCATTGATGGGCTCTGGTAAAGTGACCGAGCGCCGAGTGTCGCCGAGTACGGCACTCGGCCTTACTCGGCGCTGACGGCACTCGGCCGCACTCGTTGCTAACGATGTGCTCGGATGCTGCCCCGCCTTCTGGAGTCTGCAGCGTCAATGGCGGGACGTGTGACGTCCATCATAGGCGCTGCAGGCTCCACGGCGGGAATTACAATTCGGCCACCGCACTGCTCTCCTCGGCTCCTCTAACTGCCCGTGTCTGCCAGTGCCTGCCCTGCTGTGACCGCACACCAACTTAAGGCTGAGGCTGCTAAGGTAGGTCACTCAGTGTGCTGTGGAGTAGCTGTTACTGATCTTTTTTTTAAATGATTTTACTTGTAAAAGCTCTTCATATAGGTTCACTGTGAACCTAACTATATGAAGATCTTTTACAAGTAATATCATTTAAAAAAAGATCACCTGTTCTGTTCACCTGTCCTTGATATGTATTGTAAAGGGATCTAGAGGTGCGGTGCTGTGTAATGTAAAGGGGTCCAGAGGTGCAGGGTGCTGTGTAATGTAAAGGGGTGCAGGGTGCTGTGTAATGTAAAGGGGTGCAGGGTGCTGTGTAATGTAAAGGGGTCCAGAGGTGCAAGGTGCTGTGTAATGTAAAGGGGGTCCAGAGGTGCAGTGCTGTGTAATGTAAAGGGGGTCCAGAAGTGCAGTGCTGTGTAATGTAAAGGGGTCCAGAGGTGCAGGGTGCTGTGTAATGTAAAGGGGTGCAGGGTGCTGTGTAATGTAAAGGGATCCAGAGGTGCAGGGTGCTGTGTAATGTAAAGGAGTGCAGGGTGCTGTGTAATGTAAAGGGGTCCAGAGGTGTAGTGCTGTGTAATGTAAAGGGGTCCAGAGGTGCAGGGTGCTGTGTAATGTAAAGGGGTGCAGGGTGCTGTGTAATGTAAAGGGGTCCAGAGGTGCAGGGTGCTGTGTAATGTAAAGGGGTCCAGTGATACAGGGTGCTGTGTAATGTAAAGGGGTCCAGAGGAGCAGGGTGCTGTGTAATGTAAAGGGGTCCAGTGATGCAGGGTGCTGTGTAATGTAAAGGGGTCCAGTGATGCAGGGTGCTGTGTAATGTAAGGGGGTGTAAAATATACATGCGTACATGTACGCACAAATACGTGTGTGTGTGTGTGTGTACTGACGCACACAGCACACACAGCCCCTGCATCTCCTGTACCATGCCCGCAGCCTCTGCATCTCCTGTAACATGCACCAAGAGAGAATTGCAGGGAATTGTGATGCGAATTTTACACTTTAAGCAGAAGTAGTGCAGCTGAATGGGAGAATTATTCCAACTCTGCTACATTGGTCTTAAGTTTGAAATTCCTGTTTCAATTTCCTATAATTCACTCTTTATTGAGTAGACCCTATAATCTGATAAGTAGGCGAAGATTATGCGGAGTGGGTGGAGCTTCGGGGAAGCGAGTGTGATAATTAATTAATAGCTGTGCTGCAAAGTGTCCCTGGAATTTTTTTTCAAATGTTGGCAACTATGAAAGGGGGAGTATTGGTGGGACAAATTAGCAAGGGGCTAGAGTGGTGGGAGAGCAGGGGGGACAAAGGTGAGACAGATGTGCAGGAGGTTCACTGGCAGGGCAGATGATAAAGTGGGTAACAGTGGTGGGGAAGATAAGAAAGCAGGTTACAGTGGTGCGGCAGATAAGCAGATGGGTTCAGCGTTAGGAGAGATGAGAAGGTGATTCAGTGGTAAAACAGAAGAGCATGGGGATACGGTGGTGGGGCAGATGTGCAGGAGTTACTGTCGTGGGAGGGATGAGAAGGGGGTTTCAATGGCTGAGCAGAAGAGCAGGGGGTACAGATGTGGGGCAGATGTACAGAGGGGTACATTGGTGGGACAGATGAGTGGGGGGGTACAGAAGTGGGGCAGATGTGTAGAGGGGTGCAGAGGAGAAAAGAGGTACATCGGTGGAACACATGAGCAGGGGGAACAGAGATAGGACAGATGTGCAGGAGGTACAGTGGTGGGGCAGATGAGAAAGGGGTTACAGTGGTTAGGCAGATGAGCACATAAGTTCAGTGTTAGAACAGATGAGAAGATGGTTTAGTGGTGAGACAGAAGAGCATCGGGTTATGGCGGTGGAGCAGATGTGCTGGGAGGTACAGTGGTGGGGCAGATGAAAAAGGGGGGACATCGGTAGTTCAGGTGAGCAGGGGGTTACAGTTGTGGGACAGAAAAAACAGGGGGGTACAGTGATGGGGCAGATGTACAGGGGGTTACAGTGGTGGGACAGATGAGCAGAAGGTTACAGTGGTGGGACAGATGAGCAGAGGGTTACAGTTGTGGGACAGAAAAACAGGGAGGGTACAGTGGTAGGACAGATGAGCAGGTGATTTGGGGCTGATCAGAGGTGTGAAGGTGCATTAATTGGGACTCATCGGAGGTGTGAAGGTGCATGAATTGGGGCTGGCCTGAGGCATGAGAGTGCAGGATGTTAATTTCTCACTACTACTCACAGCATTTACTTTATGAAAAATATTTTTTTCGTGATTGAGAGTGTGAAGTTTACTTTTTTTTGTTATAAAAACGACACACTCAATTTCTTTGAAAAAAAAAAAATTGGCACTCATTAACCAGCCGCAGTTATACGGCGGCAGGTCGGCTCTCCTGGGCGAGAGCCCGTAGCTCTACGTCGGCATTTCTGCAGCCGCTAGGGGGCGCGTGCGCGTGCCGCCGGCCGGCACATGCGCCCCCGCTCGCCCCCGAGTCCTGTGCGCGTGCCCGGCGGGCACGATCGCCGCCGGGCACACGCGATCGCTCGTTACAGAGCGGGGATTGGGAGCTATGTGTGTAAACACAAAGCTCCCAGTCCTGTCAGCGGGGGAAACGCTGATCTCCTGTTCATACAATGTATGAACAGAAGATCAGTGATTTCCCCTAGTGAGGCCAGCCCCCTATACAGTTAGAACACACCCAGGAACACACTTAACCCCTTCCCCGCCCCCTAGTGTTAACCCCTTCACTGCCAATGGCATTTTTATCGTAATCCAATGCATTTTTATAGCATTGATCGCTAAAAAAATGCCAATGGTCCCAAAAATGTGTCAAAAGTGTCCGAAGTGTCCGCCATAAGGTCGCAGTACTGAAAAAAAACGCTGATCGCTGCCATTACTAGTAAAAAATAAATAAATAATGAAAATGCCATAAAACGACCCCCTATTTTGTAAACGCTATGGCCCAGATTCATAAAGCAATTACGCCTGTCTAACTGGTGTTAGACAGGAGTAATTTCAAATTTTGCACGCCGTATCACTAGTTTGAATCCTCAAACCATGATACGGCGGCTTCGATCCGAGAGGCTTACGTCTTCGTAAGCCTTCGGATCTACGCTGCGATATTTTTGCGGCCGCTGGGAGGAGTTTGCGTCGTTTTCATGCGTCGGGATATGCAAATGTATTTTTACGGCGATCCACGAAGATACGAGCGGTCTTCGCACTCGCTTACGTCTGTTTTTTTTTACATACTGTTAGACCAGCTTTTTGCTGGTCTAACGGTGCGTAGCCCATGTTAAGTATGGCCGTCGTTCCCGCGTCGAATTTAAATTTTTTATTTTTTTTGTTGCGTAACTCGTTCGGGAATAGAAATGTCCGTAAACGACGCTACTCAAACAACGAATGACGTAACGACGTGATTTCGCGCAATGCACGGCGGGAAATTTGCGAACGGAGCATGCGCAGTTCGATCGCCGCGGGAACGCGCCTATTTTAAATCCTTCACGCCCCCTACTCGTCTAGATGGATTGCGACGGGAGAAATACACTACGCCGCCGTCGTTTACTGGACAAAATCTACCGGGATTCCACGTAGAGCCAGGTAAAAAACGGCGGCGTAGTGTATTTCTGATACGCTACGAGAATCCAATTCTCTCTGAATCTGGGCCTATAACTTTTGCGCAAACCAATCAATAAACGCCAATTGCGATTTTTTTTACGAAAACATATGTAGAAGAATACGTATCGGCCTAAACTGAGGGAAATTTTTTTTTTTATATATATTTTTGGGGGATATTTATTACAGAAAAAAGTAAAAAATATTGCATTTTTTTCAAAATAGTCGCTCTATTTTTGTTTATAGCGCAAAAAATAAAAACCGCAGAGATGATCAAATACCACCAAAATAAAGCTCTATTTGTGGGAAAAAAAGGACGCCAATTTTGTTTGGGAGCCACGTCACACGACCGCGCAATTGTCAGTTAAAGCGACGCAGTGCCGAATCGCAAAAAGTGCTCTGGTCATTGGGCAGCAATATGGTCCGGGGGTTAAGTGGTTAAGTCACTCAATCCTGATGTACTGATGGCATATCTCATTTTGGGGCCAGAAAATGCCAGAACAGTACAAATATCCCCAAAATGACCCATTTTTGGAAAGTAGACAGTTCAAGGTATTTAGTAAGAGGCATTGCAAGTTTTTTGAAGTTGTAATTTTTCTGAAATAAAGGAAATTGAAAAACAAAATAATTTAAAAAAAAATTGCTTACGTACTGTCACCAGTGTGGTACAGAATCATATAACTGTTGTGTAGATGGCCAGGGGCACTGACTGGTGACAGTATGTAAAAAAAAATGTTTTAAAAAAAATACTTTTTTAAATATTTTTTTCTTTTATAATTTTTTTTTTTTACAGTTTTTTTCCTACATACAGTGACCAGGGCAATACAGTTTTACCATAATAACACTGTATAACTCTGGGAAGGTGATCAGGCTTTTTTCTTTTACACACTATGATATGGGTTAGAAGGGTTAATGCACACTGGGCTTAAAAAAACGCTGCTTCTACAGGAGTTTTGTGTTTTGCCTGTAGAAGCAGCTCAATGTTATCTTATGATTCCATGCAAATTAAGTTTTAGCCCTGGTTCAAACCTATGCTTTTTCTTGGTTCTTTTTACTCTTTGCAGAAATGTGTTTCAATCCATTTAACATGGATTCCTATGGGGCACATTCATATCTGTGCTTTTTTCAGCAGCTGCATTTTTGGAAGGGGTCAGACTTTTTTTAATCGCAAAACTGTACATTTTTGGTTCAAAAGGCTTCAATAGAGACGCTGCAGAAAACCATGTAGAGTGTTTTTGATACGTTTTTTATGCGTTTTGGATTTTTTAATCCTTCCAACAACGAATTGGCCAAAAAATTCAGTGTTTTTAGTGGCAGAAAAAAAATCTTTTGGTTTGCTTTTCTGAGAGGAGTTTACTGGCAGGAAAAAAAAAAATATATGCTCTATATGAGGGTTTTTTTTCTGCCAAAAAAACTGCCTTTATGGACCCTTAAAAGGATAGTTCGCCTTTACAAAAAAACTGCATAAGGGATGTCTGTAGATTTAAAAAAACTGTGCAGCTCTAAAGATTAATAATACTCTTCCTATAGGTGTAGGCCGTTTACATGCCTTACAAAGCCTGAATAATCTCAGGACATTGTTAAATACTCCCTGGATGTTGCTAAGTGAGGCCTAGTCATTACTGCTCACCTTCACCATCAAAGGCGTGAGCTTTTTCTCCTATTCAAACCCCCTCACATTCTCTTTCTCCCTCCTGATGTAGTAGCTCTGAGCTCAGTGTTGAAATCTCACACTGGTGATGGTGGAGGTAAGCAGTGATGACTAGGGATTACCTTGCATGGCTTAGTCAGAGCCCAGACTTAAACCCCATTGAAATTCTGTGGAATGACTTGAAGACTGCAGTCCACAAACGGTCACAATCAAATGTAACTGAACTTGAGCAGTTCTGCAAAGAAGAGTGGATAAATATTGCAAAGTCTAGATGTGCAAAGTTAGTAGAGACATATCCCAACAGACCAAAGGCTGGAATTAAAGCAAAGGTTGGTTCAACAAAATACTGCCACAAGGGGGAGATCCTTTTTCCAAATCAGTGATTCTGTTTTTGCTTTTTTCCTGACATGTTGGTGGTTTATCACTCACTTGGATGTTATAAGTTGCACTGGTAAATAAAGCTGGATAAACAAAAACGGTGTCTGTCTTAATTTCTGGCTGCAAAGCAACAAATTGTGATTATTTTCTTTACCCACTGTATGTAATTGGAGATGACAATGTAAGGGGGCACGTGCCAGGAAGCTGGAACTGCAGACTTGAACTTTGGAGTGATGGTGTCTGGTAAGCAGAAGCACAACGAAAAGGTCATTCCAACTTCACCCAGACCAGTAGATAGCAGAGCCAGGTCACAATCTGAGTTTAACTAGGAAGGCACCAAATCACGAGCAAGATCAAGGTCAGTGACAAGCAGAGGTTGGCAATATGAAGGCAATGAAGTACAGAATTGGTAGGCAAAATCTTGGTTAAGAGTCCAGGCTGAGGTCGGTATCAGCAGCAGCCAAAAACAGGCAGGTCAGATAGACACTGTGCCATTAACAAAGTCAAGCAGATTTAGGATTAAAGTGGATGTCACAATGTAGAGTATAAGATTTCCTATCATCTGTGCCCAGTCTTGCCACACAGAGTTAATCCAGCTCTGTCTAAATAAAAAGTCAGTTTCTCTCTTCTTGCTTTGAGTGACAGGTTATTTACATATCTAGCTTGGACATGTTTATCATAAGTTATGTTATGTTTATCATAATATGAGGTGATCCAAAGTTCATTGTATATTACCGGGATGTGTTATGTGGGGGAGGGGTGGATTTTTCACTTTTTATACTTTGAATCACCTCATATTATGATAAACATAACATAACATATTATAACATGTCCAAGCTAGATATGTAAATAACCTGTCACTCAAAGCAAGAAAAGAGAAACTGATTTTTTATTTAGACAGGTTTTTATCTGGAAGTCTATTAATTTTCACTGAACAATAAAAGAGAATCGCTCAGAGCTGGATTAACTCTGTGTGGCAAGACTGGGCACAGATGATAGGAAATCTTATACTCTACATTGTGACATAAAAAATAAAAAAAATGTTGGGTTTACATGCACTTTAAGGTTAACAGAGATACAACCTGAAAGACCACATCTCATGCAGGGCCTAGATTTAAATAGGCCACTAGGTGCTAGTATCCATGGTGGATGTGCTTATGCGTCCACATGCACACCATTGTGCGTGCGTCGTGCACACTCTTGAACACTTAGTTAGGTTCCCATGCCCAAAACTTGAACATTTTTGCACATGTGCCTTAGCCTGAGCACAAGCCTTATAGCTGGCACAATCTCTTTTCACAGCTGACCTGAGGTTCCTGACATCAACACAGTTATTGCAGACACACCATTATGGGCAGATACACGGATTCCTAAGAAACTGATTAATACAGCAGGCAAATAAAAATTCTGAAGAATGCAAGAATTGCAGATGTTCACCCTTGTATAGCCTCGTACACACGATCGGAAATTCCAACAAGAAAAGTTTGATGTGAGCTTTTGGCCGGAAATTTCAGCCGTGTGTAGGCCCCATCGGACTTTCTCTGTCGGAATTTCCGGCAGCAAAAATTTGAGAGCTGGTTCTCAAATTTTACGACGGAAAAAGGTCTTCTGTATGCAATTCCGACACTTAAAAATCCTACGCATGCTCGGAATCAATTTGACCCATGCTCGGAATCATTGAACTTCATTTTTCTCGGCTCGTCGTAGTGTTGTACATCACTGCGTTCTTGACGGTCACAAGTTTGAACCAAAATTCAGTCGGAAATAAATCTACGATTTTCTTGTCGGAATTTCCGATCGTGTGTACGCAGGATTAGAGGATATTGAGCTTTGTCAAGAAAATGTATGTTTGTCACAGGACTGCTCAGAGAGAGAAATCACTGCTGACAGTTTATTGGGAACAAGTGGAAGGTTTAGAACTGATCCAAACATCCTGAAAATATCCAAACAAATCTCAAAAATCTTAACTTTGAGAAACTATAAAACAGAAAATTGTACCATACTTACCGTAATTTCCTTTTCCTGGTGCCTATCCATGGCAGCATACCTGTAACAAGCTCCGCCTTGGCTCCTCCCTCAGGACTAGTGAATATTATAAAAGAGTTGGTTAGTACAGCCCCAGCATTCTCCGTAATATAGAATACCGAGGGTGGGATTGTATGCTGCCATGGATAGGCACCAGGAAAAGAAAATTACGGTAAGTATGGTACAATTTTCTGTTTTCCTGGTGCCTCCATGGCAGCATACCTGTGACAAATAAATAGCTGAAATGGGATGGGATGATGCTTAGAGGTTTAAAGAGAATATTATCATCATCTAGAAGAAGCAGAGGCCAATTTTATCGCCTGTCTGCCGACCTCCACCGATGAGAGAGCTCCTGTGTCCACTCAGTGATGTTTCAGAAGTGTAAGTTGGGACAACCAAGCTGCTGCCCTGCAAATGGTTACAATTGACACATTTGCTCTTACTGTCCAAGAGGCAAAAACCGCCCTGGTGGCGTGCTCACTGACTGTCGAAGGGGGACCCAGTCCTTTGCCCTGTATACCTTTTAACGATCCATGAGGCAATAGTTTTTGCCGACACCTCCTTGCCTTTGTCTTTACCCCAGGGAATTATGAACAACCCAATAGAGTCCCTGAAGGATGCTGTAGCCTGCAGATAGCGTCTCAAAGTGGAGGCAATGTCCAGTTTGTTAAGAGAACCTGAGTTCTGTTCTGAAAATGTTGAGAGTGCCCAAGGTTCCGCCATGATTGAGGATGATGTGAACATGGGTATAAGTCCTCGCAGTTCTGAGTTCCACTCTGTCGGGGTAGAATATGACATGAATATGATCCGCTCTTAAAGTTTGGAGTTCTGAAACCCGTATGCCAGAGGTTATGACTATCAATAATATTAGCTTCAAGGTTAGATTCCGAAGCAGTGCTGAGCCCGAAGGAGCAAAGGAGGATTGGCTAAGGTCTCTAGGATGACTGCAAGGCCCTGGGTGGAAAAGGACTGTTTAGTTGGCGGTCAGATCTCTTTGACGGCTTTGAAAAATTGGATTAATATTGGATACACGGACCATTTTCTACTGGTTGCCGCTGAAATTCCCGCTACCTGTACCTTTAGTGTACTCATAGCGAGACCTAGGTCCAGGCCTACCTGCGAGAATTTGAGAGGATGATGGAGAAACTGGATCCCAGCTTCTGTCAATCATGGAGGCCCTGAAATTGCTCCACACCTTATGGTATACACTGTTTGTGGATGGCTTTCTTGCCCTTAGGAGGGTTGCGATAACCCTGTTGGAACCCCCTAAGGATTCCAACCTTTGCCTTTCCGCCGCCAGATGTGAAGGATCAACCTGCCTGGATTTGGATGGGAGTGATATCCCTGTGACAGAAGAAAAGGTAACAGCGGAATTTTGACTAGAGGCTGGGTACTCAGGTACATTGCTGTGAGAAGCCTTTGGCCAGTATGGTAGAACCGCTATTACCATTGTGGTTTCTATTATGATCCTTGACATGAGTTTGGAATGAGAGGCCGTGGAGGGAAGGCATAGGCCAGATTGGATGCCCAGAGGGCTGAGAGAGCATCTGCTGCCTCCACCTGGGGATGAGGAGACTTCGAGATGAACCTTGGAAGCTTGGTATTGAATGTTGTTGCAGATGGGCCAGCGCGAGGGGACCTCACTGGTCTACCATCTAGTCGAAAATTTTCGGGTGCAGAGACCATCCCTTGGCATCCAAAAACCTGTGGGATAGGTGGTCGGCCCTGGAGTTGAGATGACCGCATAGATAGACTGTCCTTAGATCTTCTGGATTCCTTTCTGCCCAAAGGATTATGAGTTTCACTCCCCCCTGCAGGGACCTGCTGTGCATCCCTCTTTGCCGGTGTATATAAGATACTGTGGCTCTGTGGTCTATTCAGAGAAGAACTGGTTTCCCTGCAAACTCGAATTCTAGGGCTTGTAATGCAAGGTAGGCTGCCTATATTTCTGGGATATTTGATACCAGGTCTATTGTATGGAAGGTCCATCCTCCCTGCATTGAGATCTGGTTGCAGTGTGCTCCCAAACCCGCTGCACTGGCGTGATCCAGTTGACATGCCCTAATGGATGTGATTTCAAGGGCGTGTGTTTGTTCATCCACCAATGTGGGCTCCTGAGCATCAGGGTTGTCAGGTATATGGTTTGGGATAGATACTGTTTGTCCCACCGCCTCAAGAACTCCAGCTGAAAAAAGTCTCAAATGACAATAGGCCCAAGGGGGAATAGGGATACATGACAACATCCGGCCTATCCTGCTCAAATAGTACGAGGCGGTAAGATAGGATCTCACACTCACATTCTGCATATGTTAAACAATGGATGTTACCATCTGAGGTGCGAGGGATACTGTACCGTTCTCTGTGTTGAACAGTGCTCCCAGATAAACCCTCTTCTGGGTTGGAGAAAGGTGACTCTTGGTTTATCTTCTATCCAAATTCTGCTAGCGTTGTCAAAGGAACTTTCCTGTGTTCCACTAATTGGGCTGGACTCTTTGCCAGGAGAAGAAGGTTGTCCAAGTCATGGTAAATTTGAAGCCCCAGCCCTCTTAGAGGGGCTATGACGGTAATCAGGGTCTTTGTGAAGACTCTTGGCGATGTGCAGTGGCCGACGGGAGATTTCCTGGAATTGAAAATGTACCTGGCCCACTTCAAACCTATTCCTAGAAAGGAGGAAGTATAGGTATGTGCAGGTAAGCATCCTGCAAGTCTAGTGACACCACTAAGTTCCTTGGTTGGATTACCCTAAAGATCGTTTGTAGGGAAAAATAATTTCTAAATGGATAGCTATTTAGTCCTTTTTAGTTCTTTTACGGGTCTCCAACCTCCGTTTCTTCAGGGGCTAGAAACAGGGTGGAGAAAAGACCCGAAAATCTTTTCTATGGAGGCACTGGAACTACTGCTTGCTGTTCCTGCAAGGAGTGAAGAAACCGTTGTAGTGCCTCCGCTTTTTAGGGGGAAACCGACAGCCTTGTCGGAGAGAAGAAACCTTTGGGGGGGGGGGTCTAAAAACATCCAAATTGCCCGCATTTGACTGTGGAGACTACCCAGGGATCCGTGTGCTTTGTTACCAGCTCTTCAAGAAGTTTTTTGAGTCTGGTCCGCACCGGGATCACTTAGGATGGCTTGGTTGGATTTAGTAGGATCCTGTGGCGTAGGCACGATTCTCTATCTACGGGACTTGAGGAAGGTAGGGTGCGTGCTCCTCCAATTTTGTCTGAAGCCCTTCCTTTACCTGGACTGTCTGTAGTCCATGTTCTTAGGCTATTTAAATCTTGGGTGAGAATGACCTGGAGCGCCTGGATCGCCTGTCTTGGGGTAATGGGTCTGACTTTCCGTCAGTGACGCTAGAGATGGTCTTGAACAATCTCCCCCCAAACAAGGCTTTGCCTGTTTTGAGGCAATATGTGCTGGCTATGGTTTCGGCCGTAAGGCCGGTTTGGCCCTAACTGTGTGTAGCATTGACCTTGCGGAGTATCGAACTGAACCGATGGCGGCCTCACCAATAAGATCTGCTGAGGACTTTAGCTCATCTAAGGACTTAATGTCCTCCTTTGAGATATCCTGTTGGATTTGCGTTTCTATATTCTCAATCCAGACGCGTAGGGCGATAGACACTGACATCAGAGCTATCGCAGGATTACAGGCATTGCCCGCCATCTGGTAAGCTTTCTTGAGATTAAGATCCAACCTTCTGTCGAGTGGATCCTTAAATGAGGTTGAGTCTTCCATAGTCTTACCGCAGCTGCTCACCCACTGGAGAGCACTCAAGCATTACGGAATCGACCTCTGAGAGAGGGTATAGCTTTCCCAAGCGATTAATGGAGAATAATTTCTCTGTCTCTGCCACTCTTCCTTAATCACATCCCTGATCTCGTTCATGAGAGGGAAAAGGAAATCTGGCATTTGAGAAAGGGAAGTAGGCCATGCACTTCTTGACTTGTGTCACTGTTCTCAGCCGATCGCTTGTTTACCGCCAGTACATAAGGCTGGACTATGGCGAAAGCAAAACCAGGGGCATCTAGGTCATCAGGGTCATACCCTGAGATGGCATTTTCTTCCTAATGCTAGAGGAGGAAGCAGGCATTGGGCGAGAGATTTCACTTGAGGACGGCCCAGAGGTGGATGCCTGTTGTTACGACAGCATAGTGGGTACCAATTCCGCAAGAGAATACTCTACTGCTTTTTAAAGCAGGTCCGCCATTTACAGGCCCTTGGACTCTGTCCGCTACGTAGTCCTTGAGACAATATCGACAGATCAGTCTGTCTGGAGGTGGGGTGGCCCCACAGACCTGACGTCTTGGAGATCTAGGACTCGAGGAGTGTGAGAGACAGCGTTTTTTTTTTTTGTTTTTGTTTTTTTGGCCGTCGACTTCCTGCCACTCCTATGGACACCACGCCTGGGTGACTTGTCTCTGCTGGGACTAGAGTCATCCTCGCCTTATTGTCGCCTTGAGGTCTTTTAGACGTCTTTTGGCATACAGGGCTGAAGTACATAGGAGTACCAGCCTCGGTGCACTCTTTTTTTTTTTTTTTTTTAAACATGAGTTAACTTACCTGGACGTATGTCCTTACCTCAATGTAGAGTAGGATCTTATAAGGGTGACCAATGGCTCATGTTTGGGCGGCTAAGCAGAAGCAGCAGCTAAGAAAAGAGTAAAGAAGAGTCAACTAGCGGGAATCTGGTTGTAGCTAAAGGGGGGGGGGGGGTGTTATATATATTTTTTTGGATCCCCTGAAGAGAAAAAAAAAACATATATCAAACATTTGGTTTAAAAATACTTTGCCTCTATCTCTCTCTTTTTTTTTTTTTTTTAACCTGAAAAGAAAGCATATATTAAACGTTTTGGTTTAAAATACTTTGCCTTTTTTTTTTTTTTGCTTACCCAGAGAAGAAAGAAGAGTTCTCTCCCTGGAGCTCTTGAAAACATGCACTTCCCCCGGCAGCCTCAGGGGTCTCACTGAGGCTGCTAGTGAAGCCAAATAGGGAAGAGGACAGGTGGGAAATGCCTCAGACCTGTCCCTGACATCTTATGGGCAAAAGGCGTCCTCCCGCCCTGATCTAAGATGGCTGCCACGGCCTCGGAGTCGACCACGCATGCGCCGATCGGCGAGACGAGGACCCGGAAGTCCCGCTCCACCGGCGCACACGTGGAGCACGATGTAAGACGCCGTAAGTAAATAAAATGCCGGCGCTGAGCGCGCGCGGCTCCTAAGGAGCTGAGAAGGTGACAGGGAGCTTTAGGCAAGGAAAGGAAAATAAATGAGAAAGGACAAACAAAAACGTAAGTTGGGGCAGAAACCTAAGAGGAGGGGAAGGAAAAGAAATGCAGAGATAGCTGCTGCCTCTGTTGCCAGGACTGAGCTAATGCCTGAAAATAGTCATGCAGATAGAGTTCTTGGTTAAGAAACAAACTGCTTGTCCCAAAAGACCCTACAGAAGGGACTCCCAACCTTATAAGCGCGTTTAGCTGCCCAGGAGAAGGGACCGCATCCGGGAGAGGCTTGAACCCGGATGGAAGCTGCCGAATGCAGAAGGTAAGGACGTTCGCCCAGTATTTACTGCCATGAGGTATGAGGAAAAAAAGGAGAATGCTGGGGCTGTACTAACCAACTCTTTTATAATATTCACTAGTCCTGAGGGAGGAGCCAAGGCGGAGCTTGTCACAGGTATGCTGCCATGGAGGCACCAGGAAATAGAATTATGTGAACCTGTGTAAAACAAGATGCATTACTTACCTATTTTAATTTTGCTCCAGTCATGTGATCTAGTTTTCCTTTTGTCAGCCAGCGTAGCTGCAGGGGAGAAGAGGGAGTGCTGACAACAGATGGGCCATTGTAAGCCAATTGGTGATGTTACCAGTCTTGTTGTGCGCAGTCTTTTCATCCCTGTAGCTGGCCCCTGACTGACACAATGAAGATCATGTAACCGGATAGAAGCAGCATGAAAATAGTTAAAGTGATACTAAAGCTTTGCTTAACCGCTTCCTTCCCGCAGGACAACTATATACGCCCTGTTTTGAAGAGGAATACCGTTGTTATGGTAGCAGCTAGCTACTATAAACCCGGTATCCTCTTCAAGAGCCGGCGGTTTCCTTGTAGGTAAAAGTGGTCTCCAGTGGCGGAACTTTCATGGTTGCTGCAGTCGCAGTTGCGACTGGGCCCTGCCATTCTGACGCTGTGGGGGGGGGCCCCAAGACCCGGCATCTCCCCCTGCACCTCTGGCTTTTAGTTTGGGATGCAGTGAGGGGAGCGGGAGGCGGCGTTCGGCAGCTGTATGGTGCTTGCGGCATCTCCCTGGGGCTTGTTTTTCTCCTTCGGCATGTGTACAGTGGAGGGGGAGGAGCCTCTGACCCAGGCAGCTACAAGTTTTACTCTTCAGTGGAGTGATTTGCTCGGGTCAGTGGCCCCTCCCCTCTCCACTGTACAGACCCAGGAAGAGAATTACAAGCCCCAGGACGATCCCCATGCAAATGGACATCATAGAACTGCCGATCTCCACCTCAAACCTCCCCCTGTGCTGGGGGTTGGAGGTGCACAGCCAGCCAGCCAGGTACAGGGGAAGCTCTGGGGGGGGGGTGTTTAAGTCTGGGAACCCTGATGTATTGGGTGGGCTCTCTGGGAACCCTGATGTATTGGGTGGGCTCTCTGGGAACCCTGATGTATTGGGTGGGCTCTCTGGGAACCCTGATGTATGGGGGGGCCTCTGGTGACCCTGATGTATGGGGGGGCCTCTGGTGACCCAGATTTATGGGGGGGGGGCTCTCTGGTGACCCTGATGTATGGGGGGCTCTCTGGGGACCCTGATATATGGGGGGGTCTCTGGGGACCCTGATATATGGGGGGCTCTCCGGGCACCCTAATGTATGTGGGAGGCTCTCTGGGGACCCTGATATATGGGGGCTCTCTGGGGACCTTAATGTATGTGGGAGGCTCTCTGGGGACCCTGATATTTGGGGGGCTCACTGGGGACCCTGATGTATGTGGGAGGCTCTCTGGGGACCCTGATATTTGGGGGGCTCTCTGGGGACCCTGATGTATGTGGGAGGCTCTCTGGGGACCCTGATGTATGTGGGGGGCTCTCTGGGAACCCTGATGTATGGGGGGGGCTCTCTGGGGACCCTGATGTATTGGGGGGCTCTCTGGGAACCCTGATGTATGGGGGGCTCTCTGGGGACCCTAATGTATGTGGGAGGCTCTCTGGGGACCCTGATATATGGGGGCTCTCTGGGGACCCTAATGTATGTGGGAGGCTCTCTGGGGACCCTGATATTTGGGGGGCTCACTGGGGACCCTGATGTATGTGGGAGGCTCTCTGGGGACCCTGATGTATGTGGGAGGCTCTCTGGGGACCCTGATGTATGTGGGGGGCTCTCTGGGAACCCTGATGTATGGGGGGCTCTCTGGGGACCCTAATGTATGTGGGAGGCTCTCTGGGGACCCTGATGTATGTGGGAGGCTCTCTGGGGACCCTGATGTATGGGGGGGCTCTCTGGGAACCCTGATGTATGGGGGGGGCTTTCTGGGGACCCTGATGTATGTGGGGGGCTCTCTGGGGACCCTGATGTATGTGGGGGGCTCTCTGGGAACCCTGATGTATGTGGGAGGCTCTCTGGGGACCCTGATGTATGGGGGGGCTCTCTGGGAACCCTGATGTATGTGGGGGGCTTTCTGGGGACCCTGATGTATGTGGGGGGCTCTCTGGGGACCCTGATGTATGTGGGGGGCTCTCTGGGGACCCTGATGTATGTGGGGGGCTCTCTGGGAACCCTGATGTATGTGGGGGGCTCTCTGGGGACCCTGATGTATGGGGGGCTCTCTGGGGACCCTAATGTATGGAATGGGCTCTGGGAACCATGATGTATGGTGGGGCGCTCTGGGAACCCTGATGTATGGGGGGACCCTGATGTATGGGAAGCTCTCTGGGGACCCTGATGTAAGGAATTGGCTCTCTGGGGACCCTGATGCAAGGAGGATCTGCACTCAGAAATGTAACAAAATATATGTATGTATATATATATATATATATATATATATATATATATATATATATATATATATATACACACACATATATTGTATACATGTGTATGCCTGCCCAAGCGTATGACTTTCTTTACTTGCTACACTGCTATGGGCCTGTGGGGGGGGGGGGGGGGCCTTTCATGGTTTCTTGCACCGGGGCCCTGAAGGTTCTAGTTACGCCTCTGGTGGTCTCTGCGGCATATTGGCTGCAAGATAACTTTTATTAGCGGCGGGAAAGGCCCCCCTCCTGCCGCGCTCCGGTGCCCTTCATCTCTTACCGTGGGCGTCGGTAACGGCGGAGGCGATCCGGATCTGTCCCTTTTGTGACATGGAGACAAATGAGGGGAAAGATGGCCCCCACCCGTCACCAAGTCATTGCAGGGCGGAAGCGACGTTAAAACTTCACTTCCGCCTATAGCTCTTAAGCTACGAGTAAGCATCACATGATGTGAAATTTTTCCTGTTGACTGCATCGCTTTGGTTGTTTTTTTGGATTTCATTTGTACAATAAAGACATAGGGCCAGATTCAGGTAGAGTTAGGCTGGCGGATCAATGGATCCGCCAGCCTAACTGTCACTTTAAGCCAGCGTTTTTGTTTTCTGTAACCAGAAAACAAGAAACGCCGAGTTGGAGTTCCGATGCGAGCGGCGTAATTGAATTTCGCCATTGCATCGCAACTGCAATTTTAAAAATGGCGCTGGGGGCGTTCCCGCTGATTAACGCAGAAAATATGTTAATCAGCGGGAATCGGCAATTCACGATCGTATTCGGGCGCGACGCAGTGACTTTCCGATGTTTCCGTAAGCGATACGTGGCGTAAAGATAAAGCAGCCCCCTAGTGGAGTATCCTATGTTAAGTATAGCCGTCGTCATCGCGTCGAAAAAAAAAAATTTGCGTCGCTTGCGTAAAACGTCCATGAATGGGAATTTGACGTCATTGACGTTCACTGACAGAATTTGGAGCATGCGCACTGGGATGCATTGACAGTCGACGCATGCGCAGTACGTTCGCCGCGGGATCGCGCCTAGTTTAAATAATACACGCCCCGTACCCGCCCAATTTGAATAACGCTGGCTCATTTTCGATACGCTGCCGCAACTTTAGGAGCAAGTGCTTCATGAATACAGGACTTGCTCCTAAAATTTCGGCAGAGTAACGTAAATGAGAAACGTTACTCCAGATTAAAGATGCTCCCATCTACCTGAATCTGGCCCATAGTTTTAACGAGTGCAGCAGTCCAGGATCTTCTTCTATCCAATGCACCTGTGCATAGCCAGCACCCTTTTGGTTTAGTGGGACGGAAGCAAAGCCAAGGGATCAGCAGTTTTTAGAGCGGTATCATCTCTCACTCCATAGCTCTTAAAGGGAATTTTTTTTTTCAAATGACAATTTTTCTTATTACATTTTAGTGTAAATATGAGATCTGAGGTCTTTTGGACACCAGATCTCATATTTAAGAGGACCTGTCATGCTTTTTCTATTACAAGGGATGTTTACATTGCTTGTAATAGGAATAAAAGTGACACCATTTTTTTTTTTTTTTTTAGAGAACAGTGAAAAAAATAAAAAATAAAGGGTAAAATAAACAAGAAAAAATAAAATAAAACGTAAACGCGCCCTGTCCCCCAGAGCTCACGTGCAGAAGTGAACGCATACGAGAGTAGCACCCACATACTGTATGTAAATGGTGTTCAATCCACACATGTGAGGTATCGCCGCGATCGTTAGAGCGAGAGCAATAATTCTAGACCTAAACCTCCTCTGTAACTCAAAACATGCAACCTATAGAATTTTTTAAACATCGCCTATGCATTTCATGAATCTATCTATTGTCGCCGCTGCCGCTCCATATTCACATGTCTGGCCCCTTGTCGGGCACCGGGCATCTGAATTACAGCAAAGTTTTTTTTGGAAGCAACTGATTAGAGCCGTTGGCTCTAATAGGTGTCCTGATTAGAGCCATAGGCTCTAATAGGCTTCCAAATTGGTATACAGCGGGCACAATACTGAGTGTTCACTGTTTATTCTAAGCTGTTGTGTTAGGGAAGCAAATAAATCACTTCCCTAACACTGACGCGTCTCTCAGCCAATCAGGTGCTCGGGTCTGTTTACCCTGTCACCTGATTGGCTGAAGCGTCAGGCGCTGTGATTGGATGCAGGCATCCAATCATAGCAGAGGACGGGAAGAAGATGGGAGAAGACATGAGGACTCAGAGCGTGGAGGACAGAGCCAAGATTGCAGAGTAGCTGCAATTGATGGTGCACACTGGCAGGAATTGATGGGGCACACTGGCAGGAATTGATGGGGCACACTGGCAGCAATTAATGGGCACACTGGCAGCAATTGATGGGGCACACTGGCAGCAGATGATGGGGCACACTGGCAGTAATTGATGGGGCACACTGGCAGGAATTGATGGGGCACACTGGCAGCATTTAATGGACACACTGGCAGCAATTGATGGGACACACTGGCAGCAACTGCTGGGGCACACTGGCAACAATTGATGGACACAGTGGCAGCAATTGATGGGCACACTGGCAGCAATTGATGGGGCACACTGGCAGCAATTGATGGGGCACACTGGCAGAAATGTATGGGTGCAGTTGCTGCATTTGATGGCACAGTGGCGGCAATTTTTTTTAGTTTGTTTGCGCCCCCCAAAAAATGTTGAGCACCAGTCGCCACTGCAACAGTCCTTATTACCTTCTGTAAAGAAGAGTTCCCCCCCCGCAGGGGCGGACTGACCATTGGGGTTTTTGGGCACTCCCCGAGGGCCCCATGCCACTAGGGGGCCCCATCAGGCTTGCCAGGCTCAATAAAACCAGGGACAGTATGTAAAAATCTGTGTTTTCTTTTACATCTGTCCCTGATATGTCTGAAACCCACATGTTTTTGATGTGAAAAACCTGAGATTTTAGCTGCCCTGCCTCTGCACTGCCTGGTGTGGTGGCCATCTGTAAGCCCGGTGGGCCCCTTATTCTTTTATTGCCTGGGGGCCCCATGAGTTGTCAGTCCACCCCTCGTTCCCCGTGCATAGTTCCAGAAAATTTAAAAAGCGTTAAATGAAATAGATGAGGAAGGAATTATCCAGAAGTCGTAGTGAATGGGTCTCATCACCTGTGGTAGCATGGAAACCATCTGGGGTTTCCAAGACCCATTTAGAGTCTTTTTTTTACTTTTTTTTTAGGTGGGATCATTTACAGGAGGGGTAGTACTCTATAATGTCCACTAGATGGCAGGTGCGTGTCACTTTTGAACTAAAACTTCTAATATCAGAATAAAACAATTTCAATGCATTTAGGCCGCTAACCAGTATATCTTGTAGTTTTTACATTTGTCAGTGGAATGCATAATTAGGTGTTTGATTTTGAGAACAAAACAAAATGTGGTTCCCAGCATGCTTACCAGCTAGCTAGTCAGTAGGGCTGAGCCATCCCACCAGAAAGCTGGCATCTGTAGTGTGCCAATTACAAGCAGATGAGGCATTCCCTGATGTAATGTGGAATTCTAATGGGGCACTTGATGTAAGAAGACACTCTGATGGAGACACACTTATAGAGACACCTGATATAAGGGAACACATTAGCAGAGACAGCTGATTTAATGGGGGGACAATGATGGAGACACCTGATGTATGGGGAATCACTGATGGAGATGCCTGATGTAAGAGGAGACACTGATGAAGACACCTAATGTAAGGTGAGGCATTGATGGAGACACCTGATGTAAGGGGACACACTGAGGGAGACACCTGATGTGCTGCTGCTGGGGCCGGGGTTCCCCATCGGGCCGCCATACATTCCTTCTATGTCCTCTCTTCTCCTCACCTCACGTCCCATTCCCCGCTCTGGGGATAAAATGATAGGGTAGGCTGAGCATTAGGCTCCGCCTCCACCACTGTTACACTACCCTACGTGGATCCGGTCTGGCAAGTCATTGGCTGTCATGGGGGCACCTATCACTCCCTTCCCCAGGCAGAATGAGAAATATTAGCAATTTCTATGTCGTGCCGTAGCGCTGGGAGATTAGTGCGGGAGGCGGCCGCGGGAGGACTGGTGGGGGTTTTTTCATGCGGAGGGGGTGGCTTTTTGCCGCCCCCCTCCCCAATGGCACCCATGGCACTTGCCATGGCTGCCATACCCTAGATACGCCACTGTATAAGGGGACACAGTAATGAAGACGCCTGATGTAAGGGGAGACACTGATGGAGACAATTGATGTAAGGAGACACAGTGATGAAGACACCTGATGTAAGGGTTGATACTAATGGTGACACCTGATGCAAGGGGACACACTGATAGAGACACTTGATGTAAGGGAACACACTGAAGGAGACACTGAAGGAGACACTGAAGGAGACACCTGATGGAGACACCTGATATAAGGGGACACACTGATGGAGACACCTGATGTAAAGGGATACACTGATGGAGACACCTGATATAAGGGGACACACTGATGGAGACACCTGATATAAAGGGAGACACTGATGGAGACACCTGATATAAGGGGACACACTGATGGAGACACCTGATGTAAAGGGAGACACTGATGGAGACACCTGATATAAGGGTACACACTGATGGAGACACCTGATGTAAAGGGAAACGCTGATGGAGACACCTGATGTAAAGGGAGACACTTTTTTTTTTAAAAGCCTATGGCGTGTGAACACACCCAAAAAACTCCACCCGGTGCAGAAAAAATGTGCACACACAAGAAGAGTGTTCACAAAAACGTGCAGACAAGTGCAACGTCAAGTGATCTTCCTGTGAATAAGGACCCAAACCCTGATCCCCTGGGGCATTAGGCTCCAGATGAGGACTAAGGTACTGTGGTCGAGCAACCGAAGTCGACATGGACCCAACTTCCTCAGAGGGTCTGCCAAAACAGAACCCTCCCAGTACTAGGTGGGGCTCCCCGAAGGGAGACCCCATGAGAGCAGGTGAACTAAGCTAGAAGGCCATGTCCACCCACTCCCAATACGTTCAGCGCTGGCCCGAGGACCGGCACCCTAATAGTCACACAGTGAAAAAATAACGTGCACAAACAAAAAAAGACAAAAACGTGACAAAACAAAGGCAATAAATAAAATAAAGTGGGGGAAAGGGATAGTGGAGAGGAGAGTGAAAGAAGTGGTCATTGTGGTGTGGTGTCAATTCCTCTGTCCTGGCCAAAAGGCCGGCCCAGGAGGCAGGTGCTAAAAGAAAAAGCGTGTTGCTGGTGCAGTGACCATGGTATCTTTAAATCAAAGTGATTCTCAGATACTCCTTGGCTGCCACTCCAGGGGCACATCCACCATAGGCTTTTCCACTCCAAATCCAACCCCCGACCATCCAGTGCAGCCCCCCACCCCTGCCAGATAGAGAGCCCTTCAAGGTTTTCTTAGGGAGAACTGCCGCTCCAGTTAGCAGCCTCCGCCAATACTAGCCCTTCTAGACCCCCCGTCAACCCGGTGGATTTGCACAGTCTTACCCCGTCTTTCCACCAGGGCAGTACCAGCTCCTCCAACCAGATCTCTGACAGGGACAGAACTTACACCAGCCAGCCAGAAGTCCGGACTAAAACTCGGCAAAAAGACCAGACCAAGTGCAGCCACCCATCCTCACCAGGAGCACCCTTCCAGGTGGCTCAGACACAACCATGGGCCGGCCCCTAGTATCTATTGTGCAGCACGGCGTAGTCCCTGCCGAAACCATCTTTCCAGGTGCAATGACATCATTGTATTGCATCCATTCTCCCCATGTAGGAGGTGTTTCTGCGCTCTTCTGACAACTGATAAGAACAGATTTTTTCTTTTGAAAAGCCTGTGGCGTGCATAACACAACTCAAAAACTTCACCCGGTGCAGGAAAAATGTGCACACACATAAAGAGGTGCAACAAAAAACTATGATGGGTGCGTCATCAATTGGTCCTCCGAAAAGGACCCAGCTCTGATCCCCCGGGGCGTTAGGCTCCTGGCAGGGAAAAGAGTAAACTGTGGTCCATGCAGCCAAAGACACATGGACCCAACATCCTTGGAGGGGCTGCCGAAACAGAACCCTCCTCGTGAGGCTCCCCTGAAGGGAGACCCCATAAGAGCGGGCGAACTAAGCCAGAAGGCCATGTCCACCCACTCCCAAGACTTTCAGAGCAGGCCCGAGGACCAGCACCCTACTCATCACACATAAAGTGACATGCACCAACAAAAAGAAGACGTAACGTGTGACACACGGGGTAAAATAAAAAATAAAGTGGGGGAGAATGAAGGTGGGAGAGGTAAGTAGAAAGTGACCAACGTGCAATACGTTGGAGGGCCAAAAGGCTCGGCCCTAGAGGCAGGTGTTAAAAAGGTGTATGTGAAGATCAGTGACCTAAGGTGCCACACAATGAGTGCTCCTTTCAAACACTCGTGCAATGTATGGCACCCCTGGACTGCCACTCCAGGAGCACTATCTCCACAGGCTTTTCAACAGTCCCTGACCCCCGGTCCGGTCCAGCAGCACCCTTCCCAGCCAGGAAGGTAGGAGAAGAGGTCGGGGAGAGCCCACCTAAGCAAGCTACTACCCACAACCCCCATCTTTCCCACCTAATTACATTTGGGAAATACTAACCGCTCCTCCCGGCGAAAGGAGGGGCAAGGGTTCTCTCCCGAACAACTGACTGGGGCAGGCACCACCAAATACAGGCCAGAGGCCAGGGGCCCAGCCCTCCAGCTTTGACCTCATGCCTCTCTGTCCCGACCAGAAGGCTTTCACCTCCATGCCAGCAGGCTTAGCGTCCGCCGACTGCCATCCCTTTCCCCCTCGCCGGGTACTGGGGACAGTCAGCATAGCACCACCTACTGGCAACTGATAAGAACAGTTTTTTTTTTTATTATTTTATTTAAAATTTCACAGGTAAAATACAAAGTAACATTGATACAAAAAATATGTACAAGACAAAATCACAAGACATTTGTATAAAAGTAAAATACAAGAAATACAAAAAGGTTACAATATTTACATGAAAACACCCACAACCCTTCCACAAAACCCTCCCACAAAGATACATAGCAAAAAAAAAAATATATGCAACAACAACAATATAATAACAAGAATACAGCAATAAAAATAACAAAAAAACATTACAAAAAACCCATTCCACCCATCAAATAGCAAAAAAAAATAAAAAATCAAAACATATCAAACCTTAACACCTTAACAATCTCTTGCCTAAAAATAAAAATTATACGCACATCCCACAAACATTCCTTTACACAATTCATCACTATCCACAACAACCTCTCCTCATTCCTTGTTTAAATCACACAAACCATACAACACCATCTCATACGTTAGAACATCTACACCAGTCAATCCCTTCACCATCTTCTCCATCCTACTCCATATTTTCCTAGCATACCGACACTCCCAAAACACATGTATCACTCTCTCAATCCCCCACACCCACTCCTCTCAATCAACAAACCTTCTTCTTCTCTGAAACTCACTAGTGGGCAGACACCCATGCACCCCCATCCATGCAATATCTTTCTGCCTATTGTCCACACCCTTACAACACACATTCATCCAGACTTTCTTACATTCAGCAACTCTCAAACCACTTCTTCCCAGATTTGTCAATATCCCCCCCACCACCTCCACCCCAAACCTATCCCCATTACGTATAATACAGCTAAAATCCCCACAAACAATAACCGGATCTCTCCCCCAAAAAAAAAAAAAAAATCACCCACAGGTCCAGCCTTCCCTTTTTCTCCACAGGTGCGTAAACACAAAACAACTTACAACAAACACCCCCATAATACCCCCATATTCTAAAGAAACACACAAACATCTCCCCACCTCCACCTTCCTTAAAATCTTGATATTTTTATTCTTGAAAAGAATCCCCACACCCGTATTCCTGCTTCGGCCGAAGGACCACACCGCATCCCCCAGGGTCCATTTAGCGGTGTGGGGGGCTTCCCTCAAATTGCAGTCTTGTAGGCAAACAAAATCGGCAGCGATTCCAGATAGTATATTGAAAGTCGCTGCCCGCTTACATGCCATCCCAATACTTCTGCAATTGAGGGAAGACACCCGTAAGGCCATAAAATATTAGAAAGGGATTATACTCCCGTCATGACTTTTTTTTCTGGATCTGGTACGATGGCTTACCCCTGACCCAGGACTTACCCTTCCGGTATTCTTCTCCTCCTTCCCCTTCTCCTTAGTACCGGGCCTGCAGTACCACATCACCTCCTGTAGCCTGGACACCTGACCAGTGCTCAGATAAGATGGTGCTTGTGAGGAGTCCGAGTCGACTACTGCTTCAGATGACCTGGGGTACGGGGAGTCTGGAAAAGAGCCAATGTCCTGGGAGGAAGTAGGGGCCGCAGTGCCCTCCATCTTCCTTTTTAAGGAAGGCTGCCCTACTTCCATCCCCTCCGCCTCTGGCTCCTCTGACTCCATGCCACTCCCCTCCGCCTCCCCCTCGGCCATGAGGTTGTCAGGGACACTCCTCTTGGGAAGAGAAGAGGTCCCTTCCTCCCCCACGGCGTCCAGAGGGGAGGGACCTGGCTCACCCTCCATAGGTGGCCAGGCATCAGCCCGCACTCCTACTTCCTCAGGCAGCCCTGTGGTCTGATCTTCGGAGTTCACCGCGGCGGCCGGAGAACCACCTCTGGCCACATCTGCGTACGACAGTGCCCTTCTCTCCACAACCACTTCTGGAGCCTCCACCGCCTTAATCTCTGCCACCACGGTTGTGGACTCTGCTGGTTTCGAAACCTTCGGCCACTGCCTAGCCAGGTGGGTACGGCTCCCACAGATGTGGGTGGCATCTATTTCCCTCTATACATTGGCTTGCCCCGTGACCCTGCTTGAAGCAGTTGTGGCAAGTCAACCCGGCCTCGCACTGGTCCTTAGTGTATCCGAAGGCGAAGCACTGCCTGCAGAAGAGTGGCTGGCCAGAGTACCACAGGTATCCACAGTTTTGCCCTATGGAGAAGGATTGAGGGGGGTGCCGGACGCCACCGACCCATTCCTTGTCCGCCCGGAAGGTGACCCAGAATCTACGATGCCCATTGAAGGTACCGAAAACATTGGTCAATTTCACGCCCGCAGAAACTGACTCGCAGTACCTATGCAAAAAGGCAGCGATCTCCCTATCCTGTACAAAAGGGTTGTACATATGCACAGTGATGGGGAGCCGCACTTTGGTCTCACTTGACAGGAACATGATCCCTTACAATAATTCATGGCCCTCCTTCTCTCCCTTCCGAAGCAGGCATGTCTGCAGATCTTCCTTCTTCCAGAAAGTAACATCATACAATCCGGGGGTGGGGAAACACTGCACGCAAAACATGCTTTCTCTCTGCATCCAAAAAAGCTCTTCAATTAAATGCTTCTGAACAAAGTGCAAACCGACAACGTCGCGTTTAGGCTTGGCCACGGTCAGCCTAAAAGTATTGGGTGCACTCGGCGGCCCAATCATCCTTTCGCCCACCAATCCCACCGCTAACCACATGGATGGCAGGGAGAGGCGATCACAACTCGTTGTCTGTGGACTAAGTCTTGGGCCAATAGCAGCAGGGGGGGGGGGGGGGCCTCCGAAAAGGGACGCTCCCCCCAAGGCCGACCTCCGGGTACCCCAGACACCTCTTGACTAAGAATCAGGCAGTCGAGACTACACTTGATCTTAGCCAAAAGGCAGAGAAGTGATAAAGGGAGACACTGATGGAGACATATGATGTAAGGGGAACACTTATAGAGACACCTGATATAAGGGGAAAACTGATGGAGACATATGATGTTAACGGAACACTGATGGAGACACCTGATGTAAGGGGAATAACTGATGGAGACACCTGATATAAGGGGACACACTGATGGAGACACCTGATGTAAGAGGACACACTGATGGAGATATCTGATGTAAAGGGACACACTGATGGAGACACCTGATGTAAGGGGACACACCGATGGAGACACCTCATGTAAGGGGAAACACTGATGGAGACACCTGATGTAAGGGGAAACACTGATGGAGACACCTGATGTAAGGGGACACACTGATGGAGACACCTGATGTAAGGGAACGTTGATGGAGACACCTGTTGTAAGGGGAAACACTGATGGAGACACCTGATGTAAAGGGAAACACTGATGGAGACATATGATGTAACGGGAACACTGATGAAGACAGACACCTGATGTAAGGGGACACACTGATGGAGACATCTGATGTAAGGGGAAACACTGATAGAGAGACCTGATGTAAGGGGACACACTGATGGAGACATATAATGTAAGGGAAACACTGATGGAGACATATGATGTAAGTGGAGACAAACTGAAAACAAATAAATCAAATAGCGTGGCACTGAATCAATACAACATGATAGAAAATATACAATGCATAAAGCAGAGGTCCAGCTGGATTTTTTTTTTAAAGTCAGCAGCTACAAACACTGTAGCTGCTGACTTTTAATAAGCACACTTACCTGCCCAGCGTGTCCACCATGTCAGCCGCCTGAAGGGCCGATCCATCCTCCGAATCGTGTGCCGCTTTGTGAATGGGCACGGCTGTCCTCTGGGAGACACACAGTTCCGAGGAGACAACGCGAGGTGGAGAAGAGAGAAGATCACAGCGGACGATGAAGTGGCAGATTAGGACGATCTGCCTAGCAACAGCAATTTCTGGTAAAAAAAAATAAAATTCAAATTTTTTGGAGCCTTTTTGGCAATTTTTTTTTTTTTAGGATGGACATCCGCTTTAATGTTCATAAAACTAAAATATATTAATGAAAAATCTCAATTCATAAAGTGAAAAAATATGAAATAAATGCAAATTTACATTTCATAAATAATCACAAACATAATAAAATGAGTCTGATGAAAAAACATTAATAAAATCCTAAAAACAAATAAAAAGCCCCAATGCATGAACTAAATAATCAAAAAAGTTAGTAAATTATGAGCAATACTTCAAAAAATAGGATTTTTTAATACAGCTTACCTGTAAAATCCTTTTCTTGGGAATACATCACGGGATACAAAGCCTTATTTACTTTATGGGTTATGTAGTCACCACAGGTGATTGGACACTGGCAAACCCAATTAAAATTGAGTTCCTTCACTATAACCCCTCCCAAATGGAGAGTACCTCAGTTTTGTAGCAAAGCAATATGTGTTCCACCTTTAACTCTGAAGAGGGGTGGGAGCTCTGTGACCCGTGATGTATTCCCAAGAAAAGGATTTTACAGGTAAGCTGTATTAAAAAATCATAGTTTCTTGATCACATGGTTTAAATGCCTGGAAGCAGAAGATGCCTGTCTGTCCAAAATAGTCCTGCTGCTAGAGGTCCTGGACTCAGGGATCCTCACAGAGGACAAAGATTTGGAAGCAATGCCGGTAATGTTGTACCAGAAGTGATTTTGCAGCTCAAGATATTATGGAGTGGGAACTCGCAGAGAGCCTGGGAAGGCATCAGGGTGGTCACTATGGAGGCTGTTGCTACCGGAAACGACTGCTTCTCCCAGAAAGGTACGGGTTGCTGGTTTCAGCTTAAAGGCCCTGTAGTACCCTATAGTGTGACTGAGTAGGTAACGTTAGTTTTTTTATAGTGTAAGTAAAATGTTTTGGCTTGGCTGTGTTTTAATCTGGGTCGGGTGAGTGATCCATGGAGGCTGGTAGGACTCAGCAGGCAGCATCTCTGGTACCTCCCCCTACATCTGGAACTTGCTGGAAACTTTCAGAAGAATGGGAGGGAGGTTAGGAGGAGCTGCCTGGAGTATTGCTGAGCGCCCTGACCAATCCCCAACAGATACTAAAATACTCAGAGTCAGCCCTGCTGGGCAGGAGAGTTCAGGTGGAAGTTGGAGATGGAGTGCTAAGAGGCTGTCAGTGGGTCCTTGGGGGTAACCCTCAAGTCTGGAAGCTCGGGTGCAAGAGGGATCCTCTGATATTCCAAGGAGGAATCCCGTCCAGTGGTGCAGGTGTAAGGACAGCAAGAGCTAGTAAGCACGTCTGGGAGATCTCCATTAAAGATTAAAGTTGAGAAGTGGAGTGAGGGGCCGAAAATGACTTCTCACCATGCAGGGCCTCTAGTAATTTGGGGGGCCCTCCACAGCTTTGCGGGGCCCTAAGCGGCTTACATAGTGAGCCTATAGGGCGAATCGGCCCTGTGTTCAGCTAGCTACAATTTTTAGTGTATTGGTCTGTAGTGCAACAGCCCAACAGCTCTTGGGCCGTGTACACACGATCGGTTTTTAAGGCCAGTTTTATCGGTCCAAACCGATAGTGTGTACGGCCCATCGGACCGTCGTCCGTCGGACCAAAGTTTTAAAACTTGCTTTAAAATCGGACCGATGGACGCCTGACCATCGGGCCAAACCGATGGTAAGTACGCAAAAGCATCGGTCCAAAAACCCGCGCATGCTCAGAATGAAGTCGACGCATGCTTGGAAGCATTAAACTTCGTTTTTTCAGCACATCGTTGTGTTCTACGTCACCGCGTTCTGACCCGATCGGATTTTGGACTGAGGGTGTGTACGCACATCAGACCATCAGACCATCAGGCCACTTCAGCAGTGAACCGCCATTCTCATTTTTTTGCACATATTTAATCACAGCATATGTTTGTTTTCATACATTATAAGTTTGTTTGGGTTGCGCATCTATTTTGTTTAAATAGTGTAGACCAGCTCTGGATATAAAGATGTCAGGAACAGTCCACTGCTGGAAGCAGGGAAGCGTTTTTTTCCGGGATTCAAAGGATCAAGCGAGTATAGGCTCTGTGTTCACCCCCTGGACAAAATTTGTAATTTACCCAGTGTGGGCACCACCCCACTATATGGGAAAAAATAATTATTTTGCCCGGAGTTGGCTTTTAAAAGTGAGTGTGATGAGGTTTGTACTTTCTTTCAAATTCTCACTTTTGACACACTCTTTAATGCATATTTTATGGGTAAAAGGATTGTGCTATTTGTGTGTTGTGTACACAGTTAGTAAGCTCCACAGATGTTGCATTACTGTAGCAAAAACGTCAAATGATGTTTGTTAAAAACTTTATGCCAAATGTGTTTGCAGTTTATTAGTTTATATTTTTATCTGCAAAACCGTGTACACACGATCGGTCCAACCCGATGAGAATGGTCCGAGGCTGAAGTGGCCTGATGGTCTGATGTGCGTACACACCATAACATAAAATATTCATTTTATTTACCTCCATCACATAGTAATACTACTATGAGAAGTACTACTAGCAGTGTTCCGTATCACTACATAACATTTTGGTCTATGGGTATCATGACATCAAAACAGGCCCTCGCACAAGACTGCTGAACTGGGGGGGGGGGGGAGGAGCCGAAGGGACCAGTCTTGCACTGGGTGGATCAGGGGATTAGGTGAATATATCTTTGCTCTCCGAACCCCAGCCCCACTGCGTGAGAAAAAAAGTTTCATTACATGTTTTTCTGCACACAGCCTACATAAAAGGGGTTGTAAAGGTTTGTGTTTTTTCACCTTAATGCATCGTATGCATTAAGGTGAAAAAACACCTGGCAATCACGGGCATGAATTCCATCAGGCCCAGCTAATTCTATCTGGGTCTGGTATTAAAAATAGTAATAATATTGTCTGGGCAATGTACCACCACACAGACTATCCGGTCTAATAAAAAGTGGTCTGATTCTGGTAAGGTGGGCATTCTCCAGATTCCATAGGTAAATCTCAACTATAGGGGGCTCATAATATGGGATCAGAGATCACCATTTGAGGCTTGGAGGAGCTTTAATATTAATTACGCCAAGATCTCATTGTATATAATTTGAAGGGGTCAGTAATTTGATATAGGTGAGGTTGATATCCAGGTTCAGGCCTCCAGGCGCCAAAGACCCCAGCCTGTATATCCACCTTTTTTCGTTCTGCGAAACCTGGATCTTTTTGTTACCTCCCCTCCAATGATCCTTAATTTAATCTATTCCTGAGAAAACCAGGCCAGAGGGGTCTCTGTGTACTTCTTTGAAATGTCTAGAGAGGTTATGTTTCGGAAAACCTTTCCTTATATTATTAATGTACTCTGTAATTCTTACAAATAGGGGTCGTGTGGTCCTACCTACGTATTGGAGATGACATGGACACTCTATAACGTAAGTGACATGAGTTGATATTCCCTATTATTGGCCCTAGACTTAAAGGATTCTATCTTCCGTGTTTTTTTGCATACTCGACATGGGAGGCATTTTTGACACATAAAGAACACTTTCATTCCTGAGAAAAGTTTAACAGGTTTAGGGTGATCAATGACATTATGGACTAAGTGGTTACTCAAGGTGGGGGCCCTTTTGTACACAAATCTGGGCCTTTTTGGTAAGACCTTGGATGCTACTCTATCTTCATTCAAGATGGGCCAATATTTCCTGATGATATGTTCAATTGATTGATATTGTGTATTGAAATTGGTAATAAAGACCACATTCGTATAGGTCTGCATTTTCTCCTGTTTCTTTGTCAGTAGTGTGTCCCTGTTCATTTTCTTTATTTCAGTTTTTAGATTAACCAAGTTTTATTTTTGGTAACCCTTTTCCTCAAACTTTTTAGCCAGTGTCTCAACTTGTACATCAAAGTCCTCCACAGTACGGCAGTTCTGTCTTAGTCTTAACAGCTGTCCCTTGGGGATATCCCCCTTCCATTTAGGATGGTGACAGCTGGAAATTGGTATGTACCCGCCCCGATCTTTTGACTTGAAAAATGTTTTTGTGTACAGTTTGTTCCCATTCTTAAAGTCCTGTAGGTCCAAAAATCAATCTGCTGGTGATCCCATTTACCAGTAAAAGAAATCCTGTATTCATTATGATTTATTTCTTTAAGGAACTTTTCAAAGGATTCTGCTGTACCTTCCCATAGAATTATTAGGTCATCTATATACCTCTGATATATTTTGATCTGGGGTATTCTCTTCTCATAGATGTATTTTTACTCCCACATATATATGAAAAGGTTAACTATACTGGAAGCATAAAGTGCCCCCATAGTCACACCTTTAGTTTGAACGTAATCATTTTTCTTATACCAGAAGTAGTCACTTTCTATGGCTAGTCGGAGGACTTCAAGGATAAACCCAATTTATTCTAGTTTTAATGATGTATTTTTTTATGTAGTGCCTTCTCCACTCTTTCCATCCCATCTTTGTGGATAATGCTAGTATATAAGGAGTTAACATCTGTAGCGCCCTGCTCTCGATGACTTAGGCGCTATTCTAAATTTGGGGGATGTCTGAGCCAATAGTGGGCTCTGACTTGGTTGAATTCCATTGAAATTAGCCTCTGTTCTGACTATGGTTGTGCTTGATAGGATTTTCCCCTGTTGCCTGTAGGTGGCATTACCACCTCAGGCCCATGTTGGAACACAAGCAAACCATGGTGTGTTGAGTGATTCTTCTTGGCAGTAGCCCAGTGGGAGTGGTGCCCCGCTGTACAAGCCAGGAAGGGATACTTAAGTGGCAGACACAGTTTTTCGGGGTCCTTCGCCTCGTGGCCCTCCCCTGGCGCAAGGCATGTGTGTGTGATCGTGACCTCGGGACCATGTTTGCCCGAGGTCGCATTTCCATGGAGTAGGCCCAGTTATGCTGGCTGGGGCCTATGATTCAAAAGGGGATCCCAAGCTGTCCATCCGAATGGGGGAAGCTGCTTAACGAAGGAAACCGGGGGAGTACATGCCCTGGAGGAGACCAAGCAACACAAGCTAATCTCTCGGGATAGGCCTGGTGACTTCTTTATAAAGGGATCCACTACTCTATTTGTCTTACAGTCCGCCGGGTCAGCTTAAAGGCTCTTTTACTGTAAGGCTGGAAGTTTGGGACTTAATCCTGTGGCACTCAGATGGTCTGTGGCAGAGGCCGTTCACATACTGTCAGTGAGAGGGGTCTATCCGGGGTTCTCATGCTTGGCCATGTGAGAGGGGTCTATCCAGGTGAGCAATACCCACTCAGGAGTGAGTGCTGAATACTGGAACTTTAGACATTTTCCTGTGTGCTCTGTACCGCGTACCTGAACCTTCCCCTTCTCTTCTTCCACCTTCCACCTTCTACTTTCTCCACAAGTTTTACTGCAGCAAAAATAAAACAGTTGAAGGTTTTACATCTTGTGTGGACATTGCAATTTCTACAGACTTTCTTCCCCTGACAATGAACTTAGAGGTAACGTGCAAAACCCAAAATTTAACCAGCAGCTCCTACAGGGGTAGTGCTACATCTATACAGAAAAAATAGAACTAACAGCAGTATGAATATGGCAAAAGTCTTCCGTCGTTTTTTTTTTTTCTATTTCCTTAAAGCTAGTACATATGAGATCATGTTTTCATTTTAAAACATATCTATTGACTTCAATCTAAATTTATAGATGCTTAGCAAATATCAATAAAAGTTTTTTCCTCCACATTTCAAGGTTAAATGCCCTGAACAAATTGACCTGTGTATATTTTGTTCAGACATAATGTCTGGGGCAGCTGTCCACAGCAAATAACACATTTTATTCAGAAGAAGTTTATAGGTTAGACATGCCAGAACTAGGGATGAGCTTTTTGTTCGACTCGAACGTATGTTCCACTCGAACATTGTATGTTAGGCCATTTGTCGAAATACAAACAAAACGACCCGTTCGCGCCAAATTGGAGTGACGCGCCACGGCCTATAATTCACTGCGGCATTGCGCGCTGATGATTGGCCAAGCATGCACTATGACCCTGCATGCTTGGCCAATCACAGCGTGCAAAAAACGGAGAGACATAATTGGCCAAAGCCAGGGTGCTTTAGCACATGCCCCACACTATAAAAGACCACCTGCTGGGCGGCCTTGTGTAGAGTGTTCCGGCGCTGGTTACAGATCACACAGAGAGAGAGAGAGAGAGATTGTCTTTTTTTTTCTAGCTAGATAGAGCAGGCAGGCTAGTCAGTTAAATTTACAGTGTGTAGAGGATATATAAACATCCCAGGAGTTGTACATATATTTATACACTGTATAGTTTAGTTAGATTACTTCTTCTTAATCTGTCAGGCAGTTGATTGTGCTAGCTGCAGTGTGCTCACGTGTTGTATTGCCCATGTGCTCAGTGCACCTAAACCAACTTGCTGTATACTGCAAGTTTGCGCATTACTTTGCAACTAAACCCACTTTGTGGTGCATAGTGCAAGTGTGCTCATTACTTTGTAACTGAACCCACCTGGTGGTGCATAGTGCAAGTGTTCTCATTACTTTGCAACTAAACCCACTTGGTGGTGCATATTGCAGGTGTGCACATTACTTTGCAACTGAACCCACTTGGTGGTGCATAGTGCAAGTGTGCTCATTACTTTGTAACTGAACCCACTTGGTGGTGCACAGTGCAAGTGTGCTCATTACTTTGCAACTAAACCCACTTGGTGGTGCATAGTGCAAGTGTGCGCATTACTGTGCAACTGAACCCACTTGGCGGTGCATAGTGCAAGTGTGCGCATTACTTTGCAACCAAACCCGCTTGGTGATGCATAGTGCAAGTGTGCTCATTACTTCGCAACTAAACCCACTTGGTGGTGCATAGTGCAAGTGTGCTAATTACTTTCCACCTAAACCCACTTGGTTTATAGTGCAAGTGTGCTAATTACTTTCCACCTAAGCCCACTTAGTTTATAGTGCAAGTGTGCTAATTACTTTGCACCTAAACACACTTGGTTTATAGTGCAAGTGTGCTAATTATTGTGCAGTGTGCACCTAAGCCCACTTGGTTTATAGTGCAAGTGTGCTAATTACTTTCCTTAGGAAATTGTGCAATATGCAGCAGCAAAGTATGACATGGTTCAGATTCTACTAAACAAACCTACAGTCCTTGTCTTGTTTGCACCGCCTGTATACTGCTGTATACTGCTGTTCAAAGTATATAGGGCAAAAGGGTCTTGTAATGACCTGGGGGTGGCGGTGAAACCCATGCTATTTTTTTCAGTGATTTTAATCCATATTGCAGGGACTAAGCATTACATTACAGTATTAAATTACTTTTTTCTTATAGTAATCTCATTTTGTGCAGGGACAGTTCTAAACACGTGCCATCTCACAGGCTTACTATAGACACCCAGCAGGTACAATATTTAAAGGAATTTTTCATTATTTTTTTTCACTTTAAGCATCATTAAAATCACTGCTGCAGAAGAAACTACAGTTTTAAAAAAAAAAATTCCATTGATACATGTTCCCTGGGGCAAGACCCGGGTTCTCAAAGATGTTTTCCAACAATAACTTGAATATTGGGCTTTAAAATTAACACTTTTAAATTCGAACGTTCGAGTCCCATAGACACCAATGGGATTCTAAATGTTTGCGCGAACGTTCGGTCCAGTCGAAGGTTCTGGTGTGAACCAAATGCGGGGGTGTTCGGCTCATTCTTAGCCAGAACAAAGATATTTTACATTAGTAGTATTTAACCACTTCAGCCCCGGAAGGTTTTGCTGCTTACTGACCAGAGCACTGCTTACAATTTGGCACTGCACTGATTTAACTGGTAATTGAGCAGTCATGCAATGTTGTACCCAAACAAAATTTGCGTCCTTTTTTTTAACACAAATAGAGCTTTCTTTTGATGGATTTGATTGCCTCTGCAATTTTAATTTTTTGCGATATAAAGACAGAATATTTTGAAAAAAAATTATATTTTTTACTTTTTGTTATAAGAAAAATCCAATAAACTAAATTTTAGTCATACATTTAGGCCAAAATGTATTCAGACACATGTCTTTGTTAAAAAAAAAAAGCGCATATTTAATGGTTTGCACAAAAGTTATAGCGTCTACAAACTAGGGTACAGCTTTAAGTTTATGACTGCCTATCTAATTTCTGGAGGTGCTAAAATGGCAGGGCAGTACAACCCCTCCCCCAAATGACCCTAAGGAAATTGTTGAGAGGCATGTTGAGCCTATTGAATAGTTAATATTTTTTTTGTAATATAAATTACACAAATTGTCACTAAATTATATATTGCTTACACAGGCCAAGGGCATATGTGAAATTACACCCCAAAATACATTCTTCTGCTTCTCCTGAGTACAGAAATACTTTTTTGGAGCCTAGCTGCGTACAGAACCCTGAAAACCAAGCACTGCCTTCACGATTTCTAAGGACGTATATTATCGATTTCACTCCTCATGATCTATCGCAGTTTCAAAAGCCATAAAATGCCAAGATAGCACAAAACCCACCAAATGACCCCATTTAGAAAGTAGACACCCCGGGAGCTGTGGTGGCTCAACGTGATTGGCACTGCGCTGACAAGCCATTCACCTCTGCAGCCAAGGGTTCGGATCCCGGTCTCGGCTACATGTGAATTGAGTTTGGTGGTCTCAGCCCGGCTCCCGGTGGGTGTGCTATGCAAGGTACGCCTGTGCTTAGTACGCCCACCCCCCCACCCCCCACAAAAACCACCACACTTGCACGCACACGAAATTGGTTTAAAACACATGCACTTTGGCCATGCGGTCTCTTAAATAAAGAGAGGCGAAGGACCTACGGGGCTGGCTGGGTGGGCTAGGCCCCCTCACTCCCTCATAGGGGGAGTCCCTCTGCCCCATTGGGGTCCCGTTGGGCCCCAGTTGGGCTCCCAAGAGGAGCAGGTAGGGCGGGGTGAGTGGGAGGCCCCCCTTCACACCCGCCATTGCCACCAGGGGCATGGAGAAGGATGGCGATTGCCTCCGGGGGGAGGGTCTGCCTACTCCCAACTCCTGCAGTCCGGCTCCTCTCTCTCGAGTTCACGCACAAAAAAATACACTAAAAAAAAAAGTGAATTAAATCCCAGTGTTTTGTTGTGGGTAGTAAGTACAAGTACATGGTCCACCCCTCTACCAGCAGCCTGTAAAACTCTATGAGAGGTGGACGCTAGGCTCAGGGCAGCCATCACCTGCCACGAGATGATAAGCGGGGGGTTGTGGTAATGAAAGTGTAATCTCTTCTCTCTCCTGCCGCAAGATGATAACAGGGGGGGGGGGGGGTGTTGGTGTTGACAAAAAAAACAAAGTAAATTCCTCAAGTCTTCTCTTCTCTTTTCTGCCGCAAGTTGCTAGAGTCAGACGAAAAAAAATATTAAAAGTTAAAAAACAAAAAAGGGGGGCTAAAGGGGGGTCAGACACCTGGGGACCATCGGGCCCCTTACAAGTATAATGCCTGCCTGTACCCCCGTGATGGCGGCCCTGCTGTGGCTGGATGGTGCACTGAGTGATACTAATGGTTAAGGCGGTATGTGCCCAGGGGTCGAGAGCCTAAAATACAGACTACGTGCATTGTTATCAGCCCTTTAAGATCTTCATTGTTTGCAATTCCCCGGTTGTCAGCTATTTTCATGACCTTTACACTACATACTGCATGGGAAAAGCAAATGTATTTGCTTTGGTAAATATCATTCTATTGAGACAATTTCCAGGCCACATTAATATAAGAAAATGTTCCCATACAGTATATTCTATTTCAGTCTGTTGCATGTGTAACCTAGCTGACTGTAAGCATTAGGACTTTAAGATAAACATGAAAAAAAATATCAATTACAGCTTTTCAGGTGCTGCAGCCTTTTTCTCCAAACTTCCCCTTTTGGTAAATAACCTTTCTTGATCATACATCATCGGACACAGAGCCTTAATTACTTAATGGGTTATGTAGTCACCACAGGTGATTGGACACTGGCAAACCCAATTAAAATTGAGTTCCTCCGCTATATAACCCCTCCCAAATGGAGAGTACCTCAGTTTTTTCGCCAGTGTTTAAGGTGGTTGGTCACATTCATGGCTGTTCCTTGTTTCTACTGCAGTGACCCTATTTATGTACATGCTGTCTATTGAATAAAAGACCACCCATCAGGTTTTGGAGTGCGGCTATCCATTTTTCTTTGTCTTCATTTTGGTCACATTCATCATGTGCTAAAAATAAAGTGCTCTTTTGATGGTGCTCTTCCTATGGCACCAGGACAGGGTCAGGGGGGCTTGACTTATTTTTTCCACGCCAGTGACTACTGATTAAGAATGCATGCACTGTCCTGTCACCATTTGAGTAGGCCACAAGGAAGGTGAGCAGCGACAATGCATGCATCAGTGACACTGTCCCTCTAGTATTCCTGCTGGAGCACACGCTTTGTGGAATCATGGACAGGGCAAAGGGCACTGTCCAAACGTATGCTGCATGGCGTCCCTGATTCTGCAAATCCTGCGAAAGAATCCTAGGATTTATGGCATCAAGGAGAGGGATCATTACTGGCTAGCAACCCTTCTTGATCCACGTTACAAGGGTAAAGTTACAGAACTCATCCTCTCTTCGCAGAGGGATCATGTAATTAAAAGTTTTGGTATAATATTTCAGTAATGATACATAATCACCTGATAAATGGCTATTTACAGTCCTGCATTACTAACAGTTTAATTTTACAGTTTGTTTGTGCCCCCTCAAAACTTTGAGCGCCTGCCGCTTCTCTGGGTTTAAGTCTTGCTACGACTATATGGTGACATCATCATCCTGTCTATTTTTTCAAAGCAGTAGGGGGAAATTGGTGTGTTGCCAGAAAAAAAATCTATTTTCTTTTTCTGCTTGTGTGGGAATTTTTTTTTCATTTATCAGATCATTCGTTATGATTGGCATTCGTTACTTCAGATGTATTCGTATTCTTTCTGTTCCATTTGTTTGGATGCGGCACTCATTACTTTGCATAATTATGAACTTTGGATGCATTCGTATTCGTTACGTTGACTAACAGATACTTTAGCCAAATTTGAAAGGAAATTCCAATAAAAATGTAAAATCTATCCAAAAATTAGCTGCTATGGCGCAGAGACCTGAATAGAAGATTTACTGACTTCAGCTATTTTACCTATAATTTAACGTGGTTGTAAACCCTTTACAACCACTTTAACCTACAGGTAAGCCTGTAGGTGCTTGAAATATCCCCTGTAGCACTACCCCCGTAGGAGCTGCTGGTTTGCATGTTGAATGTTACCTTTTTAGCTTCATTGTCAGGGTGTGGAAGTTCATAATAAATGCAATGTCCAGACAGATGTATGTTGGGTTTTATTTTCTCTGCAGGGTAACTAGAACAAGAGAGAGTAGAAGTGAGGAGAAGAGTAGGGGAAAGTTCAGTCACGCGGTACAGAATGCTCAGATATAGTCAATCAGTCTCCACTTTCAGCTATTGAGTGGGTATTGTTCACCCGGATAGTCCCCTCTCACATGGCCTAGCAGCCGGGATGATGCACAAACTAATGTCCAATCGGTCTCTGCCACAGACCTTTTGGATGAACTTGGAGTTGTCCAGGAATCCTCTGCCACAGTATGGTGAGGTCCTGAACCTCCAGCCATGCAGTAGAAGAGCCTTTTAGCCGAACTGGCAGACTGCAGGGCTTTTAATATAGTGGATCCCTCCTTAATTAGGTCACAAGGCCTCACCCGAGACACTAGCACTTTGCCGGTCTCCTCCAGATCAGGTCCTCTCTCAGTTTCCTTCATCAAGACAGCTTCCTCCCATATGGATAGATAGCTTGGGATCCCCTTTTAGGACTGCATGCCCCAGCCAGCAAAGCTGGGCCTTCTCAACAGCGAAGCAACCCCAGGCTAACGTGGCCTAGAGGTCAGGCTCACACACACGCATCTCGCGCCAGGAGGGCCACAATAAAAAGACCCCGATAAAACGTTGTCTGCCCCTTAAGTACCCCTCCCCAGCATGCACAGCCGGGTCATCACTCCCACTGCACCGCTGCCGAGATGGGACATCCAATCCACCATGATATATCTGCATTCCAACATAAGCCCGAGATGGTAACGCCACCTGCAAGCAACAAGGGAAACTACCAGATAGTATCACAGCCAGAGCAGAGGAAAATTTGTATCAATCAAACAGGCCTGGGCCCAAGTCCTGGCCCAGACATCCCTTAAGTTTGAAATAGCGCCCCTGAATTTGGGGTGGGCGCTACATACACCCCCTTCTGAAAAAGACACTGTCCTCAGTGTCTGAGGAAAAACAAACAAAACCTTCAGGCCTAAAGGTTTGGTACCTAAACCAAAAAACTGGGAGGTGAAAGGGGGAGAGAAAAGGGAAACAGTACAACAAAAAGGAATGGCATAAATCTCCAGATACAGCAGTTGTAAATCACACATAAAATATATTACATTACCACCCATCTCTAAACTAGTGTTGCTCAAGAATATTCGCATTGCGAATATTCGTTACGAATATTGCATATTCGAGTATTCGCGAATAACTCGAATATCGCTGTGAATATTCGCTATTGCGAATATTCGTATTTTTTCAAATTTATTTTTAAAACAGATCACATCCTAGTGATCTCCATCGACGTCTAAAAGCATTGCTGGTATGATTAGAGACACTGGGCCGAGTAGCTGATGCGATCCTTTTATGCTGCCGAATATTAGCAATGCTAATATTCGGCAAAAGGATTATTGCGCGATTATTTTCTCCGCCCTTCTTTTGCATCAGAGCCAATCAGAGTTCTCCTACCACAGTTGTCAGAGGTTAGCAACCTCCATAGCAACCAATAGGAACCTGCCTGCACGACCATTATATAAGATCACTCCCAGCAGTATTTCAGTGCAGATTCACAAGGTGGCTGGCTAGAGAGAGTGGAGTGTTTCTGTGCGATCTTAGAGCTTAGAGCATCAGCATTGTGCTTTCTATAGTGCTTTCAGTTCTGTGGTTCCTGCTTCTAAACTGCTTTTTTCAAAGCAAAAGACCCAACAGCTTTTCTAAAAGCTCAGATTTGTGTTTTTGTTTTCCAGGTTAGTGTAGCTTAGTGTTAGATAGATTTCTGTGTAGTTAGTGTAAGTGTACATTTCTTTAAAGGGGTGTTCCAGCCAAAGTTGTGTTTATTAAAATCAGCAGCTACAAAAAGTGTAGCTGCTGGCTTTTAATAAACACTCACTTACCTGCTCCTGCGTTCCAGCGACGCGCCGACCGGGGCTCCGCTCCTCTCCCCCCCTCCCCAGCCGGTGTCTCCATCTCGACTGTGGGCACCCAGCCGTGACAGCCTTCGGCTTCACGGCCGGGCACACACTGCGCATGCGCGAGCCGCACTGCGCATGCGCGCGCGGCGCGGCTCGCCGCTGATTGGACAGGCGATCGCATGGGACCTGTCAGTGTCCCATGTGATCGCCTACAGGGAGGGGCTGGTGTAATTAAGGCTTAATCGCCTAACCAGCCCCTCGGCGGAAGCAGGAAGTGGGACAGGAAGTCCCACTCCTACTGAAGCCCCCACTCCCCCCCCAAAAAAACTACATGCCAAATGTGGCATGTATGGGGGTGAGGAGTGGATCAAGAGGAAGTTCCAAATTTGGGTGGAACTCCTCTTTAAGGTAGCTTAGTTTAGTGTGTGTTTAGTGTCTGTTTTTTGTGTATAAAAAAAAAACAAAAAAAAAAAAATTAGCTTTAGTTTAGGCATATAAGTTTGTGTAAGCAGAGTTAGTGTTGCATATTAATTTTGTATTTGTAGTCCTCGTCTTTGTCCTTGTCAGTCAGTGTAAAAAAAAAAAAAAAATTTAGCTTTAGTTTAGTCATATAAGTTTGTGTAAGTAGAGTTAGTGTTTAGTGCATATTAGTTTAGTATTTGTAGTCCTCGTCCTTGTCTGCGTCCTTCAGTCTAAAAAAAAAACTTGTAGGTGTAGTAGTTTTATTCTAGTTTAGTAGCTGTCTACGTCTTTGTCTGCGTCTTTGTCTGCGTCTTTGTCTGCGTGCCTGTCTTGCTAAAAAAACAAACACTCCTTTCTCACATTCCCCCCCCCAATAAAATTCCCCCCCCCACATCAGCAAGTATGAGCAGCATACGTGGCCGTGGCAGCAGGGGTAGGGGAGTTAGTCCCAGTGCTGGGTCACTGCCAGCACGGGGTACCTCTCGCGCCCCTACTAGTGGTAGAGGATCGGGTGGAAGGGGAGTCCGCCTCATCTGCAAGTTTGTTCCCTCGGGCAGCCGCCCGATATTGCCTTCTCAGGCTCCAGTAGTGGTGGAGTATATGGGGCACAGCAGTGCCACTGAGTCGTCAGTCCCGACTCCCAGTAGCACCACCAGTACACCGGTGCCTTTAGTACCCACCCCCAGCCTGTTTGATGACAGCCACAGTGAGAGGGATATCTTGGGGGAGGCCCTGCATCAGGCAGACATCCAATTCTGTCCTGATGGTCAGGACCTTTTTGAAGGGTTGACGGAGGAGAAGGATGGGGTACCTGCTGTCAGTATCCCAGAGACATCCCTTCCAAGTGGTGCTGGTGTTTTTGTGCAGGAAACACGCGCACCTAGTCAGACCCAGGCGTCGGTGAGGGGACAGCGGAGCCAGGCTAGCGGCTCCATGTCAGCTGTTTCCCTCAGACCACCACATTTCAGCCCTGGGTCTGACATATCTGGGGGCGAAGAGGAGGGTAACCCAACATGGGTGCCACCTGACTTGTCGGTTCACAGCAGCAGTGACGACAAGGAAGGTAGGCACCCTGGGGAAACGGTGCGCCAGGTCACCAGGGAGACCAGCGTCAGGGTCTCCACTGGTGATGGCAGCAGGAGGTGTCAGCAGCAGCAGCAGCAGGCAGCTCCACCTGTGCGCACCGAGTCCCAGCAGGTGCAAGTCAGCGTCACCCCATCTGACAGGAGGGCGGCGCTGAAGTCACCTGTCTGGGCCTACTTCACCCTGGTAGCAGGTAACCAGACCGTAGCCATCTGCCATATCTGTCGTGCCAGGGTGAAGAGAGGGAAGTGCTTGGCTCGGGTGGGTACCACAGCTCTGAACCAGCACCTGAGAATCAACCACTGGTGGGAGTATGACCAGATGAAGCATGGTGGTGGTAGCAGCGCCACCACCACAAGTGTGCAGGGTACAGCAGCCCCTGCCACAGCTTCATCTGTTCCCAGCAGGTCATGCCCCCCCGCTCCCTCTAGTAGAGGTACTGGTACCGGCAGCCAGACCTCTACTTCCACAGCACCCTCCTATTCGGTGTCCTGCACTGCCGTCCGGCGCCAGGCGTCGCTTTCCGACGCCTTCGAACGCACCACTCCCTTCCCCCCTGGAGACCGACGTGTGCGTTCCCTCAATGGGCTCCTGGCAAGGGTTATTGCCCAACATCTGCTTCCCTTCAACATTGTTGACTGCAACCCCTTCAGGCAGATGTTGGAGCAGGCCCAACCCCAATGGCGTGTCCCCAGCTGCCATTTCTTTGCCAGGACTGGTGTCCCTGCCCTACACCAGCACATTGTGCAGAATGTAACCCTGTCACTGGATCACGCTGTCAGCGACAGGGTGCATCTCACAATGGATGGCTGGACCAGCAGGCATGGGCAGGGCCGGTACATCAGCTTCACGGCCCATTGGGTTTCCCTCCGAGGTGCCGGGGAGGGATTGGCGGCATCAGATTTTGTGGTGCCGCCCCGGGGTGTCCAGGGGAGAACTGCTGGTCTCCCTCAAGCCACTGTCTCCGCAGCTGCTGAGCCTCCCAGCAAGCGCCTCCGTAGCTACTCAAGTGTGGGGCACGTGCGCTGTCAGGCCGTGCTCCAGCTTGTTAGTTTAGGGGACCGGAGACACACTGGAAAAGAAGTGCTGACCGCACTTCAGGCTCAAGTCCAGAAGTGTCTGACACCCCGAAGGCTCCAGGCAGGTATGGTTGTCTGTGACCCTACCTACTCAACCTACTCTCCGCCCTTCAGGCTGGCAGTCTGACCCACGTGCCCTGTCTGGCACATGTCCTCAACCTCGTGGTGCAGAAGTTCCTGCGCACCTATCCCGGGTTGAGTGACATTGTGCTAAGGGTACGTAGGATTGCCAGCCACTTCAGGCGCTCCCCAACCGCTACCGCGTCCCTGTCCAAGTTGCAGCGGGACAACAGCCTGCCCCTTCACAGGCTGATTGTGGACAGTGTGACGCGGTGGAACTCCACCCTCCACATGCTGGAGAGGTTGTGGGAGTAGCGAAGGGCGGTGAAGGAATACCTGCTGGAGCAAGGCACTGGCGGGCCATCACAAACACTCCCGTACATCACCAGTGCGGAGTGGGGGCAGATACACCAGGTCTGGCATGTGTTGGCCCCTTTCGAGCAGGCGACCAAGTTGGTGAGCAGGGAGCATGTCGGCCTCAACGACGTGCTCCCTATATTGTTCCTGCTGGACAGGGCACTAGATCGCCTGCTCGAAGCTGGGGAGAGTGCCTTGGTGGAGCAGGAGGAGGCAACACTGCTCCACCAAGACCAGGCCCAGGACGAGGAGGAGGAGGATGATGATGATGAGAGGGTTACTGGTGACGTCCTGGAGTCAGGGCCTGGTCAGGAGGGAGAGCCGGTGTTGGGGGCACCGATAGTCCGGGGGTTGGGCATCTCTGAGCGCGAGCAGTAGCGCCTCCAGCATGAAGAGTCGGACGTCATGGACCTGGGCAGCCATGAGGAGTCACAGCGGGTTGTGCTCTTCCCCATGGCTGCCCACATGCTGAGATGCCTCAGGAGGGACCCCCGGGTTCAGACTATCAAGGAGAGGGATGAATTTTGGATGGCCACCCTTTTAGATCCAAGATGCAAGGGGAAACTGGAGCAGTTCCTCCCAGCCAGCCGGAGGCAGCACCGGATGGAGGGACTGCAGGCATGCATAGTCAGCCGGTTGGAGCAGGCAACTCCTCCAGTTGTCCCCCCTCATCTCACCCAGCAGGTGGCTGCACCCAGCAGCAGCAGCAGCAGCCGAGCAGGGGACCTAATGGGTGAGATGAGGATGTTCTTCCAATCTGAGCGACCAAGTACCAGCAGCAGCAGCAGAAGCAGTCACCACCAGCGGATGGCCCACATGGTGGCAGACTACATGGGGTCCGTCGGTGCTTCTGACAGTATGAGCACCGACGACCCCAAGGAGTACTGGGTTGTCAGATTGGACACCTGCCGCGAGCTCGCTCAGTATGCGCTGGAGTTATTGTCTTGCCCCCCTCCAGGGTACTATCTGAGCGGACATTCAGCGCGGCAGGTGGGGTGGTCACGGACAAGAGGACCCGTCTGTCCACAGACTCCGTGGACAGACTCACATTCATCAAGATGAATGAGTCCTGGATCGGCGGTGACTTTCTGGCACCCGCCGTCGGTTCAGGGTGCTGAATGGTCCCTTGTCATTCATTACCTCTTTGATGTATTTATACCTTTGAAACTCATAGTGGGCAGGTAGTGTTAAGGGCATAAATATTTCCATGCTGTGTCATTAAGCCACTATAAGGAGTCCTGATGCTGCTGCCACATTGTTTTAAAATGTAATTGCTCAATGCTCATCATGAATTTAAAAAGTCACGTATAGCATAGAAATAACGTTATTCAAACTTTTAAATTATGAGGCACTATGGTATAGTCAGGCTACAGCTACTTAAGGCCTGTGTCATTCTGCTTTTCAAATTTAATCACCATGCTACTGCAACGTCAAGCTTTTGTAATTTTGCCACGATATGGGCTCCTACTGCTAATGCCAAAAGGCTGAGTGATTATGTACCGATATATTACTCATACTGCTGCTGTCACCTTTTGTCCGAGAGATTTGCCACTTTCTATTACTACTGCTGCTGCTGATGGCACCTCTTGCCCGAGGTATTTGCCATTTTTATTACTCTTACCGCTGCTGCTGCTGCTGATGGCACCTCTTGCCCGAGTGTTTTGCCATTTTTATTACTCTTACCGCTGCTGCTGCTGATGGCACCTCTTGCCCGAGTGATTTGCCATTTTTATTACTCTTACCGCTGCTGCTGCTGCTGCTGATGGCACCTCTTGTCCGAGTGATTTGCCATTTTTATTACTCTTACCACTGCTGCTGTTGATGGCACCTCTTTCCCGAGTGATTTGACACTATATTGTCTACTAATACTACTACTGCTGCTGCTCACGACACCTATGTCACGAGTTCTTTGCCACTATATACTACTTTTACCACCGCTGCTGCTGCTGTTCATGGCACCTCTTTCCCGAGTGATTTGACACTACATTGTCTACTATTACTACTACTGCTGCTGCTCACGACACCTATGTCACGAGTTATTTGCCACTATATACTACTATTACCACTGCTGCTGCTGCTGCTGCTGTTCATGGCACCTCTTTCCTGAGTGATAAAACACTATATTGTCTACTATTACTACTACTGCTGCTGCTCAGACACCTATGTCACAAGTTATTTGCCACTATATACTACTATTACCACTGCTGCTGCTGCTGTTCATGGCACCTCTTTCCCGAGTGATAAAACACTATATTGTCTACTATTACTACTACTGCTGCTGCTCAGACACCTATGTCACAAGTTATTTGCCACTATATACTACTATTACCACTGCTGCTGCTGCTGTTCATGGCACCTCTTTCCCGAGTGATAAAACACTATATTGTCTACTATTACTACTACTGCTGCTGCTCAGACACCTATGTCACAAGTTATTTGCCACTATATACTACTATTACCACTGCTGCTGCTGCTGTTCATGGCACCTCTTTCCTGAGTGATAAAACACTATATTGCCTACTATTACTACTACTGCTGCTGCTCAGACACCTATGTCACAAGTTATTTGCCACTATATACTACTATTACCACTGCTGCTGCTGCTGTTCATGGGCCATGGCACCTCTTTCCCGAGTGATAAAACACTATATTGTCTACTATTACTACTACTGCTGCTGCTCAGACACCTATGTCACAAGTTATTTGCCACTATATACTACTATTACCACTACTGCTGCTGCTGTTCATGGCACCTCTTTCCCGAGTAATAAAACACTATATTGTCTACTATTACTACTACTGCTGCTGCTCAGACACCTATGTCACAAGTTATTTGCCACTATATACTACTATTACCACTGCTGCTGCTGCTGTTCATGGCACCTCTTTCCCGAGTGATAAAACACTATATTGTCTACTATTACTACTACTGCTGCTGCTCAGACACCTATGTCACAAGTTATTTGCCACTATATACTACTATTACCACTGCTGCTGCTGCTGTTCGTGGACCATGGCACCTCTTTCCCGAGTGATAAAACACTATATTGTCTACTATTCCTACTACTGCTGCTGCTCAGACACCTATGTCACAAGTTATTTGCCACTATATACTACTATTACCACTACTGCTGCTGTCAAGTCTTGCCCAAGTGTTTAGATGCTATCTAGTACTATTACCACTACTGCTTGTAAATGTTGCCTGTGTGATAATTACATTATATTTTAATACTACTGCTGCTGCCTTCATGCTGAGTAATGCTTCATGACCTCTCTGGCACAGCGGATCCACCAACAGCCTCCGCTACAAGCTACCAGACCGGATCGTAACAGCAAGTGTGAAACACTGAACTTTATGTTAAACCCTGGTTTGCGGCCTTTATACTGCAACCATTAGCCTGTCTGCAAGAGCAAATCTGCACTCTCTCTTTCCTTCTCGCTCTCTCTCTCTATATCTATATATATATTGTAGCTTTTGTTATATACATTTTTCAACAGTTTAGTTTGTGTTAGTAGTGTCTGTGTCTGTGTATTTTAGTTTGTCTTAGGTTTGTGTTAAATAAAATAATAGTATAAAATGTTTTTGGTTATTATGAAGTTAGATGTGTTGATGTTGATGTTGATGTTGATGTGTTAGATGTGAAGTTAGATGTGTTGAAAAACCTAACAATCTCAATAAGAAAGGAAACATTTTAAAAGAATAACATTTTTTATTAAAAGAAAAAAAAAATTAAATGTAATTTTGCATGAGCTTTTGAAGCTCAGTCATCGCGTCCATATTCTTCCTCTGCTGTTGCTCCAGCTGTTGGTTTTGGAGGTCTAATATCCGCTTTTTCCGACGATTTGAGGGGATTTTATCATTGGTCCTCTGGATGAGAATGTGGTTTTCTACCATCTTTTTTAAAACTGTTAGGATATAAGAAAAAAAAATTCGGATTTCAAAGACCGTTACCAAATAAATAAAATATTTATGTTGCTTATTAAACAATCATTATCATGTCTATACAATTGTTATGTGTCTAGCACATATACTTCTATCATAAATACCATATTATTGTTCTGAAATCTGACGGGTGCGCTCTAAATGCTGTCCATTTTTATATCTACATCTTATTGTTGAAATGTTATTAATCTTTGTGCACATATTTACCCTCCTGACTGAGGCTCACAGGAACCGTCTCATCCTCCTGCTCCTCTTCTCCATCACCCGATTCACCAGGACTTTGGGGGGGGGGGGGTTTCAGCTCCTTCTCTTGCTCCTCAACAGGAGCTGGGGGTGGTAAAGACTGGGAGGGCCCTGGCTGCTCCTCATCCCTCTCCTCCTGTGCATCCTCCTCCTGCTCCTCCTCCTCTTCATCCTCCTCCTCCTCCTCTGCGGCCTATCGCCTTGTGCGCTTGGGGCGCACAGATGGTAGAGGAGCTCCTATAATAACACAATGTTTATATATGTAAAAATGATTTCTAATAACGTATGCAAATTCTGTGTACTCTGCTGTATTGTATATGAATACAAATTTATTTATATAGACAGTTAACCAATGGGATAATGTTATATTAAAGCAGTGTTTCTCAACTCCAGTCCTCAAGCCCCCCCAACAGGTCATATTTTCAGGGTTTCCCTCAGATGAAAAGGCTGTGGTGATTACTAAGGCAGTGAAACTGATCAAATCACCTGTGCAAAATAATGGAAATCCTGAAAACCTGACCTGTTGGGGGGGCTTGAGGACTGGAGTTGAGAAACACTGTATTAAAGGGTCTTGCTGGCACTACAGGGGACTGAGTGTGAGCTGGGCTGCTACCATGGTAAAATGAGCTGTTTGTGTTTCCTTTGTATTATTCTGACGATCTCATGTTAAAAAAAGGGCCTGATGAAGTACACGGGATTACTATGATAACCCCACGCCTAGCACAGGAATTTAGTGGTAATTCAGTTATAAAATACCACCCCTTCCCCTTTAACCCACCACACCACCACTTTAATTCCATGGTTTAACTTGATGGAATAATGATAGAAAAGGGGGAGAAGGTTTCAATTCCCCCTTTTCTCATGGGAAAGCGGCAGGACTTAATAAAATTAGTAGTGACGGTTTAAAGTTCCCCTTTTGGGAACCTAATAGGGCTCTTTAGGTGTAAGCTGGTCCTCACGTGGCCTAGTTAGCTGGAAAACTTGTTTTTCCCGTTTTTTTGGTGAGCACGAGGTGATCACGCGGCCTACAGGTGCTTTTCCCGCACTTTTTAGGCCTGTGGGCCTGGTACCAGTTGGTTCTGGAAAAATACAGTGTTAGTTAGGGGTATATAAGTAGGGTTCCGTCAGCCTTGATCTCAGTCGCCTCAGTAGACAGGACTGTGGTGTTCCCCAACCCCCCCTCCTTTTTTTTTTTTTTGTCGCGGCTGCTAATTATGTGGGATGGTCACCTTTGTTTAAAAAAAAAAAAAAAAAAAAATTATACTAAGGGGGACAAATCTGTTTAGTTTAGTTGTTGTTGGATACATTTTAAAGTTGGAATATATTTATGTACAGCCCGAGCCGTAGTGACTAGGCTGTTTTTTAAGTTATTCAAGTATTTATTTAAAATATATGTCTGAAATCCAATAATAAAGCAGCCTCGGCCAGTATTAGTCCATTAATGGTGTGTCTTGTTTATTTAGTTTAATTATAGTTAATAAGTGTTCCTGTCTGCTGTCCCATGTCTTTTTTCAACAGTACTATGAATACCTTGGGTGGTGATATATGTTACCACAACATGGCGTCTGGGTTAACAACATCTGCCCTAAGGTTAATTACATATGACCTTACATAACTGTCAACAATAACTTACCTGGATGAAATTCATCACGGAACTGTGTGACCTGGGCCATGTGGCGCCTCTTTAGGTCAGACCACTTTTTTAAGATGGCCATGTGGTCATGTGTGCGGCCATGCACCTTGCGTAACTCCCGCAATAGGGAGTGGACAATTTTTTTTTTTTCCTGCTGGCTCCGAATTTGGTCATATCTGTGTTGCAGGAACCTCTGCAAGATGAAGAACAAAGTATATTATAATACTTTTGTTTAAACCCTTATGGATATATGATGTAAATGTATGGTATTTAACAATTGGAAGCATTCTCGCCTTATTAATCACTGAGAGGGGTAACATGACAGATTTTATATCTTGCCATTTTGGTCGCCACCTTTTTTGCATAAATATAGCAGCCATTATCATTTGCATAATTATGTATATATGAGTAACATCACAGGATACACGTATAGGGGAGAAATGAGTTGCTATTCACCTGACCGCTATAATTATTTTTGACCCTTATACTGGGCCTGTACAATAGATTTATTTTTATTTTGTGTGGTGTAGTGTTTTTATGGTACAGTCAGAGGGGCGTGGGTTTCACAGTCGTTTCCCGCTGAGGGTTTAAGCTGCAGCGCCAAATTTGCTTCAGCTAGAAGCACACTGTAAGCCCCAGCCCATGTGAATGTACCCTGTACATTCACATTGGGGGAGGGGGGGGGGTTATTGCAGTCAGTTGCATGCAGGGAGTTGTAGTTTTGCAACAGCTGGAGGCACAATGGTTGCAAAACACTGCGAGTTTGTTACCTAACTCAGGGTTTCAAGACCAGTGCGCCTCCAGCTGTTGCAAAACTACTACTCCCATCAGCCATGGTCTGTCAGTGCATGCTAAGAATTTTACTTTTGCTGCATCTAGAGTGCCACAGTTTAGAGACCCGTGTATAGTGGTCTGAAAAATGTGGGTCTGCAGAACTTGCAAAACTAGAAGTCACAGCATGCCCAGGCATGCTGGAAGTTGTAGTTCTGCAACATCTAAAGGGCAATATGTATTCGAACGTCCTTGGGCCTTAAGGACCCTGAAGTCAGGACGTTTGCATACGTCCTATGTCCACAACATGTTAATAATGTTAAAGAGCAAGAAAAGTGCCTAAATACACATTTACCAACCAGGGTGTCTGCAGCTGTCCAGGCATGCTGGGAGTTGTAGTTTTACAACAGCTGGAGACACACTTTTTGGGAAATACTAATATCTGATCTTATATCCTAACTTTTAAACTAGTCTAAAATGCAGTTAAAGATAATGAAATAACAGTGGTGAAATTACTTACACTAATCAGCAGTTTTTCCTCACTGGATGTAAAGTTACTCCCCACCATCTTCGCTTCGCAGGGCAGCACTTAAAAGCGATCCCAAAATCGACTGCCAAAGGTCCAGGAAATGATCTCTGTTTTTGCGTGTTGTTCGCGCGCATGCGCATGCGCGGACGAGGATTTCGCAAACAATTTCGCAATCGCATTAGCGAAATTTCGCAATATTGTTTTTTGGATAAAATATCACAAATATTCGATTTTAGCGAATATTTCTCGAATATTCTTCTATATATTCGAGAATATATCGCGAAATCGAATATGGTGTATTCCGCTCAACACTACTCTAAACTATCTAATCCCACCCCATTCTCTTGATAGCAGATCTGGTACTTAAAAGAAAACACACAAAGACATGCATAGTAAACACATTATTTTAACACATCAATATATATACACATTCAGGTAGATGGGCGAATCTTTAAGTTGGAGTAACGTTTCTCATTTACGTTACTCCGGCGAAACTTTAGGAGCAAGTACTGTTATTCACAAAGCACTTGCTCCTAAAGTTGCGGCGGCGTAGCGAAAATGAGCCGGCGGAATTCAAATTGGGCGGGTAGGGGGCGTGTATTATTATAACTAGGCGCGATCCCGCGGCGAACGTACTGCGCATGCGTCGACTGTCAGTGCGCATGCTCCAAATTCTGTCAGTGAACGTCAATGACGTCAATCCCCATTCACGGACGTTTTACGCAAACGACTCAAATTTTTTTTTTTTCGACGCGATGACGACGGCCATACTTAACATAGGATACTCCACTAGGGGGCTGCTTTATCTTTACGCCGCGTATCTCTTACGGAAACGTCGGAAAGTCACTGCGTCGCGCCCGAATACGATCGTGAATTTCCGATTCCCGCTGATTAACATATTCTCAATGTTAATCAGCGGGAACGCCCCGCACGCCATTTTTAAAATTGAAGTTACGATGCGACGGCGAAATACAATTACGCCGCTCGTTTAGGAACTCCAACCCGGCGTTTCTTGTTTTCTGACTACAGAAAACAGAAACGCCGGCTCAAAGTGAGAGTTAGACTGGAGTATCACTGATACCCTATGGGCCAGATTCAGGTAGAGTTAGGCTGGAGTATCAGTGATACTCCAGCCTAACTCTCACTTTGAGCTGGTGTTTCTGTTTTCTGTAGTCAGAAAACAAGAAACGCCGGGTTGGAGTTCCTATACGAGCGGCGTAATTGTATTTCGCCGTCGCATCGTAACTTCAATTTTAAAAATGGCGCGCGGGGCGTTCCCGCTGATTAACGTTGAGAATATGTTAATCAGCGGGAATCGGAAATTCACGATCGTATTCGGGCGCGACGCAGTGACTTTCCGACGTTTCCGTAACAGATACGCGGCGTAAAGATAAAGCAGCCCCCTAGTGGAGTATCCTATGTTAAGTATGGCCGTCGTCATCGCGTCGAAAAAAAATAATTTGAGTCGTTTGCGTAAAACGTCCGTGAATGGGGATTGACGTCATTGACGTTCACTGACAGAATTTGGAGCATGCGCACTGACAGTCGACGCATGCGCAGTACGTTCGCCGCGGGATTGCGCCTAGTTATAATAATACACGCCCCCTACCCGCCCAATTTGAATTCCGCCGGCTCATTTTCGCTACGCCGCCGCAACTTTAGGAGCAAGTGCTTTGTGAATAACAGTACTTGCTCCTAAAGTTTCGCCGGAGTAACATAAATGAGAAACGTTACTCCAACTTAAAGATTCGCCCATCTACCTGAATCTGGCCCATAGAAGCAGAACTGCATCCCCGAGAGGATGGAGCTTTCCTTCTTTCAAGCTTAAATCAGTTTGGAATGCAGAATTATCATAATTTGCCAAACCACTGTCACCTAGTGTCAGAGGCATCACATAATGTTCTGGGTTGGGTTGGAACAAACACAAAGAACATTGTTGAACACGGTGTTCTCAGTAAGCCTACTCTGTCTGACTAACCCCAGAGTTCAGCAGCAAGAAGAAAACTTTATTTTTTAGAAATACAGAAACAAAAACCCGTTCTCTGTCCTGTTTTCTTTCTTTCAAGGCAAATGAATCCTGATGGTGGAAACAAAGTCTGTGATCAAAAGCACTCCCAACTAGTAGAAGGATCGGAAGAAACTAACCAAAGTCAGTTTGCCTGATTTTTGAAGTTATAGATAGAATTCTAGGGCCAGATTCAGGTAGATGAGAGCATCTTTGCTCCAGAGTAACGCTTCTCATTTACGTTACTCTGACGACCCTTTCAGCGCAAGTACTGTTATTCACATAGCAGTTGCGCGTAAAATTGCGCCAGAGTAACGATAATGCGCTGGCGCAACCCGACGCAAGGGGAAGTGGGTGTGATCATATGTAAATGATGGGCGGAGCCCAGCGCAGAGGCTTACGTTCAGCGCATCAACCACGGAGCATGCGCAGTGAGTGAGGCTCCACTCGCCCCCTTTGTGCGCATGCTCACAACTTCCGTCGGCACCACTTCACGGGAAACGTCAGCGCAATGCCTTCCGTTGGGCGTTTAAATGCGCCCGTAGAAGCGCCATTCCGGCACTAAAGTATATCCTGCTCCCCCTTCCCGCAGTGATGTTACTTTTGTTCTGAGATGGCTGCTCCCGTTCCCCGCAAACACACAGGAGAAAGCTGAACTTTAATGGCCAGGAGCTGTCAGCCGTCATCTCGGCTATGGAGACCTATGATGTCTTCCTCCATGGCTGTAAAATTTGACAGACAAGCAGGGACAGAGGTGTTGTCCTGCAAGTGGGGGTGCTCAGCTAGCTCTTATCGTCGGTAACGCTGCTGTAGCTGCTCTCCTGCTGACCTGTGGCCGTCTGGAGTAAAGATAAAGCAGCTATTTGTAGAAATAACTTTGCGCCGGACGGACGAGATACGCGCGGCGCATGTAGCCAGCGTATGGTGCTAATCCGTTCGTGAATTGGGAAAAATCCCTCATTTGCATATTTGCAGGAGAAATCAATAGGCGCGACTGATGCGCCAAGCGAAATTAAGCGCTGACGATACTCTGGCGTCGGAACGTTCCGCCGGTCGCAAATGGCCCGTTATTGGGCGCATCTAGTTTGGTGGGTACGGGCACATAGAAACGACGGCGCATCTTCACAGTTACGCGGCGCATATCGAAATACTCCAGCGCAAGTGTTGCTGAATCTGGCCCCTAGTATTCTACCTAGTAGACATGTGCAGACTGAAATATTTCATTTCGTAATTTCGTTTTCGTCCGAAAAATAAATTTATTTAGTTACTCCCGAAATTCGTTTTTATTTATTTTGTTTTTCGTTAAAAAAATGCATTCGTCCGAAAATCCAAATTAAGGTCGAATCTGTCATTGAAGTCTTATGGTGTCTGTCGAATGTTCTAAGAAAAAAAATAGTAGAAGATTAGACAGAATCTTAAAAAAAAAAAAGAAGAAATTTGACTCTTCATGTCTCTATGTCAAATCTTTATGTCTCTCTATGTCGAATCTTCATGTCTCTCTATGTCGAATCTGTCATTGAAGGCTTATGGTGTCTGTCGAATATTCTAAGAAAAAAAAAAAAAAAAGATTCGATAGAATCTTAACCTCCCTGGCGTTATGATTCTGTCTGGAATTTTGTACCAAAAGCGTTGCAATTGTTTTGCAAGGAAATGTGGTGTTATGTATTATAGGCCTGCAATTCTTAGTAAGTACTTACTTAAATCTATCTAAACAAGAGTCTAATAGGCATCCCGGGTATGATTTTTTTTTTTTTTTTTTTATTATTAAAAATTATAATATAATAAATAATTATAAAAAATTATAACAAATAATAATATAATTATAGTAAAAATTATTCAATAATGTAATCAAATCAAAATCACTGAAATTTGCTCAGTTGCAGAATTTTTGCTGTCATTATTTATTTATTTTATGACGAATTTCCCCATAAATCGTTATCGCTAAATTCTGCAAGTGATTATAATTTATTATCGCTGTTTTTTAGCTGCTCTAAAACAATTTTTGCCATAAAGGGACACTTTTGGTTGCTATGGGCAATCTACAGTTTGCAGGGAGAAAGAAAAGTTTTTATTATATAAAAGGACATGTAGTGTACAGGGCAGACCACTAGGGACATGGGGGGTGTGTATTTTTTACATACAGTACTGTAATCTATAAGATTACAGTGTACTGTATGTAATGTGTTTGTTTACATTTTTGAATTTGGCGCCGTTCTCCGTCCCCGTGCGTCGTAACGTCGCAGGGAGCGGAGATCGGCCGCGCGCGGGGACGCTGTGTGAATCGAGCGAGCACCGGCTCGCTCACACAGCGGGGATGCATCGCTGGATCCACGGAGAAGGTAAGTAAACTGTCTCTGTGGATGCTGCGAGGCGAGCCCGTGTCTGACACGGGATCAACGATAGTAGCAGGAAATTTTTACCCCGTGTCAGACACGGGAAAACCGCCAGGGAGGTTAAAAAAAAAAAAAAAATTGACTCTTCATGTCTCTCAATGTCGATCTTCATGTCTCTCTATGTCGAATCTTTTTCGTTTTCTGTACTCTCGTTATCGTTTCTTAAAACGATAACGAAAATACCTGAAATTCGGACAAAAATGCAGTCACCGTTACCCATCTGTGACCTGCCCTGTCACCCGTCACCCACCAGTGACCTGCCCTGTCACCCGTTTATGAAGAAAAAATACTAATTTGCTAAATTTTATGACAGAAACAAAGAAAATGCAATTTTTTCAAAAAATCTACCGTATTTTTTTATTTATAGCACAAAAAATAAAAAACCCACGAGTGAATAAATACCACGAAAAGAAAGCTATATTTGTGTGAAAAAAAGTAATAGTCATTCAAAGTGTGAGAGCACCGAAAGCTGACATTTGGTCTGGGTAAGAAGGGGGTTTAAGTGCACTGTATTGAAGTGGTTAAAACAGAAATGAAAGGCAAAACATTTGTGAATAGATATAGGGAAAAAAACTACAGTTTTTTCCCATTGTTAATAAGTGATCACATTCCCCCTGTTCTCAGCTGCATATGAGCTGTGGGAGGAGAAGCAACAGTATACTGATCTTCCCAGGGAATGGCTGTGTGTGTGGAGAGCACACTGAGTTCCCAGAACACTGACCAAGTTAGGCTCTCATGCCTGTCGTGGTCAGTTTTATTAATAGAAAGCAGAGGGACTGGAAGGAACACCAGGAATTTCACACAAAGGAAGCAATACAGAGAGAGAACAGGATATTTTTTTAATACAAGTACATGGTACAACAGGCACATATCAGGAATATGAAACTTTGGGGTAACAAGCACTTTAACCATTTCCTACATGATCCAAAATGAAAAACACAATGTTTTGGCCTCAGATATATTTTAAGATTTTCAATTAAAGGAGAAGTCCAGTCTGAGCTTTTCAGGCTGGGCTTCTACTAAGGGTCACAGGAGTGCAATTAGTTTTGCACTCCTGGAACCCGTTTTCAGCGGAGAGTGGTCTGAAGTCGGCTCTCCGTTGACATCATTGCCATCAGTCAAGGCAGCGCGTCATCCCGACTTCAGAAGTCTGGATCCGCCAGCTGCCTTGACTGCGCTTTCTGCTCCTCCACAGCACTCCAATGAGCGTGAAGGAACAGAGCAGGACAGATGCTGACAGTCAGCAGCTCTCCACCAGTGTTAATTTTGGCAGCAAATTTCGATTTAGTTTTAGTCTTATGCAGCACACGATCACTTTTCGGCATGAAAAAAAACAACGTTTTTAAAAACGTAATTTAAAATGATTGTGTGTGGGCTTCACATCGTTTTTCATCTTCTGAAAACGCCAAAAAAAAATTCGAGCATGCTGCATTTTTTAACGTCGTTTTAAAAAATGTTGTTTTTTGGGTTGTAAAAAATGATCGTGTGTGGGCTAAAACGACGTTAAAAAAAAAAGCGTATCTGTTTACGTTGTTTGCGTAAGACTTACACTTGGCGTAAAGTTACCCCTGCTATAGTGAGGCGCAGCCAATGTTAAAGTGGATGTAAACCCAAAACATTTTTTATTTATTTTTTGATATCACAATGTAGAGAATAGGATTTCCTATCATCTGTGCCCAGTCTTACCACACAGAGTTAATCCAACGCTGAGCAATCCTCTTTTTATTGTTCAGTGGAATAAAACAGACTTCCCTAGAAAAAGCAAAGTCCGTTACGCCCCCATGCTTTGAGTGACAGGTTATTTACATATCTCGTGCACCAGCCTGCAATCATGCACAGTTTCTATAAACAGTGCACAAATCTCACCCCCCCTCCCTCTCCTCTCCCTTCTAGCTATCCTTCATTTGTCTGCTTGTCCTGTGTTTTGATTATGGGCCAGATTCACGTATTCCAGAGCATCTTTGCTCTGGAGTAACGCTTCTGATTTGCGTTGCGCTGCCGAAATTTTAGGAGCAAGTGCTGTCATTCACGAAGCACTTGCTCCTAAAGTTGCGGCAGCGCATCACAAATGAGCCGGCGGAATTCAAATGTCGCGGGTACGGGGCGTGTAGTATGCTAACTACGCGCGATCCCGCCGCCAACGTACTGCGCATGCGTCGAGTGTCAAAACATCCCCGTGCGCATGCTCCAAAATCTGTGAATGAACGTCAATGACGTCACATTCCCATTCATGACCGTTTTACGCAAGCGACGTTTTTTTTTTTTTTTCCGACGCGATGACGACGCCTATACCTAACATAGGATACTCCAACCCCATGTAGGTATATCTATGCGCCGCGTATCCCGTCCGGAAACGTCGTATCGTCATTGCGTCGCGCCGGATTTCGATCGTGAATTGCCGATTTCCGCTCATTAACATATTTTTTGAGCGGAAATCGGCGGGAACGCCCCCGGCGCCATTTTTAAGTTGAAGTAACGATGCGATGGCGAAACTCAGTTACGCTGCTCGCATCGGAACTTCAACCCGGCGTTTCTTGTTTTCTGGTTACAGAAAACAGAAACGCCGGCTCAAAGCCACAGTTAGGCTGGCGGATCACTCGATCCGCCAGCGTAACCTTTCCTGAATCTGGCCCTATATGTTTTCAAAACATGAGGCGAGGTGAACCACAGTTCAATGTCATGAGGAAATGCTCCAGTGAACAGCCATCAGAATATACATAGACAAGTGATTAGGGAAGATATATGTAGTCCGAGCTTGAGGCTGCATTCACACTTGGACGACCTAATCGCGGCGTTTTGTCCCGCGATTTGCGGCGACAAATTGAGGGCGTTTTGTGGCGCAATTTGCGGCGAAAAAACGCCGCGATTTCAGCCCCCATTTTTTTCCAGGTACACATCTCCTATGCCGAACGCCGAAGCCATCTGAAAAAAAAGGGTCCGGGACTTGTTTTGAGCTTCAGGCGTTCGGCGTTTCGGCGTTCGGCGTTTCGGCGTTCGGCGTGGAGATGTGAACCATCTCCATAGAGGGCAATGTTAAATTTCCCCTCTAGCGTCTTTGGGCTGCATTTGCGTCCTGCTTCAGGCGACAAAACGCCTAGGTGTGAATGCAGCCTTAGTGATCTTCTTCTTATTGTTATATTGCAGTGTGTGTGTGTCTGAGGTCACCTGATCACATATGCAAAATTCTTATATTATCAGGATGTGTTATGTGGGGGAGGGGTGGATTTCTCACTTTTTATACTTACACCCATAAGGCTGAATGAACTTAGGGCTGGTTTACATTAATGCGCTGTGCGAGATCGCAGGTGATTTGCACCGCACTGCTGTTCAGATCACATGTGATGTCTGGGTGGTGCGATTTTAGCCATACAAACTGTATAGCTGAAATTGCATCTCATTTGGAACAAACTCGCACAGGACCCTTTTTTTGGTCCACACCAGAATCGCATAGGTCAGTGATGGCTAACCTTGGCACTCCAGATGTTTTGAAACTACATTTCCCATGATGCTAATGCACTCTGCAGTGTAGTTGAGCATCATGGGAAATGTAGTTCCAAAACATCTGGGGTGCCAAGGTTTGCCATCACTGGCATAGGTGTTCACACCCATGCAATCTGATTCATGTCCCAACTGTCAGTTCGCCGTGTGATATGCAAGCTGAAATAGGGGTGTCATTACCATTATATGACACTCCCCAGCAGTTCGCATATAGCAGTGTGAACTGCCGTGCGAGTCAGGTGTGATGTGGGAACCCGCAGTGGATTCGCAGGGTTCCCGAATCGCACCAGTGTGAACCGAACCTTGTTGGTAGCAGTCAGATGACATTTGTAGGCTGTATGCTTTGAGGCTTGGTTCACACTGGTGCGATTCAGGAAACCTGCGAATCCACTGCGGGTTCCCACATCACACCCGACTCGCACGGCAGTACACACTGCCATATGCTGGGGAGTGCCATACACTGGTAATGACACCCCCATTTCAGCTCGCATATCACACTGCAAACTGACAGGACATGAATCAGATCACATAGGTCTGAACACCCATGCGATTCTGGTGCGGACCAAAAAAAAGGGTCCTGTGCGTGTTTGAGACCAATGGATTTTTTTCTTTATATTAATTTTTACAATAACATTTTTTTTCTTTTTACAATTTATTTTTGTACTATTGATGGGAGGGTGGATTTTTTTTTTTAAATATATTTTTTCACAGTGCTTTTGGGAAAGGGGGGTGGGGGGATGGGGCAGTGGTTGGTGTCAGTAGGCTTGTGGTCGGTGTCAGTGGGCTAGTGGTCGGTGTCATTGGACGGTGTCAGTGGGCTAGTGGTCGGTGTCAGTGGGCTAGTGGTCGGTGTCAGTGGGCTAGTGGACGGTGTCAGTGGGCTAGTGGACGGTGTCAGTGGGCTAGTGGTCGGTGTCAGTGGGCTAGTGGCTGGTGTGAGTGGGCTAGTGGTCGGTGTGAGTGGGCTAGTGGTCGGTTTCAGTGGGCTAGTGGTCGGTGTCAGTGGGCTAGTGGTCGGTGTCAATGGACGGTGTCAGTGGGCTAGTGGTCAGTGTCATTGGACGGTTTCAGTGGGCTAGTGGTCGGTGTCAGTGGGCTAGTGGTCAGTGTCAGTGGGCTAGTGGTCGGTGTCAGTGGGCTAGTGGTCGGTGTCAGTGGGCTAGTGGTCAGTGTCAGTGGGCTTGTGGACGGTGTCAGTGGGCTAGTGGTCGGTGTCAGTGGGCTAGTGGTCGGTGTCAGTGGGCTAGTGGTCGGTGTCATTGGACGGTGTCAGTGGGCTAGTGGACGGTGTCAGTGGGCTAGTGGACGGTGTCAGTGGGCTAGTGGACGGTGTCAGTGGGGTAGTGGTCGGTGTCATTGGACGGTATCAGTGGGCTAGTGGTCGGTGTCAATGGGGTAGTGGACAGTGTCAGTGGACTAGTTGTCGGTGTCAGTGGGCTAGTGGTCGGTGTCAGTATGGGGGGGGGGCGGTTGTTGTGTCAGTTGTTTTTTTTTTTTTCATTTTATTATTTATTTATTTTTATTTATTTTTTACATTTTTTTTTTACTATCAGCCCTGTTGGGGGCTTCGGTGACATGTCAGGGGTCTACATCTCCCATTTGAGACAGAGAAAGGGACAGAGGACATTCATTCCCCAGTCCCTTCTCTGCATTGAAGATGAATGGAGGGACAGACAGCGTCTCCTCTCCATTCATAAACTGAGCAGAGTAACACACAGGTTACTCTGCTCAGTTGTCACAGGACGCACAGCGCTCTGTAACGAACGCTCTGTGTCCTGTTTCCGCTCTCCATCCTGACAGGGAGTGTAGAGATGGGCGGGAGTCTGCTGACATCATGACTCCGCCCACCGAGCGCCGAACAACAGACCTGCCCACGATTCTAGACTTTTTGGGGGGTTTAAACAGCAAAATGGGGGACATTTGACAGGTAAGGATACATGCAGGAGGCTTTTACCTCCTTATAGAACAGCACCATGGCAGTAGTTTAGAATTGATGAGAGTGGGTTTACATCCTCTTTAAGTATGGACGTTGGGACCTCGTCGTATTGGACGTCGTTTACGTAAGTCGATTCAGAATGGGGCTGGGCGTAAGTTACGTTTACGTCGCTTTCATTGACAATTTGCGACGTGATTTGGAGCATGCGCACTGGGACAAAATCACGGCCGGCGCATGCGCAGTACGCTCGGCGCGGGATCGCGCGTAATTTAAATAATACACGCCCCCTACCCGCCCAATATGACTTACGACGGGCCATTTACGATACGCCGCCGCAACTTTACAGGCAAGTGCTTTGTGAATACAGCACTTTCCTGTAAAAGTTGCGGTGGCGTAGTGTAAATAGCTTACGCTACGCCATTTTAAAAATTACGCTCTCCTACCTGAATCTAGCCCTAAATCTCCAGTACATTTTAGTCGGATAAATTGTCCTACGCTTTAGTCGACTAAAATATCCAGTACATTATAATCAACTAAAACGAATTTTAGTCATCTAAAATCTAATGGATGTAATTGAATTGTAATGCATTAGTTAACATTTCTCTACCATGTCCAAACTTATTATATACTGCTGGAGTGAAAAATCTAATATGTTATTATATATGGTATTGAGTTGGGATGAGCTTTGCGTTCGATACGAACGTATGTTCGACTCGAACATTGTCTGTTCGTACGTTCATCAAAATTCGAACAAAAGCGGTTGTTCGCGCCAAATTCGAGTGACACAAAACGGCCCATAATTCACTGCGGCATTGCGCGCTGATGATTGGCCAAGCATGCTGTATGTCCCGCATGCTTGGCCAATCACAGCGCACAAAAAATGAAGAGCCATAATTGGCCAAAGCCAACATGTTCAATCATGTGTACGCGGCCTTAGTCTTTTGACTAAAGTGCCATTTTCGTTTTAGTCATATTTTAGTCATCTCAATTGTTTCAGTTTTAGTCATATTTTAGTCGACTAAATTAGCACTGCTCTCTGCTTGAGGAGGAGTGAGAACCGAGCCATCGCTTGTGTTCTGTGACTCAGTGAAGAGGCGGCGGGGGACAGCTGCAGCATCGGTCTGATACTGCATCCACCTAGGTAAGTATGAATAATAAAAAAACATACTTCTCTTTTAACCACTTAAGACCCGGACCAATATGCAGGCTAAAGACCCAAGGTGTTTTTACAATTTGTCAGTGCGCTGCTTTAACTGGTAATTGCGCGGTCATGCAATGTTCTACCGAAACGAAATTTGCGTCCTTTTCTTCCCACAAATAGAGCTTTCTTTTGATGGTATTTGATTGCCTCTGCGATTTTTATTTTTTGCGATATAAACGGAAAAAGACCGAAAATTTTGAAAAAAAAAGATTTTTCTTATAACAACAAGTAAAAAATATCGAATAAACTAAATTTTAGTCAAACATTTAGGCCAAAATGTATTCAGCCACATGTCTTTAGTAAAAAAAATCGCAATAAGCGTATATTTATTGTTTTTTTCGCAAAAGTTATAGCGTCTACAAACTAGGGTACATTTTCTGGAATTTACACAGCTTTTATTTTATGACTGCCCATCTCATTTCTTGAGGTGCTAAAATGGCAGGGCAGTACAAAACCCCCCCAAATGACCCCATTTTGGAAAGTAGACACCCCAAGGAAACTGCTGAGAGGCATGTTGAGTCCATTGAATATTTTTTTTTTTGGTCCCAAGTGATTGAATAATGACAAAAAAAATAAAAATAAAAAATGTTTACAAAAAGTTGTCACTAAATGATATATTGCTCACACATGCCATGGTTATATGTGGAATTGCACCCCAAAATACATTCTGCTGCTTCTCCTGAGTATGGGGATACCACATGTTTGGGACTTTTTGGGAGCTTAGCCGCATACGGGACCCCAAAAACCAAGCACCGCCTTCAGCATTTCTAAGGGCGCAAATTTTTGATTTCACTCCTCACTACCTATCACAGTTTCGAAGGCCATAAAATGCCAAAATAGCACAAAACCCCCCCAAATGACCCCATTTTGGAAAGTAGACACCCCAAGGAAACTGCTAAGAGGCATGTTGAGTCCATTGAATATTTTTTTTTTTGGTCCCAAGTCATTGAATAATGACCAAAAAAAAAAATTACAAAACTTTGTCACTAAATGATATATTTCTCACACATGCCATGGGCATATGTGGAATTGCACCCCAAAATACATTCTGCTGCTTCTCCTGAGTACGGGGATACCACATGTGTGGGACTTTTTGGGAGCCTAGCCGCGTACGGGGCCCCGAAAACCAATCACCGCCTCAGGCTTTCTAAGGGCATACATTTTTGATTTCACTCCTCACTACCTATCACAGTTTTGAAGGCCATAAAATGCCAAGATGGCACACAACCCCCCCAAATGACCCCATTTTGGAAAGAAGACACCCCAAGCTATTTGCTGAGAGGCATGTTGAGTCCATGGAATATTTTTTTTTTTGGTCCCAAGTCATTGAATATTGACCAAAAAAAAAAAAATTACAAAACTTTGTCACTAAATGATATATTTCTCACACATGCCATGGGCATATGTGGAATTGCACCCCAAAATACATTCTACTGCTTCTCCTGAGTACAGGGATACCACATGTGTGGGACTTTTTGGGAGCCTAGCCGCGTACGGGGCCCCGAAATCCAAGCACTGCCTTCAAGATTTGTGTGAGTGAAATCAAAAATTTATGTCCTTAGAAATCTTGAAGGCGGTGATTGGTTTTCGGGGTCTCATACGCGGCTAGGCTCCCAAAAAGTCCCACACATGTGGTATCCCCGTACTCAGGAGAAGCAGCAGAATGTATTTTGGGGTGCAATTCCACATATAACCATGGCATGTGTGAGAAATATATCATTTAGTGACAATGTTTTGTACATTTTTTTTTTTTATTATTATTTTTGGTCATTATTCAATCACTTGGGGCAAAAAAAAAAATATTCCATGGACTCAATATGCCTCTCAACAAATAGCTTGGGGTGTCTACTTTCCAAAATGGGGTCATTTGGGGGGGTTTTGTGCCATTTTGGCATTTTATGGCCTTCGAAACTGTGATAGGTAGTGCGGAGTGAAATCAAAAATTTGCGTCCTTAGAAATGCTGAAGCCGGTGCTTGGTTTTCGGGGTCCCGTACGCGGCTAGGCTCCCAAAAAGTCCCAAACATGTGGTATCCCCGTACTCAGAAGAAGCAGCAGAATGTATTTTAGGGTGCAACTCCACATATAACCATGGCATGTGTGAGCAATATATAATTTAGTGACAAATTTTTGATTTTGTATTTATTTTTTTGTCATTATTCAATCACTTTGGACAAAAAAAAAAAATCTATGGACTCAACATGCCTCTCAGTAGTTTCCTTGGGGTGTCTACTTTCCAAAATGGGGTCATTTTTTTTTTTTTGTGCTATTTTGACATTTTATGGCCTTCGAAACTGTGATAGGTAGTGAGGAGTGAATTTATATATGCCGAAGCATGGGGGCATCCTCCCGCAAAAAAGTTATGCCTCGTACACACGGTCGGACTTTTCTATGCCGCGTACACACGGTCGGACTTTTCTATGCCGTGTACACATGGTCAGACTTTTCCACGGGTAAGGCCTCCGTAGGTGGGTCAACCGTATGTACGCGGCATTAGGAGCAAAATCGCTCCTCCGCCCCTAATGCCCCCATGCTTCGGCATATATGCTCTTTTTTGGACTGTGGTGGTGAAATCACCTCCTACAGCGTTGGAGTCGCAGCTTTATATATATCGTGGGAGCAAACGCTGTTGCTGTCACGCTAAATAAATCCGCGCTGCAACTGAATGGCGTACCTGCTAAGCAAATGATGGTTAACATTAAAACAATGTAACATTACAGTATAACAGTAAGATCATACCATACCTGCAAAGCAAATACCAATAAAAAAAACATAGTAAAAAATAAAACATTTTTTTTAACGCAACCTGTGCCTAATATATATATATATATATATATATATATATATATGCCGAAGCATGGGGGCATCCTCCCGCAAAAAAGTTATGCCGCGTACACACGGTTGGACTTTTCTATGCCGTGTACACATGGTCAGACTTTTCTATGCCGTGTACACATGATCAGACTTTTCCACGGGAAAGCCTCCGTAGGAATGTCAACCGTATGTACGCGGCATTAGGAGCAAAATCGCTCCTCCACCCCTAGTGCCCCCATGCTTCGGCATATATGCTCTTTTTTTAACTGTGGTGGTGAAATCACCTCCTACAGCACTGGAGTCACGGCTTTATATATCGTGGGAGCAAACGCTGTTGCTGTCAAGATAAATAAGTCCGCGCAACAGCTGAATGGCGTACCTGAAAACAGTAAAGTAAATTACTTACCTGAAAAGCAAGCATGAAAAAACATAACAATAAAACTTTGCAGAATAAAATAGAGTAAAAAAGAGCAGAACAATAGAGAGAGAATAGAGAGGGAGAGAACAATAAAAACGACAACTATTTTTGTTTTTTTTATTTTATATTTTTTTTGTGTTTTTTTACTTTTTACTTTTTTTTTTTTACACTTTTTTTTGTAACTGTAACTGTTCAACTTTTCGGTTCCAGGTTTGGGTCTCTCAAAATGCGATGGCATCTTGGGAGACCCTGTGTACGTGTGCCTAGCCTGTGATATGTTTTGCCCTACGCTAATACTTCACTATTGTGTGGAAGCGTTCAAAACATTTACCAATACAAAGACCAGGATCGTCAGGACATCGGGGACAAAAATAACGGGTGTCACACCTAAATCCGCGCTTGCTACAGACACGACATCTTCTTTGGGGGGCTCGTTGGGTAGGGGTACTCTCGAGGGCATATATAAAATGCCTCTCATGCAGTCGGCTTACTGCATTTGGTAGGGGATGGTGAGGTGGAAAACCGCCTGGATACAGGAGTCCGTTGATGATATCCTTCTGGAATTGGAGGAAGGATACATTCTGTCCTGAAGTTTTGTATAAGACAAAAGCATTCAGCAAAGTCAATTGGAATAAATGTAGAGACACTTTTTTGTACCAGCGTCTCGATTTACGGGCAATATGATACGGCGCCATCAACTGGTCGTTGAGGTCCACCCCTCCCATATTTTGGTTATATTCGTGGACACAGAGGGGTTTCTCCATAACACCAGTCGCCGTACGAATTTGTACTGTCGTGTCTGCGTGAAGGGTGGTAAGAAGGAAAACAAACATTCTTATTGTCCCGCCACTTCACAGCGAGCAAATTATTACATCTGCAGCAGGCTCTCGCCCCCAGCTTTATACGGGCATCTACAAGCCGCTGGGGAAAGCCCCGGCGATTAGGTCGCACGGTGCCACATGCTCCAATCTGATGATCAAACAAGTGACTAAAAAGTGGCACGCTGCTGTAATAATTGTCCACATACAAGTGGTACCCCTTTCCGAATAAGGGTGACACCAAGTCCCAGACAATCTTGCCAGCGCTCCCCATGTAATCTGGGCATCCTTCCGGCTCTACGTGACTATCTTTGCCCTCATAAATCCTAAAGCTCCATGTGTAGCCTGTTGCCCTGTCACAGAGCTTATAGAGCTTGACCCCGTATCTGGCACGCTTGCTGGGAAGGAACTGCTTGAAAGACAAGCGGCCAGCAAATTTAACCAGGGACTCGTCAACGCAGACAACTTGCTGGGGATTAAACAAGGCTGCATAACGTTCGTTGAAATGGTTTATGAGGGGCCGAATTTTGTAGAGCCGGTCAAATTCAGGGTCTCCACGTGGACGACAGAGTGCATTGTCGCTGAAATGCAGGAACCGCAGGATCGCCTCGTATCGTTTCCTGGCCATGTGAACAGAGAATATGGGCATTTGGTCAATTGGCTCTGTGGACCAATACATGCGCAATTGAGGAAATGTATGTATGCCCATATTGAGGGTAAGGCCCAGAAAGGACTTAAATTCGGAAACCGTAAGAGGTCTCCATTCTTTGGCAAGGAGGGTCTGGGGATTAGCGGCGATGTAGGTACCAGCATATAAATTAGTCTGGTCCACAATAGATCTATAGAGATCTTCTGTGAAATACAGCGAATAAAAATCAAGTGGCATAAAATTCGCTGTATCCACCTGAATTCCGGGTTTGCCAGTGAATGGGGGAAGTACGGGTGCTGCAGAAGTGGTGGGGACCCAATCAGGATAGGCGAATTCTGCAGGAAGGGCACTATGGGCACGACGGGCCTGTCTTTGTCTTCTTCTTGGTGGCAGCGGGTCACTACTTGTGCTTGCCACCTCGCCAGCTTGAACTGCACTTATGGGACTCGCCACGTCACCAAGTGTTACTGCAGTGCTGGATGAACGACCAGGGTGTACTAGGCCGCTGGTGCTTGCCAATCCACCAAAAGGAATAGTGGCGCTAGTACTCGCTCTCTGCTCCATACAAGGGTCCTGCGGTTCTTGCTCCTCAACAACCTTAGAACGGGGTCGGGTGCGCCTGGCCTTAGCAGGGACCACTACTCCGTCGTCCGAGCTATCTGACATGGAGCCGCTGTCGTAAACAGGATCATATTCTGAGCCCGAATCTGTCAGATGCGTGACCTCCTCATCATCATCTGACGACATGCACATGATCCTAACAGCCTCTTCACCAGTGTACATCCGCTTTGCCATTTTGGGCTCTAAATTTAGTTGTAGACTGGTGATGATTCACGGGTAAAAAAAGCACCTGGCTATAGAAAGGCAAATGTAGAAAACGCTTCAAAAAAACTGTTGCCGATCGCAGGGATCAGGCCTGTCTCTGCGAACGCTGCAGTTGTGTGTGATGTGTTTTTGAAGTGACAGTGATCGATCGATACTGCACTTGGGTGGGTTGGGCTGGGCAGAGGGGCAAAACGCAAGTGCTAGCGGGTATCTGGACTGATTCCGCTAACAATGTGTTTTTGGGTACCCTAAACTGCTGGGTACGCTAGTATAGATCTGATCAGATCAGGTATAGATCTGTTCAGATACTATACCACTAAGGGGGGTGTATGCTTTGCGAGTGGGTGTAAGCGTTACTGGCACTAACCTAACACTGCCTGGGGCGATGCACACCCTAACTGGCGCTAAAGTTTAATTTAAATCACCCGCCGGGCGATCAGGGGGTTAAACCTTTATTGGGTAATATACGGCGGGTGCGCTGATGCTATAAACAGCAAACTAACTAACCAGCGTCAACCGTAACACTTATACGGTGATCACTGGTGAAAGGGTTAACTAAGGGGCAATCAGGGGGTTAAAACCTTTGTATGGTAATATATGGGGGTACCTAACGCTTTCTAAAAACCTAAATAACTAACTGGCTAACCTGCGTCACCAGTGACACTTATATGGTGATCACTGGTGAAAGGGTTAACTCTAGGGGCAATCAGGGGTTAAAAACTTTATTTATGGGGGTACCTAGCGCTATATAAACCTGGCGGCGAACCTCAAAAAAAACTAACTGCCTAGCGGCAACAGTGACACTAATACAGCGATCAGAAAATCGATCGCTTAGTGACACTGGCAATAGGGGGTGAAAGGGTTAACTAGGGCAGTGATCAAGGGGTTAAACCTTTATTAGGGGGGGGTAGGGGGCTACCCTAGACCTAAAGGGGGCTAAGACTAACTGCCCTGACACTTTTTACTGTAACACTGACACTAAATGCAGTTATCAGAAATAAATGATAACTGCATTCAGTGACACAATGTTACAGTGGACTGGGGGGGGCGATCGGCGGTGACAGGAAGGGGTTAAGTGTGCCTATGTGTACCTGTGTCAGTGTGATGCTTGGTGCAACTTACTTGGTGATGTGTTCTCTCCTCAGCGTCGGACGAAAAGACCGACACGAGGAGGAACACAGCACTTCCCTCTTCCTGTGTTTACACTTAGCACAGGAAGAGGCGGGCGGGCGCGCGCATTGGCTGGGAGCGATCGCGAGGGGGTGGCTGAAAACGAGTAGCCGCCCCCTCATCCCGGATCGCTCCCGGAGCTAAAGGAACCGCCGCATGTACGGGGGGGGTCCGATCGGACCCCCGAACCCCCTCAAGGCACCAACGTATATATACGTTGATGTGCCTGTCGGTGCCATTCTGCCGACGTAAATGTACATGCGGCGGTCCTTAACTGGTTAATATTACACTAATAGCTGAAATGTCACAGAACATACAATACAGTTGCCCTGGAGTGTACTACAAGTATCACCATGACGAACACTGTGTAGTTATCAAAAAAGATTTGAAATCTTCTACATCCGCCAAAACACAGAAGTTATTTTCATGTAGCTGCAACATGGCCAACACTTTGATCTTGCGTTCGCTTTCTAAGTATGTTTTGTTTTTATCACCTTAGGAGAATTTTTGTATGTTGTTTTGTTCCAAGAATGAAATGTCACAGAGCACACGGTATAGCAAACAACTCTAATTGTGATATAAAACTGAACACGTGTCGAATTATTATTTTAGTGGTTCTATAAATCTTTATATTTTATATATAAAGAAAGATTAAACAACAGTCAGATGGTGTCAACCCTGTGTGGCGGCAACCAGGTGAGGAGTACAGCGACAAGGGTGTCTTGCCTACAGTTAAGCATGGTGGTGGAAGTGTCATGGTCTGGGGCTGCATGAGTGCTGCCGGCACTGGGAAGCTAACGTTCAATGAGGGAACCATGAATGCCAACATGTACTGTGACATACTGAAGCAGAGCAAGATTCCCTCCCTTCGGAGACTGGGCCACAGGGCAATATTCCAACATGATAACGACCCCAAACACACCTCCAAGACGACCACTGCCTTGCTAAAGAAGCTGAGGGTAAATGTGATGGACTGGCCTGTCGCCAGAGTATCTGTGGGGCATTCTCAAACGGAAGATGGAGGAGCACAGGGTCTCTAATATCCACCAGCTCCGGTCTGACCCTTGCCATTTCCAAGATGGGGCTTAATCAAGGCTTTTTATGATACCCCAGGCAACTCCACTTCTCCTCTCCTCCTATCTTTCTAGCATCTTCTAGAAAGAAGAGGGAGGTTACAGTGATGCTACCTGTGAGTCACCCAGCCCTGCCCTGAAAACACTCCCAGCCCAGAATAAAAACAAACAAGCCTAGCCACCAGCTACATTTTCCTTCTCTCCAGAAAAATCCCTATGCTACACATTTCTCCAGACCTAAATGGGAACCTGCTGACAGCTGATGAATCAACGGTTGTCAAGGATGTGGTGTCCAGCTTCCCGACCCACTTCTTAAAGGGGTTGTAAAGGTTTTTTTTTTATTTTCTAAATAGGTTACTTTAACCACTTAACCCCCGGACCATATTGCTGCCCAATGACCAGAGCACTTTTTGTGATTCGGCACTGCGTCGCTTTACCTGACAATTGCGTAGTCGTGCGACGTGGCTCCCAAACAAAATTGGCGCCTTTTTTTCTTCCACAAATAGAGGTTTCTTTTGGTGGTATTTGATAATCTCTGCGGTTTTTATTTTTTGCGCTATAAACAAAAATAGAGCGACAATTTTGAAAAAAATTCAATGTTTTTTACATTTTGCTATAATATATATCCCCAAAAAATATATAAAAAAACATTTTTTTCCCTCAGTTTAGGCTGATACGTATTCTTCTACGTATTTTTCGTTAAAAAAAATCGCAACTAGCGTTTATTAATTGGTTTGCGCAAAAGTTATAGCGTTTACAAAATAGGGGGTAGTTTTATGGCATTTTTATTTATATTTATCTTTTTACTAGTAATGGCGGCGATCAGCGTTTTTTTTCAGTAATGCGACATTATGGCGGACACTTCGAACACTTTTGACACATTTTTGGGACCATCAGTGATATCAGTGCTATAAAAATGCATTGGATTACTATAAAAATGCCATTGGCAGTGAGGGGGTTAACACTAGGGGGCAGGGAAGGGGTTAAGTGTGTTCCTGGGTGTGTTCTAACTGTATGGGGGGGGGGGGTGGCCTCACTAAGGGAAATCACTGATCTTCTGTTCATACATTGTATGAACAGAAGATCAGCGTTTCCCCCGTTGACATGACCGGGAGCTGTGTGTTTACACACATAGCTCCCGGTCCTTGCTCTGTACCGAGTGATCGCGTGTGCCCAGCGGCGTTCGTACCTACCGGGCACGCGCGCAGGACTTGGGTGCGAGCGGGAACGCGTGCGCGCCGCCGGGGGCGGCGCGCAGGCGCCCCCTAGTGACCGCAAAGTAGCGGACGTATAGCTACGGGCTCTCTCCCAGCAGAGCCGACTTCCCGCCGTAATATGACGGCGGGCGGTCGGCAACCAGTTAAGCTAGTGTATTGTTGGTTAACTTACCTTTTCCTTCGATTTCCCTTCTAAATGTTTTTTTTCTTCTCCTCAAAGGGTAAGTGAACCAACAATGCACTAGCTTAAAAGAGCATGTTTAGAAAAAAAAACAAAAAAACCTTTACAACCCCTTTAAAGGGATTGTAAAGGCCTGTTTAAAAAAAAAAAAAACATGTTATACTTATATAAAAGAGTTCAACTCTGGTGGGGATTTGGAGACATTGCCCACACCCCTAGTACGGCAAAGAAATAGCAAAACAGAAACCCTCTAGCGGGACTTTAAAAGGCAATGAATACAAAAATTGTGTGTGTAAACAATAATTGGTTAAAGTAAACAGAGAGGATGGGAAGGGTAACAAACCCTGGGATTTTAAAGGTGTCAGATCAATAAATCAAAATAAGTATCGTAAAAAAACAAGTTTATTGTTTGACATATATCAACTTTAAAAAAATGTAACAGACAAATAATCATCCAAAGGACAATAAAGGCCACAAAGAAAACCTGTACCACAATCGCCCTAAATGTTTCGCTCTGATCGAGCCTCATCAGAAGCTGATACAGGTCATACTGGAAATAGAAAACAGTCCATAAGGAATATAACATTGAGCAATGAGTCAATGACTTTTTAATACATTTTTGTATATATATCCGAGGCGAGTGGTGGCTGTGGACCAATTTGTCACAGAGGGAGCGTGATCTACTGAAAGTGATTTCAGGGAAAGAACTCAGGTGCTTGGATACCAAATCATCCCCCATGAGCAGATAACAATATTTCTGGAGAATATCGCGTATCTGCTGATGGTGGCCAGAAAAGCGTGTGATAAGTCTAATTCCTGGATTCGACCTGATTCGTTTGGGATCATGTAGTAGGGAGCGTCTACTTTGTTTTTTCGCTCTGGCATACGCCTTTTTAAGGCATTTATTGCTGTATCCACGTTCCTGGAAGCGCAGACAGAGTCTGAGGCACTGACCATAGGGAATGCTAGAGATCAGTGGTCCAGGATGGGAGCTCGAGGCATGTAAGAGGGAGTTTCCTGCCAATGGTTTACAGAACAGGGTAGTCCCTACTGTTCCATCTTTGAGGATATGGATCTCAATGTCCAGAAAAGTGAGTCTTTCCTGGCTGGTCTCAAAGGTGAATTTCAAATTGAACTGATTCTTCTTTAAGCGATCAATAAATGAAACAAGGTCATCATGACAACCTGTCCTCACAAAGAAATATCTTCAATGAAGCGACGCCATAGCGGTATTTGCTAAAAAAATATAATCCTGGTGAAAAAGGTCACGCTCCCACCCCCCCAGGTACAGGTTTGCATAAGAGGGGGCACATTTGGTCCCCATAGCAACTCTCTGCACCTGGAGGAAGTGAGAGCCACCAAATAAAAAAATGTTGCTGGACAAAATAAAGCTGAGCAAATCCAGAATGAATTGGTTATATGAAGGTGAAGCTTCATTGCTCTCCGAGATGAAGCCCTCCACAACCCCCACCCCCTGAAGATGGGAGATGGAGTTGTAGAGGGCCTCAACATCGAGAGCGACCAGCCAGGAACCAGGAGGGACTTTTAAACCATCCAAAGTCCTCAAAAGGTCACCCGTGTCCTGTAGATAGGACACGAAGCCCTCAACATGTGGCCTCAGATATTCGTCTTTCTCGGTCAGCGACCCATTCCCCGAGACTATTGGTCGCCCCGGTGGTTGATGAGTGTTCTTGTGAATTTTTTGAAAGCGCATATAGTGTCAGTGTGCACGGACAAGGAACGTTTAGAAACTCCCAGGTTTGTTTTGAAATCAGGCCTTTATGGTATTCTGATCCAATCAGTCTTTTATAGAGAGTGGAGGTCAATTTTAGATGGCTTTCTGATACTTTCCGGTACCACTCTTTGATGTTCAGTATAGCATGAACCATTAGTTCATATTGTTGACTATCCATGACCACTACATTTCCGCCTTTGTCTGAAGGCTTAATCACTATGTTGGGATTTTGTTGTAAAGTTGTTAAGGCTGTTTTTTGGGCAGGTGTTAAATTCACTTGAGATGGACTTTTGACATTTAGTTTGTCAGATTTGTTTGGTAACCTGATCGGTGAATGCCCAAACACTGGGGTTCCCCTGTAGAGTAGGGAACATCCTAGATTTGGGCTTATAATTTTTCTGTTGTGATGTTATGAGAGATGGATTTGACTCAGGATGAAGAGATTCCATTTAAATTACTTTTGCTTTTTATTGTGGATTTAACTTGGCCCAGGCTGGTGAGTTGTTGCTTAATATAAAATATTTGTTTTATACTAATATTTGTATTTGCATCTAATATGGTTACCAATATTTTTTCCAATATAATCATGAATTTTTATTTTCTTTGAAAATAACCTACTTATTCTAACAAAAATGTATCAAAAAGTAATTGACTCATTGCTTCAATGTTATATTCCTGATGGACTGTTTTTCTATTTCCAGTATGACCTGTATCAGATCCTGAAGAAGATGGATCAGAGCGAAACATGTAGGGCGATTGTGGTACAGGTTTTCTTTGTGGCTCTCTGTTGAGCCTTTATTGTACTTTTGATGATTATTTGTCTGTTCAATTTTTTAAAAGTTGATATATGTCTAACAATAAAGTTGTTTTTTACGATACTTATTTTGATTTATTGATCTCACACCTTTAAAATCCCAGGGTTTGTTACCCTTCCCATCCTCTCTGTTTACTCTGAATTTATGGGATGTGGTGTTTTGATTTGACCCTCTGTGCCTCAGAATTATTGTTCAATAATTGTTTAAAATTAATATAAGTTTAATGGTACAAATTCTAAAAAGCATGAATACATGCAAAAGTTTACAGATTCCAGAAAGTGTATCCACATGAAATCATAACAAACCAATTAATGTATACAAATGTATAAAGTGAAAACTACACGTTTTCAGAGATTTATACATCATGTCTCTTCATTGGGAGAAAGTGAGTAAAGGTGTTAATGATATCTACAATTCAAAATATACAGTAAGTACAGAATATATATATATATATGTAGCACCCACCCCAAATTTAGGGGGCGCTTTTTCAAATTTAGGGGATGTTTGGGCCAATACTCGGGCCCAGAACGGTTTGATTAAAACAGCAGGTATCTTGGATAGATCAAAATATTTTTTTTGTTGTTGTGAAAACAACAGATAAGGAAGAAAATTGTCTGTGTTGATGTCACCCAGACAATAACCCAGAAAGGCAGAGGTGGAGGACGGCCAGAGGACAATGGAGCCAAACAGAGGGGAGGAGCCCATCCCACAGCCAGGTTTTTTCATGGCGATAATGGAAAATAATAAAAAACACATAACTAGGCATAACAAACTGCCCTCAGTTCTTACAAGGAGGAACATGTACAGTAAGCACAACAGGACATATGTATTTAATCAAAAGAAAAAACACATAGGGACGGGAGGAGAAGTCTTTAACCACTTCCATACTGGGCCTATTTTGGCACTTCTCTCCTACATGCAAAAATCATATTTTTTTTGCTAGAAAATTACTCAGAATCCCCAAACACTATATATGTTTTTTTTAGCAGACACCCTAGGGAATAAAATGGCGGTCATTGCAACTTTTTATCTTGCACTGTATTTGCGCAATCATTTTTCAACCGTCTTTTTTTGGGGGAAAAAAATGGTTTCATGAATTAAAAAATAGATACCTAACTTGTCACGCTTTAACATTGCGCACACTCATAGAATGGTGCCAAACTTCAGTACTTAAAAATCTCCATAGGCGTCGCTTAATTTTTTTCTGTAGGTTACCAGTTTAGAGTTACAGAGGAGGTCTAGTGCTAGAATTGTTGCTAGTGCTCTAGCGCACGTGGCGATACCTCACATGTGTGATTTGAACGACGTTTACATATGTGGGTGGGACTTACGTGTGTGTTCGCTTCTGAGCGTGAGCTACCGAGTATAGGGGCATTTAAAAAACATTTTTTATTATTTAATTTTTTATTTTACTTAATTTATTTTATTTTTACACTTTTTTTTTTATCACTTTTATTCCTATTACAAGGAATGTAAACATCCCTTATAATAGAATTGGTTCATGACAGGTACTCTTTATGAAGAGATGCAGAGTCAATAAGAAAAAAAATCACGGATCTCATGATTTCAGCCAGGACGTCCCCCCCTCCCGCCGCCATCCGGTGATTCTCCAGGCTCTCTTGTGCCATCGGAGACCCGGAGAAACGATCTGCCGGCGCCAGATGGGAGGCATAGAGATGACCAGTCATCTCTATGATCGTCGGAGGTCCAGGCGCGATGTTATGATGTCACGCCCAGGTACCGGAATGTAAACAAAGCCGCAATCGCGGCTGAAATCATGAGATCCGTGATCCGCCTATAAGAATGATCAAGGAGCGGAACTGCCACTATGATCGTTCTTATGGTGCACAGGATCGCCGGCTGAAGAGATGGATATCTGAATGATGCCTGTAGCTGCAGGCATCATTCAGATATCCCCACTGAAAGTCCAGGACGTCATATGACGTCCTTGGGCAAGAAGTGGTTAATAGTCCAACCTACCTTACTGTAGGGAGTTTTTTAATCTGCTAGCCTGGAGGGGTGCAGGATAGAAAGAAAAGGGGACTCTTCAATTGAGCCTCCGCTTTTCTTTCAATTCATCAACAACACTACAACTGCCAGATGGTTCAAACCAGCCTAGACCCGCTAGACCTGCATAAAGAGGAAATCTTAGCATTACTGTAAAATTCTAAGAACTTTATGATGATTTTGCTCACATAAATACGGTTCAAAGAAGGGATGTTGCTCAGGTTCTGATGTTATCTCTGTTCTCAGGAATCCTTATCTATATATGTCATGTCATTTATTTTCCATGATACTCTGACCTACGTGTTTTAACCACTTCCTGCCCGGTCAATAGACATTTGACTTCCGGGAAGTGGTTGTGAAATCCTGACTGGACGTCTATTGACGTCCTGCAGGATTTAATGCCGGCGCGCACACGTGGGGGGCGCGCAGCGTGGGGATCGGTGATGCGGGGTGTCAGTCTGACACCCTGCATCTCCGATCTCGGTAAAGAGCCTCCGGCGGAGGCTCTTTACCACGTGATCAGCCGTGTCCAATCACGGCTGATCACAATACAAACAGGAAGAGCCGTGTTTATCAGCGCAGCCCCCGCTTGGATGCCCACACTGGACCACCAGGGAAGCCCACACTGGACCACCAGGGAAGGGCAGTAAAAAAAAAAAAAAAAAAAGGCAGTAAAAAAAAAAAAAAAATTGAATAGATGCCACAAATGGGCACTGACTGGCATTGTGGAACCCACTGACTGGCAACATGGACCCCTCAGTGTCCATCAGTGCCACCCCTCAGTGTCCATCAGTGCCATCCCACAGTGTTTATCAGTATCACCCCTCAGTGCCCATCCATGCCCAGTGCCTACCTATCAGTGCCCATCTGTGCCACCCATAAGTACCCATCAGTGCCACCCATAAGTGCCGCCTATGAGTGCCCATCAGTGTCGCCTATGAGTGCCCAGGGCCGCCTAAGAGTGCCCATCATAGCCGCCTATGAGTGCCCATTAGTGCCACCTATGAGTGCCCATCAGTGCCGCATTCCAGCGCTGCCTATCAGTGCCCATCTGTGCCGCCTATCAGTGTAAACAGTCCTGCTTCACCGGTGCTTATCAGTGCCACCTCATCAGCATTTTTGGTCTTTTTTTTCGTTTTAGCAAAAAATAAAAATCACAGAGGTGATCAAATACCACCAAAAGAAAGCTCTATTTGTGGGAACAAAATGATAAAAAAAATTCGGATACAGTGTAGCATGACCGCGCAATTGTCATTCAAAGTGCGACAGCGCTGAAAGCTGAAAATTGGCTTGGGCAGGAAGGTGCGTAAGTGCCTGGTACGGAAGTGGTTAATCACTTGCCGACCGCCACACGCACTTATAGGTCAACAGAATGGCACAAGGATGTATATATACGTCTCCTTTAAGGAAGCGGCAAGCTCCTTTAGCCTGACTGTGGTTCCCGCAGACTCGATCGCCACGGTGGATACCCGCGATCTGCTCACGGTGAGAAAGAACGGGGAGATGCTGATGTAAACAAGCATTTCCCCTCTCTGCCTAGTTACAATGACACTAATCACCACTTCCTGTAATCAGAAGCGGTGATCAGGGCTTTTTTTCTGGGGGAACTTGAGTTCCACCACCTTTGGCTCAGACCCTTTGGTGCCCGCTCACCACAATCACTTGTGAACACAGAAGTCTGGTTTCTGTGTTTACAAGTGACTGCTTTGTAACCCCCTGAACTCTGCACACGGTATGTAATGCAATTCTGGTATTTAATGCCCCTTTAAGACCCTTCTACTGTTTGTGAAATCTGAACGGGTCGTGGTTGAGTTCCTGCACCTATTTTTTGAGAAAAAAAGCTCTGGCGGTGATCACTGTCTTGTCACACACAGCCCATCCCCCCTACAGTAAGAATCACTCCCTAGGGCACACTTAACCCCTTCACTGCCAGTTGCACTTTCACAGTAATCAGTGCATTTTTATAGCACTGATCACTGTAAAAATTACAATGGTCCCAAAAATGTGTCAAAAGTGTCTGATGTGTCTGCCATAAAGTCACAGTCATGATAAAAAACGCTGATTGCCGCCATAACTAGTAAAAAATAAAATAATTATAAAAAATACCATAAACTATCCCCTATTTTGTAGACGCTATAACTTTTTCGCAAATTGATCAATAAACGCTTACTGCGTTTTTTTCCCACAAAAGTATGTAGAAGAATACGTATCGGCCTAAACTGAGGAAAAACATTTTTTTATATATTTTTGGGGGATATTTATTATAGCAAAAAGTAAAAAATATTGAATTTTTTTCAAAATTGTCGCTCTATTTTTGTTTATAGCACAAAAAATAAAAAAACGCAGAGGTGATCAAATACCACCAAAAGAAAAATGAGTATCCACATCGTCAATAAAGATTTCTCTCAATGCTTTAATTCCAGGCCAACATAGCCAAACATCAATTTGGTGAAATGAGAATAGGTTGATGAAGAGATAGAAATTCTCAATGTCAGGCCTGGATATATGTACAGCAAAGTCAGCCCCTTTAAAGACACAATTTTGCACGCGTCGCCACTTTAAATGCTGGTTGGGAGGAACAGGTCTCTCTCATTAACCCGGCTCTAGGCCTCTGCCACAGGCCAATGTAGTATAGATAATTTGTTAACGTCCGAACAGAGCAAATTCTCCCAGCAATTACCTTAGCACAGGTCACCGGGCGATGGCAGCACGCACCTGTCTTTGGCCTGGGCGCCGGATCCTCTCTATGGCATCGGGAACCCAGTAAGTCACTGGGGTCCCTTTGGTTTCGTCCCAGACCGAGACTCAGCAAGGCCTGGAAGCCTGGCCAGGTGAGCCACGCCGGCAGGGTCCATGGATGCGCACACCCTGAAGGTGGGTGCCGCACCCCCGACTCCGGGACCCCGGGCAGGAGAAGGAAAAAGAACCCCGAACACATGACCTCCATCACAGATATGCCCCTCCCCAGCATGCCCAGCAGGGAAAAACCCCTCCAATTGGCTGCTGGGGAAGACTCCATCCTCCAGAAATCCCTCTGGCTCCCACTGCCGGCCAAAGATGATACTCACATGCCCAGAATGCAGTCCGAGCCAGTGGCCCTTTCCAGAACAACACAGGTCACAAACCTGAACAAATTACGACCGGGAGCAAAGTAACTCTCCCAGTCAACTAGTCTTTTAGTGTAGTGCCCATGCTACGAGCAAGGGGGCGCTATATTACTTTCATGTAGCCACAGTATGGCCAGCACTTTGACTGATCATGCATTCACTTTCTAAGTACATTTTCTTTTTCATTGCCATAGGGTAATTTTTTATGTCGTTTTGGTCGACTGCTTGCATTGTTCCAAGGATGAAATGTCACGAGCATACAGTATAGCAAACAACTCTTAATTGTGATATAAAACCAAACACACTTCAGATTATTATTTGAGTGGTTCTTTATATTGTAGAAGGTAAATGATGGGAATCCTTTTCTGATGATGAAAAGAGAAAGCTTCCCCGGCTCACCTTCTTCTAGTTCCTGGTTGTGAAGCTGAGCTACTTGTCTGACTACTTTTGTGACAGCTTCAGAAGTATTGACTCCACGGGCTGCTTGTATCATTTTAGTGACTCAAATTACAAGAAGCCAGCGACAGGCAGGAAAGTAGCAGAACAAAGTCAATAATGGCAATCTACATACAGCAATTAGACACAACATGATGACCTCTGACAAGTAAAGTGAATAACATTTATTATCTTGTTACAATGGCATCTGAAAGTGGGTCGGATATATATCAGCAAGTGAACATGTTGTCCCTGATGTTGATATATTGAAAGTTGTCAAAATGGGCAAGGATTTAAGCGACTTTGACAAACACCAAATTTTAAGGACTAAACAATTGGGTGAGGGCATCTTCAAAACTGCAGCGCTTATGGGATGCTCCTGGTCTGCAATGGTAAGGCCCTTCCAAAAGTAGTCCAAAGGAAGAGAAAACAGTAAACCATTGGCAGGGTCACGGGCGGCCAAGGAATCTGTGATGCATGTGGGGAGAAAAGGCTGGCCTGTGTTGAAGAGCTACTGTAGCTCAAATTGCTGAAAAAGGTAAAAGAGAGGTACAGCTAAACCTTGTTTGACTGTACTTCTCCTGTGAATCACAGGAGTGAAGTCCATTCTGCACTCCTGTGACCAACACTGTATCCTGTTCTAGACCAACAAGGCCCAGGTCTAGGGCGGCACTTTACAGGGGGGCAACACGGAAAGAGTCCCTGCCGGCTTGCGTTACACTGTTAGCAAGCTGCTTATAATTTTGACTGTCCTCTCAGCCTGGACCACAAACCTTCCTCACTGTGATATATGTTTTCTGCTGCACCATTGGCATGGTTATATCTTCTTAGTCCTCTCCATAAAATGATTAGAAATTGTTGCTTAAAAGTAGAACTATTGGTGTAGCGCTACCCCATTCAGGGGCCGCTGGTTGTTTTTGAGACCGGTGTATTAAGTTACCTTGTAGTATGTCTAGGGGTAGTAGCCCGGGCCTCTGCCACAGGCCTAGTACTTCAGTACTCAAATGAACAAGGATTGAGCAAATCCTCCCAGTAAATGCAATGAAAGGGTCACCGGTTGACAGCTGCCATGTACCTGTCAAGGCCTTGGTGACCGGATCCCCGATGGTTCGTTCAAGTCTCCTGGACAACCTGCTTTTGGGTTCTTCCTGAGTCGATCCCCCACCGTTCAGCCCTCAGCTTAGGATCCTCTCAATAGAGTTGGGGACCCAGTAAGTCACTGGAGTCCCTCTCAACATCACGATGGAACTCCGCGCAGCATGCGATTCCAGCCGGATGGGCCATGCCAGCGGGGTCCGTGGATGCACACACCCGCGAAGAAGAGAGCCCACGCCACCACGAATCATGGCGTCTTTCACAAATATACCCCTCCCTAGCATGCCCTGCGAGGTCCAACTCCTCTAATTGGCTTTGCCAGAACCCCTCTAGCGCCACCTGCCGCCCAGGGATGGGATCGCTTACCTGGAACGCAGACTGACCCACAGGATAGTTCTGGAAGACAGCAGCCTGAAATTTTAAAAAATATAAATGGGAGCCAAATAACTCTCCCATTCACCCACTAACTTTAGCGTAGTGCCCATACTGAAAGTAAGGGGGAGCTACATATCCCCCCCAGTTAAATTGACACTGTCCCCAGTGTCCTAAAGCAGTGGTCATCAACCCTGTCCTGCAGGGCCCACTAACAGGCCAGGTTTTATGTATTACCTTGGGGAGATGCAGACTGGAATACTGCATTTACTGAGCAGCAAATTACATCACCTGTGATGCATTTCAGTTACCGTATTTATCCGGGTATTGCGCTCCGGCGTATAGCGCGCACCCCTAAAGTGGACCCTATTCCTGTGGAAAAAACGATTTTTGTACTTACAGTTTTGGTGTCTTGCGCGGCGTCCATCGGCAGCCTCGTCGGGTCCGGCGTCCGTCTGCGGCTTCGGGTGTCCTCTTTCGTCGGGTCCGGCGTCCTTCTGCGGCTTAGGGTGTCCTCTTCGTCGGGTCCGGCGTCCGTCTGTGGCTTCGGGTGTCCTCTTCATCGGGTCCGGCGTCCTTCTGCGGCGTCCTTCCCGCTCCAACCCCACTTTCCCGCGACGAGTTTGAATACTGCGCCGACATATACCGAGCACAGTACACTCGTGTATAGTCGGGCAGGCTCGGCTACTCTCGCGCTCACGTCCTGTACGTCCAGGACGTGAGCGCGAGAGGAGCCGAGCCTGCCCGATTATACACTAGTGTACTGCGCTCGGTATATGTCAGCGCAGTATTCAAACTCAGCACGGGAAAGCGGGTATCGGCGTATATAGCGCACCCACGATTTTGCCCTGATTTTCAGTGCAAAAAAGTGCGCGGTATACGCCGATAAATACGGTATCTTGAAAACCTGGCCTGTTAGTGGGCCCTGCAGGACAGGGTTGATAACCACTGTCCTAAAGCATTCGAGCCTGAATGCTGGCCTGATACTGCTAACCAGATAGAAAAGTAGGAAAAGAGAAACAATCGCAAAAATATTGAAATTACAATATAATAATACATGACATACACAACCCTAGCTATCTAGTCTGCCCATTCTCAGCAGCGTTGACAGTAGGTGGGTCCAGAACCTGCATAGGAAACAAAAGAACATATGCACAAAATATACATCCTAATATACCTTATCATTTTTCCCTATCTATATACAGTCACCGAGGTCAGAATCGAAACTGCGTGCTCGGGCCCCGAACGTAAAATTTCCCTTCCTCCCAGGGGGTTTCAAGTGCTAAGGTACCATTCAATCCTATTAGCAAACTATATGTACAATATTGTTCTGCAGGGGATGATGCAGAACACTGCCCCTAGCGGTCAGTGCCCTGGTACTGCGGCAGTCCAATTCAAGTGCAAAGAAACAGCAGCAAAAAGGAAAATGACACTCAAAAAAATAGAACCGTTCTTTCCCATCAAATCTTGCAGTGCTGCAGAAAGTTTGACAAGGTTCCCCTCTAACTGACTGAACCCACCCCCTAAAGAGTTCTGCACATAATGTCCATGTGGATCTGGAGGAGCAGGGGGGAAAAGGAAAAACTGGGAATAAACAAACGAAGTGGGGCGAGTACCCTAGTCCAAAACCTTCCTTTTTTTTCAAAAGTTAAAAGTAGGCCAGGCAAAAAAAAACACAGTCATCGGCCCTACTTACCAGGGAAACAAGAAACCCCGATAGCACAGCATCAGGTGTCCACCCAAGGTCGGACACAACGTAGTTGAGAGAAGGGGTGCCATTCAGAGAGTGTCAACTCACCGACTCTTCAGGGCAAGTGTGTGTCGCTCAGACGCTCCGTGCCTGCTTCAAGCGGCGCGGTCCGAACAGGACGCTTCTGCCTTCGGGAACGAGAACCCCGGAATCCTCCGAAGCCCTGTTGCTCAGGGAATTGAGGCTCGAACAGATAGTCTGGGAGATTACCATCCCTGGTGGCAGAGTCATCCGACGGAGAGTCCAAGTTTGAAGAATTCTCCTCTCCCCCGGGGGGTCAAGGTGCGGCCCTTCGAAAGAACAGCCCCCAGATCAGGTCGATGGGGCAGTAAACTCCAATCAATGGATCTAGGCTGGCGGGGAGGTGTCCCTCCAGGAACAATACACCGGACCGGGGCAGCACACACCGAAACAATCTCTCGATGAGGTTCGGCCCACGTACTTGTCGGGTGGGCCATATGCTCGCTCTCATACTCCGTCCTGTCCAACGGGCTTACCTCCAAAGAACAGAAGGACGAGCTAGCCAGTAGTGTGGCCTTGGTGGACGGGACGGGAACCGCGGCATCACTCAAAGTCCCCGACTTCACAATCTCCTGAGATAGGGAGATCTCTGGCCAGACAGCCTCCACCTCTGCGGTGATGATTCCCGAGATCCGATCCATGCGGTATTCCCGTGGAGGCTGGACCAGTGGCACGACTTTAAACAGGGGAGCCTGGCAACGTTGGCACCGGGCAAAAGGCAGGAAGCGGACGGCCAGCTCCGTGCATCGAGGGCAGACCAGACCAATCATCTCGGCCCCATTGCTGGACAACAGCACACATTGTCCTTTGGTGGACAAGCGGATGCCCGTATCCGTCATGGATACATCCGAAACAGCCGTCATAAAAAAGACCCCTGGAGTGGTCATGGGATGTCTCAATCCAGCGGGGGTATCAGGGTTTTCTTTGGGAGCAGACATCCTCAGCACGATCCGTCTCTCACAAGAAAATGGTGGACTGAGGACTTGGCGCGAAATTGGGCGTTACTTTTCCTCGTTGGCGCGAAACTGTTACTCACGTCTCACGCAGGGGTGGGAGACTCCTCCCACTTGAAAAACTTGTCCAGGCACGTTGTAGGTGCGTGCTGTGCTGCACGTACGCCCAAGCTTAGCGGTGCAAGGTTAACCCCCTCGTTGCCGGACAGTTCAAAACACGATACCGGACACTTTTCGCTCTTTAATAAATTCGGTACTCACGATTCTTGTTGCCAACGGTAAAAGGCGGGATCCCGGACGAGCCCCCACGTGTAGCGCTACCCCATTCAGGAGCCGCTGGCTGTTTTTGGGACCGGCGTATTAAGTTACCTTGTAGTATGTCTAGGGGTAGTAGCAGTGAGTAGTAGTGAGCAAATGTCCAGTCATCCGATGTTTTTTTTCAAATGCTTTATTCCAAGGCACAACACGGCCAACATCAACATGTAGTAGGATAGGAAAGGTTAATGAAGCAGAAGAACAAGTGTGGTATCAGGCCCTGGATGATGATGAAAGCAAGCCTGCTTTCAGTAGCAATGTTACAAACGTCGCCACTCTAGCCAGAGTGGGTGAAGTGCCTCCAGACAAACCTCTGCCAAAATGTCACTTTAGGTTGCTGGGGGGAACAGACCTCTGCCACAGGCCTGGCTCGGGCCTCTGCCACAGGCCTAGTACTTTAGTACTCAAATGAACAAGACGGATTGAGCAAATCCTCCCAGTAAATGCAATGAAAGGGTCATCGGTTGACAGCTGCCATGTACCTGTCAAGGCCTTGATGACCGGATCGCCGATGGTTCGTTCAAGTCTCCTGGACAACCTGCTTTTGGGTTCTCTCTGAGCCGATCCCCCACCGTTCAGCCCTCAGCTTAGGATCCTCTCAATAAAGTTGAGGACCCAGTAAGTCACTGGAGTCCCTCTCAACATCACGATGGAATTCCGCGCAGCATGCGATTCCAGCCGGATGGGCCATGCCCCGCAAACAAGAAAGCCCACGGCACCAGGAATCATGGTTTCCGTCACAAATATACCCCTCCCCAGCATGCCCTGCGAGGTCCAACTCCTCTAATTGGCTGCTGGGGAAAAGTGGGTTTGCCAGAACCCCTCTAGCGCCACCTGCCGCCCAGGGATGGGATCGCATCTCTGGAACACAGCAGCCTGAAATTTGAATTTTTTTTTGAATGGGAGCCAAATAACACTCCCATTCACCCACTAACTTTAGCATAGTGCCCGTACAGAAAGTAAGGGGGCGCTACATAGGCAACACATTTTATTTTGGATAGAGTAAGGGGGGTTCTAGCCCCTGTCAGTTTATTTTTTACTATCCCTGTCCCATTGCAGAGATTTTTCTTCACTCCCTGCCCCATAGCCAAACAGGAAGTGAGAGGAAATCTATGCAATCTGAGAGAATCCAAAAGCTAATTACAGGCTTCTGTGCAAGGGATATCAGTCCCGAAGATGAAGGTGCACAGCCATCTCATCTGTGCCCACAAATGCCGTCTGCCAGTGCCACCTGCCAGTGCCCACAGTGCCACAGATCAGTGCCCACCAGTGCATAACAGTGCCACCTATCAATGTGCAACAGTGATGCCAATTAGTGCCTCATCAGTGCCACCTAGCAGTGCTGCCTATCAGTATCACCTAACAGTCCCGATCAGTGCCAATCAGTGCCACCCATCAGTGCCCATCAGTGCAAGCTATCAGTGCCACCTATTAATGCCACTTCTCAGTGCCCACCAGTGCCGCCTATAAATGCCCTTCAGTGCCACTCATCAGTTCCACCTCTCAGTGCCCACCAGTGCCACATCATCAGTGCCCACCAGTACCACCTCAGTGCCCATCAGTTCTGCCTATCAGTGCCACCTTTTCAGTGCCCATCAATGCAGCATATTGTTGCCCATCAGTGCAGCCTATCAGTGACCATCAGTGCAGCCTCATCAGCGTACATCAATGAAGGAGAAAAATTAACCTGTTTTCAAAATTTTAATACAAAATATAATACGGTTTTGTATTTTTCTTTTTCTTTTTGTTTGAACAAAAAAATTAAATAGCAGACGTGATCAAATACCACCATAGAAAGCTCTATTTGTGGGAAAAAAATGAATTTGGGTACAGAGTTGTATGATCGCTCAATTGTCATTCAATGAGTGACAGCGATGAAAGCTGAAAATTGGTCTGTCCAGCGGGACACTCGAGAAGAGGAAGAGCCAGGAGAACTACTGAGGGACCCTAGAAGAGGAGGAGCGGGGTCACTCTGTTCATAACCAACTACACAGCGGAGGTAAGTATGACATGTTTGTTTTAAAAAAAAACAAAACTTTACATCCCCTTTAACAGTTTTTTCTAGTTGGACACACATGTACTATTAAGTTACATCTAAGGCCGCGTACACACGATCGGTCAAAACTGATGAAAACGGACTGAAGGTCCGTTTCATCGGTCCAAACCGATCGTGTGTAGGCCCCATCGGTCAGTTATCCTTTGGTTCAAAAAAAGAGAACTTGCTTTAAAATTTAACCGATGGACACCTAACCGATAGGTCAAAAACGATCGTTAGTACGCACGACCATCGGTTAAAATTCCACGCATGCTCAGACTAAATGAGGGGACGGGAGCGCTCGTTCTTGTAAAACTTGCATTTTTTAAATTAGTGTCTCGTTTATTGCAGCGCATTTTTTTTCTTCATTCTATTGCTAGAATAAACACGTTGTTTTGCTGATGCTATTTAGGACAGAGTTCTCCCATACAGATTTTTTTGCTTTTTTGCTTGTTATCTCATGTTTTTTTATGTTTTTTTAGAAAGCCAGATCTCCAAAATATTTTTTTGTACTCCACATAATTTTTTTTTTTTGCTGTTTTTTTTTTTTGGCAAGTTATTACACCAATGTTTTTGTTTCACACCCCCCCCCCCTCAAGGAGGTTGTGTGCATTGTTAATTACACATTGTATTTCGGAAATGTTTGATGGCTAGTCACCAGAAAAACACAATAGACAAGTACTAAAGTTAATTTAAATCTCCATTTATTTTGGATAACAAAAAAAATCAACATGAAAGGCAACAATTGCCCAATCCACCAAATATATGCCGACTTTGGACATCAAGGTCACATTCCACCATGATCAACATCAAAATCAACTACATCAGGAGTCCCTCTAAATCCCCGAAATCTGAAGCAGCAGCAGATGTCATACATGACCCCAAACTGTGGTACTACAACAACCTCAGTTTTGGTCCAAAACAGCTAGAAGCCAGGGAATCACTTTTTGGTCTTGTTTGCAGCCTTCCTTCCAGGCTCCATCCACGGCCCCTTGCAGGTGGTGACAATATGGCAGGAGCAGGAGGAGCCTGGGCCGGGTCCCACGATTCTGTGGTCCCAGTCAGCCGACACCCCTTCTTCCCCACCGTATCATCACAGATGCCATCAGGTCTTGGGCCAGGCCCAGTTGTCCCTCCTCCAAATCTTGCAGCTTGTGTGAAATGTATGAGCCGTAGCTCTCAACTGGGTTAAAAGAGGGGCCCGCATGATCTCAGATGCCTCCCTGATGACCCACAGGGACTCCTCCTCCAGCTGCGTCATGCGCCTCGTTTCTTTTGGTGGGCACATCTAGAGGGGAGGCACCTGTGATTCAGTGCTGCCACTGGGCCTGGGCACCTGCTGACTGCCACTCACCCCTTCCTCCTCTTGGCTGATCTCTTTCTGTGTTTAAAAAAGGGACTGGCATTATTTTTTGTTTTTTTGTTAAATTGAACAGACTCCCATTCTGACCCCTGCAGTTGGCATCCCTGTCACTATATTTTCTGCACACAAATTTTGTTTGGGTTTTCAAGCTTTCAGTTTGGTTCAAAAAAACATCTCATTAAACTATCAATAATTTGTGGCCAAGAAACATGCTGTAAACTACTATACCTGACAGAAGATGTTCAGATCTGGCTTTTCAATGTCAGCCAGCTCTGCGGCACCCTCTGCAGGGGTGGGGGTGAACAGTGGAAGGAACGCTGGAGGGAACGGTGGAAGGAAGACTGTAAAGTGTGATTCTCTGGCCTCGATCTGATCGTCCTGATAAAAGAGGTGTTTATAGTACCACAGCTTGGGCACCTGTATTTCATCTGGTGCTGCTCCGAGAAGCACAGACCTGTATAAAACGTTTCTTGTAAGCATTCCTCATGTTTTTGATGTTCTTGCTTATCATGTTGTAAGTTTGCTCTGGTATCCAGGTCTGCATATAAGTGACAAGTTGGTCATTTGTTGCCCTTCGAACATTATTGATAAAAAAGGATGGATTTGTTATATCTCACAGAATTTGCGATATTTGAAACTGAATCACATCATATTCTCGTGCTAAAATATCCTCTGCCAAGGCCCGTTATCGCTCCTCCATTTTTTGCAGCTGGTCAGAAAGGTAGGTGCTGTAGTCCTCAACAGGGTTAAGGGGGCCCTCATGATGGAAGCTGCCTCCTCAATGACCTGCAGACACTCTTCCTCCAGCTGGGACATGCTCCTTGGTCTTTTTTTTAAACAAATAAGAAATATGGTCTGGCATAGCAATGGCCCCCCTACCAGTGAAGTACTCCACGTATATATCACGGGACTCTCGAGCAGTTTAGGGGGAAAAGCCAGTACGGCCAGTGTCAAGGCCAGTCAGGTTATCAGATGATTGTCTGGCCTCACGCCCAATGTTTGAAAGGTATGTCTCTGAATGGCTGCACCAAAAATTAGGAAAAATGCAGAAGATAAAATGACAGGGCCAGATTCTCATAGATTAGCGCTGGCGTAGCGTAAGCCATTTACACTACGCCGCCGCAACTTAACAGAGCAAGTGCCGTATTGCGCATGCGCCGGCTGGAAAAAAAAGCCCAGTGCGCATGCTCCAGCTCACGTCGCAAAGCGTTGTTGAAACCGACGTCAAAACGATGTGATTGGCATTTACGCAATGCCCTATTCGCGAACGACTTAGTAAAACGACGTAACCGATGGTATCTTCACCGGTATCTATGCCTAAGTGATTCTAGGAATCACTCGCATAGATACCCGGGGAAATAACCGGCGATACGACGGGGTATCTGAGATACCCCGTCGTATCGCCTCTGAGAATCTGGCCCACAGTGTTCAGTTTATAGTCCGCCATGTGGATGGCTGTCTGGAACAGGCGGAACCGTCTGGCCATTATCCCGAAGGAATTAAAAATAGTCCTCTCCGGGGTGAGAGTCCTCTGGGGAAACATTACCCACCTTGTCTTCATCCCCTGGCAGGGCCAGGCCACCAGTCTGGAGATGTTGGGCAAACTCCATCTGCGCAAAAAGACTCCGCCGTCGGACATCCGGCCGTTCTTCCCCACGTCCAACATACAAAAAACTTGCACTGTCACGACACCACCACCATCAACACAATACTATGAAAAAAGAAAAAGGTTACCGCGCTAGGAATACTAAACAAAATATAACCTAAACACCATGAGCTGCAACAACAAGTGTTATACACACCAAAAATACAAGAGAGGGCTAAAGTTGCGCTGTGAGAAAAATAATAAATCTAAATAACAATAAGTGGTGTAATAATACAGTGTAACTCCAGTTTGAAACAAAGTTCTATAAAAGATCTATAAAAATAAATAAATAAAAATAAAATCCAATAAAGAATGTTGAAATAAGCTCCAAGATAATAAAAAGTTCCTTTTAAAAAATTCAGTAATATGGGAGAAAAATCGCCCCATGTGACTTACTGGATTATACAACAATTATGGGGTGAGGGTCCCCTAGATTAAAAAAAGAGGTGATACTGACCAACCACAATTAGTATTTATATAAATATTCATTTACATGATAAATTAGATAGCAATGTGTAGTGACCATATAGGGAAACGACACACCTAATCCGGACCACTTAGTCGACTCAGATCAAGTTCACAATGCCATAAATAGATTAACACAAGTTATAGTTGACAGAAAAATAATAGTTGACAAAAATGTTAAGATATGCCAGTGTTTTCTAACGAGATTCTTAATACTGTAATGTTGAGTTGAATAGGTGGTAATAAATGTAACTGGCGACCTGTCATTTTGCAAGGGCCTGTTGGTCAAGAGTTCAGATCTGTCCCTCAATTTGACCTCCTCCATATAAGAGAATGAATAAGAGAATTCAAATTGTACCCCTTTTCCAGGAATCTATCATTTAAAATGGCAGCTTGGTTTAGAAACTCAACCTCGTCCAAGCAGTTACGCTTAATGTGCAAGTACTGGCTCTTGGGGATGGATTTCAGCCAAGACTGATGGTGGGTGGCAGCTATGCACCGGTATATAGGAATTCCTGTCCGTGTTCTTAAAATAGGTACAGGTAGTGAATTCATCCTGGTGGATAGAGATCTTGAGGTCCAGAAAACTGATACTGGACTGGCTAGCCTCAAAACTCAAGTGAATCCCTCTGGTGTTATTATTAAGGAACCCCATAAAGAATTGGACCTAAATGAGTGGCCAATCCCATAGGAGGAAGATGTCGTCGATGTACCTGGCCCACAACTTGAGCTGGGGTTGGTGGCAAACATGGACAACATCTTCCTCCCACATTGCCATAAAGAGATTTGCCAAGCTAGGGGCATATTTAGCCCCCATGGCTTAGCCCCTATCTTGGCGATAAAATTGGATTTGGAACCAAAAATAGTTCCGAGAGGCAGCAAAATGTAACAATTCCAGTATAAAACAGATCTGTTCATCAAGAAGTCCAGAATCGCGTCTGAGATAATACTCAACCACTGAAATCCCCAAATCGTGAGGGATCACGGTGTATAATGATGTCACGTCAGCAGTGACCAGCCACATATCTTTAGTAGGTTTAAGGTCTGATAGTATGTTAATTATATGACGAGAGTCCTTTAAATGAGAAGGCATTTTTGACACTAAGGGTTGAAGAAAAATCAATATACCTGCCCACCAGGGACGTGAGGGAATCTATCGCACTCACTACGGGGTGTTTGTGTATTTTCGGCAAGTAATAAATAACAGGTGTCCTTGGAGCTTTAGGAATAAGGTAGAGTTTCTCTTTTTTTATTGAGAATCCCCTCTTTATAACCTCTATGTATTAACTTTTCCAATTGTTTCAGGTAGGAAATCTTAGGGTCAGAAGTCAGGGGGGTATAGGTATCCCTATCCCCAAAATCCTATTCATTTTGGTCAGATAGTCACTCCTATTAAGGATAACTATCCCCCCCCTTTATCTGCGGGCCTAATTACGATTTCCTTGTTCTCACAAAGAGAATCTAGGCCAGCTTTAAGATCACGATCAGACCGCATTCTCTTTACAGGGAGCCTCTCCAGATCTCTAAGCAGAATATCTCTAAATACTTTAATGGAAGGGGCCACTGCACCTGGGGGGTTATACAGAGAGGCATTGGAAAGGCCAGTATGTACAAAACTATTAGAGGTAGTCTGGCTGTTGGTAATAGGATTAGATAACATATATCTTTTTATATTTAATTTATGTATGAATTTGTGAATATCCATATATGTTTCAAATTTATTAAGTTTGTGGGGTAACACAAATTTCAAACCCTTATCCAGAATTGATTTTTCAGATTGATTCAAAGTTACAGTACTTAGGTTGAAGATGCCTGAAGTGGTTAGACTTTTTTTCTTTTTAAGTCGTAACCTTCTTCCCCCTCTGACTCCTCTATTGGGTCTCCGGCTCTTTTGATGCCCTGGCTGGGCCGATGAAAACCCCACTGTTGGGGGTCTTGGCCGAAGGAACCCGGGCCCCCATAGGGGTAGTGGTTATTGATGGGCACGGTCTGAGGTGACAAAGTTGAACCTCTCATGTTTGATGGATAGGGAGAGGTCTTTCTACCGTAATATTCTACAGGACCCTCCTTATCTCGAAGGGGATAAAATAATTTTTTTTGGTATCCACCTGGAAGTCACTCTCTCTTCCAGACAAAGAAGGTGGTACAAAATGGTTGTGACCCATACCATAACCATACGGGGGCGGGTATGGGAACGGCGGGCCCCTAAGAATGGCGGAGGACCTCCCATATAATTGGGGTTCACCTTAGGTTTCACTTGGGGGGTCGCCCTTGATTGGAACTAGGGCGATTTTGTTGGTTACCCCGCCCTCTTCCACCACCATTTTTGTTAGATTTGAGAGTCCACTGGGGGAGGGGTGGCTGTTGGTACAATGATGCCCCTCCATTCCCTAAATAAGGGGTTCTAAAAGGGGGTGAGTGGGATCCCCTTTTAGATGCTTGATGAGAAGTTTGAGGCCCCCTTTGTTGGGAATGAGGATATGATACCTGCTGTTCTAATGAAGAGACATCCGGCTGGTTAGTCTCCATGGTCTCATTAGTTGTTTCAGCAAGAAGCTTTTTCTGCCAAGCAAAGACCGTCTGATCATGATAATCTAACAAGTCCCTTTTATATTTTTTATTTTTTTTATTCTTTTGATCTCTATCCTCTTTTTTAAGATATTTAAATAGGGCTTGTGATTTATTTTAACATTCTTTATTGGATGTTATTAATTTATTTTTATAGATCTAAGTCTAATTTTTAATTTTCAGTTCTTATTAATTACCATTTTTTGTTATCATAGTGATCGTGCATCCAGATCACTCCCACGATCGGATTGTATGTTGGATTGTTGCTGTTCAGAAGATGCACACTAACGGAAAATTTTTCTGGACTTTTAACATAATTCGATGTGATAACTATCCCGCAGTTAGTCGTTTAAAAACATAGTTTAAAACAAATTTTACCTGCGAGTGACTCTATTTGTCACTCCCAGACATGAAACCCTTTTTTTCCCTTTGGTTTTTGATTCGATCGGTAGATGGTCCTTTCAGGCCACCGTGGATGAACACTTAGGCCTCGTACACACGAGGCAATCGATTTGTTCAAAACGGTCTGTCTGACCGGTTTGAACAAATCTGTCTGCTGGCATTTTGGTTTGCTCGCGTGTACACACGAGCAAACCAAAATCCCCGCCAGCAGACAGCGCGCTGACATGTCGGTGACGTGGCTGTGACGTTGACACCGCCACGTCACCGCACCAGGAAGTAAAACAGTTCCGCGCATGCGTCGAAATCATTCGGCGTGTGTGCGAGAAGACATGTCTGCTGGTTAGCATACTAACCAGCAGACATGTCGGGCGGACGGGTTCCCAGCCGACAGATTTCAAAGCATGCTTTGAAATTAGTGTTGCTCACGAATATTCGTATTGCGAATATTCGGCTCGAATATGGCATATTCGAGTATTCGCGATATATTCCGAATTTCGCGGTGAATATTCGCTATTTCGAATATTCGTATTTTTTCAATTTTTTTTTAGAACAGATCACATCCTAGAGATCCCCATCGACGTCTAAAAGCATTGCTGGTATGATTAGAGACCTTGGGCCGAGTAGCTGCAGCGATCATTTTATATTGCCGAAAAATCGCAATGCGATTATTCGGCAATAGCGATATCGCGCGATTATTTTCGAGAAATTCGCAATATTGTTTTTAGCTAAAATAACACATATATTCGATTTCAGAGTGTTACTGTCGAAATTCCGCAATCAATTTCTCATTTGCATTTTTGCAAAATTACGATAAAATATCAAGAATATTCTGAGCCAATCAGAGTGCTCCTTCCGCATTTGCCGAATATTCACAATTATTTTGTATTGTAATATATCACGAATATTCTGAGCCAATCAGAGTGCTCCATTCCGCATTTCTCGAAATTTCGCAATTATTTTGTATTATAAAATATCACAAATATTCTGAGCCAATCAGAGTGCTCCTTCCGCATTTGCCGAATATTCGCAATTATTTTGTATTGTAATATATCACGAATATTCTGAGCCAATCAGAGTGCTCCTTCCGCATTTGCCGAATATTCGCAATTATTTTGTATTGTAATATATCACGAATATTCTGAGCCAATCAGAGTGCTCCATTCCGCATTTATCGAAATTTCGCAATTATTTTGTATTATAAAATATCACGAATATTCTGAGCCAATCAGAGTGCTCCTTCCGCATTTGCCGAATATTCGCAATTATTTTGTATTGTAATATATCACGAATATTCTGAGCCAATCAGAGTGCTCCTTCCGCATTTCTCGAAATTTCGCAATTATTTTGTATTATAAAATATCACGAATATTCTGAGCCAATCATAGTGCTCCTTCCGCATTTCTCGAAATTTCATTCGCATTCGCAATAGCGAAATTTCGCAATCATTTCATTTCCAAAAAATATCACGAATATTCGTATTTAGCGAATATATCTCGAATATTCGACTATATATTCGAGATATATCGCGAAATCGAATATGGCATATTCTGCTCAACACTATTTGAAATCTGTCGGGTGGCCAAATCCGTCGGCTTGCCCGTACACACGGTCGAATCTGTTTGCTGGGACGGTTGGGCCGACCGTTTCCAGCAGACAGATTTGATCGTGTGTACGAGACCTTAGACTTTCGACTCAGATCGAGGCTTGGTTTGTTTTGGAAACTATTTCACGCGATGCGTCAGTGCGTCGCCCGTGCCCCAGACGACGTCAATTTTATGACGAAAAGTACGTCGAGAAGGAGACGTGCTGACGTATGACGTGGCTGTCCGATCGGAACAGGCGTTCGAGTAAGCCGGCCGGCTTTACATTTTCTGCTTTTATTTCATCTGCCTTTGTAAGTGCAATTTTTATTAAACTTTGGATCATCTCTACATACTTCACCATGTGGGCCTTTAATTTATTTTCTTGTTAACATCGATGACGAGGTATCCGGATGACCTATAGCAGTGGTCATCAACCATTCCTGCAGGGCCCACTAACAGGCCAGGTTTTATGTATTACCTTGGGGAGATACAGACTGTAATACTGCAATCACTGAGCAGCAAATGATATCACCTGTGATGTATTTCAGTTATCTTGCAAACCTGGCCTGTTAGTGGGCCCTGCAGGACAAGGTTGAGGACCACTGACCTATAGGACATCAAAGCCAACTGCTGATCTAAAGGCCCAGGCTAGGGTTTTAGCCACAAGTCGTTTCACATTGCCTTTCTGGTAAGCCTCCATCTTATTGGGTGTTCTTGTGGTGGTGGCTTTCTTTCACATTTAAGTCACAACTGTTTGTACACACACTTATAGTCTTGCTGAACTTCACTATGTGAGTTTCTATCTTTTGTTATGATCAACTGCTGATGATCCACCTGGAAGATCTCCAGCTCATTTTTTCCCGCTGCTGTCTCATAAAGGCCCTGGCTGGGGTTACAGCCGCAAGCTGGTTATGCTTGCCTTCTGGTAAGCCTCCATTTTACAAGTGTTTGCTGGTGGTGGCATTTGAATCTGCACTGTCTGTTGGACTTCACTCTTTCAGGATTGTTGCCAATATTTCTATGCATGATTGAATATCTGCTCATTGTAATCCACAACTTTGGACTTGTTTTGTAGCAATCTGAACTTTGTTTCAAACTGGAGCTACACTGTATTATTACACCACTTATTGTTATTTAGATTTATTATTTTTCTCACAGCGCAACTTTAGCCCTCTCTTACAATACTATGAAAACATTTGTAGTTGAAATAGTATGCCCCCGAACGGGGTGGCGGCACTATGCGGCCGTGGTTTCAAACTATTGCCCCTCCGCAGTTAAGAGTGCAAGGAAACTGTGGAGTAAAAAAAAAAGGACTTTAGCACATAAACATTGCAAACACAATACAAAAAAACACCCTTGTCCAACATCAGTATATCATTTATTTAAGTGGAGTGATAATTTCATGGCAGAACAAAAAAAGGCCCACTTATCAGACTACTCACCCCTCTGATTGGCCATTAAACATTTTAGGAGGGAGGGGGATTTCTTGCTGAGTTTGGGCCCAGAAAAATAAACCCTCTAGCACTCTGCCAAAATGGACTTTAGGGGGGGGGGGGGGGCAAAACTACAATAGAGCAGACCAAAAACAAATGGAAACAGACAAGGCTAGGTGTGTTTGGGCCTAGGATAGCATGCTGCAGAGGTTAGTGAAGGGAAATATGCATGTAGGCCAAAAAAGGGACCATTCAAAGCTTATAACATGCAAAGGGACACAGGGGAAATCCAGAGCATATTACAATCATGGTAATTAGGGAAGGATGCAAGAAATACAAGACATTAGCATACATTTAAGACATATATAGATTGCGATGTAAAAAAGGAGACAACTTACCTTAATATAGGTAGAAAGATTTTTCAATCATAAGGGACTGAAAACAAGAAGGACTTACAGTATGTGAATACACAGACTATATGGTTAATCCCAAAATATAAATTGTATTAAATCAATTGGATAACACATGATATATAGAAAATTACTATGAGGAAGTGGGGCTAAAATCAATTATAGTAAGGTCAGAGCCAATAGCCTTAGATCAGATCAATACTTGAAAAATACACATTTAGGATGAAGGACATTACAAACAATTATGTGAATAGACTGTCCGGACACCAGCTTGCAGAGGAGGATTATCTGTTTCTGAGGGGGGGGGGGGGATAGACCCGGTGTGATATTAATTAATATTAGTATGATTAAACAGAAACAGGTAGTCCATCCTCATCTCCTGGGAGCTCAAGCTGCTGGAAAGGGAATGAAGGTAAAGGATAGGAGAGGAGGAGAGGAAAGAGGTTAGGCTGCAGCCATTCGTAAATGAATCATCAAATGTCCATTCATTGAATAAGATGTGTTCCAATGAAAAACATTTTTTTGCATAACCTCATATGTTTCCATTCATGATGAGTGTCATTGAAGATTATAGGTTGTAGTTGTATTCATTTCAAATAACAAAGTTCCACTAATGCTATGATAGATATCAGATTCTATTTCAGAAATGACCAAGTCTCACATAAAGTATAGGGTACATTACCGCTCCACGAGTGGTGGTGTGTTTTTCATCTGTTGGAATGCACGCTGTTCAAACAAAGACATAAATCACTGAGAGATCCTGTGGAATAGTATCATCACAGGATTCGTAGCACCTTTGATATAGTATCTGGAAGGTGTCTCAGTGATTGTTGGCATCTTATTCCTTGGGAGTCAGGTGGTTGTTCTTGCTCAGCGGGTGTGATGGACCCAATATAGCGAGTCACAGGATACGCCCAGTGTGCCCAGAAGAAGCTACGCTACACACAGCGAAACTTGTCGGCGCTATACCCGACTGTCCAACAGACACGCAGACCCCATCGCGTGTATGACCCCTCCAGCGTGATGCTAAGGAGCTGCCGGAATATGGGAAGCATACTCTGATGATGAGAAAACGAGGAAGGAACAGATATGGACAGCCGAACTTCAAAAAGTGTAAAATCCAAAAAAGCCCTTTATTGGGGTAAAAGGAAAATGCACTACAAAAACAGCATGCAGAAGGGGAAAACACTGACGCGTTTCGCATTGACAATCAATGCTTAGTCATAGTTAGATGATCATCACTCTGATGATGAGAGATGATCGATGAAGCAATTATCTATACAGAGTTCTCAAGAAATGACTGTGCCTAATTACATTTAAAACTCAGAATCAGCAATCTTGTGACTCAGGTTTCACAGGTGCAAGCCATATTGGGTCCATCACACCCGCTGAGCAAAGCACGGAGACTGAAAAGCGCGAATCGGCTCGAACCAAACTTTCACTAACACGCGGTAAGACGAAATCAATGGTGGAGCCAAAGGCTTTGGCCCTTCCCTTTATAGTGCCGTCGTACGTGGTTTACGTTTCCGCATCATCAGTTAATTAACCTATGGTGTGTAGGCACATCAGACCATCAGTCAGCTTCATCGGTTAACCAATGAAATAGGTCCTTCGGACCGTTTTTATCGGATGGACCAATCGTGTGTACGCGGCCTTACAGAGCTGTGTGCCTAGGTGTAGGTTATTCAGAATGAATAGAACTTGGGTTAGGACTTTGAATGAGGCATATGAAAAACACATGCCTCCATCCCTGATAATGAAAAAAGAGAAGGGGTTTAGGACTATAAATGAGATGCGTTTTAATGCAAACAGTAAGTAAAATAATTAAATGCATTAAAACGCATCTCCTTTATTGTCCCAGACCCCTTCTCTTTTAGGTTATTCAGAATCATCTTATACTTGATTTCTAATCATTATTACATAGTTATCCTCACTCACTAGATGCACTCCCTATCCACATTGGTTTTATGTTGCTGTTGACCACTGTACAATTCCATTCTACCACTAGCAGCCTGTAATAGATTGGTGCTATATATGGCTATCAGACTGACAAGGATTCAGCTGTGCATTTTCTTAATTTCTGAAGTTGTGCAGTATAAAAACTAACATTATACAATATTATCCAATACTTACATTGCAACCACCAGCCTATGGTCATTCGAGATGAGCTCAGGTGCATTCATATCCTGGTCCCAACCCACCTGAGCAAGCCCACCAGAAGTCTGTTACTGTGCTGGGCCAATCAAAAGCATTCCCCGCAGCCATACGTATACACACCCCTTGTATATGCGCAGTTGATTGTCAGTTATTTAATCGATTGACTAAAGATTCAAATATATTACCTGGATGTTGAAGCCAAAAGAAAAGGATATAGTTACATACTTAGTCTGGTTAAAAAAAGACAAATCCATCTAGTTCAACCAACAAAAAGGAAAAAAAAAGACCTAAGAAAAAAAACAAAAAAAAAACAAACATGCATTCCTATATACCCAATTCTATACTCACAGTTGATCCAGAGAAAGGCAAAAAAAAACAGCAAATCATGATCCAATTTGCTACAGCAGGGAAAAAAATCCTTCCTGATCCCCCAAGAGGCAATCGGATTTTCTCCGGATCAACTTTACCTATAAATGTCAGTACCCAGTTATAATATGTACATTTGAGAAACAATCCAGGCCTTTTTTTAAAGCAATCTACTGAGCTGGACAGAACCAGCTCTTGAGAGAGTCTATTCCATATTTTCACGGCTCTTACTGTGAAGAAACCTTTTCGTATTTAGGGATTAAATCTCTCTTCATCCAGACAGAAATTGTATGTGATTACTTTAAAGTGAATAATTTAACACCATGTTCGCTATATGGACCACTTATATATTTATACATGTTGATCATATACCCCTTAAAGTGGTTGAAAAATCCTTTCCCTCCAGGTAAGCCTATAATAAGGCTTACCTGTAGCTACCGTGAATATCTCCTAACCCTGCACGGTTTAGGAAATAACCCCTGAATCAGCATGTGCCGATGTCATCGGCACATGCGCACTGAACCAATGGCTCATTTGTGCAGTTGCTTTAGCTGACGTGCCGTTACTGGCAGCTCCCACACGCATGGAGTGACATCATCGCGGCTCCGGCCAATCACGGTGTAAGAGCCCGCGATACCTGGAAATAAAACGTCACCGGGCAGAGCAGTGTGCCGGGACTGCTGAGGTAGAATCGATCAGTATTTCATTATGTAGCGATACCCCCTCAAGGGACGCTGATTGATTTGGGATTGGCGTATTAAGTTACCTCTAAGTGTTGTCCAGGGTGAAGTTAGTGAGTAGAACAGTAAACGAATGTCCAATCAGTAGTTAAGATTTTCCATGGGATATAAAAAGCCGCGCCACACAAAAGTTGATAACACCAGTGTAAGTGATGGTAAAAATAATATAACACTAAAGTCCAATAGCGTCCATAATGATTAAATAATGATGAATCTCGGAACCGATCCTCTGTGAAGTGTCACCAAACGCACACAGGTCAGAAGGTGCACCCGCCACCACATGAAAAAGCAGCTTACCAGAGGTCAGATCTATGCTAGCGTCTGACTATAGCCCAGTCAACGGCCTTTAGATCCTTGGGGTTCCCACGATCAACTCGAGTAGACCAGGAGAGGAACACTTCTTAAACTCCGGAAGGAAAGAAGGCGCACATAGCATAATTCCGTATCGAAAATTTATTATAAAAAGTGAAATTGTACTTACACAGCACATGAAGTAAACGAGCATTAAAAACAAATACAGGTATTGCCGGCCGGCATGTAGGAGCCCTTCCTCCTCAGCGTGGTGACGTCACTGCGTCGCCTCCCAGACGCGTTTCGTCACAAAAGAGGACGTTTTCAATGGGGATAGGGCTACACAGTGATGCACCACTTAAAAGGACCAGCCGCCCATTGTGAGAAGCAGCACGCTGAGTCCAGACGCGCCATCTTTGTTGTGGTAAACAACCATAGACAGAAAAAAAACAATCTCCCAGGTATTACGGGCGCAACTAAAAAATTCCTTTACGGAAAACAGAGTGGAAAAAGGAGAAAATTAAAATTAAAATTAAACTGGTCCAAACCCCACCAGTAGTTGGGGTGGGCCAAAAAAGGTTTTATTGATTTACTTAAACTTGATTGTCTGAATGTGATGTGGACGCAGCGATGTGGGGATAGGCAAGGTGGAAGAGCACTGGCACTAAACTCTACCTCCCCTCCCCCCCCAGGACACAGCGTCATCTACGGGACAGGTCTGGTAAGCAAAACCTAGACTTACCGAGAAAACAAAAATGAAAAAATATAATAATAAAAATATTCTAATAAAAAATATTCTTTTTGAACAACAAATGTATATTATGTGTATTCCCTAGGGACTAATGTCCTCATAGGGAAGAGAGTACTAAACATAGTACAAGTGCTGGAGTGATATATTAATGTCTTACGTTCCAATACCAATACTCACAATTGGTGGAGAGTGTAAATAAATAAAAACCCAGTGTAGTGATCAAGGGGTGAAAAAAGGAAGACAAGTGAGAAAAAGCTATTTATTAACAAATAGATTGGTGGTATAATATTAGTGAAGAATAACCTCACAAATAGTATCCTAAAATCAAAACAATATTGAAAGAGTGATACATTCTAAACATTTAAAGTCAGCCCGTAAGCTATATGACCAATAGTCAACTGTGAAGTAAAAATTGGAATAAAATATAATCCCCAAAAAACTGGAAAAAAACGAAAAAATATTTTTTATAGACTAAGTGAAGACGACTAGAAGGGAAAATTTATTTTGATTAAATCATAATTCCATATAGGGTATAGATATAAATCTGCCCTCAGGCGTGCTTCTCACAAAGAACCATTGTAGGCAATGCTAATAGATGCACTAGCATATATAGACTAAGTGAAGACAACTTACATGATATAAATTTCAAAACATCTATACAATAAACATATCAGGCAACAATATCCCTTACAAACATTGCTGGTAGGCATATGGCCCTATATAGACTCAGTGAGGACGACTCAAAAGGGCAGGAACAGAAAGTGAAAAAAAACCGATCTCATGGAACTCAAAAAAGGGAAAAACAGTTATACCAAAAGGGTTACTGTTCCCCAAATATGTTTCCCACAGGGGTTGTGTCAAGCATTACTAATGAATGCATTCACATCCGTTTCAATATTTAACCCAAAGGGGGCGTAGGTTTTCAAACGAAAAATCCAGCCCATTTCCATCTGGGATATCCCTTGTACTAGATTACCTCCTCTCCAGGGTGCTTTATATTTATCAATCCCCAAGAAGAGGGTATTGGAGGGATTCTTTTCGTGCTTCAATCTGTAGTGATTGGAAACAGAATGGTCCTTAAATCCAGATATGATGTTGGTAATGTGTTCGTTGACACGAACCTGAAATGCCCTCTTGGTCCTACCCACGTATTGTTTGCCACATGGACATTGAACCAAATACACCACTCCCTCAGAAGCACAGGTAATGCATGGTAGAATCTTGTATTCTTTCCCGGTGGCTGTAGATATAAAGGACCTCACACATCTCTGTTTATTAGAACTTAGGGCACAGACCCGACATCGCCCACATTTATAATAGCCTTTTAGCTGGGCGAAAGGGAAAAAAGATTTAGTAAGGGGAGGATCTATAACATTCTTGGATATGAGGTTCCTTAGGGATTGTACCCCCTTGAAGATAACCCGAGGTTTAGGGGGCAGGATATTTTTTAACACAGGGTCATTTAGGGCTAAATGCCAGTGTTTCTTTACCAGATGGGTAATGGTTCTGTGCTGAGTGGAATAGGTGGTGACAAAAGGTACTACGTCAGAGAACCTGTTCTCCTCCTTGGGAGTCTTATCACGTAAAAGCTCATTCCTATCCATACCCAAAACCTGATGTAAAGACCCCTGCAATTCCGTACTACAGTACCCCTTATCAAGAAACCTCTCTGTAAGGACTGAAGCTTGTTGTTGGAACACTTGAGTGTCAGAGCAATTCCGTCTTAGCCGGAGATATTGACTCTTGGGGACACCCTTCAACCAAGGTTCATGGTGGCAACTTCCTACCGGAATGTAAGAGTTCCGATCGGTATCCTTGAAAAAAGTGGAGGTAATGAACCTATTCTCTTTGGTTTCTATTACCAAGTCGAGGTAGTGAACCCTGGTCTGGCTGGCCTCATACTTCAGTTCTATGCCCCTATTATTATCATTAAGGTATTCAATGAAGTTGGTCAAATCGGTATGCCCGCCAGCCCATAGGAGGAGGATGTCGTCTATGTACCTGGCCCAAAGGACCACCTGAGGGGCATCCCTCGGGTAGACGACATCCTCCTCCCATTTAGCCATAAAAAGGTTGGCCAGGCTTGGGGCATATTTAGCCCCCATAGCCACCCCAGTGTTTTGTTTGTAAAAATTGTCCTCAAACCAAAAATAATTGGATGCAGCCGCAAAACTCAGGAGGGACATAATGAAAACAACTTGCTTAGAGGGAAGGCCTGAGTCTCTCCCAAGGTAGAATTGTACGGCTTCAAGTCCTAGGGCATGGGGTATGATGGTGTACAATGAAGTTACATCGATCGTAACCATCCACATATCAGAAGAAGCGGGGAGATCGGTAAGGATGTTGATAATATGTTTGGAATCCCTAACATAAGAGGGAATTTTTTTAACCAGTGGTTGCAAATAGAAATCAATATATCTGCCCACCCGGGAAGTGATTGAATCTATGCCACTAACAATGGGGCGACCCGGGGGGCAGACAGGATCCTTGTGTAACTTTGGGAGATAATATAGTGTTGGGGTACGGGGTGCTTTAGGTATGAGAAAAAGCTTTTCTTTTAGAGACAGAATACCCTCAAACACACCTCTTTCCACTAATTTCTCAAGTTCTCTTTTATAGAGCAACTTAGGATCGTTGGGGAGAATGGAATAGGTATTAACGTCATCCACGATCTTATGCATCTCTCTCAGATAGTCAGCCTTATCGAGTATTACGATACCCCCCCCTTTGTCCGCTGGTCTGATGACTAGATCCTTGTTAGTACACAAAGAATCCAAACCATCTTGGAGGGTTTTATTAAGCTTAGCTTTCTTAGTCTCAATAGCCTCCAGGTCCCTAATGAGGACATCCCTGAATGTCTTCAGGGAAGGTGCCAGACTGGGCTATAGTCAGACGCTAGCATAGATCTGACCTCTGGTAAGCTGCTTTTTCATGTGGTGGCGGGTGCACCTTCTGACCTGTGTGCGTTTGGTGACACTTCACAGAGGATCGGTTCCGAGATTCATCATTATTTAATCATTATGGACGCTATTGGACTTTAGTGTTATATTATTTTTACCATCACTTACACTGGTGTTATCAACTTTTGTGTGGCGCGGCTTTTTATATCCCATTGTTTCTTGTTTATCACACGCTTGCTGCAGCCTGTAGTTCTTTTGGGGGGAGGGGGTTTTCTAGCGCGGTTTTTTTTTTGTTTTATATTGCTTTTTCTGATATTATCACCGCAGCTTATTAATATTGTTTTGTCCACCTGGAGAAGAGTGGAGATATGGATATCTTTGAATTTAGAGCTAATCAAAGGTTGAACACCGAAGGCGTCTTTGAATCATACAAAGATGATGAGGGTGACCTGGGGGGTTTGTTCATACGGCTCAAAAATCTGTTTATTTCAGAGAACCATACAAAATGGGATGTGGCTTATCTTGATACCTATGTAAAACTAGGGATGGTCCCAAGAAGCCTGAGATGGGAGGTTTCACCGCAAAAGGGAGATACTGACCTTGACGATTGGTATAACTACTTCAATGGCGCGGGGGTTTCCTTTCTCAGATTTCTAATGGAGAGGAAAGCCAGCAAACTAACCCGCCTTGATGAAGAGATCAAGAGCATTAAGATCAAACTTGATCCCTTCAAGGATAGAGAGGAATATAAAGAAAAATCCCTCGATCTTCTCAATCTCCTTGAAAAAGAGGATAGAGAACAAAGGAACAAAAAGAAAAAGAAGTACAATAGGGACTTGGAAGATTATCATAACAACACGATCTTCAATTGGCAGAGAAAACTTTTGGAGGATCAGAATAAGCAGACCTCCATGGAAATGGAGGTAACTAGGGGTTTGGGGTCCCACCCAGATGGTGCACCATATCCACTAATGCCTCCTGGTCCTAATCGGAACCCTCCGAGATTGGGAGGTCAATCTTATAAACAATCTCCTAGGAGGGGCCGAGGTGGATCCAGGGGACCTCCCCTAAGAGATCAGGGGCGTCCCACTGGCCCACCCAAAACAAATGCCAATCATTATAGAGTCCCCCCCTATGCGGGTCCTGGATATGGGGGTCCTCCTGGCGGGAATGCTCCCTTCCCAACAGGATCTTACTACCATAACCAGACTTCCAAGCCTGCCCCGAGAGGGAGGGGATGGGGCCCGAACACGGGTGGGAATGTTCAATACACTACCACCAATTGGAGACCTATGGGTGATCTTGAGTACCCTTCTCCAACCTACTTCCAACCTGAGTCAGAATTGGGTTGGAATTATAATGTACCCACCTCCAATTCCTTCTTTCCAGTGAGTGGAGGTGAGGATTCGGAGGGTTTCCAGATCCAACCCCCCCCCCAATATGAGTGGGGCATGGTTTGCCCCTCCTCCTTTCCCACCCCCGGGTACTACCAATCCTCCTGGTCTTGGCTCTGGGGCCTATGGACCCTCCAGTTGGGGTTTTCACAAGGGTGGACAGGGCACCAAGAGGCAGGTAGAAAGAGGAGAGGTATCAGAGGGGGGAGGAGACACAGGAAATCCCAAGCGTACCAAAACGTAACAGGGCAGGGCATTTTTAATCTCAGCTCAAAAGTCCTTACTGAGGCTGAGAAATCCCTGCTGGACAAAGGTTTAAAATTTGCGCCTCCTCAGAGTTTGGACAAATTTAAAACCTTTATGGATATACACAAATTCATAAGGAAAATCAATATTAAAAGATATATGATAGGTATCACAACTTCCAGCCAACACCTTACCTCCAACTATGTACACTCTGGACTGTCCAACGCTTCTTTGTTCAATCCTCCAGGGGGTCTGGCACCTTCCCTGAAGACATTCAGGGATGTCCTCATTAGGGACCTGGAGGCTATTGAGACTAAGAAAGCTAAGCTTAATAAAACCCTCCAAGATGGTTTGGATTCTTTGTGTACTAACAAGGATCTAGTCATCAGACCAGCGGACAAAGGGGGGGGTATCGTAATACTCGATAAGGCTGACTATCTGAGAGAGATGCATAAGATCGTGGATGACGTTAATACCTATTCCATTCTCCCCAACGATCCTAAGTTGCTCTATAAAAGAGAACTTGAGAAATTAGTGGAAAGAGGTGTGTTTGAGGGTATTCTGTCTCTAAAAGAAAAGCTTTTTCTCATACCTAAAGCACCCCGTACCCCAACACTATATTATCTCCCAAAGTTACACAAGGATCCTGTCTGCCCCCCGGGTCGCCCCATTGTTAGTGGCATAGATTCAATCACTTCCCGGGTGGGCAGATATATTGATTTCTATTTGCAACCACTGGTTAAAAAAATTCCCTCTTATGTTAGGGATTCCAAACATATTATCAACATCCTTACCGATCTCCCCGCTTCTTCTGATATGTGGATGGTTACGATCGATGTAACTTCATTGTACACCATCATACCCCATGCCCTAGGACTTGAAGCCGTACAATTCTACCTTGGGATAGACTCAGGCCTTCCCTCTAAGCAAGTTGTTTTCATTATGTCCCTCCTGAGTTTTGCGGCTGCATCCAATTATTTTTGGTTTGAGGACAATTTTTACAAACAAAACACTGGGGTGGCTATGGGGGCTAAATATGCCCCAAGCCTGGCCAACCTTTTTATGGCTAAATGGGAGGAGGATGTCGTCTACCCGAGGGATGCCCCTCAGGTGGTCCTTTGGGCCAGGTACATAGACGACATCCTCCTCCTATGGGCTGGCGGGCATACCGATTTGACCAACTTCATTGAATACCTTAATGATAATAATAGGGGCATAGAACTGAAGTATGAGGCCAGCCAGACCAGGGTTCACTACCTCGACTTGGTAATAGAAACCAAAGAGAATAGGTTCATTACCTCCACTTTTTTCAAGGATACCGATCGGAACTCTTACATTCCGGTAGGAAGTTGCCACCATGAACCTTGGTTGAAGGGTGTCCCCAAGAGTCAATATCTCCGGCTAAGACGGAATTGCTCTGACACTCAAGTGTTCCAACAACAAGCTTCAGTCCTTACAGAGAGGTTTCTTGATAAGGGGTACTGTAGTACGGAATTGCAGGGGTCTTTACATCAGGTTTTGGGTATGGATAGGAATGAGCTTTTACGTGATAAGACTCCCAAGGAGGAGAACAGGTTCTCTGACGTAGTACCTTTTGTCACCACCTATTCCACTCAGCACAGAACCATTACCCATCTGGTAAAGAAACACTGGCATTTAGCCCTAAATGACCCTGTGTTAAAAAATATCCTGCCCCCTAAACCTCGGGTTATCTTCAAGGGGGTACAATCCCTAAGGAACCTCATATCCAAGAATGTTATAGATCCTCCCCTTACTAAATCTTTTTTCCCTTTCGCCCAGCTAAAAGGCTATTATAAATGTGGGCGATGTCGGGTCTGTGCCCTAAGTTCTAATAAACAGAGATGTGTGAGGTCCTTTATATCTACAGCCACCGGGAAAGAATACAAGATTCTACCATGCATTACCTGTGCTTCTGAGGGAGTGGTGTATTTGGTTCAATGTCCATGTGGCAAACAATACGTGGGTAGGACCAAGAGGGCATTTCAGGTTCGTGTCAACGAACACATTACCAACATCATATCTGGATTTAAGGACCATTCTGTTTCCAATCACTACAGATTGAAGCACGAAAAGAATCCCTCCAATACCCTCTTCTTGGGGATTGATAAATATAAAGCACCCTGGAGAGGAGGTAATCTAGTACAAGGGATATCCCAGATGGAAATGGGCTGGATTTTTCGTTTGAAAACCTACGCCCCCTTTGGGTTAAATATTGAAACGGATGTGAATGCATTCATTAGTAATGCTTGACACAACCCCTGTGGGAAACATATTTGGGGAACAGTAACCCTTTTGGTATAACTGTTTTTCCCTTTTTTGAGTTCCATGAGATCGGTTTTTTTCACTTTCTGTTCCTGCCCTTTTGAGTCGTCCTCACTGAGTCTATATAGGGCCATATGCCTACCAGCAATGTTTGTAAGGGATATTGTTGCCTGATATGTTTATTGTATAGATGTTTTGAAATTTATATCATGTAAGTTGTCTTCACTTAGTCTATATATGCTAGTGCATCTATTAGCATTGCCTACAATGGTTCTTTGTGAGAAGCACGCCTGAGGGCAGATTTATATCTATACCCTATATGGAATTATGATTTAATCAAAATAAATTTTCCCTTCTAGTCGTCTTCACTTAGTCTATAAAAAATATTTTTTCGTTTTTTTCCAGTTTTTTGGGGATTATATTTTATTCCAATTTTTACTTCACAGTTGACTATTGGTCATATAGCTTACGGGCTGACTTTAAATGTTTAGAATGTATCACTCTTTCAATATTGTTTTGATTTTAGGATACTATTTGTGAGGTTATTCTTCACTAATATTATACCACCAATCTATTTGTTAATAAATAGCTTTTTCTCACTTGTCTTCCTTTTTTCACCCCTTGATCACTACACTGGGTTTTTATTTATTTACACTCTCCACCAATTGTGAGTATTGGTATTGGAACGTAAGACATTAATATATCACTCCAGCACTTGTACTATGTTTAGTACTCTCTTCCCTATGAGGACATTAGTCCCTAGGGAATACACATAATATACATTTGTTGTTCAAAAAGAATATTTTTTATTAGAATATTTTTATTATTATATTTTTTCATTTTTGTTTTCTCGGTAAGTCTAGGTTTTGCTTACCAGACCTGTCCCGTAGATGACGCTGTGTCCTGGGGGGGGAGGGGAGGTAGAGTTTAGTGCCAGTGCTCTTCCACCTTGCCTATCCCCACATCGCTGCGTCCACATCACATTCAGACAATCAAGTTTAAGTAAATCAATAAAACCTTTTTTGGCCCACCCCAACTACTGGTGGGGTTTGGACCAGTTTAATTTTAATTTTAATTTTCTCCTTTTTCCACTCTGTTTTCCGTAAAGGAATTTTTTAGTTGCGCCCGTAATACCTGGGAGATTGTTTTTTTTCTGTCTATGGTTGTTTACCACAACAAAGATGGCGCGTCTGGACTCAGCGTGCTGCTTCTCACAATGGGCGGCTGGTCCTTTTAAGTGGTGCATCACTGTGTAGCCCTATCCCCATTGAAAACGTCCTCTTTTGTGACGAAACGCGTCTGGGAGGCGACGCAGTGACGTCACCACGCTGAGGAGGAAGGGCTCCTACATGCCGGCCGGCAATACCTGTATTTGTTTTTAATGCTCGTTTACTTCATGTGCTGTGTAAGTACAATTTCACTTTTTATAATAAATTTTCGATACGGAATTATGCTATGTGCGCCTTCTTTCCTTCCGGAGTTTAAGAAGTGTTCCTCTCCTGGTCTACTCGAGTTGATCGTGGGAACCCCAAGGATCTAAAGGCCGTTGACTGGGCTATAGTCAGACGCTAGCATAGATCTGACCTCTGGTAAGCTGCTTTTTCATGTGGTGGCGGGTGCACCTTCTGACCTGTGTGCGTTTGGTGACACTTCACAGAGGATCGGTTCCGAGATTCATCATTATTTAATCATTATGGACGCTATTGGACTTTAGTGTTATATTATTTTTACCATCACTTACACTGGTGTTATCAACTTTTGTGTGGCGCGGCTTTTTATATCCCATTGTTTCTTGTTTATCACACGCTTGCTGCAGCCTGTAGTTCTTTTGGGGGAGGGGGTTTTCTAGCGCGGTTTTTTTTGTTTTATAAGTTAAGATTTTCCAAATGCTTTATTTCTTGGGTCCAACACGACCAACATCAACAGGAGGTAGAAGGGACAGGTTGATGAAATAAAGATAACCTTGCAGTATCAGGCTTGGATGAACAGGAAAGCAAGCCTGCTTTCAGTAACTGTATATTGCGTCGCCACTCTAGCCACAAGCCTGGCAGCCAGAATGTCACTTAAGTTTGCTGGGAGGAACAAGTCTCTCTCACTAACTTGGCTCTAGTAGAATTTAGCGGTCTAGATCAGGGGTGTCAAACTGGCGGCCCTCCAGCTGTTGCAAAACTACAAGTCCCATGAGGCATTGCAAGGCTAACAGTTACAAGCATGACTCCCACAGGCAGAGGCATGATGGGACTTGTAGTTTCGGAACAGCTGGAGGGCCGCCAGTTTGACACCCCTGGTCTAGATAAAGACCTCTGCCACAGGCCCAATGCTGGACTGTAGAGCAAATCCTCCCAGAAAGATCTCTTTTGGTAGGGGTCACCAGTTGACAGTCTTTGGTTATCTGTCAGTTCCTGGCAACCAGATCCCCGATGGATCGTTAAAGCCCTTTTGGATCACCTGCCTCCTGGTTCTCCTCAAGCTGATCCCCCACCGAACAGCATACAGCTTAGGATCTCCTCAATAGGAATGGGTCCCCAGCAAGCCGTTAGGGCCCCTTTCAGCATCAACAGGGAACTCCGCGTAGCATGCGATGTCGCCGGGGTCAGTTGGGTGCGCCCACCCTGAAGGTGGGTGCCGCACCTGGAACCTTGAACCCGCGAAGAACCCCGAAAAATGGCGCCAATCACAGATATACCCCTCCCCAGCATGCCTCGCAAGGGGAAACTCCACCAATTGGCTGCTGGGGAAAGTGGCTCTGCCAGAACCCCTCTGACGCCATCTGTCATCCGGGAGTGGGATCGACACCCCCGGAGCGCAGACTGACCCACAGGACAGTTCCGGAATGACAGCAGCCCAAATTTAGCAAAATTAAGAGTGGAAGCAACATAACTCTCCCACTTCCCCACTTACTTTAGCGTAGTGTCCATACTGAAAGTAAGGGGGCACTACAATAATAAGCTAATATGCTATGCATACTAGCTCATTATGCCTTTGTCTTGCAGGTTTTTATTTTATTTTATTGGGTTTACAACCACTTTAATCTCTTCTTCTCAAAAGAGAATAATCTTTCCTCACAACTGAGCTCCTCCATGCCTCTTATCAGTTTGGCTGCTCTTCTCTGCATGTTCTTCGATATCCTTTTTGTGAACTGATGCACAAAACTGAAATGCACATTCCATATGAGGTCTTACTAAGGATTTGTACAGGGGCAAAATATCTCTCTCTGGAATCCATACCTCTCTTAATACTAGAAAGGACTTTGCTCGCTTTGGAAATCGCAGCTTGGCATTGCATGCTATTATTAAGCTTATGATCTACCAGAACACCCAGTTCCTTCTCCACCATTGATTCCTCCAGTTGTACTCCCCCTAGCATGTATAATGTATATTCGTAGCCCCCAAGTGCATAACCTTACGTCTATCAACATTAAATCTCATCTGACACATAGTTGTCTAATTAAACAGTGCATTGAAGTTGGCTTGTAAATTGGAGACATCATGTAAGGACATTATTCCACTGCATAGCTTGGCATCATCTGTACTTTTAATCCCAGATGCTATATCATTTATAAAGGTATTAAAAAGTAAGGGTCCAAACACTGAACCTTGGGGTACACCAATCATAACTTTGTTAAAATTACCTTTTTTTTAAATAACAAACAAGTTATACGTAAACTTTTTTTTTAGAGCTATTGAATTTAAAGAACGCTTTTTGTTTGTTTCACAAGAGGGTTCAGATGAACACTTTGGGACCAAACTAATAAAAAATAAAAATCCTAAGGTCAGTAGGAACCGGACTGAGAAGTGACCATATCAAGTTTCAATTAAAGCAATATTTAGATGACCCTTCTGTTTTAGATGAGCTGCTCATAGAAAAAAATTATGAAGTGGCTAACATGGAGATTGAAAGGGAACAGAAGCAAAATAAATCTCATAAATTTTTTTTTTTTAAAAGTGTAAAGTAGGTGCTATCAGACTCCATACTTCAAATTGGTGTATATTGTGATACTCTATTTTGTTCTCAAAGGGGAAATATTAAATGCACATGAAAATAATACACCTCTTTACATATACTGTAGGCTTTTCCATATAACATGACATATGCAATGTGTCGCTATCGCTATACAAAACTTTGCGCCTCAACCTCCACAACATCTCCAAGATACGCCCCTTCCTAACCAATGTCACCACAAAGCTTCTAATCTACTACCTGGTCATCTCTCGCCCCCGACTACTGCAACTCTCTCCTCATTGGTTTACCTCTAAATAGGCTATTCCCTTTTCAGTCCATCATAAATGCTGCTGCCAGGCTCATCCACCTCACAAACCGCTCAGGGTCTGCTATACCCCTCTGCCAATTCTTCCATTGGCTGCCACTCAGCCAACAAATTCAATTCAAGATACTAACAATAACTTACAAAGCCATTCACAACCTGCTCCACATCTACATCACTAACATAGTCTCAAAATACCAACCTAATCATTCTCCTCGCCCTCCCATAACCTCTTACTCTCTAACTCCCTTGTCACCTCATCCCATGCTCACCTTCAGGGCTTCTCCAGAGCCTCTCTTATCCTCTGGAATGCTCTACCCCAATCTGTCTGACTTTCTTCTACTTTATCCACCTTCAGGTGATCCCTTAAAACTCATCTTTACAGAAAAGCCTATCTGGCCCCCGCCTAACAACTGTACTTTTACTTTCTCCATCAGCACATCCCCACAGTTATTACCTCTTCTATCTCTTGAACTTCCTTCTTAGATTGTAAGCTCTAAGGAGCAAGGCCCTCTGATTCCTTCTGTATTAAAGTGTATTGTATATGGTACTGTCTACCCTCAAGTTGTAAAGTGCTGCATAAACTGTTGGCGCTATATAAATCCTGTATAATTATAATAATGCGTCAAACGTGACAAAATAAAAAATACCCCAAAAAAACTATATAAAAGTTTATGTGAGTAATTCAATCTAGTCCAGGCTTTTTCAGCTAGGTATATAGACCCATCCACTGTGCTACTTATTGAAGCAAGTGCCTCTTTGAATACACTCACCAGAGCTCTATGGTCACCAGGACCAGCAAACGCCTTAATATTGAGCCAATGCGATCAGAAGAATTGGATACCTCTTCCACCTTTAGCCTTTATAGCTTCCTCCAGCCACTGCACTCTCCCATAAATGCACGAATCAAGATATCCCAGAAAAGAGAGGACAGGATGATAGTGCAACACCGTTTAAATGATTAAAACTAGCTGGACCCGCGTGTTTGCCACACAAAAGGTGTCAAAGGATCCGTCCAATTTGTTCTCCCGCACTACTGTCTTGCTTACCGAGCCTTGCCATGCATTCCAATCCACCCAGATATGACGTCTAAGGCAGCAACCCAACCCCAATGAATTTCACTGTATAGCGCCACCAGGAAGTGTGCAAACAAGCGGGTCGGTGCCGGTCTGGGCACTTCTTAGTGAAAGTAAATGAAAGGGTGACGCCATATATATATTTATTTCATTCCAAAAAAGGTCTCACGCCAGCAAACCAATGAATGCCAGTCCAATACTCTACATTGTACTCAAGAACCAATTGCTATTACTAGCACAGCTTGCACAGTACCATTGCCTCAACCACAAGTGCGTAGTCAAACAACTCAGCAAAACCTGAATACTAAACCTGATCTTGAAAAGATGATACTGCAAATGCAAAAAGAAATGTTAGAAATGAAAAAGCTTCTTCAAAGTTCAGTAGGTAGAAATGGCCATGTGCTTGCAGCAATGCTCAGGGGTTGTGAGTATTGTAAAAAGACTGATCGGGGAACCACGTGTGACTATTGTTTAAAATGTGGTCAATCTGGACATTTTGCAAAGGGGTGCAGAGCAACAAAACAGAACCAGTTAACTGGAAGAGAGTTGCTGGCAGCCAGTCAGACAGACAGGGACAGATAGTAACCTATGTTACTATCTGTACAAGGAAGTCTAGGACAAGGAAGTACCAGACTTCCTTGTAACAAAGAAACTACTTAGGCAAATTCCCACACAGAAATTAGTACCCTGACTAAAAGTTTAAATTCAGATCTTTCTCAGAGAACACACAGTGCCCCATTACCCAGACAACATGTATTACCTGTATTACCTCGAAACATCACAGTAAGTTGCTGAATCTCTTTGGGAAAATATGCTATGTGAACTGTAAGATAGACAACATTCCTTTCTATGCTTTATTGGATACGGCTCTCCAGTTAGTATAATCAATGAGGGCTGGAGACAGACAATGATTCTTGCAACATATAGGGCCAGATTTTCGTAGATCCGCGTATCTACGAGCAGGGCGTAGCGTATGCCATTTACACTATGCCGCCTCAATTTACTGGAGCAAGTGCCGTATTCTCCAAGCACTTGCTCTGTAATTTGCGGCGGCGTAGTCTAAATGGCACGACGTAAGGCCGCGTAATTCAAAGGGGGAGGCTTGTATTTAAATTAAGCACGCCCCGTGCCGAACGAACTGCGCATGCGCTGGCCTTAAATGTAGGCCAGTGCGCATGCTCCGTAGTACGCTGCAAATACATTGGTTGCGTCGTGAACGTAATTTACGCACAGCCCTATTCGCGACGAGTTACGTTAATGACGTAAACAATGGAAAAACCCAACGCTGTCCCGACGGCCATACTTAACATGGCTTACGGCGGACCGACGTAAGGTTACCCCTCATATAGCAGGGGTAACCTTACGCTTACGGAAACTAAGTAAACTACGGCGAAGCGGCGCAACGTTCGGGAATCAGCGTATCGGCTCATTTGCATATGCGGCACAGAAATCAACGTAAACGTCACCTAGTGGCCGCCGTATTATTGCATTTAAGATCCGACGGTGTAAGTGACTTACGCCAGTCGGATTTTACCGTAAATCTGGCGTATCTTGTTTTGGGAATACAAAACAATGATACGCCGGCAGAAAATACGAATTACACCGGTGTATCAGATCACTAGAAGAATTACTTAGACCAGGAGTTTTACATGGAAAAACAGCCAACGAGACTGAAATTTTCTAATCTGGATGGGTTGAAGTAACTTTCCAGTTAACATTAAGTCATAATAACACAAAGTAGATATTAGCGACTAGGGATGAGCCGCACATACCCGCGTTTGGTTCGCAGCAGAACCGTCGAACAGACTGACCGTTTGCGCGAACATTTAGAACCCCATTGAAGTCTATGGGACTCGAACGTTCGAATTCAAAAACGCTCATTTTTAAGACCAATATTCAAGTTATTGTTGGAAAACGTCTTTGAGAACCCGGGTCTTGCCCCAGGGAACATGTATCAATGGAAAAAAATGGAAAAAAGTTTAAAAAACAGTTGTTTTTTCAGGAGCAGGACTCCTGAAAAAGTGACCGTTTTTAAAACTTTTTTCCATTGATACATGTTCCCTCGGGTAAGACCCAGGTTCTCAAAGACGTTTTCACAGGCAAGCTATAGACACCCAGCAGGTACAATATTTAAAGGATTTTTTATTTTTTTTATTTAAGCTTTATTAAAATCACTGCTCCAGGAGCAGTGATTTTATTAATGTTTAAATAAAAAAATAAAAAAATCCTTTAAATATTGTACCTTCAGTGCTGGGTGTCTATAGTTTGCCTGTAAAAACATCTTTAACCACTTAAGGACCCCCGCACGCACATATACGGCCACAGAATGGCACGTACAGGCACAAGGGCGTAAATTTACGTCCCCGCCTGAGTGCGGTTCGGGGGTCCCATCGGGACCCCCTCCGCGGCGTGCGGGGGTCCCCCTACCTCTGGGAGCGATCCGGGATCTGCGGGCGGATGTCCGTGATATCCGCCCCCCCCCCCGCGATCGCTCCCAGCCAGTCACTTCCTCCTCCTGTGTTTACACAGGAAGGAGGAAATGATGTATTCTCTCATCGCAGCGCTGTTTCCCAGCGCTGCTGATGAGAGAAGACATCACAAGTAAGTGTGCACCAACACAACACTGACACACACTCACATAGGCATATTAACCCCTTGTGATCGCCCCCCCCCACCCCCCTGTCACAGTGTCACTGAATGCAGTGATTTAATCACTGCATTTAGTGTCAGTGTGACAGGCAGTGTAAAAAAACAGTTAGTGTTAGGTTCAGGATAGCCCCCCCACCCCCCCTAATAAAGTTTTAACCCCCTGATCACCGCCCTAGTTAACCCTTTTACTCCCTATTGCCAGCGTCACTAAGCGATCATTTTTCTGATCGCTGTATTAGTGCCGCTGTTCCCGCTAGGTAGCTATTTTTTTTTTATTGCGATTTTTTTTTTTTACTAAAGACATGTGGCTAAATAAATTTTGGCCTAAATGTTTGACTAAAATTTTGTTTATTTGATTTTTTTTTTAACAAAAAGTAAAAAATAGTGTTTTTTTTTCAAAAATGTCGCTCTATTTTTGTATATAGCGCAAAAAAATAAAAATCGCAGAGGTGATCAAATACCACCAAAAGAAAGCTCTATTTGTGGGAAGAAAAGGACGCAAATTTTGTTTGGGAGCCACGTCGCACGACCGCGCAATTGTCTGTTAAAGCGACGCAGTGCCGAATCGCAAAAACACCTTGGGTCATTTACCAGCGTATTGGTCCGGGTCTTAAGTGGTTAAGAAACCCGGATCTTGCCCCAGGGAACATGTATCAATGGAAAAAAGTTTTAAAAACGGTCGTTTTTTCAGGACTCCTGAAAAAACAACTGTTTTTAAAACTTTTTTTTCCATTGATACATGTTCCCTCTGGCAAGACCCGGGTTCTCAAAGACGTTTTCACAGGCAAACTATAGACACCCAGCAGGTACAATATTTAAAGGAATCTTTCATTTTTTTTATTTAAACATTATTGAAATTACTGCTCCAAGAGCAGTGATTTTAATGATGCTGAAATTAAAAAAAATTAAATAAAATTCCTTTAAATATTGTACCTGCTGGGTGTCTATACGTGTGATAACGTCTTTAAATGGCCCAATCACCTGCCTGCCAGTAAATTAGGAAGAACTGATCTATCTAAGCTATACAGTGTATAAATATATGTACAACTCCTAGGGATGTATATATATTCTCTACACACTGTAAATTAAGCTAAACTGACTAGCCTGCCTGCTCTATCTAGCTATATAAAAAGACAATCTCTCTGTCTCTCTGACTGATCTCATTAACAAGCCGGAACACACTACACGAGGCCGCCCTGAGCCATAATTGGCCAAAGCCACCCAGGCTTTGGCCAATTATGGCTCTTCGTTTTTTGCGCGCTGTGATTGGCCAAGCATGCGGGACATACAGCATGCTTGGCCAATCATCAGCGCGCAATGCCGCAGTGAATTATGGGCCGTTTTGCGTCACTCGAATTTGGCACGAACGATCGCTTTCATTGGAATTTCGTCGAACGTACGAACAGACAATGTTTAAGTCGAACATACGTTCGTATCGAACGCGAAGCTCATCCCTATTAGCGACACTTGTAGTATCAGAGGATGATAAAGTAGCAGAAGAAGCCAATCATTGGTTGTAACCTAATTGAAGAAATATTCAAAGAAACATCTGCTGAGTCGAAGAAATGCATTCCAGGTTTTGTGGACATACTAAGAACAGCTTTAGATTTGTCAAGAAAAAAAACCGACTGTGGCCCCTGCGCAGCCAGAACCAGGTGAGGAGCCGAGCCGAGGATCGGATTGGGGGACGGCCTAGTCTAAGGCCTTAGGCCTGGTGTGGCGAAATATGAACTTTGTGCTGCTACTGGCTGAGCTGACTGACTGCCTGATATTGCTTGTAGCTTAAAAGACTCCAACTATCGGTCTATATAACAGCCTGTTATATATTTATAGACAGATAATTGGAGCTTTTAAGCTTTACAAGCAATATCAGCAGTCAGTCAGCTCAGCCAGCAGAACAAAGTTCATATTTCGCCACACCAGGCCTAAGGCCTTACTAATATCACTGCCAGAGATTTTTTTTTTTTAAATAGCTGCAGACTGGGGGTGTGGGTGTAAAGAATTGGACTTCTTTGTATTGATGGCTGAATTAGCAGGGAGTGCCAGGGACAGCGATGAGCAGAGCACAAGTAATTAGTGTGTGCTGCCTGGGCACTCCCCGCATGTCAGTATTGCTGGCGCAGCCTGGGGCGGTGGGCGTGGGCACTGGGGCAGGTGGAGTTGATATAATTAATAGTGTTGCTCACGAATATTCGCATTGCGAATATTCGTTACGAATATTGCATATTCAAATATTCGCGAATAAATCGAATATCGCGGTGAATATTCGCTATTGCGAATTATCGTATTTTTTCAAATTTATTTTTAAAACAGATCACATCCTAGTGATCTCCATCGACGTCTAAAAGCATTTCTGGTATGATTAGAGACCCTGGGCCGAGTAGCTGAGGCGATCCTTTTATGTTGCCGAAAATTCGCAATGCGAATATTCGTATTACGAATATTCGCGAATACTTTCTCTGCCCTTCTGTGTTTTGTGTATAAAAAAAAAAATTAGCTTTAGTTTAGTCATATAAGTTTGTGTAAGTAGAGTTAGTGTTTAGTGCATATTAGTTTAGTAATCCAGGAAATGATCTCCGTTTTCGCGTGTTGACGAGAATTTCGCAATCAATTTCACATTCGCATTAGCGAAATTTCGCAAAAATTTTTTTTGATAAAATATCACGAATATTCGATATTAACGAATATTTCGCGAATATTCTTCTATATATTCGTGAAATATCGCAAAATCGAATATGGCGTATTCCGCTCATCACTAATAATTAATTGTACACAGTATTGCATTTGCTGGCCCTGCCTGGGCATGTGGAGCGGTCCGGTGGACTGTGTCACACAGTGTGACACTCCACCCGACTGCTCCACAGACATGCCCAGGCAGGCCCAGCAAATGCAATACTGTGTACAATTATAAATATCATCATCATCACACTCCACCTGCCCAGGCATCAATACTGTACAATATAGATTCAGTGTGCACTGCAGCAGTGTCACTCACACTGCACACTGAATCTATATTGTACAGTATTGGGCAGGTGGAGTTTGATGATGATGATGATATTAATAATTGTACACAGTACGAAATGTTCTAAAATACTGTATATAGTGTTTTTATTCTTCAATCAGTTAATATAAACATCTTTGATATTAAAGATGTTATAGAACGTAATTGCATTGTAGAATATAAAAAAAAAATCTCAGTTACTTTGCCTATGAAGTAACTGAGTCACTAACTCAATTACTTTTTCAGACAAGTAACTTGTAATTGTAACTAATTACCTTTTTAAAGGAAGATGAACAACACTGGTCAAGAGATTATATATGTCTGTGCCAAAACCACTGTACCAAGAAGTCAGAGTACCTGCAGGACCTTGTAAACTGTGGATGGACCACAGAATCAAAATCTTCATACTCCTCACCCATTGTATGCGTAATAAAGAAAGATGATGTCTTAAAGGGGCTGTAAATTTACCCTCATGTTTTTTTACCTTAATGCATCCTAAATTTATGTGTATCAATGTAGACCTCGAACTTGTTCATAGTTTTCTTAGGTGCACACTTCAAGCCTAAATTTAATATATTAAAGGATCACTAAAGAATTTTTTTTTTAAATAACAAACATGTTATACTTACCTACACTGTGCAGCTTGTTTTGCACAGAGTGGTCCCGAACCTGGTTATCAGGGGTCCCTTGGCGGCTGTCTTGGCTCCCCCCTGCAAGGACTCAACACCATCATGCGAGCGAGCGAGCATGGTGTTGAGTCTTTGCGGGCGCGCTCCCGTGATACAGTGGCGGCCATAGCCACGCCGCATCATTGGCCGTGATTGACAGCAGCGCCAGCCAATGGCTGCACTGCTTTCAATCCATCCAATGTAGCCAATCAATGGCCAGGCTGAATGGTGAAGAGGATGGCGGGGACGAGCACGGGACTTTCAAAGGGTCAGGTAAGTGTAACAGGGGGGGGGCATAGAATGCATTAGGGTGAAAAAACTTTTACCTTTACAAACCCTTTAAGTTCTTTTTAATTTAACTCGATCTCACCCAGATTATATACACCAGTACTTATGTGTCACTTATTCTTTTTCTTGGGTTGTTTGTGTCTCCCTGCCCTGCATCCCCTTCTTCTCTTTGGAATAGTATCAGGTTCCTGTTTGGGAAGTGGGTTGGCCCATTTCTGCCCCCTCCTCTGCTGTTTATTGGATGGGTATTCCTTCTCGGTGTCCCTCCCCTCCCCCTTCCCCCATTGCCCTAAAAAAGACTCCTGTTGATAATTACCATTGTATTTTTCCTCATCCAGAGGTTAATACCTATTAAACCTTGATATGTGATTTCTAGGATCAGGGAGATAATTGGGGGGAGGGTAACGGTGCCATTGTTGATAATCCTGTTGAGGATTATAGTTTGGTGACTCATTCCCTCCATAAGGTTGAAATGATCATGGTGATTTATACCTTTAATTTTGTTGATATCCACCCCTTATATGTCGTGGTGGTCCTTGTGAGTTGTAGTTCCCACCATACTGGCCCCCCTACTTGATTGAGATCCACCCCCCCTTGGGGTTGGTTCAACATCCCTAGTTCCCCTCTATTTCCAATTCCTTTGCTAACCATATTTTTCCCTTGATCCTTTTTTGGGATAGTGGTAGTCACTAGGGATGAGCCAAACACCCCCGGGTTTGGTTCGTACTAGAACGTTCGAACAGACCGCGGGTTCGCGCGAACATTTAGAACCCCATTGAAGTCTATGGGGCCCGAACGTTCGAAATTCAAAAACTATCATTTTAAAGACCAATATTCAATTTAATGTTGGAAAACATCTTTCAGAACCGGGTCTTGTCCCAGGGAACATGTATCAATTGAAAAAAAAGTTTTAAAACCGTCGTTTTTTACGGAGCAGCCATTTTAATGATGCTTAAAGTGAAAAAAATAAAATGAAAAATTCCTTTAAATATCACACCTGCTGGCTGTCTATAGTAATGGCACGTGTTTATAAATGTCCCTGCACAACATGAGAGTACTTTAAGAAAAAAGTAATTTAATATTGCTTGCGCACGTGCTGTGTGGCAACAATATGTTGAATATTTTAGCGGTGGTGGGGGGCCATTATTGTTTTGTGAAAGAAAAATTGTAGAAAAAAGGGCACCCTCAAACATACTGTAATTGGAGCGCCACAAGGAGCCACGTGCAAAGTATTGCATCAAAAATTGTTATTAGGCGCCCCTGTTAAACAGGGGCAGAAAAATTGTGCCTTAGGCACAACACAACACTGCAACCCCTCCCAATAACTCCAATTGGAGCACAACAAAGAGCCACGTGCAAAGTATTGCATCAAAAATTGTTATTAGGCGCCCCTGTTAAACAGGGGCTGAAAAATTGGGCCTTAGGCACAACACAACACTGCAACCCCTCACAATAACTCCAATTGGAGCACAACAAAGAGCCACATGCAAAGTATTGCATCAAAAATTGTTATTAGGCGCCCCTGTTATATTTTTCCCTTGATCCTTTTTTGGGATAGTGGTAGTCACTAGGGATGAGCCAAACACCCCCAGGTTTGGTTCGTACTAGAACGTTCGAACAGACCGCGGGTTCGCGCGAACATTTAGAACCCCATTGAAGTCTATGGGGCCCGAACGTTCGAATTCAAAAACTATCATTTTAAAGACCAATATTCAATTTAATGTTGGAAAACATCTTTCAGAACCGGGTCTTGTCCCAGGGAACATGTATCAATTGAAAAAAAAGTTTTAAAACCGTCGTTTTTTACATAGCAGCCATTTTAATGATGCTTAAAGTGAAAAAAATAAAATGAAAAATTCCTTTAAATATCACACCTGCTGGCTGTCTATAGTAATGACACGTGTTTATAAATGTCCCTGCACAACATGAGAGTACTTTAAGAAAAAAGTAATTTAATATTGCTTGCGCACGTGCTGTGTGGCAACAATATGTTGAATATTTTAGCGGTGGTGGGGGGCCATTATTGTTTTGTGAAAGAAAAATTGTAGAAAAAAGGGCACCCTCAAACATACTGTAATTGGAGCGCCACAAGGAGCCACGTGCAAAGTATTGCATCAAAAATTGTTATTAGGCGCCCCTGTTAAACAGGGGCAGAAAAATTGTGCCTTAGGCACAACACAACACTGCAACCCCTCCCAATAACTCCAATTGGAGCACAACAAAGAGCCACATGCAAAGTATTGCATCAAAAATTGTTATTAGGCGCCCCTGTTAAACAGGGGCTGAAAAATTAGGGCCTTAGGCACAACACAACATTGCAACCCCTCACAATAACTCCAATTGGAGTACAACAAAGAGCCACGTGCAAAGTATTGCATCAAAAATTGTTATTAGGCGCCTATGTTAAACGGGCTGAAAAATTGGGCCTTAGGCACTGGTGGCGGAGCCCAGAAACACAACATTTCTTACTAGCTATCAGCAAGAAAAGTGAGGAGGAGAAGGATATTCCATCAGCAGCTTAAGAGGACAGTCACTCAGCATCAGCATACGCAGTCTAAAAGGGATCCGACATTTCAACAAAAAAAATATTATTAAGTAACATTAGCATCAGGTGCTTGGTAGCTGGTGTTGATCCAAGCCTGATTCATTTTGATGAAGGTCAGTCGATCAACAGAGTCAGTGGAGAGGCGCACCCTGTGATCGGTCACAAAGTCTCCAGCAGCACTGAATGTGCGTTCTGAAAGAACACTGGATGCAGGGCAAGCCAGTATCTCAATTGCGTACTGTGTAAGCTCTGGCCAGTGATCCATCCTCAAGACCCAGTAAGCCAGAGGATTTTCGGTGGGGAAGGTGTCCAAGTCGGATCTTGCCTCTAGGTATTCCCGGACCATGTAAACCAGACGCTGGCGATGGTTGCTGGATCCGGTCAGACCTTGGGGTTGCGGACTAAAAAACTGTCTGAACGCATCGGTCAAACAGCCACCTTCTCCACCGCTCCTTCTGTGACTCACCGAAGCCTCAGCAAGATGTTGTCCAGAGCCAGGTTTTGGTAATCCCCCCGGTTCTGGGAACGCATTGCACAGACCCTTCTGCAAGGCCTCCCGCAGAAGTTTCATCTTCTGCTCCCTCTGTGATGGCAACATAAGGTCCGCAACCTTACTCTTGTAACGTGGATCAAGGAGAGTTGCCAGCCAGTAATGATCCCTCTCCTTGATAGCACGTACACGAGGATCCTTACGCAGGCTTTGCAGGATCAGGGAGGCCATGTAGCGTAAGTTTGCAGAGGCATTCGGGGCACAGTCCTCTGGGTCACCGAGGACCACAGGATCCACAGGCACCTCATCCCAGCCACGTAAAAGTCCACGTGCTCCTTGGGACTGTAAATGATCCCTTGAAGACTGCTGCTGCTGATGCTGAGTGCTAGGCTCCACCTCCATGCTACTGATACAATCATTATCCTCCTCTTCCTGTGTGCTAGGTGGGCAAGCAGGACCACTGTCTGGGTAAAGGGGGCCTTGAGAGGTAAGGAAGTCCTCCTCTTCCTCCCTCTGTTCTGCCTCAAGGGCCCTGTCCATTATTCCACGTAGCGTGTGCTCCAACATGTGAATAAGAGGGACAGTCTCACATTATATGACCTCCGGAAATGCACACAGACTTTCCTGGCCTGCTTCAGGACATCCTGTAAGCCCGGGTACCTGCCCAAGAACCGCTGCACCACCAAACATGCGCAAAACAGGGCACGTGGGTGAGTTTTCCCTGTCGCAGGGCAGAGAGGAGGTTGGTGCCATTATCGCTGACCACTATTCCAGGCTTCAGCTGCCGTGGCGTCAACCACCTCTGAGCCTGACCCTGCAGAGCTGACAAAACCTCTTCCCCAGTGTGGCTCCTGTCTCCCAAGCACACCAGCTCTAGCACCGCATGGCATCTCTTGGCCTGCATACCTGCGTAGCCCCTCGTATGCCTACGGAGCACGGCTGGTTCTGAGGAAACATCACCACAGGAAGAGGCCACAGAGGAAAAAGAAGAGGAGGGGGTGGAGGAGAGAGGTGTGTCACAAACACAAGGAATTGAACCATTGTGACTCCATTTTAGAATAAGTATCCATTTTGTGCATACTTATTCAAGTCATATATATTTGTTAAGTACTGTTTCTCTCTTACTAATATATCAGTAACCGTTAGTTTTGAAACAAGCAATGTTCCTTAATTTCTATGTATTTGACCTTTAAAGCTTATCTTATTGTTTTGTATTATGTAGACAGTATTCTGTCTTAAGTGACGCATTTAAGTGAATTGTTATGAGAAACAAGCCTAGGTTCACACTGGGGCGACACGACTTCCAGCACGACTTTCAGAAGCAACTTCAACACGACATGAGCATGAACCACAGGGCAATCTGGGGAGATTTACAACACGACTTGAAGTCCTTTTCAGGTCAGGAGACATTCCAGTGGCCAATAAAACAACAATCAGCTCTAGGAGAGGGAGGGGGAGGGAGGGGTTTGCCTGAGAAATGTATGTTATCTTGCTTGAAAGTAGCTTCAATTAAAACAGTGATCAGACTTGGAAGTGACTTCCATTGAAATCAATGGGTACAAATCGCCTAGAAGTCTGATTGAAGTAGTACAGGAACCTCTTCTGAAGTCGGAGCGACATGAGTAGTGTGTATTAACACCGCTCCCATTCACTTACATTGCTTTTCTGGACAGCACGACTTGGGACGACTTGAGATGACTTCAAGTCGGATCCCAAGTCGCCCCAGTGTGAACCGGCTCTCAATGACCTTGTTGATGTACTTTGACATATTATCTTTTGCACCCGGTGTATGACCAGTATTGTTCATTATGATGCATATTATACTTGAAGTAATCTTATATAAACCCATGAATAAAGATATGTTATCAGATCACTCATTGAATCTGTCTCCGTGTGCATTAATGGTTCAGAGTGGTCTCAGGCGCTGTACTGAGTTAGGGACGAACAGCGGGGGTCATAACGTGATCGTACTTTAGCCCCATTCCTTTCAGTGGCGTAGTCGGCGGACGTCGATGCATTCTTGTTACGGTAGGTGTTTGAAATTTATTTTTACCTTACCGTGACATATGCTCACGATCGTCTGAAATTTAAATCTGTGTGGGGGGAAGTATAGACTTGTTAAGTGTTTAGGAAACACTAACAGTAGGCTTTGGGAAGGCCTAAAATAGTCCTGAGTGGCTATCATAGAGTGTTTTGGAAACACATAGAGCATTTTTGGAAAACGCATAGAGTGTTTTAAAAACACATAGAGCGTTTTTAGAAAACGCATGAAGTGTTTGGGAAACACATTGGGCCAGATTCAGGTAGAGTTACGCCGGCGTATCAGTGATACGCCAGCATAACTCACACTTTGAGCCGGCTTATCTGTTTTCTGTATGCAGAAAACAATATATGCTGGGTTTGAGTCCAGATATGAGTGGCGTAATTGTATTTCGCCGTCGTATCGGAACTGCAATTTTAAAATGGCCGCTAGGGGAGTTACCGCTGATTTACGCCGAGAATATGTAAATTAGCGAGATACGGAAATTCACGAACGTACGCGTGCCCGACGCAGTCACTTTACGACGTTTCCGTAAGGGTTTTCCCGGCGTAAAGATAAAGCAACAATAAGAACGCGTATCCTATGTATGGCCGTCGTGACCGCGTCGAATTGAAAAAGTTTCACGTCGTTTGCGTAACTCGTCCGTGAATGGGGATTGATGTCATTGCGCAGTGCGTTCGCCGCGGGATCGCGCCTAGTTTAAATTCTACACGCCCCCTACCCGCCCAATTTGAATTCCGCCGGCCCATTTTCACTACGCCGCCGCAACTTTAGGAGCAAGTGCTTTGTGAATACAGTACTTTCTCCTAAAGTTTCGGCGGAGTAACGTAAATGAGAAGCGTTACTCAAGAATAAAGATGTGCCCATCTACCTGAATCTGGCCCCTAGAGCGTTTTTGAAACACATCTTATAGTCCGGGGTGACTATAAATTTAAAGGTGTATACACAATAGGTTGGTACGTTGTTCTGATAAACTCAGGTTGCTTTTGCTTATCTTTCTATCGCATAGAGGTATAAGATAATTTGTTTGTGTGATACGAGACGTAGATGTCGTTCCATAATATATCTTGTGAATATTGTAGGTGTGGAATATTACTGAAACATACAGGACCCAACAATTACTTACACATTATTAGATATATTAGTGAGAGACCATACAACTTGCACCGTTCTACTGCTACAGTATTGCACTCAAAACGCTATTGCAAAACCTAGCTATTATATAAACTTAATTGCCATTTTCCCGTACCACAAGAGTTTATCGGACATTTACAAGAGTTCATTCTCTGTTTCGACGGTTTATATTAAATCTCCCTTAAAGAGGAGCCATCCGAGCAAACACGCTGGGACCGTCTAAAGTTAGTCAACACCAGTCTGCATCCCTACATTTTTGAGGTCTTATATAAGTATAATCTTGTAGAGAAGTAATAAGAATATTGTTGGTGCCTGGTGAGTGCCCAGAATATGTAAGTGGACTGTTGGTTTGTTATTACAGTAATCAGATATATTTTAGAGTATAAGAACATTAATAATGTCTCATGGATGTTCTGAATGTATTGTGGGTGTACTGTTTTGTTATTACGGTAGTCATACATATTTGATAGCAAGTGTACCAAAAGGGTATCATTCAAGGATCGGTAAGGGTCCATTATTAAGTGAAGCTAAACCCTGTGTCCAGGTATTAAGGTTCAACCTACATGTGCCAATTTTTTTCGAGGAAGGATTAACAGTACACAGGCAAGGAAACAACCTATTAGTTTGCCCCCAGTCGCTGCATTATTTAGATCCCTGTGACATTTCACGAATAATGGGAGAACCACCCCCCTATGTTCCACAAAAGTATGTGCAATGTTTGTACCCCACACTAACGGTACCAGCTCAGCTCTCACATCAAGGGTTTTTTGCTGCAACAGTGTACCAGACCAAGCCCGTAACACGGCGAACCCAAGCACCTGCTGCACAGTTATCAACTGCACAGCAAGAGAGTGTCCAGAGTGACCATTATCCCCTTGTAGCAGAAAGGGATATTCCTGGAGTGGTGTGTATAAACACTGACATGGGATTGTTAAGGGGGGCAGCAGGAGAAGCAGGAGGGTCAGACTTACAAGTTACACCCCCTACTGCATTATAAAAGTACATAGACAGAATCTAGAAAGTTTCCAGGAGGAGAGGACATACATGTTGAATAACTTGTCTAGTGAAATAGAGGCGACAAACTAATCAGGGACAAGTCTAATTTGCGACCATCTGTATAATTTTGTTGGTCAGACAGACTGTGTCATATATGGTGCTTTGGAAGCACATAATATATAATATATTTTCAATTAAGGGTTTTGAGAGACGGTTTCGGAACAAACGGTTACAGACTGTTCTGAGAAATAGTAAACAAAGACAGACTTCCCATAACAAAAGGCAGTTTGACCTCGCAACTAGAAATCATTTTCTGTTACTAAGATATTGTAAATACCATTCACATGTCCTGGTTGTACACTAATTAAAAAAAGCAGGAACTGTGCACGGTTCAAAAAAAATAAAAAAAATAAAAGAACTCATGGGGCGGGTCTGAGCATTTATGCTAAATGACTGTTCCGTTTTATGTAGGATCTGAGATTTTTTTGTTAGGCCTCAAACAGTTTAACTATTAAAGAAGTGGGAAGAACTATGAGTGAGGGAGAGGAAAAAACTCAGACCTCTGTCGCTGTTCTTTTCTGTCGTGTGACAAATATAAAATAATCTGTTTGTTTATAAGGGTGATATTGAATTAAAGAAATTATGTGAAGGTACATGAAGGTCTTGTTGTTCCATAAGCTTATGAGTAAATATGAAAACCTACAAATGGTAATATTGAGGGTCAATGGACTCCCAGACCAAAAAGATGGGTGAAACCCCGCTGTTAACGGAAAAAGCGGCCACGGTGGCAAACGGTTAATTGCCATTTCATTTTTTGTTGACAACGGGTAAGTAGTTAATCAGTGTCTGGGGTTCATTGGCTAATACAGAAACAAAGCATTTGAATGAATGAATGAATGAATGAATGAAAACTTGTATAGCGCGGCACATGCGAACTGAATCGCCTCTGGGCGCTTGTTGTTCCTGTCTCCTTTGATATCAAAAGAGAAAAGTCTTGACCTTTCTCCTGAATGCTAGGTGGTTCTCCTCCAACCGAATGCTGGTTGGTAAAGCGTTCCATAGTCTGGGACCTTGGATCGCGAATCTTCTTTCTCCTTTGGATTTGAAGTTGGCTTTCGGAACCTGGAGCAGGTTCTGATTCGTGGATCGCAAAACGCGATTGGGATTATGCGCTTTTATTATTTCGCATAAATAAATGGGGGCATTCCCATGGACACATCTATGCGTAAGACAGAGAGCTTTAAAAGCAATTCTGTCTTTAACTGGCAGCCAATGAAGGGCTCTCAGTGAAGGTGAGATGGATTCCCAGGGTTTTTTCCCCAGTCACCAGTCTGGCGGCCGTATTCTGAACGACTTGCAGACGGGCGATTTGGTACTTGGGGAGGCCGAGGTAAAGGGCATTTGCATAATCCAGCCTGGAGTTTACAATAGCTCCCACCACGACCGCTAAGTCTTCTTTGGGGATGAACGGAGTGAGTCTACGTAGTAGGTGCAGTAGATGGTGAGATCCGCTGACTACTGACCCTATTTGTGCGTCCATTGTCATAAAGGAGTCAAAAATGACCCCTAGGCTTTTGACTTTGGCGCTAGGGGTGATGAATTTGCCCAAAATAGGCGGGGGGGTCCACGCTGTTGAAAGTTGATTCCTGCGCTTGGCGTGAAACAGAAGAAGTTCTGTTTTCGCTCCGTTGAGTTTAAGATAACTCTTTGTCATCCAGTCCTCTATCAAAGAGAGACATGTCTCTAGATTGAGGTGGTGATCCTGCCTGTTGCAGATGCGGAAATAGAGTTGTGTGTCGTCTGCGTATGAGTGATAGAGCAGTTTTTGGCTGCTGATAATCTCAAAAAGAGGACGGAGATATATGTTAAACAGCACTGGTGACAGAGGCAATCCTTGAGGGACTCCGCATGTTACTGTGCGTTTTTCAGACGTAAAAGGTCCTAACTTCACTGTTTGCGATCGGTTTTCCAAAAAAGAGGAGAACCAAGATAAATCGCTTTCTGCGACTCTGGCTACTTCAGCAAGCCGAGTCAGTAACAGATTGTGGTCTACAGTGTCGAAAGCTGCACTTAGGTCCAACAGAACCAGGAGACAAGATTCTCCTTCGTCTGCGGCCTTGAGAACATCGTCACATACTTTCAGCAATGCTGTTTCCGTCCCATGTCCGGGACGGAAGCCTGATTGCAATGGGTCAAGTAGCTTATAGGTATCTAGATGCAGTTGCAGCTGTTGTACCACTACTTTTTCCATTATCTTAGAGAGTACGTTGAGGCTTGTTATGGGACGGCGATGGAGTGGGTCCTTAGGGTCCAGGGAGGGTTTCTTCAGGATGGGTTGGATTATACCCTCTTTCAACTGTGAGGGCACTATGCCCTCCAAGAAAGACTGGTTGATAAGCTGCGTGATGGGAGGAGCCAGGATGTAGGCGTATTCCTTCAGCAGTTTTGTGGGGATAATGTCATTTGGCGCTGCGCCATTGCGCAGAGTACAAATGACATTCTTAGTGGTCTCGATGGAAATGGGTTCCAGGGTGAACTTACCTGATATCGGAGAATTATTATGGGTGCTGTGTGAGAGGCTGCGGGGGGGGGGCTGGGGGGAGAATTGTTTTGCTGAATGCTTTCACGGATTGCCTCAATTTTATTAATGAAGCAATCCGATAGCTCATTGCAAAATTCTTGTGTGTCCGAACTGGGGGCTTCAATGCATCCTGGCTTCATGGTCTGGGTGACCATCTTGAAGAGTTCGCGGGGGCGGTTTAGGGCGCCGTTGATAGCCTCCGAAAAATAATTTTTCTTGGCTTGGAAAATTCCTTTGTGGTATTTTCTTGTCGCCGCCTTGTAGATGGATAGGTTTAGCTCTGAAGAACATTTTTTCCAGGCAGATTCTGCCCTTCTGCGTTCTTGCTTCAGTAACGACAGCTGGTTGTTAAACCAGCTGCTGTTGTTTTTCCGAATGCGGGTTATTCGTTTCGGCGCTACCAAGTCGGCTGACTGTAGCATGGCCGAATTTATGGCTTCCAATGTTTCAACGGCCGTTTGATGCGGCTGAGTTGTTTCTATTTTTTTCCTTAAAGTCGTTTTGAAGAGTTCCGAGTGGAGCTTCTTCTGACATCTAGTCCAGTGTGTTGTCACTGGATTTGATGTTTTTGTTGCAGGGGGGATGGTGGAAATACTGAATATAATTGCATGGTGGTCTGTCCATGGCAATTTTTCATTTTCCCAAATTTTTATTTCCAGCGCTTGTCTGAAAATAAGATCGAGTGTGTGACCTGAAGCATGTGTGGGCCCACATACTAGTTGCTGCAATCCTAATCCTTCCAGGTGGTCAATACAGGCGTCAGCAATGGGGTCTTGTGAGGAGTTAGCCCAGAGATTGAAATCCCCTAGCAGCAAAAGTTGTTTGCTGTTGAGGGTATAAGTGGAGAAGAAATCCGTCCAAGATGATAGCAGCTGCGATTTTGGGCCGGGGGGCCTATAGCAGAGCAGAATGTGGACGGTCTCCTTTGAATTTGCATGCAGTTGCAGAGTAAGGGTTTCCATGAATGGAAGAGGGTTTTGGCGGACTGGTTTGGTGATCGTAAGATGAGTCTTGTGGATCACCGCCAGGCCGCCTCCTCTTTGCCCTATTCTGTTTTCCGTTATAATACGGTAATTTTCTGGCACCAGTTCTCCTAGAATGGTGTTACAGTCGGCTGTGAGCCAGCTTTCTGTAATAAAGAGACAGTCTAAATCATTTTGTTGAATGAAGTCACGGATTTCTAGTCGATGTTTTACTGCCGATCTTGTGTTAATCAGAGCACATGATATGTGCTTGAGCTGGGGTAAATGGCTGAAACGTCTGACAGTCGATCGATGATCGATTCTCAAAAGTCGCTCAGTTCTTAGGGCATTTTTGGTGATGGCTGGCAGTATTGCGGCGAATTGCCTCAAACTCCAAATGGTTTCGGCCGAATATTGCCGACCTGCCATAATCGCCAATACACCGTAGGGGGGGGGGGGGGGGAGAGGGGAAATTGGCTTGGTCCAGAGGAAGGCAAAAAAAACCTGGCGGTGCTAGGCCAATATGCTCCGGTAGGGAAAAAAATTCCTTCCTGACCCCTATAAAAGGCGATCGGTTAACCCCTGGATCAAGCTTCTATTCGTTCACGAGACAAGGGGGGGGCTGGGGATGAGAGGGGGAACGTGTTGCTGGTCTGGTAGGATGGCTGCCTGCTCAGGCAGTGGGATGAGGGCTGAACAGATAGGGTGTATTCCGAATGATCTAGGGGCTGAGAGGGCGAAAACAAGGACAGATGGCTGTCCTTCTGGGGTGAGGGGGGGTTTCCCAGAGGCTGGGTGAAGTTTGCAGGGCGTGGGGAGCCGCGCGCCGTTAGGCCGCAAGTGAAGCCGCGGTCTTTCCTAAACCGCGGCCCCGCGATTCAGGTCGGCCTGGCGCGGTGCTTTCAAAAAAAAAAAAATGCCCCCGAACGTCGGAATTGCCGCGGGGAGGTTACAGGAGGGGGCCCCTAGTGAGGATGGAGGTGTGGGAGTGCGGGGCACCGAGGAAAGGAGCCAAAATGAGCAAGGGGGATCCGTGATTGCTGTGGCTTTATCCTGAAAAGGACGGCCGTCAGCAGCTTCAGTGGAGGGCTCTTACCTTCAGGAGAGCCAAGGAGCTGGGCTAGAGGAGTGCTCGGACTGGGGTACAGGATTTTCCAGGCTGGAGCTGGAGAGAAGACCGGGCTAGCAGGGCTGGGAGGGACTCTGCCTGTCTGCCTCCTACGCCTGCCTGGAGCTATGACTCACACGCTCCTAAATATTGGAAAATATTGGGTGTGAAGTGAAGTTCCGCTGGGTTCCTCAGGGTTCTCTGTGAGGAAATCGCCACTCCTTCCGTACAAGTGGAGGGAAGGAGGAGTTTGGAACGAGTTAAAATATTCTGTGTGACCGGGTGGGTTGAACATGTGGGAATATTAAAAGGAACTTGAGCATTTATTATTTGTTATTGTTTATGTTGCTAGGTAAACATCGTATATATATGTAAAGTTTCTGGGTTTTTTGTGGAAAAGATGGGTTGAAAATAGCGGAGCACTGGTTTGAACATGGGTTCAGGGTCAGAGCAGAAGGATTCTGTCTTCAGACCCAACCTAAGAAGGATGCCAAGTTTCTGGCAAAATTCCCCTAATCCCCAGGTGCAAGCCACAACCCATATAGATTATTATTTTATCCAACCCTACTCCCTTATTCCTGAACAGAAACAGAACATAGGGGACAGAGAAATGAGACAGGATGAGCTGCGGCCTGACTGTATATAGGTCCAATAAAATAGTTGGCATTGTGCCAAATATGTATTTTTTTTCTTGACATGAAGCTTATTTCGAAAAACTGATTTTTGCACATTAACAGTCACATATTGGGGTATCTCCGTGCAAAATATTGCCATTTGGCATTGGGCCAAAAATCACAGAGGTTTTTTGTAAACACATCCTTTGAAGAACATAAACACTGTAAATGCTTTTTAAGCTTTATCTGTGTATTAGCTGAGCATTTGCAGTGATGCTGACACCCTGTTCTGAGGCATAAAAAAAAAAAAAAATGTATAGTTTAAAAAAAAAAAAAGAAAAGAAAAGAGGGGATACTGGATATCGCCCTAGAACACCTCTATAAACCTGTAACAGGGCTTGAGGGAAATTAATAATTTAGTTATACTTGGAGCACCAATTTTACCTGATTTGCCATACCACTGCCACATACCAGTTTCACTCCATGGTGATTGGTTTAGCAAATATGTTCTAGCGTCCTGGTGAACGAGGAGAGGGCATCCCTTTGTGGACTAGCCAATCTTTTGGAAATGTATCCTTCATGGCTGATGACTAACCTGGTGGATAATATCCTCAGGGTTATGTACCTTTGTGGTCTACGCAATTATGCACAAGCCCACCTGAGAGACACACCTACAAATATATCAGCTGCTACAGTATGTAGTTATTCTTTGGAGGCCGTTTGTAAGGACGGGTTGAGTTTGCACCCAGAAGGACACTGTGTATTCAGAGTCATTAGATCCTTTACTTGGGGTCGGTGGATATGTTTATATATATAGAGATAGAAGGTTTTTCTTGGTTTCACTTAAAGGGCCAGAAGTTGTTTTACTTCGGCAGGTAAATCAATCAAGCAATAAGTTAGATTGATTGGCTGTTTTCAGCTTTCCAGGTTTTTGCTGAGGTAGCCATCCTAGCATTTGAGGCTCACATGTGGAAGCAGACCAGGCCCCATGACCAGGCGGCTAAGGATGCTGCATTACAGCCCTGGACACTTGATGGTTCTGTGAAACTCACAGATTCCACCTAGTTCTGGCCCAGTATAGCTGGGAAAAATAATTTAACTTTAAGGACCCCAGAACGAGAAGAGCAAGTGGTCCGCAGGGGGCATCTTCGGAATCAATGAGATCTTTTATGTCTGTCAGCCAATCTGGCCCCTCCACAACCCTGCAGCCTGACACATGGAACGTGGCTTCAGTCACAAGCAGTTATGGCTACCCCGGTAAATGAACATAGTCTAAGAGGCAAAGTTTACCACAGTTGGTTTTATAATATACCACTTCTTGTTTTACCTGCTACCAAAGATGTTACCAAAGGCTGAACCTCCCTTCTGGAAATATGAGAGATATGTCCGGGTGCCCAAGTGAAGGTATCTGAATAGTGCTGGGGATGTAGCACCCAGATTTGGCCTCCTCATTATGTTTTGTATGCAGGGGACAATTGTAGGACTATGGCGGGTGTCCTCACCAAAGCATGGTGGAGAGCTTTGCCCTGTGTGGTTTCTTTTTCCAAAGGGTGGTTCAGGTCCAGGGTATACCTCCTGAGCAATGGTGGTAGGGGATGGGAACATCATTTACCCTGGGCGGGCCAACTATAAATGTTACTTAAAATATTCACACCCATGTCTACTCAAAGTTTGGGCGGATATGGAGTTATTCCAAAGACTAGGAATAACCTTTTTTTGGGATTAAGCAGGAGAACAGGGTAAGGTAGTGTCACAGCATGACTGTATACACATTGCTCAACGGGACATTTGTCCCAGGTCATTTATGGCCTGCACTGATTTTCCTGATATACACAAGGGTTTTTGTAGATTCTGCTGTTATTAGAGTACATTGTACATTGCAGAATCAGCCGCTAGGAAATCAGCCGCTAGAGCCTCCATGAGATGCAGGCAGCACATACCCAAATGCCAGTACTAACACCAGAGTACAATAGCACTGCTAGATCATTATTAGATCGCCAGACACATACCGCAGAGGGAAATTTGAAGGTTTGGGCGGGGAATGACTCGGATAAGTCATAGGTGGACTTTTCCTCAAAGAAGGGAAGCCAGTCCCTGCAGCTAGTCCATGCACATCTAGTGCACTTTTGTTTATAGCCCAATACCATGGGGTAGGTCATAGAGGTTGGCAGAACATGTGACATTTTACTGAAAGATTTCTTTATCGCAAACCTCCCCAAGCTTGTTAAAGCATATTTGTCACAATGCATCACATATATCAGGAATAATTCAAACATACCACACAAGGTGAAACATGAACACCTCCCGTACTATACCTTTCACTCATTCTGTAAATACATTTTGGTCATCATGGATGTGTTCCATGATGGGTGGAAGTATTCAAATCCACAAGAGAAGACGCCCAGACAGTGGCATACCCACGCAGGAAATTATTCCTAGGTAGGGATGTCCATTGCAAATAGGAGAGCCACAGGGAGATATTTCCATGAATGGGATAGAATGTTACCAGTAGTTCTTGCCGAGATCAGAATGACCCGGTAAAGCCACAGGGTAGTTTCCATTTGAGATTCTTATGGGTAGAACCCTTCCCACCCCAGAACGCCCCTTATCTTAGAAGCAGGAGAAAAAATGTCAGAAAGTTAATTGAAAATGTAGTCCAAGTTGAAAGAAATGTTGCTCGCACATCTCTTCTTTCTATTCACAGAAACCAACACATCCCTTTGGACCTCCTACCACTAGAAGTCGCGGTGACCCGGACAGCCATCTTAGTGGAGAATTCCCAAGCCTGGATCCATGGCAGTCAATAAGGAAAGGTTGAGGTGGATTGTACGAAGCAAGACAAGACACAGCTTAAGCTTCAGTTCCAGAGATGAAGCAGGTGTTATAAATCCTCGGAAAGCAAATACAACAAAAAGACTTTGGCCCAAATTCACAGATCGATTACGCCTGTGTAACAGGAGATGCGCGGCGTAAGTCTAAATGTGCGCGTGCGTTTTGATGCACGGCATTCCCAGAACGAGATACGCAAGAAATCTACTTTTTTTTGTCCAGCGTAATTTCGTTAGACAGGCGCATCCGTCTGCGCAAAACTGCGCTAGACACACCATTGATTTGCTAGTCAAATATGATAATTAGATATGTGCATTCCCGTTCGTACGAATGTTATTTTCGTACGAAAATGTTCATTTTCGTACCCGCGGGATAATGTGTACATACGAAAATGTTAAAGCACCAAAATACGAAAACGACGGGATAACGGATTAGCCGCATAACGAACGACCGCAATTACGAACGAACGATCCGACGGGAAAAAACGACAAAACGAAAATGGCAAAATAACGAAAATTAAATCTGTATCAAGAGGTTTGCATTGTGTATTTTGTTTGAATCCGTTTTGTGTTTGTTTTCAGTTGCACTACATAGTTGAAGGTAAATCTAAAGAAAATTGCACAGAAAATTGTATCATGTATGGTCAGCCTAATGCCGCGTACACACGGTCGTTTTTTGCGATGAAAAGAAACGTCGTTTTTTAAAACGTCATTTAAATTGATCGTGTGTGGGCAAAACGTCGTTTTTTGTCTTAAAAAAAACGACCAAAAAAAATTCCAACATGCTTGAATTTTTTGTGTCGTTTTTCAAAACGTCGTTTTTTGTTTCACAAAAAGTCACCGTGTGTAGCAAAAACGTTGTTTAAAACGACGTTTTTCAACCCGCGCATGCCCAGAAGCTAGTTATGAAGCGAGCTTCAATGGAAAAGTGTGGTGAACGTAACCTCGTTTTTTGTGAAAAAAACGATGGTGTGTATGCAACATCGTCTTTGAAAGTGACGTTTCAAAAACGTCGTTTTTTACTTCACAGAAAACGTCTTTTTTTTTCATCGCAAAAAACGACCGTGTGTACGCGGCATAATGCCGCGTACACACGGTCGTTTTTTTGCGATGAAAAAAAACGACGTTTTCTGTGAAGTAAAAAACGACGTTTTTGAAACGTCACTTTCAAAGACGATGTTGCATACACACCATCGTTTTTTTCACAAAAAACGAGGTTACGTTCACCACACTTTTCCATTGAAGCTCGCTTCATAACTAGCTTCTGGGCATGCGCGGGTTGAAAAACGTCGTTTTAAACAACGTTTTTGCTACACACGGTGACTTTTTGTGAAACAAAAAACGACGTTTTGAAAAACGACACAAAAAATTCAAGCATGTTGGAATTTTTTTTGGTCGTTTTTTTTAAGACAAAAAACGACGTTTTGCCCACACACGATCAATTTAAATGACGTTTTAAAAAACGACGTTTCTTTTCATCGCAAAAAACGACCGTGTGTACGCGGCATTACTCTCTGGCCATTAAAAAAAAAACATAAACAAAAGATTTGCATTTGAACACGTTTCTTTTGTTATTTTCGTATGTTGATATGACACCTATAACAAAAAAATTGCCTTCAGTATTTTGAATACACAGAAAAAAGAAAAAGGAATTCATTCAATATACATAATGAAATTCTTTTGTTATAGATGTCATTGAACAATGAACATACAACTGACACTAACAAAAGAAAAGCATTCAAGATACACAGAATGCAAATTGACGAAAATTCACGATAATTATTGTCTAACAAGAAACGAACATGAATTAAACAGAATAACGAATCATCCCGCATGTACGAAAATAAAACGGTAACGGAAATACGAAACGATCGGAATACGAAAAAATCACGTCGTACGACAAACGAACGGGAACGAACGGGAAAACGGGCGTCTTACGAAAAACGAACGGAAACGAACAGACGGGACCATACGAAACGGAACAAAAAAAAACGATGCACATGTCTAATGATAATGAGGGACTTACGGGGATCCACAAAACAACGTTGGTGAGAGAAGACATCACAAGTAAGTGTGCACCAACACAACACTGACACACACTCACATAGGCATATTAACCCCTTGTGATCGCCCCCCCCACCCCCCTGTCACAGTGTCACTGAATGCAGTGATCTAATCACTGCATTTAGTGTCAGGCGGCGTACACCCGAGGGGATATGTCCGCTGAAACCGGTCGGATGAACCGTTTCAGCAGACATCTCCGCTCGTGTGTATGGGCTAGCGGACAGATTTCTCCACCCGACAGATTTCAAAGCAAGCTTTGAAATCTATCCGGTGGGAATCTGTCCGCCCGACATGTCTGCTGGTTAGTACACTTACCAGCAGACATGTCGGCCCCCACCGCCGCCGCGCCGCTGCCGAATGGATTCGGCGCATGCGCGGAAGTGTTTTACTTCCTGGTGCGGTGACGTGACGGTGACGCGGCGGCGTCAACGTCACCGCCGCGTCACCGCCACGTCACCGCGCCGTCCGGCGGCGGGGAATTTGATCCGATGGTGTGTACACGCCATCGGATCAAACTCCCGATCGGACATATCCGATGGAAATGGTCCGCGGACCGTTTTCATCGGATATGTCCGATCGTGTGTATGGGGCCTCAGTGTGACAGGCAGTGTAAAAAACAGTTAGTGTTAGGTTCAGGATAGCCCCCCCACCCCCCCTAATAAAGTTTTAACCCCCTGATCACCGCCCTAGTTAACCCTTTCACTCCCTATTGCCAGCGTCACTAAGCGATCATTTTTCTGATCGCTGTATTAGTGTCGCTGTTCCCGCTAGGTAGCTATTTTTTTTTTTATTGCGATTTTTTTTTTTTTACTAAAGACATGTGGCTAAATAAATTTTGGCCTAAATGTTTGACTAAAATTTAGTTTATTTGATTTTTTTTAACAAAAAGTAAAAAATAGTGGTTTTTTTTCAAAAATGTTGCTCTATTTTTGTATATAGCGCAAAAAATAAAAATCGCAGAGGTGATCAAATACCACCAAAAGAAAGCTCTATTTGTGGGAAGAAAAGGACGCAAATTTTGTTTGGGAGCCACGTCGCACGACCGCGCAATTGTCTGTTAAAGCGACGCAGTGCCGAATCGCAAAAACACCTTGGGTCATTTACCAGCGTATTGGTCCGGGTCTTAAGTGGTTAAGATCAACTGAGTTTAGGGCCAAAAACAGCAAACGTGCAGTATGATCGATTGAGTTTATGGGAAAAACAACACAGAAAAAATGCAACGTGCAGTATGATCGACTGTGTTTATGGCCAAAAACACAGCAAACGTGCAACGTGCAGTATGATCGACTGTGTTTATGGGCAAAATGAAAAACCAAACGTGCAACGTGCAATATGATCAACTGTGTTTATGGGCAAAACAGCACAGCAAACGTGCAACGTGCAGTATGATCGACTGTGTTTATGGGCAAAACAGCACAGCAAACGTGCAACGTGCAGTATGATCGACTGTGTTTATGGGCAAAACAACACAGCAAACGTGCAACGTGCAGTATGATCGACTGTGTTTATGGGCAAAACAGCACAGCAAACGTGCAACGTGCAGTATGATCGACTGTGTTTATGGGCAAAACAACACAGCAAACGTGCAACGTGCAGTATGATCGACTGTGTTTATGGGCAAAACAACACAGCAAACGTGCAACGTGCAGTATGATCGACTGTGTTTATGGGCAAAAACACAGCAAACGTGCAATGTGCAGTATGATCGACTGTGTTTATGGGCAAAACAGCACAGCAAACGTGCAACGTGCAGTATGATCGACTGTGTTTATGGGCAAAACAACACAGCAAACGTGCAAAATGCAGTATGATCGACTGTGTTTATGGGCAAAACAACACAGCAAACGTGCAACGTGCAGTATGATCGACTGTGTTTATGGGCAAAACAACGCAGCAAACGTGAAGTATGATCGACTGTGTTTATGGGCAAAACAGCACAGCAAACGTGCAACGTGCAGTATGATAGACTGTGTTTATGGGCAAAACAACACAGCAAACGTGCAACGTGCAGTATGATCGACTGTGTTTATGGGCAAAACAACACAGCAAACGTGCAACGTGCAGTATGACTGACTGTTTTTATGGGCAAAACGGCACAGCAATCGTGCAACGTGCAGTATGATCGACTGTGTTTATGGGCAAAACATCACAGCAAACGTGCAACGTGCAGTATGATCGTCTGTGTTTATGGGCAAAACAGCACAGCAAACGTGCAACGTGCAGTATGATCGACTGTGTTTATGGGCAAAACAACACAGCAAACGTGCAACGTGCAGTATGATCGACTGTGTTTATGGCCAAAAACACAGCAAACGTGCAACGTGCAGTATGATCTACTGTGTTTATGGGCAAAACAACACAGCAAACGTGCAACGTGCAGTATGATCGACTGTGTTTATGGGCAAAACAAGGCAGCAAACGTGAAGTATGATCGACTGTGTTTATGGGCAAAACAGCACAGCAAACGTGCAACGTGCAGTATGATAGACTGTGTTTATGGCCAAAAACACAGCAAACGTGCAACGTGCAGTATGATCGACTGTGTTTATGGGCAAAATGAAAAACCAAACGTGCAACGTGCAGTATGATCGACTGTGTTTATGGGCAAAACAGCACAGCAAACGTGCAACGTGCAGTATGATCGACTGTGTTTATGGGCAAAACAACACACCACATGTGCAACGTGCAGTATGATCAACTGTGTTTATGGGCAAAACAGCACAGCAAACGTGCAACGTGCAGTATGATCGACTGTGTTTATGGGAAAAACAACACAGCAAACGTGCAACGTGCAGTATGATCGACTGTGTTTATGGCCAAAAACACAGCAAACGTGCAACGTGCAGTATGATCGACTGTGTTTATGGGCAAAACAGCACAGCAAACGTGCAACGTGCAGTATGATCGACTGTGTTTATGGGCAAAACAACACAGCAAACGCGCAACGTGCAGTATGATTGACTGTGTTTATGGGCAAAACAACACAGCAAACGTGAAGTATGATCGACTGTGTTTATGGGCAAAACAGCACAGCAAACGTGCAACGTGCAGTATGATCGACTGTGTTTATGGCCAAAACAACACAGCAAAACGTGCAACGTGCAGTATGATCGACTGTGTTTATGGGCAAAACAACACAGCAAACGTGCAACTTGCAGTATGATCGACTGTGTTTATGGGCAAAACAACACAGCAAACGTGCAACGTGCAGTATGATCGACTGTGTTTATGGGCAAAACAACACAGCAAACGTGCAACGTGCAGTATGATCGACTGTGTTTATGGGCAAAACAACACAGCAAACGTGCAACGTGCAGTATGATCAACTGTGTTTATGGGCAAAACAACACAGCAAACGTGCAACGTGCAGTATGATCGACTGTGTTTATGGGAAAAACAACACACCACATGTGCAACGTGCAGTATGATCAACTGTGTTTATGGGCAAAACAACACAGCAAACGTGCAACGTGCAGTATGATCGACTGTGTTTATGGCCAAAAACACAGCAAACGTGCAACGTGCAGTATGATCGACTGTGTTTATGGGCAAAACAACACAGCAAACGTGCAACTTGCAGTATGATCGACTGTGTTTATGGGCAAAACAACACAGCAAACGTGCAACGTGCAGTATGATCGACTGTGTTTATGGGCAAAACAACACAGCAAACGTGCAACGTGCAGTATGATCAACTGTGTTTATGGGCAAAACAACACAGCAAACGTGCAACGTGCAGTATGATCGACTGTGTTTATGGGAAAAACAACACACCACATGTGCAACGTGCAGTATGATCAACTGTGTTTATGGGCAAAACAACACAGCAAACGTGCAACGTGCAGTATGATCGACTGTGTTTATGGGCAAAAACACAGCAAACGTGCAACGTGCAGTATGATCGACTGTGTTTATGGGCAAAACAGCACAGCAAACGTGCAACGTGCAGTATGATCGACTGTGTTTATGGGCAAAACAACACAGCAAACGCGCAACGTGCAGTATGATTGACTGTGTTTATGGGCAAAACAACACAGCAAACGTGAAGTATGATCGACTGTGTTTATGGGCAAAACAGCACAGCAAACGTGCAACGTGCAGTATGATCGACTGTGTTTATGGCCAAAAACACAGCAAACGTGCAACGTGCAGTATGATCGACTGTGTTTATGGGCAAAACAACACAGCAAACGTGCAGTATGATCGTCTGTGTTTATGGGCAAAACAACACAGCAAACGTGCAACTTGCAGTATGATCGACTGTGTTTATGGGCAAAACAACACAGCAAACGTGCAACTTGCAGTATGATGGACTGTGTTTATGGGCAAAACAACACAGCAAACGTGCAACGTGCAGTATGATCAACTGTGTTTATGGGCAAAACAACACAGCAAACGTGCAACGTGCAGTATGATCGACTGTGTTTATGGGAAAAACAACACAGCAAACGTGCAACGTGCAGTATGATCGACTGTGTTTATGGGCAAAACAGCACAGCAAACGTGCAACGTGCAGTATGATCGACTGTGTTTATGGGCAAAACAACACAGCAAACGCGCAACGTGCAGTATGATTGACTGTGTTTATGGGCAAAACAACACAGCAAACGTGAAGTATGATCGACTGTGTTTATGGGCAAAACAGCACAGCAAACGTGCAACGTGCAGTATGATCGACTGTGTTTATGGCCAAAAACACAGCAAACGTGCAACGTGCAGTATGATCGACTGTGTTTATGGGCAAAACAACACAGCAAACGTGCATTATGATCAACTGTGTTTATGGGCAAAACAACACAACAAACGTGCAACGTGCAGTATGATCGACTGTGTTTATGGGCAAAACAACACAGCAAACGTGCAACGTGCAGTATGATCGACTGTGTTTTATGGGCAAAACAACACAGCAAACGTGCAACGTGCAGTATGATCGACTGTTTTTATGGGCAAAATGAAAAACCAAACGTGCAACGTGCAGTATGATCGACTGTGTTTATGGGCAAAACAACACAGCAAACGTGCAACGTGCAGTATGATCAACTGTGTTTATGGGCAAAAACACAGCAAACGTGCAACGTGCAGTATGATCGACTGTGTTTATGGGCAAAACAAGGCAGCAAACGTGAAGTATGATCGACTGTGTTAATGGGCAAAACAGCACACCAAACGTGCAACGTGCAGTATGATCGACTGTGTTTATGGCCAAAAACACAGCAAACGTGCAACGTGCAGTATGATCGACTGTGTTTATGGGCAAAATAAAAAACCAAACGTGCAACGTGCAGTATGATCGACTGTGTTTATGGGCAAAACAACACAGCAAACGTGAAGTATGATCGACTGTGTTTATGGGCAAAACAGCACAGCAAACGTGCAACGTGCAGTATGATCGACTGTGTTTATGGCCAAAAACACAGCAAACGTGCAACGTGCAGTATGATCGACTGTGTTTATGGGCAAAACAACACAGCAAACGTGCATTATGATCAACTGTGTTTATGGGCAAAACAACACAACAAACGTGCAACGTGCAGTATGATCGACTGTGTTTATGGGCAAAACAACACAGCAAACGTGCAACGTGCAGTATGATCGACTGTGTTTATGGGCAAAACAACACAGCAAACGTGCAACGTGCAGTATGATCGACTGTTTTTATGGGCAAAATGAAAAACCAAACGTGCAACGTGCAGTATGATCGACTGTGTTTATGGGCAAAACAACACAGCAAACGTGCAACGTGCAGTATGATCAACTGTGTTTATGGGCAAAAACACAGCAAACGTGCAACGTGCAGTATGATCGACTGTGTTTATGGGCAAAACAAGGCAGCAAACGTGAAGTATGATCGACTGTGTTAATGGGCAAAACAGCACACCAAACGTGCAACGTGCAGTATGATCGACTGTGTTTATGGCCAAAAACACAGCAAACGTGCAACGTGCAGTATGATCGACTGTGTTTATGGGCAAAATAAAAAACCAAACGTGCAACGTGCAGTATGATCGACTGTGTTTATGGGCAAAACAGCACAGCAAACGTGCAACGTGCAGTATGATCGACTGTGTTTATGGGAAAAACAACACACCACATGTGCAACGTGCAGTATGATCGATTGAGTTTATGGGAAAAACAACACAGAAAAAATGCAACGTGCAGTATGATCGACTGTGTTTATGGCCAAAAACACAGCAAACGTGCAACGTGCAGTATGATCGACTGTGTTTATGGGCAAAATGAAAAACCAAACGTGCAACGTGCAATATGATCAACTGTGTTTATGGGCAAAACAGCACAGCAAACGTGCAACGTGCAGTATGATCGACTGTGTTTATGGGCAAAACAGCACAGCAAACGTGCAACGTGCAGTATGATCGACTGTGTTTATGGGCAAAACAACACAGCAAACGTGCAACGTGCAGTATGATCGACTGTGTTTATGGGCAAAACAGCACAGCAAACGTGCAACGTGCAGTATGATCGACTGTGTTTATGGGCAAAACAACACAGCAAACGTGCAACGTGCAGTATGATCGACTGTGTTTATGGGCAAAACAACACAGCAAACGTGCAACGTGCAGTATGATCGACTGTGTTTATGGGCAAAAACACAGCAAACGTGCAATGTGCAGTATGATCGACTGTGTTTATGGGCAAAACAGCACAGCAAACGTGCAACGTGCAGTATGATCGACTGTGTTTATGGGCAAAACAACACAGCAAACGTGCAAAATGCAGTATGATCGACTGTGTTTATGGGCAAAACAACACAGCAAACGTGCAACGTGCAGTATGATCGACTGTGTTTATGGGCAAAACAACGCAGCAAACGTGAAGTATGATCGACTGTGTTTATGGGCAAAACAGCACAGCAAACGTGCAACGTGCAGTATGATAGACTGTGTTTATGGGCAAAACAACACAGCAAACGTGCAACGTGCAGTATGATCGACTGTGTTTATGGGCAAAACAACACAGCAAACGTGCAACGTGCAGTATGACTGACTGTTTTTATGGGCAAAACGGCACAGCAATCGTGCAACGTGCAGTATGATCGACTGTGTTTATGGGCAAAACATCACAGCAAACGTGCAACGTGCAGTATGATCGTCTGTGTTTATGGGCAAAACAGCACAGCAAACGTGCAACGTGCAGTATGATCGACTGTGTTTATGGGCAAAACAACACAGCAAACGTGCAACGTGCAGTATGATCGACTGTGTTTATGGCCAAAAACACAGCAAAACATCTACTGTGTTTATGGGCAAAACAACACAGCAAACGTGCAACGTGCAGTATGATCGACTGTGTTTATGGGCAAAACAAGGCAGCAAACGTGAAGTATGATATATGGGCAAAACAGCACAGCAAACGTGCAACGTGCAGTATGATAGACTGTGTTTATGGCCAAAAACACAGCAAACGTGCAACGTGCAGTATGATCGACTGTGTTTATGGGCAAAATGAAAAACCAAACGTGCAACGTGCAGTATGATCGACTGTGTTTATGGGCAAAACACACAGCAAACGTGCAACGTGCAGTATGATCGACTGTGTTTATGGGCAAAACAACACACCACATGTGCAACGTGCAGTATGATCAACTGTGTTTATGGCAAAACAGCACAGCAAACGTGCAACGTGCAGTATGATCGACTGTATTTATGGGCAAAAAACACAGCAAACGTGCAACGTGCAGTATGATCGACTGTCTTTATGGGCAAAAAACACAGCAAACGTGCAACGTGCAGTATGATCGACTGTTTATGGGCAAAACAGCACAGCAAACGTACAACGTGAAGTATGATCGACTGTGTTTATGGGCAAAACAACTCAGCAAACGTGCAACGTGCAGTATGATCGACTGTCTTTATGGGCAAAAAAACACAGCAAACGTGAAGTATGATCGACTGTGTTTATGGGCAAAACAACACAGCAAACGTGCAACGTGCAGTATGATCGACTGTGTTTATGGCCAAAAACACAGCAAACGTGCAACGTGCAGTATGATCGACTGTGTTTATGGGCAAAAAACACAGCAAACGTGCAACGTGCAGTATGATCGACTGTGTTTATGGGCAAAACAACACAGCAAACGTGCAACGTGCAGTATGATCGACTGTGTTTATGGGCAAAACAACACAGCAAACGTGCAACGTGCAGTATGATCGACTGTGTTTATGGGCAAAACAACACAGCAAACGTGCAACGTGCAGTATGATCAACTGTGTTTATGGGCAAAACAACACAGCAAACGTGCAACGTGCAGTATGATAAACTGTGTTTATGGGAAAAACACACACACCACATGTGCAACGTGCAGTATGATCGACTGTGTTTATGGGCAAAACAACACAGCAAACGTGCAACGTGCAGTATGATCGACTGTGTTTATGGGCAAAACAACACAGCAAACGTGCAACGTGCAGTATGATCGACTGTGTTTATGGGCAAAACAACACAGCAAACGTGCAACTTGTGCAGTATGATCGACTGTGTTTATGGGCAAAAAACACAGCAAACGTGCAACGTGCAGTATGATCGACTGTGTTTATGGGCAAAACAACACAGCAAACGTGCAGTATGATCGTCTGTGTTTATGGGCAAAACAACACAGCAAACGTGCAACTTGCAGTATGATCGACTGTGTTTATGGGCAAAACAACACAGCAAACGTGCAACGTGCAGTATGATCGACTGTGTTTATGGGCAAAACAACACAGCAAACGTGCAACGTGCAGTATGATCAACTGTGTTTATGGGCAAAACAACACAGCAAACGTGCAACGTGCAGTATGATCGACTGTGTGCAACGTTATGGGCAAAACAACACAGCAAACGTGCAACGTGCAGTATGATCGAGTTTATATGATCGACTGTGTTTATGGGCAAAACAGCACAGCAAACGTGCAACGTGCAGTATGATCGACTGTGTTTATGGGCAAAACAACACAGCAAACGCGCAACGTGCAGTATGATCAACTGTGTTTATGGGCAAAACAACACAGCAAACGTGCATTATGATCAACTGTGTTTATGGGCAAAACAACACAACAAACGTGCAACGTGCAGTATGATCGACTGTGTTTATGGGCAAAACAACACAGCAAACGTGCAACGTGCAGTATGATCGACTGTGTTTATGGGCAAAACAACACAGCAAACGTGCAACGTGCAGTATGATCGACTGTTTTTATGGGCAAAATGAAAAACCAAACGTGCAACGTGCAGTATGATCGACTGTGTTTATGGGCAAAACAAGGCAGCAAACGTGAAGTATGATCGACTGTGTTAATGGGCAAAACAGCACACCAAACGTGCAACGTGCAGTATGATCGACTGTGTTTATGGCCAAAAACACAGCAAACGTGCAACGTGCAGTATGATCGACTGTGTTTATGGGCAAAATAAAAAACCAAACGTGCAACGTGCAGTATGATCGACTGTGTTTATGGGCAAAACAGCACAGCAAACGTGCAACGTGCAGTATGATCGACTGTGTTTATGGGAAAAACAACACACCACATGTGCAACGTGCAGTATGATCAACTGTGTTTATGGGCAAAACAACACAGCAAACGTGCAACGTGCAGTATGATCGACTGTGTTTATGGCCAAAAACACAGCAAACGTGCAACGTGCAGTATGATCGACTGTGTTTATGGGCAAAACAGCACAGCAAACGTGCAACGTGCAGTATGATCGACTGTGTTTATGGGCAAAACAACACAGCAAACGCGCAACGTGCAGTATGATTGACTGTGTTTATGGGCAAAAACAACACAGCAAACGTGAAGTATGATCGACTGTGTTTATGGGCAAAACAGCACAGCAAACGTGCAACGTGCAGTATGATCGACTGTGTTTATGGCCAAAAACACAGCAAACGTGCAACGTGCAGTATGATCGACTGTGTTTATGGGCAAAACAACACAGCAAACGTGCAGTATGATCGACTGTGTTTATGGGCAAAACAACACAGCAAATGTGCAGTATGATCGACTGTGTTTATGGGCAAAACAACACAGCAAACGTGCAACGTGCAGTATGATCGACTGTGTTTATGGGCAAAACAACACAGCAAACATGCAACGTGCAGTATGATCGACTGTGTTTATGGGCAAAACAACACAGCAAACGTGCAACATGCAGTATGATCGACTGTGTTTATGGGCAAAATGAAAAACCAAACGTGCAACGTGCAGTATGATCGACTGTGTTTATGGGCAAAACAACACAGCAAACGTGCAACGTGCAGTATGATCGACTGTGTTTATGGGCAAAACAACACAGCAAACGTGCAACGTGCAGTATGATCGACTGTGTTTATGGGCAAAACAACACAGCAAACGTGCAACGTGCAGTATGATCAACTGTGTTTATGGGCAAAATAACAAACCAAACGTGCAACGTGCAGTATGATCGACTGTGTTTATGGGCAAAACAGCACAGCAAACGTGCAACGTGCAGTATGATCGACTGTGTTTATGGGCAAAACAACACAGCAAACGTGCAACGTGCAGTATGATCGACTGTGTTTATGGCCAAAAACACAGCAAACGTGCAACGTGCAGTATGATCGACTGTGTTTATGGGCAAAACAGCACAGCAAACGTGTAACGTGCAGTATGATCGACTGTGTTTATGGGCAAAACAACACAGCAAACGTGAAGTATGATCGACTGTGTTTATGGGCAAAACAGCACAGCAAACGTGCAACGTGCAGTATGATCGACTGTGTTTATGGCCAAAACAACACAGCAAACGTGCAACGTGCAGTATGATCGACTGTGTTTATGGCCAAAAACACAGCAAACGTGCAACGTGCAGTATGATCGACTGTGTTTATGGGCAAAACAGCACAGCAAACGTGTAACGTGCAGTATGATCGACTGTGTTTATGGGCAAAACAACACAGCAAACGTGCAACGTGCAGTATGATCGACTGTGTTTATGGCCAAAAACACAGCAAACGTGCAACGTGCAGTATGATCGACTGTGTTTATGGGCAAAACAGCACAGCAAACGTGTAACGTGCAGTATGATCGACTGTGTTTATGGGCAAAACAACACAGCAAACGTGAAGTATGATCGACTGTGTTTATGGGCAAAACAGCACAGCAAACGTGCAACGTGCAGTATGATCGACTGTGTTTATGGCCAAAACAACACAGCAAACGTGCAGTATGATCAACTGTGTTTATGGGCAAAACACCACAACAAACGTGCAACGTGCAGTATGATCGACTGTGTTTATGGGCAAAACAACACAGCAAACGTGCAACGTGCAGTATGATCGACTGTGTTTATGGGCAAAACAACACAGCAAACGTGCAACGTGCAGTATGATCGAGTGTGTTTATGGGCAAAATGAAAAACCAAACGTGCAACGTGCAGTATGATCGACTGTGTTTATGGGCAAAACAACACAGCAAACGTGCAACGTGCAGTATGATCGACTGTGTTTATGGGCAAAAACACAGCAAACGTGCAACGTGCAGTATGATCGACTGTGTTTATGGCCAAAAACACAGCAAACGTGCAACGTGCAGTATGATCGACTGTGTTTATGGGCAAAACAACACAGCAAACGTGCAACGTGCAGTATGATCGACTGTGTTTATGGGCAAAACAACACAGCAAACGTGCAACGTGCAGTATGATCGACTGTGTTTATGGGCAAAACAACACAGCAAACGTGCAACGTGCAGTATGATCGACTGTGTTTATGGGCAAAACAACACAGCAAACGTGCAACGTGCAGTATGATCGACTGTGTTTATGGGCAAAACAACACAGCAAACGTGCAACGTGCAGTATGATCGACTGTGTTTATGGGCAAAACAACACAGCAAACTTGCAACGTGCAGTATGATCGACTGTGTTTATGGGCAAAACAACACAGCAAACGTGCAACGTGCAGTATGATCGACTGTGTTTATGGGCAAAACAACACAGCAAACGTGCAACGTGCAGTATGATCGACTGTGTTTATGGCCAAAAACACAGCAAACGTGCAACGTGCAGTATGATCGACTGTGTTTATGGGCAAAACAACACAGCAAACGTGCAACGTGCAGTATGATCGACTGTGTTTATGGGCAAAAAAACACAGCAAACGTGCAACGTGCAGTATGATCGACTGTGTTTATGGGCAAAACAACACAACAAACGTGCAACGTGCAGTATGATCGACTGTGTTTATGGCCAAAAACAACACACACAGCAGTAATCGTCTGTGTTTATGGCCAAAAACATAGCAAACGTGCAACGTGCAGTATGATCAACTGTGTTTATGGCTAAAAACAACACAGCAAACGATCGTGTGTACGCGGCCTAAGTGATTCCTCTCCCGTTAGATAAAACACTCACCAACTCAAAATGCCTTACACTCTCATGCTTGGCAAACAAAGTGAAAAACCTCACAGAAAGGATTACCAGATGCTCCAAATTCCAACCGTGTAAATACCGGATCAACTCAAAATGCCTTACACTCTCGTGCTTGGCAAACAAACATGAAACCCCCCAACATTATACTGTGCCTCCTCGTATACTGTGCTAGTGCCGCCTGGCATCTAACAACCAGTGACGTCAGAGCCGGCATTAGTAGTTCTCTCTCCCCTTCTTACTCTCTCCTCTACGATGGGTGGAATAGGAGAGGAGACACATCCAATCTGCTCCTTCTATCTTCCCGTACATTCAGGGCCAGATTAAGAACATCATGGGCCTGGTGCTGAGGATTTTGGTGGGGCCTTTTATAAATAATAAATAAATGCGTGGGAATCACAGCGCAGCAATGGAGGGCCCAGTCTGAAAATGTAAGTGTACCCTAATGTGCTAATATGCTGTGCATATTTGTACATTGTGGCATAACCTACCCCAGGGCCTCTAAAAAGTAGTAATGTCAGGAAAGTAGCTGAGATCCCCGATGTTCCTCTGTACATCACCGTAGTAATCACAACATTAAATAAGTTCTAATAATGGGACAGAACAAATATGAGAACTGAGATTTCCTTTAGTTGAACTAACAAGTGTGTCCATTCTAGAGCTGGTAACATTGAGGGTATTCAGTATCATTTTAAAGAACTGTTTTTGTGGGTAAGCGACATAGGGGAGGAGTACGGACGGTATATAAGTGGGAAGTATGTGCAGGTGAGTGAGAGGAATGTGGAGGGTCTAACATTGGGCACTATGTACAGGAGAAGAGTGCAAAGGGTACGGCAAAAGGCACAATGTACAGGAGAGAAGTGTGGAGGGTATGACAGTGGGCATCATGTACAGGAGAGAAGTGTATGACAGCAGGCACCATGTACAGGAGAGGAGTGTGGAGGGTATGACAGTGGGCACTATGTATAGGAGAGGAGTGTGGATGGTATGATAGTGGGCACTATGTATAGGAGAGCAGTGTGGAGGGTATGACAGTGGACAGTATGTACAGGAGAGTAGTGTGGACGGTATGATAGTGGGCACTATGTATAGGAGAGGAGTGTGGAGGGTATAACAGTGGGCAGTATGTACAGGAGAGGAATGTGGAGGGTATGACAGTGGGCAGTATGTACAGGAGAGAAGTGTATGACAGCAGGTACTATGTACAGGAGAGGAGTGTGAAGGGTATGACAGTGGGCAGTTTGTACAGGAGAGGAGTGTGAAGAGTATGACAGTGGGCAGTATGTACAGGAGGAGTGTGGGGGTATGACAGAGGGTAGTATGTACCAGAGAGAAGTGTGGAGGGTATGATGGGGCAGTATGTACAGGAGAGAAGTGTGGAGGGTATGACAGTGGGCAGTATGTATAGGAGAGGAGTGTGGAGGGTGCGACAGTGGGATGTACAGAAGAGGAGTCTATGACAGCAGGCAGTATGTACAGGAGAGGAGTGTGGAGGGTATGATAGTGGGCACTATGTACAGGAGAGGAGTGTGGAGAGTATGACAGTGGGCACTATATATAGGAGAGGAGTGTGGAGGGTATGACAGTGGGCACTATGTACAGGAGAGGAGTGTGGAGAGTATGACAGTGGTCACTATGTACAGGAGAGGAGTGTGGAGAGTATGACAGTGGGCACTATATATAGGAGAGGAGTGTGTAGGGTATGACAGTGGGCACTATGTACAGGAGAGGAGTGTGGAGGGTATGACAGTGAGCACTATGTACAGGAGTGGAAGGATGTTTAGGGACTGCGTAGTGGTTAAGCGGGTCATACATGAATTGAAATTACACCAATGATGCAGAGACCAGCCATAGTCGATCTATGTATGGGCTAGCTGGTTTTACACAAGTCAATCTATTAATCGACTTGAGTACAACCTGCCTGTTTTTCTAAAAACAATCAGTGCTGCCAGCTATAGATAGCAACACTGATCATTGTACTCACTGGCAGGACACAATAACACTACAGGAGTGATTCCCCCATCTACAGGTCAGCAGGTGAGAGGGTGTGTGGGGACAGGCTGGGGAGAGATACCAGCCAGTAGCTGGGTAGGCACTGGCTAGTATCAGAGCCAGATACACACAGGTTACATACGTCGCGATCATTCGAGCGAGAGCAATAATTCTAGCACTAGACTTCCTCTGTAACTCTAAACATCTAACCTAAAAAATGTTTAAAGCATCGCTTAGGATACCAAAAAAAAAAAAATCGTGCTAACTTTAGTGTTTTTTTTTAATGTATGAAACAGTTTATTTCCAAAAAAAAACATGTTTGAAAAATTGCTGCACAAATACAGTACCGTGCTAGAGCTGCATAATTAATCGGTAAAATTGTGATCTTGATTCAACCACCCTGACATCTCCAATGCAGAGTTTGCTGATTCTTTCATATAACAAATGGAGAGACTTTCAGCTGTCAAAAGAAAATATCTGGACAGTCTGCCAAGTTCTTAGCAGGAAACATTGTAACTATCGCTTTCTTCTTATATCAAAGGGATAAACTTCTGTGTGTAAAGAAAATATCCGACTGTCTGCCAAGTTTGTAAACAACATGAAACATTGTAACCAACTTCCTTTTTAGATCAAACTTCTGTGTGTAAATGCAAGAAATGTAACCACTTGTTTAAGTTAAAAACCAATATTTTTTGCTAGAAAATTACTTGGATCCGCCAAACATTATATATATTTTAGCAGAGACAAAAATGGCAATTGCTGCAATATTTTATGTCACACTGCATTTGCCTACTTCAATGAATAATAAAAACCATAAAAACAAAACAGTAAAGTTAGCCCATTTTTTTTTCATTTTAATGTGAAAGATGATGTTATGCCGTACGAATCGTGAGAGAATCGTGATCTCTCTTCTAAGCAAAAAAATTGCAGTTGTCGTTTTAGCCAGAATCGTGCAGCTCTATACCGTGCAACATAAAAAGTTGCAAAGACCTCCATAGAGGAATTTTCTAGCAAAAAACAAATGATGATTTTTTTTCTCAGTCTGCTGCAGTGTGTCAGCTTGTATTTATAATGGCCGCTCTGTATGTAGCTTCTGACAGGCTGTGCAAGCAGGCCCGTATCTCCGGAACCATAAATGATAGCCATCCCATATTTTGACCGGTTGTGGGGTAGGTCTTCAACTGACTATCCCCCAAATGTGGGGTTTCTGTGACCTCTGGTCATCGAGCTACAACCCCTGAAGTCGATCTAAAAAAAAAAAAAAAAAAAAAAAAAAAACCTTTTTATTTTTTTGGGGGCAAATGGGCCTATCTTGAGAAAGGGGCCTGGAGCTGCAGCTCCATCAGCCCCTCTGTTAATCCGGCCCTGCGTACATTGCCTTCCTACTCCCCCCACCACCGCAGACGCTGCCGCTCTCACCCTGTGTGTGTACCGCGGGAAGTGTGAGCTCGATAGCTTTACACTTGACCTCACGGTACACACACAGGATGAGAGTGAGAGCGGCAGTGGGGATAGGGGGCAGGGGGAGAGAGAAGGAGCAGATCGAATGTGTCTCCTCTCCCATCCCATATGAGAGAGGAGGGAGGGGAGAAGGAGCTGATCGCCTGTGTCTCCTCACCCATTGCGGAGTAGAAAGGAGGGAGGGGAGAGGGAACTACCAGGTGTTCGAGAAATGGAGGTACTAATGAGCACTGATAAGAGGCACTTATGGGCACTGACAGGGGGCACTTATGGGCACTGACAGGAGGTGCTAATTTGCAATGACTAGAGGTGCTAATTTCCACTGACAGGAGGCGCCTATGGGCACTGACAAAAGGCACTAATGGGCACTGACAGGGGGTGCTAATGGGCACTGACAGGAGGCGGTTATGGGCACTGACAGGAGGTGTTAATTTGCACTGACAGGAGGTGCTAATTCGGCATTGATGAGCACTGATAGGCAGCACTCATAGGCTGCACTGGTGGGTACTGATATGCTGCACTGCATTGATAGGCACTGATAGGCAGCACTGATGGGCATTGATAGGCAGCATTGATGGGCATTGATAGACAGCACTAATAATCTGCACTGGTAGGGGGCATTGATAGGCAGCATTGATGGGCACTGATAGACAGCACTGATAAGCTGCACTGGTAGGGGGCATTGATGAGCAATGATAGGTGGCACTGATATGGGGCATTGAAGAGCATGTTTATTAGCCCAACATTGAAAGAACAATTACACACTTTGGGCCAGATTCAGGTAGGATAGCGGATCTTTATTCTGGCGTAACGTTCGTCATTTACGTTACTCCGCCGAAACTTTAGGAGCAAGTATTGTATTCACATAGCACTTGCTCCTAAAGTTGCGACGGCGTAGCAAAAATGAGCCGGCGGAATTCAAATTGGGCGGGTAGGGGGCGTGTAGTATTTAAACTAGGCGCGATCCCGCGGCGAACGTACTGCACATGCGTCGGCTGTCAATGTATCCTAGTGCGCATGCTCCAAATTCTGTCGGTGTTTTCGTCGTCAACGTCAATGACGTCAATCCCCATTCACGGACGAGTTACGCAAACGACGTGAAACTTTTTCAATTCGACGCGATCACGACGGCCATACTTAACATAGGATACTCCACCTAGGGGGCATGTTTTTCTTTACGCTGCTTATCTCTTACGGAAACGTCGGAAAGTCACTGCGTCGGGCCCGCGTACGATCGTGAATTGCCGTATCTCGCTGATTTACATATTCTCGGCGTAAATCAGCGGGAACGCCCTGAGCGGCCATTTTAAAACTGCAGTTCCGATACGACGGCGAAATACAATTACGCCGCTCGTATCTGAACTCAATCCTGGCGTATCTTGTTTTCTGACTACAGAAAACAGATACGACGGCGTAGGTTAGAAGTTACGTGGCTTATCTACAGATAAGCCACGTAACTTCTACCTGAATCTGGCCCTTTGAATCTAAGTGGCCACCTGCAATGTTCAGCTAATATCTCTTTCTAACAAGACCTCTCGGCTCTTTAGCTGCCACTAGGGGCCGCTCGCCCCCAAGTCCCGTGCACGTGCCCGGCGGGCACGATCGCCGCCAGGCACACGCAATCGCTCGGTACAGAGTGAGGACCGGGAGCTATGTGTGTAAACACAAAGCTCTTGGTCATGTCAGCGGGGGAAACGCTGATTTTCTGTTCATAAAATGTATGAACAGAAGATCGGTGATTTCCGCTAGTGAGGCCACCCCCTCATACAGTCAGAACACACCCAGGAACATACTTAACCCCTTCCCTGCCCCCTAGTGTTAACCCCTTCACTGCCAATGGCATTTTTATAGTAATCCAATGCATTTTTATAGCACTGATCGCTATAAAAATGCCAATGGTCCCAAAAATGTGTCAAAAATGTCCAAAGTGTCCGCAATAATGTCGCAGTACTGAAAAAAACCGCTGATCGCCGCCATTACTAGTAAAAAAAAAATATTAATAAAAATGCCATAAAACTACCCCCTATTTTGTAAACGCTATAACTTTCGCGTAAACTTTTGCAATAAACGCTAATTGCGGGGGGTTTTCTACGAAAAATATGTAGAAAAATACGTATCGGCGTAAACTGAGGAAAAAAATTGTTTTTTTATATATTTTTGGGGGATATTTATTATAGCAAAATGTAAAAAATATAGACTTTTTTTCAAAATAGTCGCTCTATTTTTGTTTATAGCGCAAAAAATAAAAACCGCAGAGATTATCAAATACCACCAAAATAAATCTCTATTTGTGGGGAAAAAAGGACGCAAATTTTGTTTGGGAGCCACGTCGCACGACCGCGCAATTGTCAGTTAAAGCAACGCAGAGCCGAATCACAAAAAGTGCTCTGGTCATTGGGCAGCAATATGGTCCGGGGGTTAAGTGGTTAAATTGTGTTTTATAGTTTGCCCCCCTACTTTTGTCCCTGTCCCCCATGTGCCCCCCCTAAATATGAAAGCTTGAGATGCCACTGTTCGCATGTAAATATTAAAGAGTGCACAGTGTAATACTGTAAAACCAGTTTTAATAAACACTCTGGGCCAGATTCTCGTAAGAGATACAACGGCGTAGCTCTATATACACCGTCGTATCTCTGTTTTTTCAGCTGGGTATCTATGCGACTGATTCTTCGAATCAGTTACGCATAGATTTTGCTTAGATCCGACTTGAGTAAGTCACTAACACCGTTGGATCTAAGTTGCAATGTTACGCTGGCCGCTAGGTGGCGTTCCTGTCGATTTCTGCGTCGAATAAGCAAATGAGCCTGATACGCCGATTCCCGAACGTATTTGAGCCCCGCCGTCGTAGTTTACGTCATTTGCGTAAGCGAAAGGTTACCTCTGCTATATGAGGTGTAACCTTGCGTAGGTCCGGTGTACGCCATGTTAAGTATGGACGTCGGGACAGCGTCGTGTTTTTCCATCATTAACGTTGTTTACGTAACTCGTCGCGAATAGGGCTGTGCGTTTATTACGTTCACGTTGAAATCAATGTATTTGCGGCGTACTATGGAGCATGCGCACTGGGCTACGTTTACGGCCTGCGCATGCGCAGTTCGTTCGGCGCAGGGGCGTGCTTAATTTAAATACAAGCCACCCCCTTTGAATTACGCGTGGATAAGCCGGGCCATTTACACTACGCAGCCGCAAATTACAGAGCAAGTGCTTGGAGAATACGACGGAGAAAAAAACACGCATGCTCAGAATCAAGTCGACGTATGCTCGGAAGCATTGAACTTTTCTCGGCTTGTCATAGTGTTGTACGTCACCCCGTTTTGGACGGTCGGAATTTGGTGTGACAGTGTGTATGCACAGAATTCCGTCAGAAAAATCTGCCTGAGTTTGTCCCGGCGGAAATTCTGATCGTGTTTACGGGGCATAAGGCATTTTGAGTTGGTGAGTGTTTTATCTGATGGGAGAGGAATCACTGACACTCGGGTGTGGTGGATGACTAGACGATAACTACACACAATCAACGATTGAGCTTAAATTTATGGACTTTATTGGCCAGATTCAGGAACACTTGCGCTGGAGTATTTCGATATGCGCCGCGTAACTGTGAAGATGCGCTGTCGTTTCTATGTGCCCGTACCCACCAAACTAGATGCGCCCAATAACGGGCCATTTGCGACCGGCGGAACGTTCCGACGCCAGAGTATCGTCAGCGCTTAATTTCGCTTGGCGCATCAGTCGCGCCTATTGATTTCCCCTGCAAATATGCAAATGAGGGATTTTTCCCAATTCACGAACGGATTAGCACCATACGCTGGCTACATGCGCCGCGCGTATCTCGTCCGTCCGGCGCAAAGTTATTTCTACAAAAGGCTGCTTTATCTTTACTCCAGATGGCCACAGGTCAGCAGGAGAGCAGCTACAGCAGCGTTACCGACGATAAGAGCTAGCTGAGCACCCCCACTTGCAGGACAACACCTCTGTCCATGCTTGTCTGTCAAATTTTACAGCCATGGAGGAAGACATCATAGGTCTCCATAGCCGAGATGACGGCTGACAGCTCCTGGCCATTAAAGTTCAGCTTTCTCCTGTGTGTTTGCGGGGAACGGGAGCAGCCATCTCAGAACAAAAGTAACATCACTGCGGGGAGGGGGAGCAGGATATACTTTAGTGCCGGAATGGCGCTTCTACGGGCGCATTTAAACGCCCAACGGAAGGCATTGCGCTGACGTTTCCCGTGAAGTGGTGCCGACGGAAGTTGTGAGCATGCGCACAAAGGGGGCGAGTGGAGCCTCACTCACTGCGCATGCTCCGTGGTTGATGCGCTGAACGTAAGCCTCTGCGCTGGGCTCCGCCCATCATTTACATATGATCACACCCACTTCCCCTTGCGTCGGGTTACGCCAGCGCATTATCGTTACTCTGGCGCAAGTTTACGCGCAACTGCTATGTGAATAACAGTACTTGCGCTGAAAGGGTCGTCAGAGTAACGTAAATGAGAAGCGTTACTCTGGAGCAAAGATGCTCTCATCTACCTGAATCTGGCCCCATGTTTTTTATATATATTTTTTGTTAACAAACGTCACAGGGTGTTTTATGTAATATAGTAACACTTTGTTCATATTGTAGGTCTGTGAAAACCGGCATTCATTATTTTAAGCGCTGCTTATTTTTTTACACTATTTTGTAGAGTTCAAAAATACTGTTCACATTTTCATATTTAAAGTGGCTGTTTCACTGGTAAATTATATGGTTCTATAAGCGCAGTGGTGGGAACGCAAGAGGGGCGGATTATACTTGGTTACCATTGTTTTTTACATTGTATACATAGTTCAGTGCGATGAACTTTCTTGTCATAGTGTTCTTTTACTCTTTCTGTAGCTTGAATAGCTGTTTTTTAAAGCAACTTCATAAGCTTCAGTCAGGCCTGGACTGGGACAAAAAATAGGCCTGGGCATTTTAGACTGAGCAGCCCAGGGGGGGGGGGGGGGGGGGGCTCCGCAGCGGCGCTTTGCGGCAGCAGTTAATAATGGGATGTGGGGTTCTAGCACCTTGTACCTCTGGACCCCTTTACATTACACAGCACCCTGCACCTCTGGACCCCTTTACATTACACAGCACCCTGGACCCCCTTATATTACATAGCACCCTGCACCTCTGGGCCCCTTTATATTACACATCACCTTGCACCTCTGGACCCCTTTACATTACATTGCACCCTGCACCTCTGGCCCCCTTTACATTACATAGCACCGCACCTCTAGACCCCTTTACATTAAGCAGCCCCCCACAGTTTGTTACATAGACACCCCCCTAATAGTTATGGACCCCCTGCATGTTACACTGGGGGGAGATGTGACATGCGGCCCGTGGGCATATTCCCGGTATGCCCTACGGCCAGTCCGGGTCTGGCTTCAATCATTCTCTTTGTCCATGTCTTCACATATTCAGGCTGCGTTTTAGATTTTTCATTGACTGGAGGGTCAAACATGGCGTTAATGGGTAGTCTTGGAGACCTTCCAAGCAGTAAGAAAAAAGGAGAATATCCTCCGAGTACAATTATAGGTATGTACTACCTTTGCAAGTGAACTTTTCCAGTCCTTTTTTGAGTCTGATGACAAGATATGAAGCATGGATAATGGGGTACAATTGAACCTTTCAACTTTGCCTCCATTGCCTCCTGGGTGGTATTTTTACATTTGTCAATAAATGGATATACTGCTGTACTTTTATATTGTGTTATAGCCTGTCTCACTCAAAGTCCCATACTTAGATTATTTATTGTATGGTACTGAACTAATACCTGGTAGTAAAGTTCTTGTACGAAACCTTACCGAAAGGAGGTCCTGGAAAATTGAGATACTATTGGGAGGACACCATATATAGGAAGTGTGAAGATAGTCCAGTGTTTGGAGTCAAACCAGAGACTGGAAAAGGGAGAACAAGAATCCTACATCATAATTTGTTATTGCCATGTGATTGTTTACCCTGATGCCGCGTACACACGATCATTTTTTGTGATGAAAAAAAACGACGTTTTCTGTGAAGTAAAAAACAACGTTTTTGAAACGTCACTTTTCAAAGATGATGTTGCATACACACCATCGTTTTTTTCACAAAAAGCGAGGTTACGTTCACCACTCTTTTCCATTGAAGCTCGCTTCATAACTAGCTTCTGGGCATGCGCGGGTTGAAAAACGTTGTTTTAAACGACGTTTTTGCTACACACGGTGACTTTTTGTGAAACAAAAAACAACGTTTTGAAAAACGACACAAAAAATTCAAGCATGTTGGAATTTTTTTTTGGTCGTTTTTTTTAAGACAAAAAACAACGTTTTGCCCACACACGATCAATTTAAATGACGTTTTAAAAAACGTTGGTTTTTTTCATCGCAAAAAACGACCGTGTGTACACGGCATGAGACAAAGGTCAGATAATGCCAGATAGACCCAGTACAAGAAAACAAGAAAAATGTCGAAGTACAACAAGAAAGCTCAGACAAATCTCCGAAGATTACTCAGAAAATGAATCTGACAATGAACAAGAGCATCATGGGATCATATGCAGAACCTCCCTTAGAATATGTAACACTTTAAAAAAACAAGTTCACACATAACCATTTATTGGTTTGAAATGGCCTCGGCCCTTTATTATTTTTGTAAGATTAATATTAAAACATAAATTATACATCAAGTGTTAAATAGTGTAGTTTAAGATACACCAATGAAGACCTTTAATCAATTCAATAACCATTAACTCAGCCATACAGCTTGAGTTAACCAAAACAATACAACTGTCCCCCACATGCCTGGCTCAAACTAAACTGAGCCTGGCACCAACCCACAAACTGCAGCCATTTCAAAACCATTTTTCCATCCTACATTGAAAATATCTAAGGCACTGTCAGTCTTGTAACAATCAGAGTGCCATCTACCAATATTCTGTATAATACTACTCGGAGTCGGCAAAACCAATTCTGCAGCCGTAGTGTCTGAACCAATGTGGAAAGAGTGCAAAGTAAACTTGAGATGAGAAAGACCCAACCTAAGTAAACATTTCTTTAAAACAAAAGTGAATTGATATATAGTCAAGGGAAGACGAGAAGAATGATTAAGCAGTTGGTCACTGGAATTTGGACGTAGCCCGTAAAATTATGATAACAATAAAAATGAACAAATCTCAGGCTGTGTACACACGGCAGAGAACCTCGACGGGCAGAACACATCGTTCCGCCCGTCGAGGTTCTCTGCCGGCCGTCGAAATCGGCGACCCTCCCGTCGGGAATGGCAACCAGCCATTCATCCTGGCGGGCCGTCGAGCAAAAAGAGAGCGTGCTCTCTTTTCGCTCGACGGGATTCCCGACGGGCGGGGCGAGCCAAAAGCATACACACGGCCGAGGTCCTCGCTGGAATGCGGCTTCCAGCGAGGTTCTCGCTGGTTTCCAGCGAGAACCTCGGCCGTGTGTACGCCGCCTCAGGATCAGACAATTTGCATCAAATAATCCATTTATCTTGTCCATAGTGATCAGTTTTACTGTGAAAAAAAACTATTTGGACCATGTTGATACCAAAAATCACATCAGAAAGAAAAATTCCAAAGGCCTTACAAGGCAATAATTATAAGATGCGAAATGCTCCGAAAAAACAAATGCTGAAAGCTACCTTAAACAGCAATGCTTCATATTCAGAAAAACAAACCTCTCCTGTAAATTGGTCTGCCAGAAGGAAGGCTCTTCTAAAAATGATGCACAAGAAAGCCTGCAAACAGTTTGCTGAAGACAAGCAGACTAAGGACATGGATTACTGGAACCTTATCCTGTGGTCTGATGAGACCAAGATAAACTTATTTGGTTCAGATGGTGACAAGTGTGTGTGGCGGCAACCAGGTGAGGAATACAAAGACAGTCAAGCATGGTGGTGGGAGTGTCATGGTCTGGGGCTGCATGAGTGCTGCCGGCACTGGGGAGCTACAGGTCATTGAGGGAAAAATGAATGCCAACATGTACTGTACTGTGACATACTGAAGCAGAGCATGATCCCCTCCCTCGGAGACTAGGCCACAGTATTCCAACTTAATACCGACCCCAAACACACCTCCAAAACGATCACTGCCTTACTAAAGAAACTGAGGGTAAGGGTGATGATGGACTGGCCAAGCATGTCTCCAGATCTAATGCCCATTTAGCATCTATTGGGCATCCTCAAACAGAAGGTTGAAGAGCGCAAGGTCTCTAACATCCACCAGCTCTGTGATGTCATCATGGAGGAAGGGAAGAGGACTCCAGTGGCAACCTGTGAAGCTCTGGTGAACTCCATGCCCAAGAGGGTTAAGGCAGTGCTGGAAAATAATGATGGCCACCCAAAATATTGACGCTGGACCCAATTTGGACATTTTCATACTCACTTTTGTTGCCAGTGGCTTAGACATTATTGGCTGTGTGTTGAGTTATTTTGAGGGGACAGCAAATTTACACTGTTATACAAACTGTACACTCACTACTTTATATTGTAGCAAAGTGTAATTTCTTCAGGGTTGTCACATGAAAAGATATAATAAAATATTTACAAAAATGTGAGGAGTGTACTCACTTTTGTAAGATACTGTATAGTATGGAAAAGACAATTGAATAAATGTACTTGAGGACAGTTTTCTTTTTTTTCTTTTTTTTTTTAAAGTGTATTTTTGTGCGTGAACTCGAGAGAGAGGAGCCGGACTGCAGGAGTTGGGAGTAGGCAGACCCTCCCCCCGGAGGCAATCGCCATCCTTCTCCATGCCCCTGGTGGCAATGGCGGGTGTGAAGGGGGGCCTCCCACTCACCCCACCCTACCTGCTCCTCTTGGGAGCCCAACTGGGGCCCAACGGGACCCCAATGGGGCAGAGGGACTCCCCCTATGAGGGAGTGAGGGGGCCTAGCCCACCCAGCCAGCCCCGTAGGTCCTTCGCCTCTCTTTATTTTAAGAGACCGCATGGCCAAAGTGCATGTGTTTTTAAACCAATTTTGTGTGTGTGCAAGTGTGGTGGTTTTTGTGGGGGGGGGGGGGGTGGGCGTACTAAGCACAGGCGTACCTTGCACAGCACACCCACCGGGAGCCGGGCTGAGACCACCAAACTCAATTCACATGTAGCCGAGACCGGGATCCGAACCCTTGGCTGCAGAGGTGAATGGCTTGTCAGCGCAGTGCCAATCACGTTGAGCCACCACAGCTCCCTCTGAGGACAGTTTTCTACACGTTTCGTGAAGCAGCTCCCACTTCATCAGGAAACCACCATAGTATTTTTGTGTCTGTGGAAAAACCCTGTCATAAACAGGACATATATAAATATATACAGTGTATATATTGTGACAGGGTACACGACTGTGTGTACACAAGTGAGAGACTGGAAAAGTCAGCGTTCCCTGCCCTGGAAGGGGTTAAGCCTGGCCAACAGGTAAACTTCCTCTCTTCCCCTATTAATTAACACTCACCTGGTAAGGAAGTGAGAGCTCAGTGTGAGAGGTATGCTGAGCTGGACGGACAGGTTGGAAACTGTCTGCATTGAAGGAACAAGGTCGGTCACACATTTGTTTATTTGGACTGTTATTCTGTTTGTTTTATACTGGAGGCTGGAATAGCCCCTCCAGTACAGTGTAGTGAGGGACACTACTGTCAGTTAGCCTCCTAAATTGGAGTAGGCCATTTTGTTTTGTATTATTTATTTTGAGTGCAATAAAGCCGTATTTATTGCTTAAGATCAGCGACCTTGCTGCATTACATTATCGCTATTTCTGCGACCTTATCACAATATATATATATATATATATATATATATATATAGTAATTACATATTTGGTATGTCATGAATCTGCATGATTGACATACTTACATATGAGTTAAAGTGCAAATGAAACCCCTACACAACAAACCCATGCAAGGTGAATATATCACCCTACTTGGGTTTGCCCCAGACAACAGCACCTGTGATGAAATGCGTAGGGTGGAGCGACATGCTGGCATCATCGCTTATCTCTATTCGGGACAAGTGCGGGTTGTCTGCTGTATGTTTTAAGCATTTTTAATTATTTTTCTTCTACAATTGATGTAAGTGCAATCTTGTTTTAAACACATTTTCATTACAGGATTTACACTATGTGGAATATTATTTTTCATGTCTTGGGAGCTTACCCATGGGAGTGACATCTAGAAGTCATCTTTGGATGACCATTGTTGCGTAGTCTATTATCTTGGAGGAGATCTTCTTAAAGCGGAGGTCCACCCAAATTTTTTTTTTAAAAGCCCGCAGCTACAAATACTGCAGCTGCTGACTTTTAAAAAATGGACACTTAACTGTCCAGCATGCCCGCGATGTCGACAGCCGAGGCCGAGCAATCGCTTGTCTCTAGGCTGCCCGAACCGTCATCCTCGATGAGGGAAGAGTTGCGGCTTCACTGACCGATTCCCTACTGCTCATGTGCGAGCGGTGCAGTCCGTCCACACTGGTCCCCGCTCTCTCCTGGGAACAGTGTGGGGGGGGGGGGGGCAGATTGTTCTTTAACCACTTCAGGTGACGCACCTGCATACCCAGTGGTATAACAAGCCCATGGAGCTGCAATGGGTCTGGGGGTGAAAAGGGGTGCATTAGGGAGCTCTTGAGGCAAATTAAAATAAAGAATCTGTGTTCCATGAAGGTTTAACACAAATTCAGTATTAGATTGCAGAAGATGCTGTTGTCACTGATCCTGTGGCATTTACAATCCACAGGAGGAGGACACAGCATACTGATGATGTGGAGAAGTAATATGATGGTGGACAGAGGAGGAGGCTTCTGTGAGGAGGACACTATCATATTCGCAGCCTCTGTCCACCTCCTGCAGTATGTCCGCAGCCTCTGTCCACCCTTCTGCAGTATGTCTGCAGCCTCTGTCCACCTCCTGCAGTATGTCCCGCAGCCTCTGTCCACCTCCTGCAGTATGTCCCGCAGCCTCTGTCCACCTCCTGCAGTATGTCCCCCAGCCTCTGTCCACCTCCTGCAGTATGGCCGCAGCCTCTGTCCACCTCCACCTCTTGCTCTGTGAATCTGGGCCACAGTGTTTAGAGGATATATATGCATTCCAGGTTTTGTATATATATTTATACACTGTATTGAGTTTAGCTAGACTAGAGGTGCAGGGTGCTGTGTAATGTAAAGGGGTCCAGTGTTGCAAGCTGCTTTGTAATATAAAGGGGTCCAGAGGTGCAGGGTGCTGTGTAATATAAAGGGGTCTAGTGGTGCAGGGTGCTATGTAAAGGGGCCCAGAGCTGTGGGGTGCTGTGTAATGTAAGGGGCCCAGTGGTGCCACCTGCTGTGTAATATAAAGGGGTCCAGTGGTGCAGGGTGCTATGTAAAGGGGTCCAGAGCTGCGGGGTGCTGTGTAATGTAAGGGGCCCAGTGGTGCAAGCTGCTGTGTAATATAAAGGGGTCCAGTGGTGCAGGGTGCTATGTAAAGGGGTCCAGAGCTGTGGGGTGCTGTGTAATGTAAGGGGCCCAGTGGTGCAAGCTGCTGTGTAATATAAAGGGGCCCAGAGGTGCAGGGTGCTGTGTAATATAAAGGGGCCCAGTGGTGCAGGGTGCTATGTACAGGGGTCCAGAGCTGTGAGGTGCTGTGTAGTGTAAGGGGCCAAGTGGTGCAAGCTGCTGTGTAATATAAAGGGGTCCAGTGGTGCAGGGTGCTATGTACAGGGGCCCAGAGCTGTGGGGTGCTGGGTAATGTAAGGGGCCCAGCGGTGCAAGGTGCTGTGTAATATAAAGGGGCCCAGAGGTGCAGGGTGCTGTGTAATATAAAGGGGTCCAGTGGTGCAGGGTGCTATGTAAAGGGGTCCAGAGCTGTAGGGTGCTGTGTAATGTAAGGGGCCCAGTGGTGCTAGCTGCTGTGTAATATAAAGGGGCCCAGAGGTGCAGGGTGCTGTGTAATATAAAGGGGCCCAGTGGTGCAGGGTGCTATGTACAGGGGTCCAGAGCTGTGAGGTGCTGTGTAGTGTAAGGGGCCAAGTGGTGCAAGCTGCTGTGTAATATAAAGGGGTACAGTGGTGCAGGGTGCTATGTACAGGGGCCCAGAGCTGTGGGGTGGTGTGTAATGTAAGTGGCCCAATGGTGCAAGCTGCTGTGTAATATAAAGGGGTCCAGTGGTGCAGGGTGCTATGTAAAGGGGTCCAGAGCTGTGGGGTGCTGTGTAATGTAAGGGGCCCAGTGGTGCAAGCTGCTGTGTAATATAAAGGGGCCCAGAGGTGCAGGGTGCTGTGTAATATGAAGGGTCCAGTGGTGCAGGGTGCTACCGTGTTTCCCCGAAAATAAGACACCGTCTTATATTTTTTTTTCCTCAAGAAATCACACTATGGCTTATTTTCGGGGGGTGTCTTATTTTTATTACAGAAAATAAAGGTTGCCTACCTGAACCACACTTGCGCTTCTTAGCATTTCCTCTGTCCACCCGTAGACTGAGATTATCGTATTCTGCACGCCATTTTTGGACCATTCGGATATCCAACTTCTTCTCTTTGCACTCATCTTGTCTGGCTGTACAGAAAGATAGGCCAGCAAAGCTGATGTGGAGCAAAGTGGAGCTGGGGTGATCTCTTTGGGCTCAGTAGCAGCTTTTCCCCCTATCCCCTGGTGTTTGTGTGGGGTGAGAGAGGGGTTTGCTGGTCAGTGCTGGGAGAAGCTTTACAGCTTTACACAGCGTTCTTCTCCTCACTTCAGTTCCAGTACAGTACTGTACGCCTATCACGTGTTGTTTCCCGCTCCGCGCCGCGCCGTTACGCATACGACACTACGTCTTATTATCGGAGATTCGCCACGTCTTATTTTCGGAGATTCGACACTACATCGCTACGTCTTATTTTCGGAGGGGTGTCTTATATTTCGATCTTGTGCCGAAATCCCGCTACGGCTTATTTTCGGAGTACGTCTTATTTTCGGGGAAACACGGTATGTACAGGGGTCCAGAGCTGTGAGGTGCTGTGTAGTGTAAGGGGCCAAGTGGTGCAAGCTGCTGTGTAATATAAAGGGGTACAGTGGTGCAGGGTGCTATGTAAAGGGGTCCAGAGCTGTGAGGTGCTGTGTAGTGTAAGGGGCCAAGTGGTGCAAGCTGCTGTGTAATATAAAGGGGTACAGTGGTGCAGGGTGCTATGTACAGGGGTCCAGAGCTGTGAGGTGCTGTGTAGTGTAAGGGGCCAAGTGGTGCAAGCTGCTGTGTAATATAAAGGGGTACAGTGGTGCAGGGTGCTATGTAAAGGGGTCCAGAGCTGTGAGGTGCTGTGTAGTGTAAGGGGCCAAGTGGTGCAAGCTGCTGTGTAATATAAAGGGGTACAGTGGTGCAGGGTGCTATGTACAGGGGCCCAGAGCTGTGGGGTGCTGTGTAATGTAAGGGGCCCAGTGGTGCAAGCTGCTGTGTAATATAATGGGGTCCAGTGGTGCAGGGTGCTATGTAAAGGGGTCCAGAGCTGTGGGGTGCTGTGTAATGTAAGGGGCCCAGTGGTGCAAGCTGCTGTGTAATATAAAGGGGCCCAGAGGTGCAGGGTGCTGTGTAATATAAAGGGGCCCAGTGGTGCAGGGTGCTATGTACAGGGGTCCAGAGCTGTGAGGTGCTGTGTAGTGTAAGGGGCCAAGTGGTGCAAGCTGCTGTGTAATATAAAGGGGTCCAGTGGTGCAGGGTGCTATGTACAGGGGCCCAGAGCTGTGGGGTGCTGGGTAATGTAAGGGGCCCAGTGGTGCAAGGTGCTGTGTAATATAAAGGGGCCCAGAGGTGCAGGGTGCTGTGTAATATAAAGGGGTCCAGTGGTGCAGGGTGCTATGTAAAGGGGTCCAGAGCTGTAGGGTGCTGTGTAATGTAAGGGGCCAAGTGGTGCAAGCTGCTGTGTAATATAAAGGGGTCCAGTGGTGCAGGGTGCTATGTACAGGGGGCCAGAGCTGTGGGGTGCTGTGTAATGTAAGGGGCCCAGTGGTGCAAGCTGCTGTGTAATATAAAGGGGCCCAGAGGTGCAGGGTGCTGTGTAATATAAAGGGGTCCAGTGGTGCAGGGTGTTATGTAAAGGGGTCCAGAGCTGTGGGGTGCTGTGTAATGTAAGGGGCCCAGTGGTGCAAGCTGCTGTGTAATATAAAGGGGCCCAGAGGTGCAGGGTGCTGTGTAATATAAAGGGGTCCAGTGGTGCAGGGTGCTATGTAAAGGGGTCCAGAGCTGTGGGGTGCTGTGTAATGTAAGGGGCCCAGTGGTGCAAGCTGCTGTGTAATATAAAGGGGTCCAGTGGTGCAGGGTGCTATGTACAGGGGCCCAGAGCTGTGGGGTGCTGTGTAATGTAAGGGGCCCAGTGGTGCAAGCTGCTGTGTAATATAAAGGGGTCCAGAGGTGCAGGGTGCTATGTAAACGAGCCCAGAGCTGTGGGGTGCTGTGTAATGTAAGGGGCCCAGTGGTGCAAGCTGCTGTGTAATATAAAGGGGTCCAGTGGTGCAGGGTGCTATGTAAAGGGGTCCAGAGCTGTGGGGCGCTGTGTAATGTAAGGGGCCCAGTGGTGCAAGCTGCTGTGTAATATAAAGGGGTCCCGTGGTGCAGGGTACTATGTAAAGGGCCCCAGAGCTGTGGGGTGCTGTGTAATGTAAGGGGCCCAGTGGTGCAAGCTGCTGTGTAATATAAAGGGGTCCAGAGGTGCAGGGTGCTGTGTAATATAAAGGGGTCCAGTGGTGCAGGGTGCTATGTAAAGGGGCCCAGAGCTGTGGGGTGCGGTGTAATGTAAGGGGCCCAGTGGTGCAAGCTGCTGTGTAATATAAAGGGGCCCAGAGGTGCAGGGTGCTATGTAATATAAAGGGGTCCAGTGGTGCAGGGTGCTATGTACAGGGGCCCAGAGCTGTGGGGTGCTGTGTAATGTAAGGGGCCCAGTGGTGCAAGCTGCTGTGTAATATAAAGGGGTCCAGAGGTGCAGGGTGCTGTGTAATATAAAGGGGTCCAGTTTAAACTGTGCCCACCTGTCCAGTGCCACATCTCATATATATTTTGTTGGCACAGTAGATAACATATAAAAATCAAAATTCACTGCAATACAGAATAGTAGTCAGTTGTCTGCCAGGGTGTCTTAGGCTCACAGCGTAAACTGTGCCCACCTGTCCAGTAGTGGTGCTCATGAATATTCGCGTTGCGGATATTCGTTACGAATATTGCATATTAGAGTATTCGCGAATAACTCGAATATCGAGGCGAATATTCGCTATTGCGAATATTCGTATTTTTTCAAATTTATTTTTAAAACAGATCACATCCTAATGATCTCCATCGACGTCTAACAGCATTGCTGGTATGATTAGAGACCCTGGGCCGAGTAGCTGAGGAGATCCTTTTATGTTGCCGAATATTCGCAATGCGAATATTCGTATTACGAATATTCGCGAATACTTTCTCTGCCCTTCTTTTGCATCAGAGCCAATCAGAGTTCTCCTACCACAGTTTTCAGAGGTTAGCAACCTCCATAGCAACCAATAGGAACCTGCCTGCACGACCATTATATAAGATCACTCCCAGCAGTATTTCAGTGCAGATTCACAAGGTGGCTAGAGAGAGTGGAGTGTTTCTGTGCGTTTTTCCTGTGTATTGCGATCTTAGAGCTTAGCATTGTGCTTCCTATAGGAAATGATCTCCATTTTCGCGTGTTGTTCGCGCGCATGCGCATGCGCAGACGAGAATTTTGCAATCAATTTCGCATTCGCATTAGCGAAATTTCGCATTCGCATTAGCGAAATTTCGCAAATTTTTTTTTTTTTTATAAAATATCACGAATATTCGATATTAACGAATATTTCACGAATATTCTTCTATATATTCGTGAAATATCGCGAAATCGAATATGGCATATTCCGCTTAACAATACTGTCCAGTGCCACATCTCATCTATATTTTGTTGGCACAGTAGATAACATTTAAAATAAAAATTCACTGCAATACAGAATAGTATTCATTTGTCTGCCAGGGTGTCTTAGGCTCACAGCGTAAAATGTGCCCACCTGTCCAGTGCCACATCTCATATATATTTTGTTGGCACAGTAGATAACATTTAAAATAAAAATTCACTGCAATACAGAATAGTAGTCAGTTGTCTGCCAGGGTTGTTTGCGGTTGTTTGCGCTGCGTTAAACAGGGAGTTTGGTCTGTCACTGTGAACCCTAACCCTAACCTTGGCTGTAACCCTAACCCTATCTGTAACCCTAACCCTTTCAGACAGGGTTAGGGTTAGGGTTAGGGTTACAAATAGGGTTAGGGTTACAGATAGGGTTACAGATAGGGTTAGGGTTACAGATAGGGTTAGGGTTACAGATAGGGTTAGGGTTACAGACAGGGTTAGGGCAGTGTTTCTCAATTCCAGTCCTCAGACCCCCCCAACAGGTCAGGTTTTCAGAATTTCCATTATTTTGCACAGGTGATTTGATCAGTTTCACTGCCTTAGTAATCACCACAGCCTTTTCATCTGAGGGAAATCCTGAAAACATGACCTGTTGGGGGGGCGTGAGGACTGGAATTGAGAAACACTGGGTTAGGGTTACAGTCTGTAACCCTAACCCTATCTGTAACCCTAACCCTAACCCTTACACTACCTGATCAATACAACATCATACCTGATGTTTTAAAGCACGTTATTCCAAACAATTTAGGAATGTTAGGTGATTTATGCCCTTTATGGATTAAAAACTGACTCTGCGACAACTACGTAATTTTCCATGGGAGTTTTGCCATGGATTTCCCTCCGGCATTCCACAGTCCAGGTGTTAGTCCCCTTGAAACAACGTTTCCATCACTATTGTGGCCAGAAAGAGTCCCTGTGGGTTTTAAAATTTGCCTGCCCATTGAAGTCTATGGCGGTTCGCCCGTTCCTGAACATTTGCGGAAGTTCGCCTTCGCCATTCGGGAATGCAAAATTTTAGGTTCGCGACATCACTAGTTGGCAACACTGGCGGTTCTTATGGTGTCAGGATGATTGAAGCGCATTATTTCTATTATTACATTGTAATATAAAATTAAATGGTTCAACTCACCATAATGCAGAATTAGTGGGAGCCCTGAGCGTGTTACTTGCCACCGTCACCTGCCAACTGATGCAGATTGTCACTTGCCACATAACCTACCATATGTTGTGGATTGTCACTTGCCACACATTGCAAATTGTCACTTGCCACGTTACCTGCCACACCTTACGAATTGTCACTTTGCTACGTCACCTGCCACACCTTTGCGGATTGTCACTTTGCTACGTCACCTGCCACACCTTTGCGGATTGTCACTTTGCTACGTCACCTGCCACACCTTGCGGATTGTCACTTTGCCACGTCACCTGCCACACCTTGCGGATTGTCATTTTGCCACGTCACCTGCCACACCTTGCGGATTGTGACTTTGCCCCGTCACCTGCCACACCTTGCGGATTGTCGCTTGCCTGCCACCAGATGCGGATTGTCACTTGTCACATCACCTGCCACACATTTGGGATTGTCACTTGCCACCTCACCTGCCACACTTTGCGGATTGTCACTTGCCACACATCACGCATTTAACTTGCCACACCTTGGGAATTGTCACTTGCCTGCTAAGGTGGTGTTTCCTTGTCTCTTGCTGTCCCAGAGTCAGGCAGAAGAGAGATAGTGTAATATTTCTGCTGCCAACGCTGCCTGCACAGTGAGTGTAGAAGTTACTGCAGGGATGCAAGCAGTGAGAGATGATCTCATCTCTCTGCTCCCCCGACCCCGGCTAGCTGATTGGCCAGCTTCACACACAGAGCCTGCTTTCTCACTCTCATTCGCCACAACACACTCACTGAGCCACCCGGCAAACCGGCCCACCCTCCCACAAACCGCGCTGACCTCCCTCAAACCGGCCCAGCCTGCCTGCTCTCTCACCCACCCACGGAGCCAGTAGCCCACGAAGCCGTCTGCTCTCGCCCGCCCACAGAGTCGCCCGCACTCTTGCCTGCCCACGCTCTTGCCCGTCCGCTCTCAGCCACTGCCGACAAATTTCTCAGGGGTGGCAATTTCCCCTTTGCCCCCCCTGGATTCGCCCCTGCCTCCACATGAACGTAACTCGCCTTAGGCGAATGACGCGCACACTGCCCGCTGTGCCTCACGGCATATGTACGTCACAAATTCCAGGAAGCATAGCCTTTCATTCAAGAACAGGAGGAGGGGATGGGCCAATCGGCGTGTTATCGAGAGCCACCCACTGAACCTGTAAGAGCCGTCGGGCCTCTCGATTACATCAGAAAGAACATGGCGCCACGGGACAGAGCTGTGGCTGGGCATGAGATGATCTCAGCGGGTCAACGCTGGATCCACTGGATGGGTGAATATCAGTGTTGCCAACCTATCAGATTGAAATTTACTGGCACGACACCCAAAATGTACTGGCGCAGCCACGTTTTTACTGGCATTTCACAAAATTTACAAAATTAAATTTTTAGGTGCAAATTTCAGTATTTAGGCTACAAACAAGTACGCTAGGCAAATAGCAATGTGATTTAAGGTAGATATTAAGGTAAAAAAAACATATTTTTGTTATTTTCGATATAATAAGGGCAAATTATTTAGTGAGATCACCCCCTGCCTCCATCCCCCTCTGCCACCAACACCCCTTGCCTTCACCCCCCTCTGCGGTGCCACAATATCCCCCTGCCTCCAATCACCCCCAGGCCTCCTCCCTCCATCGTCCCCTGCCTCCATCCCCCTCTGCGGTGCCACCAACAACCCCTGTCTCCATCCCCCACCCTCTGCGGTGCCACTATCCCCCTCTGTAGTGCCACCAATCACCCCCTGCCTCCAATCACGCCCTGCGTCCAGTCTCCCCCCTGCCTCAAATCTCCCCTGCCTCAAATCTCCCCCAGGCCCCCTGCCTTCAATCACCCCCTGCTTCCATCTTCCGCTACCTCCATCCCCCTCTGCGGTGCCACCAACAACCCCTGTCTCCATCCCCCATCCTCTGCTGTGCTACCATCCCCCTCTGCGGTGCCACCATCACCCCCTGCCTCCAATCACCCCCTGCCACTAACACCCCCTGCCTCCAATCCCCCCCTGCCTCCAATCCCCCCCTGCCTCCAATCTTCCCCTACCTCCATTGCCCCCTGCCTCCATTGTCCCCCTCTGCAGTGCCAATATCACCCCCTGCCTCCATCGGATCCCCCTCAGCCACCATCCCCCTCTGCAGTGCCACCGCAGCCACAATCAACCCCTGCCTCCGATCACCCACTGCCTCCAATCTCCCCCTGCCTCCATTAACCCACTGCCTCCATCATCCCCCTCTGCGGTGCCACCATCACCCTCTGCCTCCATCGGATCCCCCTCTGCCACCATCACCTGATGTCACTGTCGGCTGGGCTGTCTGTCACCCTGTCTGTCCCTGAGTCCCCTGTGAACTTTGTATTGCCTGGATGCAGAAGGCTCCTCCGTTCCGCCGCCGCCGCATGCTGCTCAGCCTGACTCCTGCTCCAGTGCTGTGCTCCACCGACCTCTGGTGCGCGCGCGGGCTTGGCAAGATGTCCTAATACTTCACTCGCAAAAAAAAAAAATGAGGAGGTTGGCCAGAGCTCCTCTTTAACCACTTCCCCACCGCGCCATAAGCATTTTACTGCTACGGCGCGGTGGAGTTGCTTTGACACGACGTCCCTGGGACGTAATCGTGCACTTCCGCGATTGCGCGTCCCCTGGGACGCGCTCGCGAAAGTGTCCGTGCTCGCCGGGTCTAGAAGACCCGGCGCATCACGGATCACGGTAAATTGCTGCTGATAGCGTCCGTTTACCACGTGATCGCGCCGTCGAATGACGGCGCGATCACTTGTAAACAAACCGGCGTCATTTGATGACGCCGGTTCCTCCCTCTCCTCGCTCTCCTCTCTGTACAGTGTGCGAGGAGAGGGGGGGGAGCGGGGTGTCAGCAGCTGAGCTGTGGCTGGATCTGTGACAAATGCAGTCACAGATCCAGCCATCCCTCAAAACATCCCAGCTCTGCAATCCCCTAGTACCCTGCAATCCCCAGTACCCAGCAATCCCCCAGTACCCAACAATACCCCACAATACCCCAGTACCCAACAATACCCCACAATACCCCAGTACCCCACAATACCCCAATACCCCACAATACCCCAGTACCCCACAATACCCCAGTACCCCACAATACCCCAGTACCCCACAATACCCCAGTACCCAACAATACCCCACAATACCCCAGTACCCAACAATACTACACAATACCCCAGTACCCAACAATACCCCACAATACCCCAGTACCCAACAATACCCCAGTACCCCACAATACCCCAGTACCCAACAATACCCCAGTACCCCACAATACCCCAGTACCCCACAATACCCCAGTACCCGGCAATACCCCAGTACCCGGCAATGCCCCAATACTCAACAATACCCCAAGACTCAACAATACCCCAATACTCAACAATACCCCAATACTCAACAATACTCAACAATACCCCAATACTCAACAATACCCCAATACTCAACAATACCCCAATACTCGGCAATACCCCAATACTCGGCAATACCCCAATACTCGGCAATACCCCAATACTCTGCATGATACTTTGCAATACCCCAATACTCGGCAATACCCCAATACTCGGCATGATACTTTGCAATACCCCAATACTCAACAATACCCCAATACTCAACAATACCCCAATACTCAACAATACCCCAATACTCGGCAATACCCCAATACTCGGCAATACCCCAATACTCTGCATGATACTTTGCAATACCCCAATACTCGGCAATACCCCAATACTCGGCAATACCCCAATACTCGGCAATACCCCAATACCCTGCATGATACTTTGCAATACCCCAATACTCTGCAATACCCTGCGCGATACTCTGCAATACCGCCTATGGGGATTTTTAAGTAGCGAGGTTTGGCACCATTCCACGAGTGTGCGCAATTTTGAAGGGTGACATGTTGGGTATCTATTTACTCGGCGTAACTTCATCTTTCACATTATGAAAAAAAATTGGGCTAACTTTACTGTTTTGTTTTGTTTTAAGCACAAAACAGTTTTTAAAAAAACACGCGTTCAATAAATTTCTGCGAAAATACCGTGCGAGATAAAATGTTGTAACGGCCGCCATTGTATTCTCTAGGGTCTTTGCTAAAAAAGCATATATAATGTTTTGGGGTTCTATGTAATTTTCTAGCAAATAAATGATGATTTTTCCATGTAGGCGAGAAATGTCAGAATTGGCCTGGGTGTTCCAGAACGCCTGATGGCGCTCCCTGCATGTTGGGCCTCTGTATGTGGCCACGCTGTGTAAAAGTCTCACACATGGGGTATCGTCATACTCGGGAGGAATAGCAGAATGTGTTTTGGGGTGTAATTTGTGGTATGCATATGCTGTGTGTGAGAAATAACCCACTAATATGACAGAAACAAGTTTTTTTTTATTTTTTTTACAGAATTTTCAGTCGTTTTTCTTTTATAGCGCAAAAAATAAAAAACCCAGAAGTGATCAAATACCACCAAAAGAAAGCTCTATTTGTGTGAAAAAAAGGACAAAAATTTCAAATGGGTAGAATGTTGTATGACTGAGTAATTGTCATTCATATTGTGAGAGCACCGAAAGCTGAAAATTGGTCTGGTTAGGAAGGGGGTTTAAGTGCCCAGTGGTCAAGTGGTTAAGGAACTTACACACTGTCTTTTTTTTCTTTTCAACCCAGACTGGCTGAACAAAAAAAAATGAAAGAGCTCAGGAGGAGATATTGGATACTTGGTACAAGGTTAGGACAGCAATCTCCCTGTCGATCTATTGTGTTCTGACAAGGGGCTGTTCCCCTGGCCAGTGGGAAGCCGAATAACTTTTTCTTCCTGAATGAATCTCCTCTTTGAGATTAACAAGAAATACATCTGAAGCTTATTTTTATTTTTTTGGCCTTTCTTATGGTGATATAGTCTTACAAAAATGTCTATGCCGATCTATAGACTAACACAACTAGTGCTACTGTATATTATTTTTTTGTGCGTTTTATTCTTTAATTTCTCAAATTTTGATAAGCTCAAACAAGCAGTGCCCTCTGTATCAAATTGTGTTGTAACTGTACTGTCTGCCCTCATGTTGTAAAGCGCTGCACAAACTGTTGGCGCTATATAAATCCTGTATTACAATAATAATAATATACATTAAAATTACATTTCGGATATAAAGCATTGCAAAGTTATTTATAATTCTTTAATTAAAAAAAAAGTAATTTTTCTACAAATTAAAATTTTCGGGAGGCAGGAGTAAAAAATATCCCTTTAAATACAAAGTGGAAAATGAAATTAGTAAAAAGTAAAAACCACGGTGCTCTATTCTGCATATGCATTGAATCATAAAAAAATACAGTTAAAGGAGTTGTAAAAGTTCATGTTTTTTCACCTTAAAGCGGATGTCCGCTCAAAAAAAAATATTAAAAGCCAGCAGCTACAAATACTGCAGCTGCTGACTTTTAATATTAGGACACTTACCTGTCCTGGAGTCCAGCGGCATCCGAAGCAGAGGACGAGCGATCGCTCGTCACTCTGCTGCTCCCCCCTCCATCCACGGTGAGGGAACCAGGAAGTGAAGTGCTCCGGCTTCACTGCCCGGTTCCCTACGCCGATTGGCTGTGGCTGTGTGCTGGGAGCCGAGTGTTCCCAACACACAAGGGGGGGGGGGGCGACGGGATGTCAGAAAAACCTGTCTTTTGCCCGAGACGTGTGGCCGGAAGTGGGTGCAGATACCTGTCTTTAGACAGGTATCTGCACCCCCCCTCCCCCCTGAAAGGTGTCAAATGTGACACCGGAGGGGGGAGGGTTCCGATCAGCGGGACTTCACTTTAGGGTGGAGCTCCGCTTTAATGCATTCTATGCATTAAGATGAAAAAACATCAGAGGATTAACGCCCCTCCAAGCCCCCGTTTACTTACCTGACCCCTCGAAAGTCCCTGAGCGTGAACACGCTGGCTTCTAGGCCAGGCCTCTCGGGTCATCCATTGATTAATTGATAGCAGTGCAGCCATTGGCTCCTGCTGCTGTCAATCAAATCAATGACACGGTGCCCCAGGAGGCGGGGCCGAGTGATACAGTCAACGGCTATAGCCGCAGGCTGTATCACGGGAGCACGCCCACAAGAACTAACCCAATGGGAGAGAGCTCCCATGAAGGGGGGGGGGAGCCAAGACAGCCACCGAGGGACCCCAAAAGACCAAGATCAGGGCCACGCTGTGCAAAACAAGCTGAACAAAGGAGGTATGACATGTTTGGGGGGCGTGGTCTGGAGCTGCATGTAGCAGGACGTGCAGAGTGAGAGCTCCGCTCGGGACTTATCCTTCTAACTATATCCTGGGGGTCCCATCCCCTACTGAAGACACGGCCAAGCTACTCGAGGCGATTGCCGCCTGCCAATCCACTCTCACTGCCAGAATCGAGGAGGTGAAAATTGACATCTCCCTGATCCGACAGGACGTCCACAAGCTCCGCGACCGGGTGTCAGAGACGGAGCGCTGGGTAGGCCACGTGGAGGATGGCCTGCATCCTCTCCAAGTCACTGTAGACCAGCTTCAGTACCAGCTCAACGCCGTTCTCTCGAAACAAGACGATATGGAGAATCGCCTGAGACGCTGTAACCTTCGCTTTGTGGGCATACCTGAGAGGGCAGAGAGTGCCGACCCACCTACCTACCTTGAGACATTGCTCATCAAGACGTTCGGCAGAGAGGCCTTCTCCTCTACATTCTTGGTGGAGCACGCACACCGCCTCGCGGCAAAACCCCCTCCCTCTGGAGCACCCCCACGCACATTCATCGCCAAGTTCCTCAACTACCGGGACGCGATTCTCAGACTCACCCGGGAAAGAGGCAACATTCCCATCGGCAACGTCAACGTCGCTGTGTTCCCGGATTTCTCGGCTGAGGTCCAGAGGAAGAGGGCACGCTTCATGGAGGCCAAGCGACAGCTCCATGCACGTCACCTCCCATACGCAATGCTCTTTCCGGCGCGACTCCGTGTGGTGTGCGAGGGCAAGGTCCAGTTCTTCGAGGATCCGCAGGCCGCCCTCTCTTGGCTGGAACACCCTGACGCCGCCGGACAGGCACATGCCTAGGCCTCCGCCGCCTCATCTCCCATTTTTACAGCCTTGCCGCAGGTGCCATTTGTCCCCCCTTGCCTGGGCATCCCGTCCACCGGGCGCCCCCCTACAGAATCGTGAGTTGGCCTATGACTAAAATCTTTTTTATTCTATTTTATTCCTCCTGCCCTTTGCTCCCCCTCCCCTGTCCCCCACTAGGCCCCGGTGGATGTCCCGTACCTCTCCTGGATTGAGCTGCGAGTTGGTTCACCGCCCGCCACTTCTGTCGGTCTGCCGCAGTTGAGGGCTTCCACCCGTGGATAACTTGCACACCAGGATTCCCCTGCAGAACCGTGAGTTGACTATCAGGGCCTCTATCCCCTGTGCATTGCTTTCTCCACCCGGTCCCCTCGGCTGCCCCGTCATGCCCCTGGACCTTGCTGTGAGGCGGTGATCCTCTTCCCCCCTTGGCTATTATCCCCCCCTTTCCCCCTTATTTTTGTGTGTCCCGGGCGGCTCACCTGCACCCGCATCCATTGTGACTGGTTGCCCTCACTGCATCGTTGTGCACTCTTCAGTTTTGGTCGCCCCCTGACTCATGCCGGTAACATGGCCCCTGCACCATGCAGAAACACTGTTCTTCAATCCACGTTTCCCTGGCCAGCCTCTGCCCACCCGTGTTCGGTGTACGGCAGTGTACTATACCTGCAATGCTGATCCAGAGTCCATGCAGACTATTTGGCTTCGGCTCACATGTACATATGTTTTGTTTTCAATTTTTTTTATTTATTTTTTGTTTCCATTTCGACATATACTCTATGCCGGGGTCCCCCCCCCCCCCCCGTGCGTTTAAGGTGCTGGGAATTGCTTTACCATTATATGATTTACTGTATTGTGTTGTATGCCGTTTTTACTGCTTTTGCGTAGTATGTTCCTCCTTGGGCGTCCGACTGCTCACCTTGTCCCCTTCACCTTACCATGGCCTCCCTTAAGATCCTAACGTGGAATGTTCGGGGCCTCGGAGAGAGGGCGAAGCACACTGCTGTTCTCTCCCACCTTAAATCCCTCCGTGCAGACATCTCTATCCTAGTAGAAATGGTATTGCAATCCTGATAGCCAAGATGGCGCAATTTTGCTTACACTCCCTACAGTCGGACCCCCAGGGTAGATCATTGTTTTTGCATGCAACTGTGGGGGGTCTTGAGGTCCTTCTTCTTGCCTTCTACATCCCCCCCCTTCTAGTTCGAGGTGCTGTGGGAGGGGGTGGCCTTTATGGCCCAACACCCCTTGGTACCGGCTGTCTGGGCCGGAGACTTCAATATGGTGATTTCCCCCAGCCTTGATAGGCTAAGCCCTACCACCTCCTCCCTCCCAACCCCTGACATCACCATATTCGGGAGATTCCTCCTGGAATTTACCCTCACGGACACCTAGCGTCACACACACCCGACACAGTCGCATTTCTCACCCCTTCTCTCCTCCCCCACCTCCTAGAGGCAGAAATTGGTACCAGAGTGCTCTCTGATCATTCCTCGTGTTTGATCAAACTGTGGCTCCCGACCCCCTACACTCAGAATCTGGACACTGAATCCGTTTTGGCTCACTGTTCTATCCGATCTGGACCTGGTCCAGCTCGAGTGGGACCATTTCTTTCGCACAAACATTGGCTCTGCTTCGTTCGGCTCCGTCTGGGAGACCTTTAAATCACACGCCTGCTTGATTATGTCCACCCGCATTAATAGACACAAGGCCACCTCCAAGGCACTCCTCTGCCAGGCAGAGGAGAGCCTTGATGCCCCTTGGAACAGGTCTTTCGGGACAATCCCACCGCAGCCAATGCTGCCCGCGTCTGGGTACAGACCAGACTTACTGACCAACTGCATTTTGAAAAAGACAAGCGGGGCATCTTTTTTAGCAAACAACGCATCTACGAGTTTGGTGAACGTTCTGGAAAGCTCCTCGCCTACCTCGCCCACCTTGAGCACAAGCCCACGGTGGTGGTTTCCCTTCAGCTGGCCTCCGGGGCCAGGGTAACGGACCCTGACCAGGTGACCATGGAGTTCAGGTCCTTTTATTCCGAACTGTATTCCTCCACCGCTCAACACACCCCCGATGAACTTTCGGCCTTCCTTCGTGACATTGACTTCCCCATGCTTACGCCCCCCCAGGTGGCTCAATTGGAGCTACCCATCACTGAAGACTGCGTTGAGGAGGCCCTGGCGTCGCTTCCCACGTCTAAGACACCCGGCTCTGACGGACTTCCCCTTGAATTCTACAAACATTTCGGCGACACTCTTATCCCTCGACTCTGCCAACTATACACGCATATATTTCACACAGGCTCCCTCCCATCATCCATGGGCGAAGCCCTGATAGTCCTTATACCCAAACCGGGTAAAGACCCACTACTCCCTGAATCATAAAGGCCTATTTCCCTCCTTCAGCTTGACGTCAAAATCCTAGCCAAGATTCTTGCCCTGCGCCTCATTAAGGTTATCCTTTATACACCCCGACCAGTTCGGGTTCATGCCCGGCAAAAACACTGCTTTCAATCTCAGACGATTACATATGAATCTCCAGGCACAGCACAAGGACATTGGCTCCAGGGTGGTGGTCAGTCTGGATGCAGCCAAGGCATTCTACTCTGTCGAATGGAGTTATTTGTGGGAATGCCTCCACAGATTCGGATTTGGCCCTAATTTTGTTAAATGGCTCCAACTCCTCTACCAGTCCCCCTCAGCACGCATTCGGGTCAACGGCAGGATCTCGGCCCCCTTCCCTCTCTCCCGTGGCACGCATCAGGGCTGCCCCATCTCCCCCTTGCTCTACGCCCTGGCTATGGAGTCCTTGGCCATGGCCCTCAGGGCCCATCTCGGCATCCGGGGTCTCCGTCGCGGTCGGCTGACCGCGGTTATCAGCCTTTATGCCGACGACATGCTCCTGTACCTCGCGGACGCGGGTCCCTTGCTTTAGACGGCCCTCCAGGTTATCACAGATTTCGGGAGGTACTCTGGGCTTCGGATAAACTGGACCAAATCTCAAATCCTTCCCCTAGACTCAGGTGCCCCCTCCGCTGCTTAGGCCCAACTCCCCCTTGTTAGAGCTAGCGCGATTAAATATCTCGGTGTCACTGTCTCCAAGTCCTTTTTTGACTATGCCTCTCTTAATGTTGAACCTTTATTTGCACTCTTAAAACTGAAAACACAAATTTGGTCTTGTCTCCCCCTTGGGGTGATGGGCCGAATCAATCTGGTTAAGATGATTCTTCTGCCCAAACTGCTCTATGTCTTCAGGCACGCCCCTCTATATCTTCCCCCACGCACCTTCAAGGCCATGGAGACCATCCTCAATACGTTTGTCTGGGGTTCCTCCCGCAAAAAAAAAACTGTCCTGGCGGGTCCTGAAGTACCCGGCCGACTTGGGCGGCACCGCGCTCCCGGACCTGCTCTTCTACTACATATCTCATTTCTTTCACTACAACCAATCCGATAGGGACCGCTACTCCGCCCTAGTTTGCTCACACACCCCGGGCCCTCTGTTTAACCCTTTTCAGTTATTGTTTCGCGAACCGCATACCCCGTCTCGCACTGCCATCGATGGACACATGCTCTTTCACCACTGCAAGGTGTGGCAGTTGGCCGTGCGCTTTGGTGTGGCCCCCTCCCCCCACTCCCACATGCCTTTCTGGGACAACCCCCTCCTGCCCGAGCTTGCCTCTGTCCCCGATCACGGCCTGTGGATTGACAGGGGTGTTATTTACCTGTCGCAGGTGGTGGCTCGGGGCTCGGTCAAGTTGTTTCAAACACTAAAAGACAACTTTGCATTACCTAACCACATGTTCTTCCGCTTCCTCCAGCTCCGACATGCTCTCAACGCACAATTTGATGGCTCCATACCAGCCCTCGAGACCCCCCTCCTGGTTGACATTGTGTCAGGAACAGACCACAAAAAACGTATCTCCCAACTCTACTGGTACCTCCTGCAGCCCTCTGTGACCGCCACCTCATACCGACTTAAAGATCGCTGGGAACCTGACCTCGGCGTAGTGTCCGACGAGGACTGGGGTGAGGCCCTTGCTAATTGTAAGACTGTCTCCTCCTAAACTATCTGACCGCCTCACCCATTTGTTTATTCTCCACAGGTCATATCTGACACCCCACCGCATTTCCAAATTCAGGAAAGACCAGGGCCCTAACTGTCCTGGCTGTGGCCAACCTGAAGCTTCCTTTTTTCACCTACTCTGTGTCTGCCCTCCCATACAGGGGTTCTGGACCCAGGTGGTCCAGTTCCTCCATGACCAAATGGGCTCCCCTGTGTCCCTCTGCCCCCGCCAGTGTATACTGGGTCTCCTCTCACTCCCCGAGCACGAAAGATCTCTTAACACATTCCTGCAGGAAACATTATTCCTTGCTAGGATGCAGGTCGCCAGGCGGTAGATGAGGGGAACCCCGCCCACACTACAACAGTGGATCAGGGCTGTTAATGTCACTCTCCCCTATAAAAAAAGTGCTGTACACCAGTAAAGGATACACAGAAATACAACAAGGTCTGGGACAGGTGGCTGGAGGACTCCTCCACCTGTACTGTGGCGGACTAAATGTGGTCCCTACCTGATGTTTGCCTATTCCCCTTGTGAAACCTCCCCCTCCTTCCTTGCTCCTTTCATGACTGTTGGATGCCCCTCAGCCTATGCCACACCAAGAACACCTCTCTTTGCTCTTCCCCGCCACTTTTATTCATGTATGTATTCCCGTGTATGTCAAATGGATTTATTTGTACTTGTAGTGCATGTCGCACTTCTACCCCGTTTGTTCTTTTTTTCACATGCTAAATAAAAGTCGTTCTGATTAAAAAAAAAAAAGTATGACATGTTTGTTATTAAAAAAAAAAAGAAAAAAAAAAAAGGGGGAACCTTTAGTGTCCCTTTAATAAAAGGAGCAAAATTAGTTACCAATTAATAGTTAACATTTAAAACTGTATTTCTTGTCATAAAAACTGACTATATGACCTTTAAAATCACAGTAACTTAAAGTTCTGGAAATTAGAGTCCTATGTAACTGTGATTAGATATATGGTTCTGTGACTAATCCTATCCAGGTGATGTATTGTGCAAACATTTACTGACAATACACCCATAAGATAAAAGGGATAAGATTGTATTATGCAATGCAGTATATTATAAGGAATAACTGAATAAATTTGCTCGATGATAGAAAGAAGAAAAAAGTTCACATGGAAAAATAGAATATTGCTCAATACTAGTGACACCTGTTACATCCTAATCACCCCGTGTGGAGCAGACTCCCCTGATATTTCACCAAAGCCCCCTAATGAAGCTCCTAGAAAAATTGTAAAAAAAATATAATAATAAAAAAAAATTGTAAAAAAATAATAATAAAAAATAAAAATGTAAAAAATAAATAAATATTAAAAATTACAAATACTGACACCGTCCACTGCTCTACTGTCACCAATCTCTGCCCTTATGACACTGTCCACTGCCCTTATTGACTCTAACTTGAAAATAAGACCTGGCATTATTTTCCAGGAGGGCTGCAATATAAGCCCTACCCCGAAAATAAGCCCTAGTTTAAAATGCTTGTAAAATCCTATAATCGACTCTATTACAGTAGTATATAATGTACAGTATGTGTGTTTCTGTAATATAAATGCGGGGAAGAGAGCTCCGGCGGGTCACAGAAGAGCAGAGCTGCGCTATAACAAAGGTATTTGGCACAATTATATTACAGAAACACACACATTGTACATTATATACTACTGTAATTGAGTACTAGATTATAGGATTTTACAAGCATTTTAACTCAGTTCACACTGGGGATTCATGTCAGGTAGGGAGAGAGAGAGAGGGGGAGAGAAGACAGCACATTACATGGTAAGACCTACCCCAAAAATAATCCCTACTGTGTCTTTTGTTGTTAAAATTATTATAAGACCCGGGCTTATTTTTGGAGAAACATGGTACACATGCACATACATTCATATGTGCTTGAGCTTTGGGGTGCACACCCTAATGCAATAGGATGTGCACACCTGTGACTATTGATATCTGTAAATTGAAAATCAACGTGTGTTAAATCAGTCAGAAATCTCACTATTGAATAAAGGATTTAAATTTGCTCCTACCTCTAGGCTGAATATGTTTGAGACATAAAATAATACATCATTTATGCTTAAGCTTTACAATAGGAGACAAATATGAAAAAAAAAGGAGTGTCAATAAACATTCTTAAAGTGGATGTAAACAATGTAGAGTATAAGATTTCCTATCATCTGTGCCCAGTCTTGCTACACAGAGTTAATCCAGATCTGAGTAATCCTCTTTCAATGTTCAGTAAAATGAACAGCCTTCCAGATAAAAACCTGCCTAAATAAAAAGTCAGCTTTCTCTCTTCTTGCTTTGAGTGACAGGTTATTTACATATCTAGCTTGGACATGTTTATCATAACATGAGGTATAAAAAGTGAGAAATCCACCCCTCCCCCACATTACACATCCTGGTAATATACAATGAACTTTGGATCACCTCATATTATGATAAACAAAACATAACATATGATAAACATGTCCAAGCTAGATATGTAAATAACCTGTCACTGAAAGCAAAAACAGAGAAACAGACTTTATAATTTGGCAAGTTTTTATCTGGAATTCTGTTAATTTGCACTGAACATCACAAGAGGATTACTCAGCGCTGGATTAACTCTGTGTGACAAGACTGGGCACAGATGATAGGAAATTGTATACTCTACATTGTGACATCAAAAAAATAAATTAAAAAAATTTGGGGTTTGCATCCACTTTAAGCTTGTAATCAAAGTTTAATCCAATTAATGAAATGAATGAGAAGTATGATCTCATTTCACAAACTTGTTCTACAGGAAGTAAGAAAGGTTAAGATACAAAATCATGTTAAAATTTGAATAAATATGAGAAACGAGCTACAAATTCTTTAAGGAAGAATCAACAGTTCATGATATGTGTGGCAAATTAAGGAGATTGAATGGTATTACTGAATGCAGTAGATAAGAGAGTGACATATATGAATACTGACCTGATCAGTGGTTATAAGTAAAGGCTTCTTTCTTGAAGAAATCTTGATACAAACTTTCCACCACACTTCATGTGCTTGTGAATCCACTCTCAAAGGAAAAAAAACTCACCAAAACAATATGCCTCACATTCACATGTTCGGCACAATAGCTTGATAATCCACCTTGATTGATAGACAATTCCAACGGTGATCACAAATCAATCAAATCAAATCAATCAAATCAGGGGCCTGCACGGCAAATTTTTGTGATCCCTATACGTACTATCACTGCCGAGGAAGGTAGCTGTTCCGGCTGGGGAAGTGAGCGAGCAAGTGGAGGGTGAGATCTGCTGGGTGTTCTGTGTCCACCGTGACCGCAATAACCAACCTCTTACTGCAAGTCTCCTTCATTAGAGAACTTTTTTGATTGAAGTGTCTGTGTAAATTTTATAACATGTGAGTACAATGAGTGATGCCGCGTACACACGATAATTTTTCGGGCCAGATTCAGTAAGAAGTTACGCGGCTTATCTCTAGATAAGCCCCGTAACTTCTAACCTACGCCTGGCATTTCTGTTTTCTGTATTCAGAAAACAAGATACGCCGGGATTGAGTTAAGATAAGAGCGGCGTAATTGTATTATGCGGTCGTATCTTAACTGCAATTTTAAAATGGCCGCTAGGGGCGTTCCCGCTGATTTGCAGCGAGAATATGTAAATCAGCGAGATACGCCAATTCACGAACGTACGGCCGCCCGACGCAGTGACTTTACGCCGCTTCCGTAAAGATAAAGCACCAAAAAGCAGGCACAGTTTTTTTCAACTTCATCATTAAAATGGCCTTGCCTACACACGATCGTTAAAAAAAAAATGCTCTAGCAAAGCGTCGTGACGTACAACGGCACTATAAAGGGGAAGTTCCAAGTGGGGCTGCTTTAGCTGATTTTGTGTTAGTAAAAGACGATTCACACTTTTCTGTCTGTTACAGCATGATGAACGTGCTTACTTCATTACGAACGATAGTTTTACCAGAATGAGCGCTCCCATCTCATAACTTGCTTCTGAGCATGCGCGGGTTTTTCACGTTGTTAAAGCCCACACACGACCATTTTTTACAACCCGGAAAACAACAATGTTTAAAACGTTGTTAAAAAATAGAGCACGTTTGAAAAAAAATTGGGCCGTTTTTCAGAACCCCGAAAAATGCTCTGAAGCCCACACACAATCGGTTTAAATGAAATTAAAAAAAAACTTTGTTTTTTACAACCCGAAAAATTATTGTGTGTACGTGGCATGAAGATTTGTGAGCACTTTTTAATAAATTGGTTTTACATACTTCACCATTGGAAGCATTTTATTTATTTTTTCATGTGGATTGTTACAAGCGAGTCAGCTCTACACAGCACCTGCGCACCAACTAGAAGCTGTGTAGAGCTGACTGCGCAGGCGCCGTGTAGAGCTGACGCGCAGTTCTGCATGTTCGGATTCTTTTGGAAACTCTGTGACACTCGTGACGTGCCTACGCAATAGGGGGGGGCCTTATCCGCCGGGGGGAACTTTTTCTCAAGGACGTCAATCATCTGGGCGAAGTATGTTGAATGGACATACTGGGAAAACCTGCATCCGATCAGCACTGGTAGCCACTCCTAGACTTGCATCGCAGGAGAATTCCGAAGTGCCCCCCCCAAAAAAAAGACAGCACTAATCAACACGCTCACTTATAAGCATACATTCCTCATCCTCACAGTCAAAATCCTCTTCGCAAAACACATAAATTTGCCCACCAATCCCACCTTCCAGCTCAACCCCCCCCCCCCAATTCCCCACAAATCAACCCTCCAAGCACACATTCCTTTTCCTTCTAAATCCCCCTTCCTAGCACAAATCCTCTCCCCTGCAAATACTCCCACCTAGCTTAAAGCGGAGCTCCAGCCGCAATTTTTTTTTTTTTTTAAAGTCAGCAGCTACTAACAGTGTAGCTGCTGACTTTAAATAAGGACACTTACCTGTCCTAGGCGCCCGCGCTGATGGCCCCCCCGATGCCGGTCCCGCGATCGCTCCGAGTCCCGCGCCGCCATTCACACTATGGGAAACAGGCAGTGAAGCCGTACGGCTTCACTGCCCGTTTCCTACTGTGCCTGCGCGAGTCTCACGCTGGCTTGTGAATGGGCGCGCTGCTCTCTGAGAACACACACAGTTCCCAGAAAGCAGCGCGCCCCATTCACAAGGAGAAGGACAAGAAGAAATCGGACTGCGGTGCAGGTGAGGCAGATTACGGACTTCCGCATAGCAACAGCTATTTCGGGTGAGTATTTTTTTTTTTTTCAGGTTTTTTTTTTTTTTTTTTTTTTAAACAACATGGCAAAATGTTGTTTTCATGGGTGGAGCTCCGCTTTAAATTCTCCACCAAAATCTCCACTTCTAGCGTAAATCCTTCCCCCAAACCCCCCCTGCTCAAACAAATCCTCTCCCACAAATACCCCCTCTAGTAAAAATCCTCTCCCTTAAAACTCCCTGCTCAAACAAATCCTCTCCCACAAATACCCCCTCTAGTAAAAATCCTCTCCCTCAAAACTCCCTGCTCAAACAAATCCTCTCCCACAAATCCCCCCTACTAGCATAAACTCTCCCACCAAATATCCACTCCTAGGATAAATCCTTACCTCAATTCCCCCCTCCTAGTGTAAGTTATGTCACCAAATCCCACATCCTAGTACAAATTGGGTGGTCCCTGTTCAACTGGCAAAATTTCAATCAGCTTAAGGTCCCTACCACACATACTAGGGACAATTTAGACAGGAGACAATTAACCTACCAGCTTATATATACCCAGAGGAAACACAAGCACAGGGAGAACATGTCAACTGAAAGTGATACTAAAGGTTGAGATTTTTTTTAAATAACTAACATGTTATACTTACCAGTGGTGACTGCTCCATTAGGGGCGCCGCCCCCCAATCTATGTGCCCGGCCCTTAACCCCTTCAGACCCGGGCCATAGTAAAAAGACGGCCACAAGGTGGCTCTACAATGCCGGGAGGCCGTCTTTTTACGGCCTAGGGTCCTCCGTCCACTGGGTGGGCGTGGGCGTGATTGGCGCATCACTGAGATGCCGATGTGAGTGCCTGGTGGCCGCGATGTCCGCCAGGTTCCCCGCGATCGGCAGTGACAGAGCAGGGGCGTGGATCTCTGTGTGCAAACACAGAAATCCACGTCCTGTCAGGGAGAGGAGACTGATGCTGTGTCCCTTGTACATAGGGACACAGATCGGTCACCTCCCCACCCCCAGCCAGACCCCTCCCTCCACTGTAAGAATCACTCCCAGGGTACACATTTAACCCCTTCCTCATCCCCTAGTGTTAACCCCTTTCCTGACAGTCACATTTATACAGTAATTAGTGCATATTTATAGCACCGTTCGCTGTACAAATGTGAATGGTGTCAAAAGTGTCCGATGTGTCCGCCATAATATCGCAGTCCTGACAAAAATCGCAGATCACCGCTATTACTAGTAAAAAAATAAATAAAAGCATTTCAGAATTCTATCCCCTATTTTGTAGATGCTATAACTTTTGCGCAAACCAATCACTATACGCTTATTGCGATTTTTTCCCCCAAAAAATATGTAGAAGAATACGTATCGGCCTGACTGAGAAAAAAAAAACTAAAAATAAAATAAAATTGGGATATACAGTATATTATAGCAAAAAGTAAAAAATAGTGTTTTTTTTTAAATTGTGGCTCTTTTTTTGTTTATAGCGCAAAAAAATTTAAAACCGCAGAGATGATCAAATACTACCAAAAGAAAGCTCTATTTGTGGGAAAAAAAGGACGCCAATTTTGTTTGGGAGCCACGACACACGACCGCGCAATTGTCATTTAAAGCGTGACAGTTCTGAAAGCTGAAATTTTGCCTGGGCAGGAAGAGGGTATATGTGCCCAGTAAGCAAGTGGTTAATCTACATGCAGGGTCCCGGACACATGGATTTCAATTAAAAAAAATATTTAAGCACATGATTAGAGCCTGAGGGCCAGATCCACAGACATGAGCGGATCTTTGTGCGGGCGTAGCGTATCTTCTTTACGCTACGCCGCCGCAACTTAGAAAGGCAAGTGCCGTATTCTCAAAGCACTTGCGTCCTAAGTTACAGCGGTGTAGCGTAAATAGGCCGGCGTAAGTGCGCGTAATTCAAAGTAGGCTGGTAGTGGGCGTGTTGTATGTAAATGAATCGTGACCCCACGTAAATGACGCCCCGAACTACGCATGCGCCATCCGTGGACGTATCCCAGTGCGCATGATCTGAATCACGTCACAAATACTCATTGCTTTTGACGTGAACGTAACTTACGCACAGCCCAATTCGCGTACGACTTACACAAACGGAGTAAACGACGGAAAATTCAACGCTGTTCCGACGTCCATACTTAACATGGGCTGCGCCTCATATAGCAGGGGTAACTTTACGCCGCTCATACGCCTTGCGTAAATGACGTATATCAATGCGCCGGGCGCACGTACATTCGTGAATCGGCGTATCTAGCTCATTTGCATATTTTTAATGGGAAAGTCTAATGCGTCCAGCGTAACTATGCGCCCACAATACGCCGACGTAGGCAAGTTACGCCGGACGACTGAAGCTATGTTTTCCAGCGTATCTTGCTTTGAGAATCAGCGCAAAGGTACGACAGCGCACATTTGAAATTACGGCGGCGTATCTGGAGATACGCCAGCGTAATTCCATTGTGGATCTGGGCCTGAGGATCTAATAGGCTTAAAAAAGGGTGGGCTAGTGGTGCCCTCATGTCTTCTTGCTTCTCCTCCCGGCCAATCAGGAAGAGGGTCCTAAGAATCTATTGGCCAGGGAGTCTTAGGACTCCCGGGCAATTGGGTCTCAGGACCCACTTCTGTTTGGCCGGGAGGAGAAGCAACGGCCCTGGCTCTTCCCTTGGCAAGCTGTAGCTAGCAACACCAGGTGGAAGGTGCTAGTGCGAGTGAGGGGGCCAGGTATGTTTGGCGCACCCCCTGAGCACCAGCCGCAACTGATATTTACCCTCATTATGCAATGGTTTTGCACAGAGCAGCCCCGATCCTCCTTTTCTCGGGTTCCCCGCTGGTGCTCCTGACTCCTCCCTCCTGCTAGGGGGCACTCATGTGTGCTTGCTCTTGAGCCATAGGACACACTGCGCACATATTCGCCAGCACACCGTGGATCATCAGATATCATCCAAAACTTATATTGCCGAAAGATCACATAACAAAGGACCTAGTGCAATGTTTCTCAGGACCCCTTCCGCAGGCATAAAACACACAGAGGGTGGCTCAGCCCCACCCCCGCTTCCTCATTACTGGTTGTGATTGGCAGCAGTGGGAGCCAATAGCCAAAGGCATCAGGAACTGGTTGTTTGTCTTACCCAATTGCTATGCCTGATCATGTGAATGATGTGCTTTACCAAAAAGCTCTATCTTGGTCTCATCTGTCCACAAGACGTTTTCCCAGAAGGATTTTGGCTTACTCAAGTACATTTTGGCAAACTGTAGTCTTGCTTTTGTTATGTCTCTGTGCCAGCAGTAGGGTCCTCCTGGGTCTCCTGCCATAGCGTTTCATTTCATTTAAATGTCGACGGATAGTTGTCGCTGACACTGATGCTCCCTGAGCCTGCAGAACAGCTTGAATTTCTTTGGATCTTGTTTGGGGCTGCTTATACACCATCCAGGCTATCTTGCATTGCAACCTTTAATACATTTTTCTCTTCCGTCCACGCCCAGAGAGATTAGCTACAGTGCCATGGGATGCAAACTTCTTGATAATGTTGCGCACTGTGGACAAAGGCAAATCTAGATCTCCGGAGATGGACTTTCCACAATTTTGGTTCTCAAGTCCTCAGACAGTTATTTTCTTTCTGTTGTCCATGCTTAGTGTGGCACACACAGACACGCAATGCAAAGATAAGTGAACATCTCTCCTTTTTATCTGCTTTCAGGCGTGATTTTTATATTGCCCACACCTGTTACTTGCCCCCAAGTGAGTTTCAGCCTAGGTTCACATTGGAGCGATTTGTCATGTGATTTGAGAGATCAAATCGCATGACAAGTCGCAGCCTATTGGCGGCAATAGCACTGTTCCAATCGGTGCGACACCGATTTTGCGGCGCTGCACCGATTTGCAAAAGTAGTTCCTGCACTACTTTTGCCGATTTCAGATGCGATTTTTATAGACATCTGTGTATGAAGCCACACAAATGTCTATCAAGTAGCACCTGAAATCGCGCTGACCTTGCTACTTTGAAATCGCGCTACTTTAAATAAAGTAGCACGATTTCAAAGTAGCATCAGTGTGAACCAGGGCTAAAGGAGCATCACATGCTTGAAACAATTTTATTTATCCACAATTTTGAAAGGGTGCTAAGAATTTTGACCAGCCCATTTTTGGAGTTTTGTGTGACATTATGTCCAATTTGCTTTTTTTCCTCCCTTTTTTGTTTTGTTCCAATGCACACAAAGGGAATAAACATGTGTATAGCAAAATATGTGTTACTGCAATACTTTTCTGTGAGAAATACTTGATTTTCTGGAAATATTTCTGGGGTGCCAACAATTTCGGCCATGACTGTATGTCATATGTTGCCCCTGAAAAAACAGTATGTCACACACAAGCCAAAAGTGGATGAAAAGCCAGAATACATGAACATACAGTATGTAAAACATAATAAGAAACATCCACTCCCAAATCATTAAAGGAGCAGATAACCGTAACCCTAAAAGAACTATTTTCCTGGCCGTTTAGAAAATTAAACAGGATTGGAGAGGGGGGAATTTTATTGAGAAAATGTCCGGAAATGAATGTAAGTTTAACCTGAATACACCAGTGCCATGTGGTCTTAATGGCGGTATTGGATTGTTTGCCTTTCCCTAAGGTTACAATACAGGTTTTGATCTGCAGTATAATGGCATCACTGGAATGATAAAAGAATGGAGAACTGAACAGTAAGTGAGAAAAAAATGTTTTTAATTTCAACTTTATGACATCATCTACAGTGTTAAGGGATATGTATACAGAGATCAGCAATGAGAGCTTCTATTTGCTTTAAAAATGTCAGCGACCACGCTGTATCTAACATGCCAACGATATCCAGGATATCCAGGAGTGACGAAACTCTTTAGATAAATAAGTTCCTTTGTACCTCTCAGCTGCAGTCACCAGCCATGACATGTTAGGGACCGATCCTGGTAACCCTTAAACCACTATCTACATGAACCCAACCCATTACACCTTACTCCACCAACCCCAATGATACAAGGGACCACGTTGTAGAGTAAAATTGGCCTTTCGGCCTTTTTATTTTTTTTGCTTATCTTTTATTTTGGTTTTCAAAAAGAATAGAATACAACAAATTATAGCTGATAAAAATACACCTACAAACCATTTTACCACATCCTTATAATTAGGGTTGTCCCGATACCGATACCAGTATCGGTATCGGGACCGATTCCGAGTATTTGGGGGAGTACTTGTACTCCCCCAAATACCCCCGATACCAAAATAGAATACTTCCCCCCCCCCCCGCGCCGCCGCCGCCGCCGCCGCTCTTAGCACGCCGCACCGCGCTCGTCGCATGTCGCCCGCCGCACTTCCCCCGCCGCCAACCGCCGCTAATCCCCGTGTAAACTTGGAAAACCCGCGGCGCCAAGTATAGACACGCGATTGGACGGATCCGTCCAATCGCGAGCAAGGGGGGAGTGTCTATACACGGATACGTGCATAGACACTCCCCCCTTGCTCGCGATTGGATGGATCCGTCCAATCGCGTGTCTATACATGGCGCCGCTGGTATGTGTTGCACGGGGAACCCTGCAGGCTGCAGCAGCGACGGCGGTGGAGGTATGGGGGACATGACATGGCTGCAATATGGGGCACAGGACATGACATGGCTGCATATGTGGGGGGACATGACATGGCTGCAATATGGGGCACAGGACATGACATGGCTGCATTTGTGGGGGGACATGACATGGCTGCAATGTGGGGGGACATGACATGGCTGCATATGTGGGGGGACATGACATGGCTGCAATATGTGGGGGGACATGACATGGCTGCAATATGTGGGTGACATACATGGCTGCAATATGTGGGGGACATGACATGGCTGCAATATGTGGGGGGACATACATGGCTGCAATATGTGGGGGGACATGGCTGCAATATGTGGGGGGACATGGCTGCAATATGTGGGGGGACATGGCTGCATTTGGGGACACGTTTAAAAAAAGTATCGGTATTCGGTATCGGCGACTACTTGAAAAAAACTATCCGTACTTGTACTCGGTCCTAAAAAAGTGGTATCGGGACAACCCTACTTATAATTCACCATATTCCTAGTATTGATCTATACATTTATCCTTTCTATTTTCCTTATTCTCTTAAATTACCCCCCTCTCCACCCCCCACCCCCAGACAAAACACTGCCCAGACTGCAAAACGTACAATCTTAGGTTCTCTCCTTTTCTCCGGCCTTTTTTATTTAACCATTTAACAAATAAACATAAATAACCGTTAAAAAAACGTTTTAATAACTTGGTGGTCTAGAAGACCACCCCTCTCAACTTGGACACCGGGACAACAATTATTACCTAGGCCTCAGTCGCAAGACACCGACTCAGAGGCAGTATAACCGTCCACAGTGACCTAACATTTTTAACCCCTTCCTGGTTAATCCTCGTTAACCGAAAGGTACCCAATAACCCCCATACCACCTATGGGTACAATCTTCTTTCTACCCCAACTTACAGCCTTTTCTCGTGTTCCATAGACCCAACACCGCCAAAAGCCTAACACCAGGGAGCAGGGGCGTTGCTAGGTGCCAAAAAGACCAGGGGCTTCAGCCCGAAGCCAAGCCAGCACCGGGGGAGTGGCGGTAGTGTGGCGCAGGGTGACCTACCTGACACATACCCAGACCTACGTGAGTGTGTGTATGTGCCAGTACACCCTAACATAACCTGCATACACTGACCTGACCTGACTGACCTGCATTGCATACACTGACCTGACCACACTGACCTGACCACTCTGACCTAACCACACTGACCTAACCACCCTGACCTGACCACCCTGACCTGACCACACTGACCTGACCACACTGACCTGACCACACTGACCTGACCACACTGACCTGCATTGACCACACTGACCTTACCACACTGACCTGCATTGACCACACTGACCTGACCACGCTGACCTAACCACACTGACCTGCATTGACCACACTGACCTGACCACACTGACCTGCATTGATCACACTGACTTGACCACACTGACCTGCATTGACCGCACTGACCTGCATTGACCACACTGACCTGACCACACTGACCTGCATTGACCACACTGACCTGACCACACTGACCTGCATTGACCACACTGACCTGCATTGACCGCACTGACCTGCATTGACCACACTGACCTGACCACACTGACCTGCATTGACCACACTGACCTGACCACACTGACCTGCATTGACCACACTGACCTGCATTGACCACACTGACCACACTGGCCTGCATTGACCACACTGACCTGCATTGACCACACTGACCACACTGACCTGCATTGACCACACTGACCTGACCACACTGACCTGCATTGACCACACTGACCTGCATTGACCACACTGACCTCACCACATACATAATCACTGACATCACCTACCTCAGCCGTGCCCGTCATAGCGATCATGGAGGAGCCAAGGAGGAGAGAGCCTGGAGAGCCGGAGAGTCTGAGAGCCTGGAGAGCAGAGCCACCGAGCAGGGAGTGGGGATGTGACACGGCAGGCAGCCATGGTACCGGCGAACGGCATTGTAATTCCCGCCTTCTAAGCTTGCGGCGCCTATAATGGACGTCACACGTCCTGCGGTCTCGGATTGGACCAGTGGGACGTCCATCATAAGCGCTGCAGGCTCCAGAAGGCGGGACCTGCTGTGTCACTCCTCACTCGGCAGCGCTCGTAAATAAAATGGTCCCTGCTCGGCGGCACTCGGGCTAATAGTTAAATCCTTCATCACTGAGACTCGGGGCTTTTCATCTACACATTTGGGGCTCCAGCCTCCTCAGCCCACCCTAACAATGCCCCTGGCAGGAAAGGTGGGTGAGCAGCTTCTCCCTCTGGCTAAAATGGAGGAGTGAGGATACGTCACTTCTTCCACTCTCCTCATCTCTGCCGCCCCCGCCCCCCTACCAGCCTACCCCTCCCCTTCACCAACCTGAGCCTATCCTACGGCCAGTCCTCCCTGTCATGCTGTCCCTTCCCTTAACTCTGTACGCTCCGGGACTTTCTGGACTGATCCTACTGTAAAATCTGTAAACCACCCGTTTTATTACCAGTTTCGGATGGGATTAGTTCTGGAATTATATAACTAATCCTGATTACTAAGAAAGCTAATTACTAGCATTTTAATTGTTCTGTTAATTTAAAGATCAAACCATCAGTTTTTATAACAAGCAATAAAGTTTCAGGTTGTAATCCTTAACCACTTGATACCCGCCCACCGTCAAATGACGGCGGGCAGGATACTGTATTGTCCTGACAGGACTACATATGACGTCCTGTCATAGAAAGCTGCTAGGGGCGCGCGCACCCGTCGCGTCACTGAGAACCCTGTGCGTGTGCCCGGCGGCCGCAAACGCTGCCGGGCACACGCGATTGCCGTGTAACTGAGCTGGGATGTGGAGCTCTGTGTGTAAACACAGAGCTCCATGTTCCTGTCAGGGAGATAGGAGACCGATCTGTGTCCCTTGTACATAGGGACACAATTGGTCACCTCCCCAGTCACCCCCCTCCCCACACAGTGCCCTTGACAACTGGGTGGGGCATCCTCTAGGGGTCCCTGTGTGACCTCCCGGTCGTCCGGTCCTCATCCCCGCTACGGCAATGGTCCCAGTAGACTGGAGGGGCATCAACCATCCCCCCGTCCCCTCCCCGAGCTGAACCCTCTCGTTACCCCCCCTGCTGACAAGAATTCTCCCTTCCTCTTTTTTTTATAATTTTCTTGATATTAAATGCTTAATAAATGCTAAATAAGCAAGGTTTCTAGAATTTAAAAAAAACAAAAAAAAAACACAAAAGCGGCGCCTTCTAAGCGTAGCAGTAGTAACATTTAATTAGTGTGTCTAACAATATAAAAAACCTACTCACAAAGCAGGTGAAAGATCAGGCATGTGAACATTAAAGGTTTTCTTCCGCAGGTTGTAAACGTCCATCACGCTGGGTGTCAGGTTGCTGGTTACTGCTGACGGCAAGGACGATGTAAAGCAAGGTCCCCCGGAACCAAAAGACAGAGAACCTGTTTCCCGGTGTAGCAGCGCGAGTGATGTCACTTCCTATGCGCGGGCGGATGCGCGCGTTCGGGACATTCGTGTCCCTTCCTCAGGCAATGGGGAATCCATTTTACTGAAGGGCAATATAACCACTCGTGGAGAAAGAAAGTGCAGCGCTATACTAATTAGTTTTGTGAAAATGCTGCCAAATTCACATGACATAACAATGTGAAATCAAACAAAAATTGTATGTAAAAGCATAGTAAAAGACAATTGTACTCAACATGTGTGGAATACTGATATAGTCCATACATATGTTGGCAAACTGATGAGTGAAAAAACCAACCAAACAAAATAAACAAAAATGAATAGTTCATAGGTGTGTCCCAAATGGATGAATGAAATCTTCACATATGATGCCAGTTCAAGGAAATTAAGACAACAATGATGGCTTGTCTGTAGCAACCTTCAGACTATCAAAATCAATGGAAATGGATACTCTTACCAGCTGTGGTGGACTCACATGTTAGTACTAACAGCAAGTCAGATCAGGCATGGTGGTCACAGCGGACCCTGGGCTCTGTGCGTGAAAGGTTTTGCAGCGATGGTCACTCCAGCTGAGATGATGGATTCAATCTTGGTCGGATACCTCACTTGAGGGACAGGAACCCGGATAACAAAAGGCCAATGGAGGGATGGCCAGGCTCATGTATCAACACAACATGTGTGGCATGGGAAAAAGAAAAAAGAAATGCTCCCAATGGTGCAGATCAAAAAACCAATGAAGGCTTTATTTAAAATAAATGAATAAAATCATGTGAAAAATATATCTAAAGGCAGTATGGGGTACTATGGATGTTACCCGACTAGTTTCGGCTCAAAGCCATCAACAGGGACAAATCCAATTTTTTCCCCTGCACCCCTGCACCTCTGCTAAAATAGTTTCTTCTGGATTTTCTGTCGCTTGTTCCACCCTTTGGTCTAGTTTATCTTGTACCAAATACGTTACTGCTCCTGCTATCAGTTTGATTAGTTTTCCCTCCCCTTCTCCCCCTCCCCCCATCTTACTCTCCCCTCTAGGGGTTCCCTTTGAATTCTCTTTATACGCTTACCCCCTCAAAGTTTCCTTCGTATTAATCAGATATTTCTCTAAGGATACTTGAAAAAAAGATAAAGGGAGGGGGGAATTCCCACCAAGATACAGGTCTCTTAGTGCAGATATAAAAAAGTAATACAGTAATAATACGAGCAATATGTATCCCACCAGTCAATAGTCCATTAGCGATTCGGCTCAAGAGCCCAAATGGGAGAAAAAGTAGGAGCAACTAAATAAGTAACAAACTTCCGGACAATCAATGTTAACCAATGTACTAACCAACGTACTAGAGCTGATTCGGAAAAAAAAGGGGGAAGAAAGAAGGAATTTTTTTTTCTCACTTTAAGCATCATTAAAATCGCTGCGCCAGAAAAAAATACAGTTTAAAAAAAAAGGTTCCGAGCGGACTGTCTGGAGGCTGTAGTTGCCATTGCCTGCCCCCCCTATCCTGGGGTGTAAGGACACCAAGTTTCGCTGTGTGCGCCGCGTGCGCGGCGCAAGCTTTGGTGGGCGGAGTTGCAGCGGGGCTGTAGCGTGTTCCCTGGAGGTGTACGAGGAGGAGAGGAGACACGGCACAGGGGAAGATCCTTTAAAAGATCCTTTAAATATCGTACCTGCTGGGTGTCTATAGTATGCCTGTGAGGTGGCATGTGTTTACATACATGACCCATCCATCACAAAATGAGATTACTCTCAGAAAAAATAAATTTAATACTGCTTGCGGCTTTAATGTAATGTTTGGTCCCTGCAATATGGATAAAAATCATTGAAAAAATGACAGTGACATGTCACATTAAAGAAAGTTGAGAAGCGGGGGAGGGGGTGTTCTGTGTTATGCTGTCGGAAATTACTCAGCCAGTGAGTTTAGAAGCGGGGTGAGGGGGCGAAAATGACTTCTCACCAGGAGGGGCCTCTAGTAATTTGGGGGGCCCTTCGCAGCTTTGCGGGGTATAGTGAGCCTATAGCGAGGATCGGCCCTGACAAGACCCTTTGGCCCTATATACTTTGAACAGCAGTATACAGGCGGTGCAAACAAGACAAGAACTGTAGGTTTGTTAAGTAGAATCTGAACCATGCCTGATGAGGCTATTGATGTTCCAGTGGTGGCCCGTGAGCCTGTCCATACAGGCTTGGGCCCCCAAAGCGCACGTGCTGTGTGGCAACAATATGACGATTATTTTAGGGGTGGGGGGGGCCATTACAATGCCAGATCTTGGCTGAATAAATTATTTTTTTGGGAAAGAAAAATTCTAGAAAAAAGGGGGGTTGCCATCCGGAGCCCCCTTTGAACAAATTCTGTGAAGAACTCCTGTTCTCTGAAGGCCTCCATTATTTCTGCAAGTCAAAATTGAACCTTGACACACCATCCTCCTCCATCTCAGCTTCGGCACCTCTCAAGTTACCACTCGCCCGCCTGCCACCACAACCAACTCTAGCACCACAGCTGCTTCACTTGATCTGTCAGAGGAGTTATTTACACATGAGTTGGAAGAAATGAGTGATGCGCAACCATTATTGCCAGAGGATGTAGATAAAAGGGATATGTCTCAGTCAGGCAGCATTACACACATGGACGTATGGTGTGATGATGTTGTACCCGCTGCTGCTTCCTTTGCTGGAGTTGTCAGATACAAGTGAAGCGGTTGATGATGACGATGTGTACGTGGATGTCATGTGGGTGCCCGAGAAGAAGAGCAGGGGGAAAGTTCAGATGGGGAGACAGAGAGGAGGAGGAGACGAGTTGGAAGCAGGGGGAGGTCGTCGCAAGGAGCTAGTGGCACAGCATGTATCGGCACACAGGGTCAGCCAGACAGCACGCCAATCAACGCATGCTGTTGCCACCACCAGAATGCCGTCATTGCAAAGCTCAGCAGTGTGGCATTTTTTTGTATATCTGCCTCCGATAACAGCGATGCCATTTGCAACCTGTGCCAAAAGAAACTGAGTCGTGGGAAATCCAACACCCACCTAGGTACAACTGCTTTGCAAAGGCACATGATCGCACATCACAAACACCTATGGGATCAACACATGATGACAAGTAGAAGCAGCACACAAGCTCAAAGCCACCATCCTCCTCCTGGTCCAGCATCTTCAGCCATGTCAACCACTGCTGTCCTCCTTGCCCCCTCTCAACCATCTGCCACTTTGTCTCTAGCCTTTAGCAGTTCCTGCTCATCTGCTCACAGTCAGGTGTCTGTCAAGGACATGTTTGAGCGTAAGAAGCCAATGTCACAGAGTCACCCCTGTAGTGATCTCATAGAGAAGTATATATAGTGTTCAGTAGTCCGGTTAGATAATTGATGTTTAGATGTTATTATGATGACTATGAAATATGTTGTTTCGCAGCAACTCACAGGTTCTCCAGAGAAGGCATTTTTAATTAACTTGAATTATGGGCCATGGCGCGTCACTCGAATTTTGCGCGAACGACCCATTGTGTTTGAATTTCGACGAACGTACGAACAGACGATGTTCGAGTCGAACATACGTTCGAACATACATAAGTCCAGGATTCTCTCATCTCCAGGCTCAAAGTTTTCATTTTTGAAGATGCTTTTACACAAACACCAGCAAATCCTGAAATTCTACTTCCATCTTTATTGTAAGAAGAATCATTAATGTATCATAAGTCGCTTCCAATGTCAAAAAGGTTTGGGTATGGCAGTAAAAATTCTGTGCTGCAAACTATTTCCTTGCACCCGACATTCATGAGTTTCACCTTCAATCAACAATCCACCAATCAGGACACTAGGTTCTTTTAACATCAAACCCTCAATATTCTGAATTTGTTGATTGCCAGCAACAATTTGCTTACGTAATGTGCTGTAGGCTGACCCCTCATTGCCTTTAATAGAGCTGTTATTTGTATCATTCAGTCCATAATTTCACCAGAATGGTATGCCAACATATATATATTCCCCCATGCGATGGTTTAGATTGACATCAGTGTTTATCAGATAGAAGATCTGCAGTGGAAATTCTTGCTACTATTTTTTATATGAAGGGTAGAAAGGTATTTTTCATCCATATATGTCACAGCCTTCAGCATATTATAAACAACTGGTTCAACAATGTTTCAAATCATGACTAGAGTGATGAATTTCACTCACCCCTCTTATAAATTTAGAAAAACCACCCAACTTACTATAATTTATGCTATGCTAAGCCATTGTGCAGCATCACCTCAGATGTCAAATATATTGATATCAATGTGCATTATGTCATATGTACAGATGTTATAAAATAATTTTATGTTTAAATGCTTCGCTCTGGTTTTAAGATAAAGTTCAAAAAATAAAACATAATAAAAATTTTAAATAAATAAATAAATATATCAGGGAAAGGGATAAAAAGAAAAAAGAGGGCGTTGGGTAAGTCCATTGAAAAGAAAAAAAAAAAGAAGGGAAATTTGAATGTTCAAAAAAAAAGTCCATTGCTTGATGAATATTGAGAGAGTGTCCATTAATTCTTTATAATTTCTTGTATAATGATATATTGTCCATTCAGCGTTTCTCCCCCACTAGCCAGCAATTACTCCTGCTGTTCACATGCAAACGAGTATGTCCAATGATACCTGAAAGACAAGAAATTCTCCAACAAAAACTCATTAGCAAGGTCCTTAAACAAAGCACTATTTACATGTTTACACTGTAAAGCTAATTTACCCCCACTGCTAGAGAAGTGTAATTTCCATTCAAAAACAGATCTAGAGAATGTTCATCTCCCAATATTCCTATTCCTCCGGTATTCTGTAATCTCCTGAATTGTTCCAAAAATGTGTCACGTTCCCCTCTCATCTTATACTCAATTTTCAGGTGGTCATATTTCTGTTTTAACTGAGGAAATGGTATCCAGGTCTTTTTCTTATTATGATTTTGGTCAGCTCTGTTTTTCATATTAATATCACCTATGTTTGACCCGGTGTTCCCTCTCTTGTTGTTATCATTAGATATTATCTTCTGATCTTTCTGTTCAGTGTTTGCCCTAAACAATGTGGCTACATCAATTCTGACAGCCTGCTCATTTGACTTTCTCCATAAATGATCCGCCCTCAACAATACATCTTTTAAATCGTAAGGATTCGGGGTAACCAATAAAATATTTTGTTTGAAATCTTCATGCAAAGCATCTAGAATCATACTGATATGTATCGAGCCTCCCCGCTCAAATGCCAGATTATTACCGACCAATAATTCCATAATAGTAGATATCCTGTGCGACAATTTATAGGGAGATTCACTTTCCATTTGTTGGATCTTCCCATGAATAGTAACATCAGAACGTACTCCATACAAAACACATAATAATTCCAGTAATATGTCCCTTGTCCTCAGAGGCTGAAGACAGATCTGATTAATTCTCATCCAAAGACCATTTCCTATAGAATGTTGCAAAACTCTTTCTAAATCAGATGAGTTGAGATTGTACATATCTCTGACATTCTGCAAGTCACAAAATCATTTCAAAAATCTGTTTAAATCATGGCAGGGAATCATTCCTATTTCTTTAAGAATTGCATCTAGTTCTTTTGGTTTCAAATGCTTCATTACAAAGTGAACTCCCCCTGTATTATTATTGTTATTGTTATAAACCGTGGTGGTCACAGTGGGTGCCGATGGCAATGAATTATCAGATTTAATATGAGGTTCTGTTTCATTTGATAGAAAGTTTGTGTTTGTATTTTGCTGCAGATTGCTAAATCCAAGATTTGATGCATATCTGCATTCCTGAGATCTCGTCTCTAATTCCATAATTCTTAATTTTAATCTCTAATTTTCCTCTGATAATTCATCACAACGTTCAGATTTCTCAGGCAAAGCTCCACCAATGGTAACTGCATGCAATTTTAAATTTACTGTCTCAGTGTCTGATTGGTTTTGTAACCTCTGACAAACCTTATGGGTATTATCAACTGCATTCTGTACTGCGCAATTTCCTCAACTTTATCATTCAAAGAACTTTCCATTTTTAAACAGCAAGATAACAAGCCCTGCACAATACAACCTTTTCTTCTACTTTCTGAAATTTTGCTATCAAAAACACTTTTCTTTAAAAATTCCTTCATTATAGCCCACGTCTGCTTAAATTTTTCAAAATCACCGCAATGACGCTTAATACATTTTAATACCCATCTGTTAACTTTATCAAAACTGACACTAGCTTCACACCGAGTAAGCATTTTGACTATATTAACCACTTCCCGACAGCCGTACGACTTTGTATGTCCGCAGGTTGGTTCTACTTCTCTGATCTGCCGTCTTTTTATGGCCTCCGCTCCTCCAGGCCCTAAGATGCCGATGCACGTGCCTGGCGGCCGCGATGTCCACCAGGCACTCGCGATCGGCGGTTTGAGTGACAAGGACGTGGATCTGTGTGTGTAAACACACAGATCCATGTCCTGTCAGGGAGAGAGGAGACCGATCTGTGTCCCTTGTACACAGGGACATAGATCGGTCACCTCCCCCAGTCACCCCCCCTCCCTCCACAGTTAGAACACAATGCAGGGTACACATTTAACCCCTCCCTCGCCCCCTAGTGTTAACCCCTTCAATGCCAGTCACATTTATACAGTAATTAGTGCATATTTATAGCACTGATCGCAGTATAAATGTGAATGGCGCCAAAAATGTGTCAAAAGTGTTCGATGTGTACACCATAATGTCACAGTCCCAATAAAAAGCGCAGATCGCCACCATTACTAGTAAAAAAAAAAAGTAATAAAAATTAATAATAATTCTGTCCCCTATTTTGTAAGCGCTATAACTTTTGCACAAACCAGTCGCTTATTGCGAATTTTTTTTTTTTTTACCAAAAATATGTAGAAGAATATGTATTGGCCTAAACTGAGAAAAAATATGTTTTTTTTTAAATTGGGCTATTATAGCAACAAGTAAAAAATATTGCATTTCTTTTCAAAATTGTCGCTCTTTTTTTGTTTATAGCGCAAAAAAATAAAAACCACAGAGGTGATCAAATACCACCAAAAGAAAGCTCTATTTGTGGGGAAAAAAGGACGTAAATTTTGTTTGGGAGCCACATCACACGACCGCGCAATTGTGAGTTAAATCGACACAGTGCCGGAAGCTGAACATTCACCTGGTCAGGAAGGGGGTATATGTGCCCAGTAAGCAAGTGGTTAATAATTAAAAAAAAAGGAAATATTTCACTCACCGCATTTGAAGCTCCACCTTGCCAGTTCCAGTCTTCTGGTACCCTACAGTCTTTTTCTTTTTTCATTTTCCAAAAGTTTCCAGTCTCCAGAGAATAATTATGGGGTTCCAAACTTGTTTAGTCTTGTATATCAGACTCTCTTATGTCACAACCAGACATTAGAGTCACAGCACAACTATTGGGTCTTCATCAGACTTCTGTCCAACTCACAGGATTGTTGTCCTGAACATGCGTTTCTGGTCACTTGAATGGCACCAATGTAGTGATATCAAGAATGTATAGTGTATAGTCCAGTCCGGTTAGATAATTGATGTTTAGATGTTAGTATGATGACTATAAATTGTGTTGTTTCACAGCAACAAACCAGGCTTTCCAGAGAACCCATTTTTTAATTAACTTCCAATAAAGAATAAAGTCCAAATTCCACAGACGATACAAAAATCCAACAGAGTATATAATTCAAATCTCTTCCTAGACCTGTGCCTCCATATTCATGCAGAGAAAATACCAGAAATGTATTCTCTGAGTGACAAGAGTGAACTCCCAGATTATATTTCCTATTTACTGAATAGCTGAGCAATTTGATTGGCCGACTCTGATCTACATCCTGTCTTTCAGAGTGGCAGGTAGCCAGAGTCACTAATTAGTATGCATCCTTGCATACTAATAAGCTCTCTTTTAATAAGTAATTAGATTACATGTGGCCTTAGTAATGGTTTGATGTGTGAAATCGACTCCATCCTGTTTCTTTGTCTATTTGACAATGGACAAGTGTTTTTTGATGTGTAACATGTGATTACAGGTTTGAAATCTGGCCTGGTCAATTTTGGACTTATATATGTAACGCTCACTCCCGCAGGACACGCTGGTTTGATGTGGGATCGGCATAATTGAAGTTACCTCTGCAATATGTCTAGGGGTGATAGTAGGAAAAAGAAGTTTACCCCATGGGGCTTTGGACAGCCAAAATATAAATATAACAATATAGTCTAGTAAAACATGATTTATTTGCTGATCGTCTATACCAGGGATCTCCAAACTACGGCCCTCCAGATGCTGTGGAACTACACTTCCCATGAGGCATTGTAAAACTCTGACATTCGTAGACATGACTAGGCATGATGGGAATTGTAGTTCCTGAACACCTGGAGGGCCATAGTTTGGAGACTCCTGGTCTATACCATATAGTTAAAATTTAATGACAATAAAAGAACCCCTTACGGATCAAGTGATACAATGCAGATCATACAATATAAGTACAGTTACATACAACATTGCATAAAAACTGCGTAGTGTGCGTGCCCCGACGCGTTTCGACCTGTGGAGGGTCTCTTCAGGGGGATGATTGATTCTACAAAAATATATATACATATATATACATAACATAAGTTTGAGATCAAAAATACATGTTTGAGTATATATCACATAAGAAGACCTGAACAGAAAGTTACCGTTGTCAAATAAGTGTTCTGATAGTCAAAATTGTACAGACCCGTTGGAAAAAACGAAGGGAGCCCCATACGAGCGCCCCCCAGAAACCCGGAGGGGAGAAGAAGGAAGAACATGGCCCACGGGTGGGTTACAAGGAGTCGCACAGCTGAACGTCCTCTGACGACCTGGGGAGCCGATACCTGCAATAAGCACCCCATGGGCTAGCCATATATTCCCAAAAAGATTCATGGTATTAAATCATAGCAAGTTGTGCTGAGGTCTAAAATGTATATATAGGTAAGGCATATTAGTGTATAAGAAACAGACTGGCAGTATAGTTCTAAGAAAATTAATAGGATCTAGACATTAAAAACCCATTAGGGTATTAGATCAATGAGTATGATCAAGGATGTTGTATCTTAAAAAATATGTAAATAAATAATAATTGGGGTACTACATAAGTTGGCATGTAGGTGCCCCATGGATGAACAGAATTAAACAAGAAGAATATTATTTTAATCTAATAAATAGTGCATAAAGGTGGGTAGGAGTGTAATGCCAATTGCATTATAGACATGATGTAAACCATCAAAATTATGTGGGTACATGGTGATGGTGGGAGTGAAAAAAAAAACAAGCACAATAAAACAAAACCATCAACCAAAAGGGCTGGGATGGCTGGTGTCAGAAATCAAGAAAGGAAGAGTGATAGTTGGATAACCAACTAACAAGTGTGTGAGTGAAAAAGTGCTGTTACCTGAAAGGTGGTAGGCAGGATATAGGTAGGTTGCTGAAATAAGTTGGTAGTGCTTGTTGCTAAATATTAAAGTCTGGGCTGCAAAAAATGCAAAAGGCACACAGACTACTAATTGCAGAGGCGGCTCTAGGCTTGGTGAGGCCTTAGGCAAACCTTAGATATGAGGCCCCACTAACTCCCATAATGGGAAAAATAATTCAAGCGTTAAAAATTAACGGTAAAAATTGCATATATAAAGAGCCTTAAATCCTATGAACTATGGGACTCTGGTCACCATAGAGCACCTTCCCCAGAGTGAGCGCACTAGGGTAAGGGGGGCGGGGGGCTTACTTATACAACAGTGAACCTTTATATCAGAGCCTCCTTACTTTACTGTATTCTCTGCCCCCTACATCAGAGATGGTCAGAGACTGCATACATACTACAGGAGATTGTCAGAGACTGCATACACGATACAATAAATGGTCAGAGACTGCATACGCGATACAATAAATGGTCAGAGACTGCATACACGATACAATAAATGGTCAGAGACTGCATACGCGATACAATAAATGGTCAGAGACTGCATACACGATACAATAAATGGTCAGAGACTGCATACACGCTACAATAAATGGTCATAGACTGCATACACGACACAAGAGATGGTCAGAGAGTGTGTGAACATGATACAGGAGATGGTCAGAGACTGCATACAAGATACAGGAGATGGTCAGAGTCTGCATACATGATACAGGAGATGGTCAGAGATTGCATACGTTCTACAGGAGATGGTCAGAGACTGCATACATACTATAGAAGATGGTCAGAGACTGCATACATACTACAGAAGATGGTCAAAGACTGCATACATGATACAAGAGATAGTCAGAGACTGCATACATGACACAGGAGATGGTCAGAGACTGCATATGTGGTACAAGAGATGGTCAGAGACTGCAGACATGGTACAGGAGATGGTCAGACTGCATACATACTACAGGAGATGGTCATAGACTGCATACATGGTACAAGAGTTGGTCAGAGACTGCAGACATGGTACAAGAGTTGGTCCGAGACTGCAGACATGGTACAAGAGATGGTCAGAGCCTGCAGACATGGTACAAGAGATGGTCAGAGACTGCAGACATGGTACAAGAGATGGTCAGAGACTGCAGACATGATACAGGAGATGGTCATAGACTGCATACATGGTACAAGAGATGGTCAGAGACTGCAGACAATGACATGATACAAGAGATGGTCAGAGACTGCAGGCATGGTACAAGAGGTGGTCAGAGACTGCATACGTGGCACAAGAGATGGTCAGAGACTGCATACATGATACAGGAGATGGTCAGAGACTGCATACTTGATACAAGACATTGTCAGAGAGTGCAGACATACTACTGGAGATGGTCAGAGACTGCACACATACTACTGGAGATGGTCAGAGACTGCACACATACTACTGGAGATGGTCAGAGACTGCACACATACTACTGAAGATGGTCAGAGACTGCACACATACTACTGAAGATGGTCAGAGACTGCACACATACTACTGAAGATGGTCAGAGACTGCACACATACTACTGAAGATGGTCAGAGACTGCACACATACTACTGAAGATGGTCAGAGACTGCAGACATGGTACAATAGATGGTCAGAGACTGCAGACATGGTACAAGAGATGGTCAGAGACTGCGTACGTGGTACAAGAGATGGTCAGAGACTGCAGATATACTACAGGAGATGGTCAGAGACTGCATACATGATAAAAGAGACGGTCAGAGAGTGTGCAGACATGATACAGGAGATGGTCTGAGACTGCAGATATGGTACAAGAGATGGCCAGACTGCATATATACTATAGGAGATGGTCAGAGACTGCATACATACCACAGAAGATGGTCAGAGACTACAGACATGGTACCAGAGATGGTCAGAGACTGCAGACATCGTACAAGAGATGGTCAGAGCCTGCAGACATGGTACAAGAGATGGTCAGAGACTGCAGACATGGTACAAGAGATGGTCAGAGACTGCAGACATGATACAGGAGATGATCATAGACTGCATACATGGTACAAGAGATGGTCAGAGACTGCAGACAATGACATGGTACAAGAGATGGTCAGAGACTGCAGACAATGACATGGTACAAGAGATGGCCAGAGACTGCAGACATGGTACAAGAGATGGTCAGAGACTGCATACGTGGTACAAGAGATGGTCAGAGACTGCATACATGATACAGGAGATGGTCAGAGACTGCATACTTGATACAAGACATTGTCAGAGACTGCAGACATACTACTGGAGATGGTCAGAGACTGCACACATACTACTGGAGATGGTCAGAGACTGCACACATACTACTGGAGATGGTCAGAGACTGCACACATACTACTGAAGATGGTCAGAGACTGCAGACATGGTACAATAGATGGTCAGAGACTGCAGACATGGTACAAGAGATGGTCAGAGACTGCAGACATGGTACAAGAGATGGTCAGAGACTGCGTACGTGGTACAAGAGATGGTCAGAGACTGCAGATATACTACAGGAGATGGTCAGAGACTGCATACATGATAAAAGAGACGGTCAGAGAGTGTGCAGACATGATACAGGAGATGGTCTGAGACTGCAGATATGGTACAAGAGATGGTCAGAGACTGCAGACATGGTACAAGAGATGGTCAGATAATGCAGACATGGTACAAGAGATGGTCAGAGACTGCACACATGGTACAAGAGATGGTCAGACTGCATATATACTGTAGGAGATGGTCAGAGACTGCATACATACCACAGAAGATGGTCAGAGACTGCAGACATGGTACAGGAGATGGTCATAGACTGCATACATGGTACAAGAGATGGTCATAGACTGCATACATGGTACAAGAGATGGTCAGAGACTGCAGACATGGCACAAGAGATGGTCAGAGACTGCAGACATGGTACAAGAGATGGTCAGAGACGGCAGACATGGTACAAGAGATGGTCAGAGACTGCAGACATGGTACAAGAGATGGCCAGAGACTGCAGACATGGTACAAGAGATAATCAAAGACTCCAGACATGATACAAGAGGTGGTCAGAGACTGCAGGCATGGTACAAGAGGTGGTCAGAGACTGCATACGTGGTACAAGAGATGGTCAGAGACTGCATACGTGGTACAAAAGATGGTCAGAGACTGCATACATGATACAGGAGATGGTCAGAGACTGCATACTTGATACAACACATTGTCAGAGAGTGCAGACATACTACTGGAGATGGTCAGAGACTGCACACATACTACTGGAGATGGTCAGAGACTGCACACATACTACTGGAGATGGTCAGAGACTGCACACATACTACTGGAGATGGTCAGAGACTGCACACATAATACTGGAGATGGTCAGATAGAAGGATGCGCTCCGGCGTGTTTGCACAGCCCACGTGCAGAGCCCCCCGGGAAGTTGGCACTGTGCTGTGCTAATTACAGGCAGCGAAACATTTCCCGATCTCTGCAGCTGCGCACCGGGAGAATGTCTCACTGCCTGTGATTAGCGCAATGCTGACTTCCTGGTGGGCTCTGCACATGGGCTGTGTGAAAATGCAGGAACTCATCCTTAGTCAGAGACTGCAGACATGTGCGGACATAATTGGGCTGAAATTGCACAGAAAGCACAGCGTGTTCCTGTGTTTTTCAGTGTGAAGCTGGACCTGTGACCTGGAACCCACACTTGATAACTTGCCTGGAAAGGGGGCAATAATATGGGCACCTGGAGCAATTTGGCACATCTCTTTGGGGGGGGGGGGGGATATGTGCTAAGGGGGTGAATTTCATATCCAAGCCCCCTTGCAGCAAACGTCATAAAGTGCCCCCTAGAACATATCCTCTCCCCCAAAATTACTCAAAGTAAACTGTAAACCGTAGGCTAGGGTTGCCACCTTTTCCTCAAGCCAAACCCGAACACGACTACATATGGTGGGTGTGGCCATATTGAGGGAGGGGCTTCACGAGGCATGATTAAATTAAACAAAATAATTATTTTACCTATAAAATATGCTTACTTTGCTGTGCCACAAGTAAGAGTCTCACTGACATGAATAAACCTTAGCACAATCATTTAAAAAAAATAAAACTCTTCCATTACTACAGAGGTAAGTGCAGTGGAGATCAGGGGCATTAGTTCACCTTTTAATTTTCATTAAGTACAGAGGGTATTACAGTATGTGCAGGGAGGGAGTGCAGAATTTACAACAGTATATACAAGAGTGTGGCGCGTATGTTGGTATGTGTAGGAAAGGAGTGCAAAGTGTAAGACATTATGTACAGGAAATGAGTGCAGAGGGTAGGTATTACTTGCAGGAAAGGAGTGAAGAGGGTGTAACAGTGACCAGTATATGCAGTAGAGGAGTGTGGAGGGTATGATGGGAGCACTATGTACAGGAGAGGAGTGCGAGGGTATGATGGGGGCAGTATGAACAGGAGAGGACTGTGGAGGGTATGACAGTGGGCAGTATGTACAGGAGAGGAGTGTGGAGGGTATGACAGTGGGCAGTATGTACAGGAGAGGAGTGTGGAGGGTATGACAGTGGGCAGTATGTACAGGAGAGGAGTGTGGAGGGTATGATGGGGGCAGTATGAACAGGAGAGGAGTGTGGAGGGTATGACAGTGGGCACTATGTACAGGAGAGGAGTGTGGAGGGTATGATAGTGGGCACTATGTACAGGAGAGGAGTGTGGAGGGTATAATGGGGCAGTATGAACAGGAGAGGAGTGTGGAGGGTATGACAGTGGGCACTATGTACAGGAGAGGAGTGTGGAGGGTATGATAGTGGGCACTATGTACAGGAGAGGAGTGTGGAGGGTATGATAGTGGGCAGTATGTACAGGAGAGGAGTGTGGAGGGTATGACAGTGGGCAGTATGTACAGGAGAGGAGTGTGGAGGGTATGACAGTGGGCAGTATGTACAGGAGAGGAGTGTGGAGGGTATGACAGTGGGCAGTATGTACAGGAGAGGAGTGTGGAGGGTATGATGGGGGCAGTATGAACAGGAGAGGAGTGTGGAGGGTATGACAGTGGGCACTATGTACAGGAGAGGAGTGTGGAGGGTATGATAGTGGGCACTATGTACAGGAGAGGAGTGTGGAGGGTATGATAGTGGGCAGTATGTACAGGAGAGGAGTGTGGAGGGTATGATAGTGGGCAGTATGTACAGGAGAGGAGTGTGGAGGGTATGACAGTGGGCAGTATGTACAGGAGAGGAGTGTGGAGGGTATGACAGTGGGCAGTATGTACAGGAGAGGAGTGTGGAGGGTATGACAGTGGGCAGTATGTACAGGAGAGGAGTGTGGAGGGTATGATGGGGGCAGTATGAACAGGAGAGGAGTGTGGAGGGTATGACAGTGGGCACTATGTACAGGAGAGGAGTGTGGAGGGTATGATAGTGGGCACTATGTACAGGAGAGGAGTGTGGAGGGTATGACAGTGGGCACTATGTACAGGAGAGGAGTGTGGAGGGTATGATAGTGGTCACTATGTACAGGAGAGGAGTGTGGAGGGTATGACAGTGGGCACTATGTACAGGAGAGGAGTGTGGAGGGTATGACAGCGGTCACTATGTACAGGAGAGGAGTGTGGAGGGTATGACAGTGGGCACTATGTACAGGAGAGGAGTGTGGAGGGTATGACAGTGGGCACAATGTATAGGAGTGGAAGGATGTTTAGGGACTGCGTAGTGGTTAAGCGGGTCATACATGAATTGAAATTACACCAATTATGCAGAGACCAGCCATAGTCGATCTATGTATGGGCTAGCTGGTTTTACACGAGTCAATCTATTAATTGACTTGAGTACAACCAGCCTGTTTTTCCAAAAACAATCAGTGCTGCCAGCTATAGATAGCAACACTGATCATTGTACTCACTGGCAGAACACAACAACACTACAGGAGTGATTCCCCCATCCACAGGTCAGCAGGTGAGAGGGTGTGTGGGGGGGGGGGGGGGACAGGCTAGGGAGAGATACCAGTCAGTGGCTGGGTAGGCACTGGCTAGTATCATAGCCAGATACACACAGGTTACATACGTCACGATCGTTAGAGCGAGAGCAATAATTCTAGCACTAGATCTCCTCTGTAGCTCTAAACATGTAACCTAAAAAAATTTAAAGCATCGCTTAAGATACCAAAAAAAATCGTGCTAACTTTAGTGTTTTTTTTTAATGAATGAAACAGTTTATTTCCAAAAAAAAAAACACATTTGAAAAATTGCTGCGCAAATACAGTACTGTCCTAGAGCTGCACAATTAATCGTTAAAAAATGGTGATGTCGATTCAACCCCCCTGACATCTCCAATGCAGAGTTTGCTGATTCTTTCATATAACAAGTGGAGAGACTTTCAGCTGTCAAAAGAAAATATCTGGACAGTCTGCTAAGTTAGCAGGAAACATTGTGACTAACACTTTCTTCATAGATCAAAGGGATACACTTCTGTGTGTAAAGAAAATATCCGGGCAGTCTGCCAAGTTTGTAAACAACATGAAACACTGTAACCAACTTCCTTTTTAGATCAAACTTCTGTGTGTAAATGTAAGAAATGTAACCACTTAAAGTCCAACACTTGTTAAAAACCAATATTTTTTGCTAGAAAATTACTTGGAACCACCAAACATTATATATATATATATTAGCAGAGACAAAAATGGCAATTGCTGCAATATTTTATGTCACACTGCATTTGCCCACTTCATTGAATAATAAAAACCATAAAAACAAAACAGTAAAGTTAGTCCATTTTTTTTTTTCATTTTAATGTGAAAGATGATGTTATGCCGCACGAATCGTGAGAGAATCGTGATCTATCTTCTAAGCAAAAAAATTGCAGTTGTCGTTTTAGCCAGAATCGTGCAGCTCTATACCGTGCAACATAAAAAGTTGCAAAGACCACCATAGAGTAATTTTCTAGCAAAAAATTAATGATGATTTTTTTTTCTCAGTCTGCTGCAGTGTGTCAGCTTGTATTTATAATGGCCGCTCTGTATGTAGCTTCTGACAGGCTGTGCAAGCAGGCCCGTATCTCCAGAACCATAAATGATAGCCATCCCATATTTTGACCAGTTGTGGGGTAGGTCTTCAACTGACTACCCCCCAAATGTGGGGTTTCTGTGACCTCTGGTCATCGAGCTACAACCCCCGCTCCATCAGCCCCTCTGTTAATCCGACCCTGTATGGAGGGGGGGCAGGACTGTATGTATGGCTGTGGATGGTATATGCAGGGGGGGCAGGACTGTATGTATGGCTGTGGATGGTATGGAGGGGGGGCAGAACTGTATATACGGCTGTGGATGGTAATGGTATATGCAGGGGGGGGCAGAACTGTATGTTTAGTGTATGGTGGGGGTAGTGTATGGTCCGCCCATCCACCCACCTCCATGTGTATTCTGTAGCCAGTCAGAGAAGAGCTGAGCACTCTGTGTCCCATGTGTCCTCTTCCACTCTGCAGCACACAATGCAGACGGAGGCGCGCCGGAGGGAGGGAGGGGGAGGGGCTAGCACAGTGAGAAGTTGCACACATGTTTACAGCCCGGCCGGGGGGCTAACAGAGAGCACTGCTGCGGGCGGCACACCTTCTACTAACACTCAGGCAAGCTGGTGGAGCCTAACAGAGAGCACTGCTGCGGGCGGCACACCTTCTACTAACACTCAGGCAAGCTGGTGGAGCCGGGGATGTGCAGCTCTGTTGCGGCCGGGCCAGGATGGACAGCTAAAGAAAAAATAAAAAAATAAAAAAATGTTTTTTTTTTTTTTTGTTTGTTTTTTAATGTGCCCGGGTTTCAGGAGGCTTCAAAACCGGGCACATGTGTCCAAACCCGGACTGTCCGGGTCAAAACCGGACAGGTGGCAACCCTACCGTAGGCATTAACCCTCCCCCCCCCTCTCTCTGGAAGGCTCACTTACTTTGCATCAGGATATGATGTGTCATAGATTGTCAGACGAGCAGCTTTTCTCTGCAGCGTGATGAGCCTCCTTCCCCTCCCCCCTCCTCCTCTGTGTACACAGGAAACATCACACAGCACGAGGAGGAGGGGGCGGGCTCAGCTCACTCCGTCTCACTCTGTCTGCACTGTGTGTGTCAGGAGTCAGGGCCAGGCAGCCAGGGACTGCAGGGAGAGATGTCGGCAGACTCGGCTCTCTCTGCCATAACAAGTGGAGCTTGCGGCCGCGTGGGGGAACGAAAATAGCCGGGAAAGGGTGAGGCATGGGCAAATTAGGCGGCCGCACGGGGCCCCTGACTTTGCGAGGCCTCTGACTTTGCGGGGGCCTAAGGCAGCTGCCTAATTTGCCTAATTAGAGAGCCGCCTCTAATGATTCACAGGCAGGTGTTCTTATATAGGCCTATGGGTGTGGCTATAACATATGCAGGTCTCAGGCTACCCCATGGACAACAGAGATGGTGACACGGGGGCCACTCATATGAGCGACCCAAGTGCGGCTCCCTCGGCGTTCAGGAGAGCCGGGGGGCCCCGACCGCTGTCGTCATCCCCGTTGCAAACTGCATGACATCATGGCGGGAAGCGCGCGCTGGCGCCTAAAGCACACGCCGCCCGCCACAGCCATACGGGGGTGAAGACAGAATGCCGCCCAGGTAGGGGTACCGACATCAACCTTAGGAGGCTCTTTACCCATATAGCTAGGGCGGACGACGTGGGTCAGACCCTGGTGGCCTCTCTTGACGCCGAGAAGGCCTTTGACTCTGTTGAGTGGAGGTTTCTCTGGGCGGTTCTTGCCAAGTTTGGCTTTGGTCCCAAATTCATATCCTGGGTTAGGCTTCTCTATGACTCCCCCCGGGCCAGGGTCTGTACAAATGCGTGCCTGTCGGATTCATTCCCACTGGGGCGGGGCACGAGACAGGGCTGTCCCCTCTCTCCGGGTCTGTTCGCGCTGGCCATAGAGCCCCTGGCGGCTCTTATCAGGGCGGACGGAGAAATTCAGGGGATACGGGTTGGCCCCTTGCATGAAAAAATCTCCCTTTATGCCGACGATACCCTGCTGTACTTAGCCGACTCGTCCGGATCCCTTGACAAGGCCCTGGCTCAATTTGACCGCTTCGCTGGCTTCTCTGGGGTCCGCATCAACTGGGACAAATCGGAACTCTTCTCACTCCATCCCTCCCCTACTAAGTCTACTCCTCAGTTGCAGCTCCACTGGGTTGGGGAAATCAAATACCTGGGGGTCAGGGTCACTGCGGTGCTGGACGACTTTGTGGCGCGCAATATTCACCCTTTGATGAGACAGGTCACCGCTAAATTCGCAGCGTGGCGATCGCTCCCTCTGACTCCGGTGGGTAGGATTAACCTCCTGAAGATGGTACTCCTCCCCAAATTTTTGTACTACTTTCGGAATACTCCGATCCACCTCCCGAGGGAATTCTTTAAGAAGCTCGAGAGTCAACTGGGGGCCTTTGTTTGGGCGGGGAAAACCCCTAGGATAGCTAAAAAAACGTTATACCTACCCCTATCGGGCGGAGGCCTGTCGCTTCCAAACTTTCAACTATACTACTGGGCGGCTGTATTGGTTACTGTCCGGTGGTGGTTCGCCCAACCTAAGCAGAATCCGGCGGCTACGTTGGAGGCAGCTATTTTGGGCTCATACGCCGCTCTGAGCAACCTCGCATTTCGTGGTTGCCGTTCGACCCCTTCGGTCACGGTCCCCATGACAACTACCATCAAGGCTTGGAAGGATGCTAGGGAAATATATGCAAAACCCTCCCATGTCTCTCCTCATACGCCCCTTTGGGGTAATCCCCTACTGCCCCATTTCCACTCCCTTCCTGACCCCTCAGTATGGGCAGGTAAGGGGATAACTACCCTTAAACATATTGTTTCTGACGGCACTCTCATGACTTTTCAGGAACTACGGGACCGGTACTCGGTCCCGCCGCAGTGGACGTTTCGGTACTGGCAGCTCAGACACGCGTACGGGGCCCAATTCCCGGACAGACTCACACTCCAATCAGACTCGGTCGAGAGACTCCTGACCTTGCGTGCTATGGGGCGACCACTATCTACCCTTTATCTTTATCTGACGGTAGCATATGACTCTGGGTTGACCCGCACATTTGATAAGTGGAAGGCTGATATACCTGACCTGGATGACGAAAAGTGGGAGGAATGCGTCTCTCTGTTCATCCCGTCACTTATAGCAGCTAGGGATAGGTTTATCCAAATCAAATTCCTACATAGAGCATACTATACCCCCCAAAGGCTGGCCCGTATCTTCCCCCAGCGAGACCCCCTCTGCCCGCGCTGTAGGGTGCAGGAGGGCTCGTTCTGGCACATGGTCTGGTCTTGTCCTAAAATCCAACCCTACTGGGGCCGGGTGGCCGAGGTCTTGAGCGAGGTGTCTCAGCTGCAGATCCCGTTGGAGCCCCTGGTTTTTCTCTTGAGCCATTTGGAGGAGATCCAGGGAGACAGATACTCCAAGCTGTTTCTTACCTTCTCCCTCTTCTATGCCAGGAGGGAAATCCTCCTTAAGTGGAAGGCGGCGGATCCACCAACGGTGGAATCGTGGACCCTATCTATCAATAAAGTGCTCCCGCTGTACAGGATCACGTATGAGAGCAGACAATGCCCGGCAAAATTTGACAAGGTGTGGTCTGCGTGGATTGATGCCAGGGGTTAGATGTGGTCTCTGGTTTGGTTGATGTACTATTCCTATATGACAATAGCTGATCCTTATTGCCTTCTCCCCCCCCCCCTTTTTTTTCTCTCTCCCCAACCCCCCCCCCCCATCTTGACACTCCGGTTTATTACCCCCCCTTTTCCTGTACTATCCTCAGGGGGGGTGGGGGTTTTGAAGTAAGCTCCGGTAAGCTTCCTATTGTTAGTGTGGGGGTTTGAATGTCCAGTTTTTTCTTTTTTTCTTTTCTTTTCACCTTGCCAATATGTAGCGGATGGGGTAGGTGCTCTGCTTTACCTCCTAATAGTCCACCCTGATATTTGTATTGTGCTGTGCTTTTGTGTACATGTGATGCTGTAACCCTGTTTTTTTCTCTCAATAAAACGTCTCTGTTAAAAAAAAAGACAGAATGCCGCCGGCAAGGTAGAGCCCTGCAAATGGCTGAGAAGTGGAATACTCAGCCACAGCTGGACAGGTAGGAGGGGACGGGAATGTGTGAACACTACACCACCCCCCCCCCACCTTGCCGGGAACCCCCCATTGGACCGTGATTTATCCCCCCCCCCCGGGAGAGGGGGCGCAAGAAAGGTGAACCCCCCAGGACTAACAGGTTATGATAGATAATTGAAGGTTATCATAGATAACTGAAGGATAATTAAATCATAGCAAGTTGTGCTGAGGTCTAAAATGTATATATAGGTAAGGCATATTAGTGTATAAGAAACGGACTGGCAGTATAGTTCTAACATGTCTAAGAAAATGAATAGGATCTAGACATTGAAAACCCATTAGGCCTCGTACACACGATCAAATCTGTCTGCTGGAAACGGTCTGCTAGACCGAACCAGCAAACAGATTTGACCGTGTGTACGGGCGAGCCGACGGATTTGGCCAGCCGACAGATTTCAAAGCATGCTTTGAAATCTGTCGGCTGGGAACCCGTCCGCCCGACATGTCTGCTGGTTAGTATGCTATGCACGTCAGCGCGCTGTCTGCTGGCGGGGATTTTGGTTTGCTCATGTGTACACGCGAGCAAACCAAAATCCAAGCAGACAGATCTGTTCAAATCAGTCGGTCCGACCGATTTGAACAGATAGATTGCCTCGTGTGTACTAGGCATTAGGGTATTAGATCAATGAGTATGATCAAGGATGTTGTATCTTAAAAAATATGTAAATAAATAAATATTGGGGTACTACATAAGTTGGCATGTAGGTGCCCCATCGATGAACAGAATTAAAAAAGAAGAAAAAATAATAAGTGAATATTATTTTAATCTAATAAATAGTGCATAAAGGTGGGTGGGAGTGTAATGCCAATTGCATTAAAGAGGGGTGATAGTAGTGATGAGATCAGTGACGGAATGTCCAGGCAATTAGTTGACGTTGTCAATGCTTTTATTTCCTGGTCCAACACAACCAACAGTCAACTTGAGGTAGACAGGATAGGTTGGGGAAAAGAAGAACTTTGCAGATTCAGGCTATGAATAGTAGAAGAGAAGCAGTCCTGCTTCCGATGATTATACTCGCCTTCGTCGCCACCCCAGCCGGGATGGGTGCAGTGCACCCGGACTGGCCTCCCTCACAGACCTGGCAGCCTGGGTGTCACTGTGAGCTCTGAGAAGGAACAAGTCTCTGCCACCAACTTGGCTTTAGTGAATTAGTAAAGGCCTCTGCCACAGGTCCAATACTCAAGGACAGGAATTAAAGCTAATCCTCTCAGTAAATAATTGGGGTCAGCATACAACCTGTCAGTGTCCATTCACCCAGATCCCCGATGGTTCCGTATAAATCCTATTGGATCACCTGCCTCCGGGTTCACCTCAGACCAACTCCCCACTGAACAGCATTCAGCTTGTGATCTCTCTCCAAGCGTGGGGTCCCAGTAAGTCACTGGGGCCCCCCTGCGACTTTAGTTGCCCTGAGCCAGGAGGGCTCAGTGTCTGGAACTCTGCGTGGCACGTGCGCCCTGGCCAGGTGGGCCATAGTAGCAGGGCCCGTGATGTGCGCACACCCTAAAGGTGGGTCCCTCACCTGCGACCCGTTGCGGGTAGAAGACCCGGGTGGAAGACCTGGAACAATGGCGTCAGCGCCAGAAATACCCTCCCCCAGCATGCCCTGTGAGGGAGAACACCCTCCAATTGGCTGCTGGGGAAAGGCGCTTTCTGCCTGGACCCTCTGGCGCCACCTGTCAACCAAAGAATAGAAGTGTATCCCTGGAACACAGAATGGGACCACAGGGAGCCCAGCCCGAACAATTTGTACAAATAAACATGGATGAGAGCAATGTAACTCTCTCATCCCCCTCTAAATTTAAATAGTGTCCTAACTGAAAGTATAGGTGCGCTACATATGATATATATATATATATATATATATATATATATATATATATATATATATATATATATATATATATATTTATGTATTATACATATATTATAACATCCCACATAAATCGGCCAACATATTACAACATATATTACAACAACCCCCTTGCCCGGCGTCTGACAGCTGGCTTGTCAGAACTCTTAGCCCGCCAGCTTTTACCATACAAGCTGGTGGAGTCTGAGGTCTTCAAAAAATTTGTAGCTATTGCGACACCGCAGTGGAAGGTACCCGGCCGAATTTTTTTTTCACAAAAGGCAATCCCCAACCTGCACTCTATTGTGCAAAAGGAAGTCATGGTATCTCTGGCACACAGTGTTGGGGCAAGGGTCCATCTGACCACTGATACCTGGTCTGCAAAGCACAGTCAGGGCAGGTATAGCACCTACACTGCGCATTGGGTAAACCTGCTGACGGCTGCCAAGCATGTAATGCGTGGCTCTGCAGAGGAGTTGGTGACACCGCCACGACTTTCAGGCAAGCCTGTTGCCAACTCCTTTACTCCTCCTACTCCATCCTTTTGGATAACCTCCTTGGCTGAGTCTTCTTCTGCTGCTGCGTCTTGCTCCACATCACCTGCACCCCCCCCCCCAGCTCCCCAGGGGCTGTTCCACATCCCGGATACGACAGTGTCACGCCGTCTTGGGTGGACTTGCCTGAAAGCAAAGAGTCACACCGGACCAGCACTCCTGTCTGCCCTGAACGCACAGGTGGATCAGTGGCTGACTCCGCACCAACTGGAGATCGGCAAAGTGGTGTGTGACAACGGAAACAATTTGTTGGCGGCACTGAATTTTGGCAAGTTGACGCATGTGCCGTGCATGGCACATGTGTTGAATCTGATTTTACAACGCTTTGTGCATAAGTACCCAGACTTACAGGATGTCCTCAAGCAGGCCAGGAAGGTGTGTGGCCATTTCAGGCGTTCCTACACGGCCATGGTGCACTTTTCCGATATCCAGCGGCGAAACAACATGCCAGTGAGGCGATTGATTTGCGACAGCTCGACACGTTGGAATTCAACACTCCTAATGTTCGACCGCCTGCTCCAACAAGAAAAAGCCTTTAACGAGTATTTGTATGACCGGGGTGTATGACCGGGGTGCTGCCTCTGTGCAGCTGGGAATTTTTTGCCACGTTACTGGACGCTCATGCGCAATGCGTCCTTTTGAGGAGGTGACAAACCTAGTCAGTCGCACTGAAGGCACCATCAGCGACATAATCCTATTTGTTTTCTTCCTGGAGCGTGCCCTGCGAAGAGTGCTGGATCAGGCCGTTGATGAGCGTGAAGAGGAAGAGTTGTGGTCCCCATCACCACCAGAAACAGCCTTATCAGCATCGCTTGCTGGACCTGCGGCAACGCTGGAAGAGCAGTCTGAGGAAGAGGAGTCAGAGGAGGAATGTGGCTTTGAGGAGGAGGAGGAGGAAGACCAACCACAGCAGGCATCCCAGGGTGCTAGTTGTTACCTATCTGGTAAAAAGAGATGAATCTGCGCCACAGACAATTTAAATAAAATAGTGATGTGATAAAAATACAAAGTGATTGAGTTTGAAGTGGCTGCCCCTACATAAAAACCCACCTAGGTGGGAGTGAAGAATAAATAAAAAATATAGCAGGTAATGGCGCCTACTAGAAATAAAGAAAGTGCAAATATAAATATAGATGGTGTCTGTCCAAATAAAAGGTGCTGGTCCTAGTCAAAATATAACATATATATAACACAAAATAAATTGAATATTAATTGATAATTAGTGATTGAAAAAATAGTGATTGAAAAAATTGAAAAAATAAATAATTCATAAATCCTAAAAAGTCCAATTCCTAGTGATAAAAATTCCCAAAATAAGTGTTGCAATATTAAATGATGATAATAATAATAATCCAAAAAAGTCCAGTTTTATAAAAATATAAAAATATATTTTCAGGATTGCTTCCAAAGAATATAAAGTGATATGTGCTTCATGCAGGTATAGCCGTCAGTGGTTCATTCAGTGCTCTCCCCCAATGGTCCCGCACTCACCGGATCCAACTACCCCTGCAGGGGTAATAGGCTTTCTCAGTAAAACTCCACACTTCAGTAGGATCTGCCTGGTTTCCTCACATGGGATCTAATTCAACCATCCAGCCGCTCATAGGGAAGATAGGATAAAACGAAAGTGCCCAATAGCGTGATACCGTTTTGTGCCAAGTAAAATTATTTATTGATAAACAATGGGTACTCACAATTTACATGCAGTTTAAAAAGCCTTTAGAGAATATATGCTGTAGCTCTAAGGAACGTTCGCTCGACCGGTTTCGTCGTTCTGACGTCATCTGGAGCGTGCCTCTGAGTCTACAGCATTAGCTATTTATAATTGAAGATCCAAATTTTTAAAAACCTCAAAGGCTTCCACAAATGTGGTAAATGCCTACCCTGCCGAGTCAGCAAAAAGACAAATAAGAAAAAAACTGAGTTCACATCTACAACTAATGGTACCACACATAAAATAAGAGAGCTGATAACATGTAGTAGTACACATGTTACGTATGTTCTGGAATGCCCATGCCAAAAACAATATGTAGGCAGAACAACAAGAGAACTACATATCAGGATTAGAGAACACATAGCCAACATCAAAAAAGGGTTTAATAAACATAGTGTGTCTCGACATTTTAGAGATTACCATCATAAAGATCCGGGATGCATGAATTTTTATGGAATAGACAGAATAAAAGAACATTGGAGGGGGGAAAATAAAACTATAAAAGTGTCCCAAATTGAAACCCGGTGGATCTACACGTTAGATACCCTCCAACCGTCTGGTATGAATATTGATGTGGATCTAAATTGTTTTTTAACAAATTTTTAACAATTTTAATAATTCCATATTCCAATTTTATTTTATTTTAATTTTATATTAATTTTATTACGGGAATTTTTACCATATATCCAATTATAGTAATACATCGGAATGCCTCATCGACAATACACATTCACCTCTCCTCGTTTACCTATCAATTACTCCTCATTTAATTATAATTGCATTTTAAACTAATGTTTTTTCCATAATGACTATTTATATATTTTTATAATTTTTTATATATGTGTTTTTCACCCATTTGCAATTTTATATATATATCTGAATATGTTATTAACATCATCTCGGTGCAATAATGAGATCAGCCAAATTAATCAAGTCTTTACTATATTTTGATCTAATCTCCGGGTTTCCCGATATGAGAACGAACGTTTTTTCTGTAGAGCCTCTTGAGACCGGACTTCGGTCTGCAAGAATCTCCAACATGGAGGACGATCGGAACTTTTTCGACGTAAGATCGGGAGTTTGTTTTCCCGACAGAACGTCCATCGTCGACCGCAACACTGAGGCTCTAGTGTTAGGACTACGGTCTGTAGTAATCTCCAACATGGAGGATACCGGAACAACGGAGTTCTTACGACGGAACGTCGGACCCGTTTTTCGACATTTTGTCGACACAACGTCCGCATTTTCCGACTGAACGTCAATTATAAATAGCTAATGCTGTAGACTCAGAGGCACGCTCCAGATGACGTCAGAACGACGAAACCGGTCGAGCGAACGTTCCTTAGAGCTACAGCATATATTCTCTAAAGGCTTTTTAAACTGCATGTAAATTGTGAGTACCCATTGTTTATCAATAAATAATTTTACTTGGCACAAAACGGTATCACGCTATTGGGCACTTTCGTTTTATCCTATCTTCCCTATGAGCGGCTGGATAGTTGAATTAGATCCCATGTGAGGAAACCAGGCAGATCCTACTGAAGTGTGGAGTTTTACTGAGAAAGCCTATTACCCCTGCAGGGGTAGTTGGATCCGGTGAGTGCGGGACCATTGGGGGAGAGCACTGAATGAACCACTGACGGCTATACCTGCATGAAGCACATATCACTTTATATTCTTTGGAAGCAATCCTGAAAATATATTTTTATATTTTTATAAAACTGGACTTTTTTGGATTATTATTATTATCATCATTTAATATTGCAACACTTATTTTGGGAATTTTTATCACTAGGAATTGGACTTTTTAGGATTTATGAATTATTTATTTTTTCAATTTTTTCAATCACTATTTTTTCAATCACTAATTATCAATTAATATTCAATTTATTTTGTGTTATATATATGTTATATTTTGACTAGGACCAGCACCTTTTATTTGGACAGACACCATCTATATTTATATTTGCACTTTCTTTATTTCTAGTAGGCGCCATTACCTGCTATATTTTTTATTTATGTTACCTATCTGGTACCCGTGGTGTTGTACGTGGCTAAGGGGAAGAACAGACCTTCGGTGAGATCAGTGAGGACGAGGAACGGGACATAAGTAGCTCGGCATCCAACCTTGTGCAAATGGGGTCTTTCATGCTGGTGTGCCTGTTGAGGGACCCTCATATAAAAAGGCTGAAGGAGAACGACCTGTACTGGGTGGCCACGCTACTAGACCCCCGGTACAAGCAGAAAGTGCCTGAAATGTTACCAGAAGTCGGAAAGGATGCAGCAGTTCCAAAATAAATTAAAAAGTATGCTTTACATAGAGTATAAGGGTGATGTTACAGCACAACGGGAATCTAACAGGGGGAGAGGTGAAAGTAATCCTCCTCCTACCACGACCACGCCGGCAAGGACAGGACACTTTACAGATGTGTTGTTGATGGAGGACATGCAGAGCTTTTTAAGTCCTACGCATCACCACAGCCCTTCGGGGTCCACACTCAGAGAACGACTCGACCGACAGGACGCAGACTACCTCGCCTTAACTGCAGATATCGACACTCTGAGGAGCGATGAACCCCTTGACTACTGGGCGTGCAGGCTTGACCTGTGGCCTGAGCTATCCCAATTTGCAATAGAACTTCTGGCCTGCCCCGCTTCAAGTGTCCTTTCAGAAAGGACCTTCAGTGCAGCAGGAGGTATTGTCACTTAGAAGAGAAGTCGCCTAGGTCAAAAAAGTCTATATTACCTCACCTTTATTAAGATGAATGAGGCATGGATCCCGAAGGGACTGACAGTGGGCGATACATTTGACTAAAGGCCTGATGAGATGAGCTGCCTTGGGCTAAAAATGGTCCACACGCTGCTGTATTTTATCTCTGCATGCCGGATGACTTGCGTGACTTATCCGCCACCAACTAGGATTCAAACCGCACTGCAGGGCCGATCCTAGGGTCACAGGCGCCTGGGTGCAGAAGTATTTCTGGCACCCCCACATGGGCTTGGTCATCTTACTAACCCCTCCCCGTTACAAATGTTTCTATGGCAATGATTCAGACACAGAGATGCTTCCCTAAGAAGTCTTCATTATCCTGGGATCCTCCAATGATCTCTTAACAATAAACAAATTACAGGAAGAGAGTACACGAATGGGACATGGGGGGAGGGGGGGTCTCTCTGATGGACACAGAGAGGGCTTCTGTTAGGAGGTCTGGTAGAAAGAGCCCCCAGACATACTACATACATAGTACAGGAGACGGTCAGAGACTGTAGACATGATACAGGAGATGGTCAGAGACTGCAGACATGGTACAAGAGATGGTCAGAGACTGCAGACATGGTACAAGAGATGGTCAGAGACTGCAGACATACTACAGGAGATGGTCAGAGACTGCGGACATACTACAGGAGATGGTCAGAGACTACAGACATGAAACAAGAGATGGTCAGAGACTGCAGACATGAAACAAGAGATGGTCAGAGACTGCAGACATGGTACAAGAGATGGTCAGTGACTGCAGGCATGATACAAGAGATGGTCAGAGACTGAAAACATGATACAAGAGATGGTAAGAGACTGCAGAAATTATACAAGAGATGGTCAGAGACTGCGGAAATGATACAAGAAATCAATGCATCAAATGCAGCCTACCAGTGCCCACCAATTGCAGCCACATCAGCGCCCATCAAATGCAACCTACCAGTTCCCACCAAATCCAGCTCATCAGTGCACACCAATTGCAGCCTGTCAGTGCTCTTGGATCACACAGAGCAGCGACGATCTCCTGCTGTCACAGAGCTTGGATTTGAATATACCGGGCAGCACCCGCTTGGTCACCACATGCTTGACAAGACAAATGACGACCTGCCATGCAGTCCATTGGCAACAGCACCTGAAAGATACACTTAATAAAAAAAAGGCGGACTTCTTACTCTTCCTCTGTGATCTCAACCCCTACTATACCTCCTGTCCTCTCAAAAACTTGCACTAAGAGGAATGAAGGTATAGCAATAGGTGCCATAAGTATCTGCAGCCAATCTGCTAGCAGTACACCAGTTGATATCAGCAGGCAAATTTTGCTACCCCAGTTGCTGAACAGTAAAAAAAAAAAACTACTGTCCCAGCCATCCACATGCTCTGTGTCTAAATGCTAACTTGGCTAATTTCTAGCACTGCAACTGCTGCCTTTTCAGCTGGTAGACTCTGCCCCCTTTCGTGAATTTGTGGAATGTGCTGTAGCACAGTGGCAGATTCCAATTTTGTTTTCACGTACAGCTATTCCAGCGCTCTACATTAATGTGGAAGGCAATGTTTTGGCCTTGTTAGACAGGGCGGTCAGCAGCAAGGTTCATATTACCGCTGATTCATGGTCCAGAAGGCATGGTCAGGGACGTTACCTTTCCTTCACGGCGCACTGGGTTACTGTGCAGGCAGCTGGGAAGGATACAGGACAGGGTTCAGTGTTGGAGCTTGTTCCACCACCACACCTCCAAAAAGCTGGTGGTGATTCTGCCACCGCTCTCTCCTACAGCGCCTCCTCTATGGTCTCCTCTACAGAATTGTCCTTTGAATCAGCAGTGCTCCCTAAGCGTTGAAGGGGAACAAATGTGAAAAAAGTGGAGGCAGAGTATTTTCATTTTTTTTTTTTTTCCATTTTTGGGGTCCGTCGGGTGGCATGATATAACATGGATGGACATTTTTTTTAATAAAGGAATTGTCAAAAACGTATGTGGTTTTTACTTTTTGACACTTTTCTTGGTGAATGGGTAGGGATTGTAGGGCCGATATGTTAAAAGGGGCTTCCAGATTCCAATAAGCCCTCCGCCCACAGACCCCACAACCAATGGCCAAGGTTGTGGGGACAAGGCCCTTGTCCCCATCAACATGGGGACAAGGTGCAGTGAGGATCAAAAAAAGGGTCCTGCACCATTTTGGTGTGAATGCAAAGCGATTTTAGCCATACAAACTGTATGGCTGAATTTACATTGCACAGACATCGCATGTGACGTGCACAGCAATGCGGTGTGAATCACATGGGATGTCTGGCATCGCATTAGTGTGAACCCAGCCTTAAATGTCACCTTAATGCAATCTATGCATTAAGGTGAAAAAACATCGCCCCCCCCCCCCCCGTTTTACTTACCTGCCCCCTTCGAAAGTCCCGCGCTCGGTCCCGAGATCCTCTTCGCCACTCAGCCTGGTCGCTGATTGGCTAGAGCGGATGGATTAAGAGCAGTGCAGCCATTGGCTGGCGCTGCTGTCAATCACATCCAGTGATGCGGCATGCCAAGGGGTGCGCCGAGTGATACAGTGAGCGGCTATGGCCGCTCGCTATATCATGGGAGCGCGCCTGCAAGGACTCACCACCATGCGAGCTCTCTCGCATGAATGTGGTGAGTTCTTGCGGGGAGGACCATTGATAGCCGCCGAGGGACCCCCAAAGACGTGGATCAGGGCCATTCTGTGCAAAACGAACTGCACGGTGGGGGCAAGTATCACATTCCTATAATGACCTTTTTAATCTCTGGTCATCTGAGGCCGGTCACTTCAAATATGTGCAAATAATGAAAGATTGATAAGACGTTTCATCAAACACAATAAAAAGTGCACCAGGGCTGGACTGGGACACAAATTTGGCCCTGGACTTCATCCAGACTGGCCCACTTTGACAGGTCTCTCCCATGGAGGCCGGACAACTCCCGCCCCCCCCCCCCCCCCCAGACCACCCAAGCCCCCTCTCCTCCTTCACTAGCCACTAGCCATTCTACTTTATTAGAGTAGAATGGCTGGTACTGGTACTCTTATAGGCAGTACCAGTGGGGAAGCTAGACATTATTTCACCTGGGGCAAAGAATTCGTTTGGTGCCCCCCCTTATGGGACAAGATTAGGCAGAAGTGAGAAACTCCCAGGCCATAGCTGTTGAGCCAGCTGTCTGTCTCCTCCCCCGTGCTCCTCTGTTGTCCCCCTTGCTCCTCTGGTCCTCCCCCTGCTTCTTTGTTCCCCCCAGGTGAGCGCTGTGGGGAGGGAGAGGAGGGAGAGGAGGTTAACGCTGCGGGAAGGTAGAGACAATGAATAAAAAATCCAATAAACGTACTCAGCCCAAAATTCATGGAATATAAATAAAGTACTTGTGCAAGAATATGAAATAAGTGCAAAACATACACCCAGTTCATATAAATGCTTCCACCATCTGTAGTGCACTACTAATGTGATCCAGCCTCTTACCACAGAGAAAGACCCCTACAGGTCTAGTCGCGCCTTTGTAATGAGTGACTCTGATATCCAGGGCAGCAAACTCCTTCCCTTGGAACATCCAGCCAGATCGGATAGGGAATTCCACTGGTAATAATATTCTCCTTAATAACCTTCACTTCCCTCCATTCACTGCTAACATGCAATATAAAGAAGTTTCCATGGTGCTGTAATCCAATAAAGGTATTTTTTAAACAGCAACAAACTTACATTTAAAATTGCAGTAACCAACTTCACATAAAGTGGAAACTTCTGGTCTCGGTCGGAAGTGACATCACCTGGCTCCTCCTGACGCGTTGCGTCACAGATCACGTGACAAAGGGGTACACTTTAACAGTTTCCTGTAAAGATCCGAGGTTCAGAGAAGCAGCACTGAGAAAGCAGGAGCCTGCAACATTGAGACCCCTTTCAAACTGGAGGCATTTTTCAGGCGTTTTAGTGCTACAAATAGAGCCTGTAAAGTGCCTGAAAAATGCCTCCCATGCCTCCCCAGTGTGAAAGCCTGAGTGCTTTCACACTGTAGCTTTGGGTAAGCATCACATGATGTGAAACATGTCAGCCACCTTTTTCCTGTTGTTCACTTCATTTTGACTGCATCGCTTTGGTTGTTTTTTGGATTTCATTTGTAGAATAAAGAATTCGTTTTGTGGAGTGCAGCAGTCCAGGATCTTCTTCTATCCAATGGGGCAGTGCGCTTGTAGGACGGTCTGAAAAGTCCTGCAAGCAGCATCTTTGGGGCGGTTTGGAAGCGCTCCCAAAACGCACTGCCCATAAAATGAATGGGCAGTGCCGCAACACGGGCGCTTTTAACCCTTTTTTCGGCCGTACCAGGGTTAAATCGCCCTGCTAGAAGTGCCTCTAAAACGACAGTGAAGAGCTCATTAACCTATCTTGTAAAACCCCTTACATAACCTTACCATTAAATTAAGCACATGACACCTTCTAGATTAAATGGCCAACAAAGGCCCCTTTATTAATTCCAAAAGATAACATAAAATAAACTTGTGGAAGGCGGGGCCGTAGGCCTGCCTGAATTTGTAGAAGGAGTCGGAGGGCTATTTATCCCTCCTCCCCTCTAATCTCTGACGTCGGTGGGGTTTCTGGGTAGCAGCTGTCGTCACTTCCGGGTTGTAGCTCAGCAGCATGGCGGCTGCTGAGGTCTCGTGGCGGTTCCCCTCCCGGTGCTCACACCAGGCTACATCGAGGGGGGCTGCCCGCTTGCTTATTCTTGCGAGGGGGGGGGGCCCGCTCTCTCTCCCTCCCTATGCTGTCACCGGCCCGGTGCTCGTGCTGGGGGAGGGGGGGCCGCGCATCCACCAGCTGTTATGGCTCCTTCTTGCTAGGAGGCCGCCCGCCTCTCCCGGTGCTCGTGCCGGGGGAGGGGGGGGCGCGCATACACCCACTATCCTTGCTCCTGCTAGCAAGGAGGCCGCCCGCTTCTCCCGGTGCTCGTGCCGGGGGAGGGGGGGGCGCGCATACACCCACTATCCTTGCTCCTGCTAGCAAGGAGGCCGTCCGCTTCTCCCGGTGCTCGTGCCGGGGGAGAGGGGCGCGCATCCACCTACTATCCTTGCTCCTTCTAGCAAGGAGGCCGCACGCTTCTCCCGCTGGCCTCGCCGGAGGGGGGGGGTCCGTCCGATCCCCCTCACGGAGCTCAGAATGGCAGCACGCACGGCCGGGCGTCGGATGCTGGCGATGGCCACCTCTGGTTCCCAGAGCGCTGGCGTAGCTGGGGAGACGTACTGGATGTCGTGCTTGCCAGGCGGGGGGGGGGGGGGGGGGTCGGCCCTCATTAGTTAGCCTTCCTGGGGCAGGGAGTAGGGGTCGGCCAACACTTCCAGCTTCACCCGGGCTGGCACTGTGGGGGGGGGGGCCTCCATCACTCGGCATATGCTGCCAAGTAAGGGGTCACCCTTGGTCCAGGTTCATCCTGTGACCGGGGTCCCAAGGTATTCCAGAGAGCACATGTTTGGGCTGGAGGTGCCCTGGCGTGGGGGGAGGGGGGCAGTATGTTTTGTCACAGCAGGTTCCGTCAGTATATGTTTTTTGGTCTCAGCGGTTCGGTCAGTATGTTTGTGTCTCAGCCTGTCAGTATGTTTGTGTCTCAGCCTGTCAGTATGTTTGTGTCTCAGCCTGTCAGTATGTTTTGTCTCAGCCTGTCAGTATGTTTTGTCTCAGCGGTTCTGTCAGTATGTTTTGTCTCAGCGGTTCTGTCAGTATGTTTTGTCTCAGCGGTTCTGTCTGTATGTTTTGTCTCAGCGGTTCTGTCAGTATGTTTTGTCTCAGCGGTTCTGTCAGTATGTTTTTTGTCTCAGCGGTTCTGTCAGTATGTTTTTTGTCTCAGCGGTTCTGTCAGTATGTTTTTTGTCTCAGCGGTTCTGTCAGTATGTTTTGTCTCAGCGGTTCTGTCAGTATGTTTTGTCTCAGCGGTTCTGTCAGTATGTTTTGTCTCAGCGGTCATGTCATTATGTTTTGTCTCAGCGGTTCTGTCAGTATGTTTTTTGTCTCAGCGGTTCTGTCAGTATGTTTTTTGTCTCAGCGGTTCTGTCAGTATGTTTTGTCTCAGCGGTTCTGTCAGTATGTTTTGTCTCAGCGGTTCTGTCAGTATGTTTTGTCTCAGCGATTCTGTCAGTATGTTTTGTCTCAGCGGTTCTGTCAGTATGTTTTGTCTCAGCGGTTCTGTCAGTATGTTTCTGTCTCAGCGGTTCTGTCAGTATGTTTCTGTCTCAGCGGTTCTGTCAGTATGTTTCTGTCTCAGCGGTTCTGTCAGTATGTTGCTGTCATAGCGGTTCTGTCAGTATGTTGCTGTCATAGCGGTTCTGTCGTAGCATTTCTGTCAGCAGTATGTTTCTGTCGTAGCGTTTCTGTCAGCAGTATGTTTCTGTCGTAGCGTTTCTGTCAGCAGTATGTTTCTGTCGTAGCATTTCTGTCAGCAGTATGTTTCTGTCGTAGCGTTTCTGTCAGCAGTATGTTTCTGTCGTAGCGTTTCTGTCAGCAGTATGTTTCTGTCGTAGCGTTTCTGTCAGCAGTATGTTTCTGTCGTAGCGTTTCTGTCAGCAGTATGTTTCTGTCGTAGCATTTCTGTCAGCAGTATGTTTCTGTCGTAGCGTTTCTGTCAGCAGTATGTTTCTGTCGTAGCTGTAATGCCAGTGTCATGTTTTCTGTCTTAGCATGTTCTGTCGTAGCAGTTGCAGTCACAGTATGTTTCCAGTCATGTCATGGCGGTGCTGTCAGCATCGTGCTTCTGTCACAGAGCATTTTCACTATCACCGCTCTGTCATCAGTATTCGGTCACAGCAGCGCAGTCTTTGTCGTATTTCTGTCATGGCGTGTTTCTGTCATGGCGTGTTTCTGTCATGGCGTGTTTCTGTCATGGCGTGTTTCTGTCGTCACGCAGGTTCAGCTTGCACCAGTGGCCGTTCTAGCTTTGTTCGTTTCCATGTCTCGTTATTTTTCATAGCTTGCTTTCCTGGTTCGGTTGGCTAGGGCTCGCATCTCGGGGTCTGTCACGTCTACAGATCCATTCGTGCTGAGGTTTTCGTTTTCCAGGTGATTGTTCACCTCAAACTTCTCGCCGGTCATGTCACGTCTTACTATGCATTGCGTTTCATTTCTCGGGCAGGACTACCCACCACGGTCTGTGGGTGCACGGGTCCTCAGTGTTCTGCTGTGCAGCAGGTCACTTACGCTCACTCACGTTATTCACGGGGGGGGGTCGTCGGGTTCATGGACATGCGGGGGTCCCTCCGTCACTGCCATGTCTTCGTACTTGGGTAGGCACAGAGGGGGTTGTGTTTCTGTTGGGGGTCCTACTCCAGCGTGGGTTGGTCACATAGCTTGTCGGTGCCATGCAGTCACAGCGCACATACAGCCTTGTAGCTTTATTTGTTTTCTTTGTCTCGTCATACCGTTCTTTCAGGTATAGTTAGCCAGGGTGCGCATCTCAGGATCTGTCACGTCTACAGATCCATACGGGCTGAGGTTTCGTTTTTTAAATGATTGTTGACCACAATCTTCTCGCCTGTATAACATACGTCATACGTGCACGTTCATTCTCACGCCTATACATCTACCCACCACGGTCTGTGGGTACATCGCCTTGAGTGTTTTGTTTTTAATTACCTGTCTGCGCGGCAGGTTACTCGGGCTCGCTTACAGCTTACACTTATCACATACACTTGGGTGGGATCTGTCGTCAGGTCATTCACGCGCTGAGGTCTGGTCATTTCTGCTCACATCTTTGGCCCAAGCAGCTACAGTGGGGGGGGGGGGGGGTGTCTCTTGTTTTGTTGTCTTTTCTTTCGGTTCTCCTAGGGTTGGGCGTGCGGCACGTTTCGGGGGCGACACAGTCGGGTGCATCCCAGCGGCTCCACGTGGGGGTGCAGAGCATGGTAGTACGCCGTCACTCAGGGCTTGGTCCGTACTTGTCTCATCAGAGCGGTAAGTCAACAAGGGGTTTCCTTTTTCCGGCCGCAGCAGGGTATGCGGTACGTTTTCAGTTTGTGTCCAATTCCATCCCAGCTGCTTCACATACCAGCATTGGGTGTGTTCTGGCCGTTCCTGCTAGGGCAATTTTTATTAGGGTATTCATCCATGGAGTCGTTGCTTCTTCTCTGCTCATGGTGGGGGTCTGGGCCGTTATCTTTGGGGCTGTTCTCTTGTTCATAGGTTGCCGGATCGTCAGGGCGAGTCCGTCAGTCCAGGCCCAGTTACTCGGGTGGGTCGTGTCATGCCATGTCTGGTTCTGTCTCATATCGTTGCATATCGCTACTGCTGGTTGGCCTCGTCCATTAACGTCAGCAACTCATCTTTCGGGTAGCGGGCTCTCAAACCCCTTCCCTCCTATCAGTTTGTCCATTTTTGGGCATCTCTCCCTCTCACGTCCCCTTAACAGGTATGGATAGTTAGGCCAGGGGTTGTGGGTATTTGACAGGGTTACTGGTCTCGTGTCCTATTGGATGGTGTTTGCTTTTCTCAGGGCGGCCCTTGTTCCATTCCCCCACGTATCCTCTCGCCACCAGCAGTGGTTCTCATGTCTGTGCTTCTGGAGGGAGACTTAGTCTGTCAGGCGCGGGACAGTCATTTGGTGTCGGGGTTCCTTCCAATCATTGGTTCTTGGGACGCTGGTTTTCTGCTGTCGTAACAGATGTTATCGGAGCCGTTCTTTGAGATTGTCAGGGCGTGCTTTCTCTACCAGACGGATAATTTGTGCCCTTCCACTCTTTCATCACACCTACTTCTGGGTCTTTTTGCCCACTTATAGGCGTACTGTCCAGCGAGGCTTATGGCACACCTCAGGCCTGGGTATGTAGGGTGTCGCATTCTGGTGTAGACTCTGACTACAAGTGGAAGGCGGGGCCGTAGGCCTGCCTGAATTTGTAGGAGGAGTCGGAGGGCTATTTATCCCTCCTCCCCTCTAATCTCTGACGTCGGTGGGGTTTCTGGGTACCCACCCACCCGTTCCCCCTTTTTTCATGTTATCATTTTCTTCATTCATTTCTTCATAATTACTTCAGGGTATGCCCACTTATAGGCGTAGTGTCCAGCGAGGCTTATGGCACACCTCAGGCCTGGGTAGGTAGGGTGTCGCATTCCGGTGTAGACTCTGACTACAAATAAAATTAACCATTTTAATAAATATATATAAATCTCTATAAATCCGCTGCAAATCGTCCTGGAGCCCCAGGACCCACATGACAATCCCCACCGAGGTAAAATGCACCCCGCACCCCCTAAGGAAAAGGCCAAATTCCCCTTCAAGTTCGCAATGGCGAAACCACTAACCTCCCATTGCAGACCACAAATTTTACAAACCGCCTTATTGACCTTCACCCGGGCCTTGTTGATCTTGTCTACCGACCGGGCCCCCCTCCATGACAACCGCCCCACAATGTCTGACCATACCACAATGGTTTCCGGGAATGCCGACCCAAGTCGCAGAAAATCCCACTTTACGTCCCTTATAAGGTCCTGGGATGCCCTAAGACAGAGGTCGTTACCCCCGACGTGCAGTAACAGCACATCCGGGGGCCTGTCCAAGCACGCATAACGCTGAACCTCCGATATAACCCTTGACCAGAGCATGCCTGGGATCCCAATCCACCGCACAGCGGCTTCCTCCCTGGGAAAACCCACCTGTCTACCATCCGGCCTATCTAAAGCCCTCTGAGCCCCCCAGTGAACATAATAATGGCCCAGGATCCACATCAAGCATAACGGGCCTGAAAGAAAAGAACAGAAGAACATGGAAACAGAAAAACAGGCACCACACGAACACCCACAACACTGTGAAGCTTCGGTTGCAGCTCCAATTCTGAAAAAATGGGAAGGATAGTCTGCAACATTGAAACACCCAACCCCCAAACAACGTTTGAACACTACCCCGAACTGATACCTGGACAAAGGCAGCCCAGTACCGTAAACCAAAAGTGGGCCTGCCCCAGCAGGCCGAAACCCCAACCACTCCCGGAGCACCTCCACTGGGCACACGCCCAGTCCAGGCACCCTCCCAAACACCACCCTGGTTCCCTTCCCCAACTGGTCAGTCTTTGACTTACGAATCACCACGTGACCGAATCCTCCTGCAAAACCACATCCGATACCTGCAATCCCCCCGGAACCGACTTTGAAGGGCTAACTAACTCGCCCACCCTCAATGCCCCAAAAAACACCAGTACGAAAGCCATCTGAAACAACCAGACTTCAAAAGACGAAGAGCATACCCGAGGTAACAACCCCACCAGCGCCTCCAGCATATGCAACAAAACTGGAATCCGGCCACGTGCGACCCTTCCGATACCCTCGCAAAGCCTTCCTCACCACAAAAGCCTTTGTGACATCCTCCACTCCGTTCAATTAAAACAAAAATGCCAACCCACCATTTTTATATTCAACGATGCTACTGACACACCACCCTCACAATTTCTACCCAGGAAATACAAAAACACATGAAGCCGGTCCTCAGCCGAGGAGCTAACCCCAAGTTCACTCACCAGCTCGCGCCACTCCCGCCAAATCCGCTCGTAAGACAGCCAAGTAGAGTCAGCCACCGACTGCCGAACCAAAGGCATTACCACTCCAATTCATTTTCAACCCCCGGGATATGCACAGCACAGACAAAAAAATTCAGCGCTAGACATTTCAACACTAAAGCAGGCAACAAATGCATCACAGGCAAAGACTATGCTGTCAGAAGTAATAGCCTGCACCACCCCCAGGTTATCGCAATGAAAACGAACCCTCCGGTTTCGAAATTCCTATCCCCAAAGTTCAACTGCCAACACTATGGGGAACAACTCCAACAGCATCAAGTTCCTGATCAACGCCGACCCCGACAGCTCCTCAGGCCACAGACTGGCGCACCAACGCCCCTTGAAATATGCCGCAAAACCCACCGAACCAGCCGCATCCGTGAAGAGCTCCAAGTCATTTGCTTGCACCACTGGACCCAACCACAACGACCTACCATTGTATTGCTCCAAAAAAGACTCCCACGCCTTCAAATCCTTCCTGTGCTCCCAGGCCAAATGCACAAAATGGTGCGGGGACTTGATCCCCGACGTGGCCGCCGCCAAGCGTCTGCAAAAAACCCTCCCATAGGAATGATGCGACAGGCAAAGTTGAGCTTCCCCAACAAGGACTGCAAATCCTGCAACTTCATCTTTGAACACCGAACCATCAACGCCACTGCCTCGCACAGGTCATCCAGCTTGTCCGCTGGAAGCCGACACTCCATCTTTTCTTTTTTTTGTGTAATCAGTATTTATTAAACCAAATAAAAGAGAAAATCATACAAACAAAGGACAAGCATGTCCAACAGGATTCTGCATACTAAAATGAAAGCCTCGCAGGGCTGCCAACAGTCGTAAGCAAATCTTAAACAGATCGCGCTGAACACGCGTGTCTAAACAATAACACATGCGGTTATAACTCAAGGGACCGCTACAGCTTCCAACCATCTAAGGAGGCCCTAGCAGCTACAGCGATCCTCAAAGCAATGGGGTAGCAAGATAATTAGATGGGCGACAGCCTCAGAAGAGACGGGGGCAGGCATCATGGAAGGGGAGCTTTAAAAGGGAAAAAATAAAATAAAAATGAATACTAAATACTAAAATGGAAACATCAGAGCCCGAGCCCGGGCCCATAACCCACGGTCAGGGCGGAGGGGGGGGGGGGCACCGAGGCCTCCAACTACCACCCTTCACCCCCCGCGAGCCAGAGGGACCAAGGGCGAGTGACCACACGCTGTCCCCATGTCAGGTTACGGGACCAACAGTGGTCCAGCTATGTGCTCCGAGTAGCTCCCCATAACACCCACCACATATCAACAAATAAATCCCATCAGCAATAAATCATATAAAAGTAAAGGGAAGAGGAGGGGGGTAAAACAAAACAAAAAAAAGAAAAGGGGGAGGAAAGATCGCAGAATAGTGCAGCCAGAAACGGAAGATAGAGAGAATGGGGGAGAGAAAGAGGGGGGTATAGAGGGAGGAAGAGAAGGAGAGCGGTGCGTACCTCTAAGCTAACGGAAAAAGTGTCCACCTCCACGTCGGGCGCATCTCTCCAGTCCGAAGTACCAGCACCGTCCCGTCACTCCAGCCATGAACCACTAAGAGGGCCAACTCCTCACCTGTCGAGAGCCTGCAACCTACGAGCTCTAAGGGAAGGCTCCGCCAATTCCAGCAGAGCAACATCTAAGCTAGAGGGAACAAAATTAGGGTCTGAGACATAATCAGTCCAAGGTGCCCATGTTGCTAAGTATTGTTCACGGCGATTACGACAGGTCGCCACCCAATCCTCCGCCTCTCCGATCGCACTCACCCCCCGGATCCATTCCTCACGACTAGGAACCGTAGTCCGTCTCCAGTAAATCGGAAGCAGCCTCTTGGCCGCATTAAGTAGATGTGGCAGTACACTCTTCTTATATTGACTAAGAGGTATAGTCGGGACGTGGAGGAGAAAGTGCACCGGAGAGAGGGGGATATCAAGTCCCGTGATCATCAATATCTGGTCTTTTACGTCTGCCCAGAAGGGCTTTATTAAGGGGCAGTCCCACCATATATGAAGTAGCGTACCCCTGTGTCCACAACCACGCCAACACAGCCCTGACTCAGCGGGTAAATACAAGCCATGTCCGCAGGTACACGGTACAAGCGGGACAGAATTTTAAAATTAGTCTCCTGGGTTTTGGAATCCATGGAGGAAGTGTGAATAAGGTGGTACAGGTGGGTCAATTGAGCGTCCGGAAAGACCTGATCAAGATCTCTCTCCCATCTCCGTATGTAGGCGGGCGTGGACAGAGGGGCAGCGGAACCCAGCAGGCGGTATAGTTCTGAAACTAGGTGAGGGACAGGATCATCACTAACAAAAAGGCATTCAAACGGGGTGAGGGAGGAGGGGTCTCTAATCGTATGACCATGCTTCATAAAGAAGTGGTGAAGTTGCCTATAGCGCCAATAATTCATTTGAGGGCCCTGTCGCCCCACAGGAAGGGCCTCATATTCCATAAGTTTACCGTCCTTCATGAGCTTGCCGCAACTGGCGCTACCATCGTCTACCCACGACCCAAAAAAGGCCGTCTGTTCACCCGGGGGGAACCAGAGAAAGCCGCCCAGCGGTGCCAGGGGGGACATAGGGGGGGCCAGCTTTAGCAGAGTATTAACCCTATACCAGACCAAGAGCGCATGGGTCGTCAGCGGGGAAGTCGTTTCAGACAGTCCTCTATACTCCCGGGGCAGCCATGGAGCGTACGAAAGGTTCCTGCCTGCAAGGCTTTTCTCTAAGGAAACCCAAAGCTTTGAGTGGGAATTAAAACGCCAGTTGAGCAGTCGCTGGAGAACCGTCGCCCTGTAATATCGCCTAACGTCAGGGAACCCCAGACCACCCTCTGTCTTAGGTCGTTTCAGTGTTGCAAGGGTTATCCGGGGCTTACGCGCATTCCAGACGAACTCAGTCAGCATGCTGGAGATACGGTCAAAGAATAGTCGGGGCAGGCGGATCGGTAGCATCTGGAAATAGAAAAGGATACGGGGCAAAATGTTCATTTTTATCACGTTCACTCGGCCAAACCAGGTGAAGGCAGTTCTAGTCCACCGAGAAAGGTCCATTTTAATCGCAGCAAGTAGGGGAGGGCAGGGCCGGACTGGGAGTAAAAACCAGCCCTGGAAAAAATGTCATACCAGCCCCATAGCATTATTATACCAGCCCAACAGTAAACGTCATTATTTTCTTGTTCGTAAAAGGGAAAATCATGCATTTTAAAGCACAGTTGAAGAGTGTATTATAGATATGAAAGCACATAGGGCTAGGGATATATAACAACAAATTACAGTTAAAAGTGGAGCAATCATCAAGGGAGACACCTTACATCAATGACCCCCCTCCCCTTCTCAGACTGGCCTGGCGTTGCTGTCACTGACCACTGTGCAGGATTCAGTCAGTCGGCTCCCGATTGATGGCTCCCGTGACCCCCATCCCAGCAGTGCTCCCACCGTTGACTCCTCTCCAGACTGCAGACATGATATAAAACAAGAGATGGTCAGAGGTTGCAGACATGATACAGAGATGTCAGAGGCTGTGGGCATGATACAGGATATGTCAGAGGCTGTGGGCATGGTACAGGATATGTCAGAGGCTGTGGGCATGGTACAGGATATGTCAGAGGCTGTGGGCATGGTACAGGATATGTCAGAGGCTGTGGGCATGGTACAGATGATGTCAAGATGTCAGAGGCTGTGGGCATGATACAGGAGATGTCAGAGACTGTGGGCATGATACAGGAGATGTCAAGATGGCAGAGAATGTGGGCATGATACAGGACATGTCAGAGGCTGTGGGCATGATACAGGAGATGTCGGAGGCTGTGGGCATGATACAGGAGATGTCAGAGGCTGGTGGCATGATACAGGATATGTCAGAGGCTGTGGGCATGGTACAGGATATGTCAGAGGCTGTGGGCATGGTACAGGATATGTCAGAGGCTGTGGGCATGGTACAGGATATGTCAGAGGCTGTGGGTATAGTACAGAAGATGTCAGAGGCTGTGGGCATGGTACAGAAGATGTCAAGATGTCCGAGGCGGTGGGCATGATCCAGGAGATGTCAGAGACTGTGGGCATGATACAGGAGATGTCAAGATGTCAGAGAATGTGGGCATGATACAGGAGATGTCAAGATGGCAGAGAATGTGGGCATGATACAGGAGATGTCAAGATGTCAGAGGCTGTGGGCATGATACAGGAGATGTCAGAGGCTGTGGGCATGATACAGGAGATTTCAAAGGCTGTGGGCATGATACAGGAGATGTCAGAGGCTGTGGGCATGATACAGGAGATGTCAGAGGCTGTGGGCATGATACAGGAGATTTCAAAGGCTGTGGGCATGATACAGGAGATGTCAGAGGCTGTGGGCATGATACAGGAGATGTCAGAGGCTGTGGGCATGATACAGGAGATGTCAGAGGCTGTGGGCATGATACAGGAGATGTCAGAGGCTGTGGGCATGATACAGGAGATGTCAGAGGCTGTGGGCATACTACAGAAGATGTCAGAGGCTGTTGGCATAGTACACAAGATGTCAAGATGGCAGAGGATGTAGGTATGATACAGGTGATGTCAGAGGCAGGGGGCATGGTACATGAGATGTCAGAGGCTGTGGGCATGGTACTGGAGATTTCAGGGGCTGCGGGCATGGTACAGGAGATTTCAGGGGCTGCGGGCATGGTACAGGAGATTTCAGGGGCTGCGGGCATGGTACAGGAGATTTCAGGGGCTGCGGGCATGGTACAGGAGATTTCAGGGGCTGCGGGCATGGTACAGGAGATTTCAGGGGCTGCGGGCATGGTACAGGAGATGTCAGGGGCTGCGGGCATGGTACAGGAGATCAGTGCAGGGCTGCGGGCATGGTACAGGAGATGTCAGGGGCTGCGGGCATGGTACAGGAGATGTCAGGGGCTGCGGGCATGGTACAGGAGATTTCAGGGGCTGCGGGCATGGTACAGGAGATTTCAGGGGCTGCGGGCATGGTACAGGAGATGTCAGGGGCTGCGGGCATGGTACAGGAGATGCCAGGGGCTGCGGGCATGGTACAGGAGATCAATGTAGCCTCACTGTACCCATCATTGCAGCCTCACCGTGCCCATCATTGCAGCCTGTGAATTTGCTTGGCAGAGTCTGCCCATGTGAAAAGGCTCTAAGGGAGAGCTCTGTGGACTGTAATGTAAAGGGAAACTGATGTAAGGGCCAGTTCACACCAGACACAGTTCCGTACAGTTTTGTGCGCTAAAAATGCATGCACAGTGTTTTCCATTTATTCCAATGGCTCTAGTTCACAACATGCAGTCAGTTTCTGGTGCAGAAACTGACTGAAAACTGACTGCATGGTGTGAACTAGAGCCAACTAGAGCCATTGGAATACATGGAGAACACTGTGCATGCATTTTTTGCATAAAAAAAGCACATGGAACTGTGTCTGGAGTGAACTGGCCCAAAGAGGTACTCTTGGAATCCTGATGTAAGGGGGTCTCTGATCACCAAAGCCCCCACATACATCAGAGTCCCCCCTTTACATCACAGTCCACAGAGCTCTCCCTTACATAAGTGTGCTGCTCAGAGGCTGGCGAGATGAGAGGGGGGAGGGGGAAATATTTCCCTTACCAAAGATGAAGGCTTGGGCCCTGGATTGGTCAGCAAACAAGGCCTACTAGCCTGTGCCATACATAGGCTGGTAGAGCATGCTGGGGCTTGTAGTGCACCACACTAGGGAAATCCTAGTGGGCTGCTGTGTTGGTTGAGGGAGGTGACAACACACTCTGTACAGCCCCATCAATGACTGACCCACCTGTGTGCTGCTTTCTTTTCATCCATGAGAAGTCTCATTAGGAAGCAAGGATTTTTAGCTGACCTGGAGAGCTGTGGATCCTCTGTGGGGGGTTGCAGGCAGCATCCATAATACAAGCTGGCCTTTCCTCCATTTTCACTATCTACCTGCAGACTGCTGAAGTTTCTTTGGGAAGCATGGAGGAGATGCTGAGGATTGGAATGTTGGAGGGGAGGGGCTGTGGGACACACACAAGGGGGGTGAGAGGAGAAGATCCTGCTATCTGTATCTTTTTTCCTCTCTCCTGTCCGAAGTCTGTGCGAGGAGGGGGGGGGGTGTGGGCTGTTGTCAGTGCGGGTCTGAGCAGTGTTGTGACAGAGAATGTAATACACACTCTGCTCTTAACTAAAGCCACATTACTAGCTTCCCCCCCCCACAGCAGACACGATCTGGTCTAGGAGGAAGAGGGGAGGTTTTTCAAACAGCAGCACTGCCAAAGTTTTCACACTCCCAGACACACAGCAGGAGATGCCTGCTGACTCTGTGTGACGTGGAGGGGGAAGGACGGAGCAGAGCGCTGGCAGATCAAAAAAGGCCATTCACTGGCACAGCCCAGCACACTCACTCCTGCGGTAAGGAAATAGAACGAATCATCCTTCCGGGTGACTAGCAGACAGACACACGCGCATTCGCTCATGCGCACTGCCGCAAGCAGGGCTGGATAGGAACTAGTGTGCACCAGCCGCAAACCCGGGGACACAAAACAACGGCGTACACAGGAAATTACATAGACACATAGGAGGGGCCAGGCTAACAGAGCAGAAATCGGCCAGCTCAGACGGCAGCCATGTTTTTTTCGGGCGCCGCTGCCCTCACACCGGCCTCCAGGAGCAGCCAGGCAGCCGGCCCACCGGGATTTTTCCCGGTGTCCCGGTTGGCCAGTCCGGCTCTGGGGGAGGGAAGTTTGCATGGTATAAGGCGTCGTATCTGTCCGTAAGCTGTATTCCTAGATAGCGCAGGGACGTCCTGGCCCACGAGAAAGAAAAGGCATCACAAAGTCTCTCCTGTAAATCCGGAGGCAAGGTGATAGGGAGGATCTCAGACTTCCCATAATTTATTTTAAAATTAGACAGGGTTCCAAAATGATTAAGTTCCTTCAGCAGGTTGGGCAACGAGGTCAGTGGGTTAACAAGGTGGAAAAGAACATCATCAGCATAAGCTGAGAGCTTATGTTCCGTAGCTCCAACCTGCAGACCTTTAATGTTCACATTGGCCCTAACTGTGCGGAGCAAAGGCTCCAGCAGCAGGGCAAAAAGAAGGGGTGATAGAGGGCACCCCTGCCTCGTACCGTTCCTGATGGGGAAGCGGGAAGAAAGGGTGCTATTCACCTTCACCTGTGCACATGGATCAGAGTATAGGGCTAAAATTTAAGCCAGCATGCGAGGACCCAGTCCCAGATGACCAAGTACTTCTCGCAGATACGACCAATCAACACAGTCGAAAGCCTTTTCAGCATCGGTTGAAAGGATAAGGTAAGGCTGAGGGAGTGCACGGGAGCGAGCCCAATGGATAAGTTGGACCGCTCTCAGGGAATTATCCCTGGCTTCCCTACCCGGAATAAAGCCTGTCTGATCAAGGTGCACAAGCCCAGGCAATAAAAGTTTAAGTCTATTGGCTAATATTTTCGCTAGGACCTTCACATCCAAATTAAGGAGGGAAATAGGGCGGTAGCTCTGCGGAACAGCAGGGTCCTTGCCCTCCTTCGGGATCACCGTGATGTGGGCCAACAATGCTTCCGGAGGGATAGCCTTGCCTCCGGCTACAGAATTAAAGTAACAGAGTAAGGGAGTCTCCAGGTGAGAGAGGAAGGTCGTATAGTAGGTCTTAGTGAACCCGTCCGGGCCCGGGCTCTTCCCATTGGGCAAGGATTTTATGATTGACCTAAGTTCCGTCAGGGTAATCGGCAATTCTAAGGTTGAGGACTGGTCCTCCGTTAGCGAGGGGAGTCCCGACGAGGTCAAGTAGTCAAGAATCTCTTGGCGCCTAGCGTCTCGTGTGGAGGGAGTTAGTTCAGGGTTCAGGTTATACAAATTAGCGTAATAGTCCCGAAAGCCTGCTGCAATTTTGGAGGATAGTACCACCGATAGGGTGGACAACTTATGGACATGCATCCGCACAGATCGTGTCCTAAGCGCCCGTGCCACCATACATCTGCATTTGTTCCCATGTTCATAAAACTTATGGGACATATATCGAAGATGTTTACGCGCCTGCCTATCTAAAAGGCGCGAGAGCAGCCCTCTCAGTTCAGTCAAAGTCTCCAGCGCTCTCGGCCCACCCGTCGCCTTATGACGAAGTTCTGCATTTTGGAGGGCAGTATAGACCCACTGAAAGTCCGCCATGCGCTCTCGCTTCAGCCGGGATCCATGGGAGATCAACGCTCCCCTAACCACAGCCTTATGGGCCTCCCACAGTATGCCCTCGCCTACGTCATCTGAGGAGTTCTCAGCAAAATAATGGGTCAATGTGTCCGAAACCTCACGCACCACCCCTACATCATCCAACAGATTATCATTCAGCCGCCACGTCCAGGCGCGACGAGATCCCGAGGGTAATGCGAGGACGACCGACACCGGCGCGTGGTCCGAGATGGTGATAGAACCTATAGAGGCAGACCTCAACAGCTCCAGGGCATCTTGGTCTACATATAGGTGGTCTATGCGAGTATATACATTGTGTACATTAGAATAGTAGCTAAAATCACGGTCAGAGGGGTGCAATAGGCGCCAGCTATCTGTCAAGAGGAGGGCCTGAAAGGATTTGCGGAAGTGTTTAAGGAACGCGTAGGAGTGTGGGGGTCTAGCATGGGAGGTGTCGAGCAAAGGATCAGGGCTAACGTTGAAGTCCCCGCCGAGAATCAAGAAACCCTCTCTAAACTCACCCAGGCGTTCCAATGTAGAGTTGAGAAAACTCAATTGATTAGTGTTAGGGGCGTAGACGGACGCGAACGTGTATATATGTCCTGCCAGGGAACCCTTAAGGAACACATAGCGGCCTAGAGGATCAATCCTAGAGTCAGTAGGCTGAAAGGGGCACGACTTATGTATGGCAATAGCAGTACCTCTGGATTTAGGGGTCGGGGATGTACTAAGAAACCATTGGTCAAATATATGCGTAGGAAGCTTGGGAAGCGACCGAGACGTGAAGTGAGTCTCCTGTAGGAAGACCACCTGCGCCTTCAGTTGCTTCAATTCCCACCAAAGCTTGCTGCGCTTGTGAGGAGAGCACAGGCCCCTGACATTATAAGAGCTTACCTGTAGAGTGGCCATAGGAGGAGTCGGAGAGAATGGAATTGCTGATCGCTGTGATGCGCCCGTCGTGGAAGATAGATTGGGAAGTTGCACCTAGGAAGAGGAAGGAAGAGAAGGAAAGAAAGGAAAGAGCGAGGAGAAGAGGACAAAAGTGAGAAGAGAGAGAACAAGCCATGGGAAGGGGAGAGAAAAAAAAAAAAACAAGCATTAGACAAACATAAAAACACATGTAAGACAAAATGGCCGAAGCCATATAGTACAGTAGAATCACTATGGACCCTGTCCGGGACCCCAATCGTGGGCGGAGAGGGGGCCCGGACCTCAGCCCAAGATCCCAATGGGGACCAATACCCAAAGTGAGAGGGTAACCTATTGGGGGAACGTGGCCTACATGGGAAGAGGAAAAGGGGGTCATCCACCGCCATCCACCGCATCAGATATAAGGTGGCAAGAGGGAGAAAACAAGAAGTCATCAAACACTGGCGGGACAGCCACAAGGGGTCGAAGAGCAACAGGCCTGATGCGGATCAGAGTCAGTGGGTCAACGTCCGGAAGACCCAGTCATCTCCGACCGGAAGTCAAAAAGAGCGGTAGGGCAAACACGAAAAGTCATCAGTCTCCAATGGAGGACGGTTCCTGCGAGGATCCAGAGATGGGTCGTCCACGCTCTCGCCTTGCGGTTCCTGCGCTTGGCCGATTGCCAAGGCCCCGAGGATGGGAGGGAGGCAACGGGAAGATCCGATGAGGTCCTCCAGTCTGGAAAATCCACTGGGTCCAGATCCAGTGAGGAGAGAAAGTTCGGTAGGTCGTCTTTCGTGCGAAGGGTTACGGTTTTACCCTGTTTAGTGACCTGTAGGTAAAAGGGGAAGCCCCAACGATATGACAGACCCGCATCTTGTAGGGCCATCAGAAGAGGGCGCAGTGAGCGCCGCTGCATAAGTGTGCGTCTGGAAATGTCTTGGTAAAAGGACAAGCGCGCGCCGTTAAAATCAAAATAGGGCTTACCACGCAGTTTTTGCATAATACGGTCCTTAAGTGTGTACTTGTGAAGTTTGCAAATGATATCACGTGGGTTGTTCACTTCTTGAGATGGGGGCTTAAGAGCTCTGTGTGCGCGGTCAATCTCCACCACAGCCGTGGCAGGCAGACCCAAAACATCCCTAAAAATACCTTCTAGAGTAGGAATAATGTCTCTAGCCCCTGTCGCCTCAGGCAGACCCCGTATCCTAATATTCGCCCTGCGGCTGCGATTCTCCATGTCGTCTAAGTGGCATATCAGGGCCTCAATCTGGCGACTTTGAGCAGTGCATTTCTCCTGCAGTTGAGAGATGACTGGTAGGACATCGTCCAGCCTCTGCTCCATGGCTTCTACTCTATTACCCAGGTGGTTAGTGTCAGCTTTAAGCTGTGCTACATCCTCCTTCAGAGCCCTCTCAACGCGGTCTGCAAAGCGTTCAAGGTCAGCTTTAGTGGGGAGGGCCCAAATATGGCGCCTGATGTCCATGTCCTCCAGGGGGTCAGGATCATCCGACAGACCCATCAGAGAAGAAGGAGAGCCTGGAGAGACAGGGGCCGTCGAGTCACTCACCAGCGCTGGAGAAGGCACAGGGGAGCATGCAGCAGCTTGCGATGTTTTAGAGGCTTTGGCCGCGCTCTGCTGTTTCCCGGCCAGCGCCATCTTGGAGGCCTCGCGGCCGCGTCTACCCGGCTCCATAAGGAAGGAATCCAGGTGTCCCTGCCTTGTGCGGTCTGCTTGGGGGGGCTGCGAGGACGCCCGGACCTTCTGGGACATAATGTGCGGCAATCAGTTGAGATTTTAATCTCGTAGCTGTGATAGTGTGCAGCGGTGGAACGGAGCAGCAGACGCACACGTCCTCACTCCTCCATAGCCAGGACACGCCCCCCCACTCCATCTTTTCAGTATCAACTATGATACCCAAAAATTTCAACTCAATAACCGGCCCTTCCGTTTTTTTTCCTGCGCAAGCGGAACCCCCCGAAAACCTTGAAAACATGCTGTATGGTGGACAACAAAATCAGACACGACCGATCGTCTGGTGGACCAATCACCAGGAAGTCGTCCAAATAATGCAAAACTGAAGCCAAACCCAACAAATCCTTGACCACCCATTCCAGAAAGGAACTGAATAACTGAAACTACGAACAGGAAATTGTGCAACCCATGGGCAAACATCTATCCACAAAATACTCCCCTTCCCAACAACACCCCAACAACCGCACACTATCCGGATGCACCGGCAGCAGCCGAAACGCTGACTCAATGACGGTTTTTGCCAACAGCGCACCCTTCCTAAAATGCCAAACCCAATGCACAGCTTCATCAAAAGATGCATACGACACCGTGCACAGGGCGGGTGAGAGAGGTGGTGAATGAGCTGAAACTGATTTGGCTCACGCTTAGGTACCACCCCCAACGGTGACACCATCAAATCAGCCAACAGCAGTACCGCAAACGCACCCGCCATCCTGCCCAAACCCACTTTCTATCGCAGCTTCTCAGATACTACCTCCGGATGGTCGTTCGCCGACCGCAGGTTGGCCGCAACGGGGGAGACTGTATCCAATTCACTAGAAATCGGGAACTCCTCAGTAAAGCCCAACCACAACGTCCGCGACGCCACCCTGTTCGGATACCTTTTTTTTTCGCTCTCACCGGCGTCTTCCCTCTTTCCAGCGTCGTTCGGCTTCTTTCCCTTCTTAAAGCACTTGGACAAGGGGCCCCCCACACCCGGAACACTTGTGGCGGAAGCAACAGGAGCCCCCGAACTTGCAGGCACCCTCGTTGAACTGCCAGCAGAACCCCTTGCGCTTTTCGTCCGTTGGCGAAGAGGCTTGGGCACCCCCGGCTCCCCCCTGAAAGGGCTGTGTCCCGACCCTGGTTTTTTCCCCAATAACACTTGCCAAGATGTAAAACGCCTGCGCCCAATTGGCAAACGTACGCGGTATAAGACGAAACTACCGCTTCTTCTCCTTCGTTGCGGAAGCAACGAGAATATCTCCACAAACTTCCCTTTCCAAATCCTCTCCCTCGCCTCTGCCTTCAAGTGAGACCCCAGGGGCGCTTAGTAACAGATATACACCTAGCACCGGGCAACATTAGCCAAATGAACACCATCCGCCGTAAGCCCTGATGCCGCGCCACTCCCTCTAGTCACCTGAGAGGTTCCCGGAACCACAGGAGGAACGACACTCGTCCCCCCATTCCCCGGAGCCGCAACCGCCACTGAGGGGGGACGACACCCCCTGATTACCCATACTTACCTGAGAAGGTACCGCCACTGCAGGGGGAACAACACTCACCACCGCACTCCCTGGAACCACAGACAGAACAGAAGGGGGAGACACGCCGACTAACCAACTCACCTGCGAAGTCCCGCCCACT